>LR738541.1:13459257-14900507 GCA_902685375.1 Neostethus bicornis | reverse complement strand
AGAGAGAGACGGTTTGTGTGATTATAGGCCTCCTCATAGGGCCAGAAAGACTAAAAATGGCTTCAGACTAAACACTGCCCCACACATGCACATGCTCACACACACATGCTTATACGCCACGCCACAAACCGCACACACATTGGCAACATACATCACATATGAGGAGAAAAATCTGAAAATAACTTGTGGATATTTTTATGTTTGTGGACATGAGTTATCTACGCTGCGTGTGCGTTTCTGTGCTGTTTGTGTGTGCATGTGCAGAAATGATTTGTGCTGGCAAAATATCTCATTCACTCACTAATTGTGTCATTTTGGTTCTTTGTTTGCTTTAGTTGCAATTTACAGATCTAGCCAAATCATACTCTTACTAAAGTTAAAATTGAAATACTAGAAGAAAAAAAGCATCCTAATTTTGCATGATTTGAGCAATTTATTGACACTGCTGTACTAAAAAAAACAGGTGTTCTTTACTTTCAACTGGATTTATAAAATATTTTATTGTGCTGAAACCCTCTCATACTGTCATGCAGCATGTAAAATGCATAACTTTTCAGATCATTTCTAGCTTAATTGATATAAAAAAAATTAATTATTCTCAAACATATGTGAAAGCATTTAACAATTGTAGATTCAAAACCTAAATTGTTTAATGGCGTTTTTAGACCGCTTATTCCAACCAAAGTATAGAAAGCCAGCCAAACTTTATCATAGTTATTTAGAAGATGTTTACCCAAAAGCTGAAATGAAGATGTTAAAATGTCAAAAAATAGTTTGCTTATGGTGTCTGGTAAACCAAAGCATCTCTCCTTTCCAAGTTGCAGCCATGCTGAGAGAAATATGAAGCGAACAGTAAATTTCCAAGAACTGCAGTCCCTTAAATTACTCTTCATGGTTGTGTCCTTGACAAGGAAGCCTGTTCCTGTTGACGTTTGCATTGAACCGTCTAACTTTTCCTGTCTCTATAACATTGTCTCCAATATAATTCAGTTTAGATATTTTTACAAGAGTCAAATAAATGCATTAATTAGTGTTCGGAGAGTCTTTTTAACAGATGAAATACACAATGTTTGCATCTCTCTTCATACAGTAAAAAAGCAGAATAAAAAGCATTGCAGGATTTATGTCATTTAAAGAACGCATATCATGTTATTTCCACAATCTTTTCCTAACCATATTTTTGATAGTAATATTTAACAATATATTTTTTCTGAATATATCTATTGGGACATTTCTCTTATACAGTTTTTACAGTTCTGTTTTATGTGTACAACAAATATATCATTAAATAATCAGCTGTGATTGTTGTCTTGTAACCATGCATACTTTACTTAATATAAGTAAACCAAAAATTTCATCTTGCGGTTTTAGGACTCTATGCTGCTTTACATTCTTTCATTTCTTCGTAGTTTTGCGACTTGCTTTATTGCACTCAATGCAGGTTGAAGTTTCACGCACAAAGACAGCAATGCTGGCAGACCTAGAAGACACACATTTTTATCAAAAAATATGCAAAGCAAAATTATTTTGACAATTCGGTTTAAATTCCTACATAAATTTGAAAGAATGGAAAGACTGCTGTACTTCTGTCACAGCTACTGCACATTTGTACACAGTACAATATATCATTGCTGTTAAATGTGTTACTTATTTTTAACACGAGTTAAATGTCAATTTAAAAAAAACAAAAAACAAATTTGGTCAAACTTTGTGCAGGGAGTGCAGACCCTGGACCGGCTGGAGAGACTGTCTCACAGCTGGACAGGGAACACCTTGGGATTGTCGTGTGCATTTAAGAAATCTATGCAATTTGCAAATGGCGCAGTGCGCAGTATAATGCGGCAACAATTCAACAACAACAGAAAAGTCTTGCGGTTAGGGATGGGTTAGGGCGTAGGGTTAGGGTTTAGCGAGGAAGAAATTGCTTGTGCAATTTCCAAATTGTGAAGATCATTAGTTTTTGCAAATTGCGTAAATTTTTAAAATGCACACAACATGGATCCTCCCAGGTGAGCTGGAGCAGATGCAGCAAGAGTCAGAGAAACCTAGGTTTCCCATCTGAGACTGTTGCCTCTGCGACCCGGCCCAGAACAGAACGACAGGACAGAATGTTATTACTAAATTCTCCTTAAAAAGACTTGATGTAGAATGTGTAGAACAAATCTCCTCCAGCCCAGTGGCTTTAAATAACGCATTAGAGAGTCAAACCTAAACCCTGACCGGACAAACAGAAAGCAACTGAATTAAACATGGAGGAAATTCTCGCCTATCTACGATCCCAGTTGCAAGGGAATACAGTGTTGCCCCATTTACCTTGTGATAAATGAAAAAAAAAATATTTTGCATCATGTAAACATTTGCAAACACTTTAGTCGTTAATCACTTTAATCCTTTCTCAGTTCATTAGAGATTTAACATGAAGCTTTGTGTCATAAGTCAGTGAAATCATTCACATTAAATTTTACTTTGTGATTAACTTTTTTTTTTTTTTTTGCTTCAGCTGCTCAGAATGAGGAAGTGAGAAAATATGTGTGTCAGTGTGTTTTCCTACACCATTAAACTTTTCAGCAGTCTTGTACAGTTCATATATGTTATGGCTATTTGTTACCATTATGAAAGCACACACACACACTCAGTGCACATATGCAGCTGTTCTTGTGAAATAGGCCCTTGGGTTAAGTCACATCACATGCTATTAATACTCACTTACTAACTGTGTGTGTTGCAGGAGTTCACTCAAAGTCTCGTTGGGAGGTTGTTTAAGTGTGTTTGTGTCGAGGCCGCGCACATACACTGCTGCACGTGTTTAGGACTGATTTGATTTAAAAGCCTTGCTTTCGGGCATGAGCGTGTCAGTGAATCTATCTGCACTTTGACCCCTACCACACTTCCAAACAGCTGTATCTGCCCTCTTTATGAGGTGTGCATGTGTGAGTCTGCTTGTGTCTGCGCGCGTGTTAAAGACTCACATCCTCCTTTTTGGACCCTCAAGTTTCCTTTCGCCCAATCTCCAGCCGCATGCAGGTGTTGTGATGTCACATCCAGATGTTTTGCGCAGCCGATTGGTTAAAATGTCAGGCAATGTATTGTTATAAAAATATTTTTAGATCATTTTTATCTTGATATCCTAATTCCTGCAATTGAGAATTGAAGGAAATGAGTCTCGAAAATGTGGGTGCTGTGAATGTAAACACAAAGTTGCAAGAACAAGATAACCTATGTCCTTTATATGTTTTGTTTTTTATCACAAGTCATTTTTGGCATTCTGTATCAGGCAGGAAAAGTCATTAGTCTACTCGTACATTTTTTAGGAACAGACCAGGGTATTTATTTCTGTCTATACAAACTTTTTTTATATAATAGAAATGAAGTGCAAAAATATGATGAAGTCATTTTGATTTCATCCATATGGTTTTCATTCTCAACAAAAAGTCTCGCTTTGTAAAGGTAAATGTGTTTTTTGTAAAGGCTAACTATTATGGCTGCCGTCGCAGGTTGCAGTACCTGAAAATATTTAAACACATCACTCAATGTCCATTTGTTTTATTCAGAACGCAGCCAGATGATACTATAAACAGTTCAGCCAACATATTAAAGAACTCACTGTGCTTTGAAAGTTCAATTTGGCTTGTTTAACAAATCAGGTACCGCGGCCACAGGAGTAGGGACTGTTTGGGATTCTGTCAGAGTGTAAGAGTAAATTAAACTGTGATGTGGGAAGATTGCTGCCTGTGTGGAGCAAGAAAGATTTATATTTCTACCAAGTGTGAACAGTGACCTGTCGAAGATTAACATGTAGGCACCGTCTAAGATTTTTGAGGATACCAGATAAGCTGCGTAATCGCAGATAAAATCTCCAGTTGGGCCTCCACCTTGAACCCTTTCCAGCTTGCATCCAGCTGGACTATGCAAACCCTGTCATTATTTTATCCCTGGGTGGGCTCAACTTAACCAGTGTGTTGGTGTGTGCATGAGAGTGTATTTGAGGTCACCTA
Source organism: Neostethus bicornis (assembly GCA_902685375.1). Lineage (NCBI taxonomy): Eukaryota > Metazoa > Chordata > Actinopteri > Atheriniformes > Phallostethidae > Neostethus > Neostethus bicornis. The sequence continues at coordinate 14,896,512 of LR738541.1, read as the reverse complement.
GAGACTTAGTGAGGTCAGCTTCCACAGCTTGGAACTAACATTGGCCTGGGACTCTGTCTGGGTGTTAATCCCAGGTTGGGACACTCTGCGGTGGGTTGCACTCTATAATTTTGTCCCGTGCTCGGTCTAAGGCCTCCGGCTCCTCAGGACCACCCAACTCACTTTGACAGCTATAGGCTCTTTGTGTGGTGTTAAAAGTTAATGGTGAGATTTCCCAATACATTCTCCACATTTTTAGGTTTAAGTAAATAGATATTTTCAAGAAGTGGGTCGTTTTTCAAAACAGTACCTAATTTGTTTTCTGTTTTTGCTGAACTTTAAATGGCTTTAATCTACTCACAATCATATTAGAATAATTGATGATCCATCATCACAGCCCACCTGTATTTGTGTTATTTTTTGAATGTTGTTATAGTTACTGTTTGGGTACAAGTTCAGTGTACACACAGAAGCAAAGGACTGAAGAAAATTTTTCTAAAGGACACCAAATTAGAGGCGGCAATCTTATCACAAAAAAGTTAGATTTTCTCTTCTGCTATTAACACTTTTAATTCAATTCAATTTTAACAAATTTTTTGTGTCAACAGGCAAAAAAAACAAGAACAAGAAAAAAGAAGAATGTATAATAAACACATTGCAAAAAGCTAACTGACAAATACTAGCTAAATAATTTTAGCACATTTCTGCCTTTAGGCTCTCCTTCACAGTGACGGAGAGTCACCCATCTGTGGGAAAAATAAGAAACCTCATGGGCATCCACATGAACAAGAGATCACTCCCCCGGGATGAGAATCCAATGTGCCTAAAACTATTGATTTTTCAAATATTTGATATCCGAAGAAGTCAGTAGATGTTCTAGATCTTGGTGGAAACAGGATGGTTAAGCAAGCACGGCCTGATGTCAGGGCGGAGATGAGTAGGTGAGCTAATCCATTAGGATTTTTAAAAATAACTGAAACCAGAAAAAGTTGACGCCGCAATATTAAACACTAATTTGGTCTGCCCATACCAGAAACATTATCAGTTCATTTATGGTTGGCTTTGAGAAAACTTGGGCATTTTCATTCAAATTTTTTCAGTTATTTGGAAGATGTTCTGTTCACAAGACTTTGTGACCTTGAAAACGTAATCAGCTCATCAATAGTTGGTAGTAAGTAACTGTGGTCAGCTACATTCAAATATTTTTAAAAGTCTATCTTTTTTAGATAGTTTTCATTTTTAAGTATGTTGTTCTTCTATTGATGTGTATCTTAAATTTTTAGACTGATAGGTGAAAGAAAAGGCATTCATCGGGTAGTCACTCATACTACCGGGCAAGGGGGCACAAAGAGCATATCACTGGAGAATAAAGCTTTGTTTCTTGCCATGTGAACACGTGTGTCTCAGACAAGCTGAAGGCCATAGTCGGTCAGCCGTGCTCTCCAAAAATCACAAAACTTCAGCAGATCTTTGTCGAAGTAGGACAGCCTCATAAATCACACTGCAGTGGTGAATGACACCTTGTTAAAGCATCCCTGACAACTTTGATTGGGGTGAAGGTCAAAAAAGTAAATTCTACTTTTTCTGTTCTGACTCTGTCAATGCAGTTGAATTCAATTTTATTTTTATGGCCCAGAATCACAACAGTGGTCTCAAGGAATGGTGGTCACAATAAAAGTGTCACAGTGAATCGAACAAAAACATCCACAAGGATCAGTCGTAAAATGAACATTATGTAATTGTTAAATTAAACTGAACAGACCCAGGATATGCCTAGCCTCTCCTTCTATGTGGGAAAAAAAACCCCTCCCAAACTTACTAGACTTCTAAAAAGAAAGCGTATAGCATAAAGTTGGGGGTGGGGAGGAACACTCATAATTGCCATAACATATATTAAGTTTTCATCTCTTTCAATCCTGGTTTTCAAGTTTGGTTTTCAACACTTGCCACCGGAAGAGTTTATTACTGTTTGCTAGAGTAAGGAAGACAGGAACAAGTTCTTAAATTTATGAGAAGCGATTAAACAAATGGACGTGTGTTTTAAAAATTATTTTGAACCTTTTTTTTTGGGTTGTTTTACTACGTTAACTTACACATGCTAACTAAACCGGTTCTCTGTCCTGGAATTCGTACCCACGATGATGTTAGCACTTAGCCAAGAAGCTACATTAATGCAGTCTTTTTTTTATTTTTTATTTTTTGTTTTATACCCAATATAAAAGTGTGTCTCCTTGTTTGAGACTGTATTGTAGTCAGTGTTGAACTCAGAAGACATAAAAAAAAAACAAAAAAAAAAAACTAGATGTTTATTGTTTCCAGCTTGTCTTCAATTGGACCATCTCAAACCTCAAAACCATTTTTTCTGTCTGCACACTTTTGGCTTTCATATCCAGTGTGATTACTCAGTCATGTCTTCCACTGTTTACTAGTTTGAAGAGATTATTAAGTTGTTTTTATCATCTTATAGGCATGTTGTTCTTTGAATGGGAATCGATTACCCTCTAGAATTGTAAGCCATTAGTCTGCACTTTATGAATAAAGTTTTAATTTAAATGATAAACCCATTTTATACAGAAATGTAGCTTATTTCTATTCAAATAGTGGTGTTACATTTTTCCACAGCATGTGATACACAATCCAATGATGTTCTGGTTCAGTTGTCAGATCGTATCGCTTAATAACCCACTTTTCTTCTCCAGCTTTCTGCTAAAAATTGAGTTTCGACCAGCCTCTCTGGCTCCTTTCTCTTTCCTTCTGTATTTATCTCAATATCTTGTGTTTTATCTGCAGGAGTGTAGACAGACAGTGTTATCAGTATTGTGTGCATAATGCTTGTTTTGACCACAGACAATAGTGGTTACTGTCTCTCTGTCTGGATGTACACGGGCAAAAGGAGATGTTGATCACTCCGTCACCTGCAGGGAGATTGCTCTGTCTCCTCTGACTGTCCCATGTTTCTTCTGTTTCCTTTCAATCTGTTGGATTCTAAAACAGTCTGGCTATATCAAGAAAAATATTGTTACAAATTAGGGTTCCACCAATGACACATTAGTAAAACCAGTACAAGTACTTGTATTTGTGTACTCGACAATTATACTTGCTACCCTTGCTGTTCCAATTTTAAACCAGACATTAAACTTCTATGCATTACTTGTGATTTTTTTCTTCTCATTTTGATAACAATCAGGCAATAGTTATGAATCGAGAAATTTCCGATTAGGTATCCGATATTTAAAATTAAATATTGCTCTGTTGGACGCTTGCTTCCACAAAGTCCATTCACTTCAGAAAATGGACACCTGTAAGGGCATTACCGTGTTACCTCATTTCAGAAAAAAGAAATATTAAATAGCTTATGAGAACTTTATTCCTTTTTTTTCCTATTTGTATGTCTTCACTGCTGCAACATGTTACTATAAATGACTGCAAAAAAATGACTGCAAGGGGTTTATTGTTGACACTCAAGTACAAGAAGCAGTACCGTGTCTTAGTGCTGTCCCGATAATGGTATTGGAGCAAATACACTGTAAGATTGTTCTAGGTTAATATATACAGTATATACTGTATATATATATATATATACTGTATAGATATAAAAAAAATAGATATATGTACTCTATGCATCCTTCAACGCAAAAATTTGTGTGCTGCATTACATCGCAGCAGGCTGCCACAACGGCGCCAATGGTGGGAGAAACGGAGGGGTTAGGTGTCTTCCCCAAGGACACTTAGACATGAGCTCAGTGGGATTTGATCCCGCATACTTCCGGAGAACTTCCAGTCCAAGGGCGAACGTTCTCCCACTGAGCTATCACCTCCCCAGACTTAAGACTAGAGGATTTCTCCGAGTAGGAAAAGGTTAAAACATGAGACTCTTCCTGCTGTTGCTCAAGCCTATGTAGATGTAGAGATACATAACCATGCGCTCTACAAATATTGTTCCATTCAAAGCTGTGTTTCCGATTTTACCCACAAAACCTGAGTTTTCACAATGTCTTAGCCACACAGTTAAAAAGAACGATAGATGAGCTAATAGGAAATTTTTAAGAAATTACTAAAACCAAGCTTTTTGGCCAGCTGAGAACAGCCTGACAAATCATTTGGCTCTTATTAAGAATAGATTAAATCAGCACAATCTACAATGCAGATTAAATGCATTGGTGCTTTTTATAACCCATTTAGTTTGAGCTGATATTAAATGTATCTTTACTGTTCTGCACAACTGAGTGTGCACGCTTGTTTCTGTTCGCGTGCATGCGTCTGCAGGTGTTTGGCAGCACACTTCAGTCTCTACAACAGCAGAAAGGAACTTAAATGAGACACACATTTAGATATTTGAGCCAGAGCCCTCACACACATGCTGAAGTGAAACAGTGAATCTGTGACTGTGCTTTCATTACTGAGGAAATGTGTTCCTGTCAGTGAAAAAACACACATTTATAATGGAGTTGAACAGATGTTAATGCGAGTGTGTAAGAGCGTGATAGGAAGACTCGCTGTGTGTGTGTGCATGTAACTGTATCCTTTTAAAAGTGTGTCAATTAGTCATCCTGCATGAGGAAATGGTCTGTGTATTTCCAGCCGTCATTAAACTGAGAGTTTAATTGGGTCTTTAAATAAGACATGGAAGTACTAATCTCAAACACACACACATTCACATACAAACACATTTGTACTACATTCATTTAACCTCAATTTGACCCGTATCCAGAGTTTTTTTTTATCAATAAGTTATTCCACACAAAAACTTTTTTGTCTCCATTCTTTTTCTTCCTCTTCCCCCCACAAAGGCTTCATCTTCTGGTGAACTAGCTGTTTCCTGGAAATTTCTATTTGCTAAAATGGATTTCTACTATTTTCTAGTGAAATAAGTAGTGTTTTATTGTTTGTACATGTTTGTTTATATGTTATTTACTTGCATGTTTGGTAGTTTTTCTATCGTGTTTGCTGTGGCTAATGGAGCAGGAAACAGCTAATTTGTTGGCTTTGCGGTGGAGACTCCTAAAAACAGGATTTTAAAAAGCGCTTTTTGCCTCTAAAGATTTAACTTCTTTGCATTTTTCTCTCATTTTCTATCTTTTGTTTAATTAATAACATTTCATTGGTAAATTATGTCTAGCAGCCCGAACGTGCTCTCACATTTTGAAAGAGGTGGGCATGTGCGAGACCAATTATTAAACTCAATGTTAAACAGCACAGTGATGTATTCTCTCCAGGGTAATGAATTTAGGGTTTTCAGGTGATAAATAAGATTTTTTTTTTTTTAAAAGGGGGTATTGAGCTTTTGTGCAGTAATTATTATTATTACTATTATTATATCATAGCACACATAGATGGTGGATTATATAGTATCTTGTTAGTTCAAAAATGTTGGACTCGCCAAAAAAAAAAAAAAAAGGCTTCTAAATATATTTATTTTCTTCATAAATGTGATTTTGTGATTCTCAAATATAGCTATATACCGACTCAGAAGCTGATGTACGGCAAAAGATAAATAGATGATAAACCTTTGGTTTTACGAGCCTAAAAGAAAACGTACATAATGTTGGACCTTGTCATTGAGATGCAAACCAGGTTAAAGTGTCGAGGATGTAGCAGAATGTCCCTTTTATGTGCTTTGAATGGAGTGCAGACTTTATCACAGACACGTCAGGAGGTCTCGACCCCAGCCGCTTCAACTTCAGGTTATTTAAGGTCACCAGTAGTTCAGCTGTGAACACACAGCTACTGTGTGTGTGTGTGTGTGTCTGTGTGTGTGTGTTTGTGTTGGCACACCAGTGGATGCTCAGGCCTGTCTCCTCTTAAGGAAATGGACTTAAAGCATGTTATGTACCACCTTTATGGTTAAATATCAATCTCTTTAACTGTGTTTAGATATGTGAGTTTGCAACATCTGAAACTTTGCTCACATGTTTGCTTGTTCTTTAGTTTTCACTAGCGTGCGGGTGTGTGTCAAGGCTAAATGTGTCTTTGTGTTCTCTCAGCTGGCATCAATCAGAGTGTGTGTGGAGCCGAGCTGCTGCCAACAATGAGGCCCTTCAGTGGACCTGGAGCCTTTTATCAATACACACACACACTTTTAGAAACCCCGGCGGGAGGGTGTTTGGGTACGTGTGTGTGTGTTCAGAAGCATGAAGATGTTTATGCTGACATGAGTAGTATAGTAGAAATTGTGCTTTGAAAGAGTTCGATAAAAACTTCTCTAGCATTGCTGTCCATTCTGAAAAGGAAGCAACCATCTTTTTTAGTTGCTTTGTGACAATGAAAATAACTTTTTTTTTTTTTTTCTTGAACACACAAGTTTTTATCTTTTTTAGACCTTTCTCATTTTTAAGAATTGATTTTAGGTAAAATTTCCAAAATTATTTATTATTCTCAATAGACAAAAATTGAGCTTTTTCTCCGAGTAGAACTCTTTACAATGACTTTTTTTTTTTTTACATTATTATAACACTAAACTTTACCTGTCCTTTGAGGGAGTTCTTTAAGAGAAATGAACTTTTATAAAGTTCATAGTTACGCAATAATTCAAAATAGATGTAATAATTAATACAATAAAGATTAATCTCTACTGTTAGTTTAACTTTTTTAACTTTATAATCTTCTGTCCAAAATTACAAGAGGTTTTCTTTCCGGAGGGTAGTGAATTCTCATATCTGTTCTTGATGCTAAAAAACATTTTAAATATTAAAGTTTTTTTTTTTTTCTTTCTTTCAGAATTCTTTTTTTATTTTTACTCATGCTGAAACAATCGTCCCTGATCATCAATACAGTTTACAGATTTGAGGGTGAAGATTATTGGCAGCCTTTATATTTGTCTATGTATGCAGTATATGTTAAACTTGTTTGAGGCACCAGCACGCACCATGTTGTGTTTGATATGACATAAGATTTTGCTGCAAAAAAGTAAAGTCCACACATAGTTTCTAAAATTATTTTAGATTATTGTGTGCCTCAGCACACAGAAAATGAACAAGGCAATAAGTCCTTGGGCTGTCCGTGCTTCTTTAACACTTTGGTAAGTGCCATATATCTCAAAACACTGAAGTGATTTTAATAAAAATGTCAACACTTAGAACCAACTATAGATGAACTTAAGGGATCATGTCCAAGTTACCAAATTGTTTTACTAATGATAGCAGGTGAACTACAATCCCTCAATCTCTTCTACATTAACTCCACCTACTAACTTATTTTTGGAAATTTATTTTTACAAAATGGTAACATGATATAGTTTGAGAACATGTGGATGGTCGTGTGTGAGTGTGTGAGGCCCCACAATGGACTGGTGACCTGTTAGGGGTGTATCTTGCCTCTTGCCTTAAATCAGCTGGGATAGGCTCCGGCACCCCTCAAACCCCATAAAGGATAAGCAGTTCAGAAGATGAAATGAAACAAATATTCCTGACCATATAAAAACCAAACCACTGCTATTGTACTAGAATAACATTCTGCAACACTTGACCTTTTATTTTCTTTTAATTACCGGTAAATTTATTCTCACTTTCACTGCTGGAAAAGCATGTAAATGAGAAATTATAAGTATTTTATGAAATAGAAGCTTCTTTTGAGAACAATTAAATGTTTTAAAATACAACCACTTTATCACTTTAGGATCTTTGTGTAAAAAACACTCTAAAGTTTCATGATAAAGCCATGTTTTTATATCTCTGGACTTTTAAAAACTATTTCAGATAAAAAATCTATTGAGTTACTTTTTGCCACTATTAAACGCCACATGTTACAGATACATTTTAATTTAAAAAGCATTTTCTTCTTCTCAAGACAACTGCCCAAGACAAACACGTAAATAAAAGTGTTCTAAAATGTACCTGATACACCGTCCCCCATCTGGCTCCGACATTTCAAAAGGCTCTTTGAGAATCAGAGGAGGTTAAAGTTGTAGTCAGACTCTTTACGCTTGGATTTGATGACCTGAGAACTTAAGCAAGTCACTGAGGGAGCTATATATGAAGAGGAAACAGGATGTGCATTTATTGATTGGTGCACTTGCAAGTATAACTTTACCTGCAACGTGTGAGTGACACGGCACCCACAGATGACCCCATCCATGACTGAAAGCGAGGGACTTTTTGGGGAGTTACCACGGAAACTAAGCAAAATGAGTTAAAGTTTAAAATCTTGTGTTTACACTTTACAAAGCAGGTCTTGGAGGAGTCAGTAATTCTAACTTATTCCTAAGTTTGTATTTTGGTGTTACGCAAATCAAACGGCTTACTTTAGCAATTACTGCTTAACCCTGGCATACTCAGACACACACACTTTACCTCTGAGTTTTACGTTTCTGTTTTCGCAGGATCAAATGGCAAGTGCTGAATCCATTTGTCAAACAAACTGCTGGCGTACGTTGGCACTCAGGCTTGCAGATCACTCATTTATCCGAACACACAATCGTCCATTAGTCCCAGATCTGCTTTCACATCTTCTTTTTCACTCTCTGTCGCTTTGGTTCTCCCTCCTTCTTTTCCCCTCATCTCTTGTTTCCCTCTTTTTCTTCGTCCGACTTGTCCTTTCTTGTTGTCTTCGTTTTCATCTGTCTTGCTATGTCACCACTTGTCGTCGTCACTCCACTCATCTCCACATCTTTGTTGTTGTAATAATGGAGGCATGAAGGGATTGACCCTGTGCTGTAGGTTAAAATAATCCATTCCCACCACACCTCGTTTGTACATTCTGTTTTTAAGAAAGAAAGAAACTTATATCATATAGTTTGCTTGCAATGTTTTATTTATTCTTTGCTTTCACAAATGCTCATCAATTTCTCTGCTTAAATCGGTTTTGAGGGTTCCATTGAGGACAAGATGATCTGCAGTGATGTCATTAAAAGTTATCAAAGCTTGCTGGCTTAGTTTGAAGGCAAGTAAGCAGAAGAAATAGTCTGGACATAGTGATCACATCACTAATACTGTAAACAGCTCAAAGAAACAACAGATTAACTGTGTGGAGATTCCCATAAAACTTCACAAGAGAGCTTTTTAACAGAAAGGATTATAGAGTCAGGGACGTGGGGATTCTGCAAACTAGCTTCTTTTATCCAGATGTTGAAGAACAAACACTGTCAGAAATAAGATGTCATTTTTTAATTTGTTTGTTCCTAAACATTTTTTAACACAAAAAAGAAAACAATTTATACAATTAAAAAAAATCTCAAGTCAAATTGGCTTGCTTCAGAAGAGTTCATAACAGTTTGAAAAGTTTCATGTCTCATCTTTGTTTAGATTAATTTGAAACAATTACTTTCTGTTGCTTTCTGTGGGTACGCCAGTTTCCTCCCACCCTCCAAAAACATGCATGTTAGGTTGATTGGCCGGTGCCAAAATTCCCCCAAGAAATGTGTGTGGCGGTGTATGGTTGTATGTGTGTGGCCCCACGATAGACTGGCGACCTGTTTGGGTTTTACCCTGGCTCTCGCCTTGAATCAGTCGGAATGAATTCCGGCACCCCTGTGACCCTGGAAGGGATAGACGGTGAAGAAGGTGACTGACTGACTTTCTGTTGCAACATAAAGGGAAATGCATGCTCATCACTATAGCCTTGTAAAAAACGTGATTGGATCAATACACAGCACACTCGTCCTCCCAAAGTGTTGGGAGTTTTAAAACTTCTCCTGTATTTATTTCTTACTAACTCAGTTTTTTTCAAAACATATTTTTGAAAGAACAGCTCAATAGAATTATTTTTATTTATTTATTTATTTCGGTCACAGTGCAACCTCATATCAATGAAATAAAGAAAACAACCATATTCCAGCAAAGGACCGAAAAGGTAACGGCAGAAGCAAACGCTTATTACGCCGACCCTTTTTTTTATTTTTTTTTTTTTTTTTATGTCATCATAAAAGCAAAAAGACATAAGTAAATACTAAGTCATCATAATTGTTATAACACATAACATAATAATATCATAATACATCATAACATAATCATAACACATCATAACATATAACATAATCATAACACATAATCGTAACACATAACATAATCATAACACATCATAATTGTTTACTTTTTATAGAAGCTTGAATTTAACCATCAAGACTTGCATATTTTTTAAGTATTAATAATTTAAATTTCTTTTTTAAACATAAAAGATTTAAACACAATTTAAGTTCATCATCACAATTATTCCAAAGATCCACACCTTTAATAGAAATACAGAATTTTTTAACATTTGTTCTAAATTTATTTTTAATGAACACATCATTTCCTCTTAGTTCGTATGAACTTTTCCTAATAATAAACATATTTTGTAGAGAGTTTGACATCATGTTTTTTTTTATCTTAAACATAAATTTTAAAGTGTGTAATTCCACTAGATCATAGAACTTTAATGTTTTTAAATTTATAAATAGATTATTGGTAGGTTGATTATAAGATGAGAATGTTATTGCTCGTATTGCTTTTTTTGTAAAATATAAATTGGTTTTGTGTTAGTTTTGTACGTATTTCCCCAAATCTCGATACAATAAGTTATATATGGAAGTACTAATGTATTATATAACATAAACAAACTTTTTTTATTTAGGACAAATCTGAATTTATAAATGATTGCTATTACTTTAGACAGTTTATTTTTTGTATAAATTATGTGTGATTTCCAGCTTAATTTGTGATCTATAATCATTCCAAGGAACTTACTGTTGTAAGCTCGTTCCAATGGGGTGTTATTAAGCATAATTTGAATTTGTTTAGGTACTTTTAATTTTGTAAATACTATAAATTTCGTTTTTTCAATATTTAATGATAATTTATTTATGTCAAACCATATTTTTATTTTACTCAATTCTCTTTCAACTGATTGTATCATTTGGTTCAGGTCTTTTCCTGAAAAGTAAAGAGTAGTTTCGTCTGCAAATAGTACATAATTTATTAGTTTGGATGTGTAACACAAATCATTGATGTACAGGATAAAGAGTTTAGGCCCCAGCGTTGAGCCTTGTGGAATTCCACATATGACTTTTAATAAATCAGATTTTTCCTCCTTTATTTGTACATACTGATATCTACAGTGGTGGTCAAAAGTTTACATACACTTGTAAAGAACATAATGTCATGGCTGTCTTGAGTTTCCAGTTATTTCAACAACTCTGATTTTTCTCTGACATAATGATTGGAACAGATCCTTCTTTGTCACAAAAAACATTCATGAAGTTTGATTCTTTTATGACTTTATTATGGGTAAACTGAAAATGTGATGAAATCAGCTGGGTCAAAAATATACATACAGCAACATGAATGAGCAATTTTGGAGACTTAGAAAGTTGTGTCAATGACATGAGCTTCATAGCATGACCTCTTAACTTCTTGTGAGTGATTATGAGTGACTACAGCTGGTGACTTCTCTGAGGTCATTTAAAAAGGGCTCATTGGATAAAAACACCCACAAACGCTACAATGGGAAAGTCAAAGGAGCTCAGCACAGATTTGAAAAAGAGAATCATTGACTTGAACAAGTCAGGAAAGTCACTTGGAGCCATTTCAAAGCAGCTGCAGGTTCCAAGAGCAACAGTGCAAACAATTGTTTGTAAGTATAAAGTGCATGGCACTGTTTTGTCACTGCCACGATCAGGAAGAAAACGCAAGCTGTCACCTGCTGCTGAGAGAAAACTGGTCAGGAGGGTGGAAAGTCAACCCAGGAGCACCAAAAAGCAGATCTGCCAAGAATTAGAAGCTGCTGGAACACAGGTGTCAGTGTTCACAGTCAAGCGTGTTTTGCATCGCCATGGACTGAGAGGTTGCCGTGCAAGAAGGAAGCCCTTGCTCCAAAAGCGGCACCTTAAGGCTCGACTAAAGTTTGCTGCTGATCACATGGACAAAGATAAGACCTTCTGGAGGAAAGTTCTGTGGTCAGATGAAACAAAAATTTAGCTGTTTGGCCACAATACCCAGCAATATGTTTGGAGGAGAAAAGGTGAGGCCTTTAACCCCAAGAACACCATGCCTACCATCAAGCACGGTGGTGGTAGTATTATGCTGTGGGCCTGTTTTGCTGCCAATGGAACTGGTGCTTTACAGAGAGTCAATGGGACAATGAAGAAGGAGGATTACCTTCAAATTCTTCAAGAAAACCTGAAGTCATCAGCCCGAAGGTTGGGTCTTGGGCACAGTTGGGTGTTCCAACAGGACAATGACCCCAAACACACATTAAAAGTGGTAATGGAATGGCTAAATCAGGCTAGAATTAAGGTTTTAGAATGGCCTTCCCAAAGTCCTGACTTAAATCCCATTGAGAACATGTGGATAATGCTGAAGAAACAAGTCCATGTCAGAAAGCCAACAAATTTAACTGAACTGCACCAATTCTGTCAAGAGGAGTGGTCAAAGATTCAACCAGAAACTTGCCAGAAGCTTGTGGATGGCTACCAAAAGCGCCTAATTGAAGTAAAAATGGCCAAAGGACATGTAACCAAATATTTAGCATTGCTGTATGTATATTTTTGACCCAGCTGATTTCGTCACATTTTCAGTTTACCCATAATAAAGTCATAAAAGAATCAAACTTCATGAATGTTTTTTGTGACAAAGAAGGATCTGTTCCAATCACTATATCAGAGAAAAATCAGAGTTGTTGAAATAACTGGAAACTCAAGACAGCCATGACATTATGTTCTTTACAAGTGTATGTAAACTTTTGACCACCACTGTATTTTCTAAGTAGCTCTGAAGCCATGTATATGCAGCTCCTCGAAAACCAAATCTGTCTAGTTTGCTCAGTAATATATTATGATCTATGGTGTCGAAAGCTTTCTTAAGGTCTATGAAAATACCGATGCCATAATTATTTGAGTCTATTGATGTAGAAATATTTTCTATTAGTTCTGTAACAGCCATATTAGTGGATCGGTTTTGTCTAAACCCATATTGTTTGTCACTAAGGAGCTGGTGTTTCTCTATAAATTTATCTAATCTTATTACAAATACTTTTTCTATTATTTTTGAAAACTGTGGAAGTATGGATATAGGCCGATAATTTGAAAATAAGTGTTTATTGCCATTTTTATAGACTGGAATAACTCTAGTTATTTTCATTTTTTCAGGAAATTTACCGATTTGAAAAGACTTATTGCAAATATATGTTAGAGGCTGTGCAATAAGCTCTATTGTATTCTTTATTAAATTCATATCAATGTCAAGTGTATCTTTAGATGTTTTTGATTTAAATTGCTTTACTATTTTAATTATTTCATTTTCATTTGTTGGGTTTAAATAAAATGTAAAAGGATTTCTGTTTACAGCATCACTTGGGCTTATGTTATGCTTCTCAATACTTTCAGCCAAGGTATTTCCTACATTAACAAAATAATGATTAAATCCTTCTATAATTTCTTTTATATTTTCCAGCTTTGAGCTTTTGTTCATGAATTGTTTTGGTATTTTATATTTTTTATCTTTTATTTTAATTATTTTATTAATGACATTCCATGTTCCCTTAATAAATGTCCTATGTCCTATGCAAATAAAGATTTAATAAAAACGGACCAAGTGCATTTTGTTTGTACATCACAGGTGTTAGGGTCTTGTATTTTATTTCAGACTCTTCTTTATCTGCTTTCTCGTTGGGGACTTACCAACTTTTGACACAGACGTTTCAACAAAACTCTACAGATAAATGGATGTATATGCTTTTCAAAGTTTCATCAGTGAAGGCTGTGTTGAATGTGGGGATCTAATGACTGTGCATATTTGAAAAGCAGCATGCAGCAATGAAACTGGTCAGAGCTTCATTCAGGCTAACATAAACAAGTGTAAATCAGCCAGCTGATGGAGCCAGCGGTGACAGTAATGAAGGAGCTGCAGGTTTGATACTCGTAAAACTGTTTGCACAGGTTGTGCAGTTGACAGTCCGAGTCCTGTGGGATAAATGGAAGTGTTGTGGAGAAAGTGGCCAAAACTGTCTTATAACTACGGGATAGTTCATCTAATGTGCCAATAAATAAAATAAAATATTACGCATTTTTAGAAAATTGCAGTTTTAATATATATTTTTTAATGTTTCATTTCATGTGACGGTTCTGTCGAGCCAACTGAAAGTTTTTTAGGGGTCTAAATAAAAAAAAAAAAAAAAATTGGTTTGAAGTAGTTAATAGAATTTTAATCAGGCTTTAATCCCGAATCATGCAACAGTCTCTACATATGGCCCCCCTCTTCTTCTGTGTCGCCCAGGTGATGGCGCTGGCGGAGACGGCGGAGGAGAACAGGGCTCTGCTGGAGGAGGCGTTCGTCCGTCTGCGAAGCGCCACGCACCTGCTTGTGCTGCTGATGTCGCTGTGGCAAGGCCTTACCCCCGATCAAACCGCCATCTTGGAGGCCACCCTGCTGCCATTGCTACAGGACACGCCACAGCTGGTACACACACACACACACACACACACACACACACACACAATCACTCTGCCAGAAGGCCATTAATGTGTCAGCGTTAGCCCATCCATCTACAAATTGCCCCGGCTTAAAGACACACTCTGAGAACTTTTAAAATATATTAAGCACCTATGATCCCTGAGGACGCCACACACACACTCTTTCACCTGTCAGCTCCTCCATAAAGGTATACCGCTTTAGACCTACAGTGTTTTATTAAAATTGCATGTTTGCTTCAATAGACACAATGCACTCACATAAAACACAGAAGGTCAGACCCACAATAGTTCTCAAGTGAATGGATTGCATTTTACTCTTTAATTAGTGTCTGACTCAATCCTGCTGGAAGTTTGTAGAAGCACATGTGTGTGGTTGTGTGTGTAAAAGAATACTCAGCTTTGTATAAACTGTCCTGTAAACAAAACTCTCCCATTTGTGATCAGAGTGCATGTGTCCTTCATTTTGTCAACATTTTAGGACTTTTTTTTTGTGTCATTACATCCTTTCTGAGGCCAAACAGTCTGACAAATAAAAAATAAAGGACAAAAGCTGATTTTTGTAAACTAATACAAAAAAAAAGGGATTCCTTGTTTTCTGTGTGGGCATAAATCTGAGCTGGAACAAAAAAAAATCTTCAATTGCACTGTTCAGTGTATGAAAATTTGTTGAGCTTGTGTGTGTGTCTGTGTGTGTATGTGTGTGTTGCTTTTTCCATGGCTCTGATCAATGCCTCAAACCTGTCATTACCAGTAAGTCTATTTTCAGTTCTGCTCTTCCAGCTGACTGCAAACACAGCTCCACGTAAAACATCACCTCTGTCGACAAAAACAGGTCAAGAGAGTCGTTTTACGATCCACTGGGGGGCTCGGATGTGTGTGTGTGCATGTTTGTTATTTTAAATGGGATTAAAGGCATCAAGTGAATTAGACGTAATTAGACAAACAGGTGGGTTTGTGAGCTATTTTTAGAAATGATGACTCATCATGGCAACGTACACAGTAACACAGAGTTGCTTTTGATGTATGTACACACATTTTATCTGGTTTCTTATTTTGTAGACATTTTAACATTATAATTCTTTAAAAAAACAGAGAAAGACTTTACATTTTACTAATTTAACTTTGAAATTACAATGAATCAAACAAAACTTGAAAATAGATAAAATGTTAATTCAAACTATTTGAATTTCTGACAACAAGTAGAACGTATATTTTTAATCTAAATGAAATATTGTGCTCAACAACTGTAGTAAAATTTGTTGGTTATTTGTTAATTTAATCCGGCCGTCGTTTTGGATTTATTGCATATTAAAACAATCCAAACTAAAACATTGATCAAACACTACTTAAAATCAATATATTCCAGTCATTTTATCATTTTGCTTAGTAACCAAACATTTGTAAAAAAGAATCTTATAAATTAGAATAAAACTACTATGTACTGTATGTCTATGTTAAAATCTTACCATATCATTTAGTGCAAGCCATCTTGATTCGTTAAGTAAAATGTTTGCTTGTGATCATTTTAATTTGATGTTCTAATTTAAAAAGTCCACATTAGTATTTTTAAGTGAATCTTTTGGATGTCGATGCGCCTCATCACACACTCCATCTTGACTTTTAACTTCTTCCGTGGCCTCACAGGTGAGGTCATTCCAGGTGAGTGAGAGTCTTGCTCTCAGGGGGATCTCTTTAAGAGGGATAAACCCCCCTGGAATGTCACGGATAGGAATAAAGTCACAGATGAAGCTGCAGTGTTAAAGATAAGGATTAAAGTAAAACAGAAAGAGAGAATGAAAAGGAGGGGAAAGACAAAGGGATGGTAACAAAGAAACTTTATCTATGTTCACTTTCTTCAATTTGATTTCAATTTTGCTAAATTTTCTTGCTCCTGTACAAAAGTCCACTGTTTGTCAATCTTACTAGTAATTTAAAAAAAAAAAATCTACATCAGGAGTGTCAAAGGTCCTGTGGCTGAAATTGGCCCGATCCATCCGGCCTACACAAGAAAGAGGCCTAATGTGATAAATAGACAATGCATTGCATTTCATAAAATAATTATTTTCATTGTATATTTTGCAGCCTCCATTCCTCAATGGTTTAGAAATCTTACGATTTATAGAGCTTACTAACAGACCAGGAAGTGTGAACACCTGACTATATCTGGCTGTGTGAGTGATGTGCTTTGTGCTATACAAAACATTTTATCAACATAGTTAGTATGTCATCCATGTGGCAATGGAGGAGTAGGACAGGACCTAAATCATTCCAAAAACTAGAATGTGCTTTTTTAGATAAAGAACTGCTTGATGCGTTGCAGTAGCCTAGTTATGAAATGAAATGCTAAAAGAAAAGGAAGTAGAAAATGGACGATGTCTGTTGCTGCTGGACACGAGAATTTCTCCTGCGAGAGATTAATAAAGTTTTCATCTATCTATCTAAATCATGCCAAGTGCCCAGCGCACTGTTCAAACTCACCCAAACTAAACACAAAACAAACCCAGCTCAAAAAAAACCC
Source organism: Neostethus bicornis (assembly GCA_902685375.1). NCBI lineage: Eukaryota > Metazoa > Chordata > Actinopteri > Atheriniformes > Phallostethidae > Neostethus > Neostethus bicornis. The sequence goes on along the minus strand of LR738541.1, from coordinate 14,879,635 downwards.
CAAAACAAACCCAGCCACCCTGTGGCATGTGCGCATGCACTCTTTTAAAACACTATGTAAATAAAAACTATTATTGTTTTTAGATCATTTCTGTAAAACAGTTCTTTTATTTCCTCCTTCAGCCATCATAGACAATTTGGCTGAGGAGCTCTTTTGAGAGACACTCATTTATTGTAAAAAAAAAAAAAAAAAAAAAAAAGCCTAAAAATCTACAAAAAAAAATTTACTGGAAAAAAGTTGAGGTTCTGAGCTACTTTTATAAAATATATACATGTGTATATATATATATATATATATATATATATATGTATATATATATATATATTGCTTTTAGGCACAAAGTAATTTATTTGCAAAAGTTTAAAAACAATTTATTTTTCCCCCATTTCTCTGAAAATTACTTTGGAGCCAGACTTTTGGTCGGTTAGAGGGCTGTAGCGGAAAAAAAACATTGCGTAAATCAATTCTGCTCAGTACCATTTGAAGATGACAAACCTGTTCCTTGCTCTCACTACACATCATAATTACATCTGCATATCATCTCACAGTCTAACTTCATCTGTCAGGGCATATGGTGATGTGCACATACAACCTTGATTTGTATCACTAAGAAACACTAATGTTGTTACATGTTGCTGGAAGATAAAAAATATGTTGATGTTGTTTCTGGGTTTCTTTCTAAATCAGGGTGTGATTACAAAATAATCCCTGATTTACAGAGTGTGTTCTTAATACTTAAATATATTTTTTAGTCATTCATATTGATTTATCTCATGATCTCTGGTCATCTGGAGTCCATTCAGTCCATTCAGATTTTTTTTAATTTGAGATTCTCTTTAAGTGACAAATACATACGTAAATCTTCAAATGTTCTAGAATTTTAATGGAAGTTGTAAGAGCCTCTTCTATATCTCATGCACAGTGTGGACCTCAGTAGAGCACTGTTGTAAATGTGGTTTGGATTGAAACAAAATGACAAAATTGAACAATTTCAAACCTTTTAAAAATCATCCCTACTCTACAAATTATTCAAACATTCATGAAAAAAAAAAACAAAAAAAAAACACCTTAGGTATGTTTTTGATGAAGGAATATCGTTCAAACATGGTAGAAACTTCCAAAAAGTTGATTTTGCATGAAACGTACAGGCTTCTTATACAAAATCAAACACATCAATTTTACAAATATGGTTAAAAAACAATATACCGTAATTTCACGGCCATTAGGCGCATCGTACGAAAAGGCGCAGTCTCAGTCACACACCGTCTTACAACAACACACACGCACGCATGCAAATGTGGGTATTAAAAAATAGATCGGGAGCAAAACTGAGTTTGGTTGTACTTTATTTAAGTAGTATAAACAAGCACACTACCGGTGATAGTCTTTATTCAAATCCATCAAAGTCCTCATTCTCTGTTTTGGAATCGAACAGCTGCGCAAAAACCAACAGAGCAGGTCCACTTCGCTCCTCGCTGTCAAAGTCACTGTCTGTACTGTGCGGCTCCTCAGAAAGAATACCAGCTTTTGCGAAAGCTCGGATAACAGTACCAGCAGACACGTTAGTCCAAGCATCTACAATCCATTGGCAAACTGTAGCGTAACTCGACCGGCGCTGCCTTCCACCCTTCGTGAAACTGTGGTGTCCTTCGGTCATCCATCGCTCCCACGCCGCTCGCATCCTTAATTTGAACGGCCGGTTCACGCCGATGTCCAGCGGTTGGAGCTCTTTCTCATGTGTTTTCTTTCAGGTCCACCTCGCGGGCACGGCGTTTTGTTTTAGGTCCGCTTTTTCTCACGAGCACCGCGTTTTCTTTTAGGTCCGCTTTTTCTCACACACAAGGCGCACCGCACAAAAAGGCGCACTGCTCATTTTGAAGAAAATTTGAGACTTTTAGGTGCCCCTCATGGTCGTGAAATTACGGTGCAAAAAAAGTAGCTAATAAAAAAATATCTTTATATGAAAAAAAAACCTTTTAGTTAAACGATAAAATAGTTTAACTTCAAGTATAATTCGTCATTAATAAATACAGTTAACAACATATCGGTTTTATTGTCTGGAGATTCTGGCAGTTTCAAAGTTTTATTAATAGCTCGCTTTCCGAAACTAAGTAAGCACCTCCGCATTTATCTGTTTTGGGTTTCGATTTTCTTTTTTCTCCTTAATTCATTCGCCTTCTCGTTCTTTCTGTCAAACTTTTGTTTCATCACAACCTCCAGGTTTTCTGGATCAGCTTGAACGTGTCCCAATCACCTGAGAGCATCAGTCATGTAGATGATGACAGTAGGAGGACAGTGTTTATTTAGCTTTCGGAGGAAGTAAAGGAAAAGAAAAAAAAAAAGAGAATGACACAAGCAGAAAAGCATCTGTGTGGCACTGAACAGAACGTCTCATTTAACTGCAGCCAAGCTGAACACCTCCTCCCTCCACTTTTCTTAATACATTCCTCCTCTCCTACCTTTTTCCTCTCTTTTTATCCACTTATCATCCTCCTATTCATTTCTTATTTTGTTCCTTTGGTTTCAACCATTTTGTCTCCTTCAGCATGCCTATTTATTCAACTCCTTGTGATTAACTCATTTCCTGAGTCTAGTTGCTTTTTTCTCATCCTACTCTCCCATTTTTTCACTATCGATGTTCTTCTTTGTCACTCCCACACCTGCTCTTCACTTTCTACTCTGCCTCTTGTTTATACGTCTCCAAGGCTTCCAGACTAGTTATTTTTCTGTGATTACGCACCCGCCCTAATTTCCTACATCATCTCCATTACGTTTTCCATCTATTATTCATTGTCCTTCTGTTTTGACTATTTTTTCCATCTTTCAATCAGCCCTTGAACAAAGTTGCTGATTAGGTCTACTGGCTGTTATTCTTGCACAATCCCAAACGGTTTCCATCTTCTGTTTATCTTTAGAAATACTATATATCAAACTGACACAAATTCAGTTTCCTGCTCGCTTTGCCGGATTGTTTTCTAATTATAAACCATTTTTCAGTTATTAAACATTTTAGGTTGGATGGTATTAAAAAAATCTAATTATTCAGTCTTTTAAAACACAAAGAGCCTTGTGATGCCACTTCCGTGTTTCCTAATATTTCTTTATATGTAAAACATTCTAGAATTTATTTTTTTTAGTACGCACATCTCAATTGAATTGGACTTCTGGCTGGAAAATTATAAAAATATATACGTTACTGAACAAGGACAGCTTTTCTGTTTTCTTTCAAACAGCTGCTTGTCTGATGACTTTTAGAAACCACAGTGCAGTGTTTTGTATCTGTAAAGCTTTTAAGCCTTTAATCTCTCACCCCGATGTGACTTCCTGTATCATATTTCATGTTTTTCTGCTACCTGAAGCTTTGGAACAACATGGTCAATTTTGATGGGAACGTTCTTTTTGCATGTCTTTACATGCAGCAATCGTAGTTTATTTTCCACACTTGTTAGGTTTGAACTATTCGTTAATTATTTTTTCCTTCTGACAGTTTGAGTGATTTTTTTGTATTTATCAAAATTTTCCAAATCTGTATTTTTTTTTTTTTTTTTTTCAAAATGTGTTGGTAGTGTACACCAGCATCACCAGTCTGGATTATTTAACAAGATAGAAATTCAAAGTAGTGTTTTGATTGTTTTCAAAGTAGATGAATTGTCATTTCTATAGTCACATCTTTTACCTCAGCTCTTAAAAGTAAAATTTTCACATGCTTCGTTATTATCTTTCATTCAGAAAGAAATATGGCTTGTTAGTTGTTGATTAAATCGAAACACTTCATACAAAAATCAGCCATTGTTTGGGTTTTTTTTACAGCCCCTGACTGACATGTCTTTACTGTTGATTTACAGCGATGATAATGATTAAGGACTTCAAAACAGAACATTTTTAGTATTGTCTTCAGAAAGGCTTCCTGCTGATGTGTTTTATGCATGTATTTTTTAAGAATTTCCTCAGTGATTTTGTTCTCACAGAAGCGTAACTCCGGTTCCTAAAATGACTTTTCCAGTCTTGATGAGGATCTCAGGGCTGCAACTTTTTTTTTGTTTGTTTCTGAACCATTATTCTCTTTATGGGTTTTTAACTGCTTCAGTTACAATCCAATGATGTTAAATTATGATCCCCCACCAGTCAGGATCTAAGATTTTTAACACACTTGTTGAATTGCAGTGACAGATTGAGCGTAAAGGAAAAATTAGCCAAAGCAGAGCAACAGCAGGTCCTGAACGCATATTTTAAAACACCAAAACTGAACTTAAGTTACATTCAACCCTTTAATCAAGTCTTAGGTCAGAGGAAGATGCCGATCAAGCTGCACAAGATCCGTAACAATTCCTCCCACCATCTGTCTGAGACAGTGAGGAGCTTTTTTTAATTATTATTATTTGAACGACTGTACTAAATCAGTCTCTCTCTATAGTTTGAGAAAATGAATCCTATCTTAATGGAATCCAACTGCATCGTCACAGTGTTACAGTTTCCAACTTGGTTGGAGTCTCCGACAGTGTTGGCTAAAATTGCTGATATTTTTTTTTTGTCTGTGCCGATTTATAAAAACTTTTTAAATGAAAACACAAAACAGTCGTGATGCACTGAATACTAAATGGATTAAAAAACAAGTGTTTTTGTATTAGCACAGTCAAATTAGTTCCGTTCCCTTGTCTTCCGATAATCTGGGGTCGGTACGCGGAGGCAACAGCCTCAGGCGGAAAGCCTAAGCTTCTGTCACCCTGGCTGCATTCTCCAGCTCACCCGGAGGGATCCCGAGTCATTCCCCGGCCAGCTGTGAGTCCCTCCAGCCGGTCCGGGGTCTGCCTCTAGGTCTCCTCCTGGTGAGACGTGCCCGAAACACCTCACCAGCGAGGCGCTCGGGGAACATCCTGACCAGATGCCCAAACCACCCCATCTGGCTTCTCTCAACTTGGAGGAGGAGCGGCTCGACACCGAGCTCCTCCTGGATGGCAGAGCACCTCACCTGATCTCTGAGTGAGAGCCCAGCCGCCCTGCGGAGGAAGCTCATTTCAACCACTTGTATCCACGATCTTGTTCCATCGGTCACCACCCACAGCTGGGTGGTGTGATACTAGTGAGTGTGATATTCACAAGTTTGTTAACTACTTTTGTGATATCAAAACATTAAACTCCTCCACTATCGACGAGTCTATACATAAATTATTAAGTAGAAGATCATCTTTAGAAGACTTTAAGAAAAAAGATCATCTCTTTAAAATTTGTCTCACAGGTTTCTAAAGTTCCGGTTGTCGGTTTATGCTTCAAAAAAGTCTTGAAATTAGTTTCTTTTTTTTCCCTTTTACGTTAAACCATTTTCATTGGTGAGATAAGCTCTTTTTCTGGTGGCTCTCAAATATAAATGTACCGTACCACGCAGTCTGTTTTTAAGTGCTATAAGCAGACTGGAAATGATCTTAATTAATCACACTGTCCCAAATTCAAACTTGTTCCACTTCACTTTTCTCTGCTTCCTTTCTTCTCATTAAGGTCAATAAATGTCTTTAGTTGAGTTAAAGGCATCCTACTTTTTTCTGGTGGAACTTCTATTTGGGCTGAGTGTGTGCATGTCTATGCAGAGTTTCCATAGAAACTTTCGACTGTGTTGTTCCAAGTGGTTTAAAAACCCGGTGAGGTACTGTGGTAAGAGTAGGTCATTCATCTCTTCTCCTCTTCCTCTGCTTCAGTGCACTCTTATTTTCCCTTCTCCATCTCTACAAACTATTTCCACTTTTTTTTTTCTGTTCTTGTCCCTCATCTTGTTTTGTCTTTAACATCTTCCCTCATTTATCACCTTTTCTTTGAAGTCATCCTAAACATTCTCAACTTTAACATGTCTTTTCTTTCTTTGTTCATTTCTGTCTTGTCTGGATCTCTTTCACCAACTTTACAGAGCTAATTACTTGTCATTATGGCCCATTAGAGGCCTACTATTGTGATGGTGAGGAAAGGAAGAGATAGTGCACAGGGAGAGTGAAAACAGTGTCCATCTCTTTCTTTCTTTTCATCTGAGCTGAGCGAAGATTGTTCCACAAACCTAGATCTACGTAGATGTTTCTCTTACGCAGAGGTTCACATTGTTGGCGTCTAAATGCTCATCATGTGTTATCAAATGCATAAAAAATGTTAGCACACTTAACACTTAAGTGAGCACCAACATGTCAAGTCAAAGAAGTAAAAGGATTAATCTCGAAATATGCTAAGGTCCACCTTTTTATTATTAATAGCCTAGAAAATTCTTCCTCTTCTTCTTCTTTCGGTATTCCTTTCAGAGGTCACCACAGCAACTCAGTTTCTTCCATCTAACCCTATCTGCTGCATCTTCTTTGGTCACGCCAACTATCTTCATGTCTTCCTTCACTGTATCCATGAATTTCCTCTTTGGTCTTCCTTCCGATGTACTCTCTCTTTCTCCTCTGCACATGTCAAAACCATCTTAGTCTGGCCTCTCTAACTTTATCTCCAAAATCTCTAACATGTGCTGTTCCTCTGATCCTGTCCATCCTGATCACTCCCAGAGAGATCCTCAGCATCTTCATCTCTGCTACCTCCATTTCTGTTTCCTGTCTTTTCCTCAGTGCCACTGTCTCTAGACCAAACAGCATGGCTGGTCTGCATGTTCAAATATTATAAAAGTGGCTTTAAAAGTCAGTGCTTTAAAAAAAAAAAAAAAAAAGGGGTTTTTTTTTCCGTCACATTAAAATGAAATACTGATTTGTCCTCCAGTAAGACCCTGAACAAACTAGATTTTTTCAGGGTTGTTTTCGGCTCTCAAATGAACTTGTACTGATTTATTTGTTCCACTAAAGGCAGCAGTGACCACTCTGGTGATGATGCGGTAACCTGTTTTTGGATTTTTACTCATCCAGTATTTTTGTTATTAGTGTGAAGTCATGAAGCTTTCATGTGATGATTGAATGTTTTAAAATCGCTCACTGGCTTCTCGTACTATTTTTAACTTTAGGTAGAAAACTAAGAACATTGGATTTGTATCCTCATTTTAAGAAGAAAAACTTATTTTAAATTATTTATTATTAATTTTAGTTTATTTCAGTCACATTGTAAATTCACAGTAAAGAAAGTTACATTTTTTTCTGAAATTGTATTTTACTAAGGGACCGAAAAGGTATCGGCTGAAGCAAATGCTTATTACTCCAACGCTTTTTTTCAAATCACCATGAAAGCAAAAATATATAAGTATATATTCAGAAATTCATCATAATACATAAAATGAGAAGTAGTACATCAAATGAAAAAGAAATAAGATTGTTATTTTAATTCATTATATATAAGCTTGAATTTAACCTTCGAGGCTTGCATATTTTTTAAGCAACAATAACTTAAATTTATTCTTTAAACAGAAAAGATTGAAACATAACTTAAGTTCATCATCACAATTATTCCAAAGACCCACACCTTTAATAAAAATACAGATCATCATTCTGCTTGTCACAACGCCGGACAGGACAGGTATACAAAAAAAATAAAAATAAAAATACAGAATTTTTTAACATTTGTTCTAAATTTATTTTTAATGGACACATCATATGGACTTTCCCTAATGTTATATATATTTGTAGGTATTTTGTAGATAGTTTGACATCAAATTATTTTTATCTTAAACATAAATTTTAAAGTGTGCAATTCTATTAAATCATAGAATTTTAATGTTTTTAAATTTATAAATAGATCATGGTTCAAAACAAGATATGTAGTTCTTAAATACGTATGTAGCATTTGAATAATAAAAAAAAGATTATTAAAATGAAACTGACCTCAGGTCTAATAACATTGTTTCCAGGGTCAAACCAGCTTTTACATAAAAAACATGTGCTTAATGTCTCTGTGATGGGCTCAAACTCTTTACCCCTGTGAATGATGCCCTAAGGACATGGATGTTTTTGGTCTCTTTATTTACCAACATATAAAGTCTGATTGTGTGTTAGCGTTTGATTAAATGAATATGAACTCTTATGTGACAATTGTGTTGTAATAATGGCCTGCAGAAATAAATTTTATTGGAATTTAGTTCAATTGGATCTTTATCCGTCTGTTTGAACGATGCACCGAACACAAACTTCCATAAGCACTTGTTTCTTGGTTTGACATTGTTTTGTCCCAATTCATCTGAAAAAAAAAACTGTATGAAATTGTGTGATCTCAACAAGTAGCCCTCCTTATAAAATCTGTTCTGTTTTTATTACTAAACTTTTCACGTAATGATTATGTTTACAATCTTCCCGTGTCTTTAGGGTTGGGAGGAGAGCTGTGACGCTGCCGTTTCCCACCTGCTACGGACCTGCTTGTCACGTAGTCCCAAAGACCAGGCCACCTCTCTGGCCCACGCGGGAAGCCCCGTGCTCGGCCTGCCACAGGATACCACTCGCCTCAAGAAGCATATCACACTGCTTTGTGACCGCATCGGTAAGGGAGGTCGGCTCACCCTGGCATCTGAAGCAAACATCCAAGTTCCTGCACAAGTTCAGAATCTTGCTGCACCAGGTAAGTAAGAGAAGTTGAGATGAGTTTAAAAAAAAAGTAAAACTCCGTATCATAATGCATAAAAATACCAACAACTATGAAACATGCACAGATAAAATCTTAAATGATTAATGAGATTGCTGCCCTTAGATTTAAAAAACCCAAACATTTCATTGGTTAATAAATGGTGATTGAGACCCTTGTTTTGACCTTTTGTGGTCATCCAAACAGCGATCGTGATGAAGTATTGTGTTTTTATGTCTCACACTCTGGAGATTTTTTTTTTCTAAGATGAACGACTAAAGTCACTGATGTCAAAGTTCGAACATCTAACATTGACACTAGAGATTGTGGGTGACATCATGACTCCTACAAGTCAACTTTCATTCCATTTAAACAATGATTACAAGAAATTCTGATCACATCTAAGTGATTTATCATAATACATTAAATGGTAATGGGAAATTATACCCATAATTCATCATTTAATTACTCATAGGCTTTCTTTATTGTGCTTTGAAAACTATTTAGAAAACTATTCTAGTTTTACTAGGACTATACCAGTAAAGGTGTCTCGAATAGTTTAAGTTTACTCCAAAATAAAAGTAAAAAAAAAAGAAAAGTGAAATAAAGAAAGAGAAGAAAACCCGTCACAGGAAGAAAATCCATACCATTTATAGCATGGATGACCATTACATAAATTACAATCAACCAATAACTGCAAAGATGCGTTTAGTGTTTAAAAAAAAATGTCCTTGGCTAGTTTTTTATCATCCATATGTATTGTTTTATTTTAATCACACACAGGCAGTGCTATCTGATGAGAAAGATCTCTCATTGGCTTGTTTTAACAATTTATTTGGGGCAAAAACTCAGAAAGAGGCGAGCTCATTATTTGAAATTTTATAGACTGCGAAAAAGTATTCAAAATAACGTGCTCACAAATTATAAAAGAAAACAATTAAATAGAATAACTTTATTGATAATTTGGTTGTTGCAGCAACATAAAACAAATACAGCATTCAGTTCCGTTGTCTTCTGCTTATCTGGGGCCAGGTTGCTAGCGCAACTACCTCACCCCGACTTAATCCTCCAGCTCACCTTGGAGCATCCCAAGGTGTTTCCTGTCTAGCTGTGAGACAGTGTTTCCAGCGAGTTCAGGGCCTGTCTCTAAGTCTCCTCCCGGTGGGACATGCCCGAAACACCAGCGAGGCATTTGGGTGGCATCGTAACTAGGATTCCGAATTTCCCCATCTCCCTGGTGGATCGGGCCAAAACACCAACCCACAAGCAAATACAAGATAACAGAGTAGATAAAAGGTAAAAAAATAATCAAATTAAAAAAATTATACAAGCAGAACAAAAAAAAATTTGTACAAGCAGGACAAATAAAGATAAAAAAAATCCAATGTGACAAATTCGAATAGTCTAGTTATCCTTTGCACAGTGATAGTTTTTATTTGGTCTAAAATATTTTTTGTGCCTTATGCAATCAGACTTTTTATTGCAGCCACGTCAGGCAGGAGCAGTAGAGAGCTGCAGTGATTTTACTGATTCCTACTGTTTTTACTGATTGATTTTACATTCATTGAGATGCACTTTATCATTTTTAGTCTTTTTACTTGTTTTATTCTTTCTTATCTGTTTTATCTTTTATTTTTTTGAACTGTTGTAATTGCGTGTCCTGATATGTGTGAATGCGAGCAACAGATGCCATGACAATTTCCCTCGGGATCAATAAAGTATTTATCTATCTATCTATCTGATCACTTAAATTCAAGTATAATATATCACTAATGTACTGTATCACTGTTAATAACTTACACATTTTGCATCTCCAACTTTTTTTATGTGGAAATTTAACTTTTTTTGTCAGTAGATCTTTTTAAATTTATTTGCAGGTCATAAATGAAAACTAATTCACAGTTAGGAAAAAAAAAAAAGCTGTCTCAAGAATTTTTAAAAACAACTCTAATATGTTATGTAACTGTTATGGTTCCTAGAACCCTTGAGCACTTGAGTGTGCACTATTTGATTTAGAGTTGTACTTAATAAGCTCATGTGTGCTGCTCCCTCAGTGCAAATTTTAGGCTTCAGCTGGCAAAAACATGAAGTCTATTCTCTGGATATCTAAAGCCAATATTCAGGTTTGGTTTTAGTTTATTGTAAAATATAGTGAGAATTTTCTACACACACAGAACTTTTATAGTATATCAACAATTTTAAAAAAAGGTCATTTTTGGCTTGCCCCAATGAGTTATTAAAAATAGCCGTCAAAAAAAAACAAATTTACAAGAACATGTAAAATAGTCCAACAAATATTTTTTATGTGCATTAGCTATGAATCATTTAGCACCATACATGTTAAGAAATATTTTTTGACAAGATGATCATCTTCTTCTTTTTTTGGCATTTTCCTTCAGGGGTCGCCACAGCCAGTCAGTTTCGCTTTATAAACATTTCAAATGATGACAATTTTATTAAAACAAAATCTAACTCTTTACAATTTTACAAACTTTTTAGATTTTTTTCTTTTAATTGTAATGTTTGTGGTCTCACACCAGTAAGACAATAGTTAAGACTAAGTTGACTGAATATGTGACTGAAGACGATGGAGAAAAGGAATCTGGGTCATTTTAGGGAAACCATCAACGACAGTTTGGGTGTTTTCGATTGGGTGTTTCCGATTTGATCCGAGACGCTGTTACTGATACCAAACAGCTGCACTCTGCATGTGGAAGAGTTTATAGATCAACTTGAATACACACACACAGCCCCACCTGTAATTTGTAATCCCGCACATCTTCCAGGAGATTTGTTGATGCATCTGTAATAGAAAAAGCAAAGTATTTGTGAGAAAAGCGAGAGTGAGCACAGTTGTGTTTATAGCACTTTTTTTTAACCGTGTGGTCTCTCTTCTGGTTCGCTGCCAGAATTCACACAAAACACACAAACAGCGACCACACACATACACACACACCAACTGCACCGTGCACTGAATGCCGCAGTAAATGACCAATCTCACATGTTGCTTTTACACCCGCCTGTAAACATACACACTTGTTTACTTTTCCAACAACAGTGACGGCAACTACCCCATGGTTTCCCCCGGCATCGTCCCACCTCGTTTTTCCCCTGCCCTCCATTCCATCTAAACCACACACACATGAACTGGGTTACCACACATCAAGTTCCACTTTACTGGTTAAAAGTGGGTCTGTGTTAATGTGTTTCTGTTGCTTTCCTGGAAAATAAAAATCTTCCTGAACACACTACTACTAGACACACTTGAAAACTGACACCAATCTAGCTACCCTTAGGGTTTCAATGGAATTCAAATGGACACAAAAACCAGAATCAAAAACATTTGATGACACTTTCAATGTAAGACGTCATTTTCATTGGCATATCAACTCAAACCCTGACTGCACAATTTACAGACTTGAATCTGTATGGATGCAAGTGAAGACAAAAAGTCTGATGAGATGATTCACGGTTGTCTATCTAGGATCAAAAAGGCTAGCCTAGGTTAAAAAAAAAAAAAAAAAAAAATCATTTTGTTTTTTTTGAGCAAAAGAAAGATGGTGTCAGAGAGGCCAGACTAAGATGGTTTGGACGTGTGCAGAAGAGAGAGAGAGTACATCGGAAGAAGGATGCTGGATTTGGAACCACCAAGAAAAAGGCCTACAGGAAGACCAAAGAGGAGGTTCACGGATAATGTGAAGGAAGACATGAAGATAGTTGGTGTGACTGAAGAAGATGCAGCAGATAGGGTTAGATGGAAAAAACTGACTTGCTGTGGCGACCCCTGAAGGGAAATGCCGAAAGAAGAAGAAGAAGATTACCTCTATCGTGTACGTTTTTTTGCACCAAGCATTCAATAGGAAGTGCAGCAAACAAACCAGTGGGGTTGTGTGAATAGTTTTCTTCCTGCTACGGGGGGTGTAGCAGAAAATCATTTAGAACCCCTGCTTTAAAGTTAAACAAAGAATTTTGTCTGTATATTTTAATCTGTTTATAATTTTTCTCTCCTGCTCAACTTAAAAGTGGTATAGAAAAAAAGCAAAACATTGCACTACAGACTGCAAACACAATGACAGTAATTCAATTGATTTTTATATTAAACTAACATTTTATTGCATCCAATGTCTCTCCTTGTCACACAAGCCCTTTATCTGACCCTGGTGACATCATAGTTACAAATTTCAAGCTTCAGCAGCTGCATTCTTCACACATACACCGAAATGTTTTAATTTAATACAGGAACATGTTTTATTCTGGTATTATTTTCAAATGTAATTTTCTCACATCCACCACTTTTTGTCAATTAATGAAGGGTAGAAATTTTTTATTATGTTAACACTCAGTGAGCACATTCGTTTGTCCCATCTGCACACCCTGATGCTTAGCGTCTGTGTGCGTACGGTGGTAGCTTTGGTTTAGAGCGTGCATCTATTTTAGAATTAAAGAGAGAGGAGAAGATGGGCTACACTTATGTGGATGGGTGCGTGCACTCTTATAGATATGTGTGTGTGAGTTTAGAGGACTTGCAGTGTAGGAAAAAAAACACACTGTGCAAGCGTAGGTCATGTCCTGTGTGTAATCCTGACCAGCTGTCTTTGTTCTCTCCCTCTGTGGTGTTTCCAAATTGAAGAGTCCTTCTTCAGGATGCTAAATATAAAAGAGTTCTGATCTATTTTGAGCAAAAGTCATCGTGACAAGAGGTTAATTAATTAATTGTAGTTAAAAGATGACATCCTTTTTTACTGCATTTTTCCTTGTCTGAAAATGTAAATGTATTTACAGTAAATCCTGCAAAGAAGGATTTTCTATAAGACTGAATGTTCTTTTTTTATCTCAAAGATTTAGCATAATTTCTAACATGTGTGAAATATAAAATGTGTTTGAAATGCAATTTTTAGGGCGAGAGTGGCAAAGACAAAAGATACCAGGTGTCAGTTTCTCACAACAGTGCTTTAGGGAAACATATAGTGAGCATTCAAAGTTGTGCGTGTATGTGTGCAACATGTGTAAATGCAAACTTGTGGGTCTAAAAGACTGTATAATATGTGCACGTGGGTGTACACACATGTGTCCATTTAGGGGGGGATTTGAAAAAGCGTAAAGCCCACAGTCAAATTGCCGGTGACCACAGCAGCACAGTGTCACCCCCATCTTTTAACCACAGCCCAGAATAAAGTAGGAATGCTCTGGTGTCCCCACACTGCTGACCAAGACAGCGCTGTCTGTTAGAGGCGGCTTTACCCCTCAACTAAGTTGTCCGGAGCTGCTCAAAAGCTGTCCCAAAATGGCCCCAAACTGTCACGCACTGGCTCAAAATGACCCGTAATGTTCTAAAATGATTATCAAATGGTTTGGACTTTCTTCACTTTGTCACTAAATCCATGTGGGATGATCCACACTGTCGTCTTCTTGTCTGCTTAGTGGTTGTAATATGCAGTAGACTTGTGTCAAAAGGGAGGATTTTTTTAATAGGTGCAGATTGGAGTGGATTTTTTTTTTTTTTTTTTTTACAAAAAGTAATTTTGTATGAAGTAGTTTTCAAAGGTTGGGTTCTTTTCTTCACCCAAAGCCAGCCAGAGGTCAACTAAAGATACACTATATTACCAAAAGTATTTACTCACCCATTCAAATGATCAGAATCAGGTGTCCTTATCCCTTTGCTTGGCGACAGGTGTATAAAATCAACAAGACATTTGTGAAAGAGTGGGCCGCTCTCAGGAGCTCAGTGAATCTCAGCGGGGAACTTTCATGGGATGCCTAGAACTAGAAGAGTGGCTACAGCAGATACCAGGAAAAACATCAGAAATCTCGGTCCAGAAGAGCACAGTCCTAGGAACAGCAAAGATTCTGCGCAAAACCCTTTAAAAAATATTTAAAATTAGATTAGCTAAATTAGAACAAACATAACCAGCCTATTCCCCAATGTTTTTTCCCTCACCGCATTATCTTTGTCTGCAACCCGACTGGCAAAAGCAGTTCGTAAGCTGTACTTCAGAAGAAAAATACCTCATCACTTGACACTTAACATTGTTTTTATTCCACTCTCTTTGTCATCGAGTTTAGTTTTGTTTTAAAAAAAATATGTTCTACCAATTCAGCAAGAACTGTCATTCCCTCTCCTCATAATTTTTGTGTTTTTGAAGGATAGCAATGTGAATTAATCCTCAAAACTAATAACCTAACCAGTGAGACAAATATAAACCTCCCTACTGCCAATAGAAACACAAAGCACACCACAGTTCAAGCAATAAAACACCTAGTATTTACAGACAGAGATGGAGAGGGAAGAATGTGTGTGTGTGGTTGGCGGCAGGAGACGCTTTGTGTGTGATATTTTTTATTTTTTGTCTCAAAGTGAACTGCTCCAGAGGTGGGCTATTTCCTTACCTGATGTTGATGTAAGAATGGGGTTCGAACATACACCCACACAGTCCGTGAAATTGTAAGACAGTGCTAAGAAAAACAACTCGCCCTAGAAAAACACCTGCCCAATTAGGAGCAGAGCCGTATCCCATTTCAAACAACTGCGATTGAGCGTGTCTGTGTGTGTGAGAGAGTGTGAGGCCACAAGCTGTGGTCTCACCAAAGAGAACAAGATTGGCTTTAAAAAAAAAAATACCAGGATAAATATTCGAAAGGGCTTAGGATAATCTGAACACACACACACTCACAAATGTGGATGAAGTGGGGAGGGGTTGACGGAGACACACACACATTCTCAGACACCTTAAGGTAGACTCGATGGCAGACACACACGTACCGTCTGTCTCGTCCATGCACAATCACACTTATAATACTGACGAACAATGTGTGCAGTGTGCATTAAGGAAAAGTACCCTCAAGCTGGACAAATCTGCAAGCTGCGTAGCGAGGGAGGAAATGAAAGAAAGACGGAACAAAAAAAAAAAGGAGTGCATGAGGTGGGTTTGGTCGTGGAAGCATCTCGGACAGTAGATCTGAGAGAAGATGGAGCGTATTAGAAAAGACAGACGATGATCAGGAAGAACCTTCAGACGAGTAAAATGAATGAGAATGTAGAAAGGGGAGGAGAGGGAGGAGAGGAATGAAGAAACGGGGGTTGAGGAGGAGACAGGGAGTTAGGATGGAGAGGGAGACAAGGCGTCCAATTCATTGGCCTCAGGAGCTCCCTAAATCCCTGCTGATCCATGGGATTCTGGTCGGGATTTTGTCGCACATACAATCACACACTCCTGCATCCAACTTTACACAGACACACACACAAACCTTCAGTCACATTTGAAACAAAATTATTCTATGTCTATGTTGCAAGAAATAATCAAAAAAGTTCAATGAAACAAAATAATCACTCAAGTTGTTTTTGTTATCTCCTGTTAAACTGCTATTGTAATAAATAATCTCAACCACATATTGTGTGATATAGTCTATATTTAGGGTGCCACAATGATCTAGAAAGCTGAGGTTAGTTAACCGAAATATCTTTCTACAGTATACATTCATAATAGAAACTTTTGGGCCAATCAGAATAGAGTATTCACCAATGTCATTGTTTGTAATTCAACTAGGATTCTGTATGGAAAATTATATATAAAAAAAAAAAGATTTGAATTGAATAGATTTAAAATAATCCCTACAGAAAAATATGTGTGTAACATTGTCAAAGAGAAAGAAACAAAAGAGAGGGACAGGGAGCATTCAGACCGTAGCATAGAAACATAAATAATTCAATTACATTTTATTCAAAATACTTTATTAATCCCCTGCTAGGGGAATTTGGATGTTCGTTAGCGCAGTCCACGAAGAGCGGAAAGCTCATTGGACTCCATAAAGGAATAAAATGGACACGCAAGAGACAAAGAGAGAATACATTTGTGGAGAAAACTGGATTTTATGGAAAAAGTTTTAAACAGGATCTAACTCATAAAATAAAAAAGAGCTACTGGTACTTTTCCTTTTCAGACACATAGTGTGACTTATGTGATGATAGCAGTTAAAAAAACTGTTTGAAGTTATTATTTGCACTTCTTCACTATTTATGCAAAAAAAATCTACAAAGAAGCTTTCTGTGTTAGAATTCTGAGCCTTTTGCTGTTTTGATCCTTGTGGTAAATTAAACATGGTTTAGTAAAGATGTTTAGGAGGTTGTTTACTGTAATGTCTACCTTCTTTTGTTTGAGTTGCTTTGATCCAAAATCGATAAAAGCGATGAACATAAATTTTCTTTATCCAGGCGGTGTTGAGCCGATAGCAGAAGCTGCTGGTGAATTTGAAGAGATGGACCTTCAACAGGAGGCAACCAAGTTTATTAAGAAGAAGCAGCCGTCTAAGAAAAGCAAGAAAGGTAAGTGGTATTGTCTAATTATCATGCATACGCTAATTTTATTTTAGTAAAAATAAAGAAAGATTTTGATGCAAAAGAAACAACTTCTTGTGGTTTCACATCATATTTCTTTATGTGCTTTGATTCTCACAAGAAATTAATATATGCTTAACATCAATTTACACTTAACTTGCTTTAAAATGTCAAAAACCGCGTGTATTTTGACAGTTTTCAGTCGAATAACTGCATGATTTTGAAACATGGTTAAATTAGCAAACGTATACACATAAAGGGTTACCAAAAATGCTTACGTACATGAAAAAATTTGTCCATTTGTGAGTTTATTTACCAAGTGAAAATATTTCATGGATTTCCAACTGGAGAAAGAGCACTCACATTGAAGAAAACAAGACAGTTCGCAAAAGTGCAGATGTCTCACGCTGAACTTTTTTTTTAAAAACTAAACATTTAACTTCATTGCAATTTAAGTTTAACTATTCATTTTTTTTGTTAGATTGCGCCTAGCTTCTTAACTGACTTTTCCCAATCCTTTCAAACCAGACACGAAAGCTATTTCACTCCTGTCACACTTGTTGTAGAAAATAAAGTTGTAAACTTGGCTTTAAAGAATCTGTGGGAGTAAGGATGCAAAAGGTGACACTCGTTATCACATAGGACCACTGTGATGACTGTGAAAATGGGTTTTAACTCACTAAACTATTGAAAAAGCTATGTTCCGTGTGCAGAGAATTGAATAATTTTTGTCATCTGCTGGGTGTCTGCTTCCTTTTGTTCTCACTTTTATGTTTTCATTTAAAAGCTCTGCTATTACCGTAATTTCACGACCATTAGGCGCACCGTACAAAAAGGCGCAGTCTCAGTTATGTGCGCCATTGTTGTATTTAACACACACATAAGGCGCACCGTACGAAAAGGCACAGTCTCAGTCACACACGGCCGTACAACAACACACACGCAAGCATGCAAATGTGCGTATTAAAAAATAGATCGGGAGCAAAACTGAGTTTGGAACAGCTGCGCAAAATCCAACAGAGCAGGTCCACTTCGCTCCTTGCTGTCAAAGTCACTGTCTGTACTGTGCGGCTCCTCAGAAGTGATACCAGCTTTTGCGAAAGCTCGGATAACAGTACCAGCAGACACATTAGTCCAAGCATCTACAATCAATTGACTGGTTAATGCTGAAATTTCTCGCGGCGGCTCGATTCCCATGTTCCTCCGCGTAGCTGATTGCCTTCAGCTTAAACTGAGCATCATAAGCGTGTCTCTTTGCCATTTTCAGGGTTAAAACAGCAATGTTGTGCATACAGCACATACCTTTTTTATACACAATCCACGCTCACACTTCACTCTTTAACGTTCTCATGCCTTTTCTTTCAGGTCCGCCTCGCCTCACGGGCACCGCTTTTTTTTTTTAGGTACGCCTTTTCTTACAAGCACCGCGTTTTCTTTTAGGTCCGCTTTTTTTTACGAGCACCGCATTTTCTTTTAGGTCCGCCTTTTCTCACACACAAGGCGCACCGCACGAAAAGGTGCACCGCTCATTTTGAAGAAAATCTAAGACGTTTATATGCGCCTTATAGCCGTGAAATTACGGTAGTCTTGTGTCAGTCTAAGTCATATGAGGTCAGAAACAGACATCTTTTTTATGAATTTTTATGTACATATATGTATATATAATATGTATAGAGAAAACAGAGCTGCACCTCTCTTCCTCTTCCAGCTACGATTTTTTTTTTGTCTTTCCTTCCTCTTTTTTTTTTTTCACTCGTTTTATCCACTTACCAGATCATTTAATTTGGGATACAATAAGCAGACTGCTTTAATACACATACACAACACACACTGTGTTACAAAAAAATCTTCTGGTTTGCATTGAGGACAAATCCCTACTTTATGACAGTTTGTCTTTTCTAAACCAACAAGGATTGATTCTCTTTGATGGGCTCCACTTTTGTTAAGGAGCTGTGTGGGTTTTTTTTGTGTGCATTAAAGCTCGTGTGTGAAGTCTTGTGGTTAATCCATTCAGGCGTCACCGCTAATGAGGAAGGGAGGTGTAGGAGACACGGAGAAGGCGACACGGGGATCATTAGATGCATGCACATATACAGTGAATGTGTCAGTGGCGGTACAACACATCTGATCCCAGATGTATAGCCTCATTAGATCCCCAGGTTTTAATAATCCACTTATTTTTAAGCACTGTTCACTGTTTCTAAACTTGATAAGAATTTTATTCAAACCGTGTGAGTTACATAAACAAATATGTCCACAGACTTTCTAAGCAAAATATGTTAAAAATGTAGTCAAGCAATTACTCAGAAAAAAAAAAAAAAGTAAAATTTATATTTACACACATTAATAAAATATAAATATACATGTAATTGGGCTGTGAAAATTAATGTGCTACATACTTTAATTATTACGTACCACTTTTAAAAAGTATAATCCACTGAATGTTCACGAATCTCTTTGAGGCGAGAGCTGAATTGTCTGTTCACGTTTACTTCAGAATGAATTGCTATGCTCAGACCAGCTTGTGCGAGGCTAAACTAACTTCAAGCGAACGATATCTATTTAATTGCTAATACACTAGTGGATTATATTTCTTTTTATTTTACTGTATTGTTACAAATCACACTAAGATGAGGAAACTAACAGATCAAAGCAGCAAGGTGAGTTTCCTACAGAGTTTATCGATCTGCTGATGAAAAAGAAGTTATTTAATAATGACAGGAGTACGGTGGTTTGATATCTCAAATACAGTATATGCAATGAATAAAATTTTCTCCAATGCGCAATTTGCTCATATAAGGATGTGTATTTATATGAGTATATGTATATATAAATCAGTTGCAGGCTGTGTATTTCACACATAGACCTTCAGTAGCGCTCCATCGACATCATTCAGACCCGTTGTACTATATTGAATTAATACAAGTTAGAAATGGTTTGGGCACAAATGAAAATTTAGTTTTGGCAAGATTTGTCATTTTTTTTGCCAGTTTTGCACGTCATTAATTTAAAAATGTGTGAATGTTCTTTTTTGAAAGAACGTTGTGAATTTACTATTTTGTGGTTGTATGTAAGGTTAAAATGAGATTAATTGTAATTAATCACATTTAATTAGTTGTAGTTATTATTGAGACTTTTTTTCAGATTTGCAATTAACTTGTTCTTTTTGTTTGTTTGTTTTTGTTTTTTAATTGACTCCTGTCTTAGTGTTGATATATATGCTTATATATATTATATTTATATATGTGTATATGTGTATAGACAGTATATATGTGTATATATATGTATATACAGTATGTGCACATATATACATGTATATATGTGTATATGTGTACATATAGTATACATATATATATATGTGTGTGTATATATATATATATATATATATATATATACACATACACAACAGTATATATCAACAGTACCTGGTTTTCGAACAAGAGAAAACATTGTGGGCAATAGATGGTAAAATATGGGGTTTCATTGGCTTTCATTTTTGTGTTTGCATTTTGTTATCGTGTCAATCTTTTTGTTATTGTGTCAATCTTTTTCGAGTTATATTTGAATGGATCCATTTCAAAAGTTGACATGTGCAACTAGTAAACACATTCTCAAGACACACAAACATCTCTCAAAGCGAAGGCGAGTTACATCAAATATCCACAATAATCTGCATGTTTGTAATTAAAAGGGGAAAAAAGGCATACACACAAAAAAATTGATCCACAACCACTTGGGGTTTATGATTTGGGTCAAATTATTCTAAAGCAAATATTAGGATGAATTTATAACAATCTTTTCTTTCTGTGGCTTCTTACTCAGACAAACATCCACTTACTGAGGTTTTTGACTAAAAACCAAAGGGATTATGGTCTGTAATTAGAATCGTTTGTAATAAAAACCCTTAGATCAAGTTTGTGGTTTTACTCTTTTAAGAAGAAGAGGAAGGAAGGATGAGGAGAAAAGAGGAAATTGTTTGTGGACCAAGACAAGAAAGGTGGGAAATATCCTGCCCAGACTTGTCTTATATTCACTTCTTCTGTTCATCAGAGAAAAAGCAACAGTGGTGACATGTCGCTCTGACAAATAGGATTGTTTAAGTATTATAGTGAAAGTCTCTGAGCTTTAAGCTTGGAACTTTTTAAGGTCATACCAGGAAAAGTTATGCTTTCAAGTTCAAAGATCTAACATCTTTTACTGTAGATCATTTGCGTGCTTAACAAAGCCAAAACTTCAATAGGCTCAAACCAGTTGACTTCATAATTTGCTGTCGTATTGGTTTAGTTCTCTATGCTCCATTTCTTCCGGACCACTTTGTACAGTATTGTATTTGCGTTTGATCATGGCAAAATGCCAGAAAAGCCTTTGGGCAGCTTGGGCAGCTCAAAACTCCAATAAAATCAAGGAACAAGGTGGCAAAGAACGAATCAGTTCAAAGCCCATATATTCCCCTCACCTACACTTTCCGCCTACCTGTCTATGACTTAAAAGTAATTAGGCACCATGCCAAATCCCACACACACACAAGCCTTTCTGTTAGAGCGCATGGCAGCCGGAAAGCACATTTGCTTGACTTGAAAGGCATCAAAAGGTGTCTGAAGAGAAAGACACGGAGAGAGAAGACTGGAGCACACTCACCTCTCCTTCCTCATCTTAAAAAGTAGGGATGAAAGAGAGATGAAAGGAAGAAGGGAGAGTGTATTCTCTCTTCTTTTTCCTGGTGCTGCGTCTTTATTTGTTGTTCTGCTCCTCCTCTGCAGCCCACCTGGGATCAGAGACATGATCCAGAGCACAGATGCACAGACACAACCAGATGTGGGTACAGATGAGCCGTAAAAAAAAACTTTTATTTTGCATGCAATTGCTCATAAACATTAATTCAATTGATAAATATATATTTAAAAAGCTGGACAAAAACTCTTTCTTTGTTAGTGAATTTTAAATTCACTCTACAAGCTAGTAAAGACTATTTAACCTGATAGCTATCAGCCATTAGCAGAAAGACAGATCTTTTACTCAAAACTGGAATCAATGGATCCTAAAACACACCACCAGCAAAATTGCCATCTTTAGTTTTGTGCATTGCATGGTGCTGATTGGCATCAATCATTCAGGCATCCACGTATTGCATCACAACTATATTGTGATTAGTGCGACTACATTAAAAACTGACTTTCTTCTCTCACCTATTTTCTACATCCTATGTGTAAAGCATTAGCATGTACACACATAGTATCAGTGTATCAATATCAGAACGATAACATTACAGAGGTGAAAGAATCTATACTATGGGTTGTTCTATCAATACGTAACTTTTTGCTGCAACTTTGAAGTACTCAACACTACTGACTACTTGATGTATATAAAAAAAAAAATCAGTTTTATTGTTAAAACTACAGCAAAGATTTTTCAGTTTACAGCACGGTGGCCCTGTGGGTAGCACAGTGGCCTCACAGTAAGAAGGTCGTGGGTTTAAGTCCTAGGTACGGACGAGACTTGGAACACAGGCCTTTCTCTGTGAAGTTTGCATGTTCTCCCCGTGTTTGCGTGGGTTTTCTCCGGGTACTCCAGTTTTATTCAGCGTTGCACGGTAATGTTAAATGATCACTGTGTAAAATAAACATTGAACCCCCTTATTTATTATTTTTTAACAAATTGTGTTACGACTTTGCTGAGTTTTGGAAACAGCGTTCTAAAAATAATAATCAAAAACTTTGCTTGCTTTTTCCTAATCAAATACATTTATCTTCCTAATGAGATTCATGCTATATGTCAAATTTATGAGAAAAAATTCTACAAATACTCAAATAATCTGCATTTGAGAGTATCCTAGCAGTCAATTTCATGTTTAGGAAATACAGACACTATCAAACTTGATTTTACTATCACAGAGTAAACACTAATGTTCCATGTGGATATTGTTTGTTTTTTTTTAAAGTTTTTCTATTAAAGTCTAATCTCAGGAAATAGATAAACTGAAAAGCTTTTCTGTTATTGTTTAGTATATATTGGCACAGGAACAAATGATGAGGTAAAGGATATCAGCAGGAACGTTTACCCAGCTTTGTGTCTACTCATATCAGCTTCCAGTAAGTTTGCACTTATTTCCAACTTGTTTTATACACAATAAGGACCACCAATGTGTGCAGATAACGCTGTGCAGACACACCTACGAACTCCTTTCCTCTTCGTTGTGTTGTGAGTAGCTGATGAAAGTTATAGTGATTCACAGAGACTCTGAAGCCAATGGAAGACTTGTATTTACATGGCTGAATTACATGGTCCTGCTGCGTTAGTCTGTCTGTGAGATTACAGTAATAGTGAAACAGAGCTATCGGATTACTGTTGCACACTGTGGCTTCTGTTTAAATCAAGCATCTGTGCTTCAAACACTTCAGCACACATCATGCTCAGCAGGGCAGGTTTCCTCATCCTGAACGAGATCCTCCGGGGCTGCGGCCAAAGTTTCTGACCCATGAATCTCTGAATGTGTGTGGGGTTGTAGATGTGAGTGACAGATAGAGCTCTCTCTATTCGCAGCACCCCCCTTTGTGAATAAAAACACAGACAGAAAATAAGCCCTTGTTTGGCCATCCACACATACCCGTTCGCATGTACACATAGCTTTTTTGACATTAATTGTCCTTGCAGATGGGAAGTAAAATATGTGGCTGGTGTATGTCTGCTGGTAAAGTGACTGCATCAACATTTAATGGAGTTTAAAGTTTGTAAAAAAGGGTGTGGAAATAACTCCAAGCAAAATGAGTTTGCACATAAAAAGTATACCATTTTAGAACACAAGTTATAAAAAGTAAAAACTTTGAAAACTTTTATTACAAAGATTCTGAAGAGTATGAATCTAGCTCACAAATGTAGTTAAAATTCCTTCCAAAATATCAAAGCAAACAATATGGCATTAATTTTTAGGATGATTTAGGAAGTGCCACTGAATTGCAAGTGTTGAACCTCATGATAAAGTTTCTTCTAAAATACTTACAAATTCACGTAATCTGATTAGGTTCTCCATCTGAAAAGCGATGAGGAACAATAGAGAAGAAAATTTTCCCTTTAACATAAAAATCAAGCCATCAGTTTGACCTGCTTTAAGTGTGTTGATCTACTTTGACAGCCCAAAAGTTATTCACACACTTAAAGTGGAGTTAGTGGAAGTCACAAAACACATGGATTAGATTGTCAAGAAAAAAATGAACATTTCCTTTCTGCACGTTTTTTCTTAGATTTATTTCATGTCGTAATGCTTAATCTACAGGTGGCCTGTACCGATGTAACTCCATTTTTTACTCTGCCAAAGACAGTTAAGATTTACACCACACAAACTACTGCAAGTCAGTCACACAAGTTGGCAAAAGACTAAAATAATGAAGTCTTTTGAAAAGAACTGAATTGAAAGCATCAAATTAGTTTCTGATTACTGCACTCTTGCATTAACAAAAGTAATGGAAAAGAGGATTCAGAAGTAAAGCGATCAGTCATTAAACAAACTCAAAACCTTAAAAAGTGGACATTTGTCTTTTCAGTGCAGCAAAACAGGAAAACAAAGGTCATCCCGTCCTCATTTTGACCCCTGTCCAATTGTAACCTCTGCATTTGCAACTTGTCAACAACATTTTTAGGTAGCAACATTTGCTCTCGTATTGTAGTTCTAAAGCTCCCAAGTGCCGACAAAATCCCCTCCGCGTGGCTATCACACCATCTCATGAACTATTTTTTGGCCTCAGCTGAGTTGACGAAGCACTGATGAGATGCTCGGCTGTTTAACGTGTGCGTAATGTTCCACTAATGTCTCTGCAGAAGTATTATCTGATCAGCTATTCTTGGCGAGAGGCTAATGCTCATGGCGATCACAGATAAAGATGATGATGGCTTTGCAAATATTTGTTGAGCAGTCGGTATTGAAGTGGACTAATGCATGTGGGTTTGTAGCACCCTGCAATGGAAAGTTCAGGAGTTTTAAGCCTTCCAGCAGCCATTTGGTCCTGTCAATGACCTTGTGTGTGGGTTGCTCATTTGCTGCTCATTTGTCTTAGATGGGCAAGATAAGTTATTGAAAAATTGTGTAAAGTCCATGGGAAAACCATGGAATCTAATGGGCCAATTGAGTTTTTTTCAGTAGGTTTGCCAAAATACAACACCAACTAAAAAAGCCATCTGCTTTAATTTTATCTCACATTTATTGCATCAATGTCTGGCATGCTGAAAGTTTGAATTAATGACCGGGTGGTTGCACCTTTGTTGTTTCTAAAATTTCACTTGCAATTCAGCAGTTTAAACTTGTGAGGATAGAAACACGTTCACCATTTTCTCTATAAACAACATTCAAAGCTTTAAACTGTCTAACACAGCCATGAACTTCCCTTCATCCAGGCATTCATCTATTTTCTTACTTGCTGAATACAACACTGGGTCACTGGATATTTTGGAACCTGCTCAAGGAAATTTGACTTTTGGGGTAGAGACGGTGGCTTAGTGGTAGAGCATTTGCCCGCGGACCGGAAGTTTACCGGAAGTTTACCAGAAGTTCGCGGATTCGATTCCCACTGAGTTCACGTCTAGGGTCCCTGGAGAAGACACCTACCCTCCCATTTCTCCCACCATTGGGCCACCTATGACGGGCACCATTAGGTGCTGCGGTGTAATAGTGCAGCACACAAATTTCCCTGGTGAGGTAAAAATAAAAAAAAAAAAAGAAATAAAAGAAAGAAATGAGCAACCAAGAGGCAGGGTAGATCTTTTACAGGTTGGCAACCTGTCACAGTGCGAGACGAAGAGGTGGCTGCCACATGTTCATACAAACATGACAATGTTCCAACCACCTCTCCAGTTCAAGCTCAATTCAGAGACATTATAGTTGTGCGGCCACAGTGGTAACTACTGCTGCACCATCGAGCCCAAGCTAATGAGCACTAGCTAAAATCTAAAAACTTATTCACTGTAGATAAAAAAAAGTTTTTGTCACCAGTCCAAGTATTTCACTTACACTGGACCTTATCAAAATTGTGTAATTTTTAAGTACATATTTTTTTGTAGGCGCAAGCAAGAAATCAGTGGCTGAAAACGAGCATAACTACAATGAGCATGTCTTCAGATATCCATGCTCGGTCACAATCTTTATCTTACAACAAGAATGAAAGGACTAACAAGAAAAATTTTATTGAACAATGTTGTGCATCTAAACGATACAATTTGTCTGTGAACGTGTTGATTTGACAATTTCAGTAGACTATTCCCTACAATTGCTGACAAAGAGATGCATTGTGGTCAGAAAAACATGATCAGTGTAGCCCATAGCAGCAAGTCACTTGGAACTGTACCAATGCTTGCCAAGCGATGCACCACAACCCACTTCAGCCAAGTATGTTTTTTTTTTCTATTGCTCTACTGTAAATGTTAATTATTAAAAGGCATGATCTGGTTAAACAGGTGGCAATGACTGTCCATATTATATTTTTTATTTTTATTGTCATCACCGCAATCAATGTGACATCACAATCAAGAGAACTCCAACATGTCAAAGAGAGAACATTACTTAGAACCCACAATTTACTTGTAAACCACCACTAAAACATCTTCTGGTCTATTCTTTGCAAACTCAGTTCGACCAAGAACCTGCAGCTTGTATTGGTGTGATTATTTTATTTAATAAATGACTTAAAGAATGCATATGCATTTGCCAGATCTGGTTGATAATGTTGTCATTACAAATTGAATGATTTGTTCTCACATTTGACCTACAAGGAGGATTTGACAAATTGAATGATCGTAGTTGACGTTAGCTGTAGGTCTGAAGTGATGATGCTGTCCAGGAGTTTGGCCGAACCACAAAAATGCTGCAGATAACTTTACTCATATAAACCACCCTGTCTTCAAATGATCCCACCAGCAGAACAAAATGTTGAATGAAGTTGGAAATAGTGAGCAAACTTGGAAAAAATACAACTGAATTTAAACTAGTTTAGCTTTTGGAGCTTTAACATGAGCTCACTCAGTATAAATTGTTCCGGTCTTTATCAATTTAAATCTTTGAAATCTATGATAAACTATAGCAGGTTTTTATTGTAGTTTTTATCTTAGTATAAAAACTAGGAATTCACTGATAAGTTTCTATTTATACAGAAATTCTCCCTTTTTTTCTGCTTTTTTTGTTGTGTTGTTGTGTAAGTTTATAATTTAATAGTGGGAACCAGAAAGAAATGTTTTAGTTGCATTTTATTCACTTTGAGTTTCAGCATGAATATATTCTCACTGACCGTGAGCATTTAATAACTGCTGACACACAGGAAATAGTTTTAATGATGTGTTTACATGAACTAATTTTGTGCCTTCCACATCTTTTCACACATCGCTCAATATGTTTCATCTTCAAAGATCGGGCGATTCCATCAAGAATATCAAGTTGTTCTAGTTTACCGTACGGAGATGGAGAGATTCTTTGTGATGAAGTAACAGCAGCTACTTTGGGGAAAAATATATCAACTGTTTATAAAGCCTGTATGACGCAACAGGGAGTTTCATCTACACAATCTAATTTATCAAAGGCCTGTTGATAAGTTCTGTAAATTATGGCTAAAAGCAAGTGGGAGACTCAGAAGGAGGGAGAGAAAAGGAAATAGATTTAGGGTAGAGAGGGGGAGGCATAGAAAGGAAGAAAAGGGAGAGGCAGGAACTATTCTGGCTACGATAACCATCAACAAACCAGACAGTCTACCAGAACTGGAAAGCCAGATGTGTACATGTGTGTTCCCCTCAGGTCATGTAACATGTGGTAAGGAGGCAGTGTTTTTTTGCGGTGGTGTCCGTTCAGGCTCTTAATCCTGAGGGAACCTTCTACAAGGAATGAATGCTCTTCCTTTGGGAGGTCCGTGTAGGAAGTGCAGCTTCCAGCTTGGTGAAACTGGCCTTCACACCCCCTGCTGCTTTTCACATTAGAGCCGGGGCAGCTATGTTATGGGATATAAGCTTTAATATATTTCGTTTTATGGTCGCTACCTGGTCAATTCGTACATTCATGGGTCATTTAAGACATAGGTGTGGGCCTTGTGTTTTTAGAAATGTCATAAAACAGTTGTTTCTTTGTGTGAAAAAATGATTAAAGTGTATTTTTTTTCTGTGATATATATAGATATAGAGGATTAGAATGAATCATTGAACACTCCAAGTTTATTAAAAAAATATTGCCCCCACCACACACACATACTGTATACACTTTTTTGTGTTGGTGTTTAGGTTTTTATTTGTAGGTAATCATTCTTATGTTCTTGAAATTCTCTAAATCAAGAAGTACATTGACAGTAAAATTCTTGTTGTACACAGTGTCAAAAAAAAAAAAAATCTCTATCTTTTGGGTAAAATTCTGCTTTCTGTGGTTGACAAACACCTCCATAGAAATACGGTCTGAAAGTGTCATGGGAATGTTGCTTAGTCCCATGCACCTGCAACATTTACCTCAATTTCGCACTCTCAAGTCCTGAGACTTACCAACTGAGTTTAAGTCTCGCATTGTAAGAGACCAGAAGCTTTTTCAGAGCATCAGCTGCAAATTTGCGAATATCAAATATATGTTGGAACAGCAAATAATACTGCACAGAACCACCATAAGTGGAGTACACCCCAATTACACCGCAATTAAAACCGTAACTTGACCATTTTGACGCACTATGTTGTAAGTGCTACAGAATGTGACTAGGGTGAGGGAAGTCCTGGCTACTCTACAGACGCTGTTAACCCCTGCAACCCGACCTCAGATGAGCTTACTAAGCTCAGTTAAATTTATCACTAAGATAGCTTTTTTTTTTTTTTTTTACAGATTTATTTCAAATTAAATTTCTATGTTGATGTTTTGACAACTTTAGCTGTTGGCGGCGTTTTACTGTAAAACAACATTTTTTTTACAGTGTATCGTATATTTTGATAAAATAAATTTTAAAATACAGATGTTTTTAGTCACAAGTGAAAAAAATAAGTTCATAAAAAGTCAATATTTGTTATTAAAAAAAAACATTAAGGTTCAACTAAATAATTTTATGGTTATTCATCATTTAAGCCCCTCGCCCCCATTCGTTTTTGTCCACAAAAAAAAAAGAAGAAGAAATGAAAGGTGACTTGTCAAGCTATCCCATTGCAGGGCCAGCGAATGGGGAACCAAAATGCAGGAAACTGACTCTTATTTTTCAAAATGTTCTGGGATGGGGAGTCTGATACTGGCTTTGTCATTGACCTCCCGACACCCCCTTTAGAAAATCCTGGATCCGCCCCTGATTTGATATTTGAAATATTGATAACCACCAATTGTGGTATCAACATTCGCTTTAATTTCTTATTGGATAAGTAAAATGGCCTTTTAACTTTTGTTAAGGTGTCAAAGTTTAATCAAATTAAAAGAGAGAAATGGAAAGTGTTTGGTGAAAGAATTTGTTAAAGCTTTTGAGTCATCGGTAGTTTGGCCCGTCTGCTTTGAAATGGTCTTGGAACATTTAAAATGGTTTAGGAGGGACTAGTTGTTTGTAATACAAGCTAAGTCAACCACCGTGTCTGTGACACAGCTGTTTTTATGTTTAATATTCTGACACATTAGTCTGAATTTTTCATTATTTAACTTATATTTTCACCCTCAATAAGTAATATAGATTAATTAGTTAATCAGTCTAAAGATTTAGTTAAAAACTGTAGGTTTTTACTCATTTTAAATAATAAAACTCACTTTCAAAGGTTTTTTTCTCTTATTCTAACAAATTAAAATCTGACAACTTGGCTTTGCTGTGTCATCAGTTCATTAGCCAATCAGACATTTTTCAATTTCTCAAGACAAATATTTGCTGCTGAGTAATAAAAAATGTCTTGTTAACGAGTTAAATTACACCTCCATATTTGTATATTTCATAAGTTTTACGGTCCAATTTGGACAGCTCCAAAAGACTTATGGAGGCTAACTTTGCAGTGTTAGGGAAATCGGAGGATTATTTTTTTTTGTGATAAAAGCTCCTCTTTGTTGCTCCTTTCCCTTTAACCTCCGTCCCTTCCCCCATTACTTTTCAAACAAGGGACCTTTAATTTGGCGAAGAGGAAGCAATGAATTGTATCGTGTACTTTTCCAACGGCAGCCTGGAAAGTGAAGGCCTCTTTCCTCTGTCCCATGCACATACCCAATGGGTAACACATGTTGGGTCGGAGCTCAATACACTCTCACATCATTTGCTCAACTCCCACCTGCTTTATTTATATATATATTTATTTGTTTTCCATTCATTTTAAGGCTTTCTAGTTCTAATAAAAGGCGACTTTTTTTTTTTTTAAGTAGGTGACAAGAACAATCTGTTAAAAGTTTTATTTTGTGTTGTTAAGAATAAATTCTTTTCAATAGCACATTGTATGTGTCTGATGCGTGATATCTGGGAAGCTCTGTGTTTGTTTTGGAGACGTGTGAATGTGTGTGTGAGAAGAGAGTTTATCAGAGGAGACATGCCAATTAGCTAGGGGGTACAGAAGGCAGAGCCAGAGGTTAAAGGTTGGGATGGGGGGGATTCGTCAGCTGTCACTAACTATAAAAACTTACTGTGCTCTCGTTCATGTGTGTGTGAACGTCACAACGAGGGCCCCATTGTGGGCCGTAGAGCAGACACACAGCTCACTGTGTGTGGCAACACTTTCTCCTGACAGCACAAAAGTCAAACAAATTGTCACTTCTGAAAGGAAGATGGTCTTTCATAAATTCTGCACACATACTTTTAGAAAACAACTGATTGAAATCATTTGCTTGGAGTTTGTTAGTTTGTCTTAGTTTTGGAAAGTCACATGAGGTCACATGATTGTGAAGATGTCACAATAGAATCTCATCAACAAGAATGACACACCTGATAAAAACCCATCCAGACCTCATCGGTTTGTAAAAACAGTTACCCCCTGAAAGAAAGGCTATAATGCAAAAGCTACTATTTTGGAGGGTTTCTACCAAAATACCTCGTCATTTTTCCATTTCATTTTGACAAGCTGTCCCATCCAGTATTCGGATGCTATTCAAACACTGGCCTGCTCTCGGCTGTGGATTTTGTTCTCCGCCACACGGATTGTACGTGTAAGGTTAAACAAAATAGTGCGCCATTTTTATGTAAATGCACCGACATGAATTTAAAAGCGTAACGTGTATTGTGCATGCACCCAAAGCGGGGAGTGAGAGAAGGTGGGAATTCACAGTGTAACAAAAAAAAAAAAATCCTAAATAAATATTTTTATTTTGGTGAATGCTGCATTTCTGGGCTAACAAAAAGCACTGTGTTTATTCTGTTAGATGAGTTCTATAATCTCACGTAACCTCTTTGTCAACCAGATTTCCTTCTTGTCGTTCCTAGAAGCCCACACCATTATACTTCCACCCTCACATCATCACCAGCTTCTTGTCTCTATGTGAACAATCACATATTTTATTGATTAAATATTTGTGGGATAGATACCTTCATTGGTATCTTTTTTTTGTTTCATCTTATTTGTTTTATCTATTAGGGAGTTTGTCTAAACTTATTCTGGTGAGCTAGTCAGCAGGAGGCGGAGAATGCCCTCACCGTTGCAAATCTTTTAATAATACATAATTTGTCTTAAATTACAATTTGAAACAGATTGAAAGCATACGTATGTAAAATAGTAACTTTTTGAACTATAACACCCTCTTGTGTTGTTTTCAATCAAACTTAATAAATAAGTCCTCAAGCTAAGCTTTTTTCTTAACTTGTTTCTTTGATGTGGGATTAGTAGAAATTATAAACTTACATTTTTAATCGTATTAATACCAACTTATCTTTTTAAAATTAAAATATCGGGTTTCTCCAGACTGAATGAGGTGATAAGTCCTGCTTTCTGAACTTTCCCACATAGATTTTTCTTTTTTTTAAGTATGAAAATGGTTCTACAGAGAGCCCAGTTGTTTTTTCTAGCTGAGCTACAAGTGATCAGTGTCAATAATAAAAAAAAAAGTTTGCTCAGCCCTTACTCCACAGACAGAAGCCTTTAGGGTACATAATACTTTTTTTCCTCCCCACCACTCACCCTTCATCCTTTCTTCTGTCTGTACTCGTACATGTGCAAAGAGGAGTGTGTATTTGTATGATCAGAGAGGACGTGATTAGTTTCCTTCATTAGGCTGGGCTTTGCTCCATTGCAAATATTGGCACATGGAAATGAGACATTTACACACAAAAAAAACACACATACACACTTTGAAAAGGCACACCTTTAATAGTCATCTAATATGTTTCACAATCCTAGACCAGGAATTCCTCGTTGATGGAGTAAATGGGTATAGACACACACATTTTATAGGCGTGTTCTCACACTCGTTCTGACCACATTTTGACACGCTCCCACACACGGCGAGTAAAATCAAAACACAGATTTTCTGTCCACAATGTCCAGCTTCACCACAATTCCCATGGAAATGAATACAGACCCGCACATGCACCAGAATGAAGCGGCGCAGATTGCGGTCCAGCTGTGTTTAACAGCGGTTCTAATTATTTCCAGCAATTAATGGGATGTGATCAATTTCAAGCCTGCTCACACTTCTCATGTGTTTTGTGTCCAACTCACAGAAACGCACAATGACATTTTGTTTCACAATCAAATGAACCTGAAATGAAACTGTTTAACAAGCTCAATAAACTACAGCAAGAAATACAGTAGTAACACTACTGATCCAGAATTTCTCAGTCGTTGTACTTGTGATTACAGCACACTATCAATAAATAAATAATAATGCTGCTGTGGCTACTGCATTGGTAGTGAAGTTGAAAATATGAACGTGAACATTTTCAAATTTTATCCATATGAAAGTGGTCTTATAGCGAGAGTCATAGTGTTCATCAGGAGTCTGAACATAGCATGTTCAGACTTTAACACTTTGTTTATGAGGGTCTTTAGCTACTGGTGCTTTAAAACCATATCTATTAGAGGTTATTGTTGTTTTCGCCTCTCAAAATCACAGCGGTACGCCGTCTTCCCAAATGCCCTGATGTGCGAGATGTCTTTTCACTTGGTGAGACATCCAAGTCTTGCAATGCTTGCAGATGGAAATACTTTCATTTAGAACTTTCTTACCGTTAGTCTTACGTTGGCACTAAATCAAAGAAACCATCCCATCTCTTGTAAATACACAAAGCATGTTTGTGTATCCAGCCACCTTCATTAGAAGCATCATCGATCACAAACCAAATACAGTGCTTGTTCCCACAGGATTCCTGCTGGGTTGCATTACAACTTAGATTTGTAAGTTATCTAAAACAATACTCATAGTGACAATGGACAGGGGTACACATCATTTGTTATCAGAAGATAACCTGGTGTCCATCGAGCATCCTGTGTGACAGTTGCAACCCGTCCCACAAGATTGCTAAACAAGGTGCACATGATCGAAGAACTTCTTGCAAAAACATTTATTCAGCTGAAGATTCATTTAATAAATATTTCTTATATATATATATATATATATATATATATATATATACATTTTTTTTTTTGTTTGAAAAATCTACTTTATTTTATCCAGGGGTGAGTGTAACCCCTGGATAAAATAAAGTAGATTTTTCAAAAAAGGTCCTAGTTGGAATCTGGGATCTAGATTTACTGACATAGTTTATATTTGTAGTTTTTTTGTTTTGTTTTGGTTTTGTTTTTGCAGATGGGCTTCATCCAGACAAATGTGGAGGTATTTGGAAGAAAAAATGGAAAAAAAAAAATCTGTTTTACATTTGTTCTGATTGACTTGTTTTTTCATCACATACACAAACATCCACACAAACAACCCCACTGGACTCAAGTTGTTCCATTATTTGCATTTGCACATGTAAGCACACCCAAACACATTCACACAAAAAAAAATCACTTTCCCAACAAAATACACAGTGAGGCACACACACACATGCAGCAGGTAGCTTTATGCTGAGCTGGTGCTGTGCTGGCTAGCAGAGGAGGAAGAGGGTTTAACTCAAACAAAAGCAGCCTAGCCCCAATGAGAGGAAGAGACTGTAGAGGTGGATGCCATAGCTGACCTCTCCACCACGTGTGTGTGTGAACAGAGACAGATCCAACATACAAACACTGTCAAGCTAATATATGTGCATGAGCTCATCTCAACACACGTAACGAATGACAAACCCGCTGAGCTTTGTGTTGCGTGGTGTATGGGGAGCTTAAAATGAAAGAGAACTTCCTTAGATAGAGGTCACAATGGGTGTACTTTTTGAATACATTTTTAGGGACATGTACTGACTCTGAACCTCTCTGTTTCTTTTC
The DNA here is from genome assembly GCA_902685375.1 of Neostethus bicornis. NCBI lineage: Eukaryota > Metazoa > Chordata > Actinopteri > Atheriniformes > Phallostethidae > Neostethus > Neostethus bicornis. Next base: position 14,845,500 of record LR738541.1, on the reverse strand, counting down.
TTGTTTTTCATCAGACAACATTAATTTAAATCAGCCGATATTTACTCTAATGCTTTTCTTGATCCTTGTTTTTGCTTGTTTTGTCTTTCGCTCACAGTCTTATTTTAGATACTGATTAGACAAAAGCCGTGCCTGTATTTCATCCCTCAATGCCCTCATCTGTCTTGTTGTTAAGAATTCAATAAATACTCTGCCAAGGAAAGCACTGGGGATTTCGGCAGTTTATGGGCCACCTGCCGAAAAAAAAAATCCAAAAGCTCTGAATTAATTTGACAAAAATATTTAGAAAATGTCAAACATAAAATCACAAACAACTCATTTAATATTTGACATCATAAATTACATCCACATGTAATTAAATACACATAAACACACATATTTATTTGATATGTTTTGTTTCTAGTCTTGTCCTAATTGTGTATGTTTTATGTGCACCTTCTCGCCAGCTTGTGATTTAGTTCAAAAAGCGATGATTGAAATGTTTGCAACCTCTGTCTCTGTTATCACTTGCATGATAAATTATTGGGATTTGCAATAACAACCAAATATGCACAAACGATATGAAGACATGATTACAAAAAAGGTATTTTTAGCCAAAAACGTAATGCTATCAGAAGGTTGTAAAAGATGCAGATGAGAGTGACTGGAGGTGGTGGAGCAGAGAACAAAGATAACAACCAGGGGAGAGGAGCAGTGGGAAAATTTATTCTGCTACTTAAAACGCATCATTGATGTAGCTAGTCTCATCATCACTATAACAGATACCCGTTCGTTGCCACATAGGATTGGGGCAGAATGTAGAAAGCTCTAAAAAGAGATATTTTTTTTTTCATAAGATGGGATGTTTAAGGTTCAATGTTTTAAGTGCATTCATGTGCTCTTGCTTCAAAACAACTTTCCTTCTTGAATTAGTAAAACATTTAAAGTTCTCCACAATGACTCAGTAATTAAAGTCTGGCGAAGCACGAATACATTGTCAACATGCATAATTGTTTCGTCCTGAGGGCTGAAGCTGGAGCCCCCTCCATGCTTAGCACTAGGTCCAGCAATCCATGCATCAGATGTCACTGGGCTATCAAACTAGTCTGAGATGCATTGTCACAGTGTGCCTTTCAATGTTTTACTTCTATCAGACAGGAGTTATTTTCCCATGAAACTCAGAAATGAGCTCACGTGATGAAAACTGCATTTGTTCTTTGTATTTATCGGAAGTCTCATACCGTGAAACCCTCAAGAGTGTTTTACTGTATTTGTGTAGGTCATGCCCTCCTGTGCACAAATAGCTTGAAAACATTAGAGAAGATGTTCATCCAACAACCAAAAATTAGAGTGATTTGGCTTTTGAGGGGGTATTTTTTCATTTCCCTTGTTGGTTCATCCTGCTATAGAAGTGGCTGAGACAAATTTTTGGAATCACTGAGGTTAAGATAGCTGAGGTATAATTATACATGTGGTTCTTTGTCAAATCACCCAAGTGAACATTCCTGCACAGTATTCTCTACGGTCAACCACACATACAAACACACACATTTATTTTCTGTAGAATACTTTGTCACTTTAGAAGCAGACAGTTTTTGTTTTCAGCTTCCACAAAGCAGGAGGACTTCAAAGTGCTCAAAAACCCCTTGTATAAAAAAGTAAATATCTGCGGTAGACAGGACACTGAACCGTAATTCACATGTAAACCATCCACCGGCTTATTCTGGGATATTAAAACACATTTGTTCTTTGGTAATGCATGCTGTTATTTTAGCGGAATGCAGACACTCTTGCGCACGTCCGCCTAGGTAGTCTTCCACTATTAGATGTACAAATCAAAGCCTACGATGCCTGTTATGTGTGCAGATACAGACAGTAATTAACTGGGAACATCCCAGTGGGACCAGTACTGACTGACTCCATCAATCACAGCCAATCTGCTGCAACCACTGGAATGTCTGCAGGGAGTTAGCAGCCTTGCATTTTGTTAAATCAGGACTGTTGGGTGTGTGTTTGTAAGTTTTACTCCTGGCTAAATATTTGGTTGGCAGTTTGACATGAAGATCACAGAATAACAATCTAGTGCTATTTTTTGTTTCACTTTGCATGTAAATGATGCAAATGTTTTGCTGTATTGCATATAATTATCTTTTTTTTAAGTTGAGTATTTTTACCTTCAACAGTGATGTGTCGCCATGAGATTTCCAGACATTTTTTTTTTTTTGCCTACAAAACATTTTCAAGTGTTACAAAGAATAGTTTATTGCTGCAAATAAATAAGACTTTTATTACATTGTCATGAAAGAAATGTTTGTATTATCATGTTGTACGCTTTTGATCGTATTCTAATAGAATAACACCAAACTTACTCTGTTCGTTTGAAATAATTTAGTGGTTAAAGAGCAAGGAAAACAAGTTTTATAGCACGTGTTTAATTTTATTGATGGACTTTTATGTGACAGATTGGCACTTAAATTCTGACGGCTTATGATTTATGTAGGATGCTACAAAAAGTCATTTTTTATGTTTATTTGCAAGTCTGAAGACTGTTTAGACGGCTGTGGCATGAACATGTTGTGTCCTGTTTCTTTGATTTATGGTTGGCTGCTTGTTTGCACTATCGGTTCATTCCTCCTCTCTGTCTGTAGTTGCACCAAACAGGATTTATTCTCGCCTTTCTTTTTTGATCTAATCAACCTGGGTAATGCTCAGTGCCACCTGCATCTCACTCCGAGTCTATTGATCTTTATAGCTAACATTATGAATTCTTTACTTTATGGCTTCATGCTTCTCAGGATTTGCATTTTGTGAATCAGATGCTCAAATTATAATGCAAGTGTAATATTCATTCATCTTCTGTTACTTAAATGCAATAAAAATAAAGCTTGAACCGATTTTTTCTGTCAGAGTCGAGCCAGAACCTATCAAGGGTATGACTTGAACAGGTTGCCAGTCTGTTGTGGGGCCACACAAAGAGACAAACAGCTATTAACACACACTCATTCCCAGGTACTATTTCTCATTGGCCAATCAACCTGATATACATGTTTTTGGAGGGTGAGAGGAAATTGGAGTACCCAGAGAAAACCTACGCATAAATACAAGAATATGCAAACTCCACACAGAAAAGTCAATGACTGAAGCTTCAACCCACGTGGGACTGAACCTCAAACCTTACCCCTGAGAGGCCTGTGTGCTAACTATAATGGCCCAAATGTAAGATGTCTGACTTTGATCATTTGAAGGTTTTTTTTACCTTGATTTTGAATAATGCAAATATAAACATGTCTGATACCTTTTGTAATTCCAGGTTGTTTTCTTCTTTTTTTTCTAATTTGAATCTCATAGAAAATCCTTATAAATTAGATAACTTTTTAAACCAACTCAATCACTCCATTGGACTCTTGAATTACACCAAATTTGATTGGTGTCCAAGAAAGTTACTGGTTTTTAATTACTGTAAAAAAATAAATAAATAAAAGGCTACAATTCACTTATAATGAGGAAAAAAATAAACCCAACCTTTTTATTCGTCAGCATCAATGCTCAAATAATTTTATTAAATTGGATAACTTGGCAGTAGAAATTTGTCATGATTGCACCTTTTACACATATGGAAATAATGTTTTCCATTGAAAATGATAATGTATACTTTATTGATCCCTCACCGGGGAAATTTGGGTACTGCATTACACCGCAGCAGGTGCCAATGGTGGGAGAAACAGGGGTTTGGTGTCTTCTCCAAGGACCCTAGACGTGAACTCAGTGGGATTTAAACCCGCGAACTTCCGGTTAACTTCCGTTCCAGGGGTGAATGCTCTACCACTGAGCCACCTGAGCCTCTCCTAAATGTTTGATTGAATTGCATAGTAAACTATTTTTTCTATCGCAGTAAAATCAAACAATAAATGTTCTAGTAATGTGTCAAATGAGCTAATTTTGTGATTAGGTTATTGCATTTTAGCTGATCAGCTCATGTAGTCAGTTCAGATTGTCAATTTTTACACAAATGCTGCTAATTAGAATAACACAGTTACTGCTGCCCTGCAGTGTTTGCTATCACGGAAACAAATGACGATGAAGCTGTTAGCATTAAAAAATGTATTAAGTCATAGGGATTGTGTTTCTTCTTCTTCTTTTATCTTTTATTTCGGTCAAATTGTACATTTACAAATAAATAAATTTACATTTTTTTCTGAACTTATATATACCAAAAGGACCGAAAAGGTATCGGCTGAAGCAGATGCTTGTTATGCCGACCCTTTTGAAAACAAATCATTACGTATCATTACTATCATTATGAAAACAAAATGATATAAATACATAACAGAAATTCACTATGATACATAAAATGAGAGAGAAAAAAGTAGTACGTCAAATGAAGAGTTTTACAATTACTACTTTAAGTTCTTTACACATATAAACTTGAAATTAAACATCAAGACTTGCATATGTGTGTTCTTTAGACACACACAATAGTTCAATGAGTTTACAAAGGATTTTCCACAATTAAACCAACATGCAAACAACTCGAGAAACACGCTAGTTGGTAGCAACAGACTTTCCTTGGCAAACTGTTCTTTAAGGAATTTTGAAAATCTAAGCTCATGAACATTCAAATCATGCGACATAGCAAAACATACTTACAGTAATTGTTCTTATAAGACACACAAAACAATGAACATAATAAAAGAGGTCTGTTTCTGCTTTCTTCCTCCAGGTCAGACAATTCTTCCTTCACTGCATGCAAGTATCATACATAACCGGGGAAAATCTTTATGTTGAATAAAACAACAATGCTTAAGGAAAAAATGTGAAATGACCCAGAGTATGAAACACAAGCATACTTGTGAAGATAGATTGATTGCATCAAATCAATCTTCAGGTAGATTTGATGCAATACTTGCTATTTAAAACACACTGATTTAAGCTGGTTGATGACTCAATTGTGTATTTTTATGAGAAGCAAGTTCAAACATTTACAACAATCTAAACTTTATTTTAAGAAATGTGTCTTGTGACTAATGCTTTTAAGCCGAGTTTAGCACACCGAGTTTAACACAGAATAAACATGTTTCAATAACAAAGGACTATTTCAATCCATCTAAAAGAGCTATGGAGTCAACCACATGTGTGTAATCTCTGTTTTTATTTCTCTGTTTTTTCAAATACTCATTTGAAGTTATTTTTAAATGAGCAAGTTTTTAATTATCCTCACCCCGTCTTTCCCACGAGGAATACATTTCCAGTCTTCTTTAAAGGATGAAATTTGGTGGCCACAGACAGCAAGTTAGGGGTTTTGTGACAGAGACAAAGGGGATATGAAAGGGTCAACTGGGGAAGTACTGGAGCCAGAGAGATTGACCCAGACATGACCTGCCAATGAGAACATGGGTTAACCCCCCTCTGCCTTTAACACACACATACACATAGCATCTCATCCTAAAATGATAGGAAGATAAAAGTGGAATAGCTCGATATATTACTGGACACATAAAATAATAATTTATGTAATTCAATGTAACGTTTGTTTCCCCCGGTGTGTTTTCCAGATGATTTGATAAAAACTGTAAAAGAAGATTATGTTTTTATTGCGTGTTTAAACCACACCCACGTGTGCATATCTTTTAAATTAGAGGTAATAACTTTATACGATCTGTAAATATTTCAGAAGAAGCAATATAAACTGAATTGATATATAGAAGGTTGTAATAAAAAAATAATCATTGTTCATTTGAGCTGTTGCTACTCCCGTCTCGCTGTTCAGTTTGACCTCAAACTCACTTCCTGGCGTTTAACCAATCAGATAGAAAATCATCGCTAGTTTAGGCGCACATTGGCCGTGAACGAAGAAAAACGAGACCTATTCATCATCATCATCCACTTAAGTTTAAATTGTGTTCAAGATTGCTGTCAAGTCGCAGAATGGGTGGCATAATAAAAACATGCAAATAATTGCGAAAATACGATTTGTAGTTTTAAGATGTGAAAGATTTCTAGTTCTTGTTTTTACAAAGTGTGTTTCTTGGTCTTCATGTGGGTACAGGTGGGTGTCCACTATATTTAATATGGGTTGAGTTTGAATGTTCCAGCATAACTTTGTTTTCTTCTAAATATTAAGTAAACCAATAACTCCCAGTCCGTTCTCTCTCTTCTGAGCACACTCTTCCTTCTTCTTTTTGATCTCTTCTGGTTTTGTGAGTAACAGAATCCATGCACAGACATATAAGCCATTTATGAGCTGTGAACAAATAACTTGTCATTCCCAATGCTGTGCATGACGATGTTGCTTTGACTGCGTCTCTTCTTTGACAGATGACCTCATCCTTTTAAATGCTGGGGATGATATTTGACTTACGAGCTGTCTTCGCACTGAATCGTTGATTTTTTTTTTCCCCCTCAAACTTACAAGAAACTCTGTTCTCCATTTTTCTTGAAAAATCTTTCTCCTCATAAAGATAAAACATTTGGTGATTTATTTAAACACTCGTCATGTTCTGATAATTATGACTAAAATTATTGTTCCTTGTCTTCATATTTGTCAAAGCCTTCTATCAATTTATTAGTATTTGAAGAGAAAAAATTCTCCTGAACTTTGTGTAAAGTATTTTCTTGTTCATGTGATCTACGGGAGTAAAGATGAATTGATGGTTTCTGGTGAGATAGAGTTACACCCTCACACCCACAGTTATTGTCTGACAGTCAGGCGTGTTCATGTTAAAAAGCTGATGTGATCAAACCTCCCGTTTCCAACTTGTTTTTAGTGATATTCAGATAAGCAAGTTATTGGTTTTAAATACTGTACATATTTGAACTCTTATTTGTTAAATTTTACTATTTATTTATCATCCTTCTATCATCATTCATCTTGTTGATTTCTTCACTTAATTTTATTTGTATGGCCCGATACCACAACACAATTGTCTCAATAGGCTTCATGCAATAAAATTAACAAAAAAATACACAAAAATCAGTTTTAAGATTTTTAGATCTTAAAACTGAGAAATAGCCATTGATAATAGCCAACAATGGCTATTTCTTAAACTAATAAAGCAAACTCAGAGCATTCCTGCTCAGTGGTTTGGGAGACAGGTGAGAGAAATATGGAATGAAATGAGGGCCGCAGGACTAAAAAGCCAGGAATCAGACACGGGTGATGTAGATATATCAAGCACATAGACCTAAATTCTCTAAACTACTTTTTCATTGAATTACTTAAACATCTTTTTGGCCTTTTAGTAAAATTTAGGTATGAAGGTATTTTTTGTTTTGACAAGTCATCAGTTCCCAATATCATTTGGAGTTTTATTTGCATTTTTTTTTTAAGAAAAGGAGGTTCCACTCTTTTGTTATTGTTGTTTTATTTACTTATATCTTCTCATTGACTGTATTAATTTAGAAAATAGCATAATTTTGGAGATTATTAATACATGCTTATCAATGTGTTTGAAAATCAAGGAGGAAATTAAGCAAATGTTAATGCACATAAGGAACTTAAGTTGAGTAAAATTTCAGTGAACATTTCTTTAGATGTTCCACACCACTGATAAATATCTTTTTCATTCCCGTCTACTCACTCAATACAGGAACCCCAATATTTTTCATTGATCAGTCATTTTTTTATTGGATTATTGACAATGTTTTGTAGTTTTGTTGTAAGGTTAGGTGTCATCAGTTTTACCTTAGGTCATTATTACCTTTTTCTCTTCATGTCGTTTAGTTTTCATGCCTCCACTTAGAGAATGTGGACTGGGCATTTAGCGTTTAGGCTGTGCAAATAGAGAAAAACTATTAAAAGGTCAGCTCAGTTGTAGGTCTGAGCCAGTGACAGTGTTCTAGAGAAGAAAACCAAATTAAGAACCACTCTGTCTCTCACAGACCATCCTCTCTTTGGTGATGTCTTTGTTTTCCACGGAACACTTTAAAGAAGTCTTTTATCACCCCTGTTGTGCATTTTTATAACCAACACCCTACATCAAATTCTTTATAATTGTTAATGAGTTGGTTCTTTTTTTATCCACGTGGTTATGTTTTATGGATTTTAAGGCGTTTGCAAATGCTTTTAATGTTGTGACTGTTTTTATTTGAGAGTGTGCCTGCATCCATAGCAAACTTAGTTTACCCCATGGTAAATCCCTTCAGGTGTGTTTTTGATGTGCCAATAACTTTAAGCATCAAAGAAGCTTCCAAAAAGTTGATTTGCATAAATCTCACCTGTTGGATATAAAACATCTCTGCTAAAAATCATCATCAACTCACATAAAAATTGTTGAGCTCTTTCTTTTCTCTGCTTTTGCTTCACTAACTCTTTGAGTCTTCTTTCCTTAATTTCTTCCTTCATTCCGAAGCTGAGATGAAGAGCTTTTTATTGCGTACAGAACGTAAACCTGTCATCACATAATGTCACGGCTTCGTTTTCCAGCGCAACAAAGCAGCTTTTCTTTCAAAATCTCAAACCAATATGTCTTTTCATCTATTTGTTTGTTTTTTACCCACTTCCTCTTCTCCTTTTCGCTTCCATCTCTCTTTCATCTCACCACTTGTTGTTATTAGGCTGGTCCTAGTCAGATGCTTCTTGCTTAGATCTGCTCTCTATATCTATCACGTTTTTTTCTCACAAAAGGATGATGTTTTGTGTCTCCCACGCTCTTACTGAATCCTCTCTTTTTCACTTTTCCCTTGTTAATCCGTTCTGTCACACGCACTCCCAAACTGCATCGCACATGTTAAACTTGGCTCAGTGCTAACATATCTTGGCCAAAAACTTGCTGTATGCATGCCTGCGTTCAGCCTGGCTATTGATTTACATTCTTAATTACCTGCATATTAAAAAAGTACCATATAAGAGTAAAAGTCTTTCTTTTGTTTATTTTTTTCTATTCATTTTTATTAACATGAATGTGACAAAACACACCATTGAGTCATTTCTCTGGCTTGTTTTAGTTCATTTATCTTTTTTCCACTCATTTTCTTTCGTCTTTGTTGATTATACATTCTTCGTTGTTTCTTTTGTCCATCTGTGCAGTTCTTTTTTCCCCAACCTTTTAAGAAACTCTCTCAGCATATCGTTCCATGTTCTCATCCTCTAATACGCCTCTATGTGCATGAGGTATCCACGGTTACCGCTTCAGTAATGTATCTTAATGAAGTCCAGACTTCACACAGTTTTTTAATTATGAAGACAGCAGGTAGTTGTTCATCTTCCTGTCTCTTTCTCATTCGTTTGTCTCATGCACAACTTGACCGACTCCTCCCTACGTGTTTTTAAATGGAAACACGAAGCGTCCTGGTGGTGTTCCCACCCTGACAGCCAGGTGTCCCACTGTCAGATCGTCGTAAAAACACTCGTTCAACTCTTTGCCTTTGAAAAATTACATTGACAAATGCTTCAGATCATAATTTTGAGGCTTTTGCTTTTTTTTTTCTTAGCTGAAGACATGCAGGTGTCAGTTGATGTTCCTCAGAGATTGAGGGGTGTGGGGGGGTCAATGAAGTCATTTGACCTTTGTATCTTTTCTCCCACTGTCTATCTGCATCTCTACTACTGCTATAAATAACCATACACATAGAATACCGTTTACACACACGCACACCAAGTCAAACCAGCCAGGACGAATGTGGGAGAGGTAATGAGGTGTGAGAAGCAGTCGGAGAAAAGAGAGCTGATAAGAAAGGGCGAGTTTGTGATGTCATCGTATATAAAACAAGTGAAAGAGAGAAGATGTGGAAAGTGTCTGAGGTCATTTCACTATAATTCACTTTGAAAGTACTAAACCCATTCTTTTCTGCTGTGTTATTGCCCATCTTGCAAAAGAAATCCACATAAAAATACATTAATCACAGCTTAACTTCTCTGTAATTGACCTTTTTTCACCATAAGAGTCAGACTGACCCACAGAGAAGGGGTATTAAAGATGAAATACACCTCAGATAAGTTGTGTATCTAATCAAAAGCCTCGAATCAGCTGGGATGGGCTCGGCACCCTACACAACCCTGTAAGGAATATACGGTTAAGAAGGTGGCTGACTGTTCTCTTCCTTTACCGTTGCAATAGTTACTTGATCAAATTAGTAGTTTAAGAGGTGTTTGGACATTTTTTTTAAATGATTTAAACAGTCTTCCAAAATCAATTAAGAAGGTAGTTGAAAATCAAATGAATAGGTTAAAAACATTTACTTTTGCTCTGTAATTCTCTACTTAACATTTAAATGATTTATGGAACCTGAACTGCTACATATATTATCTAATGTAATTCTACAACCAATCATAAAAAAGAATTGATAAAAACAGATAGAAGTTTAATAAAACATTTGGGGAAACTATTCATTAAAGTTTTCCAATATCCTTTTACTTTTGCCAACCACCCTCTAAATGTAAAATGCAGTCTGCTCCACAGGTTGGAAACTTGCGATAAATGGACCGTGTCTCCCCTTCTCCTCAGTATGTGGGTTCAGTTTAAGATGTATGTCCTGCTTTCAATATTTAAGTAACAAGAATAAGTGGTCTTTAAATCACAAACTTTATCAGTTTGTTTAATAAATATAAGTCCAAGCAGTTTTGTTAAAAGTCCTACACTGCTTTGGGAGAAATGGCTTTCACAAGAGTTTGTCATTTTGATGTTCGTGACAACAACGGAAAAAAGGTCAACGGTCACAAAGAAAACATGGACAATGGAGTCACTGAAGTCTGCATCTGGTTATTTATCTGTTTGTGCAGCATCGGCTGTGGCTGAATAAGCTGATGCAGGAGCTGCAGCTCCTACCACACTTGCTGCAAATGTGATGACAATAATAATAATTCAAACCTTTGTTAGTCAGTGCCAATGTTGGGAGAAAGTAGGCGGTTAGATGTCTGCTCCAGGGGATACCGAGGCAGCTCAGTGGGCTTTGAACCAACTTCAAAGCCCAAGAACCAACAACGTATTATGAATATGTAAATAGATAGAGTGGAAGTTGGTAAGTTGCTCTTTTTTTTTCAGTAGACTTTGAGTTCATCTGTATAAATCAACAGTCTACGTCGTGTTGTTCTCAGCAGGAAATAAAGACTCAAACCACTTTATGTTAAACACAATGCTTTACAGACTGCAATCTGTGTGAGTGTGGATATTGGGTGGAGACTGCTAGGTTTTTTTTCACCAGATTTATGGCACATAAGAAGTAAAAAAAAATCTGTGCTAGAAAATAAGTTATAATTTCTCTGTCCTTCACCTTGGACACACTGTCATCTTTGTTCCCATTGTGCCCGAGCAAATATATACTGTGTAGTCAGAACCACACCACACACAATGAAAGTTACACATTCATTCTCATTTGTGTTTTTTTTTTTTTAAATGGGTTGCTCTATAGTGTATTTAAACCAACACGTGTGAAGTCACTGTTGTAAGTTATAACATCCGTTCAGACAAGCCTTTTATAAACAATGCTAAATCCTACTCATAAATAATCCAAACTGCCGAATTGGGTGTGGGTTTGTGTTTGCCATGGGTATTACCTGTGTTGTAGAGGATCTAAATCTTTCTAATCCTTAGTCTTAATAAAGGAACTTGTCTTCATTATGCTCACTGTGAAACACCAACCATCTTACCACATGAAACATAACAACTGGTATAAAATACCTTTTAGGTTTTTCTTTCATTAGATGTTGTTAAAACCTCGGGATGTAATAAATTCTAGATGCTCAAGCATGTGTGTGTTTATATAAAATCAAGGTGTTATAAATTTGTATTGGCTGATAGCCAGTGAGTTGTCTTATCAGGATTAGTCTGGAATGAACACACTTCCTCTACCCATCTGAATCTCCATTCTTTTTTATTTATTCGTTTAGTCTGGGATTGTCTCTTTCCTACAACGTGCGTTTAGATGACTTATTTACAAGTTTACAAATCAAGCTTTTAGTGTAACTGTACGAACACACAAGTTGTTATATGAGCTCCTTCTGGACAGATTGGATTGAGGTGTATCACATTTTCTTCCGCTGTGTCACCATTTGGATTTAGCTAAGTAGATGCATTTAAACCTCCTAGTAAATTATCACGGCATGGGTGATGAACTATCTGCAGTGAATTGATCTTGTTTTGATATAAATTGTCAGTTGAGCAGAAGATGAACTGGCAAATTGTTTGCAATAAAAAGTAGCGGTGGGCCATGCATTTCATACGGACCATCGGTAGTGCTCAAATCGCATCAATCAGCCCCACCGTAACTATTTTTATAAATGTGTATCAATCATCATACTGTACTGAATTAACACAGAAAAAAAGTAACTAAGGCATCACAAATGAAAAACTCTACTATAAATGTCTTCACTTAATAAACAATCCAGTGGTGAAAAGTCTCCATTTACACGCATCCCTGACAAACAAAACCATCTGTGAAGAGTTAACCATTCATAAAAAACTTGAATCATTTGTAGCTAAAAATCAATCTGTCTCTCTTCTCAGCAACGCTAAAAGTCCAGTCTGTTTTGTCATATTTCTGCCGAAGTTTTCACAGACGTGGTCACTTTTCCTATGTTACTTGGAATTCTTTACTTTGTTCAAAAGTAAATCAGTACATTTGTTCTCCTCTTTCAGTTGTTTGCTAATAAAAAACAAAGTCTTACAGCAACAGAATATTTTTTCCTATTTATGTAGTTTGACACTGTGTTTGTTAGCTTGCAATCATCTTTGACCATCCAATCAACAGATCTAAAAACAATAAAAAAAATCTAAATCTAAAAACATATCCTGTGAAAGCGCCCGGACACAGGCCCAAGCAGGCCAGCTCCAAATCTGATTGATTAAAGTTGCTGGCTGCCATATGAATAGGCAAGTGGTTTAATGAGAAAACATTAGTTTGGAAACACTGCATCAGAAAAGTCTTGAACAAAAACAGATTAACATTTGGAAATGCTTTATAAACATCAATGACCGACATATAATTAGCACCAGTTTGTGATTCAGATATTTTTAGACGGGGATAAAAGGCTGTGAAGGCAAACAGGCCATTTATAAAAATTATTAGCAAATACAAACAGGTCAGGCTGGATTTTTTTTTCCCCCTTATTTGTTGGGCTTCTGCACGTTTGTGTGTTCAAGACAAGACTCAAACATCCTTTAAACACAAAAGAAGACATTATCAATGCAAAAAGGTTTTGTTTGTTTTTTAGAAACTGTAAGAAAGAATTTAGTTGAACTGTGAAATCTTGTCTTACCACGTAATGATGCTATCACTGAACCCTGATTGGTCTGCAAGTATCTGTCTGTCTGACCGCTTCTTGCAAATATGCAACCAGTCTGGACTTTTCACAATCTAGTCAAAATGGTTTTAGCCAACGAAGAGTAGTGTAACATTCCTCTTCTTGACCATCCTTTCCATAGTTTGTATACATAGAGCCTCCAGCACGTCCGGTCAAGGTTTCCTCCCTTTGGGATGGACTAAAAACACCTCCCAAAGTTTTGAACCCCACCAGCCCCTATCGACATGCACAATCTATTAAATATCTCTCTTTACAACCTTTCTTCCATGACTCTTGCTTCATATTTGAAGCCTAAAACGAATACAGGGATTTTCCAAAAAGTTTTTCTTATGACTGATTGACAAATATGATGTTGAAAGAATCTACTAATATTAGAATATAGACATAAAGCAAAATCAGTTCATTGCACACTTTATTTTCCACACATGTGGCTGATGAATTGTGCATAAGTAGACATTTTTTTGGCTTAAACAAACACCGTAGATCCAAAAGCATTTGGTTTCCTGGTAGAAACTCTTCCTCTGACTGTGGACGTAACATCAGGGGAACATAACCTCTTCACCTCAGGAAGATGTAGTTTATGTAAAGGTATGCGTCTCACAGAGAGCTCCCATAAAGACTGTGAGGATAATTTCTTCTACTCTGTAAGCACAATTTCTCTCCCATGACCACCTCCTGCTCTCTGTGCCCGCAAAGTCTTTCTACCTGCTTTCAGTTCAGTGTTTTGGTCTCAAAACTTTGCCGACTAGGTCAAAAAAATATCCAGCTATTCAGAGATTTCAATGCACTAACTCTCAAGGTGTCATTAAGTTAAACCAATAAAGGTGTTATTGTACTTATTCAGATTTTTTTTTCTACTTTTCATATCAGTTTCCTGTGGTTTGAGAAATTTTAGAGGACAGCTTCTTTTTTTTTTTTTTAAAGTTAACACAAAGATTTTCTATGTTTTTATCCAAACATCTGGTACATAACAAACACATATGATGACGATGGCCTCATGCGGAAATGTTTCACACTTAAAAATGACGTTAGCTTTGTAGGCTTGAAAAACTTTTTGAGCAAAGAATGCTATTTCATACACTGTTGTTTTTGAAAAAAAATATTAATACATGGTAATTTACACTAATAAAACAAACCAAAAAAGTGTTAGAATTTAGTGAAGTCCGCATTTTACCACAATGAGCCATGAAGGGAACCAACCACATGTTAATTGTTTATTTAAAATTTTCTCAAAACAATGTTTCACGGAACACAGCGTCCAAAACAGCTAATCTGTTAATTAGGAGGTGTTACTCAAAACAAGTAAAGAGAGAGAAGATGTGGGAAGTGTGTTCAACACAGCTCTTTGATTTAACAGGTTGGAAAGGAAAGAAAAAGAAGTTTGTTTTGGAAGTCGCAATAATAATTTAAAAATAATAATAATAAATAGACAATTTCTTTTTTAGTAATTAAAGCAAAAGTTTACTCAAGATTACACAACTCTGCATACCTAAAAAAAGAAGTGAGAAAAACAAACTCACCTTCTGTTTCTCAACCATTCAAATTAAATATCTGCATATTTATTTATACAGTATGCATAACACAAAACCAAGCATAGGTTTCATAGCTTCATGTCTTTCTTCACTGCATCCATGAACCTCCTCTTTGGTCTTCCTCTAGTCCTCTTTCCTGGTGGTTCCAAACCCAGCATCCTTCTTCTGATGTACTCTCTCCTATGCACATGTCCAAACCATCTCAGTCTGGCCTCTCTGACTTTATCTCATAAATCTCTAACTTGTGCTGTTCCTCTGATCCTGTCCATCCGGGTCACTCTCAGAGAGATCCTCAGCATCTTCATCTCTGCTACCTCCATCTCTGTTTCCTGTCTTTTCCTCAGTGCCACTGTCTCTAGACCAAACAGCATGGCAGGTCTCACCACAATTTTGCACACTTTCCCTTTCATTTTAGCTGAAACTCTTCTATCACACATCCCACCTGATACTTTTCTCCACCCTTTCCAGTCTGCCTGCACACACTTCTTCACCTCTTTTCCACACTCTCCAGTGTTCTTGACTGTTGACCCTAAGTACTAAAAATCTTCCACCAATTCAGAGAGGCCAGACTGAGACATGTGCAGAGGAGAGAGTACATTGGAAGAAGGATGCTGGGTTTGGAACCACCAGGAAAGAGGCCTAGAGGAAGACCAAAGAGGAGGTTCATGGATACAGTGAAGGAAGACATGAAGTTAGTTGGCGTCACCTAAGAGGATGCAGCAGATAGGATTAGATGGAAGAAACTGACTTGCTGTGGCGACCTCTGAAGGGAAATGCCGAAAAGAAGAAGAAGGACACACAAACACATTAAACTACTCACAGCCAATTATATTGAAAAATTCTGCTCCTGAACCTCATTCGGTTGAATTATTTATGTTAACATTAAATTGTCTAGACAAAAAACGAGTAATTAAATCTCACAAATGTCCAAATGCAGAAAGGTTTTTTTTTTTTTTTAAACTCTAATGTCAAATACAAATCTATTTCTTCAAACACTCCTTCACACAGATAAAAACACAGACATACACACATATACACACACACACACACACACACACACACACACACACAAAGGTGGTGGCAGGTTGCTAAATTGATAGAGAGTGAACAAACAAAGAGGTGTTTGTTTTAGAAAAGTGTCACAACCTTCATTCATCTTCACAACCCACAACACACACTCACTTCATTTTTACCACTGTGTTCAGACACTGCTTGTTTTCTTTGAGTTTTCTCACGGACAAACACTCACTTAAATGCCCTCATACGTCTTATTCTGAGCATGTGCACACACACACAAAGAAAGCTGTATTTCTTCACACACACCCATAAGTCAGAACCTCCTCACACGTGTGAATGTGACTACAGACGTTTTTGCTGTTGACACTCATGCGCGCAACCACATGCACGCTTTAGCTCAAAGTGCGCACAAGAAGGTTCTAAAAAATCTCAGTCTTTGTGTTACCACTGGCTTTAATAACCTTTTTCTTCTGAATTCATACTCACACTGATAAAGAAAATACATCTAAGAAAACATTCATTTCTTGTAAACATTTCAATAGTGACCATAATTTTAGAAAAAAGAAAAATTCAGAAAAAATACCATAATTTCATGGGGTTTTTTGTGGCATTCAACAGAATTTGCTTAGCTTTATGTAATAGTTTAATGTTCCTTGAAAGTTTAGTTTAAATATATTTGATGTGGGATTTTGAATTGGCGGGTTGAGAGAAACCAGATGGGGTGGTTTGGGCATCTGGTTAGGATGCCTCGCGAGCACCTTTCTGGTGAGGTGTTTCGGGCATATCCCACCAGGAGGAGACCTCTGGCCACCTTGGGATTCTCCCAGGTGACCTGAAGGATGCATCTGTGGTGAGGGAAGCCTGTGTTTCCTGTCTGAGGCTGTTGGCTGAATGGCAATGGTAATATTGTCTCAAAAAACTAACCCCAAAAAATTAATAATATACCCTTTCTTTTTTTTTTACCTGTCCTGTAATACTATACCCTTGCAATAGTAACCCTAATTGTAAATTGTATTTCACATTATCTCTTTTATCACTAAATAAAACAATTTTCTTCTGCTGAAATCTACCAAAATTTTATTTCTGTGCAGCTACGTTTTTGTTCAATTTTAATTGAGGATTTAAATTCCAATTTCAGATTGGTATTTGTGTCAAATATTCACTCACAGACTTTTTATTTTCAATGTAAAGGTAAATTATTTATCAAGATCAATGTAGTCCCAAAAGTCAGCGGATGTGTCAAAATACATAAATAATTAAGACAATTTCTCATTAACAGAAAAAAGTTTCCAGTTCAATTTGACAGCTCGTGTTTGTTCCCACTATTTGTAACACTTCCTGTTTCCTGTTTAACTTCCAGTCTTATCTTAAAACAAGTACTCAGCGACTGTATTTTATTTGGTTTTCATTTTGATTAGATTAGCTACGGTAGAATAAATTACTGAAAGACAAACGGCAAGAACAATAATCTCATTGTCACTCCAGAGTGTTTGCGTGATCTTTTTTTAACTTTATAGAATCACGGGTTTGTGCTTGCTTGTAAATCACATTGTGTCCTTGCAGATGTTGTGAGGTGGTGTGAGATTATAGTTTTCTCCATCTCAATGATGATTATGATGCATATTTTCAGCCACAAAAAGGTCAGGCAGTCCGCCAGACACTTCCTCTACTAGTGGAAAACACTGACGACAAGACACACATTGTGTTTAATCTACCTCAATGTCTTCTCCAACCCGTAACCCCAAAGAAAAAAAGAATCAAAACCCTTTACTTTTAATCTGAACAATTTGCAACGTTTTTTAAATCAGTCATTAAAATGGAATATTTTTATGTTTAAACATGTTATATAATCTTTACACTCCAGTCACAGACATGCTGAAACAATAAAAACTGGATGTTATGCTGTATAATTTCCAGGGGTGTGGCAACTTTCCGAAGTAATTTATCAAGTCAGATTTGTTTAGCGTTATGGTCTCACTTTTTTTTTGTAATTTAGAGTTTAAAATGTACAAAAACATCTAAAGTGACACTTTGTTTTAAAACCTCTTGTTAATTAGACGTCTTACTCCTTCGCTTACAGAAAACAAGATTGCAAATGCCTCTGCAGAGATTATGTGATGTTTTAAAAGCAAATACGAGGAACAAAAGGGAGGTTTTTTAATGGTCCCCTTCGTGGGGAAGGATGGCTTGGTGGGTAGGGCGACCGTCCCGTAACCGGAAGGTCGCAGGTTCGATCCCCCGCCCAGAGTTCATGCCGAGGTGTCCTTTAGCAAGACATCGAACCCCAGTTGCTTCTGATGATAGTGGTCTGCACCTTGCATGGTAGCTCCCATCATCAGGAATGAATGTGTGTGTTTGTAAATGGTTGTATGGAGTGAATGAATAATGCATATGTGAAGTGTCTTTGAGTGTCAAGAAAAGCGCTATATAAGTCCAATGCATGATTATTATTATGTGACTCACAGGTGACCTGTTAAAGGCTTACATCTGGTATATGCGCCGTACTCTACGCCTGTGAGCCCGTGTTGAACTTGGCTGTTGATAAAATTAATCAATTTCTGAACTAACAAAGCGTACCATGTTTATCTTTATATGCTAGAGGATCTAAATTTGTTTATCACAAAAGCACTATATTCTTTTTTTAGTGTTTAAATATGTGCACATTGCTTTACAAAACCTTTTCAATTTTTTTCCATCAAAGATCAACCTAGAGTGTTGTTTCAGCCACTTTTACTTGGTTTTACACAAACATAATATCTGTTCTCGAAAGCAAAAAGACCATAAAAAGTGATTTTCCAGATGTGTAATGACAGGGATTCTAAACTCGCAGCCAAAGGGCCGCTTGCGTCCCCTAGAATCCTTGATTGTGGGCCACATATTGACATAAAAAATATAGGACTGTCTTACCCACGTGTGCAAAATGAATTGGACTTATGTGGAGCTTAGGACTTAACCAATCAGATGGGGTATAAGGCTCCCTGTGGATCACCCATAAGATTTCTGAATTTTGTTAGATTGAATGTTCCTGCATTCTGTCCACTTTGTTGCACTTGTGAACCAAAGATTACTTTAATAAACAAGTCAGACAATCTTAACCAGTGATTATTACACGTTCATATACGTACCTGTCACCAGGTTTCCTCCTGGGATCTGCTGAAATCAATACATACCTCATATTTATTAATCCAATTAATAAATCCAATTAAGATTGAGCCACATTTCAAGTTGAATTGAACATCTGTGCTTTTCTTGGTTTTGACGACATCACATGTTTACAGTAATAGTAATTAATTAATTATGTGCTACTAAAAGATAGAAAATGACTCATACGTGTCTGGATGTACTAAACACTGGTCAGTCAACTCTGAACTTAGATGGAGAGATACCTTTTGATTCCTCAAGGGCTTTTAGGCAGAAATTTCTTTGCTGTCTGAAACCCGATGTACTGTATGGGGGTGTGGTTGTGTATCCATACACAAAGGCAAGCAATCTGAAAACCCAAGCTTCAATTCAAATAAACAGTCCTACTTTACTTTAAAATGAAAATGAAGACATTAAAAACAATGTGTTTTAAACATAATGCGGCCTGACCTCACCCAAAGTCTTCCCTTTATTGGTCTATTGCTAATTTGAGAACCCTGTTTTAAGAACTTGGATTCACTTTCACAGAAACATATTTCTTTGAGCATGTATTTTTTTTTGTGCAGGTGCATGCAAGTGTGGATCCGACTGAGTTGTGTTGATGAAGGTTTGTCTCCTTGTGTGTGTGTGTGTGTGTGTGTGTGTGTGTGTGTGTGTGTGTGTGTGTGTGTGTGTGTGTGTGTGTGTGTGTGTGTGTGTGTGTGAGTGTGTCTGGAATGCAGTCTACCACCGAAGCCAGATTTACTAGTGGGAGCTCACTGCCAAGAACAGGAGTGGTCAGATTAATCACTTCTGTTAATGTGTGTGCATACCGATGTAGCAATGTTAGAGGCTAGTAACAGTTGCACTCGGGGTTTTTTTTTTCTTCTTTTCTTTCAAAACAAATTTAATTGAATCTATTGTATAAGCTCTCGATTTATACCTGTCACAGCGATGCATGCATGTCATTTCCTAAACACGTGTCGATGTATACATAAAGTGGGCCTGACATCCGACCGAGAAGCCCTCCTCTTCTTGGTCAGATGTCTGTCAGCGTACTCATATGCGTGGACACCAGAAAGTTCTATAAAAGAGGAAACAAGTTCAAAATTGATATGTTGAATCAATGTATATCTTTGAATATACATCTACAACCTACTCATTTAAATCCCTATATAGGTATTGGCATATAAGTGCATGTGCAGGGGATCGTTCAATGTTCACCCATGCTGACAGTTTGTCCTCACTCTGTAAAACTTGTGCACATTCCTCTGTTTTGTTAGTCAGAGGTTGTTTATGACACAGATCATTTCTTTTTGTTGTTGTTATGATTATTATCAGAAGTTTCGTTCTTATTTTTGGGGACACAAAGCACATCACGAGCAATAAATTAAACTGTCAGTCTAAGCCGGGCTTAGCTGATGTTTTTATTTCTAAATGAAGAAAACATGAGGCAACAGCTCTAATTGCTAGCAGTCTGAAAATCAAAGCATGCATATATGTGGTATGTGGGTGTGGTTGACTGGCTTTGAACGTGTAAGTAAACTCAGAATGTGTAGTTATCCATCCACCCAATCACCCTGCCTGGCAGTGTGTACATGCACAGATAAGTTGTAAATTTGCCCTAACCCAAAGCTTGATTTACTCTGATTCCACTCGCACTCACACCTGAGTAAACATAAAATGGACAAAGGTTCCAAAATTGACTCTAAATCTTTTTTTGAGAGCCATTTTTTATTGTAGCTCTTTTTTCTCTTGAGGCAAAGATGTATTGAAATACGTAGACCTATCCATCCACAACCATTAATATATGTAGAAAATTACGATCAATCTCAGGAGGAGGCATTTCTGTAATATTTACACCTTATTTAGATTATTTTCACAAATATTAGTGTGTATGAAAAAAATTAACTAGTTATTAGTGCAACCTTTTAGAAATGCAGATTTTAGATGTACTATATTCATCCTTCAACAGAAAAATTTCTGTGCTGCATTATACCGCAACAGGCTGCCAGGATGGTGCCAATGATGGGAGAAATGAGGGGTTAGGTGTCTTCTCCTAGGACACCTGGGCACGAGCTCAGTGGGATTCGACCGGGTGTACTTCCTGTCCAAGGGCAAACATTCTACCACTGAGCTAGCGCCCCCTCCAATTTAGTGGTCCCTACCAACTGTCCATCCATTTTTCTCCAGTTATTTTTTAATGTACCGTCCAACATACTTTGCATCATACACAACTTGCATAACATGACCGCATTTGTAAAATTAACTGAGCCAGGGAGGTTTACGTATATGAGAAGTCTTTCAATTTGCTTAATACATACCGTACAACTTTTTTTAAGGGAAAAGCTTTTTTAACTTCTTTTTGATGATGAAAATAATGACAAACTTCCTGGAGTTAAACCATCGAACTAACCTTTAAAAAATGGTTGTGTGTGTATTTAGAGCCAAACTCCAGCTTACGGTAGTGGGCATGTTGTTGGGCGTTTAGGGCTGTGATTACAGGTCTAGACCAACAATTTACATCCAGCTGAGAGTTCACTGGTGTGGGCAAGAAATTGAGGAAGAGAGGGAGAGAGCTTTAAAATATGTGTGAAAGTAAAGACGGAGACAGATTAGTATGAGGTTGTTCAGTAGAAAACATTTACTCAATATGTGTTTGTTTACATGTGTGACTAAGAATGGAATTAGTATTACCATAAGAGGTATAGCAGTGAAGACAAAATCCAAACCGTTACCAACAATTTTTTTTTTTTTTTTTTTTATCTTGGACAAGGTAGCATGTTCTCAAATCAACATAAACATTTTTTTGTACAGCAACTCAATAGAAATAATAAGAAGGTATAACAAGTGCACAAATCAAAGTTTCTAGTGTCCAAGAAGGAGTGGGGGGAAGAAAACTTATTTAACCCCACCCCCAGTGCTCTATGATACATATTTACAATAAATAATTCATTTTATATTGTTTCAACCTTAAGACGATTACTGAAAATGGAAGGATACGGACCTGGTTACCCACACCAACACAATAAAAAAAAAAAAAACAAAAGAAAAACACACACAAAAAAAACAAACAAACAAAAAAAAAACACTCCAACAGAAGACAGTGATATAATTACATTAGACATTCCATATACTGTGACCAAATCATATGTTTGTAGTTTAGTTTGAACGTATTTACATTTTGATATTGCTTGGAGGATTTTTCGAGACTATTCCAGAGTTTTACACCACGTACAGACATGCAAAAGCTTTTTTTAGTGGTTCTCACTTTGGGCAGTTTAAAGTCTCCTATTACTCTCAGTTTATGTGATTTTTCATTCAAATTAAATAGACTTTGTAAATTTTTTGGCAGTAGTTTGTGGTATGCTTTAAACATTGTGATTGCTGAGTAGTACTGAGAAAGGTCTTTAAATTTTAAGAGTTTAGAATGTGCAAAGAGGTTGTGAGTATGATCCAAAAAACCAACTTTATGTATAATTCGTAGTGCTTTTTTCTGTAAGACAGTTAAGGGTGATAGTGTGGTCTGATAGGTATTACCCCATATTTCAACACCATAAGTGAGATATGGAAGAACCATCAAGCAGTACAATGTGCGCTAGGAGTTGAAATCAAGGTGATGTTTAATTTTATTTATTATAGAGAGACTTTTGGATATTTTTGCTTTTACATGTCTGACGTGGGGTTTCCAAGACAGTTTATTGTCTATGATG
The DNA here is from genome assembly GCA_902685375.1 of Neostethus bicornis. Taxonomy (NCBI): domain Eukaryota; kingdom Metazoa; phylum Chordata; class Actinopteri; order Atheriniformes; family Phallostethidae; genus Neostethus; species Neostethus bicornis. The sequence goes on along the minus strand of LR738541.1, from coordinate 14,822,902 downwards.
ATTCCCAAAAATTTTGCTTCGTCTACAGTCTCAATTTGTACATTTTCAATTACAATTGGTTGTTTGGAGCTTGTTTTTGTATTTCCAAAGAACATGACTTTAGTTTTGTTCAGATTAAGAGATAATTTATTGATATCCATCCATTTTTTTTATTTTGCTGAGTTCCTTATTGACTGTACTGATAAGTTCATTGTAATTATGACTGCTATAGAATATATAGGTATCATCTGCAAACAGTATGAGTTTTAGCGACTGTGATACCATAAGAATATCGTTTATGTAGATATTAAAAAGTTTTGGTCCCAATACGGAGCTTTGGGGAACACCACAAGAAATACTAAGAGTCTTAGATGAAGTAGACTCAATTTGCACATATTGCGTTCTTTCCGTTAAATAGCTTTGTATCCATTCCCCTGCGATTCTCCTTATCCCGTGTTCTTGTAATTTTTTAAGTAATATTGCATGATTGATTGTATGAAAAGCTTTCTTTAAATCTATAAAAATTCCAATTGCATATTTTTTACAATCTATCGCACTTGTTATTTCCTCAGTTGCGTCGAGTATAGCCATTGAGGTAGTTCTTTTTGTCGTAAATCCATATTGACCTTCATTGATAATGTGATGTTTATGTATAAAGTTTTCCAGGCGTGTATTGAACAGTTTTTCCAGTATTTTTGAGAATTGAGGTAACAGAGAAATCGGTCTGTAGTTGGTAAAATCATGTTTATCTTCACTTTTGAAGATAGGAATTATTTTTGCCATTTTCATTTTTTTTGGAAACTGTCCAGATTGAAATGATAAGTTACAAATGTGTGTGAGAGGTTTGACAATGTTATCGATGACCTGTTTGACTAATCTCATACTGATGTCATGACAGTCTCTTGATGATTTACTTTTACACCTATCAACAGTATCTATTACTTCTTTTTCAGTTGTTGGAGAGAGAAACATGGTAGATGGATTTCTTTCAATATCATTTTTACAGTGCACGGTGTCAATTTTGTTAATTTTTGAAGCCAACTCAGGACCAATATTTACAAAATATTTATTAAAATAGTTTGCCACATCTATTCTGCTTCTGACTTTGTGATTTTCTGTACTGAAGTACTCTGGATATTCTGACTTCTTATTTTTTGTTTAAGCAAAGCATTCAACACATTCCACATTTTTTTCATGTTCTTTTGGTTCTCATACAACAGTCTTCGATAATATAATTGCTTGCTTGTTCTAATTATGTCTGTTAGTTTATTTTTGTATTTTTTATATCTTTGTTCTGTTGCTTTGGTTTTTGTTTTTATGAATATTTTATACAAGTTATTTTTCTTTTTGCAAGCATTTATGATCCCTTTAGTCAGCCATGGCTTGTTTTCACATCTATAGTTTACTTTCATTTCCTTTAAGAAACAGTGATTGTTATAATGAGTCAGAAATAAATTTAAGAAATTATTGTAAGCTTTGTCAACATCTGTCTCTTCATAAATTCCGGTCCAATCCTGTTGACTTAAGCTGTTGTTGAGAGAGTTGATTGTTTCTTCAGTTAGTATTCGTTTTAGAAAGGGTTCAGTAGATTTAGGTTGTTTTTTAAAATCAGATTCTGAGACAGTGAAGATGGGTAAATGATCTATAATGTCAGCGATAAAGAGTCCACTTGTAATCTGACTTTCCATGTTATTGCTAAAGATGTTATCTATTATTGTGGCACTGTGTGATGTTATTCTACTAGGTTTGGTTATTCTGGGATAAAGTGACATAGAATGCATTGTGTTTATGAAGTCATCAATACTTTTCTGCTTGGTTGGGTTTAACAAGTCAAGGTTGTAATCACCACAGATGTACAAGATTTTCTGAGTCACACCAGAATAAAGTTTCTCCATCCATTCAATAAAATTCTCAACACTTGAACTTGGTGAACGATACACAACACTTACTATGATATTTTTAGTCTTTTTTCTTTGGATTTCTATTGTTAAACATTCCATAACATCATTTATAGCAACAGTCATATTTGATAATAAAACATGTTCTAATGAAGTGTGGACATACAGAGCAACCCCTCCTCCCGTTTTCTTTTCTCTATTCTTTGTTATCATTATATAATTTTCCATATCATAATAGCTGTGAGTGTTTTCATTGAACCATGTTTCTGTTATTGCAATGATACTGAACGGATGAGTGAATTCTTTGAGAAAATCACAAATGGAACTGAAATTAGCTTGCATACTTCTGCTATTAAAGTGTATAATTGATAGTTTTCCTTCTAAATTAATATTACTTTCAAACAGTTTGTGTTCATAGTATTTGCAGTTTATATGAGAACTTATGAAGAAATTTGCATCTGGGTCTATTTCTGCTGTTGGATCTAGTGTGTCTGTGTCTTCTACTGTGAAGGTGTCCAGTTCTTTTTGGTTCTGTTGTAGTAGTTCTTGGAGTTTTTTCATACTGGTTTCTTGAAATGAGTTTTTTTATGTAGGTTATGCATGAGGTGTTTGTTGAGTTGGTTACTTGGTGTTAGAATCGTTCCAGTTCGTCTATGTTTCTCACCAGTAACACTCTTGCTTCCTCTGGGCTGCCGTTGAGTTTGATGAAGATCTTACAGCTCCGGATCCAAGTGTGCTGGATTTTCTGCTCCTTTTTTAGCATTCGAGCTTTTTTGGCAATTTCTGAGTTTTTCTTTGTTAAATGTTCATTAAGGTAGATATTTGATCCTTTCAATTTTCGACCTTGCTTTAGGAGTTCCGTTTTGTTTTTTCGGTTGATGAAACGCATGATGACGGCAGGTGGTCTTCCTCGCCCAGTCGGCAGTGGGTGACAGGCCTCGATGTCTTCCAGGTTGAGTTCTATCCCCTTGTCTCGGAGATGAGCTGCTACCTGTAGTTCCACGGAGCGTGCGTCCTCCTCACTGTGCTCTTCTCCTCCTTTGAAGACCGCGCGCGCGTACGTTCGCGGCTTGATTTTAATGCCGGTGACGATCACATCGTTCATCCGTGTATACTGCTCCAGATCATCCACACGTCTCTCCAACTCCACGATACGTTTCTCCTTGGCAGCCTTTTGTATACGTAAGGCTTTAACCTCCTCCATCAAGTCTAATATTTTGTCTTGTTGCGTCTTGATCGTTGTGACGGTAGTAGCGAGGGAATCAATAGCGGCCTTAAGGTCTTCTAATTCCTCCACTCCTGGATTTTTCGGTCCCATGTTGTTTCTTTAAATAAAACTCGTTCTTTCAGAAAAACGATCTTTATATCAAGTCTCCATTTCAGAGAGAAAACAAAAGCTCCTCATCTGACTTTTCTTTAATTTACTTCCTGGTGTCACACGAACTTCCTGGTGCACCTGAACTTGAATTCCAAACTAATGTGTAATTTTCTGCATTCAATTCTGCCAAAAGAGGAGAAACCACTCAATGTACAGATTTTCTTATTGCTTCAAGCCATCATTGCAGTTTTTTGCACTGCAATGTATAAAATTTGATTTTTGTGTCTTTTTGAACATTGTCTTATAAAAATACAAAGTGGTACCACGCCATGGGGCCCTCCTTGTAGAAATGTCTGTTAGCTATTCTCTAATGCTTTGACACAGGAAAGCACTTAAAAAAAAAAAAGGTCAAACTAATTTCACCAATAAGAGTTAGTGAACATCTATGGTGTTCCCTGAGAGGTTTCACACTTTTGGCTAAATAACCCTAAACACTTCCCAGTGTTTATTACCGTCTTTATTACCAGTGGCAAATCCTGTATAACCTTGTCTGCTGACCTAAAAAAAATCTAAATCACAAACCACTGTTAGTTATATTTCAGCCATTAATTTTTATTTTTTTTTAACATTTCCAAATGATTTGTTCAGTTTCTTGTATTGTTTTTCTGATGCCGACTTCCAAATGTGTTATTTGTGCATTATCCTATTTGACCAATCTTTAGGCCACTAACATTTAGGCCACTAAGAGATATTTAAAATTTTATTTGCCTCATTTTGGTGGGAAAATTTAAGTGATAATATTTCTAATGCTCATACCATAAGTGGCAGCCGGCCTGGACACATCTAGTCTGTAGTTTCTCATCTCTGAGCTGAACAAGTTACTTTTCTGACACTTGACAATATCGTCCTACTTCCTCCTTTTGGCAAACCTCCAAACAGAAGATGCTTAAAAACAAATAAAATCTACTGCAACCAATCAAAGAGCAGCTCACCAGATAAGTTTTTCATTCAATCTAAAAAGTCAATCATTCTTTAATTTGTCATTTAGTTATTTTCAGTGGAAACCCTTGCTGCGACGGCCGTGTTCTAGACGTGCAGCTTGTTTACAATGGGAGATTAATGAGAAAGTTTGAGAGCTTCTGAGATGTGTGCGTGTGTGTGTCTGTCAACGTAAATGTCATTTAAATAACAGATTAATTCCAAAATCACACCAATCATCAGTTAAAGTATGTTTGTGGAATTAATGTGGTGTGTTTGTAGGTCTGAAAGAACTCTGTGTATTTTTGGGCATCTCATTTCCAGCTGTTAATTTGGCTAAATAAAGTGTGTTTACGGTAAATTAGATACATTTGTGCAGGTAATTCTGTTTTATTAATGATTGGCAAACTTGTTAGACATAAAACTGGCAACTATAAAATATAAATAAACGTTTTATAGAATATCCAACAGTTTACATTAAGAATAAAACCATCTATAAAGGAGTTATAATTTATCTGTTGATAAAAAATATCCAAGACTATTAGTTGGTATTTGTGTCAGTAACAGTTTGAATACATTAAAAATAAAAGAAGTTCACATCAAATGCAGCTTTAGTCTTGTTATAAATTTCCACATCAGTAACCAAAAAACAGTCAATTTAGATATTTTATTGGTAAGTAATGGATAAAGTTAAAAACCATTCACAAACTGATTTGACAGCAGGTTATTTGTTAGAAGTAGGAATACCAAATATGATTATTAATCAAAAAGAGAGTCCATATTTTACTGTGGGATATGAAGAGGAATGAATAGACTCCTCCATTCAAACATAATGTCTCCTCTGTTTTTACTCGGCACGGCTCAGAAATATTACTTCATGGATTCCCCCTCTCCCTAGCTCTTATTCTTTCCTGTCGGAGATGAAGTGAAATACATCTTTGACAGATGTAGTGGTAAGGATGAGGAGGAATAGTGATTCACCGCTGTAAACCAAACACATTGAGAGGCAAAACTTCTGTAGGTCCAATCAAGAAGCCAAGCAGGTGTCTGTTTAGAAAGAAATAGGAAGGAAAAGATATTGCAAAAAGAGAAAAAAAGATGAGGTAGATAATAAAACATACACAAGTGGTATTTTTAAATGAGTAGAGAAAAAATGAGCTGATATACAGTACATTGTGACATAGACAGACTTTAAGAGAAATTTTGCGATTTTCTCAAGCATGGTAATGAACGCTTAACCAATCCGCCTGTCGATCTCCCGGCACCATCTTTTCCAGTTCAGTTAGCAAGACCCAGAAACATTTGAACTCCTACTTGTTGCAGGGCCCTGTCCCTCATTTTTGGGGCTTAGCCCTTTTTGGGTTGAGGACCCTGATCTTGAAATTGAAGGTGCTGATTCCTGACCTGATCATTGCATTAAGAGGAAACCAACACAAACACATCGTCTGCAAAATGCAGAAAACCTAATCCAGAAGTCACCAAACCAGATACAGTTGAAATTCTGTGCATAAAAGTGAGAAACAGATTTGGTGACAAAGGGCAGCTGTGAGGGAGTCTAAAATGAACCCAACCTACCAGTCTTATGGACTAAGCTCTGGTACCGTTCTAACAGAGACCAAACAGCCTACACTAAAGAGTCCAGTACGCCGTACTGCTGGACAGATTTACTCTACCAGGGACAGCACCATGTACCATGCATTCTGTTGATGTGAACCATGTGCTCACTAGGAATACCACATCTTTCCAGCCCCAAAAGAGGAAGAAGCAACCCAGGCCACCCACCTACCCAGCCAGGTGCAAGAGGCCCCCCAAAGAAGTTTCTGAGGAACATGGTCGAAGGCCTTCTTTGACCATGATGCACAAAACACATATAGAGTGGTTTGGCAGCAGTTTTGATTTTAACTTTACAAAATATTGTTTTATGTCTAAAGAGTTTTTTTTTATCTTTATTGTTTTTAAAAGAAAGGTCTATTTTAAAGTCAGTAATTTGATCAGCATGTTTTTCTTTTAAGGCTACTCCTTTGTGGCCTTTAGAAGTTTTCATCAAAGCAGATTTAACCATTATATTTTAAACAGATACGTTTGTGGTTACGAGCCTTCTGTGTTTTAGGTTAACAATAAACTCTCACATTACCAATTGGAATATTTCCTTCTCCACCTGTTATTTTGGTACATTTGAGAGACATTTAGCGGAGATTAATATGTTGACACTTCAGCGGTTGTGTGTACATGTTGTAAAATCTACCTGGATATACAATGTGGTGTCCCTCAGATCCTTAAGAGTCTTTGAGCTCGATTCGGAGGTTGGATTGTGGGGTTGCTCTATGCAGGCTTTTCTCCCGATGGGGAACTCTTTCTGTGGCTAGCCAAGGCTGGGTGTTGCCCCTTCCTCCTCACGCTCTGCCTGAGTGACAAGGAAAACATTCGGCACCCTGAAACGTTAAAAGATCTGAAAATATCTACAAATATTTTCATAATTGGCTTCGGGGATAGCCAAGGTCACAGCTCTGCTGGTTTTGCCTTTTCCATTTTAAGTTTCACAGGTTGGGAGGTTAAACGATGTTTTCACTGAGCAGGGAGTTAAAATGATGGCGTCTGTAAGATGAGCTTAAAATTCAACATCTGCAACACTAATTTTATCTGATACAAGTTTTTTTTTTTTTAAATCTAATTATACATGTTTTCTTAGTAAATAAATTACCTTACCAATCAGTAACACAGTGGGTAATTGAAACAAAAAAATCTGGTGATTCTGGATGCAAAAATCAGGCTTTTGTCATTATATATATTAAACATGAACAACCACAGTTTGGTTTTTGAAAGACGTTAAGATTACACAATAGTTAGGAAAAGAAAATAGTTCTTAGTGAACGGCCCATGCTCCACCCAACTCTTAGAAGAAGGGAGGAGGAATGGTATGAGCATTAACAAGGGTGTCATGTGTGAAATGCTTCCTGGTACATATTAGCCATCATTGGTGTACCAACCACTTGTTCATTGTCTTGTGGAAGCAGAGCAGACTATACCATTTGTTCAAAACCTGCTGAATCATTCTTAAAACCATTTTGGTCACAGATTCAAGGCCCAGACATCACTATTAATGTTTGGAAATTTTTGAAAAGTTGATTTTACATGTGATGGAACCTTTAAATTTACAATTGTGTTACATAACCCATTCATTCGTCTACTGAACTTCTCCCACCCGGCTAAATGGCCAGGTCACCAGTCAATCATCAAGCCACACAAAACCAATAAATTTTAAGTTCTGTTCCGTTGTCTTCCGCTTATCCGGGGCCGGGTTGCGGGGGCAACAGCCTCAGACGGGAAGCCCAGACTTCTCTCAACCCAGCTGCATCCTCCAGCTCACCAGAAGGATCCCAAGTTGTTCCCCAACCAGGTGTGAGATGTAGTCTCTCCAGTGGGTCCGGGGTCTGCCTCTTGGTCTGCTCCTGGTGGGACGTGCCCAAAACACCCACCTAGAGAGGCGCTCAGGGGGCATCATGACCAGATGCCCAAACCACTCCATCTGGCTTCTCTCGACCTGGTGGAGGAGCAGCTCGACACCGAACTCCTCCCTGATGGCAGAGCTCTTCACCCGATCTATGAGTGAGAGCCCAGCGACCCTGTAGAGGAAGCTCATCTCAGCCGCTTGTATCCGCGATCTCATTCTTTTGGTCTATTAATTTTAAGCTTTGCTATTTATTAAAATAATAATTAAGTACACGGCATGGTGGCGCAATGGTTATCACAGGGACCTCACAGCAAGCAGGTCAGGGGTTCGAGTCCTAGGTACGGACAAGAATTGGAACACTGGCCTTTCTGTGTGGAGTTTGCATGCTCTCCCGTGTATGCGTGGGTTCCCTCACATCCTCCAAAAACATTCTTGATAGGTTGATTGGCCAGTACCAAATTGCCCCTAGGAATGAGTATGTGACCCTGCGACAGTCTGGCGACCTGTTCAAGGTGCACTCTGCCCTCGCTTCAATTCAGCTAGGATGAGATCCGGCACCCCCTGCAACCTTGTGAGGGATAGACGGTTAAGAAAATAAATGAGTAATTATGGAACCTTTTTGTTTATTGTTTTTGACGTTTTCTCTGTCAAAATGGAGATTTTAAATATAGATTTTATACATTTTTGTGGTTTTAGTTTTCAAAGCAGTTCAGCCTCTGTTTGTGTGTCTAAGTGTGTGTGTGTCTGTGCATGTTGCTATGGAAAGGACTGCTAAAACAGTTTAAAGGGATGGACTGTTGTGTCTCGGAGCAGAACGACATGCAGACTGGAACAAAAGTCAAATAAACACTAAAAGAAAAGAGAAATTATTTTTAGATGTCTTCAGTTCAGACACAGTGTGTGTGCTCGTTTACATGTACACACTAACCCGCATTTGTGTGTTGAATGTCACATGTTTCAAATTAAGGTATGTACACATATATGTTGGGTATATACTGAGTAAATCTACAGCTGACGTGTGCACATACGTGTGTGTGTGTAACTTACCCAGAGTTGTAAATGTCCCCTCTGATGTGGCTGGCTGTATTTAGACAGAGTGCAGAGAGTGCCGAGGAAGTTGATGGAGGCGTGTATGTGTGTATTTCCTTTTGTGTGCATGTATTTCCTTCTGTCTGTGCATGTTGGTGTATGTTTGTGAGCGAGACAAAGCCAGAGAGATTTTATGTCCCCCACCAGACCTGGAAAACTTCATGTCCATTTCTGCTGGGCCAAATCGTCGGTCCCTCAAACTGCCCACTGTATATTTTTCTGTACATTATAAATGTATGTGTGTGTGTGTGGGTTTGTGTGTGTGTGCGGCTGTCTCTATGTTGGTTAGTAGCAGGGCGTAGCTGAGCAGAGAAAAAATATCTCGGCCAACCACGGGAATGAACCCACCCACTATACCACACCCAGAGAAAGAAGCAAAGCAGTGGTCTCTATCAGTTTCTCTCTTTCTCTAAACGTCTTTGTCTTTCTCTGCTTTTTTATTTTATTGTCTCCTCTGACATATGAATCATATTTCTATTTTCATTTATTTACATCACTCTCACTTCAGTTCTTATTTGTTTTTCCAGGAACATTTGATATTTTTTTCCTATAGGATTTAAGTTTTTTTCATTCATTCCTCTTTAGTTTTACCATGTATTCACGTCATCTCCACACTCCACACATTCCCATGGTCAAATTTGACCATTTGAGAGATTTTACATTTAATCTGATTGCATTTTGTGCAAATAGCTTAATCTGTAAATTTTCCAAACACAGCACAATGTATCTATTTCTTTACATGTGCAGAAAAAAAATTGCATGTCTTAATTGCCATAAATGACAAATAGAGTTGGCGGAGGTTCAAATTAAAAAGACCAACCATTAACACGGGATGTAATCTTTATTTGCACAAATTTGCATTGCATTGCAAATTTGCACAAATTTCCCAAGTGTGGGATTAATAAAGTAAATCTAATCTATTTCTAAAGCACTAAACTGTTTGAATAAGAAGCCCTCGACACCAGATGTTTAACAAAAACGTATTGATGTTTATGCTTTTTTTTTTATGAATCGATATAAAACTATACAAATACTGCATATTTGTTAAAGTCTGTTGTGTTATGAACCCTCTTTTTGTGTTTTTAAAGGGGTTATTTAACACAAAAAAACATTTTTTTGGAGGTTTCTACCATGTTTTGACAGTTTAGGCCTGCTTCAAAAACAGACCCAAGGTTGTTTTCTATTTTATTCTTGCACTTTTGAGAAATTTGTGAGCTCGCTCGTCCAGTATTTAGATACCGCCTGAACGGTCTGTTCTTGGCCCCGCCTTTAGTTTGTCACCACCTCCATATAAGGGTGCTTCTAATGTTAGCAGGAAGTCTTTTAGCTCGATTCTTCTACTCGGGTAATCCTCTCCTTTCCCTAACGCGCTCAGGGTGCAAGACGTAGCAGAGAGCAAGAGAAGTGTCGGACATAAAAGTGAAACTGAGTAAAATAATTGTATTAATGAGTTTTTTTTTTTCAGAAAACAAAAGATACCATGTTTGAGATAAGTAAGGGATAGTTTTCGATAAGATGGATAATTTACAAAGTTAACAAATTCTCAATTATCACACCCTCCTTTTGACCCTTGCTTTTAAACACCAGGCTCCTTTATTAATAACCGTACTGGACTTATTATTAAAGTCCAATACGGTTTTCGGATAATGGACACCTCAGAGGACACGATCTTGCTTGTACCATTATTATTTTAGAAAGATGTAAGCATTAAATCAATCATAAGTCCTTTATTTTGTTTCGTTACCGTCTGAATTACATGTATGGGTTTTTTTTTTCATGAGAAACAATGGCAATGCAGTTGTTTGTTGTTGTTGTTTGTTGCCATGGTAACTGTTACTGCACCTGCTGCTGGTGCATAACTTAACAGTGATGGGCAATTGAAAGGGCACTTATTACCGCCTATTTTGGTCCAGACTAGAGGATAATGTTAAATTTTGTTTCAAAGCAATCCAATTTGTGGTTAGTTTCTAAGACTATTTTTTTGCAATAAAAATCCAAAAGTTTTAAAGTAAACTGGAAAAAAAAGTTGCTCATTTTTTTTATCTATATTATTAACATTGTGATAAAAAAAAACAAAAAAAAAAAATACCTATAACTTGAAGGAACATTTGTTTTGAGTTTGCATTGATAGCTTCAGCCAGCATTTACACAGGCACAATAATATAGGACAATAAGGTTTTCAAACCATAGCATCTTTCAGACAAATACGTATCTAAAAATAAGGGACACTTTGGAGCCAATCAGAATCAAGAATTCACCCAGAAGGCACAAAAGCCCCTTTTTGTTCTATTTGAAATCATGTGCATGTTTTATGGTGCTAAACTTACTTAGCACTTCTAACTTATCCTGTCATTAAAACAAACACAATATTTATCATCTGAAGCTTAAGAACCTCTAAAGAGATTCATTGGATTTTTAGTTAAAGCTCTCTAAACTGTTTTTAAACTATCTGTGAAGACACTCCCTATCATCACTCTGAACACAGACGGCTATAATAACAGTGTGTGTCGGTGTGTACATCTACTCCAGCACCCATTTGCACAATAATATCTGTTTTCTCCTCCTGGGTATGAATGTAGCGCTCAGGGGAAGGAACTGGAATGATTTACATACAGAAATGGATAGGTCTGTTGTGCTTCAGCAGCACATTCCACTACAGGAATAGTATTAAAACTGCCATTTTCACCACTCTCAGACTCTCTCTGGCTTTTTTTATAAACACAATGTTCCATCTGCGCAGACTAAAATATTCATGACACATTTCTATATTTCAAATTATATCTATTGTGATTTAAGACAACAGCTTTCTCTTGTTATAACTATTTTTAAAAAGAAAGTGCATTTTTTTTAATCTTTATGTCTGACATGCTGTTGCAGTTTCCCACGCTGCTGACCACATTCGCTTTCCTTTTGAAACTTCAAATAGCGCCTGTTGTGCCATGTCCAACAACCTCGTCTGGACCGCACAAAAACACAGGCACAAATGATCAGACCTAGCATTCACTAGGATTCAATCTCAGATGCACAAATGCACATCTTCAATCAGCCTGGCAGAAAATCTATTTGTTTCTCTGTCACTGTGCTTCTGTAAGTCGGTGGGTTTTCAGTTTCTGTGTGCTGCACCCCCAGCATAGTCAGGATGCGGGCTATCTGTGCGGCCTCCTCTATTTTGACTATGGCTTTCTGCAGATGAATACATGTCCATGATCCACCTCTAATGCATGAATTCAGGCAGAACGTGCTGGCTTTGAACGCAGCGCAGATAGTATCGCTCTTCTTGTCTTATCGACACGCTGACTTTTGTTGCTGCGGTTTATGTTTTTCTTCCATGAGGAACAAACAAATGTTGCCCTCTAAACTTTGGTGGAAGATGAAGAGCTTAAATAAGTTGAAAGCAGAGTTGAGTTGAGCAAAGTAGTTTAACATGATTTAAAGAGGAAGCATGTCTATGAACTTTAAGTCAGGAATAACACCCAAAGTGTTCTTTAATTTCTGATAACAGACACACTGAAGAGTGTTAACATGGAACGCTGACATACGTGTGAACACCTTTCACGTGTACAATGTGTGTTAAAAATGAACACCCCGATGCCAATCGGAATCAATCATTCCCGCATGATATAAATTTTATGTAACTAGTGAAATCAATGTTTGTCTAGAACAGAATGCACGTGTTTTGCTTACAAATAGCTGCTTTTTTTCGTAGACTTAAAATAGTCTTTATGGGTTAGTGCTCGTTTATGTTCCAGATATGTTTATGGTAGTTAACATGTTTGTTTTAGTCTTCTGAACTGCTTATTCCTAATGGGATCGCAGGTGGTGCCACAGCGTATCTAGGTTGATTTCAGGTGAGAGACAGGTTGTTTAACACTAGAACTACCAAACGTCAATTTGACGTTTCTCAGGAGTTGACGTTTAAATTCTGTAGTTCTGTTGATCTTTGACGTTCCTGGTCTGACTTTTTCTACATTTTTTGTATATTTTTTTCTATGTTATAATTCAACTGAGATAAAACACTAAAAATAAGTTCTGAGTAATTCTTCCCCTAACTCCCACACCCATCAATTTGACGCCTGTATTGAATACATTGTAACCTTTTTCCGTGCCTGACCATAGCTCGGTTACTGTTGCCTAGTAACCGTTGTGGTACCACTCGGGTGAAATCTACTTGAGCAAAAATACATTTGAAAAGACGTTTGTCAGTCACAGAGGCACTTCAGTGTATGATGTAGTAACCATCGCACTAATCGTCAAACTGACGGCTGTGGGAGTTTTAATAGTTTTAGAATTCCGGTAGTCTTAGTATTAATAAAAATGTTGAAATTCAATTAGCAAATGCATACACTCTAAAAAAAAATGTTTTTCCTGTTAAAATCTGGCATCTGTGGTTGACAGAGCTGCACTGGAGCGTTTGTAAAGAAAGACTTTTTTTTTCAATAATGTCTGTTAAATTTTTAGAGTTTCACTTGTAAATTCATAAATACAGTCAACCCCATAGTAGGGCTATGGGCAGAATTTTTGTCTTTTTGATACACATTTAAAAATGCATTTTCTAAACCATTTATTTAACAATAGTACGCATAGCGCACCAAAACTCCTCCAGGTGAAAGCTAGGTTGACTGAGGTGTGAAAGTTTGTAAAAATCAAAATCTTCAATGTCGACACTTGATCTTTATTTTTTTTTTGTTTGGTCTTGTGTTATGAACATAACCACCACACAGCTAAATGTTTACTCTCTCGTTTACATTTTTACGTGGCTATTCGAACAGGTAACTCTTCAACCAACCCATTACTAAACACGACACTCTAATAAATCCACTTTGTTCAAATTAAAACATTATGTGGAAAAATAGTTGGTAAGACATAATCCATTAAAACTATAAATAAACACTCTTGTTTTTAGAGAGGAACCACCATTCTGCAAAAAGACTGTGGTTTTCCCTTCTTTTTTTTTTTTTTTTTTTTGCCGACAAGCCTAATCCTTGAAATTAAACATTTCTTGAGTGATTACGAAGAGCTATAATATTGAATTTATTCCTTTTGAAAATTCTCCAGTATAACCAGTGATGCGCAACTGATTGAATTGCTACGTCGCTCGTAGTTTCCTGTCTAACAGATCTCGTTGGCTGTGCTGGGATTAAAGCGACCGTGAGTGGTTTAACCCTGATGAAAATCTCCCACAACTTCTAGGTAGCTGAAAATGACTTAACGTCGCCTTGATCCCATCAAGTCGGAGCACTGGCCCTGTTTAGTCTGCACACTTCAACTTTGTTAGTTTGTTGAGGTAGCAGATTGACAAGCCGTGACCTGACCCGCTTAAGATTTTCATACAGGAGGAAAGCTGCCATCTTGTCTTACAACGTCAATGTTTATCGACTTATTGCTACCGCTCCCCAGAGGACCCGACTTACTCGCACACTTTAATTTCCAGTTCCCAGAGAAAAAATATAAACTTGGGTGGAACGCTGGTCTCTCTGGGAGATGGAAAATGGTCCCGACTTATAAATACATGGAAAGTTTATACAGATCTGCTCGTTTGACTTTTATAATGTTATGTAGAAGTTTTGCTCGGCACAGTCAAGGTCTTACATGAGAGTATCCTCTGTCGTTGCTGTCAGAGCTCAAGTTTATAACAATTTACTTTTCATCATTATTAAGTGCTGCTTTGTTTGAGTAGATAAATAAAATAAAGCCTAACCTTTGACTGAAAATAGAGTAATGTGTGTAAAATCAAAGCATATCCTTAAGCCTCACACTGAAAAAGTTTTACAGGCTGAGACAAAAAAAATGGAACAAAGAAAGCATTTTTTTAATTAAAATCGCAGTAATTGCAGTAATGGAAAATTTGAAAATGAAATCCATCTGATAAATTTTTGCAGCAAACAAAAAAATGAGAAGAAAATAATCATGTTGGGAACTGTCCATTCAGCACCACAAAACTATGAATACAATTTTAACCAAAAAAAAAAGCTTTTTCTTTGTTTATTTTAGAAAATGTTTAAATATAGATGCTACAGTTTACGGGACGTGACACTTAAATGGTTCACTTCACTTGCAATTGAGAAACAAACCTTTCAAATTTGAGCTGTGGGAGACTCAAAGGGATGGGGGAGGTTTGTATAAAAAATTAAACCTTTCAAATCAAGGGTTAAAGGTGATGGGATGGTGGTGGTGTCGTCTTGTTAAAGTCCACTGTTTTATTTTATTCCTGCTGTGAAAACAAGCTGAAGCACCGAAGGCCGTTGATCTTTGACATACATCGGATTGGGGTTGACCCGTGTCTCCAGTAGTGATTATTTAGGTTATTTCAGCAGCTACAGACTTCTCCTTATTGGGTAGAACCTCAGACCCCTAACATATGAGTTTGACCCCCTTGGCATCATAACTGACCACTAAGAGAATCAATCTCAGGTTCAACTTTGATTTAATTCTTTGGCCACAATAAATGTAATTTTATCATTTTATGTTTTCAAAGTTCTTTATTGATTGAGACAAATACATTTTAAGAAATATATAAAAAGCATTTTTATTTTGACAATGCCTCCTTTTTATAGCTTTTTTGTGAACTTTTCACCCTTGTTCTTAAAAGTAATTCAATACATCCATTTACCATGCATGACCTTTTTAAAAAAAATAGCTGATAAATAACATTGTGCACGTAATCATCATGTACATTAGATTACTGAGCATTCTGCTGCTTCACTGACCTCTTAAAATCTAATAAATTGTCTAGGTTTTAAAAAAAAACAACATAAATGAATCTATATGTAACAGCTCACTCATATTAAATTAACCTTATGTATTCATATTCTGCAGTAGGTGTACCATTTCACAAAAATCCAAAAATGAGCAACAAAAGTATGATTTTATTATATTTTTTATGTGGCCATATCAGCCTGTCAATACCTGATCCCATCAGACTTCAGAAGCTAAGCAGGCTGGGTCTGGGCTGTACTTACATGGGCATTCTATGCTATAAACACTCCACTGTTATAACTTTGACCTGATCTGACTTAGAAAAAAAATGACAAAAGGCAGCTTGAATCCAGACCAGCTGTGTCTGTAAAGTTCTTTTTCTTCTGCAAACCCGGTGTACACACTCATTCCACAGTTTCATTCTGTACAGAAAAAAAAGGTTTGTCCTTATAAAATGCTAACCCTACCCTCCCAGACTAGGTTGTCCCTGCGCTCAGTTTGTGGCAACTGTTATGTAAATGGATCTAAGTTCAGAAGCTGATAAGCAATAGAAGTCATTTTTCACAAAATACATTCATGAAAGATGCCAGTCCCAGCTGTGGGGGAGTGTGTATGTTGCTGTACGTGTGCCTATGTGTAGCACACCTGGCAGAGTGAATTAAACTAGGAAACTCATCTGTGATTGGGTCACCATGAGCCAGCCAGTGGATTGTCAGCATACACAAACTGCAGAAAATATGGTACAAATATATGTACAATTACAAAATACTGTCTTTTTTTTTTTTTTTTTTTTTTTTTTAAATAATCAAAACAGAACAATAATCCAATTTCAGATCAGACATACCTCTACTTCTATTTCTGTTATTTAAATTTTCAAAGTACACATGATTATGTCTGCAAAACTGTGGCCAGCCTACAAAGTTAATACCTTCTACGAACAGTATTTAGGGTTATATTGCAGCCAGTGGCACAGGAAATCTTTCAGAAGGAGTAGGAAAAATTAACAAAGTTTGCGTGCCATCTGTAAAAAAGTTGACGTTAAAAGAGGATCAGACAGCAATTAGCAAGTATCATAGTTTGTAAAGCCTTGAGTTATTCCATTCTCATATGAGGTATTTCCACTCATTCTTTGTTGCAAAAGTCTTCTCTGAGATTTCTAGACTGTCTGTCACACACTTCTCTTTTAAGGTCAGGTTCACTCATAGATTTTCAATTATGTTGAGGCAAATGACAAGATGTAGAATGGTGTCATCCCTCCTGCATCCTAACAAGTCCTCTTTTCTGTAGGCTCAGCTGCTCAGCAGCATGAAGTAGTAACCAGACAGCAAACATTCAGTCCTGGATTAGACTGTCGCTATGGGATTAACTCACTTGCCATTCTGGTCAAATTTCTATCGAGACAGATGTAAAAACACTGGGTCACACATCTTGTTTTGTTTGCATGACAACACTCTCAAAAACCAGGACATGTCTTCACAGACTTTTATTCTTTTTTTACAGCTTTAGAAATAGACACACCCTGACCCAATTTCTCTTTAATGTCAGATTGTAAAAGTTTTGAGGCCACCTAGAAAGCAAGAAGTCGGCAATTTGCATGTGAAAGTGCAAATTTACACTTTCGAATAATTTGCAGCAGTCCTGCTTTTGTCTTATTGCTCCCAAATTTTTTGTTTTTACTTATTCTTTCGAGTGCTTTGGATGAAGAAGAGATAGAGCCTATGTTTGTGCGTCGAAATGAAACTGACCAAGTGAGAATGTGCACGTGTGTGCAGGCATGCGAATCCTGCTGTGTTTTTTTTTTTGTTGTTGTTTATAGCATTGTGGTTATACGGCCGGGTGGGGAGACAAGCGGCTTCAGGCGGAAAAACACAAGATCTGTAATGAAGCATGAGAGTTAGCACCTATTAAACTGCAGCAATATAAAGTCATAAAACAGGAGCCGCAGTCTTGTTTTAGTTTCTTACCAAGTTTGCTGATTTTGTCAAATAAAGCAATAAAACTTCACACAATATTCCGTTTTCTTTTCAAATGTATTTTTCCGCCTTAACGCTCTCTGTTTACTGTAGCATCCTGCCACACACTGAACCAGTCTCGCTCTGTCTCTTAAGCCCTAGACGATGAGCTTACTGATTAGTCGTTCTCTGGAGACTGCAAGCACAAACAGACACACACACTTATAGAGAACAGTCTGATGTCTCCATCACATACATGCAAAGACAGACACATCTCCCCACACAGACACATGCTGATACTTCCAGAGGCACAGAGATACCATGCTGTTGTCTCCGCTCTCTAAACCCTCTCCGTTCTCATGGAGATAAGAAGTGCGTCTCATTGTAGGCAGACAACAGAGCCGTTATCGTCTTATCAAAGAGCCAATCTAATCTGGGGGAGGTGGGACTGTGTGTGCGTATGTGAGAGGTGGGGGTAACTTTGATTGAGTGGGGGTTCTTTGTCATGCAGCAGGTGCTGTTGTCACTCAATTTGTCGTCACATTAAAGTGTGTTTGCATCAGTCTGTTAAAGCTCAGCTGACTTCATATGACATCAGCTAACGTTTATGTCTGGACAGTTTCCACACACCTATCGAGCTAAAAAAAAAAGTTCATCAAGCACGGTGTAACAAATTAAAGTAAAATTGTGATAGAAGTACTTTTCCTTTGATTTTTCAGTCTGTTTCTCCCAGATAGTGTCTCTGTGTGCACTCTGAGGGGCCACATGATTTGTCAAATCAAAGTAGAAGCTTCGTCTCATGGAACTATTTGGAATTTAAAACCGCCACAAAAAAACCAAAAAAATCAAGATTATTATGTACATTTATTTTATTCATCATTTTAGAGTTTATCAGTTAAAACTACTTGATCGGATCTGACTTTTTTTTTTTTTTACATACTCTATTCATCCCTCAGCGGGAAAATTTGTGTGTTCCACTACTAAACCGCAGCAGGCTGCCACGACAGTGCCAAAGGGGGGAGAAACGGAGGGTTGGGTGTCTTCTCCAAGGACTCTAGACCTGAACTCAGTGGGAATCGAACTCGCAAACTTCCGGTCCGCGGGCGAACGCTCAACCATTGAGCTACCATCTCCCCCAATTACAAGGCTTTTTTCATACAAAGGGCACACTCCAAAAAGGCGCATAGGATAGAATTGTGTTGCTTTCTTTACTTCCATACTAGTGATTCTTTAAGGTTGAATTCTGTAGCTGCTGCTCTGTTCCATATTCAACTGTGTGACTGATAGCTTTGATTTTGAAATCTAGGTCATAAGCGCGGCTCTTGAAAATCCAATATGGGGGTCGATATGCACACACAGCGTCTGACTGGAATTCTAACAATACTTTTACTGGCGTTTTTAATGCTGTTATTTTGGTAACGCCTTCTGACTACAGTTGCCGTAATCAACCAATATTGATCCTTATAAGGTGCACTTTTTAAGAAAGTTAAAAGCTTTTAGTTGTGTCCTGTAATGCAGAAAATATGGTAACTTTATTTTAAGGACTTTTATGACCAACAAATCAAATCAAGTTAGAAATCAAAGTTATTCACTAATTTGACTAAAAGATACATTGTTTTCTTGTTTTTGTCAGACCAAAGCTGTCCTCATTTCCAACTCATTAAGCTTGAAATTATTATAGATGCACATTTCCTAACACTAAAATGTGATAAATAGCACTAATACATATATTTCTTATTCTTGATGCAGACAAAGACTCCAAAGATAAAAAAGAAGTGTCCAAGGAGCCTCCAGAGGTACCTGTGAAAGAAGATAAAGGAACTGGTGACGAGCCAACTAAAAAGGAGAAGAAGGAGTCAAAGAAAGATTCAATCAAAGACGTTAAGGAGCCCAAAGAAGAGGCAAAGAAAGAGTCCAAGAAGGAATCATCGTCTTCCAAAGAGAAAAAAGAGTCATCAAAGGAGAAAAAGGAGAAAGACAAAGAAAGCAAAGAGATGGGCGACAAAAAAGTGTCCAGGAAATCTTCTGTGAAAGTGAAAGAGAAGAAGAAAGATCCAGAAGCTGTAGATGGTTAACGTTTCCAAGAAGCATTTAGTTTAGTCTGTATGCACACAAACAAACATCATTTATGTCTAAACAACACACACATATGAATAAACGTATGCATATGCGCACAAAGTTCAAGTAAACATGTACAGGGTCTTAGTTTACAGCACAAAGATGCACTCATAAAATTTCTACGTAAATACGCTCAGACAAGGTCAGAGAATGTAGTGGCAAAGCAGTTTCCTCCCAAATACATATTTACTTTGCCTGGTAATAACCGATCCACAAACACACACACAGGGATGAGGATTCATTTTCTCCTCAACCACCATATTCAGCAGATTTAGTGTGTGTGGTGGGCAGCTGTGGTTAGGTCTGAGCCCAGGAAAAAGAAAAAAAAAAAAAAAAAGGATGAATGCAGAATCCTGGTCTTCTTCAGACGTTTCGCTGACTGTCTTTGTCCTGCTTTAGCAGTTCTGCGCCTCCCTGATCCCCAGTTATGTCCCAAACCGCCCACTCCACCAAGCACACTTCTGTTAGTGACGTCTTGCCTTTTCGGCTCTTTGTGCGGCTCCAGGCTTCACCACATACCTCCTCCGCTTCTTCACCGAGAATAAGTCGCCGGCCATGTCCAGCCGCTGCGCTGCTTCCGGGTAAATCAAGGCCACATCCTCCAGCTGCTCCTGCCACTGCCTCTCTGACCACCGCTGGAGGTTTTTTTTTTATTATTGTGGACGTTTTAGGATGTGCAGCAGCTGATGTATGCATACTTTAAACTTGTCTGGAAACCAGTGGTTATTTTTAAAGAAACAAAGTGGCAAATGTGAATTTCTTTGCCCAATTCAATGTGGCATGTTTTCTTTTTTTTCATTTTTAGTTCTTTTTAAGGTAGTGACCGGTTTCAGCAGCCCTTTAAAGACAAGCTTTTCTCAAAAACACGGACATTAAAACAGCTCAGAGGAAGATTTGTTAAATTAAATGTACTTATGTTCTGTAAAGTTTTAGAATATTTCACATGCTAAATCCAGCTGGAAACATTTGTTTAGCAAAATGTTCTAATATTTATTGAATAAATGCAGATTGCTGGTGTCAAAAAGTTGCAGAAACAGTAAAACTTTGGATATGAAACAATATGAACTTGTGAAAATCTGATGCAAATACGTCCCTGTTTCTGAGTAAAAAGAGAAAAATGTGAGACCATCTATAATCTATGCTCGATGAGAATAAACATCTCTAATTAAATTCCAGCATAAAGATGTTTTCTCACCACAAAAAGCATTTGTTGTAAATTTGTAGATTTGGTTAAACGTTCAATCCCTTTAATTAAGTCAGAATTGAAGTGTTTCTACTTCAGCCATAGACGACACGTCCTGTCTCATGTTGTATGTATTGATCTTAGTAGTTTGAAGTAAAGGATTTTTTAAGTGTATATATTTTAGATTTCGATCAATGGTGGTGTTGCAACGTCGGCTCGTTCTTGCCAATTCACTTTGTTAGAAATGTTTGTGAGGTTTTCAAAGTTACAGCAGGTTTCTGTTTACAGTCAATGTTTGTGAAAATTGAGCAGATTTTGATGTAAATGTGATTGTAGTGGGAAAAAAAATGTTGCTGCACTTCTGAGAGCATTGTTAGCGTGCAGCTCAAACCTGACAATCAATTACATTTATTTATGAAATATTTAGTAATAAAAGTTTCAAATTGTAAGTAATTCACATTCTCTTCTGTTGTTGTTCTACGTCGTTATCGTTTAGTTCCTTATTGAAAAATATCGTTTTCTTTTTCTAATAATTTCCTGGTGATACTTTTCTTAGTTATGTAATTTTCTTTAAAATATTCCTTATAAACGACTGAATTTTTAATGTTTTTTGCAGTTTAAGGTCCATTACGTTGTAAATTTTATGCTAGTTTTGACTTTTTGTCAAAGATCCGATTTTTTTTTCTTCTTCTAAAGACACTCTAATCATCCCTCACCGGGGAAATTTGTGTGCTGCACTCCTTCACCACAGCAGGCTGCTACGACGGCACCAATGGTGGGAGAAATTGGGGGTTAGGTGTCTTCTCCAAGGACCCTAGACGTGCACTTGGTGGGATGCAAACTCGTGAACAATCTAACCACTAAGCCACTGTCTGTAACCACTGAGCCACTGTCTCCCCCTATTCACTGAATTAGAAATTAATTAAATGAACATAAAGTCCACTATTTAAGAGTTTTACGTACTAAAAAGGTGGATATTAAACGTTCTCTTTTTGTGTATTTTCATCAAATTGTTCACAGTTTGCTTTCGGTTTTCTTTTTTTGATAATGTCTGATTTTGAAGTTTCAATTCATCCACATTTTTGTATTTATTAATATCAGGTAAGTAGCTCATCCTTTTCTAATTCTTTTATATTTTCAACGAAATCCTGAGAAGTAATCTCTGCTTTTATTTCTAGGTTTGGACTTCAACGCCAGAAAGGCCACTCTGAGATGGTTCAGATATGTTCAGAAAGGAGAGTGCAAACGGTGTGAATGTGGTGAGTGTGACATCACTCACAACATTTAGATCCAAAAAAATTAAGCAAATTCTGTCGCCCTTTTTTGCACCATCCTGAATCTATGGAACCAGAAATAGGCAGTCGTTGAACTAGTCTGTATTTACATGGCAACCACCTTACCAGCCAGTACCATGCCTTTTGAAGTTACACTCCCCTGCCAGTGGAGACCCTAAGTACAACCAAACCATCTGACTCACGGTCTGGCATCCTGCTGTTATTGGAAAAGTAAAATCTGTCAAATGTGAACAGCTGTGCATTTGATTGAATTGAAGTGAAGATACTTTATTTGTCCCCGAAGAAAAATCTGATTAGTGTGCTACAATCATACAATGTCATATAACAACATATTTTTTTTTTTTTTTTTTGATGTTTTGAGTGAAAGTTTAAAGGTTTGAAAGTGAAAGGTTGAATATTTTGATGGAGGATGACAGAAGTAATTTTCTGTACCGTTCCTTTGAGCAGCTGGGTTGCAGGAGTCTGTTGCTGAAGCTTCTCTTCAGATGGTCCACAGATTCATGGAAGGCGTGGGAGGGATTTAGCATGATTGAAGACAGTTGATTGGACAGTTATTAACACACACACAAAAAAAATTAAGGCCATAGAAAATGGGTCATCACAAAAGTAAGAGAGTCAGAATGATTAGCGATAGTGACTGAGAAATGGCTGGTCATTTTTATATAATTTAATGAGACTTTTTGGAGCCAGCGAGTACTTTCTATTTGGGTACTGGCTTGCTATGTCCATTTCCTATAAAGCGATTAGGAAACAGGGAGTACAGTTGCAGAGTTAGGAACTGCCACGAACGGTTAGGAATGTCCTCAAATTGTCACGGGATACTATTTCTGAATTTTATAGGGTGCTCCACTATTGGTGTTCATATTTTTAAAGTTGGCTGGTTATAGTTTACACTTTAATGCTGCTACTTTTTGTATAAACTTAGAAAGTGTAATTATTCTTTGTTGGTTTTTTAGCAGAATAATGAACAGGATTTTTTTTAAATCCCATCTGATTTCTTGAAGGTTTCAGGTAATCTTCATTATCCCTTAGGGGTAATTTAGTTTGCAGCATAACAAGAAAAGTTATATACAAACACAAAAGCAAGACAGATGAGAATTCACTGTAAACAGACATTTAAAATTCCAATGGCAACTGGATTAAACAGCAATCCTAATTCCAGCAGCTCCATTGAAAAATGGGTGAGACCGGGACGTGTTTTTTGAGTTTTCCTCCTGGAACTCTACCAGTGAGAATTATTCCACCAAAGCAAACACTTAAATTTCCGACTGTCTGTCATCTTTCAGAAGCACTGTGTTTCTTACATTTCTACCTTTCCCCCAGAGAACCACTGACTGAGAATTAAAAGCAACCCAGCACCTGTCAGCTGGATGAATGCTGCTCCGTTTGACAACTTTTGAAGTGACTACTTTTTTTTTTTTTTGTTTCTCTTCAGGTTTCTGCCGTCCAGATCAGCTGCGGATGGTGTGAAAGGAAACCTGGCCGCAGCTCCGAGTGGGTGTGGAGTTACACGCTCTCACTTTTACTTCCTTCTCTCATTTAACTAAATATTTTTCTTTCAGTCTCTCGGCTCTGATTATCATGCTCGCCAGAGAACTTCTTTCACTTTTGTCCCTTCATAAGTTTCTGTAAATGTTTTTTTTTTCTGGCTTTTGTTTTATCTTCATCCTCCGCTCCTTCGTTTTATCTGTCACTCCTTATCAGTTTAGTTTCTCTTTGGGTTTAACTTAGTTTATATTTTCATTTCCCTTCAATTACTTGCTTCTGCTCTCTTATCAGCTTCCACTGTCTCTTTTAACTTTCACCGTTTGCTTCCTCCTGAAGTCTTTTTTTCTTCTTTCCCACCATTCTGTCCCTCACTACATCCCTGTTTCTAAGAAAACTTCACCCATTTTTTGTCTAGAACATGTCTATTTGTTTCCATTCAGTTGTTTAAATGGTTGTACGGCAACAAAACAATATTTAATTCATGCAGTCGGCCACTGACACTGCATCTTCTGGCTTAGTAGCTGTTCTCTGTGAATGAATTTTTTATGTTTCTGATATTTGTCCACTCATCGAAAACAATATTTCAGAGGAGATAAAATGTAAATCTCTGCGTATTTCGAATTTCAAATTTCATGGCTTGAAACACTGACTTTTCTGTGTGAAGTTTGCATGCTCTCCTCATGTATGTGTGGGTTTGCTCTGGATATTCTGGTTTTCTCCCACAATCTGAAAACTTGCATGTTAGGTTGATTGGCTGCTAAGAAATTTGACCTAGGAATGAGTGTGTGTAGATGGGTTGTCTGTGTGTGTAGTCCTGCAAACAAACTGGCGACCTGTTTGGGGTGTATCCTGCCTCTTGCCAGAAATCAGCCGTAAAAGGCCCTGGCACCCCCCTCAACACTATTACTGATAAACAGTCAGTTAGTCATCTTCTTATCCATCTATTCCTTACGGGGTTACGGGGGGTGCCGGAGCCTATCCCGGCTGATATAAGGCGAAGGGCAGGGTACACCCAGAACAGGTCGCCAGTCTGTCGTGGGGCCACACACATACAACCATACATACACATTCATAGGGGCAATCGTGTAATGGCCAATCAACCTAGCATGCTTGTTTTTTGGAGAGTGCAAGGAGGCCGGAGGAAACCCACACGTACCTGGGAAGAACATGCAAACTCCACACAGAAAGGCCAGTGTTCCAAACCTTGACCCCACCTGGGACTCGAACCCACGACCTTCTTGCTGTGAGGCCACTGAGCTACCCACAGTGCCACCGTGCAGTTCAGAAAAATTTTAAATGTGTGTAGAGAACGCTTTTTGACCAAAAAAAATTAAAAGTAACCTAAACTTTCTTCACAATATTTGGTAAAGATGCAAAATTCCATCCAGTTATCTTTTTTTCTAATAGAAACTAATCTAATAGAAACAACTCAGACTGTTTTTAATAGCACATCATTTTATGTTCTCATTTGTTTCTTTTTCTGTATTTTACACACTTTTTTTTTTCTCGTTGAGTATAATCTCCATCTTTTGCAGATGTCCAGTAAAGTTAAACAAAGCTACACACGCCCAGCCGTTAGAAAAGAAAGAAGCTGCAGACTCACCACAGTTTGGGTAAAAGATCATAAAGAAAGAATTTGGATTCACAGACACAGACGTCTCTTTTTGCAGCTTTATTCTCATCTCTAAATTAGAAGCATAATTAAAACAGATTAGATAATTGCTGCGCTTCTTTATTCCTGTTGTTACACATAAGCATCGACCATTCATCATGTTTAGAAACCGAAATGACTGGTTTCTTTTTGTATGAACAGCACTGATCTCTTGTTTTCGGTTTTTGGTAGAAAATGACTTAAATTATATTTGTTTTTGGCAACTTTTATTCTTTTAAGGATGTTTAAACATTTTTTATGTGAAGTTGGATCAATGTTTCTCCACATTTATAATTACAGCAAATATTCAGATTTTGCATCAATTTTTTTCTTTTTTTTCCCCTGTATATTTTTCAATTACAAGATTTTGAGAGTTTTTTTTAAGTTTACAGTAACATTTTTTTTGCAAATTCAACACAACAAAGTTCACTCAGTAACGTAACAACTGAAAAATACCAGGAAATGTGTTCAATATTAGAACAAGAGAGATGAAAATGATATAAAAAACATCTTACACACAAGAAAAAAGTAAACATTTTATTTGTTAAGAACCTTAATGTGTTTTTATTTGTCAATTTAGCCTGGAAATTATTCAAAATTAACAACAGCAAACTAGTTTATCACATTCCGTCGATATTATTTAAATATGAAGATAAAAGTGTATAACCAAAAGAATGAGATCGTGGATACAGGGTGGCTGGCCTATCACTCAGAGATTGGGTGAGGAGTTCTGCCATCCGGGAGGAGCTCAGAGTAGAAACGCTCCTCCTCCAGGTCGAGGAAAGCCAGATCGGGTGGTTCTGGCATCTGGTAAGGAGGCCTTCCGAGCATCTTGCTAGTGAGGTGTTTTGGGCATGTCCCACCAGGAGTAGACCATGAGGCAGACCCCAGATCCACTGGAGAGACTATCGCACAGCTAGACAGGGAAAGACTCGGGATCCATCTGGGTGAGTTGGAGGATGCAGCTGGGGTGAGAGAGGCTTGGGCTTCCCGTCTGAGGCCGTTGCCCTTGCGATCCGGCCTTGGATAAGCGGCAGACAACGGAATGGAAAAAATAAACTTATGTCCATTTTTCATGTTGATTGGCCGGTGCCAAATTGCCCCTAGGAATGAGTGTGTGTATGGTTCTATGTGTGTGGTCCCGCAACAGACTGGCGACCTGTTCGGGGTGTACCCTGCCCTTCGCCTTAAATTAGCCAGGATGGGCTCTGGCACCCCCCGCAATCCCGAATGGGACAGATGGATAAGAAGAATCCTGACTGATGACTGAAGCTTCCTTTTTAATCTTTTAGATTCACCTGCTCATGTAGACGTCTCTGTCTTCTCACCAGGGTCTCTCTATGTGTCCAAACTGATAGAGTTATCATTTTCTCATTGTGAAATAGTCTCCTTTTGCACATAAAGCTGTAACACATAAAAACATCCATACAAACTCCATAACCTTTGATAAAAAAGTATAATTTTATTTGACATATTACTGATCAACAACCTTGATTATTTGTAGTTAAAATTCATCTTTCTCTCTCCTCACTAATGATAAAAGTCCAGCCTGTTCTGTTATATTTCTGTATATGTTTCTTGTAGCTATGAACTGATGTCCTCTTTCATGTTTTTTGGATTTCTTTATTTAGTTTAACTTCTTTGTTGTCTCAAAAAGAATTATGGTAAATTTCACCCAAACTTTCTCAGGACAGGCAAGAGGATGAGCAGTGGTCAGACTTTTACACTTACTGGTCTGTGATAAAGCTCTTTAAAGTAACAAGATTTCATAAATATTATGATTGTATGTGTGCATTACAGATAATGAGAAAATAGTTTTTGTATTAGGGTCAAACATCATGGTGATTTTGCTGGTTTTTTTTTTTTTCTTGAGCAAAAGTTTCACAAAGTCTGTTGCGTGCTGAGCAAGTGTCACGACCTTTGAAACCCCAGAAAGTTTTAAGAAAAATACTTCTTTCTAGTGCTTCTGTGGATTAACTTTATAACCTGACATTCCTGCAAGAAACCTGCAAAAAATGTGAGAATTTGCAGCAATAAGGACCTCCAAGACTTCTAGTTTAAAATCTCCCAACATTTCAATCTACCGTCTAAAATAAAAACATGAGACTCTTTATGTCTTTATATCCCATATGTCTTTATATTCTGCAAACCTTGCTTAAAATTGTTTGTGAACAGTTCTTTTTTTTAATTTAATTACTGTAAATTTCCTGTAAAAATTTGCTCCCCGTTTCCCTCCCCCACTTCCAAACGTCAGAGAGCTGCAGACCAAGCGGCTGCAGGGGGGCTTTAACCTCCAGGCTGCGTGGGCTCCGTCTGCGGCTGATTTAAAAGTAGGGAGACCCTTGCATGCCTTGAGAACAACAGGTAATTCCTCCCACAGACAGACAAATCATCCTGGTGAGACAACAACTAGTGTTTGTCATTTCCTCTTTTTATCCTCTACACCAAAAAATGTCCTTTTTGAAAAGAAACCATTTAGTTCTCTGGTGGCTTATCTTTCTAAAGAAACCAAGATTACCTCTACTTGTCGGGACATGTAGTTATCAGCCTTTCCCCAAAAAATTCTGTTAGTTTTATGATTATTTATTTTGTTTTCACCAAATTAATAAGTCCATTCTTACTTCTTGGAAATTAATGGATAAGTCACTTAATTGAAATAAAGTATAAAATTCCTACAGACCACACAATTTTTTTTTTCATTATGTACAAACTTGTCATTGTAAAGATTTATTTCAAATCAAATTTTCTGAACGATGTGAGATAAAAAATGTTTCTATTTCATTGATTGTCCTGGGCTATGATGGGACTTTGCTGATGGGACAAATGTCTTTTCTCTGTCCTCTGGTTATTGCCGTTTCCATGACTTCACCAGGGATCGGACAGGTGGCCGTCTTGTCAGCGAACAAAGCGAGGGAACCCAAGTGTGTCCTCTTGATGTATCGACCTAACAATTTGGGAGTTTAGCAGTTGTTTCAAGTTTTTTATGGTGGGATTACAGACTTTTTTCCACAGGAAAGGTGTTTGACAATATATTGTGTAGTATGTGTCCATTCCTTGCACCGGGGCCACATGTAAGATCTTACCTGGTGGAGTGTCAACGATCCTAAGAAATATGAAGAATCAGACAGAACTACACTATCTGCTACACTTCGCTGTCTTCATAAATTTCATCTGCATCTTTCAAACATGAACTATGACAATCTAATCTGTAATCCAGTCCTAGGTATGTTCTGTCTGACAATCTTGGGAGAGGATTTCCATTTTAACTGGGGTTTCCATCTAGTTAACAGGCCAGGTTTTTAGGAGTTTTTCATCCTCAAGAAGGGCGCTCAAACGGACGGTGATGTAGTGGTTCTATAAGAACTACATTGCAGGATGACTCAAATGATTTCTACACACATATGATCATTTATTGTATCTTGTTTGGTGTGTGATGTCTCAGGTGGGGGAAGGTTTGAACATTGTTTTTAGTTTGTTTGTCTTCTCCTTGTGTGTGTGGAATTTCCCCGGCCACTCCAGCTTCTCTCTACAGGACAAAGACATGCATATTAGCTTAACAGCTCACACTGAGTTATCCACGGGGGTAAAAGTAAGTGGAGGTTTATCTGTGTGGTGGACTGGCTGCTTCCACCGTGCGTACTCTGCGTCTTGCTTGTTCAAGATTACACTGTAAGATTCAGCTTTTCCATATCTGCGAATTAAAGTGTTAAAATAGAGTAGTTGCATAATAGTACCATTTCATTTCCAATATTCACATCTGTTTAGTTTTTCCCCTTTTCCCCCTCCTATACTGTTTTTATATCCCCATCTTTAAAGCTTTTAAGAGACTGCAAAGTTCCAAACAGGTGCTCATGTGGAAATAATACTCAGTTATCAAATGGATTTTTAACTCTGACTGTATTAATCTGTTACTTTATGCTGCATGTCTGTCTGTTTTTCAGTTAATGTTGTATTTAGATTGGGTTTTTTGGGGTTTTTTTTGTCATTATAGAAGCATTTCATCAACCTTTGTTTCAAGTGTAAACCACATGAACATCATCATCATTGTTTTAGATTTTTTTTTTTTTTGATGGAAACAAACTTGATTCTAGGTTGCACGGTGGTGCAGTGGTTAGCCTGAGCAAGAAGGTCAAGGGTTTGAGTCCCAGAGTGGAGGCGAGGTTTGAAAAACCAGCTTTTCTGTGTGGAGTTTGCATGTTCTCCCGATGTTTGTGAGAGCTTTTTCCAGGTACTCCAGTTTCGTCCCACCCTCCAAAAACATGCATGGTAGGTTTAATGCCCACCATAAAATTGACCCTAGGGATTACTGAGTGTGTGGGCTCGGCAACAGACTGGCGACCTGTTTGGGGTGTATCCTGCCTTTCGCCTGAAGTCAGACGGGATAGGCCTCCTGCCTCCTGCCACCCAATTAGAGGTAAGCAGTTCAGAAGATTAAATGAAACAAACTTGATTCAATGACCACTTCCTTTCAAATTTATATCATTTATACTGTAACTTTTTGTGTTCCTGTTTCTTCTTTATACTATTTAAGAAAGTTCATTCACTAACTAAATTTGTGTAAATTTTGCTAAAATTATGTGTGAGTGTGTGTCTGGGTGTCATTTTGCGGTCAGATCAGGTCAGCATCCTTTTTTCTCTCTGTCTCCATCTACTGTTTAATATCTGTTACAGATTCATTCTGGTGGACACGTTCAAATGAAAAATGTGATTCACCTTTCCATTTTAATCACAAAAATGTTGTGTTTTTTTTTTTTAAGATATGTATCCTGTTGCATCCCAGAACACATACATGTAGTGTTTTTCCCCCTTCACACACACACCTCTGCTATGGCTGTGCTGTGTGTGTGTGTTTTCCAGCATGCAGCCAGTGGTTGACACTCAGTTAAAAGCTCCTGGGTGGGTCCTAATTATTTCTTTGAAGACTCGCTTTTCCTCCCTGTCTGAGCTTCTGACGAGCTTTACTTTAAAGAGGCCAAACACACACACACACACACACACACACACACACACACACACACACACACACACACACACACACACACACACACACACAAGCACTGTCATTCAACCAGTTCATTCAGTCTCGTCTTTAATTTTGACCTCATATTGCAAATTTAAAGGCAAGTGTGACTAAAATGTAAAACTTTCATAATTGTTATGATAAAAAAAACTTTGTGAAGCATGTTTGATCTAAATTTAGATCAAATCCAGCACTATTTTTTTGATGTAGCTGTTTTTAATTATTTCATTTTGTATCTAATCAGATGAGAAATGAAGACACAACAGTGAAGATGATATTTCAGGTGGAAAAAAGAGAGAAAGATGTCTTTGCTAAGTTGTTGGTAAGTGTTGAATTCTTTCAGTTTCCAAAGTTTGTGGATTAAAAAATGAAACACCTCTGATCTTCTAATAAATCTAAGATTTATCTAGTTTTAAAGTCATGATGACAACTTGTAGAAAGTTGATATGAGAAAAAAAATAGATTAAATTTAAAGCAGGAGAATATTTCAATCTGATTTTTTATTTTCCACTTTTTGTTCAAAGAAGTGTGAAGTCACATCATGTTGGTATGAAAAATGAATCTGTATCTAAGATAAATCCTGGTTTTCTCTGAGAATGAAATAAATTTTACTACCCTAGAGTAGCAGAAATCCAACATTCTTTTGATTCAGATACAATTTTTATTGCAATTAGAAGCTGATCTTTTTTCCAAAGCAAAAATAAAAAAAACCCTCAGAGGTAATAACATAAGGTGGTTTTTTTGGATGGGATTTTGTGCTGAAGCAGGAGGAGGTCCAGGTTACCATGAGGAGGCAGGACTTAGTTTCTCCCACACTTTTAATCTGTGTGCAGGAGGAGCAGGTCTGCACACAGACAGAAAAGAGAGAGTTCTCTTCCCAGTCATGCTCTGTCTATTCCCAACCAGCATCCATGTGCCAGCCAGAGAGAGCAGATTTTTTCTTTTTTCATTTTCTTTTACTTAGGAACCTACCCGATGCGCAACTTGCGCTTTAAAAGCTTTTTCATCTCATGACATGCGCGCAGGAGGAATCCAAATCCAAACTCCTTGTCTTTCCATTTTATAACCAAGAAATCATCATCTGATTGGGATTTGTGTCTGATTCCTGTCATACTGCCTCCTGTCCGTCTCAGATCGTGGATTAGAATCTCTTGGATCTTTTTTTTTTTTGTAGAATCTTGATCATGTTTCTGTTCAGTTTGAAAGCTCCCTCCTGGTCCACCTGTAGGTTTTTACTCTTTTTTATCTGTCTGCTCCAATTACCACGATTTTCCTCTCCACTAATTACAGGTAAGATTAAAGGGATTTTATGGTTCTATAATGGTACATCACAACTCCCACTGTGCGTAAAAACCTCTCCAAAAGAGCGCTTATTTAGTCGGATGCGACTTCTTGGTTTATTCTTCTTTTCTTTTTAACAAAAACTCTAATGTGTAATTCTTTTAATTCCTCATGACAGTTATAGATTATTTTAGGGGAGACTTTTGCTTTTAATTTGGATCTGTACTTTGATCATCAGTTTTTAATAATGTCTTAATGACTTCATTCTAAAATATTAATTACAAACTCATTTGGGTTCAGTTTATTTCCAGATTGAAAGTAATCTAGTATATCTGAGTAGCTTGAATATTTCAGGATATTTGTGGAAATTTGGAGATAAAATCAAACACATTTTTATGTTTTTTTTTTAATAGAAATTTTAAATTTTCTCCATCAGTCTGTGTTTTTATTTTAAAAAATCCCAATTTTATGACAGAGTTTATATGACATTTTTTTATATTGTGGATGAAAGTTAAGTTTTAAACTTTTCTTTTTTTTTTTTTTTTACATAAGTTTTTGTGTTGCTCTGATCATTTTTTATCAAAGTAGATTGTAAAGAGCAAAGTTTTTAATTGGATTTTTTAAAATCAGATTTGATGGAAATGCACATTTCTGTGCGTCTTTTTGTGCGTTCCCTCCTCCTCCAGGATGTACTGTAGATGGAGAGAAAATAAAAGTGCATACATGTACCTGTGCACCTTTTTATTGCACTTAAACATGGCTGTTTATTAGTTTTCTTTCCTCCTGCTGTCATTTTGTTGGTTTCCATGACTACAGGTTAAAGATATAAACCAGAGGAACAAATTAGATTGAGAACAGAAGCTTTGAACTCCTCATGAGACTGAAATAACTTCATAAACTTCTACCGAGAATTGCTAATAATTCCCTTTTTTCCTGCTTGGCTGTTATCTCTCCTTTTAAATCCCACGTTGGAGATCATATTCAAATGGAAGAGGCAGAAACCTAAACCAGATGGTGGGTTTTTTTTTCTTCCTCAGACATGTGTGTCTGTTTGACATGAAACAGTGGAGAAGTTCTGAGAATTGACAACCTGTCGGTATCAGCTGTGGAAGCAGCACATAATGATCCCAACAGATCAGATTCCTGCACCTGGCATCCCAAATATGCACTCGATCATCTGCCTTTTGTCTGGGGGACACAGACCAGGAGCTTCTCTGTCTCACTGCTGGATGTCCGAGCAGCAGGTGGAGGATTGGTGACCCCATCCTGATTGGGACATGAGTGTCTCTTAGGTTTTGTTCTGGTCCAAATCTCTCAAAAAGGTTTAGATCACCTCTCAGTTTTGTATTTTTAAGAGTAGGAAGAGTTTGAAAAGTCTCGGTGCACCAGGAGATGTCGATTCTTCTCTCTTCTGTTATCATCAGAGAGTGATGCAAGCATGTGAAGGAAGATAAAAAGCAGATTTATTCTTTCAAAGTCTCAGAGATGATGTAACGTTTTACTATTTAAACTTTTATAATCCATCACAATGACTTCATCTCATCCTCCTTTAAACACTTACTGTTATTCTGAACTGAACTTTTCTTCTTTAAAGTGCTAAGCTTTCTTATGGGCTTGCTTTCTTTTATAGAAAATTAAACAGAAATGCTTTTAAGAAGGTAAAAAGATTTGTTTGGAGCGGGTGTCGTTCTCTTCTGATAAAGAGGTCAACTTTTTACTTCAAATGACCTAAAAGTTAGGAAG
Organism: Neostethus bicornis; assembly: GCA_902685375.1. NCBI lineage: Eukaryota > Metazoa > Chordata > Actinopteri > Atheriniformes > Phallostethidae > Neostethus > Neostethus bicornis. The sequence continues at coordinate 14,789,762 of LR738541.1, read as the reverse complement.
TGATTTTTTTTTCCAGGTCAAAAAGTCAAGTCCAAGACCTTTCACTTCCATCTTTAATGTTTAAATAAGTCAACATGTGAACTTGATCAGCTTTACTGATCTAAATGAATTTAGGTTCCTACCAAGCCCAAAGAAAAAAAAACAAGTGAAGGTTCCAAATTCTCGTGTTATTTCATTATTCCCTCTAATTTCATTTTGGTTTACCTTTATCATAAATACAATTTACATTAGGCGTAAAAAATTTGGGAGCCTGGGTAAAAAAAAGTTCAAAAGGCACATAATTGCACAGTACATTCTTCTACTCTTGTTCAAACAAATCAATTTCCAATATTTACACGGTCAAAATAACAGAAAAAAATATGTCTGTAAATGTGTGGGGTTCCCTGGAGAGTTAATAGTGCCCCTGTTGGAAAGCTGAGACAAGACAGTGCTTGGGGTTTTATTGCAGCCAGTCGTACAGGGAACATTTTTTGAGTAAAAGGGAAAATGAATTAAATGTGATTTTAACACATTTTGGAGGCTGACTCGTTGCCATTGGTGAAGAAGGTCAAGTTAAAGACGAGACAGCTTTTACAAATGGATAAAGCAAACATAAAAATCAACGTCTGATTACATCTAAAGGCGTAAAAAAAAATTTTTTGCCATGACTTACCATTTTTTGGCATCAACATTATTGAAAATCTGTGGATGGACCTTAAAATAGATCATCGTTTACAAGCTGTGATCCATTCCAAATGGGCAGAACAAAGTATTAACTCTACAGGACGCCAATTTTTTACTCACTATTTTGTTTTCTGTTATTTTGAAAGTGTACATAATGGGAATAAAATCCTTTTTTCTGTTTTTTTGTTGTTCACAAGTAAGAAAGTCTTATTTGTAATTTGATGCCTTTTGGAAATTTTTTTGAGCTTCTTCATGCACATTAACAAATTTTTTGGTGCCTAAACTTTTGATCCCTGCTGAATTTTTTTTTCTCATGTCAAAATACAAATTTTAATCCTGTTAAAAGTTCTGATTGTCAAAAGAAAAGTGCATATGTTAAAGAAAAAGGGTTAATTAAATGAAAGGTGTAAATGTGAGAACAAGACAAATATACATGTTTAAAAAAGAGAAGGAAATATTTTCTATCTGAGCTCCACGGCCCCCTTCACTTCCAGCTCTGCAGGTTTAATTGTGTTCAGAGGCTGTAAATTTCCCAGCGGTGGCGTTGTCGGCAGGATCTGACTGCTCTGCCCGAACCCACAGCCTGCTTTACTGCTCAGGGACAAAACAATCCGTACAACTCACTGCTGGAAGGACACTTTTCAGATTGAGATGGACTTCAGATTTCCCTCTGGACAAATTAGAGGACTTTAGCCCTCTCTTGCTCTGGGTGACCTTCCAGCAACCTGGGTTTTAATAGAAAGTGAAAACAGTAGAAGATTCAATATTAGAATAAATTTATCTTGGCATCCGTTTAAACAACAAGCGGTTTCTGTTTACTAGAGTAATGTAAGTCAGCTGAAATTCTTTGCTCTGAAACAGCCAAAGAAAACGTCTTTGTTTCCTCCTTCTAACTCTGGGTTTCCAGTTCTGTGCATCACTTTCTGGATACATCACTTCAGAGATAACATCACAACAAACTAAGCAGCAGTTCTCAAGTTAGAAAGATCAATAAACTGGCATTATGTTTAGTTTTAGACACAAAGGAAACACAAAAGAGACAAAAAACGTTTTCATCTCAATTGTAGTGGTCATGGTTTACCCCAAAATCCTGATTGAGACGGAAGTCATCATCTCACCACTGATGATCCCACAAGTATTTAGAAGGGAAATGATTATTTGATGGATTGCAATGATCTTTGGAATTGAAATTGTGGCGTCAACTTTAAGTGATTTCACCACAAGAAACGGGACTTGTTGTTTACACTGTTCACATGGTAGCCAACTAATTGTTTAGAGAGATTTTTGGAGGTTTTTCTTAACTCTATGTGGTCTGGAGACATCTTTAGATGTTCATTTCTCTTTCCGTTTTGGAAATGCAGTTTAAAAGTTGCAGCAACATTTTCTCTCACTCTCTCTGTATTATCTGGTTTTCATGTAATAATATTTTCCCACTGTGAGGAGGGGTGACCGAGCAGATGTGGTGTGTGAGTAAACATCAGCGTGTTGGTGTGGCGCGCCTTCCTCTCGGTGAGCAGCAGGAACTGGCTCTGAGATGTTGACATCTGTCTGCTTCTACCCGTAAACCCTTGTGTTTTGGGTCGTTTCCTGCGCTCGGTTCAGATTACATTTGCACTCGTAACAAACTGACTGGCCCGTGTTTTTAAAGACTGGGGTTCGGATGTCACTGCATTTACCTGGACCAAGTGGAGAAAGTTCTCTCACACATACACTGGGGATCTCTTGGTGTACTCACACTACGCAGTTTGAACCATGTCCGGGTGGGTTTGAAAGCCAAAGGCCAGTTTGTTTGACTATTGTGAGTGGTCTTAACTGTGCCCGATAGTCATTTGTGTGACCCTCCTTGGTCTGCTCGGAAGAGGTGTATCAGCGGATGATTCAGTTGTACTCGGGCACATTTTGGACATAATGTGAATGGGAACTAGCCAGACTGGTGCCATACAGGTCTTCAGCGGAATTTCTTCTTACTCCAGCAACTGGGTTAGGTATCACAGACATTTAGATTTGTAGCGATAGAAAAATGTGTGCCCAATCAGCAAGGAGTGATGATGCCATGACCTGAAGACGAGTCTCCCTCCAAGCCAAGTTTGTTGTTCAATAGCTGAAAAAAGCAGGTCAGCCATGACATACAATCCGTGCTGGCAATGATTCCTGAGATTGAGAAGTTAAAGACAATGTATAGAAAGTTTATTCAGGAGAAAGATATGGTTGCCCAGCTGCTGACAGAAAAGGTTTGTTTTCACCCTCTGTTTTTTGAACTACACTGACTGTTTGGGTGCATTCCATGTGTCAAGTCTGGTCGCGACCAAAAAGGAACAATAAAGTTAAATTAAAATGTATCCACCCACAGTGGAGCGAGCAAACCCCAATGCTGTGAGGTATTGGGCTTGACGCAAAGAGAAAGTGCCATACCGACATAAGTGGGCTCCAGGTCGAATGGTGAAATCCTATGTGAGTTATGGCCGGGGAAGAAAAAATTGAACGTATCAGATGGAGACCAGATGTAGTAATAATCAGCCTGATTTAATTGAAGAATTAATGTTTTCGAGTGACTTTCTACTTTCTGACTTTGCTCCTCCTTTGCAGGCACTGAGGCTAGCTGTGAGAACGAAGGAGAGGTCCTCCACATCCCCAACATCACAGATAACCCCTGCATCACGTGTGTCTGCCTGGTAAGAAGACCTCTCCTTGCCCTTTGTCACCTGAGGACATCAGTTTGTAATCTCTGAGTGATTGTTTTCTATTCCTTAATGTGTAACTACTGCTTCTGATTTTACATCCTCCAGGATAAAAATCCCTGATAGACAGGTTTGTAAGGTCGATTGATTAAATTGTTGGTCATTTTTTGTCAAAACCGCTCAAATCCAAGCTGTTATTTCTATGACTGTCTTGTGGCACATGATAGTATATTTTCCAATGGTTGTTTTTTTTACAAGCTCGGTAAAAAGAGGAGAACTGTAAAATAAAGCGTTTGCTATTTTCTCAGATTTATAGCGAACTTGCAAAGAAACACAAAGCAGCAATTGTTTGTTTTACCAGACGAGCCTGTCGTCACACTGTCTTGGCCCGACCCTGGCTGTTAAAACCAGCCTACAAAACATTAGGGGACAACTCTTTCCTGGAACATGTGCTCTCTGACCCTTGAACCCTCCCACCCCGCTTCTTTACGGCCTTAGAGGTCTTTGTTTTAGAGGATGAGAAGAGACCAGCCAGACTTTTCTGTGTCACTGCTTTGACATTAGCTGAAAAGGATGTTTCAGCTTTTAAATGGAGTCACGTAAATGGAGTTTATCCTGCAGAGGGACATGAAGGTGTGAACTTGAGACGTATGTAGTGTGGTGGTGTGGTTCAAGAAGGAAGGATGTTCACAAGGTTTAAGAGTGTGTTTTACAAATGAATGAGTGCATTGCCCCATTCTTCCAAGCCAATACATTTCAGCTCTACCAGACTATGTCCTCAAGGTCTTTTATGGACCTTTTGCCACCCTCGGTACTCTTTGGAAGATCTTTATGTACCTACAGGACATAGTCTGTCCTCCAGCTCTTTATGGACCTTGCACCAGACTCTGTTCTGCAGGTCTTTATGAACCTTGTATCTATGTTTTCCAAGTCTTTACAGACCTTGTTTTGTGCTGATGCAAATTTGTTTTGGAAGATACCAGTTCCAATTTGGCTCTACAAAGTTTTGTGGCCTTGAATTCTCCAAAATATCTTGGTCTGTCCAAGCATTCAGAGTTCCTTTCACCAGAAAAGAGGGTAAAGACTTGCTTTAGAGAACACCACACATCGTATTGCTTCCTCCAAAACAAATCATTTTTTGGTCAAATCCACCAGATTTCCAGTTTCCACTTTTAACCCGTTTCCAACTCCTTGACATCTGTTTGAGTCTATTTACTGAACTCCATTTTTTATTGATGTTTGTGACTAAACACTTGTGGTCATGACAACCATACGCTGTTTGAACGCATGTGACCTCCATATACTTATTAAGGCAGGAAGCAGATTAATGGACGTGTACAGATTATAAGGAGACGCTTTGTAGAAAACTGTATCACCAGCAGCTCTGCAATAAATCAGATCAATTTGGATACGGTAGCATTTTGGGGTGAGTGAACAAAATAGGCAAAACTCTATTGTACTTTTCATCATTGCCTTGCCATTGTTGGGGGGTTAGTTTTGCTCTAATGCAGAAAATTCCCAATAGAGATGATCCCCTATTATTCAGATAAAATCTCTGGGTTTTTAGTATCCCTCATGATCTCTGCTGTCTTTGCTTTCCTTCTGCACTTTCTCATAAATCATTTTTTAGGATGTCGTTTAACTTTTTTTTTAATGAATTTGATGCTACATCTTAAACTTAATGTGCTGTTAAAGCTTTCAGATGGACCTCTGATCCGTCCAATCACCAGTTATTGGGCTGAGACCCACACAAACAGACAGTCTTAACTCTTTAAAGGTAGAAACAGGTCTTTAATCATGATGACAAGAAGGAGGAGCGCTGAACTGTTCACTCAAACAGTGGCTGTTTGTCAGCCTAGTTCCCAAACAACTAAATTATACCAACTTCCATTTAAGTTATACCAACTAATTAAACATTATGTCGTTTGAGGAAAAGGGACCAAAAAATTCAAAGTAATTTTTAATTGTGTCATATTACGCAGCATCCCCAGTTTTAAAATTTTATTGGTACATATAAAAGTTTCAAACAGATTCTCATTTTTCTCTCAGTTTCTTTAAATGAATTATTTATTTAATTATAAATATATTGATTAACTGTGAAAATGCTGGTTCTCATTAGCAAGTATAGTCTTTAATCTGATGTGAAGGAAAGCGTTGGATGTTTCTCTTTCGTAGAAACTGTGGATCGGATGGAAACTTGCGCACTGAAACTCATCTTGCGTTCACCTCTTTCCCTGGCTCCTGATTGGATGCTTTAACTCTTCCCTCCACTTGAAGACTGACTGATCTGTCTTTGTGTTATCAGGCAGACATCAGCCGAAGCTTTGCTGAATGCTATCAGTCATCGGCAGGCAATGGCTGCCCTTTCATCTCTACGTTAACCTCTGCTACACACACTCATGTATCACTCCCAAATCTGAACACACTCTTGAACATAATCAATTTCAGGGCATGGTTTTTATTAAATTTAGCTTTTAAAGCCAACAGAGATATTTTTCAGCCCTAATTTGTAGACAAAAGCCTTGAAATAGATTCCTTTAAATATACGAGTACTGATACATAGAGTAAACGTTCACGTGTACGCATGTACATATCGATTCATACATACGGCATCTTCTCTGTTCTGTTTATTTGTCATCAAAAATATTTGCTGTGACTTTTAATCAATGATTTCCTCATTTGATCAATTGATTAGTTTGTTTAAGATAAATAGAAAAACAAAGACCCTTCCATTCTTACATGTGCGTGACCCCAGCATAATCTCAGCTCTCCCGTGTGGCTGCGTGGTCTTTGTGTGTGTGTGGGGGGGGGGTTGCGGAGCCGCTGGGACTCCAGTGTCACTCATACATGGATCAGAAGCGGGGGCGGACGGGGTCTCCTTAGTTGGTCCAGAGTACCTGCTAATGGCTCCGTGGGTATGGACACACACGTATACACACACAGAAGAGCCATTGTGTGTGTCCAGCGGAGGCAGAGAGCTGTAATGGGGCCCGGAGTGGATGTGGCTGACAGACTGATGGACAGGCAGGTCGCCATGGCGATCCGTTATCTTTGAAATAGTCAGTTCATCTCCGTCACACCCTTCATCGTCCTCATCTATCTGTCTGTCCATCTCCATGTCTTTTTCCACTCTCTCATCGCTTCCTCCTCCCCCCTCTCCTCCATCCTGTCTTCTAGGTTTTCGCTCACATCCACCTTAAACCTACAAAGCTGCTTTTTTTTTTTCTATGTGTTTGCATCAGAATCCGAAGGAAGAAAGAAGTTGGACTATTTTTAGTTGGCCCGACTAAACATCAGTCACATTGTTTGACTCAGCAAGGACGATTAAAACCCGGCCTATGACTCTTCCTAATGACAGAAGAGGAGAGTTTTTCTTAATCTTTCTTCACATCTTTAATTAGAATTTAGTACAAAATTGATGTTCTGAAGAACAAAGCTCACTTTGATGATGGGAAACTTTAAATACACAGTGTAGGATTTGCATGGAGACCCGCTTAAAAACACAAACATGCTAAGCAGTTAAGCCTTATTTTGTCTTTGGTTTATCTACTAAACATCCAGACTACGGAAACTGAAATGACACTAACGAGCCAAACATGCAAATAGACAGAAACAACAGAATGCATCATAACAACAGCCAATTAGATGGTCGATGCAGGATTTTCACAAGATATCATTTATTGGGTAAAATGTTTCCGATGAGCACGAATGGATTTCAGCCTGTCTTAAAAAAAAGTATGGTTAATCAATAATTGGATTTTTCTTTTGAGTGTTTAAATCAGTCTCCAAAAACCATAATCGGTCGGGCTCCATGTTATTCCAATGACTAGTACAGATAATTAAAACCTCCTTGGAGGGATTTACCATGATACTCATTATAACGTTGTTACATCAAGATGTTTCCAGCTCTTCTGTTTCGTGTGTAGAAGAACAAAAAGAGAATAAATTTATCGACTGGCATGTTTATGAATAGGTGCTTACACGCCCCCTTCGCTCTGTTAGCGCCACGCTTTTTCCGCCTGACTTATTAGATCAAGAAGCAAAGTCACTAGTAAACAATTTAGTTGCTGGAAAATTGGTCCCATGTGGAGAAGAAAACGTAACAGATTCTAAACTGGCGGATCACCTTCTATCTCCTTATAGTTTCATCAACCATAGATTGAATAAAAAATCAGATGCAATCTGTAGTTTGTTAATTAGGTGAGTTCAGTCTCATTTAGTGGATTTGTTTCAACTCAATTAAGTCTGGACTAAATTCATTATATGTCAGTAAAATAAGGTTCACATGATTTTATGCAAGCAAAACCATATTTAAACATTTGTTTATAGCTTATACAAAAAGTAGATTAAGTCTAATTTAATCATGTTTTACTGCTTTGTTTGAGAATGTTAACTAATAGAATAATGTGATCATCCAGCAGTGGATTCATGCTTCTCAGAAATTTACTGATACGGCGCAAAAAGTTTCTAAGCAAGATTTTTTAGATGTGTTCATTTTGAACTTAACTTTTCTCAAAAGTCATAAAAATTGCAAAAAACAAAGAGATTAAGAACACAAAGTCAAAAATACTAGATCTCCTCGTTTTAGTTGCTTAATCAATTAATGAGCATGTGGGAACCACTTTATTTATACAGCACCTTTCAGGATAAAAATTCCGGTGTGAATCAGAATCAAAACACAGGACAAAACACAAGATTTGAAAACAGACTTAACCGAATGCACTGTTTTCCACTGTTTTTTTCTAATTTGTGTAGAGTCAGTCACCTTCTTAGCCGTCTATCCCCTACGGTAAACAAGCCGGAAAGTGCCGGAACCCATCGTGGCTGATTCAAGGCGAGGGGCAGCGTATGCCTCAAACAGGTCACCAGTCCGTCGCGGTCTGTAGAAACAAACTAACTCATTCTAATTAAGCTGCTAATAAACTCCTCTTAAGGGATGTGTATGTGTCTGAGAGGCAAAGGAAAAGATGGTGCTATATGGTTGCGATGGTTACAGTCAGCAGATTGATGGAAGAGCTCTCCTTTACGACAGAAAAATTCCATATATGTTAGACATATATGTGTAGTTTTGTTTCGTCTTCTGAACCGTTCAATACCTAACAGTTTGTTGCAGGACCACACACACAACCATCCACACACATCTTTATTCGTAGGGGCAATTTTATAACAGCCAATCAACTTAACGTGCATGTTTTGGAGGGCGGAAGGAAACCAGAGTACAACTACACACAGAAAGGACCTCATCCCAAATCCGTGACTCGAACCGCCGACCTACCGAGTTCGTGATTAGTAATTAAATATACCTTTACACCAAATTACTATGTTTCGTAATCCCATTTTAAATGTTTAAATTGAACACCGAGGCAGAGCGGTGCGAGAGTTGTGCAATAGAGAGTTTGTATCGGATCTGTCTGTGCTTTGTGTTTGTCGGTCACATGGTTATAGTCATGTAACCGACTAAAATAAACATCCATATGACCCGAATCAGAGCAGGAAAATTGAGCCTGTGTATATTTGTGCTGTAAAGGCTGATTAGAGGCTTCTCTGTGAGACAGACAGAGAAATCTTGCTTTGTATAAATACCCATATTCTAATGTTGATGTTGGATTTAATGTATGAAAATATGATAAGTGGGACGCTTTGATCAGCTGGAGACAAGTGGGCTGATTTTTTTTCCATTTTCCCATCAGATCAAACAAAATAAAACAGAAAGAATACAGATTTATTGAATACTTTTTACTTTGTTTTATTTTATTAATTCCACTTAAAGAAAAAGCCCAATCTTTCAATAAGCTGAAGTCCCTGAAGTTCATTAATTGATTATGCAAACTTCCTGAGGGAAGATGTGTGTGTGTTTGCATGTGTGAGGAATTTCTGTCAGTAGCTCCGATCGATCCGAGAGGAAGGTCAAAGGTTGTTTTGAGACAACTCAAACAGTAGCTGGTCAATATAAGAAGATAACGGCGAACAGTAAATCTATTGTCACCTCTTTGCCTTTTCTTTGGCTTTTTTTTTTTTTTACTTTATCATGTTTCTTGCTGCTCAAAAAGTCAAACAATGTGATGATGTCACGTTCCACTTCTCTTACAAAAAAAACAGAGCATTTATAGAGAAATGAGAACAAAAAATAACGGTTTGAATGGGCTCAAATCATTTCATATGAATGCTAAACAGAGTTAAGAAACAATTGTGTACCTTTATGAACTTCATGAGAAATAAGAACCAACTGCTGATTATAAATTTAATCCATTTGATAACCAATTAAAACAGAGCAGTAACATCTTGGTTAGATTAGACTTATTAAGAATAATAAAAATTTATAGCAGGATTAATAAATCAATCTATCAACAACGAATGAGAGGGACGCAAATGGAAAAGTGAGGTTACAGGGAGAAGAGATAAAGAAGGTGGAAGATTTTAAGTATCTAGGATCAACAGTCCTGAGCAATGGAGAGTGTGGAAAAGAGGTGAAGAAGCATGCACAGGAAGGCTGGAAAAAAGTCTCAGGTGTGATGTGTGATAGAAGAGTTTCAGCTAAAATGAAAAGGAATGTGTACAAAACTGTGGTGAGACCGGCCATGCTGTTTGGTCTAGAGGCAGTGGCACTGAGAAAAAGACAGGAAACAGAGATGGAGGTAGCAGAGATGAAGATGCTGAGGATCTCTCTGGGAGGGACCAGGATGGACAGGATCAGAGGAACAGCACATATTAGAGGTTTTGGGGATAAAATCTGAGAGCCCAGACCAGATGGTTTGGACATGTGCAGAGGAGAGAGAGTACATCGGCAGAAGGATGCTGGGTTTGGAACCACCAGGAAAGAGGGCTGGAGGAAAACCAAAGAGAAGGTTCATGAACGTAGTGAAGGAGGACATGAAGATAGTTGGTGTGACCAAAGAGGATGCAGCAGATAGGGTTAGATGGAAGAGACTGACTTGCTGTGGCGACCCCTGAAGGAAAATGCCGAAAGAAGAAGAACCAACCAATTAATATAAAGCAGTAACATCATGATTGGATCAGACTTAATCTACTTTACATATGTTTATACAGTATGTGAGACAGGCAGGCGACCTGCTCAGGTGTACCCTGCCTCTCGTCTTGAATTAGCCGGGATAGGCTCCAGCACCCCTGCCACTCTGCTAGGGATGGATGGTTCTGAAGATGAATGAATGACAAAAAAAAAATCCCTTTTGAACCGTTGAATAAGTATCTGTTTTAAAATGTAGTTAATTAGCTTGAAACTAATCATTCGGATTTTTTTTCTTTTTTTTTTTACACAAACTCATTTTAAAGTGATACAATACGTTTAGTGTAACTGTAAAATATCTACTAAATATGACATCTTCGTCCAGTTATTAGCAAATTATATAATTAGAAAACCACAGATTACGTCTGAACTTTTATTTTGATTCAATCTATTGTTTGAAGTCGTTAAAAGAAAGAAAGAAAAAACTAGTTGGAGAAGAAGGAGCAGAACCAGATTTAGGAATGAAGGTTTTCTGCTTTGACTGGTTGGAATGAGAAGGACGGACTAGAAAAGTCAACACGCCTGAGTTATAATCCAGGTTTACCAGAAGGAAACAAACAGAGGAAGCACAAGTTATCTCTGAGGTGCACAAAAAAGAGATTAAAAGACTGAGGAGATGCTCTATTATAAGCATAGGTCGACAGAAGTGATATAAGAAGAAAAAAATAGGTGGTTTTATCCAATAAACTAGAGTTTATTCTGGTTAGTAGTAGGCGAGAGGCAGGGGTACACGTTGTATAGGTCACCAGTCTATCACTGTTTATTTCAAAATTTATTTTTTTAGTTTAAAACAAAAAGTTTAATTTACATTTATCAGTTATTTTTTAAACCACTTACTCCATAACTGAATAAAAGGAGGCTGACATTTATTTTGGCTAGATAACAGGCTAAAGGCGGGGTGCACCCTTAATGGATCTTGTGACAGGGACTGTAGTTTTCATTTTAACATATAAAGTTTTGTTTTAAACAAAATGAAGTAATGTTTGTGTTTCATCCAAATTTCCTATTTTCTGAACCACTCAATCCAACATTTGGTCAAAGGAATAGTTGGAGGTTAGTCGTTTTATCCAGCGAGAGGCGCGGTACATCCTATGTAGGTCACCAGTCTGTAGCAGTCATTTCTATTTTAACAGATAAAGTTTAGTTTTGACCTAAATAAAGTATTTATTTTTTACTTTTTTTTCTGAAATGCCTTTTTGTCAAGGCTGAGTTAATCAAATTAGTCTATATTTGCTAATTAGGATTAGCTAATTAGCTAATTGAAGGCAGTGGCTGAGTGGTAGAGTGTTTGCCCGCGGACCGAAAGTTAACCAGAAGTTTGCAGATTCAATTCCCACCGAGTTCACATTAGAGTTCTTGGAGAAGACACCTAACCCCTCATTTCTCCCACCATTGGCGCCGTCCTGGCAGCCTTCTGCGGTGTAATGCAGTACACAAATTTCCCCAGTGAGGGATCAATGCAGTATTTTTATTATATTATTAATTAGCAGGACAGAAGTGGGGTACATCCACAATAGGTCACCTGTCCAATACAGTAAGCTATTCACCCTAATTTCGGAACCACTTAAACCAACATTGTGTTGTGGGATTGTTTGTTGCTTCTCCAAGTAGTACAGGGAACTCAAGAGTTTTTTTGGGATACTTAGGAAGTTAAAGGTAGGGTGAATCCTCAACAGGTCACAAGTCTGGCCCAATTGTTTCTATTTTAATATAGTTATTTTTTATTTCTGACCAATATAAAATGATTTAATTTGGGTTCTTTCTCAACCACTTCATTCAAGAAGACCCTGCTTCTTCGGCGAGAGCCAGGGTCCATCCTCATTAGGTGACCAGTTTGTTGTGATCTTTTTTTTTTTTTTTAAACAAATAAAGTTTCGTTTTATCTAAAGTAAAGTCATTTAGTTTTAAAACTTTAACCAATTTTGTCTCACAGAAATACTAGAATCTATTATGGTGAGTGACCAGGTGATCAGTGGGGCACACCCTGCATAGGTCACCATTATAGTGCAGCAACATATTTACTTTAAAAAGGAACGCTTTGGTGTTTTTTCAATTAGTTTGATTAGTTTTTCATTCTAAAAGTCAAACTGCTTTAGATGGTTTTCACTCAGCCTCGGCCTCTCCTACCCTGAGGCTCCATGATGCCCATAATCTTTCCTCTCTGAGCTGGGACGTTTCACCAAAGCTTTAGAAGAGAGTGGATGGCATTGATGTTGAATGTCTGAGTGGAACGGAGATGTGATGAGGGGTCAGAGATTGGGGGCATAAGGTGTCCTTTAATTGGAGGATCCCTTCTCATGTCCTGAAACAAGCTGAGCTCTCTATCTTTCACCATGACTGTGGAGAAGCAGCAGGAGGGGTCGCAGATGAAGGCTTTAGGCTTTGCTGAAAGACACCTGAGAGGAAGTGAAAGTAGAGGACAGCGGAGGAGAGGTTGGAGATGTTTCAGTCGCTGTAGATAATTAAATTCAACCTGAAACTGAAGAAGAAAGAGAACAGTTTGAAAAAGATGGAAAAAAAAGGAGGAAAAAGATTGAAGATAAATTAGTTACAATGTCTCCCTCTAGTGGTCAAACAAAAACTGGTATATAAAAAAAAACTTTAATCTCTAATATTGTTTGGAAAATTAAAAAGCTGGGTTTTTAATGACATAGTGCAGAGTAAAAATGTGGGTTTCGTTTTTTTTTTGTCAGTAATGTGACAGCGACTGAAACATCTCCAACTTCTCCCCCAAATTTGGCTATACAAATATAATTGACTTGACTTTAACTGAATTAAATCTCCAACAACCAACTTAGGAAGTGATTGAATTAAAACAAATGAAGTTAAAAAACATACCGGTGATGTTATCTGATGTTTTTCTGTCTCTTTTGCATTCAGATTTTAAACAACTCGACTTGTACGTCACACAAAGAGAAGCTGTGTTTCTTTGCTTGTGTAAAATTTTTCTTTATTAAATCAAAACATCTCATTTAGTTTATTTGAGAAGATTTCTGGAACAAGTTGTAAGCAGATCATTGCAAAAAAAAAAAAAAAGATTTTCACACAGATTTCCGGTCACACAAAACTGCTATCACACTCACTTTCTCTTTGTCTGACACACACTTGTGAGCATACCAGCCTTTATCCTGGTGTGTGTGTGTGTGGTGGGGGTGAAGCAGACAGTCGTCCAGTGGACCAGCCGTGGTGCCGCGGTGGTATGCCGAGTGTTTATAAGGCGAGGTGACCCGGTGTGACCGCTGACCCCGACACAACCAGAGTAGCAGTGGAGTGGCTCACACAGACTAACACCACTTTGTACTAATGGATAACAGGACAAAAAGAGACAAGGACACAACCTCAGAGATGTTTCCTCTAAATTGTCCGTTCCGTTTGTATAAAACTGGACCTGTTTTCTTTTGTCTCACATCATTTATTTCATTCAGTAGCAAATCTCAGATGTTTTTTTTTTCTTCCTCCGACTACTCATCTGTAGTTTCATAATCCAAATTTGGCCAGTTGAAATGGAGAAACAAGACGGTTTTTGAGGCTTTCTGCACATCTGTTTGTGATAAAAAAAAAAATGTCTAAAACAAAAGAAATGACAGAGGAAGTGAACATCTAACGTTTTCTATTCCACGTGTGAACTGTTACCTAAACATCTGTGGCAGAAATTCTCTTGATTTTTCTGGTTTGTGTCAGATTTTATTAAGAAATGTTTTTTTGTTTTTGTTTTTTGTGTCAGATCTTAAATTAGAAGCAAAAAAGAAAAAAAAATGGTGAGAAAACGAGGTAAACAACACATTTCAGTTGTTTTTCCTCCTTGTGATGCCTCTTCATGTCACTTCGTTCTAATCCTAACACTGAAACAAGAATTTAGACTCTTTAAAACTAAGATAATTCAGTTTTTCTTCTCGTTCCATCGACTGCCGCTTATCCGGGGTCGGGTCGCGGGGGCAACCGCCTCAGCTGGGAAGCCCAGGCTTCTCTCATCCCAGCTGCATCCTCCAGCTCACCTGGTAGGATCCCGAGTCGTTCCCGGCCAGCTGTGAGACAGTCTCTCCAGCGGGTCCGGGGTCTGCCTCTTGGTCTCCTCCCGGTGACCAAGTTTTTCTTCTCGTTTCCAGTAATTGTTTTTCTCTCTTTTGCACAAGCTTTTGTAAAATATTCATAGAAATTTGCTGCAAATTTCAAAGGCCATCACTTTCGTTACCACCATTCATCTTTATCGATGCTTTTATTCTGGTTTTATTCTTATGTGTTCATAAATTATAGAAATCCAGATAAATAGACATGATTTTGTAGATTATTTTTACCTCATGAAGATTTATTTTATTCATAATTATTCATTAAAATTCAGAAAATAACAAACATGTTAATTCTTATTTTTTTGAGTCACTACTAAAAGACAAAACACGTGCAAAATACATTTGTTTTTCATCTCAGACCATAAAAGAAACTCATAAATTCAAATCTGTAATTGTGCAACTTGTGTTTGTTTAAAGCTTCATAAAAACTCAATTTGGAATTCTAAACTTTATTCTTCTTTTTCAAAAAAAAGCAAAACACACTTGACTTTTGAACTGTTGTGACTCCAAAACAAAACGTCCAGATTGACTCGCTGTAAATCTTGACCTCATAACTACAGCACCTTTTCTGATTTCACTGTTTTAAATCTTCTGTCTTCTTTTTCTTCACTTTTCTTTTCCTCTTTCTCTGCCGGGACATCAGCCGTCCTCAGTGTGGTTGGGTTTAGTTAGAGCTAAATTAAACCATCCAGATTTATTTTGGCCTGCTTTGATCCGCCGCCTGCCACAATGCCAGCCTCCACTTTATAAACTCTGAGAGTGTGTAAAATAAAACACACTCGGCGTGTAGTAAAGACCAGGCGTGAACGCAGAGAGAATTAAACTACACACTTAGTGGTGATGACTGGGTGTGGGTTTTAGGAAGTCCTGACCTGGTGTGAAAATTCACAGCTAAACTGTGAAAAACTGCCAGAGTTGGACGAGTTACTCTGAAACTGTGATTCCATTAGGATCTAGTTTAAAATAAAAATGTTGCACATTTAAATTAAAACCTTAAGGATTCAAAAATGTAGCTTTTTTTTTACTTCATAATAAAAAAATTATATCTTTTTCTTAATATTTTTCTGAAAGAAAAAAAAGAAAAACAGGTCATAAATGATGTCATAGTTGTTTTTTTGTGCAATTCGTCACAGACAAAATAATTTCATGGATTTAAATTTGATCTTGTTTGAGAGGAAAAGAATTTGTAAGAGCTTTATTTAAATTTATTTTCCTCTTTTCTTGTTTTTTTTTTTTCTTCTTCTCCTTTTGGCATTTCCCTACAAGGAGTGCCACAGCAAGTCAGTTTCTTCCATCTAACCCTATCTGCTGCATCCTCTTTGGTCACACCAACTATCTTCATGTCTTCCTTCACTGTATCCATGAACCTCCTCTTTGGTGTTCCTCTTGGCCTCTTTCCTGGTAGTTCCAAACCCAGCATCTTTCTTCCGATGTACTCTCGGTCTCTCCTCTGCACATGTCCAAACCATCTCAGTCTGGCCTCTCTTTCCCTCTTTTCCTGTTTCTGTTTTTTGTTTTATATAAATGTACTAAAACTCAGTTTTTCCTTGAAGGCCCGTAAACCGGGGGGTTCATTATTGCTTTTAGGTCATTTCTAGACATGTGGGGAAAAAAACAGTCAAATAAACAAAAATTGTCCTAAAGGGAACACGTTTTTTGATTAGCAGAGTTTTATGAAACATTTTGATTAATAGTGATTCTAATGAAGCCTGTGAGCAAGTTACCAATAAATTATATTGGTTACTTTTTAGCTGTTTTATAATAATAATTTGTGTGCTGCATTACACCGCAGCAGGCAGCCACAACGGCGCCAATGGTAGGAGAAACAGGGGGTTAGGTGTCTTCTCCAAGGACCCTAGACATGAACTCAGTGGAAATCGAACCTTTAAACTTCCAGTTAACTTGCGTTCTTAGGGCGAATGCTCTGCCACTGAGCCACTGCCTCAGCTTGATACATTTTTATCATTAAATCTGTTTGTTTTTGATACACCTTTATTTTTTTGATTGATAAAAAGTATCATATTTGGGTGACATTTGCAAGTTCTTCCATCCCAGATACCATTTGAACATCAGGTTGTTGTTAGCCACGGATTTTGTTCTCTGCCAAACCACATTCTAACATAAGCAGAAAGTGTTTTAGTAGACTTGCTGCTGCTCACGCTCAGTCCCTCTTTCAACATAGAGTGCAGTTTTTATTCAAAAGCAAAAAAATTTTAAAAATGAATGTCACAGAATATGTGCTATAGCTTTGCCAACCCTTTATTTGCAGCCTCAAACAAGATTTACTCTGTCATACGTGCTCCTACTGAGAAGGGAGAGAGGAGTAAGAGGAGGGGGGATTCAGAGCGTTGACATAATTTCTTATGCAAGTTTTACAACTTTTAGTTTTTATAATTTTTGTGATATTTTAGTTTAATCAAAAACATACAAGATGGTATTGTAGAAATGAGAATGGACTGGTTGGTTTTTATTCATTTTGGAGACATTAACGTTGTTCTTTGGTGTGTGTTTTTCTTACAGGAAGGGAAAGCAGACTGTAAGCAAGAGAAATGTCCACTAGTGTCCGAGGACTGCGCTCTGGTGGTGAAACAGACCGGTGCTTGCTGTGAGAGGTGTAAAGGTAAGACAGCGGGACGGAACGGTTTGGGTCATCACAGCTGAAGTCACACGGATTGATTGATATTTGATGTATTAAAGTGAGTCAATGCGGGCTGCAACAAAAAGGAGCAACAAAGTACCAAGACACAGAAACGCAAAGAGGAAAAACAGAATCCCTCTGGACAAAAATATACACACATAAACACACGCATGCACACAGATACAAACACTCATGCATGCAGACGCAAATATGACTTACAAACATGCACAGATACACACATACTGACATAAATGCACACACAGATAAAAATAAACACAAAATAGTAACATGGATTTACATGCACACACGTGGCCACAAACACACGTTCACACACAAACACACATATGTGCGCATAGATTCAAGCACACTCATGCACACATACCCATGCACGCACCTGCACATCCATACACAAAAATAGAAATACAAGCACACACATGCACATGCATTTTCACACAGAAATGCATGCAGCTACATGCACACAACACACACATATGGTAGTTTTCAAAGGAAGGGACTGTTTAATAATTTAACTTTATTTTAGGTTTTACTTCTAAAAACCGCTGAAACAATTTAATTTCCCTCAAGGTTGAAAGTCTTTATAGAGCATGCCTGATGCATGAACATCTCTACAGTTCTGCACCTTTAAACTTGTAGTCTCATCCCAAGGCTTTATGTTAAGAGTCCCAAAATGATCAAATGAGAAAACCTTCTGCTCCTTTTTTAGTCGGAATGTGTTAAGTGTCGACATGCAGGATTTATGCACCGGCTAACTTAATAAAAGACTTTTTTACTCCATGATGAGCATTTAAAAGTTTTTAAAAATCCCTCAGGAATGCCAAAGGTGGAATGATTTGTAACTATTAAAAGATATAAAAGAGCATAGGTTTTATGTAATGAAAAGCAAGCCGTTACTAGAACCAGATGAACCAGATGCACTGGACTGAATGGGAGCGGTAAACTCAGCAGCTGCCAGGAAAAAAAAAAAACAGGCAGCACTCTGGAACTAACAAGCATTTTGATGTGTGTAAAACAACATAAATATCTGCACATGCTTCTTTATTTTGATTTCATTTGAGTTGGAATCAATAAATCTCTTTCTCAAGTTAATATTTTATTATGCATGCAGGTTGTAAAAGTCCTCGAGCATGCTAAAAAATTAACAAATGACACCCAAAGATAATTTTATTATATAATACTAAAAGAAAAGTTTGTGAGTTTTCTAATTGTTCCCTCGCTGCTTCAAATGCTTTATTTCACTGTCCTCGGATCACTCAAGATCTGTCCACAAGTATCGTCTTTTTTCCCATGTCTTACAATTTGCATATGGCAGCTTCTGGTTTTGCTTAGAGTTACGCCGTCGTCCATGCACATCGCCATCTTTACAAATGGCTCAGTTTGTATGAGGATAGGTTGAAGGAAATTTTATTAATGAGGTATCTGACCAACGTGTACCCCACATCACATTTCCTAACAAGCAACAAAAGGCTGTAGAACACCTGCAATCAGGATTTGGACAATTTTTTATTTTTTTTTTAAAGAGGAAGAGCTAAATTTTTGTTTCATATTATTTTTTTGTTTGTTTGTTTCTGTCTAATATCTACTGATCGGTGCACATTCAGGACCCCTTCGCACCGTGTCCACACTCCAACACTGAACGGATCATAAAGTCTCTGAGAACTATGCACTTTTTAGTCGATGTGCTGATGCATCTCCTTGGCAACATAAAAACACAGTCACCCAGCAGGGGCGCGGCCCTTTGTTTGCAGCTATTTTACGACACGGCACTTCGTTAAATGAGATGGAATATGTTCTGCTCGGACGTGGAAAGCCCCGCGTCACCGCACCATTAGTCTGTTATTGTGTGGTCGGTTTGTTTTAGGACCCTTTTGGAAAACTCAGCAACATGTCATATCACACTTTTTTACACATTTATGTGAAATCACACTCACATTGAAGGTGAATTCAAACCAGATGACATCAGTTTACTTTAAAAATGAACAAGTTTATAAATGCAGAAGTGAAACTAATCTGCAGCTCTAATGGATTAATAAAACAACCGCATGCTATTAAAAGATTTACATTTACAGCGTTTATTCTTGTTAAAGGCTCTTTAAATGTCTCACTCTGAGACATCGGACCTGATTTAGAAGCAAACATTAATTTGTTCTACAAATTGTTTTTCTTTGGCTTTAAATGTGGTTTAAAATGTTCATTTATCAGTTTTACTATTTTATTTTTATATTGTTAACTCAACATTTATTTTAATGCTCATCAATTGGTCAGAATGGATTGTGCTATGTGGATAGATGGTTGGATGGAAGCTTGTGTTTCTGATTTTTTGACCAAATGAATACACGATTTCAGCAATTTGCTGGTTTTCTCTTTCTAACAACATAAGGTAAAATTTCCCAGATTTTTAAAACCCCACATGATTAAGGAATAAACAAATTAATGACAGGGATTGTGTTTGTATACAACACATGTTGGCGTGTTTACCAGGTAAAAATAGAAATAGAGTCACATTTTAGGCCTATGTTACTCTCCGTGACAAAAATGTGAATAAATTCTGACTGTTTTTTATTTGGTATGATTATTTGACATATAATAGTATCCTGTTTTGTCATATATTGTTTTGTTTAGAAAGGTTATATTAAATGCGGTACGTGTCACTTGTGTGATCACGTTGTATGTGATGGCAAATATTAAAAGCCTTCTTTGCTGGAGTAAAAAGGATTTGCATTATAATCCAGTGTTAGTTGTATTTTGGTGGAGGAAAATCTCGAAAGGTGGAGGTTTGCACTAGAAAAAAGGAATGAAGATTAGTCAGAGTAAAACAGAGTACATGTGTGTGAATGAGAGGGATCCAAATGGAAAAGTGAGGTTACAGGGAGAAGAGAGAAAGAAGGTGGAAGATTTTAAGTACTTAGCATCAAAAGTCCAGAGCAATGGAGAATGTGGAAAAGAGGTGAAGAAGCGTGTGCAAGAAGGCTGGAACGAGTGGAGAAAAGCATCAGGTGTGATGTGCGACAGAAGAGTTTCAGCTAAAATGAAAAGAAAAGTGTACAAAACCATGGTGAGACCGGCAATGCTGATTGGTCTAGAGACCAATTCCTGAGGAAAAGACAGGAAACAGAGATGGAGGTAGCAGAGATGAAGATGTTGAGGATCTCTCTGGGAGTGACCAGGATGTACAGGATCAGCGGAACAGCACATGTTAGAGGTTTTGGAGATTTCAGAGTCTGTTTAGTTTTTTCTCTCTCTACAAGTTCAGATGTACACGTTTGTAAAAGGTTATGCAGAAATAAGACCGGCTGGGCTTCTAGCACTGGCGAGGACAGAGAAAGATGGGTTTTAGCTACAAATAATCCAAGTTTTTGGACAATAAAATGTTCTATTCTTACATATTCCTGAAGGTCTTTGTGGACGGTTTTATGGCTGTAGGAAACTTTTTCCCCACTGTATTTTTTTATTGAGTAAAGGTAGTTCTTATGGAGTTTTTTATCTGTGATGTCCGAGCTACTTTTTCCTGTGTTAATTCAGAAGAGTAACATCATTTAGAAACGTAAAATGGTCTTTGAGGGGCTGAGTAATGAAGATGGAGCACTGGTGAATGCCAAGGTTTGTGCCAAGTTAAAATTAAATGAAAACTTGTTTTTAAAAAAGAAAGAATTCCAAACTTTGCTAAAGTTCTTTATTTACTTTTTATTGACTTTTGTTAGAATTTCACTTTGAGTGGAAGGTTTTAGATTTTTTTTGTTAAGATTTTTTTTTTTTGACAATGTTGGCGGAGGGAAGAGTCTGTCTGTCTGAATGCCATACCTAACCTTTTCAAAGTTTTTTTTAAACTTTAATCGTCCCTCAATGGGTAAGTATGGCATCCATTTTTTTATGAGATAATGAAAGATGCAAACCCCCTACCTTCTTCAAATTTTATGCAGGAATTGTCAACCACATCGTATTGGAGTTTGTGTGAGAACAAAATCTCTCTGGAATCTGTTGCAATCCAACCTCCCCTTTGCTTTTCTTCCAGCGGTGATCTGGTATCAGATGGATTGGTTTACGAGGAGGAAAGTAGATCAATGGCTGTGATTAGGTTTCTCTGCATGGGAAGAGAAACATTGATCTGACGCCGTTTTACTGTAAACTGGATGAAATGAATCGGCTCTTCATTTAGTTTTATGTGGACGTTTAGAAGCTTATTGGCTGTGGGTTACTGAGAAGCTTTAACATGTGAGGTCTGATCTTCGTCCCTCTCGGCGTGTTAAGGCGCCCATTTTTATTGATGAAGCAAATGTGGTTGTCTAGTCTTTTAATATTGGAATTTGAGGCTGTTGAGCAACTCGATGAGCTCTGCTGCCTGGAAAAAAAAATGAAACCTGAATGAAACTCCAAGTGATGGAACTTCTTTCCTCTCTTCCTCTCTCTCGCAGGCTGCATGTTAGATGGACGATCTTACAACAGCTCGGTATCGTGGACTTCCTCTACCAAACCCTGCATAACCAGACGGTGTCAGGTGTGTATGAGAGATATATCTGCCCTCATTGCCAATGGATGAATCATGAAAATATTGACATTTCTGAACCCCTACTATGAGTTTCATACTGGTATGCAGATGGGTTTGAGGTGGTTTGCAGGAGGATCCCTCACATTTTCTGTTTGCCGCTTCATAAGAAAACCCTGAGATGCAAAAAAATCCAGATAAACTAAAGCAATGACCTTGATGACGCTTAAATACCATTTGCATAATAATTTGGAACACACCCAAAAAATAGGAAGTGAAGAACTTCTTATAAAAATCCATATAATTTCTTCTGGTTGCGACAGGAAGGTGTGATCACCGAGGCGGAGGTCCAGTGTGTTATCCACTGTAAGAACCCAAAAATTCATCCAAAGAAGTGCTGCCCCACTTGCCCTAGTAAGTGCATGTGATGATGAGTATGTCCTTTTAGAAGTGAATTTCTCTCTCATGTGGAACGTCTTTCTTTCCCTAAAGGTTGTATCTTTGAGGGTCGTCTGTATAAAGAGAAGGAGGAGTTCAGTCCGGAGGGCAAACCGTGTATTAAGTGCACGTGTACGGTGAGTACATGTACCATTTATCCTCTCACCTCTAAGATGGGACTCACAAACCATTTAGCTTTGGAGTCTTATGTTTCACTTGAAACAAAATTAATTAAGCGTTAATTAGTATTATTCCATTAAATTTGATTACTCTGCAAAAATTTGTGTCAATACATCTCTATAGTTTTTATTATAATCAGACAGATCTAATATAAAAAAACAATAAAAATATTGGTCCGTTGTCTTCCGCTTATCCGGGACTGGGTTGCAGGGGCAACAGCCTGAGACGGGAAGCCCAGGCTTCTCTCACCTCAGCTACATCCTCCAGCTCACCCGAAAGGATCCCAAGTTATTCCCCAGCCATAGTCTCTCCAGCGGGTCTAGGGTCAGGAGGCAGGTGAAGGAGGCAGCCAATGACGAGGACCCTGGCGGTCAGATTCTTGGCTGCATAAGCTAGCTCGAGAGAATAAAAATACGAACACTAAAATCTAAAAAAGTACATTTAGCGCTTTTTAGTAACAAAAAATTGATCTGAGACTCACATTCTCTGGTATCCCACAGGGTTCTTTTAAAGGACCCTTACTTTTTTTGCTGGATAAAATTACATATTTAGTAAAACGGATTAAAATTTTGAAAGATAGACTGACTTTCATTAGAATGACACTCAATTTAAAATTAAAGAGTACAAAAATGATCGTAATTCAAATAGAACAGGAAAATAGGAATAGACGGTTCTGACGATGAATAAATAAATTAATTTTGAATTGAATTGTGATCAAATATGGCTAACAAATATAACTCAAATTTGATTTCAATGTATTTCCAGCTGTTTTGTACATCTTGGTTATAGAGTTGTGTTTTTTTAGGGAGGTCGTACTCTCTGCATGAAGGAGGTGTGTCCTGTTCTGTCATGCCCCGCCCACCTCAGCCATACCTTACCCGGACAGTGCTGCCCCAGATGTATAGGTAAGAACCTAAGTCCAAGATGGATGGTATGTCCTGCTGTCCTTCATCAACACAATGTATGCTTGATGCAGCTGTGTAATGCATGACAGTCTAAATCTTGTTTGAAGCTGCAAATTCAGAGTAGTGCGCATCAAGTTAGCAACGCTAACACGTATCTTTTTGTATTAATATTTTGGCGCATTAAATAAAATGGCGCTCCCCGTTCCTGAAGAGAGGGACCAAGTATGAGCAGTGCACGTGCACTAAAACTCCCCCTGCTTACATTACAATGTCAGCGTGGCAGAGATTAAAATTTGCGGGTCAAAAACAACCTGGCATTGCACGGTATTCAATCACTGGAAAGAAGAGCTTGGAAGTGATTAAACATGCAAGAATGAAATAAAATAAAAACACTTCAGCTTCGTTTTTGATGAGGGATTAATGTCCAAACATGGTGGAAACCTGTTTAGAGTGTTGTTCTTTTTTAGTCACTGAACCGGATTGTTTGTGTTTCTACCTCCAGGCCAGAGGAAAGTGTTTGATTTGTCTTTGGGAAGCTGCCTCTTCCACAGAGAGGTCTACGAGAACGGCACGTCCTTCTTGCACAACAACTGCACCTCTTGTACCTGCAAGGTCTGGAAAAGTTTGGTCTTTAGTTTCTTTCTTCTGTTTTTTCTTTGTTTACTAAACCTCTGCAGACGTCGACATCCTTTTAGTGACCTTATTTTTTTTTTCTTATTTCAGGATTCAACTGTCGTGTGCAAAAAACGATGCTCACGGCCTGGTAGCTGCCACGGTGACCAGTGTTGTGATGAATGTCTTTCATACGTGAAGGTGGATGAAGTAAAGTACTGCAGGGTCCGGAACAAAATCTACAGGGTGAGCAATGACTTGAATAGCTTGTTTTTAATAAATGAGATGAAGAAATAGGGCTCAGGCAACGTGTGACATAATTATATTTGAGTGATTAAGCAAACAACAGGGTGAAAAATTACTAGGATAAATAAATGACTTGGAAATATTAAAAAAGGATGGGCAGTGGGTGGAATGATAAAATTCTGAGTGAGACAAATGATCAGCAGATGATAAACGTTGAAAATAAAGGAGACAAATCCATATTTATCATATTAGATATTGAGTTAGTTATGAACTGATTAAGTGAATGTATAATAAAGAATCAATAGTTGACTGGAAGGAACAGTAGATGGATGAATGCTGAAGGGATGAAAAATCACTTTAAGATGTACAATAAATGGGAGAGAATTATTATATTAAGGTTGGATGGGTGGGGGCGTGATGGACAAATCATGTCCCTGGGAAGAAAGAATAGTGGATTAAGCCAGTGTTTCCCAATATTTTTTGTACTGGGACTCCCTAAGCCTTTAGTTCCATCCCGAGGACCTCTGGTCGGTTATAATTTTATGTGTTAAAATAAAAAGCAACAACAACAACAGAATAAACTATAAGTTGCTGAACAGATACAGACCTGAATATCTGTAACATATCTTGTTGTATTGACAGGAAGGAGACATGTGGTCGTCAGTGAACTGCTCTCTCTGTGCCTGTGTGAAGGGGTTCATCGAGTGCCGGCCTAAGCAGTGCGTTCCGATCACAAGCTGCCCATCAGTGAGTTCTCAGCAACTAATCTCTGCTAGCGGGGATACACATCTGGACTCCTGCTCAGTAAAATTTTACTATATTACCTGTTTTCCTTTATTCCGTACTCGGTATGATTCTCAATCATCAATTTGTTAACACCAGTGGCAAACCACGTTCCTACCCTCACCTATGGTCACCAGCTGTGGGTGTTGACCGAAAGAATGAGATCGTGGGTACAAGCGGCTGAAAAGAGCTGCCTCCGGAGGGTGGCTGGGCTCTCACTCAGAGACCGGATGAGCAGCTCTGCCATCCGGGAGGAGCTCGGTGTCGAGCCGCTCCTCCTGCAGGTCAAGAGGAGCCAGATGGGGTAGTTCGGGCATCTGGTCAGGATGCCCCCCGAGTGCCTCGCGGGCGAGGTGTTTCGGGCACGTCCCACCGGGAGGAGACCAAGGGGCAGACCCCGGACCCGCTGGAGAGACTTTGTCTCACAGCTGGCCGGGGAACGACTTGGAATCCTTCCGGCTGAGCTGGAGAATGCAGGCGGGGTGAGAGAGGCCTGGGCTGCCCGTTTGAGGCTGTTGCCCCTGCGACCCGATGACGGAACGGAACAGTGGCAAACCCTGAATGCCTATCCGATAGTTTTGCTCCTTTTCTTTAATGGGTTTTCCAAAACCCCCACCGCTTCCACTGTTTTTTGGTTTAGAAAATTTGGCCCATTCACATTTCAACCAGCGTTTGTTGCCAGGTAGGCTAAAGTATGCAGAGCTTCTATTGGTGCCGTCAGAGTCCGTCCTGCTAAATCTCTCTACACAAAGTGAACATCAAAAAAACTTTTAAGACACTGTTTTCAGTCTTGCTCAGCATCTATTGACATAGACCATATTAGCTCAGCTGGGAAACATAGCGTCAGTGATCGGCTACGTGAATAAAAACATCAATTTATTTCTGAAAAAACTTTTTTCATCAGCAAACAACACCTAAAGAACACAAGCAAAAATATTTTGTGGCGGATTTACCCAAAGATGAACTTTTAAAAAGAAGTTGAACGTTTTTGGCGAAGACTTTTCACCAATGGGTTGTTTAAAGACATTTATTGTGGAGGTTCTTTTTTTTTACGTGTGATGCCCAAGCTATTTTTATCCTGCAGTATTTCAGAATATTTAGATGATTTTATACATCAGTATAGAACAGTACTATCCACCACTGTGGTCCGCTATGTGCTCATTATTGAAATTAAGATACAGTATGTACTCTCTCTCTTTTGCCAACAAACACTTAGAGGAAATTTGTATGGCGTAAAGCAGGTGAATTTGATAGATTTTAACGCACACATGGTTCAGGTCAGGTCATCCTAAACAGAGGCGTCATCTTTGTCGTAAGCTGAAACATGCGGCCCTGGGAAATCCGGGAACTGGTGCCTCACCTGTCACAGAGGTCGCTCTGAAGGCTCTGCTTGGTGATGGAGTGGATTCCTGGCATTTCGCCGGCCGGTCACGCTGTCAGAATTAGTGTCAGCATTAGTCCAAGTTCACACGCTTCCAGTGGTTACAAACCCTCACCTGTTTTTCCCACTCAGACTACAGAGGGACGTTGGTGGTCTCTCCAGGAATATTTTTCTTGTATTAAAACCGTTTTTGTGTTTACATACAACATTCTAATTTTTTGTTTTATTTTAAATATTAATCTACTGAAAACACTTTTTAAGGAGTGGAAAAACTGTGTCTGTGACTTTTTGTTTTAATTTGTAGACTTCGATCATTAATTTTCTGATGGTAACAACAAAGTTTGATCAAATATTTTTTTTAAAAACTTTTAAAAAGAATTTAAAATAATGAGACCACAAATTAATGCTGTTCTTTTGTTTATTTATTTATTTATTTAAATTTGGGTCAAATTAAAACATTGTTTTAGCTGCCAACATAGGAATGGTTACCCCTCATTGTCATAAAGCGGTGTGCAGGTGGAAAGAGGAGGACTCAATTGCAGGACAGAAAGCATGATTTATTTGAATTTGGCAGTCCATTAATACTGTGGAAAGAAAAACAAAGTTTCAGTGGCATGGTAAAAGGTTATTGTCAGAATGTGTTCATGGTCAGGAAGGGATGGTGTGACCCGACAGGGTAGGCTGGGGTGATTCCCCTATACAGTCCACAGATGTGTGGCATCAGGAATCAATCTCAGGTGTCCCTAATCAGGGTGATTAGGAACATCCAGGGCTCCCTCTGGCGGCAGGAGAGGGGATCATGACACTCATCATGCGCCATGGAAATGCAGAAATAGAACTTAAAGAAATAGCACAGAATGTTAGAAATAAAATGGTATATAAAAATATATATAATCCATTTTTAATATTTAATACTAAATAATATGTCTGCAGATGAACGGCAGTGGTCAATGAGCCCTTCCAAACTAAGATTAGAATATAAAGGTGTGTCAGGGCACTGAGACCTGCAGTGAGATTTGTGGATCTATAAAATGTTCTCATGCTGCATCGGGGGTGATTGGTTCCTTACTTTGTTTCTGGACAAAACAGAGTTTGGGAAGTGTTTTGAAAATGGAAACATGATTTAATGCAAACTGAAGCAACTACAGCACCAGTTGGTGTTGATCCGTGTCAATTTGTTGCATATTTATACTCATTAAAACCTTTTACAAACACGTGTATGGACTGTACTCTGGTACAGTAGGTGTGAAAAAGCACTTTGACAATGCATGTGCATTTGTGCACCAGTTATGTGCACCTCAGTATATGATCAAATAAAATCTCCTTCATGTGTTATAAATGGGTGCTATTTATGAGGAACAGGAGTGAAAGTGTTTGCAGAAATGAAGTCGAAAAAAGATCAACCCCTTGTAAGCAGCACACCTGTCCTGAGTTCTCATGACTGTGTTTCTGTCCCAGAGTTCATCCCAGCCCACATCACCCCTCTGAACACATGCACGGACACACACTCTCTCATGCCGTCATCGGGCGGTCAGCAGCAGGTCGGCGGTGTGTGTGGGTCCCCTTCGGAGACTTTATGTCTCCCACCAGGCTTTTGTCTGTGTTGCATTTGAGTGACAGCAGAAAAGTGGTTCCCTATATTTAGGCTTCTGAAAACCAATCTCTGTCAGTGTGTGTGTGTGTGTGTGTGTGTCCCCTCTGTCTTTCTAAAGAGAGCCCTCTTCAAAGACTGAGAGTGGCCTTTGTGCAGAGGTTAGAACTCTGAAGTGTATATTGAGCGTGGAGAGAAGGTCTGCTCGTGATGACAGATGAGTAGGTTGTGTGTGGGTTTATCTGTGTGTGAAAGGAAGACAGAGGAAAAGTGTGAGTGTATTTTAGGGTATCACTTTCATTTTGTCTGCTTCAGGCATACATTTGTTGCCAAAGGTTGAAAGAAGTTTAACATTGTGGTTTTGATATTTAGATTTGGTGGTTGAGTCCAATTCAGTGAGGGTCCTCTCCAGGATATAGGGACAAATATGTATCTGTGTGTGTGTGTGTGTGGGGGGGTATGTGCATGCGTGCTAATGAAGGGCTTCCCTGGGGCAACTAAACCTGGGTCTGTGAAAGAGTCCTCTGATCAGACAGTAGGCACACACACCCACTCACAGACACGCTGGGTCTGATTACAGGGTTCAGTAGTTGAAGTTGGAGGATCCATATATTTGTGGTGTTCCACTTTCACTATGAGCATCATCACACCTTTAATCAACAGAATATAAGAGAAAAAGAATGATTGGGTATTTCTTATAGTATTAAGACAACATGCATTTAAAAATAAAAAATTGTTTAGAAGTTTTTCTGTATTCATTTATTGTAATGTAGTTTTAGGTTTTATTTAAGAGGGGGGAATGTGCAAAATCTACTTTTTTAAGGCGTCCACCATGTTTGAAAATTATCCCCACACCAAAAACAAATCTGAAGTGTTTTCTTTTTTCATTCATACATGTTTGAGTAGTTCCAAACTTCCACGTACTGTATATAAATTCTATTTGAACGCCAGGTTGTTCTTTGCTACTAATTTTGTTCGCCAACACGCCCACATCCTGACTTAAACAAGAAGTATTTTTGCAATAGCAGTGCACATGCTATGCTCACACTAACTTAGGAGGCAAGATTACTGTAAGTGGAAAGTAAGAAGAAGAAGGCTGCTGGCAGCCATGACTGCAGCAGTGGTGAGAAGAATAAGGGTTTAGGGGTCTTCTCCTGGGACACTTCGGCATGAGCTTGTGGCAGGAATCAAACCTGCGACTCTCTAGTCTAATTTTTTTCAGTGCATATTGCATTTTTAAGCTAGCAAAAGTTACCACTGTAAATACACTGTTACATACGCCATAAGAACCCCCTTTCAAATGAATTTATTATCTGAAACAATAAAATAGATCCTGTTTAATCTCAAGCACAGACACAAATAGTCATGTTTTTTTTCTAAAAACTGCTAGTTGGTGTCTATAGCTGAGAGTAGCTCGTAGATCAACTTGTTAATTGAGAGTTTTGCTTTTTGGGTCAGCTCTCCACAACATATCAATGTTGTGTCCTAATTATTGTGGACGCCACTCCCACCCATCTGTAGATCTTCTGTTCCATCCTCCTTTCCTTTGTTAACAAGACCCCAAGACTTTTAAACTCCTCTATTAGGACTGCACTGTGCTTCTTATATTATAGAGCTATCATGTTATTTACAAATTCATTCCACTTAAATTTTATGCGGCTTCTGATCTGAAATTAGTTTAACAATCCTGCTCTGACTCTTTTTAGATACAGTGTTTTAATTGTAACTTTCTAACAGTCTTCACAGTATTGAAACAGGTTTTCTTTTATTACTTTATACTGAATGTCTCATCTCTCTGTTTTGTTCTTTTCTCAGAACAAGATCTTGAACCGAACCGGCTGCTGTCCAGTTTGCACTGAAAGTGAGTAAGTCCTTCTCATCCGAGTATCCTATAATCTGCTCTCCTGACGGAGCTTTCCCTCAAAAATTTCCACATCTAAAAATACCAAGACTTGATAATCTATTTATACTTTGGTCAGAGATATTTATGAAGGTAATTAGAAGCTGAAATTTACCGTATCTCTCGTCTATTTGAAAAGAACTGAAAACAAACCTCAATCCAGCCTCTTCAGCTCCGGTTGACTATTTCTCATGAATTTCAGTCCAGACTGTGGTTTGCCCTCAGGGCACCTACTTTGGCTTTTGGCTTCAAAATGCTGAAAAAAATCCCCCAGAATGGCCTATTTTCAGAGTACAAATACCCCATAAACCTCACTTGTACATAATAAAAAGTTTGGCCTTTGCTGGTAAGGCAGACCTTCACCACACCACAGATGTTGATCCCACTTCTGAGTGCTTCAGATTAGTGCCACATATTTCATCATTTATCATAAATTAGTTTCTTTGCTGCCGGCCGTCAGCTTTCAGCATTCATCTTTTTTAAAATCCTGTGGTTCAGATTTGCTCCTGAGACTTTTTTTTCCACTGCTGCTTTTTTCAAGTAAAAATAGATTTAGTTTTTTTTTTCTATTACGCATTAAATGTGGTCTTTTGTGTTTTTATTTGCAGAACCTGGTGTGTGCACGGTATTCGGCGACCCGCACTACAACACGTTCGACGGGAGAACTTTTAACTTTCAGGGAACGTGTCAGTATGTGCTGACGCGGGATTGTGGTGGCACTCCTTCTGGAGGCCCAGGGAACAACATCAACAGCCCGGACTCCAGCTTCACGGTATTTTCATACAATAATGTTAGAATTTAAAAGATATTCTATGTCTTTTATTCACAAAACATAGAAAACATAGAAAATGTATTCAATCACTTCAAACTTTCAATGGGGAACTGAAATGGGGAACAAATACCTTACATGTAAGGTATTTGTTCTACGGTAATGTAGTGGTTAGCACTGCAGCCTCACTGCAAGCATGTCCCTGGTTCAAATCCCAATTTAATAACACTTGTTTTTCTATCTAATTATCTCAATTTATCACCTTGTTGTCTGAATTTGTATAAACAGGTCAGTATGTGATGTTAGTGTAAATATTTATTGTACCAATCATTTAATTGCTTTTAGTGGTAGAAAGACATGAAAACTTGAAGGTAATCCCTTAAGTTCATCTAAGGGATCATCATCTACTGTTGGTAATGAGTAAATGTGAGCAGTTTCATTCAAGCTCTTTCCGTGGTTTGGGAGATTTTGCTTTCTCAAGAATTTGTGACAGGAAACGGAGATGGAGGTAGAAGAGATAAAGATGCTGAGGATCTCTCTGGGAGTGACCAGGATGGACAGGATCAGAGGAACAGCACATGTTAGAGGTTTTAAAGTCAGATAGGCCAGACTGAGATGGTTTGGACATGTGCAGAGGAGAGAGACAGAGGAAGAAGGATGCTGGGTTTGGAACCACCAGAAAAGAGGACTAGAGGAAGACCAAAGAGGAGGTTCGTGGATACAGTGAAGGAAGGCATGAAGATAGTTGGTGTGACCGAAGAAGATGCAGGAGCTAGGGTTAGGTGGAAGAAACTGACTTACGGTGGTGTCCCCTGAAGGAAAATGTCGAAAGAAGAAGAATTTGTGGCCTCGGCCTTTGTAACCTTTCCCTTTGGTTCCATGACTCTTGAAACCCTGAAAACCTAACTATTTATAGTTAGTACTGGGTATTAAAAGTTTGGAATACAGATTCTAGCTTCTTCACCCTCTTTGGTCCTGGCACTGGGTACCAGTAAAAGTCATGTTCTTGAGGTTCTCAAAGTCCTGTATGGAGAATATACAACCGACGTGTCAGAGATGTACTTTCGTCCTAAACCTTGGATAGAAATCTAGAGCAGAGCTGTTAAAGAGTTTCTGAGTTACAGGAAATCAGTGCAAAAACCTGAGTACAAACTGATATGATCCTGGTTCTAGTGAAGACCCACGCAGGCTTTGTCTCCCTCTGTATGCTGGTGTTGGGATTAGTCATCCAGGAAAAATTTTAAAGATAAATGTGAAGCCATTTGTAACAAGAACCATCAAAATTTGTTTTGTTTGAGGAAGTTGATGGGGTCAAACGTCAGCTTTTCTACAGTCTGTATCAAACTTATTTTATTCTACTCTATTAGCTTTACAGGAAATCATTTCTCTGCAGCAGGTTGCAGGCAAGCAAACATTTCGGTTTGCCCAGCTCTTCGTAACTGAACTGTACTCCAAACAGTTCCTGAGGAGGGCTTGGTTAATAAAAATGGACCCTGTGCATCTGCTGAACCTAGAGTTTCAGCTCCATTGCTTGAGTCGACGCTTTCCGGCTCCCCTTGAGAAAACTAAGCACTGCAGGGTCAGATTTGTTCACGCTGTAATCAGGGTTTTAAACAAAAGTGATGTAGTTCGTTTGTACAGAATGCTGCAGACTTTTATGTTTAATCTATGTTTGTCATGTTTTTGAATGCTGTGGATAAATGTCGTCTCGTTACAAATTAATTTATCTACAGATATTTATAGTGAAACCTTGAACTTTGTAGGTTTTGGTGAAAAACGATGCTCGGAGGACTCGCTCCTTCTCCTGGACTCAGTCTGTAGAGGTG
Organism: Neostethus bicornis; assembly: GCA_902685375.1. NCBI lineage: Eukaryota > Metazoa > Chordata > Actinopteri > Atheriniformes > Phallostethidae > Neostethus > Neostethus bicornis. Next base: position 14,757,560 of record LR738541.1, on the reverse strand, counting down.
AGGTTGGGCACGTTGGTCCTCAGCTTACACCAGCACCTGACGGTCAGAAGGAATGGCACTCGAATCGCCCTCCCATACCACGGCCCAGGGGTGCACATAGACCTGGACGGATACCTGCTGAAGCTCACCACCATCGCAGGTCAGCAAGGTTCCCTTCATAAAACCACATCCAGATGTTTATCTGTGCTAGAGAAGATCAAAAAGGGTGTTCTAGTTCTAAACACTAACATCTGTCTGTAGGTCTAGAGATCACATGGGACGGTGACAGTTTTGTGGAGGTTGTAGCCGCTCCTCACCTCCGTGGACGCCTCTGTGGGCTTTGTGGGAACTACAACGGCCACAAACGGGATGACACCATGGGAGGGGACGGACAGTTTAAATTTGACCTGGATGAGTTTGCCGAGTCATGGCGAGTGGAAGGAAACGAGCTTTGTTCCCACCAGCGTCCACAACACAGAACTACGTCGTTTGTGTGTCCTGGAACTGTTAAAGTGAAGTTTCGGGCTCACAGAGAATGCCAAAAGATAAAATCATGGGAGTTTCAGAAATGCCATCGTGTGGTGGACTTTGCTCCTTTTTACAGGTGGGCATGAAGTGACTTCAGATGTTTGTTTGTTTTTTTTAATGAAATCAAAAGCTAAAGATTTAGTAACACTATACGTAATGTGACGTATAGCGATACATAAAGTTAGCTGGCTCGTATGCCTTTCCAAACGGCCCGAACGTGATCTATTTTTGCCATTTTGCAGGTCGTGTGTGACAGACATGTGTGAGTGTCCGATCCATAAAAACTGCTACTGCGAGTCGTTCATCGCTTACAGTCGAGCCTGTGAGAGGGAAGGAGTGCCCGTCCAATGGAAACCCGACAAAGTTTGTATGGGTCAGTGTCTCCATTATTCTCATGTAATCACGACACATTGAATTTGTATCTTTTTTCCATCCTGATTAAAAACAGAAGGCCTCTAACTTCTTTTCTCCGTGTTCCTCCTCTTAGCTACTCAGTGTAAGCACGACGCTGTGTACGACACCTGCGGACCAGGATGCACCAAAACCTGCGACAACTGGAACGAGATTGGTCCGTGTCACAAACCGTGTGTTGCTGGTTGTCACTGCCCGGCCAACCTGGTGCTGTTTCAAGGACGCTGCATCAAACCCACAGCCTGTCCCGGACGGTGACCTTTGTTACCAGGCTGTGAGGTGGGCTAGCCTAGGAAGGACCATCTGTGGTGTCCAAAGTCGGTTCTGAACTAGCTGGAGAGCGTTTAGGACGCTAACGTGTGTCGGGGTCTACAGACCAGACCTACCAGGGTACTCAGGGTCCATAACTTTGGAAAGAACCTCAGAGGAACAAACAATGTTGAGGGACAGAAAGGGGATGCTGATCAGAGACGGATCGTAGCCACGAGGTTCAGCCTCTCACATCCTCGTACCTCCTGGTGCTGTTACACCAAAATCACGTGGCAGAAGGACTGAAATCTCAAGAGAAAACTCAGGGTCTCATTTGGAGATTTTTCATCTGAAGAACAATGAGGATGTTGTTGTGGACCCTTTGGGCCAGAGGATTCCTCTCAGAGCCCCCCTTTTTTCCTCCGGACACTGAATGGGAAACTAAGTATCTGCATTTTGCGTGAGAAGAGTCATCAAGAGACTTTTTGATGCTTCTTATCAAGATGTTCCATCATTTCATACGTTAAGCTAACCAGATTTATATGAGAGACAAGATAGCTTTTATATTATTATTATTGCTTTAATTATTCTTATTTCTTGTTGATATTTTGTTAATTTATCAGTTGTTTTTTTTGTAGCAAAAGCCAGATTCATGATTATAAATGATTTAAAGGGAAACAAAAAGCTATTTATCTATTTGTTGTGTGTCTGTTTGAAGAGAAAATGCCCAAATGTGACTCAGTACTGTATCGTCCTGTGTTCAGGCTGCTGTGGAAAGTCCAGAAAGTGTTCACCAAACATGTTCTGCCGTGACCAGGATTATTTAAAACCAGCGATATAATCTTTTCTTGAAGTTTATATTTTGACCTCTGCGTGTCCTTTTTTTTTTTTTAAAAAGTCAAATCTATAAAAAAGTTTCACATATGAAACAAAATGATGACAAATTACAAAAAAGCAGAAAAGAGGAAGAATTGAGAAAATAGAAATTATTAAATGGTAGTTTTATTAAATAAAAATGTAAAGAAGATTCAAATGTGAATTTTTTTTAATGTATTTGTTCATGTGTTTGTATAATTATTTAAATGTAACAGCGTTATTTGAATGGAGAGTGTGGAAAAGACGTGAAGAAGCATGTGCAGGGAGGCTGAAACGGGTGGAGAAAAGTATCAGGTGTGATGTGTGATAGAAGACTTTCAGCTAAAATGAAAGGAAAATGTACAAAACTGTGGTTAGAGCGGCCATGCTGATTGGTCTAGAGACAGTGGCACTGAGGAAAAGACAGGAAACAGAGATGGAGGTAGCAGAGGAAGATGCTGAGGATCTCTCTGGAGAGATGGTTTGGACATGTGCAGAGGAGAGAGTACATCGGCAGAAGGATGCTGGATTTGGAACCACCAGGAAAGAGGACTAGAGGAAGACCAAAGAGGAGGTTCATGGATACAGTGAAGGAAGACATGAAGATAGTTGGTGTGACTGAAGAGGATGCAGCAGATAGGGTTAGATGGAAGAAACTGACTTGCTGTGGCGACCCCTGAAGGGAAAATGCCGAAAGAAGAAGAAGCGTTATTTGAATGGCTCTTTTTATTGGGTAAGTTTTAGGCCACTGCTACGAACACCACGTTAACGCAATAAAAGAAAACACTCCAAATGAATCAAATGAATCCACTCTGTCTTACAGAATAGCAGACATAAACTTACATACCTCAAAATAGAATATTTAATGAATTCAAATTATTTTTGCTATTTATTTATAATTTGTCATTCATGTTTGAATGATTTGATTTATTCACAAAGTAAAATAAGAAACATCCTGACTTTTTCAAACTTTTAATTCACTTCAAACTTGAACAAACTCAGTCACATACACGTTGCTTCAAAAAGTCAAACAAAAACAACATAAAATGGGTTTCTAGCGGGACAAATGTTGGTGGAAACGTGACACCGAGAATGCTTTGTGTCTGAGGGATTTGCTTATTCATCACATAAACAAGTGAAAGCGTGGTCAGAAAGTGAAGGTCTTGCAAAGAACATCTTACCATGTTAGGGTTGTTTTTTTCTTTCAACAAAACCCACAGAATTTAGAGAAAGAAAACTTTGAGGCATAGAAATAAATTTAGTTCTGTTGCTGCTGCATAAATTCTGGTTGAAAGTTTTCATCCATCACTTTCACTTTCTTTTGTTTTTGTTAGTTTTTAATAAAACTGTGCCCTGTTAGTAACACATTTAATAAAACACAGTTTTAAGCAAACGTTTTCAGCAGATTTCGGGCAAAATCTCGAACATCACTTTCACTGCATTCACTAAATAGTTTACGAAACACTGACATAATAGTTTTCACATGGTCAATATTTTTTACACAATGAATTTAAATCTTTGGCATCTTCAAAAAATGAAACATTCGACTCTACAATACCATAAAATATCTTGCGTAAGGCATTGATATATCACCAGCTCAATCTGTGAAAAAATAAGATACTTTCTTTAGGGGCAAAAATGACAAAACTATTCTAAAACAAACCATGTTACATCTAAAAATAAAAGTAACATTAAAGATAAAAAGCACCGATGAGAAATTGAACCAATTTGCGCCTTCAAGAGTTGAGGTTTGAGGTGAAGTCGTTAGCAAGTATGAGTACTTTTACAATTAACGATCATCCAGTCATTCATCTAGTGAACCGCTTATGCCTGTTGGGGGCAGAGACGGGGACCAATCATTTTAGTTTATTTATTTTTGTCATTTTAACACAAAAGATTTAGTTTTTCTTTTTAATTCTGCTTTGGGAAAAAATTTTTTTTTGCCTTTTTCAATGGAATTTAATTATGTCTTGAATAAAATGTTGCGTTTTTACATGACAGAAAGGCCCTGTGACTGACTGATGACCTGTTCTGGCTGTGCCTCGCCTCTTGCTTGTTATAATCCAGGATTGGCTCCTGCACCTCTTGCAACCTTGCTCAGGATAAGTGGCTCAAAAAATAAATGAATGACTGAAAAAAATTGTTGAGTCAAAAAGAATTGACTAAATTTTGCCCAAATTAGTCCTTCAATAACAATTAAAAAAGTATTTTATTTAAAGTAAAATTTTATTTTAAATAAAACTACAATAAGAGTAGTTGGGATTAATTTTACAGAAATGAGGGAAAACACTGATTTTCTGACTCTGAATGATTTCAAATTAAAACTCAGGCTTTTCCTTTGACCTATTTTTATTTCTACTTTGTATCATTGTAGCAGAAGTCAGTAAAAAGCACGTTATGCTTGCGTCGGTACAAAAAGAATGTTGAATCTTCATGAAAAACACTGTTTGGTTCTATTACCGATGTTACACGGAAGTCAATCCAAAGACTAAAAAAAGTAACTGGTTCAGAAAATAACTGCGTGGGCAATGAAATGACTACAATAAAAAAATAAAAATGGATCTAATATTTAGATTGAATACTAATATATTTTGTTCGATCCCTAGATGAAATATTTTTTGCTATTTTAACACAGAAAACACATCGAGGATGATGAGAAGACAACGAGCGTTCTTATGACCCACAGGAAACGAAAGAATTGAACAAAAAAAACAAGATAAACCCATCAAAAGAATCAAGGAGCAGATGAAGCTAGCTTATTTACGTAAATAAAATATATCTAAGCACTAATATAATCTCAACCTCTCAGGTCAAACTATGTTTTTTAAAGTTTTATCATAAAAAACTAAATATACATCTAATAAAAATACACTCCAGGATGGCCATCTTTGGGAATATTCTACCATAAAAATCTAGAATGATACAATCAAACTGGGAAAAAGAAACCGAGGCCGGCACTCACAGCAAAGAAAACAAGAAGATCAGGCAAAAAAAAAAAAAAGAGGGTAGAAGGAGTGTGCAGGAAAAAAAAAGGAGGACGGGTTCAGTCATCGTCGCTGTCACTGCCCGACTCGCTGAGCTGGAGATCATTTCCTTTAAAAATCACAATGTAAACATTAGCCGAAGTTTCAGTGTAAAACTTTTAATATAAACGTTAGAAACGAGGTGAAACTAAAAGACTCACTGAGGGTGTTCATGAGCTGGTTGTTTTCCTGCTGTTGGTCTGTTGCTCCGTTAGTGATGGGGTGGCTGCTGGGAGGGGTATGACTGAGCGGTCGAGGGGCGTCGTGTTCACCGTCGCTGCTGCTGTCATCACCGCTTCCGGAGGCAGCGTCGGAGTCAGAGGAGGAACTGCTGCCGCTGCTGCTCATCTGTTCGATCACCTCCACCTCGGCTCGCAGCTCTGTTACCACGCAACGAAGTAAAAATTTAAAGAAGTCCTCAGACCCAAGCAAACAGAATGTTGTTTGTTACATTTCCCACCTCTCTTGATGTCATCAAGCTGTGGCTCTGGTGAGGGGTTGTCTTTGGATGGTGAAGGAGAGGTTTTGATTCCAGTTCCAGGTTTCGTTGGAGCCCGAAACTGAGAACTAGGCTGAGAGGAGCGAACTGACTGCTGTTCAATTCGAGCCTGAATCTTACTGCTGCCCTCCGCCCTGAAAACACACAGAACTTTACTACCTTTCTTTACACATTAACACCTCTCGGTCTAATAGCAACAATCACATCAGAGTATGTTTCATTATGACTTATGAACATCCTACCTTGTTTTCTTGACCTGGATGCTGCTGCTGAGCTTCTCCAATACAAATTCTCCTGTGTCATGATTAATGATGAGAACGCAGTCTTTCTGATAAGGCCGCTTGTTCCCTTTGAACACTGTCATTGGTGGTGTAGAGCCCTGAAAAGAAATGACAAAATGAAACCAATTGAAATTCAGAGTAGAAACAAGATAGCAGTGGTTGTCATTGCACTAACTATTGAACTTAAAATGATGTTAATCAAGATCAGATCAAACTTTTTCAGTGCTGATAATGTGAGTGACCATCAGGAATATTTTTGGTTTTAAATATATTTTTAACCAAAAGGGAAACAGTCTTACTGGAATGTGAGGTAGTGTTATAGTAACTTCATCTCCTTTCCCCACTTGCAGCTCTCCTTCACAGCTTGTGTCAATAGATGCTGGTTTGAAATCATCTATTAAAAAAAAAAAAAAGATCAATAGTAATTGTTGATGTTGGTAAATCACAGTATCAAAATCTGATTTTTCTTGAAGTATCATTAGATCAAATAAAACTGATCTGAATATTAAGTTAATCAGCACATTAAGAAAAAACACAAAGGCTCTACCATACATTGTTTTGGTTGAACTCATGGTGTTTGTGGGGTATTTTTTAAGTATGTAAATATATTTATTTATATTTATCAGATAAAATCTTGTCATTTTTATTTAGAGACAGGAGGGCTGCCCTGGGATAGGTTATTTACTGTAACCATAGCAACCTCCACTTCTTCCCTACTTTTTGTCTCATTCTGCTGTCCATCCCTCCCAAAACCACCCCAGCTTGTGGATCATATTTTCTACACGTTTTTTTTAACAATATGAGGAAATTTAGGTTTCGTTTTAAAGCAGAAAAATGGCAGATTCTAATGAATTTTCACATTTTCTGCAAAACTTTAAAGAGAGTTTCTCCTGCATTCTGGATAAATCCTCTGAAAGGATCTGAAACTAAATGTATATGCTACTATTTTTTGTATTAATATAAAGAAACATTTTTGGTTGGTGGTGTGTCTCAAGATTTTTTTCAATTAAAAAAATGTATCAGGCGATAAAAAAGGTTGAAAAACACTGCTGTAGATGCTTTTGTTGGAGAAATTAAATTGACTATAAGAATTAAGAGCTAACTAATTAACTAATCACAAATACAGTAATAATGACATTAATATTTTAATGTTACTTTTCATTTTTTCTATTTTCGATCCCCTCAGTTTGTTAAATTTGATGAAAAACACACAAAGAAGCCCATTTTAAACTTACATCTGATTGTGTGAAAAGAAGATTTGGGCCTTTTTTCAAAGCTTTCACCAAGCTTTAAAACATGCTCTTCTTTATCCAGCAGCGGGTTTGTGCTCCCATTCATGATTCCTCTTGTTTAAAAGAACGTATACACATTAATTTTAACGAATAAAAATGTTTTAAAACACCGGGTTAACTTTAAAACCCCGATGGAGTTAAAACACAACAGATAATAGAGTTAGCTTTATGCTAACTTAGCAAAACAACATGACGTCAGTATTACGTCACTTCCAATCTCTTGGTCCGACAGTCAAATAGGACCCCAAGCGGAATATTCATCTGGAAAAAGAAGATCGGCCTAGTAAAAAAAAAAATTATACTTTTAAACTCCTTAAAAACCCTAATATAATTTTATTCTTTATACAGAAGTTATGTTGCGTTATTTCAGTGGTTATATTACATTTATTGTAACTGCAGATGTGGTAGGAAATATTTGATAAACGGACAAGATGGAGTCTGAATGTGTGAAATTACACACATATGTGTTTTTTTCTAGAAAAAAAAACCGCCTAAATTTTAAAAGTCTTCTGTTAACTTTGTAGTTAATAATGAGAAGATTTTATTTTTATAATTACGGCTCTATTTACAGCTGATACATGTGTTTTTGAAGCTGAAAAATTAAACATCATGTCTGAACAGATGGAGAGAAATACAGCCAGGAATTTAACTCAAGAAGAGTTAGAAAAACTCAGCAGTGAAAAAACTCTGGTGTCTGATTTTAAACAGATGAAGTTGGAGAAAGAAGCTCAGAAAAACTGGGATTTATTTTATAAAAGAAACACAACTAATTTCTTCAAAGACAGACACTGGACCACCAGAGAGTTTGAGGAGCTTAAAGCATGTCGAGAGGTGATGTTTAAAAAAAAACTAATTTAAATATTATTACAGATGATCATTGTTACATGCTGATAAGCATCTAGCAGATCTGTAACAAGAATGTAACCCACCAAAATTAAACAGTGTGATCAAAAGTGAACACTGTAGTTTTAAAGCTCATATGTTTCTGTGTTTTTGTTTGTTTTTACAGTTTGAATCTCAGAAGTTGGTCTTGCTGGAGGCTGGTTGTGGGGTTGGAAACTGTATCTTTCCCCTTCTGGAAGATGATCTCAACATCTTTGTTTATGCCTGCGACTTTTCACCCAGAGCCGTTGAATTTGTGAAAGTAAGAAGTCTTTAAAAGAGATTTGTTCTTGAAAACAGACATTTAGTTAAAGAGAAAAAACAAAATTTTAAGCTTGTTAAAGTGATGAAGAACTGAGTATATTTCCAGTTTCAGAATAAAAGCATGAATGAGTCTTGTGTCACTCTCCAATGTCTCTCAGTTGCTCATCCTTTCATTTGTACTTCTTTCATAATAAAAATAAAAGTATCAGGTGTTGTGTTGGAGACGAGCACAATTTGGGATTATTCTGAATTATTAAACTAAAAAGCTAAACCTAAATATTTTGTCTTCTTAACTTTTCCCTATTGTGGCCGCAGGAGCCTATCCCGACTGATTTCAGACAAGATTTAGGATACACCCCAAACAGGTCATCAGTCATTGTGGGGTCACACACACTCATTCCTAGTGGCAATTTCCAAGTAGGCAATAAACCTGTCACACATGTTTTTTGAGGGAGGAAACCAGAGAAACCCCCCGCATGTACAGGAAGAACATGCAAACTCCACACAGAAAGACCAGTGTTTCAAGCTTCGCCCCCACTCCTGCACTTGAACCGTTGACCTTCTTGCTGTGAAGCCATGGTGCTAACCACTGCTCCACCATACAGCCCCTAAATCTAGAATGTTGCTCACAAAAGCTTCTCAGTAAAGTTATATTTGAACAACAACTCTGTTTTTGTTTGACAGCAAAACCCTCTTTACTGCCCTGAACGCTGCTGTGCCTTCCAGTGTGATTTAACCGCAGATGATCTGATGGAAAACGTGCCAAAAAGCAGCGTGGATGTTATCACACTCATTTTTGTGCTGTCAGCCATCCATCCCAATAAAATGAAGCAGGCTTTGGAGAACATCATGAAGGTGAGAGTGAGGGACAACAAAATTTAGAACTTCAGATTTCAATTTTATGTTGCTTTGGGTTTTTTCTTTAAATACGGACATTTCTCAATGAGCTGTCTTCCACTTTTCTGGTTTAAAATGATTTAATGTGATTTAAAGGTGCTGAAACCTGGAGGAATTGTCCTCTTCAGGGACTATGGCCTTCATGATCACGCCATGCTTCGGTTTAAATCTGGGAGCAAACTGGGAGAGAATTTTTATGTCCGACAGGATGGAACACGTTCCTACTTCTTCTCCAAAGGTCAGAAAATATGTGTGGTTTTATGACTGTTTTTATGTAGTATTTAAGCTGAAATCAACTCAATGTAGATCCTTTGGAGGCGTACCAATCTCTCCATTATACACCCTAAACAATGTGACATGGTCTGAAGATCATTGTAACTTAATGCAAAAATCTCTTATTTCATTGTTTTAAAATTTACCAAATTATTCAGGCATAAAAAGTCATTTTACAATCAATATATTAATTACTAGTTTTAAAAAAAGGATGCACAAGTTGAAAGAAAAAGGTCATAGATTAGTTTTACAACAACCTTATTTTCATTTGTTTTAGTCACTTTTTTTTTGCCTCTTTTCAGAGTTTCTGGCTAAACTTTTTGAGGACGCTGGTTTTCAGGCTGTTGCCAATGACTATGTCCTGAGAGAGACTGTCAACAAAAAGGAAGGCCTTTGTGTTCCCAGAGTGTTTTTACAGAGCAAGTTCATCAAACCACAGGAGACACAAACATCCTGATGTCTTTAATGTCAAATTTACAAGGTTTTAATTAAAAAAATATATTTTTCTATCAAAAGGAAAAAGATAAACTGTCTTAACAACCGAAATAAATAATGGATTGATGGTTGTTTGTTCACAATCCCACCTGGAGAAATGACACACAGATGTGTTGCGTCATGGATTATGGTTTTTTCTGTTTACTTTTTTTTTTTCTTTACTTTCCTATGGAAATTTATTTTCTGGACACACTTTGTGATGAAATACTTCAGAAAATGAATTAAATATTTTTGTTGTTTGAGGTGATGAAAAGTTCTCCAAACCGCTAGTTTGACATGTTTAAATTATTGAATCAGCCAAAGTCGAGGTGTGGGAGTTACAAGTTTTTTATGATGTTGTTTAAAATCTTTTGCAAAAGTTTCTTTTTTTCTACTTAACACCACTTTTTTTTTTCTTTTTTTTTTTAATACAAAGCTAATTAATTTTTGAAGATGTGTAAGTTGATGTATGTAAAACAAAAACCGTGTTTATTCTTGGAAATTTTCACAAAACAGATGTCTAGGCTCACTTAAATTAATTAATACAAGACTTAAAAGTTTTGTTCCGTCTTGTGAACTGCTTACCCCGAGTAGCATTGTGGGAGATCCGAAGTCTATCTCGGCTGATTTCAGGCGAGAGGCAGGATACACCCTGAACACGTCACCAGTCTGTTAGCCATTAAGATTTTTTTTTTATTTTGTCTCGATATTGACTACAAATTACAAACATCTTTGATTCTTCATTTGTCAACTCGAACTGAAGAGACAGCTTTTAACATTTCCAGAGATGAACAGTAGATGGTGCTGTTGTTTCTAAACATTTTTTTATTTTAACTGGGATTAAAAAAGTTTTATTGAAACTGGAAAAAATCCCTTAAATTAATTTATTGCAGAATATGTTTAGGAGCATTAGTAAGAAAATATCAGTACTGCTGTTTGGAGTTGTTTGTGGAATATAAAAAGAAAGTCTACCATTAAAAAGAAAGTATAACATTAAAGATTATATATTTTGTTTGTCTTATTGATAAAGCATTGCTCAAAGAAAAATTTAAGTATTCTCAGCACACAATTAAAATGTAAACCATATAAACGCTACCAAATTGTCTTTAAAGGAGTTACTACCTTCATGCTACTTAAAATGTCTAACACAGTAAATGATGAATTGTTTCCTGAGCTGTGGTTTCATTTCATACACCCTCCAAAAAGCAAAAACATTTGAATGCTAAAGCACAGTCACATCTCTTTCTGTCTCTCTGATGCTTAGAGAGGCACATTGATTTTGTCTAATACTTTTTTTCTGAGTAAAATGAATACAATGGGCATCTAATGCTAGTTTTTTTCTGCTTCCTTTCTGGTTAAAATGTGACCTACGCTTCAGATAAAAGTGTAAAAGTGAAACTAGATGTTAGCAGAGTTTCAGCCTGGTGGTATTTTTAGTCATGCAGTCACTATCACACCTCACAATCATCAGACCTCTCACTTGCAGAAAGTTTATCTTTCCAACACCAAAGTTTCCTCTACTTTAGCCAGATTATATGCTTTATACTTTTGAACACCTGGGACGAGCTTTAGTTTGAACAAGCTGTTTAAAGACTATAATAAGAAAATATACTTTAACATGCATATTAAATGGAAATAATCATTTAAATTTTTTTATGCAGTTCAACTTAATTCAATTCAATTTTATTTGTATAGCCCAAAATCACAATTTTTTTATATCAACGGGCTTCACATTGCAGATTTAAAAAGAACAAGAAAAAAAGAATACATAATAAACACAATACACAGCAAAAAAACTAACAAATACTAGCTAGATCATTTTAGCACATTCATGCTCTTAGACTCTCCTTCACGATGAGGAGACACTCCTAAAAACCCAATAATGGGGGGAAAAAAGAAACCTCATGGGGATCCATGCGAAAGAGAGATCTCCCTGCCGGAACTAGCTCCAATGTAATTTAATAAAAAAAAGGAAAACTTGTATTTTGTTCACAAGACGATTAAAAGTGCTTTACAAAAAAACACAAAGTACAATGGAAATTTTAAAAAATGACAATTATTAAAAACAAAAGAATAGAAAATAAATCACAGTAAAAAAAATTTAACAAAACATTTTTACAAATTGTGAATAATTTAAGAAACTATTTTTTACTTCCTGGTTAAATTGATCCTTTAATTATTTATAATAAACATCTAGTAAATAGAGACCAGGATGCAACATTAAGACAATAGTTTATGGTTGATTATTTTCTTTTATTGGCTAAAGTCACTTGAAATAAAACAAGTTGAAACTCCAAATCTTGCAGAAAAAAAATTGAAAATGAATTTTTCAGTTTCTTGGAGAAAATCCAACTCAGCCAGATGACTAATCTGCAAAACAGAAAAAGGAAAAAAAACAAAACAGCATAAACTAAATGAAAGATGAAAAAATAAATCTCCCACCCAAGAAAAACACAGTGAAAACTGTTCAATAATTTTGTAATAAAAGTACCTGAAACTTTGACTTTGATGAAATGCCCCATGGCATTTCTTCCATTCTTACATTCAGCTTTGCACTGAAATAATCCATTATCTCTTTGTTCAACATTTAGGATCTCTGTCACAACATCTCGGTGTCTCCATCCGTCTTCGTACACTGTTTCATTAACTATGGTGAAAAATTTCCCAGGATCAAGCAGCTTCCCTGGCAGCTCCCCGCTCACTTTGTTCCAAGCAACATGCAGCTCATCACATACAAAAAATTTATACACTGCTTTACAAACCAGCTTAACAGATGAGCCCCGAGAAGAAGTGAAGGTTTTAGAGGTGTAAATCACTTCTAAAAAATCTAAAGAAAAAGAAAAGTCTCTTTAGTTTCCAGATCATTTAACTTTCATTTAATGTTTGAAAATATCACATTAATTTTTTGGCCTAAAACATCATATAAAGACTCGTCAACCCTTCAGTTGATAATTAAATGTGGAAGGAAATCTGGAAAAAATTGTCAATTATTTAACCCACTAAACCATAACGTTCAGTAATGATACAGTGGATGATATTAAAATATAAATACTAACATTTAATGTTGCAGGAGAGATAAAGAAGGTGGAAGATTTAAAATACACAGGATCAACAGTGCAGAGGAATGGAGAGTGTGGAAAAAAGGTGAAGAAGCGTGTGCAGGCAGGCTGGAACGGGTGGAGAAAAGTATCAGGTGTGATGTGTGATAGAAGAGTTTCAGCTAAAATGAAAGGAAAAGTGTACAAAACCGTGGTGAGACCGGCCATGCTGATTGGTCTAGAGACAGTGTCACTGAGAAAAAGACAGGAAGCAGAGATGGAGGTAGCAGAGATGGAGATGCTGAGGATCTCTCTGGGAGTGACCAGGATGGACAGGATCAGAGGAACAGCACATATTAGAGGTTTTGGAGATAAAGTCAGAGAGGCCAGACTGAGATGGTTTGGACATGTGCAGAGGTGAGAGAGTACATCAGAAGAAGCATGCTGTGTTTGGAACCACCAGAAAAGAGGCCTAGAGGAAGACCAAAGAGGAAACAACTTTGAAACCTTTTCTCCAAGTGATCACTCCTGGACAAATGAGGAATTACACACGTACAAATTCTGAAGTTTTACTGACCTGGCTCTTGAGCAAATAGTAAGGTTAGCCCCAGCAGCAGTAGCATTCCTTTAACACCAGCAAAGACAGCCATGATGCATAAGACAGATGTGTTAATACGGAGCAGACAGACCAGATGAGATATGAAGTGATGGCTCTGATGGGTACGTCTGATACGTGACATCCTGCTCACTGTGTGGGAGGTGTGTACATCTCACGACCACATGAAAGGTGTAGCTTTTTAATCTCTACTGCTTGTACTGCTGTCAGATCTCACTGATCAACTACTTTATGTTGCTTTTGACTTGTCAGAATACCTAACAATATAAAATATGTTTTCTTACTATTAACTTATTTCAATGAAATATTTATCTGAAAAGTCCGTTTTTGTTTGATGGAAATTAAATTTAGCTTTTTAAAAAGAATTCATCCTAATTTACACATCTGAACCAATTGCACAAGTCAATAGGACATCAAAATTATTCATATTACGACATAATATTTCAAAAGAAATATTACCGTACAATTCAAACAGGAAGCCTAACCAGGGCATCGAGTGTTAAACAGCTTAAAATAAAATTAGGCTTCCTTCCAATAACATGATGGTGATTTGATATATTTTATCCGTTTGAGTTTGACGAATCAAGTCCATTCACTCATCAACTTTACACGGGACAGATCTGTGTTAATGGGTCAGAAAAAAGTTTCTGTGACCATCTGCAATGACAGGCTCCACTCTGAATACATTTTTGATTCTATGTTCTCATCTTGGAAATTCTCAGCCGTTCCATTCTGTTGTCTTCCACTTGTCCGAGGCCGGGTCGTAGGGACAACAGCCTCAGAAAGGAAACCCAAGCTTCTCTCACCCCGGCTGCATCCTCCAGCTCATCCGGGAGGATACTGAGGTGTTCCCTGTCCAGCTAAGAGACATAGCCTCTCCGGCGGGTCCTAGGTCTGCTCTGGGTCTCTGCCTGGTGGAATGGAACACCTCACCCACGGGGTGTTAGGGAGGCATCCTAACCTTCTATACTAACTTCCTCGTTAGTATAGTGGTCAGTATCTCTGCCTGTCGCGCAGAAGACCGGGGTTCGATTCCCCGACGGGGAGATATTTTTTATATTGGGGAGACGGTGGCTCAGTGGTTAAATTCGTGGTGAAGTTCGCAGGTTCGCATCCCACTGAGTACGCGTCTACAGTCCTTGGAGAAGACACCTAACCCCCCGTTTCTTCCACCATTAGCACCGTCATAGGTGGCAGCCTGTAATGCATCACACAAATTTCCCGGTGAGGGATGAATTATGTATATTGAAATTAAAAAAATAAATAACCAGAGGCCCGGACCACCTCATCTGGGTTTTCTCAATCCAGTGGAGCAACGGCTCTGCTCCAAGCTCCTCCTGAATGGTAGAGCACTTCACACTATCTCTGAAGGAGCCCAGGCATCCTCAGGAGGAAGCTCATTTTGGGCGCTTTTATCCACAATCTCGTTCATTCGGTCACTACCCACAGTTGGTGACCATAGGTGAGGGTAGGAATGTAGATAAACTGGTAAATCTGCCATGAGCTGCCATTTTATTGTGGTGGAAAGGTTTGCGTGCCCCAATTATCCTAGAAACTATGTTGTCTGGGGCATAAAGTCCTGGTAGGGTCACCCAAGGCAAACAGGAGTAGGGGTTAGGTTTGCAACATTGTTTTTTCTGTGTGGAGTTTGCATGTACTCCCTGTGTATGTGTGTGTTTCCTCCAGGTACTACGGTTTCCTACCTCCGTCCAAAAACATGCATGTCATGTTGAATGGCTGCTATGAAAGTGCCCCCAGGGCTGAGTTTGTGTGTGGCCTGGCGACCTGTTCAGGGTGTACCCTGCCACTTGGAAATTAGTTGGGATAGGTTCAGACACCCCCCACAACCCTGTTGAGGATAAGCAGTTCAGAAGACAAAAAAAACCCAAACATTTTAGTGTGTTGTGCGTGATGTCAAGTTCAAAGCCATACTGAAAATAAATATCTAGAAGCTGCTGCAGAGCTTTACTGTATAGACTCAGCAGAAGTAGGTCATCTGTAGACAGATGGTTTTGTGAGTGTTGTTTAACACAACATCTGGTTTGGTCTCATTCAGACTCACTGATAGATTGTACGTGTAGACAAAGGAGAGGTGATAGTGAGTGGTGAGGGGAGCCACATTAGCGTGTTAGGAGATAAAATCAGAGAGGCCAGACTAAGAGGATTCAGACATGTCCAGATAAGAGAGAGAGAAAATATGAACCGAAGGTAATTGAGTTTGGAACTGCCGGGCAGGAGGCCCAGAGGAAGACCAAAGAGGAGGTTTATGAAGAAAGTTGCACATAAATGGTACGCAAATGTTTGTGCGTTGTCAAAATGTACGCTGCGTACCACATCTGATGTTCTGGAGAACTTCTGCACAACAAAATGACAAGACATGTTGCACATTAGCACAAAATGGACAAACTAAACTGATGTCCTTTTCATCTAAAAATGCCATTTGATTTCTGAGAATGAGCAAAACTAGAGTTTTAAGAGAAACATGCAATAAAAACAAAAACAAAACATGTTTATCTCCTTAGACACAGAATGTGACACCTGTGATACAACCAAATAATATCAGACTCAACTGATGTTAGTCCCAAACAAACTCAATTCTTGTTGTTAACTGTGTTCAGCTCTCACATGAACTAGGTCTGTTTTATTTTGTCCCAATAAAAGCAGCAATAAGGATTCTGATGACTAATGATGATTATGTGGGAACCTGCTTTTGGATTTTACTCATCTAGCATTTTGGTTTTTAGTTTGAAGTCATGAAGCTGGCATGTGATCATTGAGTCATTCAGATTGCTTTTGGATTCTTTTACATTTAGATTTAAAATAATAAAAGTTGGAAACGTAGGTAGAATTTGGCAAACTTGTGTTTTGGCCTCTTCAGGCAACTTTTCTTTCACAACCTTAGTCAGTGTTTAACATTTTTAAGTCTCATTGAAGGAAATCCTGACCTCTAGTGGAGAAACTTTTCACCACCAGGTGTCAGTATTTCCTCGTAGCAAAACTTTTTTATGATTCAGCTGAAACACAATTGTTAGGGGCAGCACAGTGGCCTCACAGCAAGAAGGTTGTGGGTTCGAGTCCCGGATGGGGACGAGGCTTGGAACACTGGCCTTTCTGTGTGGAGTTTGCATTTCTCCCCGTGTTTGCGTGGGTTTCCTCCGGGTACTCTGGTTTCCTCCCACCCTCCAAAGACATGATAGGTTGATTGGCTGGTGCCAAATTGCCCCTAGGAATGAATGAGTGTGTGTGTGGATTGTTGTATGTGTGTGGCCCCGTGACAGACGGCGACCTGTTCGGGGTGTACCCTTACCTTCGCCTTGAATTAGCCGGGATGGGCTCCGGCACCCCCTGAAACCCCAAAACGGACAGACAGATAAGAAGATGGTTGACTAACAATTGTTGGTTGGAGGTCTTTTTTCTTTCTTCAGCCTCTCAGTCACTTTCTTAACGGTCCCTTTTACGGTTAGGGGCCCATCTTGGCTGATTTGAGGCGAAGGGTAGGGTACACCCCAAACAGGTCACCAGTCTGTCGCAGGAGATTTTTTTTTTTGTAAATCTTAACCATGAAAAAGTTATTAATATTGCACTTGGTGAGAACTTACATGCAGAAATATATTTTAAGATGCAAAAGTATCTTTAAAATTTTATCACCACTGAAAAAAACCCAGGTCTTCTTGGTAAAGTCATGGGATCATGGAAAAATTTGAATATACACTTTTTTAAAACGTCACATTTCAGCTGTTTTCTGTTGAGTTATTGGAATCCAAAATAATTCAGAATGAAAATGCAGTTTTTTACAAACCATTCGATTTACTTTCCCCTTGCAGTGCATGCTTTACAGACTAAATGTCTGCTGACCAAATCTTTTCTTTAACAGGCAGTTGCAAGTACTGCCTGTTAAAGGCAAAATGAGTTCCTGAGAAAACATGGATTGGTTTGAGATTTCAAACAAACCCTTGCACTCAATCCCAGAATTTACTTTGGGTAGATGGTAGTCTGGAGAGAAATTAAGACCTTTAAAAGAATGATTCAAAACTAATTACAACATATGGCTTTATTGCAAACATCCTTTCTTATGCCACAAACTGTAATCTAACAACTTGCATTTTCTTTCTTCCCTTTTTTTCAGTGATTAATATCAGATGCCACAATGTATACAATGTTTACCTGACAGCAGGGCTGAACTGGAGCAGTTGTGATCAACTTTTTAAATGGATTTGTGAGTAAAAGATCTCTGAATGTTTCATCTGATCTGAGAGAAATCTGACAATCCGTTCACTCTTTTTTGCTTCCAATAAAGTTTAGGATCAAGTTTAAGATTGTATTTCTAGTTCGACAGAAACACCTAATCTTTTGGAGCAGATTCCTTGGATTAACAAACCTTTTACTCAATCCGGAACCCAGTTAGAAGATCAACTCAGCTTTACTGAAGCTTCTATTCTCAATCAAGAGCAGAGAACATTTTGAATTATCGCGATGGTAATAATAACCGTTATATTTGAGAAAATCAGTATGTCTTCAGGGGCTGATGCAGGATTTTCTAAAGGGTGTGGGACGGCGTGAGGTCATTGACAAAGCCAGTATAGGGGAGGCTGGCATTCCTCCCAGAACATTTTGAAAAATAAAAGTCATTTTCCTGCATTTTGGTGGCCTATTTGCTTGCCCTGTAAGGGGATAGCTTGACTATTCCCCTTTCCACACCGTTTTTTACTGTACAATTGATGCCACCAGAAGGCAGTATTTAATTTAAAATCTTTTGATTATCACCACGATTGTGCATTTTTAAAAGATTATAAAGAAGTCAACAAAATATTTAAACTCATTTAGTCTTTTGTCAGCATGTTTCTGAGAGATTGTCATCTATGGCATTTCATGTGATTCACTTCAGCTATTTCATTTGAAGAAAATCAGTTTCTTCAGTCAGTGAAACCTTAAATCAAATTTGTGGGAAAGAAATTATAGTTTTTTTCAGAGGGTTTAAATTCAGTACAAAAAAAGGGCAAAAAGATTGATCGGAGAAAATACCAATTTTCCTACTGATAATAAGAAGAGAGAAAACAGATAAATTACTGCCTTTAAACTAAATTTAAATCCTTTAAATGAAAGTCAGCCAAAGTTGTTCACTCACTGCATCCTCCTCTACTAGACAGTTTAAATCTTTTAGAGATTTTATAAAGAACACAATGACCTGGATGTGGCTACTATTTATTTAACAACTCATTCTTTCTAGTCTGAAACCTTTTACAAACTTTGAACAGAGTTTGGTCTTTATTTTTCATCAAATTTAGTGAGTTACATAACTACAAAAATCTCAGGCCCATTTAGATCCTGACAAACAGAAAAAGATCAGCACGTCCCAAATGATCATCTTGTCATCAGGAAGCAGACAGGAAGGTAAAGAGTCAGTTATAAAAAGGTCATTTGACCTGTTTCATCGAGGTCGTCTCACCCCTAACTGCTTCCATTACGCAGTGCCATTGTGTAACATCCTCACCAGTGCAAACAGAGGTGGTAAACTGATGGACTGCGGGCCGATCGCAGCCGTCAACATGATTATTTGTAGCCTCTAATTTAATATGAATGCATTCCCCAATAAATGAACGAATAAAACTTGATTCGAAGTGGGACGTCTGAAGGCTTACAAACATAAGTATTTAATCATATTCTGGACAGAATTGCATTTATTTTAACACAGTCAGAAGAATTTAAATAAAGATTTTAGCAGCAGAAATTCCCTTTTATGTCGTGGTTCCCTCACCCACCACCAAGGGGAACCCTAGACCACCTTTTCTTTCCCTGACTCCTACCTGATTCTGCACACCTGTACCTTGTTTCACCTGCGGCCTATTTAAAGGCCTCTCCGGCATTCTTTGTGGGTCTTCTTGAGATAAATACCTTGGAAATGAATTCTGACCATGAGCTGCCTTTTGACTCTTGTTCCTTTTTTACAGCTCTGCTGGACTACCTCTGTTGAATAAATCTTTGTTTGTTGTTCCGCAATTGGGCCCTCTTCCTTACGCACCCCTTCACAACATTTTAGCACTATGTCACCATCAACAACTAGTAAGATTCCTCTTCTTCATCACTTTCAGGTGGCACTTCTATCTTCCTGAGCTGCTGAGAGAACAAAGTATAAATTTGTAATGATGTTCTTGCTTTTCTTTGTCAATATGATACCGATTTTTGTCTTGTGACTAAAAGATCACTGTGCTCACTTTGAATTTTCTCTTCAGCAAAATATGTGGAAATATTTTCGTCTTTAGAAGATTTAAGAGTTTTTTATTTCAAGAAATTAACAATAGGCAATAGGAAAGAAATAAAGAAGAGGAATGAAGACGAGACAGAGTACATGTGTGGTAATGAGAGAGACCCAAATGGAAAAGTGAGGTTACAGGGAGAAGAGATAAAGAAGGTGGAAGATTTTAAGTACTCAGAATCAACAGTCCAGAACAATGGAGAGTGTGGAAAAGAGGTGAAGAAGCATGTGCAGGCAGGCTGGAACGGGTGGAGAAAAGTACGAGGTGTGATGTATGATAGAAGAGTTTCAGCTAAGATGGAAGGAAAAGTGTACAAAACCGTGGTGAGACCAGCCATGCTGATTGGTCTAGAGACAGTGGCACTGAGGAAAAGACAGGAAACAGAGATGGAGGTAGCAGAGATGAAGATGCTGAGGATCTCTCTGGGAGTGACCAGGATGGACAGGATCAGAGGAACAGCACATATTAGAGGTTGTGGAGATAAAGTCAGAGAGACCAAACTGAGATAATTTGGACATGTGCAGAAGCGAGAGAGAGTACATCGGAAGAAAGATGCTGGGTTTGGAACCACCAGGAAAGAGGACTAGAGGAAGACCAAAGAGGAGGTTCATGGATACAGTGAAGGAAGACATGAAGATAGTTGGCGTGATCGAAGAGAATGCAGCAGATAGGGTTAGATGGAAGAGACTGACTTGCTGTGGCGCCCCCTGAAGGGAAATGCCAAAAGGAGAAGTATAGGCAGGGGCCTAATGTTTGACACATCGGCATTGATTTATTGTTGTTTATCCGAAACATTGCAATTTTTTCTAACAACATTTTCTTGTAAAAAACTTGTTGCGTCCCAGTTTCACACAGACATTACCTCAAATCCCCCTGAGGTTAATAAGTTTAAGGCCCTCACCTTACATCATACATCCAGGAATCAGTGCTAAACTGTCTACCAGTGACTGTAAGTAAATCAAATTAGAAAGAAGCACCTAAAAAATGATTGCTTAGTGATGTTTATGAACACTTAGACTGTTTTCTCATTTTTACTTTTGGCACCTTTTTATTTTAACCAGTTCCATATGGAGCTGCTCCTCACTGCTCGAGGAGCAAAAGTTTAAATAAAATTAAACAGATACAATCTGCTTTTCTTCAGCAATGAAAGCTACTTCTGTACAACTGGTATGTGTAACACACAACACATTGTCCATACACTACAAATTGAGTTCAATTCACAGTTTTAGGAGTTTGGCTCAGACTCGTTGAGAGAATGAGAACATGAGTAAGCTTTATGTTGAGGAGTATTAACTCTAACATAGTATAGTGAAGAAATTAAACGTAAGCAACGGGACAAAAAACAAAGAATCATGTGGACTCTGAAGGCATCGTCTCGATGGGTTATGTAAAAGCAGGCCTTTTTCTTTTTAAGTATGTGAGAAAAACAAGTGTCTTGTACGTAATCTATTTGATATTACTTCCTATGTTAATTTGGGGTTTTTTTATTAAACATTCCCAGAAATTTAAATCCGTTCTGTTGTCTTCTGCTTATCCAGGGTCGGGTTGCGGGGCAACAACCTCAGATGGGAAACCCAGGCTTCTCTCACCTGGCTGCATTCTCCAGCTCACCCGGAAAGATCCTAAGGTGTTCCCTGGGAAGCTGTGAGGCATAGTCATAGTGGGCCTGGGCTCTGCTTCTTGGTTTCCTCCCAGTGGGACATGCCCGAAACACCTTGCTAGCGAGGTATTCGGGAGTCATCCTAAACAGATGCCCGAACCACCTCATCTGGCTTCTCTTGACCCAGAGCAGCAATGGCTCTACTCTGAGCTCCTCCCGGATGACAGAGCTCCTCACTCTATCTGTGAGGGAGTGCCCAGCTGTTTAAGCCTGTTGGAGTTGGGGTTTTAGGGGTTTATTTAAATGAAAGGTTTGAAACTGCCAGAATGAAAAAAATAATCCTAGTTTCTTGTGACAAGATATTTGCTTCTAAAAGGATAGATAGAAAGTTCAATGAGCTGTTAAAACTGGTTTTAGAAACATTCCCCCTAATTTTACTGCTTTATTCTAACGAGATTATGGTTTAATTTAAAAAACTGCCTTTTGTAGAAATTTTTTTTCTGTTTTTTTGTGTTGCAACTTTGCTCATTACCTCACATGGTTGAACTCAAACATGTTTCATTTTAAAGATCAAAATGAGCCAGAGAATAATTTATCATCAGCCTACTTACAAGACATCCACTTAGTCAATATTTCAATGTCACTGCTTCTGAAGATGAATATTCTGGGATGGAGAGTAGCAATTTATCATGATGACAGTGAAGAGAAAACTGTGGACTCACACATTCCCTTGAAGGTCAGTGGGCAGGGGTGTGACTGTAGTTCAGGGGCAGAGAGAGGACACCACGGGTAGTTATGTCCTCTTCAAAATGTTTTTGCACATCCTGTTATTCAGAAAAATCACCAGGAGCCTAAAGAGACTAAAAAACAGGCTGTTATAACTGATAAGATAATTCTGGCTCCATGGGTTATCATCACCTGTCTCTGGAGACGGTGTGGATCGTAGTTCTGTAAAAAGAGTTGGAATCTAAAGCATATTTTCCAACATTCGTATAGAAATTGATATACAATATAGTATTTATGAATATTTATGTGTGTGTTTTGTGAAGGTAGATGTGGATAGAACGTTCCCTACATATATACTTATAGATGTATTGGTATATATTGATCGATATACAAAACAAATAATAATCTTGGTGTACTTCCTACGAAATCAAGAAAATATAGCATTTATCAACGGATTTCTAAAATAATAGGAGAAGAAGACTGTAACGGCTCCATGACAGACTGGCGATCTGTTCAGGTCTACCCTGCCCCTTGCCTTGAGTCAGCCGGGATGGGCTCCAGCACCCCCCGCAGTCCTGTAAGGGATTGACCAGGCATGTCCAAAGTCTGGCCCGGGGGCCAAATGCAGCTTGTGGTCAATTTTTCTATTTCAAACATTAGGAAGGCTGATCCAATCCAATCTGACCTTCAGATTGGATTATTTTCAGCGTGTTGGTTTAGAAATATTTCTATGCAGTGCAAACATTCACTTTCCGCTCTGGAATGTCCTTCAGTGTGCTTGTATCACACAATCAGAACGATGATGCTTTTATCTTGAGTGCCTTTCTGAGTGGATGCATGCAGATGATTAGCTGAAGGGCAAAAGATATACGCTCCATCTTTAATCATAAAAAATGTCAGACAAGAAGCCATTGAATACAACTTAAATGTTTACAATGAAAACGATTTTCCACAGCGAATGTCTTCCTTGAATGCAACACTGTTTTAAGAACAGTTTTGCGAAGAACAAAATTTTACTGTATTCATTTTATTTATTGTGTTACAGCTCTGAAACACCGGCTGCCCGATCTGTTTCAGCCCTAATGGTGAGCAGGCACAGTACGTTGATTACACAACATACAAAATGCTTCCTCAGGCTGATGGCTTTTCAATCTCTGAGCACTCCGTACTTTCTACTCGGCTGAGCAAGAGAAATGAAAACAAAAGGATATGAGGGTCGAAGCCAAAGGCCTTCATCAGGAGAACATCTAGCTCTTTGCGTTTTCACTCTGGTATTCTGCATTTTTAACATATTTTTAGAGATATGGACGCTCACATTCACGGCTCCTTTTTTTTAAAACCTTTTGATCTTTTCTGTATTGAAAGGAACTGAAGAATGAATTGTCTGGTGAGATTTGTCATGTGAGGATTGAAACCTACCGTACATAATGGTTGTCCAGCTGTCTATTGATAAAAGTTCATATATTTGTTTAGAAAAACATAATTTGGATACACAGTGGGACATGTCCTGGGTGTATCCTTCCTCTTGCCTCCTAATGTGAGACATACTGTATTTACTTGAGCCGTGAAGTCTGCTCTTTAAAGCGGCTGGTAAAAAATACATCAACACCGTCAAAATCTTATCAGTTCATCTATAGTTGGTAGCTGTGTGAAGTTTTATTTAAATCCGTTCACCTGTTTACGAGCTCACAAACGTGTTACAGAAGCACGGACAGCCCGAGTGCAACTTCCTCCAAATTGTTTGGGCAGAGACCAAGAAAAAAATGTTTAACATGGTTCCAAGAAATACTAAATTTTGACAAAAAAAATCCCTAAATTAAATGTTCATGACCACTATGAGCCTTTCAAATAATGAAATTAGAGTTTTAAAAATTACTTTGCTACACTTAGCAGATGGCAAAGACCGCTTCAAACCCTGCAACCTTTTTTTTTTTTTTTGGAGAAACTCTTTATGGGGAAAAAATGGATAAATTCCAAAGCTATAAAAACAAAAACATTAAAATTCTAGGAAATTTGATTAAATATGGTGGACAAAACTAATTTAATTAGAACCAAAATTTCCCAGCTTGTTTATAGAAAATCTTTTTTTCAAGTAGTTTCTTTCCCTATTAACATACTTTTTAAAAGGATAATCTGCTGATGTGTAATTAATTTAGCATGTCATACTTTTCGTGAAAAACATAATTACAACTTTCAGACAAAAGTTTGCTGTCTCAGAGTTTAAGCAGAGCTCTGTAATTACATCTTTTTTGTAATGTGATTAAATCATTTTTTGCTTGGATTAAAAAAAAAAGCAAAGTCCAAGAAAACTGTTATTTTCCTAGAAAATTGAGTTTTGAGAAACTGGGCTTGTGCCATTGCTGGAGAAAAGCTTCCTGTTCTCTCCTGGAATTCAAAGAAAAAAACAGCAAATGTTGAGAAAATCCTCAACACAGTAATTTGTTTTAATTTAATGAAGATCAAATTAAAAAGACCATTTAGTAGATCATAAGAAGCAAAACACTTATTTTCAACACCCAGTAGAACCAGTCTAAGCTTCAAAGTAGACAACTTTATCTCTGTTACCATGTAGATTATTATAGGATATTTAAGTGTCCTTGACTTTGATTATCCTAAAGAAACAGTGACAGTGTTTTACATCATTCTTCTTCTTTCGGCATTTCCCTTCAAGGAGCGCCACAGCAAGTCAGTTTCTTCCATCTAACCCTATCTGCTGAATCCTCTTTGGTCACACCAACTATCTTCATGTCTTCCTTCACTGTATCCATGAACCTACTCTTCGGCCTTCCTCTAGTCCTCTTTCCTGGTGGTTCCAAATCCAGCATCCTTCTTCCGATGTACACTCTCTCTCTCCGCTGCACATGTCCAAACCATCTCAGTCTGGTCTCTCTGACTTTATCTCCAAAATATCTAACATGTGCTGTTCCTCTGATCCTGTCCATCCTTGTCACTCCCAGAGAGATCCTCAGCATCTTCATCTCTGCTACCTCCATCTCTGTTTCCAGTCTTTTTCTCAGTGTCACTGTCTCAAGACCAAACACCATGGCCGCTCTCACCATGGTTTTGTACACTTTTCTTTTCATTTCTGCTGAAACTCTTCTATCACACATCCCACCTGATACTTTTCTCCACCCGTTCCAGCCTGTCTGCACACGCTTCTTCACCTCTTTTCCACACTCTCCATTGCTCTGAACTGCTGATCCTACGTACTTCTTCCACCTTCTTTATCTCTTCTTCCTGTAACCTCACTTTTCCATTTGGATCCCTCTCATTCACACACACGTACTCTGTTTTACTCTGACTGATCTTCATTCCTCTTCTTTCTTGTGCAAATCTCCACATCTCCACCTTTTCCTCCACGTCTTCCCTTCTCTCACTATAGATCACAATGTCATCTGCAAACATCATTGTCCATGGAGATTCTCATACCTTTATGATCTTAAAGAAGAGGTATCATCAACCAGGAGAGATTTGGGAGACTGGGGTAACTTAAAGCATTTATTGAGGACAAATTATGAAACTTTTGGCTTAAAAATAATTATTTGTATTTCACATTTATTTAATTGTGAAATCTGTATTTTCATTGCATGGGCAGTTGTTTTATTTTGTATGAATAGTTTTGTGCAGAAAGTTGGCCATCGCAGATGAACATGGGGTAGAAGACATTCAAGGTCGGATGTTTGAGATACTGGTCTCTTGTTACAGGCAGGGGCAAGTTCTATTCTTTAACCTGGTTTCAGAGCCAAACTGCTCCTTTATCTCATCAGCACAGATATTTAATCCAAAGATAGAGAGCGTCATGTTCATCACTCCCGGTTTATCACAGAGAAGAAAGGTCATCATTCCATCCTTGAAAGTGTTCACAGTCTGCTGTCATATCATCTCACACATGCTCCATGCAAAATCTCTCTATACAGAGCAGAGCCTTATCAGTGTTGTGTCATACGAAATGTTCAGCATTTTTCATAAGTAAATCCAAAAAAATGAAATGTTTTGAAATTGTGTCTTGATAAACACTCATTTTGCTTCAAAATACTGATACAAAATCTTCTGTAAGGATTAAGACGTGACAAGATATTCTGTGACTAGTTGATTTGTGAAGCATATCAACCACAGATAAAACTGGTTCTGTTTTATATTGAACCCCAATTTGTGACAAAATGATAAAACTTTCAAACTTCAGAATAGTGACTCCATGAATAAATATGCAGTACTTATCCAAATCGACAGCAAGGTACAGATCGGGGAGGCGATAGCTCAGTGGTAGAATGTTCGCCCATTGGATTGGGAGTTCTCTGGTTCAAATCCCAATTAGCACACTACTAGGTGTCCTTGGGGAAGACACTTCACCTTCTGTTTCTTGTACCATCCTGCTGCGGTGTAATACAGCACAGAAAATTCCCTTATGAGGGATCGAAAAAGGATGTAAAAAAATATATTTGATTGAATATTTGTGATACAAAAAACTATTTCTCTGTGGTATATAAAACTATTTCACAACAATACCAAATTTAATGACAGAATTGTGTTAGAGGAGCACTACAGAATCCTCTGATGTGAAATTGCCAACATAACCCTGTTTATTTACAAAAAACTCTTTCCCTTCTTTAATTCCAATGGTATGATTTGGGTTTAAAGTCTTAAATTGGGAAATTTATGATTAAAGTGGCACTATTGAACTGTATGCAACAGAAACAAAGAGTGTCAAATATAATTTTCTAAAAACTTAACATTTAAATTTGGTGCACTGCGCCTTTAACAGAGTTCTCATTTGCATGGGCATGGATTACCCCTCATAGAGCAGCTCTGTATGAGGGAGGTTTCTGGTCTGAGTCACTCAGAAGCTCATTCTGTGTAGGTGCAGATCAGAAGAAACACACGGTGGAAATATGCAAAGATCTTCCTCTAAGAAAATCATTTCTTTCTGTAATTCCTTCACCTCTGAGTAGAGTCCTACAGATAGTGAATCCAGCCTGCAGGGATTGTTGGTAAAACAGATGGATCTTCTGTTTTAACATCTCTTTGTTCAGCATCTGTTTTCACTCCAACATGGATCATTTAGAAAAGGAGCACAGATCTGAAGAAGAGGATGAATATGAAGATGAAGAGGTGGATCCAAGAATACAGGTTAGTCTTTTTTACTTCCAGATATTTAGGGAATATTTTATTAAGTAGGATTGTAACCTTTCACTGGTCATATTACCACAAAATTTGCATCTGGATCAATTCCTTAATTTCTAACAATGAATCAGAATAAATACTCAAATCAAATAATTGTCTTGATCATTTCATGTGGATACTAATTTGCATCAGAGAAGAGGTCATAACCTCTCTAAATGAAGTTGATACAGTTACAAACACATTGATTTTTAGTGTCACACATTTATAAAAGTGTGTCTAAAATAATGCTTAAAAATACTGTATTGTCGGCTCAAACATGTAAAGTATTTTAATTAACAGCTATGATTGTCTAATTTAATGTGTTTTAATTTTTTTTAAAGACTAACATTTCACAACTTAACCAGAGCAGCTATAAAGTCCATTCTCTGAGCCACAGGAAGCCAGTGCAGAGTCCTGAGCACAGGATTAATGTCTTCATATCACTGGTTCTGCAGAATTTTGAATTAACTGCAGATGTTTTTGTTTGGACCGTTGCAATAATCTAACCTACTGGATACAAATAGAACCTCTAAGTCTGTGTTAGACACCAAACCTCTGATTTTGGTGATGTTTTTAAGGTGGTAAAAGGCTGCTGATATCGATTTGGGCTGTTATCAAATTGATACTTGCATCGATACGTGTATCGATACTTATATTGATACTTATATAGCTTTGATGTGACTATTAAAGTTAAAATCTGAGTCCATTATTTTTCCCAGACTTTTAACTTGGTTTTTCGGTTTTAGAGATAGTCTGAAGGTAAATGATGATACTTTGTTTTTGTTGGCCAAAGACAACGAGTTAAGTTTTGTCCTACCGCAAATGTTCCTTCCCTTTTCTCACCTTTACAGAGCTCATTGTGTGTCTCAGAAAATTGTTTTTTTGTCTAAATTTTTTCCTAAATTTCACAATGCTCACATTGTGGCAATAATGAATCTTGAATCTTTTTTTATTCCAATAAAGTCATCATAGATTGTACAACATGCATAATGTCAATGTAGAAAAAATTGTTATAAAAATTAGAGACACTTGTGACTTTTAATATTTCTTTCTCTCCATTGTGTTGCACTGGTTTGGAAATGTAAGATTTGTATTGTTGTGGTTTGTTAGATCTTTTCCTCTGTAATGATTATTAGATCATCATCAGCAAACGTGAGCAGTAAAAGGAAGAAAAAAAAATTTCTAAAGAAAACGACTTGGGATTTTTTTTGTGTGTGTTTGTATCAGTCTCAGTAGAGTTTAAGTCACAAGAAATTCCCTTTTCTTTCAACTCACCGCAAATGTTCACTCCCTCTGCACAATAATTTCAGAAGTTACAAATTTTACTTTCACTTTCTCTACTACGTAAGTGTTGTTTCATCTCTATATTTTCTCCCTCAGGGTGAGCTGGAGAACCTCAACCAGTCCACTGATGACATCAATCGATGTGAAACAGAGCTTGAGGTTAGTATGTGTGTCATGGTGTGGAGATGTAGAAGGAGGACCCTAATGTGTGACAACAAAACACAATTTACTAATCAAAAGTTCAGTAAATCAAAAAGCGCAGTAAAGCTTTAAGGCACAGGGCACAGGATTAAATCAGGATCAAAAAAGTTCAAATAATAAAACAGAGTTCAAGAATGCAACTTATTGTCAGTCAGCCAGGACAGAAAACCTGGTTGGAAGGATTAGTGGTAATGGCGATGACCCAACAAAGAAGTCTGGAGTGACAGGATCCACGGGTGTGTGTCATCAGACTAATCACCCTCAGGTGTCCCTCATAAGGGTGATGAGGGAAGAACCGGGGCTCCCTCTGGTGGCAGGGCATCATGACAATGGAGACCTGCAGTCATTGTGACAATGTGAAAGAGGGGCTGTATTGGGGAAGACAGAATAAACATGGTGCTTGGAAATGCCATATTTACCAGAAAAAAAAAAAAGATAAATATATTTATTATTCTGGGCTGCACAGTGGTGCAGTAGTTAGCACAGTGGCCTCACAGCAAGAAGGTCAGGGTTTGAGTCCTGGAGTAGCAGTGAGGCTTGAAACACTGTTCTTTCTGTGTGGAGTTTGCATGTTCTACCTGGGTGTGTGGGGGTTTTCTCCGGGTACTCTGGTTTCCTCCCACTCTCTAAAAACATGGATGTTAGGTTGATTGGCCACTATGAAATTGTCCCTAGGAATGAGGGTGTGTGTATGTGGCCCCACAACAGACTGGGGACCTGTTCGGGGTGTATCCTGCCTCTTGCCGGAAATCATCCGGGATAGGCTTTGACACCCCCGGCACCTTAGTAGGATTAAGTGGTTCAGAAAACAAAACGAATTACATCAAACTTATTGCTCTATTTCAGCGAGGTTTTTGTTTTGTGCCACAGTAAACTGGACAGATCGAACACCGTAGCAAAGTTTTTACATGATCATAAACTGTGTTATGATGTAAAGCGCTTTATCGTCTCCATAGAGACGGTTATGTTGGCTGCTGGTAAATGTGCTGTCTCAACAAAATCACTGAGTGGATCTAACTTTGAATCTTTTACTCTTAACTCTGAAACCTTAAAGTAGACATTTTTAGGTTGTGAACGTGGTTAAAAACAATACATTATTCCCTTATGATTAAATTTCTTTAATCATAAGGGACGTATAAAGTTACTTAGTTTGACTAAACTGTCAATAGGAAAATTTAAAATGAAGTCACAACCATTAGCATTTCATTCTCATTCCAAACTTAGGTCACTGAGTCCTTTAACAGTGACGTACTGCTGATCTTTGAATCCCATTAAAGTCAGTAAAGACTGTTGCGTTACATTCATGTGGGTCAGCAACTTGTGAAGGTTTACAGAGCTGAAAGTTCAGAGTTCGTTGACACAGATCCATCCCTTAAGAAGCTGAGAGCGAGAACACGTCAGATCTCATTTTAATGGCATTTGTCTTTGAATAATGAGCCTTTTGCATTTTGGGGGAATTCTTGCAAATAAACCAGCAGTTCGTAATAGGAATGAATCTAATTTAATTTAAGTCATTTATTTATCTGTGATGCATTAGGAGCAAATCTGCTCTTCTGCTCAGATTCATGCAAACTCCTAAAGTAAGCAAAAAAAAAATGGTTAACGTGGTGGAACCTAATCCCCAGCTTTAAAAAAAGATCTGCCGAGCAAATTTAACTAGCACAACAAAAGAATTTACTATCATAAAATCAAAATAATATTCTATTTAAAGAAACACTATATGCTCGTTCAGTTCACGGCTGTTAAGTTGAAATATAATGCAACCTATTGAGTTTAATGTCATAAATGATACAGTTTTTAGGTGTTGTAAGTGAGTGAAATCTCAAAATATCTTTTGCTTTTCTTTGGGAAGTACAAAGAAAAAAAATTGCATGCAATAAGAGGATTTAACCTGGATACAAAAAAAACTTTTGCTCATTTTTAATGTGAGGACTTGCAATTGTGTTTTGATTTAAAACACAATCTTAATTTTCTCCTGATACCTCAAAAATATGTTTAAAATATGAGCATGAACATCGGCAGTTTTTCTCCAGGAACGGTAGGATGGACATGATTAGAAATGAGTATATCAGAGGAACAGCACATGTTAGAGGTTTTGGAGATAAAGTCTGAGAGGCCAGACTGAGATAATTTGGACATGTGCAGAGGAGAGAGAGAGTACATCGGCAGAAGGATGCTGGGTTTGGAACCACCAGGAAAGAGGACTAGAGGAAGACCAAAGAGGAGGTTCATGGATACAGTGAAGGAAGACATGACGATAGTTGGCTGAAGAAGATGCAGGAGATTGGGTTAGATGGAAGAAACTGACTTGCTGTGGTGACCCCTGAAGGTAAATGCCGAAAAAAAAAGAAGATGAAGGTTAGGGGATGGAGGACCTGTGAGTTGATTGTGCTGTTTGGTTGCTATGGTTAAAATTTAACAACTCAATGGATAATATTTTACTAGGAAGCCCCGCTTATTTCTGTAATCTAAACAAAAAGCTGACATTTATTATTTTTTCACCACAAGATTAACCAAAAATTTATTAGAGAAGCTCTACTGAGCTATCGGATCAACTTAAAGAGACCCCCGCTTAATACCATTAAAAAAAAAAAAAACCTAAAGAAGTCATTAATGATGTATTTGAAAGATCAAATTGAATTTTCTGGCCTTAAAATAAAGTTCTTTTCACATCAAAAACTTTTTCAATTTAAAACTTTAAACGCTGTCTTAATAGAGGCCAAGCTTTTCTTAGACTGTAACAGTTCAACCAGCGGTGAGGGTAATGGGATCATTTATCAGCCCCACTGATGGACACAGGGATCTTGTTTCAGTAAATATTTCAGTCGGCTCTACAACATCTGGCTTCTTAAAGCTGGTAAAGATTTTGGATGAAACTGAAATGTTTGATAAAATGCTTAAAAGAAGCTTCACATGAGAGAATAAAACACTTACACAGCAGTTCAGATTGAATTAAAGTTAGAGGACGACCACAGGTTGGAAATTTAATACCGTAAACTTAAATACTTCAAAGCAAAGTGTTTCACACTTTTAGTGGTTTCTGAGTGGAAGGAGGTGGACCGCTGTTTCAAAGAGACTCAAAAAGCAGAACCATGAGATAAAAGACCCGCTGGATGATAAACAAAGCAAATTTTAATTTACGATCTTAAAAGTCAAACAACAAAACTTGATATTTGACGTAAAGTGTTAGTTGTTTGATTGAATGTGTAGAAATTTGCTTCTGTATGACGAGCGTCACAGCAGGAAATGAAACCATTACTCAGTGGAAGAATAAGGTTTACTCCGCAAAATTTCTCAGAAACTGTGTCAACTTTGCCCCTGTTCTCATGAATATGACCAAGGTTAAAAAAGGTCAAGGCCTTTGTCCCCGTATAGTCTTACATCTCAACTTTGATCCAGATAGAGAGAGAAATACGTAAAAAATAAGTCTTGTGGAATATTTTACTTCCTTTACTGGCCTGTCGGGTCTTTTAAAAACGTTCACTCTTCATAAAAAAGTTTAAGCTTTTAGTCGTAGTAAAAAATTCAAATTAAGAGCTTTGAGTACTGGAACAACACAATTTTTAAAACATGAATGTCTTACTCGCGTGGCCCAAAAAAAAAAAAAATCGAAATTTTCTACCTAGATAATAGGGATCTGATTCTCCATTTACTTCCATGCCTGTGGTTGGATAACCTCTGCCGCTTGGCACGTTAACTGTTTTCACA
Source organism: Neostethus bicornis (assembly GCA_902685375.1). NCBI lineage: Eukaryota > Metazoa > Chordata > Actinopteri > Atheriniformes > Phallostethidae > Neostethus > Neostethus bicornis. The sequence goes on along the minus strand of LR738541.1, from coordinate 14,725,066 downwards.
AACATTAAGAGTCACAGAGTCATTCAGTCATGAGGCGGTGTGCAGGTGGAAAGAGGGGGACCCTATTGCAGGCAGAAAATATGTTTTTTTTTTATTTGGCAGTCCATTAATACTGTGGACTGCCAAACACAGTTTCAGTGGCATGGTAAAACGTTATTGTCAGAATGTGTTCTTGGTCAGGCAACCAGGGAGACCTGGCTGAAAGGGATGGTATGACCTGACAAGGAAGTCCAGAGTGATTGCCCTTAAACAGATGGCAGGGTGCACAGATGTGTGCAATCAGGAATCATCCTCAAGTGACCCTAATCAGGTTGATTAGGAACATCCAGGTCTCCCTCTGGCAGCAGGAGAGGAGATCATGAACATTCAGAGACATGAGCTATTGTGTCACTGGAAGATTGACTTTTATTTTATCATCAAAGAAGGAACTTTTTTTTTTTACTATCAGATTTGTTTGAGAAAACAAGGTCTGAATTTCATTAATAGGAATGAGTTCTTCATCCTCTTCTGTGAACCAGACCCATTCTGGTCTGCAGAATTCTTTCTCCGGAGGGTGGCTGGGCTCACACTCAGATTGGGTGAGAAGCTCTGCCAACCGGGAGGAGCTCGGAGTAGAGATATACAGTACAGATTGAGAGAAGCCAGATGGGGTGGTTCGGGCATCTGGTCAGGATGCCTCCCGAGCGCCTTGCTGGTGAGGCGTTTTAGGCATGTCCCACCGGGAGGAGACCAAGAGGCAGACCCCGGACTCGCTGGAGAGACTATGTCTCACAGCTAGCCGGGGAACGACTCGGGATCCTTCCGGGTGAGCTGGAGGATGCAGCCGGGGTGAGAGAAGCCTGGTCCCCGAATAAGCGGAAGGCAATGGACAGAGCAGTTTTGACAGTTTTTCTGTGTTCTATTCTTTGGATTTCTTTTTTTCTTGATAAAAATGTTGCTTTTATTAGACTTTTTATTAAAGCTTCAGTGGTATGAGAATTTTTTTCCCAGGAAACTCATTTCAATTAGATTTTTTTCATTTTATTACTGAAACATTATGAAATGAAGTTTTGTGTCAATGACGGAAATGTCTTTCTTTGTGTTTCTACGTTGTTTAATAGAACGATGTTGTTCTCATAAAACTGTGTCAGCTATCCTCGTCAGATGACGTGATCTGCTACCCTACATTAAACAAAATCTAATGGCTGTAACCTAATCTAACTCGTGCATTATTTACACTTCGTGTTTTACTGTTAAAGCACACTGTGACTCAGCAAAGGAGAAGTTTCGTTTCCACTTTTAACAACTATACTTACTGAAGTTAGAGTTTAAATAAAGGGTCACAAAAAACTTCACAAGAAACAAACGTTTCTTTCTGGCTGCTTTTTATAAAGAGCTGAGAAATCCAATTTATTCCAACATCAGATGTTTTTTATCAAGTATAAAACTCAACGTCCGCTCCCTGTTAAGTTGTTTTGTCTCTTAAATGTTTCACATGACTAATTTAAAATTAAGAAAACACACAAAAACTTTAAAAAATGCTTATTTATTTGCTTTTTTTGATCACATTGTAAAACCTATTTAGGATTACCATGAGTTTATTATCAATAATGCATTTTTTTTGTTGCAGTTTTTATAGTTATATTTTTTTCTCTTTGAGACGCCGCCAGTATTTTGATAGTATTTGAATGCAAGGTTGTTTTGGTCATGGATTTTGTTCCTCACCACACCCACATTCTAATGCCTCACTTTAGCCAGATGGTTTCTGTGGGTGCCCGTGTCTCCTGGAGCTAGGTGGACCCCTGTGGTTTTGGCCGCTGCCCTCATGGGCAGGCCAACTCCTGGTGTGGATCTTTCCCCAGTTATCGTTTCCTCACAGCATCAGACCGGATGCTTATTTTTATTTCAGTTAAGAAGACAGGAGCTAGCGGTTCAGGTAAAATATGGGTTGGGAGGGGTGTGTGTGCATGTGCTCTGCTCATGCTCTGTCCCTCTCTTGAACATAAAGAGCCTTTTTCATTTAAAAGCATTTAAAAAAGAATGTAAAAAATTGTATTTTGTTAACTTGTTCTTTGCACTCTATTTGTGTCCTGAGATAAGAACTGTGCTGTGTTGTGCACGTGTCCAAGGGGCTGGACTTAACAGGGAGCGAGATGAAGAGATAAGAATTGTTATCCAACAAAACATGCTTGTTTCTCTATTTTGGGATCAAACATACTATGCCAGATAAGGTCTAGTTATCCAAAACTTTCAATAGTGCAAAAAAAGTCAAGCTCTCTCTATGAGAGCTGTCTGAAAAATGCCTCTACGAATCTCCGTTCCCACCCTCACTTATGGTCACCATCTGTGGGTGGTGACCAAAACAACGACATCCCAAATACAAGCGGCTGAAATTAGCTTCCTCCACAGGGTGTCTGGACTCTCACTCAGAGATGGAAGGAGGAGCTCTGCCATCTGGGAGGAGCTTGGAGTAGAGCCATTGCTCCTCTAGATCGAGAGAAGCCAGATGGGGTGGTTTGGGCATCTGGTTAGGATGCTTCCTGAGGCATGTCCCACAAGAAGGAGACCCAGACGTAGACCCTAGACCTGCTGGAGAGACTCTGTCTCACAGCTAGACAGGAAACTCATCGGGATCTTCCCAGGTGAACTTGGGCATGGAGTTGGGGCAAGAGAAGCCTGGGCTTCCCGTCTGAGGCTGTTGACCCTACGACCCATGCAAAGCGGAAGACAACAAATTATAATGAGGATATTTAATGGATTTAGCATCTCCTATGTTTATGTAATATTTGGCTTTATTTTATTGTCAGATCTTAACGACTTAGGATTTTAATTATCAGCTCCTATGCTTCAACTGATTGGGCACACCTAACATATGATTTCTGCTACTCTTGTTTTTTTTTTTCTTTCTTAGGAGGCGAGGCAGAAGTTTCGCTCAGTTGTAGTGGAAGCGACGATGAAGCTGGAGGAAGTTGTGAAGAAAATTGGCAAACCCGTGGAAGAGGCAAGGCCATACTGGGAGGCACGCCGGTCGGCCAGACAGGTAGGAGTCCGACAGATTGAAAACAAAAGCACAAACAAGTTGAAAGGATTGAATGATTCAGAACTGATTGCATGTCAGCACATGCAAACAGAAAGTTCAATTCTGTTTACAAACTGTCACCTTTACTCTACATACCCCACCTGTTTTTGTGGTCTCACACAAAAATCACAACAAAATAAAGACGTTGTTGTGAGTTTCGTGAACAAAAGGCTTTGAAAATGTTTGCTTTGTAGGGCAGGTCCTACTTGCATCACTATGCCTGTTTTATGATTTAAGTACACCTAGATCTATGTAATCAGTCCCTGAAGATTGATTGTAGAAGTGGAAGTCTGTCTGAATGGAGGATTGATAGAAGGGATTTATGAGGCATGCATGATATGTTTAAATGAGAGGTGAGTCACAAAATATCTCAGACACGCTCTGCAGGCTTAAAATGTGAAGCTACTGATTTGGATACCTTTCATTTATGTTTATGCTAAAAAAAAAAAAAAAAAAAAAAAAGCATTCCTGCTTTTTTTTCAACGTGCTGTATTCATACCTCAAATGGGGAAATGTGTACGCTGTATTGCACCGCAGCAGGCGTCACATATAGTGGGAGAAACAGAGTGTTCTCCTGTAGGACACTAAAACATGAGCCAAGTGGGACTTGAACTGGCTTCTCTCGTCCAAGGACAAACAGTCTACCACTGAGCCAACACCTCCTCCTATTTTTTCATGTTTCGTTCTGTCATCTTCCGCTCATCTGGGGTCGGGTCGCAGGGGCAACAGCCTCAGACGGGACGCCCAGGCATCTCTCACCCCGGCTGCATCCTCCAGCTCACCTGGAAGGATCCTAAGTCATTCCCCGGCCAACTGTGGGACATAATCTCTCCAGCAGGTCTGGGGTTTGCCTCTTGGTCTTGACCCGGTGGGACGTGCCCAAAACCCCTCACTAGTGAGGCGCTCGGAAGGCATCCTGACCAGATACCCGAACCACCCCAACTGGCTCCTCTTGACCTGGAGGAGGAGCGGCTCGCCTCCCGGATGGCAGAACTCCTCGCCCGATTTCTGAGTGAGAGCCCAGCCACCCTGCGGAGGAAGCTCATTTCGGCCGCTCGTATCCGGGATCTCATTCTTTCGGTTACCACCCACAGCTGGTGACCACAGGTGAGGGTGGGAACGTAGATCAACTTGTAAATCGAGAGCTTTGCTTTTCGGCTCAGCTCTCTCTTGACCACAACGGACCGATGCAGACAGACCTATTTTTTCCCTTTTTTTAAAAAAAATAATCACCTACCTTGACTCCATCTAAAATGTGAGATGTACAGTTTAACACCTTGGCCGATTCAACGCATGATGCTTGCTTGATGTTATAAAGGGGAAGAAAGCACCCGCACATCTCGATAAGCAGCCGTCTCCACGAAGCATGGCAACTGACTCAAGCTTTAGAAGTTTTATTGCTGCCTTTTATTGCTCTTTCCTTTTCTAAGCAGGTTATCAGTCACGTTCACGTTTTCACAACCAGATAAAGCGTTACTATGGGAATGGAGGCTAATTTGCTGCAGCGGTGAAGGAGTGTGTGTGGAAGAACACACAGGCTGAACTTCCTCTTTTTAGTTTTAACCCGTCTAACCAACATGGAGGCTACTTTTAGAATGAAATGTCACATGGAAATGTCAAACGTTCCATCTTGAATGTGGATTCCAAATAAAGCCGCACGGCTCCTTTCAGCCAACAGGACTAGATGTTTGAACTGTTCTGTTCTTTTCAAAAAACAACATCAATTCAAACTCGTTTATTAAAATAGTAGGATTGTGAGCAGTTAGTCGCTCCACAAGCGATTTAAAAACAATTCCTAATTAGAGACAAGCACACAACGGAGCACCGTCTCATCAGCATTGTCACCATAGCAACCGTTCAGATTAATCAAGCTTCCTGTGGAGGATCTCCTTGAAGAAACACTGGGTTTCAAATCAATTACAAATGAAAGAAAAAAAAGACAAAACAGGTATAAAATAAATACAAAAATGATCTGATGTAAGTCTATGTTTTGTACCGTTTTAAAAATGTGCTAATAACAATTTATTATGGGGTTTATATTTAACTTATTTTGATGAAAACGCTTGTTCTCTCAGTTAAAAAAATTAGATAACAGTATGAAAAAAAATATTCCAATATATTTTTACAATCTGCTTTCAAATGGATTCAGTTTTAGTTTCATATTGAATCTGAGTCTCTCTTGATGTGATGTAACCTGACGATATAGTGAAATTAAAAATATCCCATGAATAAGACTGTTACTGTTCAAAATGAATCTCTACTCTTTTCATCTCAACGCTTTTCACAGAAACCTTTAACCTGTAGCTTTTTTCTGCTTTTTAAACAACAGCTGCACAAGTTTGATGGCGTTCGTTGCTTTGTATGAAATTGCCAAAAGGCTCTTCAATTTTGTCTATTCTCATCGTTTCCATTCATGACTGAGTTTCCAGTTTTGAGTTATTTCTAAATGGGAAAGCATCGCAAACATTTTAACAATGAGGGAAATTCAAGATGCGCAAATGTCCTTGTGAATTTAGAAAGAATCTTTCAGAGTGAGGGCTCTAAAGAATAGGCTTTTAAAAGATGGGGAAACTGTTGCTGTGGTTTAAAGTAATCTTCATCTTATTAGACATAAGAAATAAAATTACTTTCTTTATCTTCGATAAAGTCCTGACGTGTATGAATGATAAAAAAAAATCTAGTGAGGACTCATTAAACAAGCTTTTAGAGATGATGCACAGGATTTTTTTTCTTTCTGAGAGTTTCTTTAGGCAGGAATCAAACTGCTGACCTCTCTTGCTTACCTGTTGTTAACTTTTTTATAGCTGTTGTGAGTGAAAGTTTAAAGGTTTGAAGGTGAAAGGTTGAATATTTTTGGTGGAGGACAGCGGAAATTATTTTCTGTACCGTTCCTTTGAGCAGCGGGGTTGCAGGAGTCTGTTGCTGAAGCTGCTCTTCAGATGGTCCACATATTCATGGGGGGCTTGGAGGGATTTAGCATGATTAATGACAGTTTTGCTTTCATTCTGTCCCTCGTCACCTCCTCCACGCAGGCGAGGGGTGAGCCAACCACATGTTAAGCTTTTTTTAACAGCTCGTTTAGTCTGTTGGCATCCTTTGTTTTTATACCAGCTCCCCAGGCGGGAGCAAAGAACAGGACACTCTCCAGATGTTTTTACATGATAAAAATAAGACCCAGTTTGGTGTCTTGGTGAGCCTGATGGAGAGCGAGGCGCATTTGGTCTGGGTGAGAAGTTTGCAAAGTGTTTTTGTTTCACAGAGTCGTGTTAGTGCTGATTTGGCCAAAACTTTCAGCAGAACTCTTTTTATTTTTTAAATACTCTGAAAAATTCATAAACCTCCCCATTAATTCCACTTCACCTCTCATAAATCACGTGGAAAAGAAAAATAAGAAAATATAAACGCAGAATTTTTTTTTTATCATTTTTTGTCAAATTCGGACCTCCATCCTCATCTAAAGGCTCACACTGGTGTCATTTAATCACATTTTAAATTTTCATCTCTAAACTTTTATTTACTTTTAATCCAACATCAAACTTCAGGTGCTTTTTAAATATTATTCTGAAGGAACATACAGTAAGTGCAGGACTAAACTGGGTCAGCAGGTTTTATGTGATAAAGAAGTGTAACTTCTTTACAGTTGAAACTGTTTTTTCTTTTTTTCAATTAAAATCAGAATTTTCTTTCCCCAGAAAGATCAATGCTAAAAATTTTCTGATGTATTTTCAAATACACCAAATAGAGTAAAAATATTTACAGGACAAAGAACATGTACTGTATTTTTCGGACTATAAGTCGCACCAGAGTATAAGTCGCACCAACCAACAATGCATAAAAAGAATAGGAAAACATGTATAAGTCAATCTGGAGTATAAGTCGCACCCTGACCAAACTGTGAAAACTGCGACTTATACTCTGAACAGTACAGTAACAAAATTAAAACTAGCTTTTGTGATTTTAATCCCGCCTTTAAAATAGGAATTCAGATTGCATATTTCAAAAAGCCCATAATGTTATTATCCGTTTAATTTTCTATCAGAAGGACATCTAATCAGAGAGAGATCTGAAATTTCCTCAAAGACTTCATTAAGAATAATGAGTCATTAGTTTTCTTTGTACATTTTTTTCCTCTCTCTTTTTCATCTCTCTGCCTCTCTGCTTTGGCAGACCGTGCTGGTGCACAGCAGGGTTGTGATGATGGGAGAAATGATTGATGGAGGTTTTGGGGGATTTGTGTTGGAGGACAGACAAAGCTGCTCCAAGGTCAGAGCCATCTGGTCCTCTTTGCTCTCCCAGGTTGCTGTGTGTGCATTCACTGTGCATGTTCAGTTCAGTTTATCTGTCATTTGCAGTATTAAAAAATTGGGAAGAAATAGTTACGGAGAACTTAAAGCACTGTCAATAATTACAGACAAGACAAACAGGACATACTTTTAGGGGTTTAAGACAAGTAGCCAGTGTAGGGGAGGCTGGGGCCATTCCCCCAAAACATTTTGAATAATAAGAGTAATTTTCCTGCATTTGGGTGGGCCAACCGCTAGCTCTCAAAGGAAATAGCTTGACTAGTCCCATTTCCTTTCTTCTTCTTTTTTTTGTGGACCATAAGCCCCGCCTCCCCCTGTCCCCGCCCTCGATCCGCCCCTGGTTGAATACTCAATGGCTCTTTCTTGGTTTATTTTTAACATATTACAGATTACAGGGGAGACGGTGGCCGCGTGATTAGAGCATTCGCCCGCGGACCGAAAGGTCGCGGGTTTGCGTCCCACGGAGAGCACGTCTAGGGTCCTTGGAGAAGACACCTAACCCCCGCTTCTCCCACCATTGGCGCCGTTGAAGGGCAGCCTGCTGCGGTGTAAGGAGTGCAGCAAACAAATTTCCCCGGTGAGGGATGAATAGAGTAATTCATTTATTTTCATTTATTTATTTAAAAAAGTTGCAAAAAGGAAAAAGAAAACTTTGCTATTCAAAGTTTGTTGAATCCATGACAAATTGGTGACATGGTTTGGGTGTACCCTGCCATTCACCTAATACTAACAGAGGTAAATCCAATAGTGTTGGATTAAGCAGTTCAGTAAATGGATGAACAGCTGGTTGGTTGAGTAAAACTGATGGAGAGTTAATTGTTTTACTCTTTTCTCCTAAATGTTTGAAGATGTTACGTTCAGATCAGAATTGATCAGAGGTGTCAAGTAACGAAGTAAGACTACTTCGTTACCTTACTCAAGTAGAAAATCTCGTTATCTTTACTTTAACGAAGTAATTATTTTTTTGACTACTTTTTACTTTTACTCACTACTTTTTTATGCAATTATCTGTACTTTTACTTCGTTCATTTTATAAAAAGTAGTCGCTACTTTCGCCATTTTGTCATCGTTAAAATGCCGCGACTGTTTGTTGGAGTTTATGAACCCTGAATGCATCAAACAAAGGAACAGATGAATGATTGGCTGAAAGGTCCAGTCAATCATTACTTTGGGGCGAGTAGCCCCGCCCACAAACTTTTAAAGAGCAGGGACGTCAATTTCCGTGTTTGAGACTCGGGCTCGGAAATCAAAGTGTTTCTGATGCTGCAACACTGAACTTTGATTGAATTATCAATTTTTAAAAAAAAACAACAGCAAAGAAATGTAAAAGAAAAGTAGAAAACTTGAGTTGATACTTCTACTTTTACTAAAGTAGTTTTTTAACTCGGTATTTATACTTCTACTTGAGTAGAAAATGTTGGTACTTTTGACACCTCTGGAATTGATCCATGTTTATTGGCAGAAGTCATCAACCCTCCTTGTGACAAATAAAGATAAAAAAAACAGGTTCAAACCTGTTGCAGTGTGTGTTTAACATCTCTATTTTATGATTTTTGAGTGTTCAGCGAAGCATGAAGGTCTAACTTGATGATTCAGGTTTTTCTGCAGCTTTTCTTTCCAGTGATCTTTCATTCTTTCTTTTTCTCTCCACTCTGTCAGTGCTGTTTTACTTGCCCGTGACTGACGTCCTGCAGCAGTAGAGAAAAGTAGGACAGAATAAAAAAAAAAAAAATCTCCACGCTGTCTTGATTTATTTATTAAGTAGAATCTCTTCAAATCTTTCATGCTTCTGATCAAAGGCGCTGAAACTTAATAACAATGAAGCATGTTCAAATGATCTGACTTCAAATGAGACGGTTCTAAGTTGGTCAATCCTTTTGGAAGATAAGAAGTTGTTTATTTGCAAAGAGTTCACAGAGTTAATTTTTCTTCTATCTAATATCTGCGCTGACAGAATGAGGCAAGCAGGGGGTGGAATGGTTGGATGGAGGAAAACAGAGTGAGCACGTGGAACATGGCTTTCTGGTGGCAACGTGACAGTGGAGGAGGTGCAGAGGCAAACAAGAATTATACTTGACTTTAGCTTTTGAAGTCCATTAGTGAGAAGCTTTTATTACGGACGTGGGATCACATTAAATGGACTTTTTAAGTTTTTGTAAAACATAAGAAATCTTTTAGAAGTGATGGTGTGATGTTGTACTCTCAGCAAATCATTAAATAGTTAGTTGTAATTGGTTCATTTTTAGTAAATAAAATTGTGTTAAACAACTTGTTGTGCAGAAAAAACTACTTTGTTCTTCTTATCTATAATACAAATATTGTGCATTCACGTGGTAATCATTCTGATCTCAGAGCACGTATCGATCAACATCACTCCTTTGGTTGGCTCAAAAGTGACGTATTTCTACAAAAAAGCTCACAAATTCATTTTTTCGTTTTGATTTCCGTTTTTGACGCTATCCTCTGAGTATCCTTTAACTCCGCACCAAGACATGACACCCTGGTGCATGAACGACAGTGCATCCTATATTTTTTATTTTTACATACTCTATTCATCCCTCACCGGGGAAATTTGTGTGCTGCACTACTACACCACAGCAGGCTGCCACGACGGCACCAATGGTGGGAGAAACAGGGGGTTAGGTGTTTTCCCCAAGGACCCTAGACGTCCACTCAGTGGGATGCGAACCTGCGAACTCCCGGTTAACTTCTGGTCCGTGGGTGAACGCTCTATCACTGAGCCACCATAGTTTTTTATTTTTTTTAATAGATGATGCAAAATGTGCATGCTTGCAGGTGCATGCTAGCTCTAGGTAAATACTTAATGCACTGCATATGTGAGTATTTTTTATTTTGCCACTTTATATCAAAGGGGTTTAAATCTGTTTTTGTGCCTGCTGCACCAGCTTTATTTAGAAAAAAAAATGGATAAATGAGCAAGAAGTGTGCAACCCAGACGAACTGGTGCAACATCCTGGAGTAATCTAGACCTCATAAATCAGACACTTGTATCAAATTGACCCAGTTGTGCATCGCTAAGCTGCTCTGTGTAGTTTCATTGTGCAGCAAATCTCCAAGTATTGCTTCCAAGCTAAAAAAGATAGAAAGACTTGACTGTTTAAAACACTGTTGAGAAAACAAGAAGATAGTGGAACACTCACTTTAAAGATCATTTGAATCAGAAAGAATCTAATAATATCGTGACAAGTGACAACATATCTCATTTTCGGATATATTTATATATTAAAATTATATGTATTACAAATGCTTTTTTTTGTTTTCTTGAACTTGCTGGAGAAGCACATGGCGATGCCCAGAATCATCAGGTAGTCAGATTTGGACCTTTTGCAATTAGTTAATCACAGTTTTTAATATTGCAATATTTATTCCATATTGAACACAAATGTTGCACACATTTTTAATCCAAAAAGACACACTGTTTTACTCCCAACTATTGGGATTAATCGTTTGCTACCCTCCAAACGGATGCTCATCATTTTAAGAGGATTTCATGCAAGACCATCTCATGGTATTAACTATTTGACTCCTTGCTGTCTCTGTCCTCGCTGACTGTGATCAGAGAGGAATTCATGTGTCCAAATGAGGAAGCCACATAAAGGAACTAATTTGTTTTTATCTACAAACATACAGTTATTGTGAGCTTCTTCTTTTGTACCCTGCTTTTAGTTGGAAGTACTTGGGGAAATGTATTGTGGTGATGAGACTGTTTGACTTTGATGAGTCCAACCTTCACTGAGTCAGCATGCTGCATACCAACCTGCAGAGTGAGAGGCTGCTGTTGTCCAGCCAGCTAAACACGGTCATGCAGCTGCACAGGAAAGCAAAGCCGTCTCTCTGTCTGACTCCTGTCGTGCAAGACAACAAGCAATGAATCTGATTTTGTTTGAGGAATTACCATCGTAAAAAAAAAACGAATGCATGCTGCCAACATAAGAGGTATCACTCGAAGTCACTCACAGCTTTCTGTTATGTTCGTGCTGGATTGGAATACAAAGCAAAGCACATGACTGCAACAAGGCCCATGTTGTTTGGATCCTGCTGTGCTGGCATGTTGATGAGCGTTCATAATGAGATTACTGCAAGCATGCGACGGTGTCAGAGCATCTGGAGTTTGATGGAAGACAGGATCTGCGGATAACGGAGAAATTCTTGGAAATATTTTGTCTTCATGTGACTGCATCATAACAATACGATGAGGAAAATAAAGAAAAATACATGCATACAAATCAAATAAGTAGAAGAAGAGCATGATTTGGTTTAAGATGTCACAAGACTGGCAGATTCTGTTTTTATTCTTGAATAAAAAGATCAATTCATATCAAACTGGTGAAAATGACCGACGCTAATTATAAATAATGACTGACCTGAATTTAGTCTAATAATTCTTTGTGCATCTTGTTTCGTGAGACATATCTTTTTAAATATCAGTAATGAAAGCTGCTTTATTTATTTGCCTGTGATGGAGATGCAGAAAAGTTTAATTGGTTCAGATAAACTGGGTCAGTAGAACCAACTCCTGACTTTATTTTCAACAAAGTGTTTATGACCTCGTTTTTATTTTGCACGACATGTTTGAGAACAGTCGAAACATTTAGAGGTCCTCAGTTCTTCCACCATGATGAAGGGTTTCCTCTCTGACCTCTGAACACTAGAGAAGGAGCCACATGTCGAGTACACGATCCCAGCTGTGGTGACTCATCATCAGATTGACCTTCATTTATCAAAGTTAAACACAAAATGATGTCAATTTCAGGGGTACAGAAAACATTAGCCAGAGAGAGTGTTGCATTTACGGTATGAGGAGGGGCGTACTTGTCTCTAAGTGTTTACAAGGTGTGATTTTGACAAGTGTACTTATAAAAACATGCCTACATTTATTCAGATTCATGCTCCGTCACACCCTTATTTTACAACACGAAGAAACGGAAGCCAGTAAATAAGAATTTAATAATGAATATAACTGGTTTATTGGCCGATCACTTTCTGGCAGGAAGTCGCTTTCTGGCATCAGTTTCTGTTTAACACCGGCTTCCTGCCAAAAAGTGATCAGTCTGTAAACTTGTGTTGATTTATGAAGTTTTTTAACCCTCAAATTTGCATAAAAATGCCAAAACAATGATTTTAAAAAAGTATGAAGAAATCTGTCTAAACTCGGGTGAGGAGTTCTGCCATCCGGAAGGAGCTTGGTGTCGAGCCGCTCCTCCTCCAGGTTGAGAGAAGCCAGATGGGGTGCTTCGGGCATCTGGTCAGGATGCCTCCCGAGCACCTCGCTGGTGAGGTGTTTCGGGCACACCCCACGAGGAGGAGACCAAGAGGCAGACCCCGGACCCACTGGAGAGACTATGTCTTACAGCTGGCCAGGGGCGGGCGAACGACTCGGGATCCTTCCTTGTGAGCTGGTGGATGCCACTGGGGTGAGAGAAGCTTGAGCTTCCCGTCTGAGGCTGTTGCCCCTGCGACCTGCCCCCAGATAAGCAGAAGATGACAAGAATGTATAAAAAAGTCTCCTAGTTTTTTGTCGAGCAGTAAAAATGACTTTTTAGCAGGTAAAAGCAGCAACTTTTTATCAGCACTTACAAAATAAAACACTGGCCGAAAATCAAAATACTAAATACACTTAAAATGTTTGTTTGTATTGCACAAACTCTTTTTGATTGTATTTTAATTTTGTGAAGGTTTAATTGAGGAAAAACAAACGAAATTCAGCTGCACAGCTTTCAGGAGTCACAGCATTTTTTCTGCGTCGCCAGGAACAAATTTAAATCTTCTAACAACTAACTGTTAAAATGTATGTTTTGGTTGAAAAGATTGCGATTTTCTTCCAAGCGCTTGAATTTTAGATGCAGTTACTGTTTTCAAAATTTAGTTTTTGAAGTATTAATTTACATGTTTAGAAATTCTGGTGGATTTTATCTTAAATCTGCTTTGTTTGTCCTATTTTTTTAAACATCGAAATTTTCAAAAGATGTTAAACTGCTTTAATATTTGAAAAAAAATGAGAAACTTAAAGCACAGAACTGAACTTTTAAACTTTTTTTCACAGTTGAACTGATAACATATTTACATCCTTACAAAAAAAGACATAAAAAAAATTCCAATTTTGTGACATAACTAATTTTTTCATCACGTAAAGCAACCTAAATCTGTCTTTTTGTTGAACCTAAGGCAGGATTAATCCTGCATGTCAGGGTCGTTTGTAATCTCAGCAGATTGAGTTTCATCATGTGACGACATGGACTGATGGACGAAGTCTAATGTCTACCAGAATTTTTCTTTTTTTAATTCCTTCCCGATTGAAATGAATGTTGAAATTTCTTATTCACTGTTGCAAGAAAAATAGAATCATTGTCTCCAGAAAATCAACATCACTCTGATCCCAAATTTATCAGATGTTTGAGGGACAAAACGTCTTCTTGTATCACTTTTATCTGTAAAAAAATAACATCAAGATCATTTCTTAAGAGGACAAAATACTCCGTTACAGATTGTTTGTGTCAAAAACAAGTCTGATCACCTGTAGCAACATGTGTCTCACCTTCCAATCTCTGACTATCAGAAAAAAAAGACATCCCGTAGGTCATCTGTTAGTAGAAATCATCTGTTTACAACGTCAGTGTGACATCGGTTTTATTTGGTGTCTCAGCTGAAAAGCTTCACACCAGTGTGACGTCCAGACTGCTGTAAACAAGGAGAAAAAAAATCTGTTAAGTTTTAGACATGCTGATTTTATTTTGTATCTGAAACCTGATTTTTACAACAAACTGGTGACCTGTTCAGTGTGTACCCTACTTCTGATTTGAAACATCATTGTTGTTCAAGTAAAATTGAAAAAAGAAACCCAGGGTCCTTTAATCTTGATTTTTCTTTAAAACTAAAAACACTACTAAATTAAGCAAAAACGTTTTAGGTTTTATTGCTATAAAATATTTGGGTTTTATTGTGACCCAAAGATCGGAGGCTGGACCACCAGGTAAGCCTTGTACCCGATCGTTCGACATAATTGAAGGCGACTTCCAACAAGTAGGAGTTCCCACCAAGGAAGCAGAACAGCTGGATCAAGATCGCCAGCAATGGAAAGTCTTGGTTCATCTGGTCGGCTCAACGTACGGGGGGAGGCCCCATCCCTGTTCGCTGGATGTGATCCAGGAAAACTATAACCACACAATCTAAAAGTTGTTTTTTTATTTCCTCAAAGGCCCTGCTGGAGGCTGAAAAAGCCACTCAGGATTTCCAGAGAGCAACTGAAGTTCTTCGAGCAGCGAAGGAGACCATCTCCCTAGCTGAGCAGAGACTCCTAGAGGAGGACAACCGGCAGTTTGATTCCGCCTGGCAGGAGATGCTGAACCACGCTACACAGCGGGTGAGAAGCAAAGACAGAAAAACTCACAAAAGAACAGTAAACTCAGTCTCATGCCTGTAGGAGGGACATCTTTGTTTAAGTTTATTTCACATCTGAAAGTTGGGGTAACCAAAGGGTTTTGTTTGTCACAGGTGATGGAAGCTGAACACGACAAAACAAGAAGTGAGCTTTTACACAAAGAGACGGCGGCTAAATACACGGCAGCCATCAGTCGAATGAAGCAGCTGGAGAAGAAAATGAGACGCGCCATCAGCAAGTCAATGTAAGAGCTTCAGTTTGACCCGCAGACAGAAACATGGACTTCTATTGGTCCAATTTCTTCTTTTGGGGTGTAATAATTCTTATCTTGGAGCTGATGCAATATTGCATCATCCAGTTTCAATTATTATATCTGGCTCCTCTAGGCTGAGAGGAGCCAGATAGGGTGGTTCGGGCATCTGGTCGGGACGCTCCCCAAGCGCCTCGCTGGTGAAGTGTTTCGGGAGTAGACCAAGAGGCAGACAAAAAAAAAAAGAAAAGCAAGTCTTACTTTACAAATCTCAGCGTTTAGGGTGAAAACGCTGAGACTATGTCTCACAGCTGGCCAGGGAACGACTTGGGATCCTTCCGGGTGAGGATGCACCCAGGCAGAAAAAAGCCTGGGTTTCCCGTCTGAGGCTGTTGCCCCCTCGACCTGGCCCCGGATGAGCGGAAGACGACGGAACAGTTTCAATTACGTTTAACTGCAAATTAATCGCAAATTACTCCCAACTAGTTTGTTTTTGATGTGGGAATAACGTTCAAACCTGGTAGAAACTTCCAAAAAATTTATTTAGCATGGAATTTAAATTTGATGTGAAGACTACCACAGTTCATTTTGGAGCTACATCATCCCTATCATCCAACACGTGGACTCGGTGGGGTGCAGGGCTTAGAAGCCTCCGAAGCAGACTGTCCTTACACGTCTGACTGTGCACAAGTGTTTCTGCCAAATGTTCCACAGCAAACAAACACATGCAGATTTTCTGAGTCAGCCAATCAACTGCATCAGATTTAAATGTGGAACCCCTTGTGGTTTTATGTCCACTTTTAGGTTTAATGAAACCATGAAGCTCCGCATGTAGAGCAGCATGTTGAGAGAAAAGGGGTTTGAGCAAAACCTAATCTACCCAGGGACATCTGGGATGATACAAGGATTTTATGTTGAAAAGTTTATGAACAAAACAAGATTGAAACACAACTGATAAATTAATTATTATTAAGAAAATAAAAAAAGAAGTATAACCATCACACCTTACTGTGTTTTAGGAGAAACACATCTGAAAACAGAGACTGTCCTAACCAGTGAAACTTCTTCGGTTTGTCCAGGTGTGAAAGAGGAAGTCAGTCTAAACACGGTGCAGATGCGTGTTTCACCCCAATCACATGATGAGTGGATCATCTGGTAGTTTGAAAATAAAACTTAAAATCTAATATTAGTACAGTTCTTGTGGAAAAAATCTGATTATCTTGAACCTAAAATTGGAATCCATTGTTTATCAGATAAAAACAATCAGTTCTGTTACTATTAAAAAAAACCCATTCAGGTTCAAAATTCAAATCTTCAGTTAAAAACTTGACACTAAGTCAGTTTTTTGAGTCAATAAACGTCCAAACACGGCTGACTCAGATCGTTTCTGTGTGAATAAGAAATTTGCCTCGTCTATTAAAATGAAGTTGTTTCTCAGGGAGATAGATATATATTCGGAGCTCTGAAGTTTATCCTTTAAACACTACCTGAGTTTTATGAGTAAAACCCCTCTGCCACCATGTCTCAGACCGGACGGAGTCATGATGTTTATCAGGATCTGAGGCATGTCCGATCATGCCTGGGCTATGGTAGATTCTACATATGATGCAACAACGTGTGTGTAACGTAAGGAGTGATTTTTTTAAGTCTTGTTTTAAGTTATGTAACCTTCGGTCATGAGGGTTCATTTCACAGCAAGGGTTTATATCCTGCTGGTTTAGATCCGCCATGCAGTTAAACCGTCATGCTTTATTAAACCGAACCGCAGTTACTGCAGAGCATCAGTCAAAGTGACGGGTTCACACTGCGATCCTGCTCCACAAAACACCAGGACAAAAGCTAAGGGGTGTAATTACTTAAATTAGTCTTTCTTATTTTATTGCCCACAAGTTGTTAAAAAATGATCAAAATTCTGTAGTTTTGTACGAGCCGTTTCAAACGCTTCCTTTCACGATTGGTACTGGTGTTTTTGTGGTTTAGTCAGAAGCTGGAAGGTGGATCTGTTTGGTTTTTTTTTTTATTTCATCAGCTTCTGTCGCTCTGCTGTCTCAGCTCAGCGGGGTCTTAATTCGTTCTGCATTGCGCGCTCATCCAGCTTCACCATCCCTCTATCTCTTTCTCCTCCTGGGTTGCCATGGTGATGATGTTTGAACCGCTTTTTTTGCCTTGAATACTTTGTATTTTTTTTTTCCATCGTTTTTCTTAATCTTGACCTCTGTCGTCTTCTTTCCTCATCAGGCCCTACATGGAGACGAAAGCCAAGTACTACCTGTACCTGGAGGTAGGTGGCGTATGTTCAAATAACTCGTTTCCTCTTCCAGCGTTAGCGCTAACTTTCTTCTTTGCGCTTTTTCTTGCAGAAACTCAAACAGATTGTAGACGAGCGTCAGGCCAAACTGTCTCAGGCCAAAGCTGATTACAAAACAGCTCTTAGAAACCTGGAAATGATTTCTGATGAAATCCACGAGCGCCGACGGAACTCTGCAATGGGCCCGAGGGGTTCTGGAGTGGGTGCTGAAGAGGACAGCGTCACCGGGGATGAAATCTCCAGCTTTAAAATGGAGTCGGATGGAATATCTAGTAAGTTGATTAGGATGTTTTTCTGGGTGTATCTGCAGGACTCCTTCATGTTAAAACAAGGCAGATTAGAAAAGGTTAAACCTTCGTTTTTGGTGATCTAAACGCTCACCTGTGACTCTAAATGTCAGTCTGATGAGCTGTTTTGAGATTTAATCGCTACTCTGATATCATTTCACTGTCTCTTTAAACAGACAACAAAGTCACTTTTGAAAATACCACAGCAATCAAATTTAGATAGGGTTGTTTTGTGACGAGGTAGTCTGATACCGTGCATGAGACCACGGAGCAAAGGTCGTCTCCTTCTATGACGTTGTGTTTTTTTTTTATTACAAGTCTGTACGTGTAGCCAAAATAAATTTTTTAAACGTGCGTGTTTGATTTAATTCGTAGTGTCATTAGTTCACTCGGTGTTTGGTCTGAGATGATGAGAATAAATACATTGATAGCATCAAGCTAGCACTCATTATTAATGACTCATCAGTTTCATTGCTGCAGATATGCCAAGTTTCCTGCATTGGGTGGGAGACAGCTGCAATTAGGACCTATCTCATGCTCACCCGCTAACGCTAATTGAATTCCGGGATGATGAAAAATCTAGTGCAATTCATGAACATGATTAGGTTTAGTGAGGCTAAGCACATGGCATCTCCTGCTGCTGCAATTATGTATCTGAAAGCCGCTCGTAGTGATCTGCATGGCCTATTGCTAGTATTGTCTTCGATGAACGTACGGAAGAAATCGGACATCTGGAAATTTTGGTCATGTGACAGCCTATGCGCGTGAGCCCCGTAAAACAAAGCGCGAACAAGCAGTACAGGGGTGTATTCTTGGTGGTAATTCTGCTTCGTACTGACACATAACGCTAGGTGGTAATACGTAAGACAAACAATTTTCCAGCTACTTTCTCATGTTTTGAACGGTTTGTTTGACGCCAACTGTCATGGCGGGTGTTGTCCGTTGGCGGATGTGACATCATGTCATGTCATAGCCCCTCCTCCTTTTAGCCCCGCCTCAAAATCTCCCTCTTTGTGAAGCCAAAAACTTGGCATCTCTGTTGCTGTTTAACAGCAATAGGATCTTAATCGCAAACTCAGATGATTTCTCTGCCTTTATTTTTATAATATGTATAATAGGCTCTGCCTCTGCTGCTTAACCAATCAGAGGACATGAGGTGCAAACATGGAGTAAAAGAGCTGCAGCTGTAGTCTTTATAAATCTTGTAGATTTATACATATGATCAGCTCATGCACTCATTAATCTCTCCTCTCACTTTGAACCCTGCAGTGGCATCAGTGTGTTTTGATGATGAACCATGCAGCGGCGGCAGCAACATGTCAGAAGAAGATTCTGAAACTCACTCCACCAGCAGCCTCGGTTCATCTCCCAGCAGTCCACAGGAGCTCCTGTCACCCTGCCCCTTCGCCAGCTCGTCCTCCTCCTCTGATTCTCCATCCCCTACACCATCCTCTTCCTCCTCGACGTCCTCACCGGCGTTTCTATCGAGGCCCCACAGTTTGGATCTTCCCAGCACCGTGTCGCTGTCAGACTTCGGCCTCATCTCGCCGGTGTTGGGGCCTCGCAGCGAATGCAGCGGAGCATCGTCACCGGAATGCGATCTGGAGAGAGGTGAGTGTCATCAGCTTGGTGTTTCACTTAAGTAGTGACGTAAATCAGTATTTAAACACCCTCTGAATTTTCAAATCCCTTTTGAAATTCTTTCTTTTATGGCGTTTCTGATGGTTGCTCTGCTTCCAAACACGTTCCCTAATGTTTAAAATCATCCCAAATTTCACATCTTTCTGCACTTTATTCAAAGTGGGTCAAATAAAACTGTCCCAAAAAACAGCAACAACTTTGTGTGCATGTGTGTAAGTAGCTCATGTTGCACAGTGTGGAAAGCTGCTCTGAAGTCTGATGATAATATTTTAGAATCTATTTCGAGCTCGATCTCCTGCTACTCGGATGCTCACACCTGCTCTACTTTAGAGGAAAATAAGTCATAGTCACAGCGTGCCGAGCGCTTCACGTGCAGAGAAAACGACGCCTCCGCTGTTCCACCTTCAAACAGAAAACATTTTTACAAGCTGAGAACTCAGATCTATTTGATCCACTCTAGTTGATGTTTTAAGGTTTTATTAACTGTTAAAAAAAAAGAGATTGGTCTAAATACATTTAAAACTACCATAAATATTTTCCGCACTACAAGGCGCACCTAAAAGCTTTTAATTCTCTCAAAAGCCAACAGTGCGCCTTTTCTATGGATCAATACTGGTTCATTGTGGGGAGTTACAGAGCTACGAAGCAGACTGGACCTTAGAAACACTCTTCAGGTTTCAGGTCAAGATGGGACTGTCTGGTTCCAGCAAAACAAATTCAGAACTCTGATTGATCTAGTCTTACTGGGAGGAGCCTAACTGTTTTTTTTATTCACTTTGTTTTTGTGATGTCTTTCATTTTGAAGGTATGCTTACTGTTACCATAGCAACCAGAGTGTGTTAGGGCAAAGAGAATGTTTCCACGTTATAAAGATGCTGCTAATGAATTTTCTCGTGAAGAATTTCAATTTCAAGAATTTAAGTTTATTATTGATTTAAAAAGCCAGTTTTTTCAGGCTGATCTTATTTAACTTTTCTGCTACACCTTTAGACCGGTTCGTGAAGATATTGTCAGACACTAACCCAGTCGCGAACATTTTTTTCCCAATCAATTCAATTCGTTCATTGGACAATCTATTCAGTTCCTGTCGATCGCAACCCGGTCCGTGGCATAGAAGAGGTTGGGGACCTCTAATCTACTAGATGCATAATGCAACCTCAGACACTACAATACGGTAGTTTCTTTCTATGCATTTTATAATGCGGTGCGTCTTATCTATGAAAAAAGTTGTCAGATGGACCATTCATTAAAGGTGACCCTTATGGTGCGGAAAATATGGTACATTTAAGTCAGATTTTCAATATTCGGTTTGTATTAATATTGTGACACATGCTTTGTGTAGAAATAATATTTATGACGTTACTGAAACAAGACTTACGTTCAACTTTTTACCCGAAAAATCCACCTCGTTTTATTTTAGTCCTTCATCAAAATTTTTCAACAGGAAGTTTATTAAAATACTTCTTTAATATCTCTTCCTTTATTTCGTGAGACGAGGGAAAATTTTTTAAAGAAAAAAAAGGTGTGTTCGGTAACTTCTGCAATTTATTGAGGAACTGATGACATTTTAAATGTTTTCTTGTTGTTCTAACGAGTTAAAGCAAACTTTATTGTACGTTAGACTGTTTGTAGTATCATTTAAGAGAGCTCATTTAAATATTGAATGCATTTTTGGGGGAAAAAAATAGCATAATTTTGCACCAAAACTTTTCAGCAAAAACCGAGTGAACAATGTGGATTATTTAGACTTTTTAACAGTTTCCTTAAATGTTATATTAAACTGTTTAAAAAAACTTTGCCGGGTAACTTGGATTTAGCTGTAACATTCAACACATGCATCATAAAACATTTACATGTAAAAAAACAGGCAAAGAAAAACATAACAAATACAAAATAAATATTATGTCCAAAAGGAAACAAACTAGTGATCATATGAAATCCTGAAATTATACGTTTTGTTCACAAGCCCAAATATTTTAAGCAAATATTTTCATTTATTTTTGACAATCTTCCCCAAAGTTCTGCTGATTTTAGTCTACCTGGCAACAAATACTGCCTAAAATTGGATTAATCAAATGCTTTAATGCAGAAACAGACGTTTGAGAGCACAATAGCTATCAGGAACACCATGAAAGAAATGGACAGACAATTTAGAAATAAATGATAAATGTTAACATCCGAAATCTGATTAGGATCTGTTTGTAATACATATGTTCATCAGAGAAGACTTTCACAACTCAACACTCACTGCGGTTCTTTTTTATTGCAGGTGACCGAGCTGAAGGTGCAGAAGCAGACGTGGACAACGCTGCACCTAGCAACAACAACACTTCAACATCTAGCAAGAAAAAGAGTTTCAGCTTAGAAGCACGTTTCAGTTTCCTGAACCTGCGACGCCCTCGAGCAAACGGCACCAAAGACACTGACTCTTCTGAGAAGAAAGAGTCCAACCAGGCCGTGGTGCTGGTCAAAGGAGTCTGAGGAACAAAGACATTTTATCACAGGGACTGTAGCTCTATGTTCATGTAAACTGAAACTGTTTATAAGCTACCTTCCACTACCGCACTCCATTTCTACACTTCATGGTCAAACCAAGCCTTTGGCTGTGATGCAACTCCCTCCTTTTAAAGGACACGGCACCTTTTGGACTCATGAAAGAGAACGAAGAAGCACTGCTAATGTTTAATAAAGATAAAAGTGGTTTTATTTTTCCTCTTCACTTAAAGCTTGTCACAAAGTAGCATAAACTAGCTGTCTGTCTTCAATCCGCTCTGTGAACTAGTAGAACTGGTTTTAAAGGTAAGTTTATTCCTGTTTAAACAGTACGTGCAGCAGTGAGGTTCTTGTTCAACATTTACTAGAACTGAAGTTGCTCGATGAGGAAGAATAAGTTGTCGTTAGCAGTCAGCTTTTCGTCCTGTGTTTAATGATGATGTTGTATTTTCTGATGTTACGTCATGTGATGTTCGAATTAGGATGAAATGTTTTAAAAAAGTTACTCATTTACAAGTCAGTAAAGTTTATTAAAGTTTCATCTGTGTGATCTTTTTTTTTACTTTGCTATAAGGTATCTTAGGTTTTAATTGTTAACACTAGGACTGCCAGACCCATCAATTTGACTGCACGTCACTTTATTATGCTAATCAGAATAAATAAAACACATTTAAGTGGGCTTTTATATTAAGCTTTGAGGGTGTACCTCAGGGTTGTGTACTGGAGTATCTCGTGTTTTGTTTCAAGCCTTAAAAACGCCATATTCTATTTTTTATTCCTCAAAAACAATTTTTCTTATGTTTTTTTTTGTTTTTTTTCTATGAAGGAATGATGACATTTATCTTTGTTTCTTAAAACCTCTTTTTGGCAAACTTGTTTTTGCAAATTGTTAGAATTTTCTATAAATGAAAGTGTGGCTTTAAAAAACAAATTACTTCCTACAAAAAACAAATATGAGCTTAATTGAAAGATGAGTCCGGACAAGTTCCCAAAACACAATTAGGATCATATACTCTATAGTTATCAGTAAGTTATTTGCAATAAAATGCGTAATCTATAAAACTAGAGATTTGTATATTTTATACTGATCCAAACAAGTGTGAAAAAGAGGTGAAGAAGCGTGTGCAGCCAGGCTGAAATGGGTGGAGAAAAGTATTGCGTGTGATGTGTGATAGAAAAGCTTCAGCTAAAACAAAAGGGAACGTGTACAAAACCGTGGTGAGACCAGCCATGCTGTGTGGTCTAGAGACAGTGGCACTGAGGAAAAGACAGGAAACAAAGATGGAGGTAGAAGAGATGAAGATGCTGAAGATCTCTCTGGGAGTGACCAGGATGGACAGGATCAGAGGAACAGCACATGTTAGGGGTTTTGGAGATAAAGTCAGAGAGGCCAGACTGAGATGGTTTGGACATGTGCAGAGGAGAGAGAGAGAGTACATCGGAAGAAGGATGCTGGATTCGGAACCACCAGGAAAGAGGACTAGAGGAAGACCAAAGAGGAGATTCATGGATACAGTGAAGGAAGACATGAAGATAGTTGGTGTGACCGAAGAGGATGCAGCAGATATGGTTAGATGGAAGAAACTGACTTGCTGTGGTGAAATGCCGAAAGACGAAGAAACAAATAATTGAAACAACATGTATTGAATCTTTTGAACAATTCAATTATGCTTATTTAGTACCACATTGTGTAGACTGAAGGATGTTTTTTCTAATATCCACTCGGACATCACAAATAGATCTCTTTAATTTACTTAAATAACTTGTTTTCCTCAAACTCTTTACGTTGACCTTTTCACTTTATTGTCCTCCTTCAGTCTAACTGACATCAAAGACATCAGATTAAACTTCATCAATTCACGTTCTCCATCAGATGACCTGCAGTGGTTCCATTCTGGGTAAAAACTAAATTCTATCTACTAATGATGTGTTTAAAAGATTAAGATCTTTAAAGAACGTTGACCCTTTTTTCTCACACGTTAAGGAAGTGGTCAATGAAGTTTAAACTTTTGACTTTATTTGACTCTTGTTTTTACACTTGTACCCCTCCCATTTTTAGCTTTTCTTCTGTTGCTTGATATGCATCAAACTTAAATATTGTATTTATATACTTGAGTTGAAAACTGTAAAAAAAAAAAAAAAAAAAAAACGGTGGATCGGTGCGGCGTCAGCAATAACTAGGACGTTGCATCAGTCCGTCGTGGTAAAGAGAGCGCTGAGCCGAAAAGCAAAGCTCTCGATTTAAAAGTCGATCTACGTTCCTACCATTACCTATGGTCACCAGCTGTGGGTGGTGACCAAAAGAACGAGATTGAAACAAGTGGCCGAAATGAGCTGAGCTTCCTCCACAGGGTGGTTGGGCTCTCACTCAGAGATCGGGTGAAGAGCTCTGCCATCCAGAAGGAGCTCGGTGTCGAGCCGCTCCTCCTCCAGGTCGGGAGGATCCAAATGGGGTGGTTCGGGCATCTGATAAGGATGCCCCCGAGCGCCTCGCTGGTGAGGTGTTTCGGGCACGTCCCACCGGGAGGAGACCAAGAGGCAGACCCTGGACCCGCTGGAGAGACTATGTCTCACAGCTGGCCGGGGAACGACTCGGAATCCTTCTGGGTGAGCTGGAGGACGCAGCCGGGGAAAGAGAAGCCAGGGCTTCCTGTCTGAGGCTGTTGCCTCCTCGACCCGGCCCCGGATGAGCAGAAGACGACGGAACGGAATGGAAACTGGGTTAAAACGGTCATGTGTAAAGAAAGCTCAGCCATCAATAAACCACCTCATTGCATTTAAACATCCATTGATCAGAAATTAAACCCCCCAAAAACATAAAATAACAATCCGAATAACATCCAGAAAGTAACCAATGACCGACAAAGTTTTACTAGTCATATTAAATCCTTTTTATTTTAAAACCCCAAAAAATGCTGGAATTTCTCTTTTGAATTCAACAAAATTTCTGAAGCTGGTTTTTGTCCTTGAATAAATAAATCAAAACTCAGACAGAAGATTACATAATTTTTCTGTATTCAGACTTTGAAGAGTTTTCGCTGACATTTAGTGCAATTTTGCAAACATCACAACATTCATACAACAGGTGCTACAAGATTGTCCTGATGCATTATTAAGTCATTTAGCATTGAGCCAATCACAAACCATACATACAAGGAGACAAAATAAAGTTTACATTAAAAAAAAAAAAAAGAAAAAAAAAGCGTGGCAGTGGAGGCTTAGGTATTAACATATTTGCACTGGGAATTCAGTTACATGGGATTTAAAGTAAGTTTTAACATAAAACTGCACCTGCCGATTTGTAATGTTATCATTCAGGATAGAACACCAGGTTGAATCGAATGAATCTCAAAGCAAAGCATTAAACAATCAGTAAATAGAATAAAAGAAATAAATCAGGAAAGATCTTGTGCAAAAAAAGCATTTGAAATGTAAAGATTTGCAGTCACTATTTGAGTTTAATTCATCTAACTTTCATCTTTAAGGTTTAAAACAGGTTGTTATCAAATATTGTTTCTACAATCCTTCAAAAACATTCCTAGAATAAATAATCTGCAAATTAATATATTTTAAAATTACAAAGCATTGCTCCAAAGTCAGCGATTTGATTTATGAGTTTAAATTCCAGGTTGGACTCATTTTTTTTAACTCAATATCTACTTAAAAGCTTTTTCTGGCACGTAACGTGAGCGCTCAGTTGTCATGGCGACAAAATTAAACTGCCCTCACATGACAGCAGTGAACAGAACAAAGTCTGAAAGAGCTGCAGTTAAAGATAGACTCGGAGTTAATAGTTTAAAGTGTGATGCGAAATATTATTTAAATTTACAAAGAGTAAACTTTCATGATTTAAAGAGGCTTTGATTAAAGACATTGAACGTGACCCACTGACCACGTGACCTAATGAGATTAAAAACCATTTGATGTGTTGATTCGGTGAGAGATGTGTCTCCATCTGAGCGTTTCCACATGATTCTGGTGAACGGGTGAACACTAACCCACATGCAGCCAATTTAAATCTCATACAAACTGTTGCATGAAGGTATTTTTGGGACAACTGGCAACTCAATATGGACCATTGCATTAAAAAAAAAAAAAAAGATTCTTATGCATACATTTCATGTAATATTTGCATTTATACTTTGTTGGAAAACGTCAGAAAAAAGTAAATAAATGTTAATATATTAATACACGGCAATAAATGGTTTTCCGACAGGTCACAATCACAGACGTCCACACACAAGTTTGACACGTACAGTTTGTTGTGTGTGAGAGGCATGTCTCATGCTGACCTGAGTCCAGTTCATAAGTTTAAAATACATTTTTCATTCCTAAACTCAACACGATGAGACATCATTCATGTGCTGCCAAACTGGATTTTCTGTGCTGCTCCTGAGAATAAAAAGCCTGCGAGGTTTTTTTTTGAGGAACAAACGTGCTCTCATCTGATTCGACTAGTTTGACACAAAAACCCCAACTTTCATATTAATCTACGAGAAAAAAATTGTGTTTTGTTGCATGATTACCACCAGATCTAATTAGCTGTCAAGTATATTAATATTTAACTTGATTTATTACATTTTTATCTATTTAAAATGTTTTTGCTTCGCAAGATTTTTACTGTACTTTAGAAACAGCAAAATCTGAATCCAGACAGGCTAAGATTTTAACGCGACGTTCTCTTGTACGAATTAGATGATTTGATTTTTCTTTTTGGGCATTTGTTTTCCCAATTTTAAAAAAGATGTCAGACTGTGATTTCTTTAACGTCCCATATTGTCTTGGTCTCAAATGTCTTCCTCATGATTTCTGATCAACATTTGTCTTTAACTCCATCTTCATTGGAGCTGAGACACTTTAAGAGGTGAAGTACTGGCAAAGTCCAGGAAGAAGGGTCCTTCCTGTTTGGGTAGGAAGGTGGTAGGGATGACGTTGTAGATGCCAGCTGGGACGTGCTCCACCTCCATGTAGCAGAAACCACATCTGGATAAAGACACAAAGCAGAATACATCTTCATCAGAGGAGGCAAATTTAACTGGAACAAAATGGACACACATTTTAGAAATGCAAATCAAACGTCTTGTGCGCGATGAGCCAAAAATGATCAATCAGAACAGAAAAGAGAGAAATAGGACTTTTTTTCCCAATTTTAAAAGCATCCATTTTAATGGCTGTACGAGGAAGTTACTAAATATTAATTTAGCTCAAACTTCACCTCATGACTCATGGTTCCAAAGAAACGTTTCTACATCTAAAAATACCATCCTAAAGATGTTGATCGTGGGGTTGATTCAGAGAACTCTTCATTGGAACGCCAACTTAACAACCACAGCGTTCTCTTTAATTATTCTTATCATTCTATCGTAACAAATAAAAACATTAGATAACACCATGTTGATGAAAGATGTTAAAATATATTTTGGCTTATTTCTGTTTTCTGTCTCGAAGTGGAAAAATGTCACAAAAAGAGTTTGTTTCCAGACTGAAGCGGGAACGCTCGCTGACGCACAAAGACTTTTATAAACACTCTGAGGATAAAGTTATTTGCTCATTTTAGCTAATTTAATTCTCACAAGCAGAGCAGAAGAAAACAACTTTTTTTTTAAAGAACAAAAATTGAGTTTAAGATGCTTCAGCCCATCGTGATGGCTGCTGCCACCCAAGGACTCTTAAACACAGATAACCCTGCTTTCTTACTTCAGATCAGGTCTGTTTATGCAGGAAAGTTTAATGATTAAAAGCAATGTTATAATTTCAATTACTTACACAAATTTTGATAATCTTATGCAAAAAAAAAGATAATTTCCCTTCTTGGCTTGGAACACTGTCCTATCTGTGTGGAGTTTGCATGTTCTTCCCGTGTCTGCGTGGGTTTCCTTTGGGTACTCCGGTTTCCTCCCACCCTCCAAAGACATGCATGCGAGGTTGATTAGCCGGTGCCAAATTGCCCCTAGGAATGAGCGTGTGTGTGGATGGTTCTATGCGTGTGGCCCCGCGACAGACTGGCGACCTGTTCGGGGTGTACCCTGCCCTTCGCCTTAAACTAGCTGGGCTCCGGCACCCCCCGCAACCCCGAAAGGGACAGACGGATAAGAAGATGACTGACTGACTGATTTCCTTTCTTGTATTTTCACACGGAAAAGTATTAATATTTTTTGTTTTGCCTTCTGAAGCACTTATTCCTAATGGATAGGCTATGGGCAATTTCACTGTGGTCAATGAACCCACTTAATCGAACTCTAGCTTAAAGGCCATATCAAAAAGAGGAGTGGTATTGATACAATCGTAACTATACCCATCCCTAGTCTTTAAGTTAAAAAAACCCCAAAGAAATCTCTTCACTTTCTAAAGTCAAGCTGCTGGTGCTTCTTTTCTGAGGTCTGATAGTGAGATTTACTGCACCTGTAATCTCCGCTGCTTTTCTTCTGGAAAGCAGGTCCACCTGCAGCGCCCACCGTAGAGACCAGGATCATTTCACATCCGACACTGTACTGCCTACACACAAAGCGAAAACAGAGGAAAAAGCATGATGATGTGCATAAAATCAAAACTAATAAACAACAGGGTTGTGATTCTTTTCCATGTTTTCTTTGCAGGGATCGAGTTTATTCTTTAGATCATTTTTAAAATATGTGTATATTTTAAAACATTCAAATTACTGTCTGGATCTTTTTTGGTGTTTTTCTTTAGAAAGAAGAGATTATATTTTATATATTTCTATTGACATACAAGACAGAAAAAATAGTTTTTCTAATTTGAATCTTAAGAAATCTAAATATGTCTGACATGCAGATTGAAATATGAGCTTAATTAAAGACACAAATATGAGACGATCTGTGGTTTGGATTTGACCTGGAGCCTCGCAATTCGATGAGCAGCGGACCAGAGCGCTCCATATTCAGCTGGTAAATGGGGTTGTTTTTGTATGAGTCCTTGTAGTTTCCACAACCACCTGCAGTGATGCCCTTCCACTGGCCGTTAATCTGAATAAGAGCAGGGAGAAAGGGACAGATTTGACAAGTTAGGATTGTTATCAGTAAGGAAACTTTCAAGTTAACTATTCACACAAAATTTCAACCAGATGTGACCATCAAACCAAACACTGGACTCAAAGAAATTAGAACATTTAAAAATATAAGTTGGGACATAAAGTGAAATGACCGAGGAAATACGTATGGTCCTTATGAAGATAATAAGGTGCAAAATGACTGAAATTAATCAGTATTAAGAGAGCAATCCCGCATTTCATCAGCACTAATGGATATAATCTCCTTCAGTCCTAACTGATGGCCTATAAACACTTCTCATTATCCAGCAGACACTTAGGAAAGACTTCATAAAGGGGAAGAGGAAAAAAGAACCTGAAACATTTGGATGAAAAGATTACAGCTGAAGTGAAAAGAGCATCAGCTCAGCATAAACCAGCCACAAAGAGGTGTTCCACGTGAAGAGTCCAAAGTGTTGATCAGATTAAACCTACTGAAGCATCAAAGCTTTCATCTGGTCACATGACTCAATTGCATCATCAACAAGTGAACCCCGAAGTCCTGATGTGCATTCTGTGTGTGTGTCCCAAAAGAAAGCATAAAACAGCAAGTCATGCTGTTATTCTTACAAACAGGATGGCATTCCTAGAGAATACTGGGAAAGTATTTAGAAAATGAAGAAGAATACCTTTATTGGTTCCCCAATGGGGAGATTACATTGCTGCATTGCACCACAGCAGGCAGCCATGACGGCGCCAATGGTGGGAGCAACTAGGGGATTAGGTGTCTTCTCCAAGCATACCTAGACGGCTCAGTAGGATTTGAACCGGCTTCTCCTGGTCCAAGGACAAACACTCCACTGAGCCAATGCCCCCCCCATTTGTAGAACAATAAAAGAAGCACAAACTATGCTTGTGTCATTTTGTAAAATGAAATGCAGTACTGGGGGGATTTGGTTCATTTTGATTAAGAAACATCAGTTTCTAAACAGTTGTTGGTCTTTTTATCATAAGTCTTAGACCTTAGAGAAAATCTAACGTGTCTGTGACAGATTTGGATCCTATTGTTTTTAGATATTGAAGTTCTCCCGTTCCATCTCATGGCTTTCTCACCGCACTTTCCTTGAATACTATCCAAACTCTGTTTTCTGAAGTGTTGATGTGTTCTAGTAACACAAGGGTTTAGACGTCATTGTCTTTAGCTCTGCCCTTGATGAAGCAAACTTCGTGGAAACTCCACCTACATTCCTCAACACACCCAGCACTACTTCAAAATCATAATCAGGAGAGTTCTCCAAGAGGCAATCATGCAGAACTTGAGGAAGAGCTTGGATCAGCAGCTTTTGTTGATTCTAAGAAAACTATAAACAATGCACTGAATCGTCACAGTATTCATGCATGCTCATCAGAGAGTACTGAACAAAACGCGCAATGAGACTCTATTAAAGTTGGTGAAACAACATTTGGAGAAGCCCGTAGAATATTTGGAGATGTGACTGAAGCAAAACTGAAGATTTTTAACATTCATTTTATACACAATGCTAGGAGAAAAGAAAAAATAGCACTGCACAGCAGCCCAAATACATCACATCAACAGTTAAGTTTGAGGGTGGAAGCTTCATGATTTATGGCTGCTTTTCAACAGACGATTGAAAGTAGGATGGATGGAGAAATGTAACTGGACATTCATAATAAAATTAGCTGAAAAAGCAGAAAATAAAAAGAGGGCAGA
Organism: Neostethus bicornis; assembly: GCA_902685375.1. Lineage (NCBI taxonomy): Eukaryota > Metazoa > Chordata > Actinopteri > Atheriniformes > Phallostethidae > Neostethus > Neostethus bicornis. Next base: position 14,694,609 of record LR738541.1, on the reverse strand, counting down.
GATTTTAGCGAGATAATGATCCCAAATAAAAGGCAGAAGAAACACTGAAGTGGTTTCAAAGAATGAACTTCAAATTGTTTCAATGGTCCAATCAAGCACATGACTTTATAGCTGAAGTTCAAAATTCAAAAACTGTTAAGATTTTAAGACAAATTGTGTGGAAAAATACAGACTTATCACCAACAAAAACTTTTCTACAAACTATTAATTAAAATCCTACATTCTTACCCCTCGAGTCATTTCAACTTATATGTTTTCCTTTCTTATAGATTTAATATTTGGTGTGATGGTTATACCTGGTGAAAATTACTCAAAATTACACCAATAGTTCACTTACTAACCCCTCCCTTATTAACAAAAGATTAAAAAAAAGATGCTAATATTTCTCAACATTTAAAATGATTAAATGTAATTCTTTAAAAAGCATCACAGATAAATGAGTCAAACAAAACCGAGCTGGTTGGGTTTTATATACGTTTCTTACCCGTTTAGTGTGTGTGAAGGGATTTGGGATCTTGGAGAAGGTGAATTTGCATCCAGTGTAAACCTGCAAAAAGAGATATAATTTATGTTGTGTAAAGTCTTCAAACAAAGAAGCACAATTTACATACTAAACAGAACAACCTCTCTGTGAATTGAGGGACAGATCTTTGGGGATTTTTTTTTCAGAAAAAAAATTGCTTCCTGCTTTGATTTTAACACACGAGTCAGATGAGTCGATTTTAAGATTTTTTTAAAGCAGCAATTCTAATCTGTCATGACGGAATATAATTTTGATGCCTGCAGTTCAATAATTGTGTTGTTAAAAACACAAAACGCCTACTCAAGTAAAACACCAGGCACATGTGATGAAATCTGCATCTTGTTTGGTAATGAGCAGTTTGTGTAGAAAAACTGTTCTCCACAGAGCTTGTTGCGCATAGCGAAGAGTGTGTGAATTATAAATGACTATAAAAAGAAAAGTAGGTCACACGTGAGGAGGTATAAAGCACACACGGATCAGGCTTGTGGGTGTTTTTCAGCTCAGCATAAGTGGGCTTATGACTTTTTGATGAGCTTTATGAGTATTCGAATCAGTAGAAAAATTTCAAGTATATACAAACTCTTATAACATTCAGATATTTTTTCTAACATTATGGAACCAGAAATGATGAAAGGTTAAACTAGGACAACTTTTTCTTCACAGAGTACATAGAAAAGCACAAACCTGCATAATGGTGTGACCAGAAATTACTCTGTAAAACTCATTTGAATTTAATTCAGTGACATTTGGCTGTTTGGCTACTTAAATCTAAACATAGCGAGCTGGGAGCTAGTCTGAAAGGGTTCACTGTGTAAGTAGATCTTCATTATACATACGACTGATAGTTTTAGACTTAGTGATTTCTAATTCATCCAAATTAATATTTCGGATTGAATGTGACATGGTTTCCTTCCAAAAGATAACAAGACATCACTGTAGAGATTGTATAATATAAATATATTTATTTCTCCACAATAATACTTTGTTAGCATCGTCTGGATATATTTTAAAAGGCTGTGTTGTTTCAAACAAAACATCTGTTTGATTAAAAGTAATTTTAAGTCAGAATTTACCAGAGTTATGAATAATTATGAGCAGTACTGAATACGTATGTACAGTATATACATGTATTAAATTATAGATATAGGTTTGATCTCACTTGAAATAAACAGGCTAAACCCCTCTTGGCAAAAACAATCTCATTTATGTTTTTTTATCAAACAAAAGACAAATCCGTGTAGTCCCTCATTCATCCAGGAGTGATCCATAGTAGAAAAAGTTTCAAAAAAGTCTTCTGGACAGTTTAATTCTTCAACGAGACGTTTCGACTTCCATCCGGAAATCATTTTCAATCTGAATGAAATGGACTGAAACCTGGATCTATTTATACTAACCTGAGTAACCGGTAAAAAAATAGTAAGAAGGGCTCGACCAATGAGCCTGTGATACTTAAGATGGCCGTGAATGGCCCCTATTGTAGCCACAGACCAGTAAACAAACCTATTATAAAAATGCTAAAAGCCTAGTGAAAGAAAATTACTGTGTCATCTTTAGTCCATGGCTTCAAAAGGCTGCTATAGATACCTGGCAAAACGTATCTAACGCCTCCACTCCGATTCAGTGAGGGATTTTCTTTCATCACAAAAATGGCTTCTTTCACCCCTCTTTCAAACCAACCTTTCTCTCTACTTAGAATCTTCACCTCACTGTCCGCAAAAGTGTGTTTGGTGGATTTAAGATGCATATGTACAGCAGACTGTGGACCACTTGAGGCTTCTCTTCTGTGTTGGTAAAGTTTTTTGTGGAGTGGTTGCTTTGTTTCCCCAATGTAGTGTTCTTTGCAGCTCCCTTCACTGCACCGGATCGAATAAACTACATTGCTCTGTTTTTCTGTGGGCATCGTGTCTTTGGGATGTACTAGTTTCTGCCGTAATGTGTTGACCGGTTTAAAGAAAACCGGGATGTTTTGCCCGGTATCTATAGCAGCCTTTTGAAGCCATGGACTAAAGATGACACCTCGTGACCCAGTTTCACACCTCTCGTTAGCAAGTAATTTTCTTTCACTAGGCTTTTTTATAATAGGTTTGTTTACTGGTCTGTGGCTACAATAGGGGCCATTCACGGCCATCTTAAGTATCACAGGCTCATTGGTCGAGCCCTTCTTACTATTTTTTTACCGGTTACTCAGGTTAGTATAAATAGATCCAGGTTTCAGTCCATTTCATTCAGATTGAAAATGATTTCCGGATGGAAGTCGAAACGTCTCGTTGAAGAATTAAACTGTCCAGAAGACTTTTTTGAAACTTTTTCTACAACAAACAAAAGACGTCAACATTATTTAAATGAAATTAATTTTCACAATTGAGACATGTCTCACCCGCAGTGTGTAGTTGATTGTGTTTTGTTTCTCATACTGTGAAACGACCAGGGTGAAAATGTGTGTTCCCCCACTCGTCAACTTCATCTTGGTCAGATAGTGAGGACTGTTGATCCGGATCCCATCGATGTATGGAGGGGGATCCGCTGTGAAATATACAGTTTGTTTGCACTCAAAAACCTAACTTATATTTACAAGCTAATATTCTTATGTTACTGCAGCATTACACAAGAGTTGAAGACTAAATGCTGCTGTTTTAGCACATAAAAGTCTTACCAGGGTAGTAAACCTTCTTGCCATCCGTCTTGTAAACTACCATCGTGATGAACTCCTTATTTTGTGCAAAATCATCCTGAAAATGCAGACAAATAACAGATTTTAGATAAAAGTTGAGAAATTTCAGGATGAGGTCATAGGAGTATCTGTCAGCGGACCTTATCTGTGATGTGTCTGGTGAGCAGAACCCATACAGCAGCACCACCTGGTGGGCACTGAACCTCCAGTCTGTACTGAGGATTATTTGCTAGGCTGTAAACATCCTTCACTGGACCCTGTTTTCCATCCCAACTGCTGCAGAGGGAACAAATGTCCAGGTACAAGTTATTTTCTGGAAACCTGCTCACTGTCTCCACAAACAGATTCCGTTAAAAAAAACACTTGTGTGATCTAAAAATGAATGAAGCACCTGTGAATACAGGAGGATTCTCTAAAAAGTGCAGGGTTCCAGCTCAGGTAGATGACATCATAGTACTGACAGAGATCCTCCCATGAAATCCAGAAAACACCTAGTTACAGATAAACAAAAAATATCCTCATCAAAAATTCATCATTTCCAAATTTTACTTGCGATCACTTGTTGTTTTGCAGATTTCTTTGTGCAATTTTACTGCACCACGGTACTTCAAAACAATATATTAGTCAAAAATAGTGATGTAAAGTAAAAAAAAATAAAAAAAAATACCATTATCAAACTTTTTTGCTGTCTTTGGGTCAAAGTTGAGGTATTTGAGCAGTTCAGGTGTCCAGTTCTTCTCATCATGCTCGCAGTAGCGCCCCTTCCACCGTAAATGACTCCATGGATTTTTAAGTTGTAAGAATCGCATTCCCTTCAAAAGAAAAACAAAACACAAACTCTTGTACTGAAATTTCCATTTATCAGTAAAGAAAATTTAAATCGACATGGACATACTTTTACCCTAAGTAAATTAAAGAGGTTATAAGTTCCTTTTTAATCTGGATTGCAATGAGGTTTCTTTTATTTTACTTGCTATTGTTTCTGTTTATAAAAAGTTTTTTAAAAAGAGTTTTAAAGAAGGGTTTAAGGCATGGGTGGGCAAACTTTTTCGTGGGCAACATTGCGTTCTAACATTTGACAAAGCGGCCAGAACAGGAGCAGATGGATGGCCTGCTTTGAAAGCCTTCCCTCATTGGAGAAAAAAAATACTGATCTTAGGATATGGAGAAAACATGTGCTTTAATTACCTGATGTTACATTGAGCGCGTTCAATTTCAAATCAGCGCAGTAGGTCTGATATGTAGCGAATATTCTTTTTTTTTTTGGCTTTTATTTTAATCCCTTGTAATATTTGGAATATCAACTCTGTGTATCAAATTTATAACAGATTACAAACTGAAAAAGCTAACCTTATAATCCCTGATGTCGAGAACAGCATAAGCGTGTGTTGGCACTAAACCCCATCGCTCCCCCTCCTCTTCTGTCATCACTCCTGTTGCTGTGGTGATAAGAACGTCACCCCTGTGAAACCTGGAAATGAAAATAGAGAAATTCAATTCAATTCAATTCAATTTTATTTGTATAGCCCAAAATCACAGAATGTCCGTCTCAATGGGCTTCACAAGAGAAAGAGGAATGTATTAACACAAATACACAACAAGAAAAATAACTAACAAATGCTAACTAAACAGACTAGCACATTAATGCACTTAGACTCTCCTTCTCGGTGAGGAAAAACTCCTAAAAAACCCATCAGTGGGGAAAAAATAAGAAACCTCATGGGGATCCACATGAAAGAGAGATCCCTCCCCCGGGACGAGCAAACAATGTGTCAAAGATTATTGTTTAAATATTAGCTTAATCTAATCTACAGCTAAATATCTAAAGAAGTCAATAGATGTTCTTCATCCTAGAAATGTAAGCAAACAGAGAAATTTAGTTTAAAATAGCAGCTTGCAAAAGATTTAGAGTTAAAAATACAGACGTCACTACCTCTGGAAGAGCATGCGGAAGGTGTCGTCCCTGTTGAACGACTGATTGTCAGAGTGCATAGCTATGCGTTCGGGGATCCAGCCTGTGAGGGCGTGCAGATCGATATTCTGGAAAAACAAAAGTTAATGTCAAACAACTGAAATAAGAAATTTCAATCAAACTAAACTTTTAAATTCCTCAAATATTTATCTTCATGCAGAAAATTTTGATATAATTTTAAAATAGTTTAGGTGCAAAACCCACTGAGTTAGAGCCGGGGAAATCATAGCCTCCCATCACTTTCATGTAGGCCTTTTCAATGAGAGACACCCACAGTTCATTCCTGTTGCTAGAGTAGGAACAAAGCAGCTCTCCATTACGATCCACAGGCAGGAAATCATCAATGATCACCTGAAGAAACAAGCAAACCTGGTTTTAAAGACCGGTGTAGGGGAGTGAGCAAAGAAAAAAAAAATAGAACCACTTTATAGACCCTGAAGAGAAAAAGTAAAGGTTATGTTTTCTGGACTAAACGTAAAACTATTGTAACCAATCAATTGTGACTTTGGCAGTTATGAAGTTAGTGCATTTAACATTTCTTAGACCAGAAAGGTCCAATTGAAATTAAAAACCTGTTTTTCAAATGCAGAACAGGTCTTTTTTCCTGTTGGACTTCCAATCTTTGCATATTTTATTTTATTAACTGACAATGGAAATAAATTTTACCTTTCTTGGAACCCCGTTAATGTGAAGTTTGACCATGTATTTCCCACATGGATTATACTCCGGCTCCCCGCGTCTGTTCTGAGGGTAAATAATGCTGGAACAAAAATATTCACAAACAGATATTTCAGCGTTAAATAGTACAAATACTTTTTAGAAAAAATAAAATAAAATTCTCTCCTGTCAATGTAAATTGCAACTAATAAAAAAAATTTTTTTTAACATGATTGTAGAATAAAAACCTGACAATATTTTGGCTGGAAAATAGTCATCAATAAACCACAAAAAATAATAAATGATCTCAAATAAATTTCAACTCTGTATTTATGCCATAAATATAAGCTTAAATACAAATCATATTAAAATATTTATTTGTACCTGGTGATGAGTTTCTTGTTGTAGCGCCTCTCGTAGGCAGCGCTGATGGCCAGCGACGCTACGAATGAACAGTCTGAGACCACGGTCTAAGTTTACAAACAAGATAAAAAGTCTTTGGTTACAGGTTTGGCACTAAATTAACTTAACAAAAAAGTTAAATCCATGTCTATCCAAGAAATTTATTAACAATAAATAATATTAGTGATGATGCTGCACTGCTGTGAAAATTTATTTAGCAATATATGGAAAATATAACATTGCCTGATTATCACGTCTCTTGACCTCAATTTAAAGAATAATAATTCAGTACACCGTACTTCCATTCAAATGACTTCTGATCTAAAATATTCCCACACACGCTTTTTAATAGAAAGTAGAGTTAATCGTACCTGTTTGATACTGAAGCTGGACACAGACATGATCATGGTGGGATTATTGCAGATCTCGTCTGGTCGAACCCAGCGTGTAAAGATGGCTTTTTGTTTTGGTGACAGCGCCAGTTTTCCCATTTTGTCCCTATTGGAGCAAAAAAAAAAAAAAAGAATATTTTACACATGAGCAGGATTCAAAAAACATTTTCATATTCACACACATCCTCAACTCAATCACATGTTTGACAAAAAGCCAACCAACATTGATTGCTGAAAACCTTTTCCCTCTTTCGTCATTTTTAACCTTCATTGTTTGCATATTTTTTATGTTAATAGTTAAAGACAGAAAAGATCCTGAAGCTAAAAATAAAAAAAAAAAAAAAATCAAATAACTTTAGAATCTTTGCATATTGTAAAAGATGCATGTAATCTTTTAGCTGAACTTTTTTACTTAATTATTTTGTCTTTAGACAACTTTCATATCAGTGATTTATTCATCTTCTGAACCACTTATCCCTAAACAATGATAATATAAACCTTCAAACATCGTTTTTTAATAAATTACTAACTTAAATTTTTCATTCGATTTAATTTTATTTATATATTAAATAAATACTTAGATAAAGTAAGTTATACTGTATCTTATGAAGACAATTGTAAGAGCTCAAGAGTAATCAGACTCACGAGAAAGGGACAGGAAAAGCGAACCGCTCCTTCAGGTCCACACTCATAAAGGGCACATAGGCTATGCCATTGATTGTAGATGTACTCCTGAAAAATGAGAACAAATTTAACAAGTTGTGAAAGGTTTTAAACCATGTCTCACATCTACCACTGATCCAAATACTTCCTTTTATTTAACTTCATAAGAACTCTGGCTTTGCCATCTCACCTAAGCACCTCAATTTCCTCTGATGTGTACCGCTGACCGCTGGGCTCACTGGACTGGACCGGCCTCACAGGTTGAGGTCGGTCATTGAGGCTGAAGTCTGTCCCAAGAGGGAAAAATTGTCGGGCTGGTCCACCTGAACTGGAAGTACTGCCAGGCCTTTGCATAGAAGGCCCGGTTTTGTCCTGAGACTGAGGTGAGGTTAATTTGGACTGCGATTCTTTAAGCCCTTCAGCCCTGATAAACAAAGAAGAAATGTGAATGTTTCATATGTGGAGATCACATTGAAATATTTTTTATATCTACCGGTCTAGAGCTTGTCTCGCCAGTTGCTTCAGTTTGGTCTGAAGTGTTGAGTCAGACGTCTCATTAGACTGTTAGGTTAAACAGAAAGAGACAAACAACATAGTTTTTAATGTGGTTTATAGAGTGATAACCAACAGGAAGGATGAGTTAATGGCTTACTGTTTTAATGCACAGCTCTACAGCCTGAGTGTACAACTCAATGGCTTCATCATCACTGCCCTTCTCATCCTCTTCAAAAGCCTGTGTAACTAGGAAGTGTGCACGCTCCAGATCCACCTGCTGCCTGGACTTGAGTGGGTCACTTTGCTGAGCCTGCACTGGGGTCAGAAGTAGAAAAAATAGACATCATAGCATGAGGAAAACATGGTTTAAACTATGGGTGCATGGTATACTGTATGAGAATACTGTAAATAGCTCATGTAATCGTCATTATAATAGTGGATTTTCATGGAGATTCTGTGAGGATGTGTAATTACCTGCATTATGAAGAGCCTGGACTCTTAACAGGTATTCATTCACTTTGTCTTGGATGCCTTCCAGTTTGGATCCAGCCATCCCAGCATAAATCAGAGCCTGGGCTGCCTCCTTTATCACGTTCACGAAAACAATACAGCAAACAGTGACAAAAAGAAACTCAACCAGACATAGATCTCACAGTCAATTTTATTTTGTTCATATAAACAAACTCTTAGACAAATAAAGTTGTTAAAGAAGAGATCAAACTTCAGGATGAGCTAAGCTAATGCTAACTTTCCTTCTCTTATAATTGTTAAAGAATTAGATATGGTTACTTACCTTATAATAAAAGACAGCCTCGTTATATTTGGCATTCTGATCATAGGTTACAGCAGCTTTAGCAAATTTAACAGCATCTAATTCCAGAGCTGTGCAGTCCATTATGAACTAACTTATTGACAGAAACAAGCTAGCTAGCTGCTAGCTGGCGAAATTCAACAAATAACTAAAATATCTATTTTTAATTCAATGTATCATTCATTTCACCAGCTCAAGCAGAGTAAAGACAAAGTAAATTCAAACAGCGTATTAATGTCTAATTTTAAAATTTGTTACAAGATTTATTTTATATTAGTGCTGATAACACAACACAGTCTGACTTCCGGAAAAACATCATCTGCGCAGTCGCAGTAGCTGCTCTCTGAGCTGTTGTGTTCAATGACGTTTGGATAAAATGGGTATTTTGAATTTCAGTCAGTTTACTTTGTGTCATTAGGCAAAATGACAAAAATAAGCAAAAGTTAAACATTGTATTGTAATGTGGTGTTTAAACTATTTATATATGGACTCTTCTGGATTGAGATATCTGATGTCTCTCCAGGGATCTGCTTGAGCCACTCCTCTAGTTTGGGGGTCACTGCCCCAAACACTACAGGTATCCCTGTTACCTTCACTTTCTAGGCCGTCTCCATCTCTTCCCTGAGGCCTTGATACTTCTCCAGTTTCTCATGCTGCTTTTTCCTGATGTTGCGATCGCTTGATATTGCCACATCCACCACTACTGTTTTTCTCTGCTTTTTGTCCACCACCATGTTGTCTGGTTTGTTCATCAGAATCAGAATCAGAATGCTTTTATTGCCATGTCAATGAAGAATATCAGAGACTAGGAACTTGCTTTGATACAGGTGTGCAATAATATAAGATAAAAATAATAAAAAATAAAATAAATAAAAATAATTTTAACAAAACAAAGAGTGCTCAGAAAGAAAAAGAAAAGTAGTGCAATGTCATAGAAAATAATTAAAATAATAAAGATAGTAAAGTGACAAGAGGGAGGTGACTAAGAGATGTGGGGATCAGGTTATAAAGTATTAATTAGACTAACGGCAGAAGGGAAGAAGCTGTTTTTGTGGCGGGACGTTCTGGTCCGAATGGACCGGAGCCTCCTGCCCGAGGGGAGTCGCTCAAAAAGTCCATGTCCAGGGTGGGAAGGGTCAGCTGCTATCCGACCTGCACGCCCCCGAGTCCTGGAGACGTACAGGTCTTCGAGAGATGGAAGGCTACAGCCGATCACCTTCTCTGCAGAGCGCACAATGCGCTGCAGTCTGTGTTTGTCCCTGACTGTGGCTCCAGCGTGCCACACGGTGATGGAGGAGGTGAGGATGGACTCGATGATGGCTGTGTAAAACTGCACCAACATCTGGGCGGGCAGCTTGGCTTTCTTCAACTGCCGCAGAAAGTACATCCTCTGCTGGGCCTGTTTGATCAGGGAGCTGATGGACGGCTCCCACTTTAGGTCCTGTGTGATGGTAGTGCCGATGTAGCGGAAAGAGTCTACAGTGGTAATGGGGGAGTCTGCCAGTGCAAGGGGGGTAATGGGTGCTATAGCTTTCATCATTACCATTCGGTCTGTCTGGATCTGGAAGTCCCACAGGGTCTTGGCTTGGTCATGCTCCATCACCCTTGGGGTGTTTCCACTTTGGCTTTGGAGTTTCCAGTCCATATTTTGTGCATATGATATGTCCCTGTATACTACCCCTAGTTATGGTGTTCCATGAAGTCATTCCCAGCCAGCAGTTACTGTGTGTGCTGGATCGTCTCAGGGGCTTCTTTGTACAGCCTACTCCTTGGATTTTGTCTGTTGTTGTAGATCTGGGCCTTTATTGCTCTAGTGTTCAGGCCCATCTCTTGTGTGGCCACCATCAGAGCCCTCTGTTGCCCTGAAGCACTGCCATTTCAAGCCAGTGATAGGATTTCTGAGATCAGCCACTTCAGTTATGTTCCGATGGTGCATCGAATGTAAAGACTTGTCCTCCCCACGATGTTTCCTCGTCCAGCGCTGTCCACACCCATATTTATAAAATCACTGTAGACTGATCAGTGTGACCTCCACGATAACTAGGACGCTGCATCAGTCTATTGTGGTGAAAGAAGACCTGAGCCCTATAGCAAAGCTTTTGATTTACCAGTTGATCTACATTCCTAAACCCACCTTTGGTCACCAGCTGTGGGTGGTGACCAAAAGAACAAGATCACAGATACAAGCGGCCGAAATGAGCTTCTTCCGCAGGGTGGCTGGGCTCTGAGAAACTGTCTCACAGCTAATCAGGGAACACACATTATTAAAATATGCATTTTCACTGTTACTTATGAATAATAATTATTTATTTAATACCAAGCAAAAAAAAAAAAAAACAAGATTCTTCTTGAACTGTGACAACCCATGATCAGTACAGTAATTCTGTAGTAGTTCTCTTTTAACAGACTTATTGCTGCTTTTATAACTTATTTATGATTCATATCTGTTACTTGTAATAAAGATGAGGCATTTTCTAAATTGAAAATTCAAATTTGCCGAAAACTACTCTGTAAACGACCAATATTTACTTTGAGTACATTTTGGTATATATTGGGGGTCACACTTTGTAATAGATTACAATAGCTATCACAAAAAACTTTTTATATACAAATATAGAAACAATACACAACTGTTTTTATGTAATTAAAAAATTAATTTTTAAATTTTTTTGTTATTTCGTAAACTCCCATCTGGACATAATTTCCAGGAGGTGTTAATAATAATAATACATTTTATTTGTAGTGCGCTTTACACTTTCAGAGAAAATCCCAAAGCGCTACATAGAAAGGTAAAAACAATAAAAACATTTTAAAAACTAAAATCTACATTCTGAAAACAAAGAATCATAAAATCAAAGATTAAAAGCCTTATTAAAAATGAATGTCTTTAGACCTTTTTTAAAAGTGTCCACACTTTGTGGGGCCCTGAGGAGTTCCGGGAGCTCATTCCACAGTTGTGGGGCAACGGCCTGGAAGGCTCTGTCCCCCATTGTGGTCAGCCTGGTCCTGGGCTGGTGGAGGCAGTGGGTGGAATTTGAGCGAAGGTGTCTTGGGTTGATGAGTGGGGAGAGGAGCTCAGTGAGGTAAGTTGGGGCATTTCCATGGACACATTGGTAGGTGATGAGGCAGATTTTGTAGTGAATTCTGAAACGGATGGGAAGCCAGTGAAGTGATTTAAGAACAGGTGTGATGTGGTCAAATTTTCGCCTCCTCGTCAGGACCCTGGCAGCGCAGTTTTGGATGTGCTGGAGCTTCTCAAGGCTCCTGCCAGGTGTACCAACGAGGAGGGCATTGCAGTAGTCGAGTCTGGAGGAGATGAAGGCATGGATCAGTTTTTCAGCTGCGGCGTGGGTGAGTGAGGGGCGGAGCCTGGCAATGTTTCTGAGGTGTAGGAAAGAAACTTTGCAGAGGTGACGTACATGCTGGTCAAATGTGAGATTGCAGTCGATTTTTACGCCAAGGTTTGTTACAGAGGAGGAGAGTGGAATGTTGTGACCAGAAACCAGAATGCTTGAAATGGAGGATGTCTTGATCTGGTGAGGTGTACCGATTAATATGGCTTCCGTCTTGCTGGTGTTGAGCTGGAGAAAGTTGTTGGTCATCCACGTCCCTATCTCCTCCAGACAGGCATGAAGGGTAGAAAGAGCTTGGGTGGGCTTAGTGTCCATTTTCAAATACAATTGTGTGTCATCAGCGTAGCAATGAAATGAAATGTTGTGTTTCCGGAATATTTGTCCAAGTGGGGATATGTATATGGTGAAAAGTGTGGGGCCAAGGACAGAGCCTTGAGGCACTCCGCAGGTGACTTGGTGTGGCTGGGATTTAGCAGTCCCCAGAGCCACATATTCTGTTCTGTTTGTGATGTATGAATGAAACCAGTTGAAAATATTTCTTGAGAGTTCAGTAGTAGTCTGAAGACGGTGAAGGAGAATGGTGTGATCCACAGTGTCAAAGGCAGCTGACAGGTCCAGAAGGAGGAGCAAGGATGGAGAGCCCTGGTCCGCAGTTACAAGTAAGTCATTCATCACTCGGACCAGGGCCGTTTCTGTACTGTGAGCTGACCGGAAACCAGACTGAAATTTTTCATGTAGGTTGTTTGTAGAAAGGTGACGATTGAGCTGAGCTGCCACAACTTTTTCAAGAACCTTAGAAAGAAACGGTAGGTTGGAGATGGGTCTGAAGTTTGTCAGATTATTTGGATCCAGTGATGGTTTCTTTAGGTGAGGTCTAATAATGGCAGTTTTGAGAGCCGGGGGGACTTGGCCAGTTTGCAGTGAGCGGTTGATTATTGCTGCAATAATTGAACTGATGCTTGTGATGTTAGCTTTGATGAGGGGTGTTGGTAGGGGGTCAAGTGAGCAGGTTGAGGATTTTATGGTTTTTAAGATGGCCTCAACCTCTTTCTGTGTTGTGGGTGCAAATTCGGAAAAACTGCTTGGGGCTGTCTGTATGGGCAGGTTTGTAGACTGGGTGAAGTTTGTAGGCAGGAAGTTTGATTGTAGAGCAGATACTTTGCTGGTGAAAAAGTCCATGAACCTGTTGCAGTTGTTGACACTGGTATCCTGGTGGGTCGAAGTGTGGGGCTTGAGCAGGGAATGTATGGTTGAAAACAGGTTACTGCAGTTTCATACAATTAAAGCTGTTTTTTCACAAATCCATCGCTGCTTTGAATCACAGCTCACTGACTTCCATCCTTCAGCCTTGACAGAGATCACACATCGACCTTCATCAGCAGGTGCTGTCATCCAGTCTCTGAAACAAAGTTTTTTATTTGTTCAATTTCAGCCTTATTTTAACACCGATTTCAAACAAAATCTTCGTAAACAACTTTACAGATCAATTCAGTCCAATTCTATGTGCACTAGTTTTTAATAAATCCACAACAGTTCAATGTATGGTAATTGTGGTCATGCAACCTGGGAATCAGAAATACTTACTATCTAAAGGAAAAAAGAAATTAAGACTAAAATAGTGTGTATCTCAAACTGATAAATATAATGCTTCTCTTACGTTTTGGCCAAATCACTTCCATCCAGCCACTTCCACTTTCCACCTTCTGCTCTCAGACCGATCCAGTATCCGTCCTCTCCAGAACTCCACCAACTGTAACTAACCACAGTTTCCTGGGGATCACAGACATGAATTCATGTGGCATTTTTAAAACCTTTTCAGATAAACACACTGTAATTTATAAGTGGGGAATGAGATTTTTTTTTTTTTAATCAACAGCGGTTACAATTTTCTTCTCACCTTTTCCGAATGATTATCAACAACAACTAGATCTGAAGCTTTTTCTCTGCACTTTGTTTGAGCTTCTGTCCAGTTTCTGCGATGAGCAGATTCTGGATGCTGGACTAAATAACAGCTGGTCAGACTATAAAACCACTCTGATTGGCACGCTTTACATGTTCGAGCTGAAAAAAGAATCAAAAGTGTTTTTGTTGACACACAATGTTAGTATTTCTTTATTCTTTAGACGTGAATGTAATCTTACTTTTTCTTGAGTTCAGTGGACAATAGGTGTCAACGCTCCACTGAGCTCGGCTGACATTGGATTTAATCATCTCTTCTTCAATGCTGCGTACGCTTCCTCTCAGGTTTTTATTCTGGTATTGTAGTTCCTTAATACTCTGTGTGAGCTGCTGATTGTCAGCTTCCAGCATCAGTTTGGCATGGGTCAAATTCGTCACCTGGTCATTCAAATCCGTTAGGTTTTTCTTCAAGTACTCATCGTTTGAATTGTCCAAACTGATCTTGTCTTTTTCAAAGATTAACGAAATTACTAGAACTGAAAGCAGAGAATATTTATTGTCATTTTTTGTGCATATTTAGTGCTTTTTGGATTGTATGTAAAAAATACACCAAATTTAATTAAAATTATGTTTCTGTTCCATTGTCTTCCGTTTATCTGGGGGTGAGTTGCGGGGCTAATGGCCTCACATGGGAAACTCAAGCTTCCCTCACTCCGGATGTATCCTCCATCTAACCCGAGAGGATGCCGAAATGTTCCCTGACCATTTGTGAGATATAGTCTCTCCAGTTGGTCCGGGGTCTGCCTCTGGGTCTCCTCCCAGTGGGATGTGCCAAAATAACCTCACCAGCGAGGCGCTCGGGAGGCATCCTAAGCAAATACCCGAATCGCCCTATCTGGCTTTTCTTGACCCAGATGAGCAACAGCTCTACTCCGAGCTCCTCCAGGAAATTTCATTCAATAAAAACAAGATTTGCGTTATTCAAACAAACTATGAGGGTAACAATTTCAGTAACACATCAAGATGCAAATGTAGCAATGTAGCAAATGTATCATTTCAATATTTAAAAAATGATTATTTTTCTGCCCACATGTTCACTTTTTTTCATAAAATTCATTGGGTTTTGGTATTCAGAAACAAAAGGCATAAACACCATGGAAACTGCAACTATAATTTGCTTTTTAAGAAATTATAAACTGAATTTAAAGATACCAGAAGAAGCTTTTGGAGTAAAATGAAAAAAGAATGATCTTTTTTTAACGGTACTTACTTATGGTTAAAACCACCATGATTACGATCAACACCAGCCAAAAAACTACTTGTGGTGACCTAAAGAATGCACACTTAGGACCTGAAAAAAATGTTGGAAAGTAGTAATTGTAGATCAAATAGCCAAAATATTCACAAATTTTTTAAATAATTTGCAGAACTTAAATGTATGCAGTAAATAATGCTGCTGTTAATGTTAAATATGTGATATACCACTGGAGCTCGTGGGTTGGACCACAGTGGTTCTAATTACATTATTGTACACAGGTTGCGTTCCCATGATATCTGAAAAATGAAAAACAAATCATGGCTAAACAGACATTTTGAACAACCAAAATAATTTCACAAGAAGTACATACATACAGTATGTTTCAAACTTGTATTGAAAATCTTTAGTAGCATCTCATTCTTTTATATATTTTTGTCTTTGTTTTATTGTTGTAAATTTTTATTTAATCTTTTAATGTTTTAATTTAAAAGAATAAAGTAGCAGGCAAACTAAGGTTGTGCAAAAATAATTGTTAAAATAGATGATACGATGTGAAGGACTCCTGCTGCACTCAATGACTCTCATGTTCATTTTTTCATTTACTTTCTGATTTTGGTTAATATTTTGCACCTTTAGAACAAGTTATCAATTTGATAGAAGTTTTTAATCCACTCCAGGAGTTAAATTACTGTAATTAGGTCTCCACACCAATTAAAAAACTTACATTTCTAATCTTCTGTCTTCATATACTGGTAATGTCTTTTTAAATAATATTGTTAGTAATTCTAATAATTTAACAGGAAGAAGTATTTTTTATTATGTGGGATCTTTGTTCCTAAAGTAACAATTTTTAATCTTCATGCCTAAATGTTTATTCATGATGCAGCGATGACAATTTTAAGTTAAATTGGAATGGCTCAAAATATTTACAAATTTTTTGAAAAATTAACCTAGCCTCAGAGTGACATTAAGTTGCATAAAAAAAAAACCCCAAAAGAACAAAGCAAAGCCAGCCTGTTGTCTGTGATATTTAAAAACTTCTAAAAGTTTTTTTTCTCTCAAGTTACCTAAAAGGTCAAAATAATAAAATTATAATTTGTTATTTATGAACAAAACAGATGACTTTTTTTGCAGTTGGTGTTTGTTTTGTTTTATAGTAAAATATTAAAACATTGTAAGAGTCGGATCCATTTCCATGAAGAGTCAGAGTCGTTCACGGCTTGAAATTTGTCGCTGAATCTGTTCAGTACTGTTATGGTTAGACGCAGTTAAAGTGGTGGGGCATCAACTTCGGTGACCTCAGGATTGGTCTCCCCTGTTTGCAGATAATATGGTACTGTTGGTTTCGATGCAAAGCCAAATATTAAGCAGGAGGGTTTGCAATCAGCGCCTTTCAATATGAAACCATGTTCAGTGCATGAAGTAGTTTAAGCATCTCGGTTCTTGTTCACGAGATTCACAATTAAATTAGTTGCAATAATTAGTATGCTATTGTTTTGATGTAAAAAAATAAAGCAAAGCCAGAAAGTGCAGTTGAAGATTCACCATTTAAAGGCAAAATAACGTTCACGGGTGAATTGGCCTTGTTCATATTTGGCAATATGACGAGAAACTTCTTTCATTTTATATTTTATTTGGCTATTCTATATAGCCAAATTTTAATACCCTTCACAACAACCAGGGTTGTTTTCAAATGTATGAAATAAAATTTCTCCCAACTAAAACAAGTCAAATCAATTAAGACCATTTAATTGATGGTGAAATGTGTTTTAGTTCTCACATCCTGAAAAGTGTGAAGCAATGCAGTGCAGAAACACACAAATATGCATTAACAGTTTAAATCTTTAAAGGATCAGCCTCTTACCTTATCAAAACTTACTTGCTTTTGAAAATATTTTCTCAAGGATAATGTTCTCTACGTTTAAAACAACTGAATTTTAAAATGTTGTAGGTTGTCTGTGTCAGAGCGCTGGGACCACTTTACCATGCGGTTTTCAGTAAACTCTGAGGTTATAAAGATTTTATGATCTGAAAACTGTGATAAAGGTTGGGGTAAATAAAACCTGACACCAACCTACACTAACAGGATTTCCTGTCAGAGCAGAAGAGCTGCTGCTCTTTATAAAAACCACACAATATAAAGTGTTTTCAATTAGACATAATGTACAATTTTGAGTTTCAACATTACCCTAACGTCAGGTTTTTAGTTTACATTAAATTTAAACAGGGAGTGCGTTCAAATTGGTTACTAAAAATTGAGTGAAACAAACACCATTGAATGATTTTAGCAGAAAGAGTTTTTTTAGCAGAAAGAGTTTTTTTACAGAATATATTTGTTTCCTTTTTAATCAATAAAAACAGTGTTTTCTCTGTATTACTTCATGCCGCTGTGAGGAAATAATAACTGGGGATCAATCCACACCAGCAGTCGGCCTGCCCATGACTGCAGAGGCCAAAATCATAGGGGTCGACCCAGGTCAAGGAGACACGAATTAAAAAGCTTAAAGTGTCACATGTGGGCTGCGGACCGTAGTTTACCCACCACTGACTTGTGGATTTTTTTTGTATAAAAGGTGCATTATGCACTGCCAGAAAGGAGGCCTTCAGGAAAGCCAAAGGGTAGGTTTATGAACGGTGGGAAGATGGAGACGAAGGTAGTTGGTACGAGAGAAGACAATGCAGAATAAATAATAAATGATAAATGCTGTGGCAACTCGTGAATGAAAAATCTGAAAGAAACAGAAGTTAGTTTAGTTTGTGTAGAAGAAAGAAGGACGTAGTCTGGCTTAAAACTAAAGACGATAAAACAAAAACACTGTTGTTATTTTATATTAAATGTCAGCTAACTCTTCTAGGAAGTGGTTTACCACTGACAACACCAGTTCCTCCTCATGATTATTTTTGAAGCAGCTTTCAACTGCCCCATTCGCTGCATTTTCCATTTAGCTAAGTCTCTTTTAATAGGATTGAAAAAATAATTATAATACATTTGATTTATGTAGAGCTTTATGAACACTCAAAGACGCTCACACAACTAAAACAAAACAACAACAAAATATAAAAGTGCAGAAAGAAATATAGCAAAAAATAGGGCAATTATATTACAGTATTTAAACGTTAAAAGAAGTTTTAAAAAGAGGAGATTTTAGAGATGAAGATGCTGAGGATGTGTCTGGGAGTGACCAGGATGGACAGGATTAGAAATGAGTACATCAGAGCAACCGCACATGTTAGAGGTTTTGGAGATAAAGTCAGAGAGGCCAGACCGAGATGGTTCGGACATGTGCAGAGGAGAGAGAGAGTACATAGGAAGAAGAATTCTGGGTTTGGAACCACCAGGAAAGAGGCCTAGAGGAAGACCAAAGAGAAGGTTAATGGATACAGTGAAGGAAGACAAGAAGATAGTTAGTGTGACCGAAGAGGATGCAGCAGATAGGGTTAGATGGAAGAAACTGACTTGCTGTAGTAACCCCTGGAGGGAAATGCCGAGAGAAGAAAAGCAATGAGACAATGGTGGGGAAATGGTCAGTTATTATTAAAATATAACTGGATAAAAGAGAGTGCTGCATGTATATCTCTGGTTCTCCAACCACAAGGTTTCTGGTCATAAAAAAAACCCCTGAAACCGTTTTCCATTTTTTCTCTAAAAATGAGAAAGTGCAAAATTGATCTTTGTGGGATTAACTTTTACATGAAAACATTTTCTGCTAAAATTCATCTGTCCTCTGATTGTTGCTGCCTTTGCTCAATACTGAGGTACAACTACACATGAACAATCTCACTGTCCTTACACTATTGCCTTTATGCACACATCTACACACACAAACACACACACTCGCACACACATAGACATTGGAAAAAAGAACATATAAAAGCCAGATTGATATAAAGTCCAAACTTTGTGATTCATGTAAAATCATGTTGTTTTTTAACAGATTACATACAACAAAACAAACTTCCATTTACTTTTTGATAGAGTTTTAATATCTGAAACAGCGTTACATACAATTATGTTTTTATCACTGTAAAGGCGAACGTCACAACAAATGTAGATAAGTGCTACAGTGCGCAAAACTGGTCGTGAAGATTTCATAATAATGTGTCACAAACAATTTATAGTTCCAGTCTTATTATAAACAGTCACATATTTCATAGACATAATTAGAAAGTAACCTAAACATATTTTTTTCTTTTTTTTTCTCTAAGTAGAAATACTTCCAAGACTTCTAATGAAAGAAAATCTAAATGAAAATTTTTCACCTTTCAGAAAACCACTGACTTACAGCAAATGATCCAAATGATATGTTTAATCATTGATTTCTTTGCAGATGATTATTGATTACTATTAGATTAAAATATAGTTTATTCAAATTAAAATGAGAAACAAATGAAAGATGCATATTATGATAAAAAGATTATAAAGCAAGATCTCATCTTTTAAAAAGATAATAAAATTGTTATTTTATCTTAATTTCTATGAGATGTGACTTCAAGTTTAAACAGTTAAAGCTGGTTTTTCACAAATCCATCTCTGCTTTGTATCACAGCTCACTGATTTCCATCCTTGATTTTTGACAGAGATCACACATCGACCTTCATCAGCAGGTGCTGTCATCCAGGAGCTGAAACAAATTTGATTTCTAATTCAATTCAAGTTTCAATTTCACATTAATTCATAACAAAATAACCCCACTCTTTACAGGATATTGAATCTAGTTTTAATCGTAAAATAAAACCCACATGAGTCGCTTTATTTTAGCCCTTAAACATTGGTATACGTATACGACCGCCATTTTTTCCACGCTTTGTTTAACAGGTGCAAAATATTGCATTAACATAGCGTTAGTGCAATATTTTTTGCTGTGCAACCCAAACTGACTACTGTCAGTGTTTCTGATTGGCTGTGGTGAGTTTTAGTTTGATTTTTGTGCCATTTTACACAGTTTTTTTTTCTTTTGCTTAAGTTTGTTTTAAGTTCACCCACGTTTAAGGGGAATGTTTTTAATATCAGACAGTCGCATTGCAGGATTTGCGTTGGTTCTGTGTGAAAAAGCCATCAGGGCAAATATTCTCAATAGAACACGATGGAGAATGTTCAATCCAGTTTTACATATTCTAATTCTAAAATAAATCCACATGATTCCACTTCATTTTATTTGTATTGATTCAAACTGATTTATCAGAAATATTTAATGAGCTGAAGAAAAAAAGGAACCAAGAATGAAACGTTTTATCTCTTAAACTGATAGAAATGTTTCTCTTACGTGTTATTCAAATCCCTTCCATCCAGCCACTTCCATTTCCCTTCTTCTGCCCTCAGACCGATCCAGTATCCGTGATCTCCTGAACTGGACCAACTATTATTACTGACATAAGCCTGAGGAGTGAGGAGGAGCACAAAAAGAAAGTTATCAGACACATTTGGAGATTGTTTGAATAAATACACTATGAACTGCATATTTTGAGGTGATCAAAATAATCCTAGATAAAATCCTAAAATCGTTCCCTTTATGTGTTTCTCCATTTCAGTCTTAAACTTATTTTAATGAGTAATATTTTTATTTTAATAAGTTTAATAATACCTTATTTTATTTTAACCCTCATTTTAAGATGATTAAAATAAGAGCCAAAGGATGAATTCATAATTTTCTCACCTTTTCTTGTTCATCATTCACAACAACCAGATCTGAACCTTTTCCTCTGCAGTCATTTTGAGCTTCTGTCCAGCTTCTGCGATCAGCAGGGTTTTCATAGTCATGTATTGCATAACAGCTGGACCGAACCTCCCTCCAACCATCTTCACATGGTTTACATGTTGCTGAAATATAAGGTTAAAACAAATGACTAAGTGTGTAACAAACTATTTTATTTTTCAGAGGATAAATAAATATGAACTTACAGCTTCCTGATTGTCTGCAGTAGGCATTGATGCTCCACTGAGCTCGACTGGTGTTGGATTTAATCAGATCTTCCTCCATCTTTAGAATCTGTCCTTCAAGGTTTTTCTTTTCCACTGTCAGGTTCTGGTTTTCTATCTTCAGCATTTTTCTTTCTTCTGTTAGTTTCTTGTTTTCATCCATCAGATTTTTATTCTCATCTTTTAGCTGATTTTGGGATTGTGAAAGATTTGTTGTATTTTTGAGGTTACATCCAACTGCAAAATAAAAAAAAACACACAATATTGTAATTTTGCGTCAGCAATAACTAGGACATCAGTCCATCATGGTAAAGAATGAGCTGAACTGAAAAGCAAAGCTCTGGATTTACAAGTCGATCTACATTCCAACCCTCACCTATGGTCACCAGCTGTGGGTGGTGACCGAAAGAATGAGATCGCGGATACAAGCGGATGAAATGAGCTTCCTCCTCTGGGTGGCTGGGCTCTCACTCAGAGAACAGGTGTGGAGCTCTGCCATCCGGGAGGAGCTTGGTGTTTAGCCACTCCTCCAGGTCGAGGGGAGCCAGCTGGGGTATTTCGGGCATCTGGTCAGGATGGGAGGTCAGGATGGGAGGCGCTAGGGAGGTGTTTCAGGCACGTCCCACCGGGAGGAGACCAAAAGGCAGACCCTGGACCTGCATAAGAGACTATGTCTCACAGCTGGCTCGGGAACAACTCTGGAGGATGAGGATGAGCTGAAGGATGCAGCCGGGGTGAGAGAAGCCTGGGCTTCCCATCTGAGGCTGTTGCCCCGTAACCCAGCCCTGGATACGCGGACGACGATGGAACAATAATCTCGTTTGATCTTTTTAGAAATTTCCAGCATTTTTGAAGCTCCTTATTTTATCTTCCAGAAGAACTATATTTTTGTTAGATTAATATCTCTGTTTGTTTCAAATCTTAATCCCTTAAACATTTAATTACTTACAGAAGATCTGAAGGAGAAGGAGTCCTATTAGAATCAACAAGCAGATTATTGGTGGAACGTACTGAGAGAACAAGCAGGTCTTCTTGTCTACGGAAGGTGAAAACGAAAAAAAAAAAAAAAAGAAGCATCAAATGTTTGTTACCATAAGGAAACTATTGTCTGAAATAAACCGAAATACCTGAAGTGGCTGTTGTTTTTTCTGCAGCAAGTTCAGCTGTGTTAACATAATCTGCCTCTGCTAAAAAAAAAAAAAGAGGAAGACGTAATCTGATCAGTTTAATTTATCTTCATATGAATCCAGTGCAAAGGGTAAATTTGATGTTTCAGATTGTCTATGAAGACCACACAGAAGTAAATCTGACTACAGAAGGTTGATCAGCCAACTTTTGTTATTTAAACCCATTTTCACAAATATTTACAGAATATACTTTATTTTCTTACTCTTTGTCTGAAATACAACTCAGTTCAGTTCTAATCTGAAGAATTAATTTGGAAACTAAAATTTAAAAAGCAGGACAGTGTTTCAGCATTTTTCTACTCCTTTCGGCATTTCCCTTCAGGGGTTGCCACAGCAAGACAGTTTTTTCAATCTTATCCTGTCTCCTCCAACCTCTTTGATCACACTAACCATCTTCATGTCTTCCTTCATTGCGTCCATGAATCTCGTCTTTGGCCTTCCTCTAGGCCTCTTTCGTGATGGTTCCAAACCCAGCATCCTTCTTTCGATGTACTCTCTCTCTCTCCTCTGCACATGTCCAATTCATCTCAGTCTGGCCTCTCTGACTTTATCTCCAAAACCTCTAACATGGGCTGATCCCCTGATATACTCATTTCTAATCCTGTCAGGAATGGTACATATATACATATATATACATATATATACATATATATACTGTATATATATATGTATATATATATAAAGGTCATTAAATCAGATAGATAAAGAATTTTTTTACGAAAGCACAAGAAGTTTGTAATGACTTTTTGAATGCCCCACCTTTTGAAATGTTTGGGTTTCTGTGAGTTCCATCCTGTCTTTGAGTCTTTCCGCTCATTCTGCTTAAAATATCTTCAGTCTGGTTGTAGCCCGAGCTTGAAGTGTAAACAGGTTTTGAATATGAAGCTAATATTTGATCTGAACTTCTGCTTTAAAAAAAAAAAGTTTGTTTCAGACAATTCCTCTTTTTTATATGCAAACAAGGTCTGAAGTGTTTCGCATCAAAATACTGTACAATTCATTTGTTTTCTTATTTGTGTAGAAACTTTGGGTTTCTAAACTGTACAGGAGTATTTTTTATTGCAATTATTTGTACTTTTATTTCTTTATGTTTATAAAATTGCCCTGTTAGCATATTTCTTTTTTATAGTCTTGCCACTCTTAAAACTAAATAAGTCTAAATTAATCCAGATCAATTTGATTGTGGTGTGATGAGGAGAGCAAACACAATCTCATTACAATACCTCATCAGTTGGTGCATGATCCATCACTCCTGGAAGTGACCTTGAATACGTCAGAGCAAACAAATCAGTAGAAACAAACTCAATGTTGAGTGAGAGGAGATCTCCATGATTAAATGTGACAATGTTTTTTCCTCTTTTACTTGTGATACATTGCAAATTAAAAAAAAAAAAAACAACAACAAAGAAAACAGACAAGGCTCTTTTTGCCTGGTTCACAAAAATGTGGTGAATGAGAGTGTGGGGTTGGTGAAGAAACAAAATAAAAGAAACAGAAGGGATCGGTTGATGTTCTTCATGGCCTGTGGTTTGTGGAGAAATTCCTGATCGAAGTGGAAAGACCCTGATTGTAAAAGTAGAAGAAATGCATTGTAGGTTTTGTTTTTAAAAATAAAACAAGATATTAGAAGTACAAAATATTTATTTGTAGAGTGAACGCTTCTCATGAAGAACTTGATAAAATCTGCCCACAATGTTTCAGAGAGGTCAAACTGGTCAGTTCCTCAAAATATTAAAAAAAAGGAAATTGAGAAAAATTTAGGTAAAAGTAGGTTTATTTCCTCAAAATGTTTAATCTGTTTTTTAAAAAAAAATACCGTAAAAGGACAGTTTGTGCACTGAAACAATAACACCTCATTAATACTTCCGCAAAAAATGCCGACATTTTTTTGTGATCAGAACAAATAAAAGTCATTAGAGGTGACAGTTAATATTTTTCAAGTATGAAAAATGTTGGTGTAAATGTTTACCATCCAAAACTTCTTACTTCTAACTTATATGTAGTGTTTAAGGGTCTGAATGGTTCTGTTTTATTGTGCTTTCTTACTTTCAACTTCCCTCTCTCCTTAGTATACCCTGTCAGGTCCAGTAAGAAGAAACACAGAAAGCATGGACATTTTGGATGTGAAGCATTTAAAATAAACAAATAGAGTTTGCCAGGGTTGGTACATGGTGCTAGCCCTGGCATAGCAAAACTGTCCAGCAATACTTGGCATACAGATCCTCATCTTTTAGATACAAAGAGGAAACCTAAATTTCATTCTTACATTTGACTTTTTTTACACAATAAATGAAAGATTAAAAGATTTAAGATTTGAAATAACAGAGCAACAGCGCACAAGAAAACTGACATTTTTTGTCGTTATGAGCTCTGAAACTTCTCAAAAATAAATTCTCACAGAAAAAAAGGAACTTACAGTTCAAATCAATCTTTATTTATAGAACTCTTTTCACATAAAAGCAACACAAATGTAAAGAATTTAAAACTTTAAAAACACAAACAGTCGAGTTTTGGCACAGCTCTGTATTTTTACCACAAATAAAAAAAATGAAAATAATATAACTTGTAATTATTTTGGGTGTCTTCTACCAGGACCCTATACTTGTACTCAAGTAGGAATCAAACCAATGAAAGTCTGGCTAACTTCTGGTGCCGAGGACAAACGCTCTACCACGGAGCCACCGACTCCCCCCAAATTTAGGTACCAATGGTCCAAATTTGAACAGTTTACATCACCTACATCACCTTAACAAAAAAAAGTGTTTTGTTAAATAAAGATATAAAACACTTTACGAGTTAACAATGAACAATTCTAAAAATATAAACTTATCTTTAACATTACTGCTTTAAAGCAAACATCAGGTAGTAAAAAAAAATCAGCAGATGAACTTGCCAAAAGATTGGAATATGCAAAGCATGCAGGAAGCCTATTTATAGATCTTTAAAAATGCATTTACACAAATATAAACTACACATGTATAAATCCTTCATTCAGTAAATTATTCAATATCTTACTTTTTTTGTATTTTTAAATGTCTCAGTTTGGTTTCAAAGGAGTGATAATGAGCTGGATTATCAGTTACTTGACTGACAACATTATGTTTAAACGGGTAAACACAGATCTATGGTCACGAAGGGTTCTGTGGAGTCCCTCAGGGGTCAATATTAAGCCCAAAATTGTTCAACAAATCAACACATATATACATAAACACAAACGACATGGTTCTAAATAACTAATGTAAATTTGTTGGTGACACCAACACACCAACATTTTATTTTTTCTGGCGATGATTGAAATAAAAATAAAAAACATTCTTTTTATAACAGGAATAATGAAGAATTGAAAACACTCGGTATGAATCTGGACAAGTCACACATCACAAACACACAAAACAAAGTAGCAAAAAAATGTTGGAATTATTAACAAGAAAAGTGAAACCAGTTCCAAACAGCTCATGGATTCTTCCAGATTTTAAATTCTCCTCATGCTGCATTATTGCATATTTTAACTACAAATCATTTCTTACTAATATCACTGCAAATGAAGGGTATTCACATCATTCACAAAGTCAAGTGAATAAATCCCTTAAGATGTTTTTTATTTTCAGTTCAAACTGCTCAGATTGTTTCACATATCTTCAAATATTATCTTAAGATTTGCAAGGATATGCTTCCTAAAACATTCAAATTTGTTTTGATTTTAGAAAATTTTCACAAAAACACTGGATATTACAAGTATGCCAAATAATGAGAACCAGAAAAACAAACGTGAGCTCGGACTATGGAATAAAAATGATCTTTATACGTAAGCTATGGAGCTGCTGATTTAGTTTATAACTTTATGCATCTAATGTATTATTTCTAAAAAAAAATAACTGGTAGATTTTTGGGCACTTTGATAATAGTTTATTAATACTAATGAGATGTACGGTCACAATAAAATGAACCAATTCATTCACAAACATTAGTTTATGAACAAACTTAGAAAGAGGGGTTCAGTTTACGTAGTTTCTTTCCTTTTCGTTTAGACGTAGATTTTTATTTCTTGACATTCATTGTGTTTTTGTTTTTTGTATTAAATTCTTTACTCAATTAAACTAATCGTAAAAAACATTTTTCACTGGAAGTTATTTTATTTCCTTATTTATTCAATTCAATTGAATTTTATTTGGTATAGCCCAAAATTACAAAATAACTGTCTCAACAGAATTTTATTTTTTGAGGTGTTAGAGCTGTTTTAAACAATTAAAGCTGGTTTTTCACAGATCCATCGCTGCTTTGAATCACAGCTCACTGATTTCCATCCTACACCTTGGACTGAGATCACACAACGACCTTCATCAGCAGATGCAGTCATCCAGGAGCTGAAACAAAGTTTTTTTTTCTATTTCAATTCCAGCTTCATTTTGTCATCAATTTAAAATAAATTTACCTCAAATTTCTTTAGAGAATATTTAATCAAGTTTTACATGTTCTAATTTTAAAATAAATCCACATGAATCCACTTTATTTTATTTGTGTTGATACAAACTGATTCATCAGAAATATTTAATGAGCTATCAAAAAGAAGAAAAAAAGAGTAAAATATTTTATATCTCTTAAACTGATAGAAATGTTTCTCTTACGTGGTAGTCAAATCCTTTTCATCCAGCCACTTCCATTTCCCTCCTTCTGCTCTCAGACCGATCCAGTATCCGTTCTCTCCTGAACTCCTCCAACTATTAGTCTTCACATATTCCTGAGGAGCACAGAAAGAAACTTAACAGATATATTTGGAGATTGTTGTTAATAATAACACCATGACCTGCATATTTTGAGATTATCAAAATAATCCTAAATAAAATCCTACAATCATTTCCTTTATATACCCCATTTCGGTCTAAAATTTAATTTTAATGTAACCCTCATTTTAAAATGATCAATAAGAACTAAAAGATGAATTTATAATTTTCTCACCTTTTCTTGATCATCATTCACAACAACCAGATCTGAAACTTTTCCTCTGCAGTCATTTTGAGCTTCTGTCCAGTTTCTGCGATCAGCAAGGATTTTATGGTCATTAATTGCATAACAGCTGGACTGAACCTCCCTCCAGCCATCTTCACATGATTTACATGTTGCTGAAATATGAGGTTAAAACAAATTACTAAATGTATGACAAGCTTATTTAGTTTTTCAGAGGATAAATAAATGTGAACTTACAGCTTCCTGGTTGTTTGCAGTAGGCATTGATGCTCCACTGAGCTCGACTGGTGTTGGATTTAATCTGATCTTCCTCCATCTTTAGAATCTGTTCTTCAAGGTTATTCTTTTCCTCCTCATTTTTTATTGTGAGGTTCTTCAGTTTTTCATTCTCTGACGTTAGATTCTTGATGCAGGCGTTTAGGTCAAAGATCTTGTTCTGTAGCTCTGTTTGATTAGATTTTAACTGGTCCAGCTTGTTGTTATTTAATACAACTGGAAAATATAACATCACATTAGAAAATTCTGGACGATGAAATTAAATAGATTTTTTAAAGTTTGACAGATTCAAACAAGTTATCTGTATGATCTACATATGTACAAGCAACATGAGAAATGCTCATTTTATAACACAATCTATTAAAACAGGTTGTCTGGATGCAAAATACACTGCCTGGTCAAAAAAAAAAGGGCGATCCACTCTTTAGCTTTGATTACGGCATGCATTCACTGTGGTATTGTTTCAATAAGCTTCTGCAATATCACAAGATTCATTTCCATTCAGTAACACATTAATTTTTCACCATGATCTTGCAATTATAATGCATCATCAGGCATAATGGGTGCATCAATTCACCTGCCCCTCTTGTTACCCTGATGTGCCCTTCACTGTGGAACAGGGTGGACTCATCAAACCACATGACCTTCTTCCATTGCACCAACGTCCAAGCCTTTTTTTCCGGTTAGCCCCATTGATTAGGGGTTTTCCTAAGGCTGCACAGCTGTTCAGTCCCAATCCCTTGATTTCCCTTAACAATGTGCGTGTGGAAATGCTTTTATTTTCACTATAAACATAGCCCTAAGTTCTACCGTTGTTGTCTTTGATAAGATCTCGCCACACGTTTGAGGGATCACCGATCACAATCATTCAGGATTTTTTTCTGGCCACATTTCTTCCTCAAAGACGATGTGTCCCTACTATACTTCAAGTTTTTAACAATGGGTTGGTCGGTTCTTAAACCAATCATCTCCTGAGATGTTTGATGCCGGCCAATGACTTGACACTTCTCAAACAGACTAACATCTTCTCCACGACCACAGGATGTGTCTTTCGACATGGTTGTTTTGGAAATGAGAAGCAACTCGTTGCATAAGTTGGGGTTAAATGACTTGTTGCTAGTTGAAAGATATTCGCCCATGCAGTAATCAGCCAATAGGCTTGTGTTTATTTGCCTATGTAAAAAAGATCGCAAATTTCTCTTTGGCCAGGCTGTGTATGTAAATATATATTTACAGATAAAGAAATATGTAGATGAATACAGATGTACTCTGGCTTTCTCTCACTCTCCGAAACCATGCATGTTAGGATGATTGGCCACTATAAAATTTTCGGCAGGAATGAATGTGTGTGTCTGGACTGGTGACCTGTTTGGGATGTACTTTGCCGATTGCCTTGTATGACTCTTGTAAATCTAAGTCTAACTAAATTAATTATTCTAAAACAGTTCATTAGTTTGAGCTGTTTTTTAAATCAATGATTAGTTTATGTTTTATACTTACTGTAAAAAATTAATCCACCAGCTACAAAGATCAATATGACACAAATGATTGCAAGACAAACGGCCAACTTTATCCAGAACCTTTTTCTCTCATTCTCTCTGTCTGACAGCAGTTCAGCTGAGGAAGAAGAAAAAAAAACCCCACATTCTTATTCATTTTTAAACTCCAGTTTAAGTCTCATTGGAGTTTTAAAAGAATAAAGAAGTCAGAAAAACTGCAAAAATGAAGATCTGGCATCCTCATTTGTAGAATAAATTATTTTAAATGACTATTTTAAAGGTACCTTGTAATTTATGACGTCCCTCAGATGTTTTTCTTTGAATCTTAACTTCATCATAAACAGTCTCTTCCTTTTTTGTAGCTGTAAAGATCAAAGACAATAAAACTAAAAGTTTTTCTGACGCTAAAATAAACTTTAACTGTGATTGCCAAAATATTCACAATCTTTTTTAATAATTTGCAGAACTTAAATGTATGCAATAAATAATGTTGCTGATAATGTTAAATATATATTATACCACGGTAGCTCGTGGGTTGGACCGCAGTGGTTCTAACTATATTATCGTATACAGGTTGCGTTCCCATGATATCTGAAAAAAAATTTAAAAAATATTACTAAACAGACATTTTTAAACAACCAAAATAATTTCACATGAATTTTCACATGAACTACATACATACATACAAACTTGTACTGAAAATCTTTAGTAGCATCTCATTCTTTTACATATTTTTGTCTTTGTTTTATTGTTGTTGTAAATTTTTATTTAATTTTTTAATGTTTTAATTTAAAAGAATAAATTAGCAGGCAAACTAAGGTTGTGCAAAATAATTGTTAAAATAGATGATCAGTAGTTATAATATGCAGGGTTCCTGCTGCAGTTAAGGACTCTCGTGATTATTTTTTCATTTATTTTATGATTTTGGTTAATATTTTGCACATATAGAACAAGTTTTAATTTGATAGAAGTTTTTAATCCACTCCAGGAGATCTTCTTCTTCTCCTTTCGGCATTTCCCTTCAGGGGTCGCCACAGCAAGTCAAATTCTTCCATCTAACCCTATCTGCTGCATCTTCTTCGGTCACGCAACCTATCTTCATGTCTTCCTTCACTGTATCCATGAACCTCCTCTTTGGTCTTCCTCTAGCCCTCTTTCCTGATGGTTCCAAACCCAACATCCTTCTGCCGATGTACTCGGTCTCTCTCCTCTGTACATGTCCAAACCATCTCAGTCTGGCCTCTCGGACTTTATCTCCAAAACCTCTGACATGTTCTGTTCCTCTGATATACTCATTTCTGATCCTGTCCATCCTGGTCACTCCCAGAGAGATCCTCAGCATCTTCATCTCTGCTACCTCCATCTCTGCTTCTTGTCTTTTCCTCAGTGGCACTGTCTCTAGACCAAACAGCATGGCGGTTCTCACCACGGTTTTGTACACTTTTCCTTTCCTTTTAGCTGAAACTCTCCTGTCACACATCACACCTGATACTTTCCTCCACCCGTTCCAGCCTGCCTGAACACGCTTCTTCACCTCTTTTTCACACACTCCAGGAGATAAATGACTGTAATTATGTCTCCACACCAATTAAAAAACTTACATTTCTAATGTTTTGTCTTCATATACTGGTAATGTCTTTTTAGATATTATTGTTAGTAATTCTAATAATACAACGGAAAGAAGTATTTTTTATGTGGGATCTTTGTTCCCAAAATCAGCAAAGTTACCCAAAGTAACAAATTTTAATCTTCATGCCTAAATGTTTCTTCATGATGCAGCGATGACAATTTTAAGTTAAACCGGGATGGTTCAAAATATTTACAATTTTTTTGAAAACTTAACCTAGCCTCAGAGTGACATTGAGCTGCATAAGAAACCACTCCCCCCCCAAAAAAAGCAAACTAAAGCCAGCTTGTCTTCTGTGATAGTTAAAAACTTCTAAAAGTTTTTTTTCTCTCAAGTTGCCTAAAAGGTCAAAATAATTAAATTATAATTTGTTATTTATGAATAAAACAAATGACTTTTATTGGAGTTGGTGTTTGTTTTGTTTTATAGTAAAATATTATAAACATTGTAAAAGTCGGATCCAATTCCATGAAGAGTCAGAGTCGTTCACGGCTTGAAATTTGTCACTGAATCTGTTCACTACTGTTATGGCTAGACGCAGTTAAGGTGGTGGGGCATCTACTTTGGTGACCTCGGGATTGGTCTCCTCTGTTTGCAGATAATATGGTACTGTTGGTTTCGGCTGGACCGATGCACAACCAAATATGAAGCGGCAGGGTTCGCAATCAGTGCCTTCAAATCTGAAACCAGGGTCCTCCACCCGAAAATGGAGCTCCTTTTTGGATATGGTCTCTTGCCCCACAAGGAGTAGTTTAAGCATCTCTGTTCTTGTTCACGAGATTCACAATTAAATTAGTTGCAATAATTAGTATGCTATTGTTTTGACGTAAAAAAAATCAAAGCAAAGCCAGAAAGTGTAGTTGAAGATTTCCCATTTAAAGGCAAAATAACGTTCACTGGTGAGTCGGCCTTGTTCATATTTGGCAATATGACGAGGAACTTCCTTCATTTTACATTTTGTTTGGCTATTGTATATCGCCAGAATTGGAAGACCCTACAGGACGACCTGGGTTGTTTTCAAATGTATGAAATAAATTTTCTCCAACAACAACAAGTCAGGAACTAATTAAAATTAGGACCATTTTATTGTTAGATAATTATCGATGGTGAAATATGCAGTGAAAACTACAAAGGATGAGCCTCTTACCTTATCAAAACTTGCTTGCTTTTTAAAGTATTTTCTCAAGGATAATGTTGTCTATGTTTAAAACAACTGAATTTGAAAAATTGTAGGTTGTCTGCATCAGAGCTTTAGGACCACTTTACAATGCGGTTTTTAGTAAACTCTGAGGTTATAAAGATTTTATGATCTGAAAACTGTGATAAAGGTTGGGGTAAATAAAACCTGACACCAACCTACACTAACAGGATTTCCTGTCAGAGCAGAAGAGCTACAGCTCTTTATAAAAACCACACAATATAAATAGTTTTTAATTAGAATTGATGTACAATTTTGAGTTGCAAAATCACATTAAAGTCAGTATTTTTTTTTACATTAAATTTAAACTGGGAATGCGTTCAAATTGGTTACTGAAAATTGAGTGTTACAAACACCATTGAATGAAATAGAGCAGAAATCGGAGGTTTGTTTTACAGAATATATTTGTCTCCTTTTTAATAAAATAAAAACATTGTTTTCTCTGTGTTACATTGTGCAACACCTCGTCAATAAAAATACATTTACCTTAATTATTCACATAATATTGTGCCTGGACCCAGTGTTTAAGAATCCTCATGTTGAGGCACTGAATGACTACCGAACAGTAGCTCTCACCTCTAATGTTATGAAGGTGAGGGAATGGCTGGTGCTTTCAAACCTCAGACTCATCATAAGACCTTTCCAAGTCCCTCTACAGTTGGCAAATTAGCACAAATTGGTGCTTAATGATGCAGTTCCCAGACCTTAGTGTGCATCCCTTGATGCGGGACATGCTCTGTGTCTCTAGCCTCTATAGGTGTGGGTGGGCTGGCTTCAAGTATGGAGTGGTCCCTAAGTTATTGTTTTCACACAGAAGTGTTCAGATGTTTACGCAATTATCGGATTAATTGGGGACGTGTGTGTGTATCAGTGTACAAACTTTATTTTTTCTTTTAACTGTTTGTGTGTTTTATGTCACCAACGAGTGCGGGGGTGGGCAAAGTTTTAGACTCATGGATCTCAACAGGTCCTATGATCAAAGGGCCAAACCCAGAGTGAAGCAGGGTATGAATAGTGTGAAAACTGACTTTTCAAAAAAATTTACGAAAATACCCCAAATGGGAAAAAAAAGTCTAACATTCTTCCAACAAATAAATGAACTCCAAAAGGTAAACCATTTAAAGACATTCATAAAAAAACAGGTTATGTAATTTCTTCATTATTGGCAGGCCGGATTAAAAAGTTAATGGGTCTCATATGGCGTGAGGGGCCGTAGTTTTTCCACCACTGACCTGTGGAATTCTTTTGTATAAAAAACATCTGACCCGATGCTGCTGCGAGGAAATAATAACTGGGGATCAATCCACACCAGCAGTCAGCCTGCCCATGACTGCAGAGGCCAAAATCATACGGGTCAACCCAGGTCAAGGAGACAAGCTTAGTGGCCTGCGGACCGTAGTTTACCCACCACTGACTTGTGGAATTCTTTTGTATAAAAGGTGCATTATGCACTGCAAGAAAGGAGGCCTTCAGGAAAGCCAAAGGGAGGTTGGTGGACGGTGGGAAGATGGAGACGAAGGTAGTTGGTACGAGAGAAGACAATGCAGAATAAATAATAAATGATAAATGCTGTGGCAACTCTTGAATGGAAAATCTGAACGAAACAGAAGTTAGTTTAGTTTGTGTAGAAGAAAGAAGGACGTAAAGTCTGACTTAAAATTAAAGACAATAAAACAAAAGCACTGTTGTTATTTTATATTAAATGTCAGCTAACTCTAGGAAGTGGTTTACCACTGACTACACCAGTTCCCCCTCATGATTATTTTTGAAGCAGCTCTAAACTGCCCCAATCGCTGCATTTCCATTTAGCCAATTCTCTATTAATAGAATATAATAACAAATATACATTTTATTTATATAGCACTTTTATGAACACGCAAGAAGGCTCACACAAGTAAAACAAAAACACAACAAAATATAAAACTGCAGAAAGATATATAGCAAAAATTGGGCAATTATATTACAGTATTTAAACGTTAAAAGAAGTTTTAAAAAGAGGAGTTTTTAGAGATGAAGATGCTGAGGATGTCTCTGGGAGTGACCAGGATGGACAGGATCAGAAATGAATATATCAGAGGAAAAGAACACGTTAGAGATTTTGGAGATAAAATCAGAGAGGCCAGACTGAGATGGTTTGGACATGTACAGAGGAGAGAGAGTACATCGGAAGAAGGATGCTGGGTTTGGAACCACCAGGAAAGAGGACTAGAGGAAGACCAAAGAGGAGGTTCATGGATACAGTGAAGGAAGACATGAAGATTGTTGGTGTGACCGAAGAAGATACAGGAGATAGGGTTAGATTGAAGAAACTGACTTGCTGTGGTGACCCCTGAAGGGAAATGCCAAAAGAAGAAGAAGAAGAAAAGCAACGAGACAATGGTGGGGAAATGGTCAGTTATTTTGAAAATATAACTGGATAAAACAGAATGCTGCATGTACGTACAGTATGTCTAGTTTTCCAACCACAAGGTTTCTGGTCATTAAAAAAAAAACAAACAAAAAAAAAACATCTTTAATCATTTTCCCATTTTTTCTCTAAAAATGAGCAAATTTGATCTTTGTGGGATCAACTTTTACATGAAAACAATGGCGTAAGTATACGACCGCCATTTTTCCACGCTTTGTTTAAGAGGGGGCACTATGTTAGTGCATTGTTTTTTGTTGTGCGACCCAAACTGACTACCGTCAGTGTTTCTGATTGGCTGTGGTGAGTTTTATGGTGGTGATTTTTGTGCCGTTTTACAAGTTTTTTTTTCTTGCTGATTTTGTATTAAGTTCACCCAAGTTTAAAGGGAATTTTTTTAATATCGGACAGTCGCATTGCAGGAATTGCATTGGTTCTGTTTGAAAAGCCATCAAGGCAAATATTCTCGATAAAACACGATCGAGAATGTTCAAACCAGTTTAACATATTCTAATTTTAAAATAAATCCACATGATTGCACTTAATTTTATTTGTATTGATTCAAAAACTGATTTATCAGAAATATTTAATGAGCTGAAGAAAAAAAGGAGTCAAGAATGAAATGTTTTATTTCTTCTTTTGATCAAAATGTTTCTCTTACGTGTTATTCAAATCCATTCCATCTACCCACTTCCATTTCCCTCCTTCTGCTCTCAGACCGATCAAGTATCCGTTCTCTCCTGAACTGGACCAACTAAAACTATTGACATCTGTCTGAGGATCACAAAAAGAAAGTTATCAGACATATTTGGAGATTGTTTGAATAAATACACTATAAACTGTTTATTTTTAGCTGATCAAAATAATCCTAAATAAAATCCTAAAATCGTTCCCTTTATATGTTTCTCATATAAATTACATTACTTTACGTAACATTATTTCAATGTAACCCTCATTTTAAGATGATTAAAATAAGAGCCAAAGGATGAATTCATAATATTCTCACCTTTTCCTGTTCATCATTTACAACAACCAGATCTGAAACTTTTCCTCTGCAGTCATTTTGAGACTCTGTCCAGCTTCTGCGATCAGCAGGTTCTTTATGGTCATTTATTGCATAACAGCTGGACTGAACTGTCCTCCAACCATCTTCACATGATTTACATGTTGTTGCTGAAATATAAGAATAAATAATAATTACTAAATGTTTGACAAGGTTTTTTTGTTTTTCACAAGGATAAATAAATGTGAATTTACGGTATTTTGGTTGTCTGCAGTAGGCATTGATGCTCCACTGAGCTCGACTGGTGTTGGATTTAATCAGATCTTCCTCCATCTTTAGAATCTGTTCTTTGAGGTTTTTCTTTTCCACTGTCAGGTTCTGGTTTTCTATCTTCAGGATTTTTTTTTCTTCAGTGAGGTTCTTGTTTTCATCCATCAGATTTTTCTTCTCATCTTTTAGCAGAGTTTGGGATTGTAAAAGATTTGTTGTACATTTGAGATTACATCCAACTGCAAAATGAGAAAAACACACTCACAATAATCTTGTTTTATCTTTTTATAAATTTCCAGCGTTTTTGAAGCTCCTTATTTTATCTTCCAGAAGAACTATATTTTTGTTAGATTAATATCTCTGTTTGTTTCAAATCTTAATCCCTTAAACATTAAATTACTTACAGAAGATCTGAAGGAGAAGGAGTCCTATTAGAATCAACAAGCAGATTATTGGTGGAACGTACTGAGAGAACAAGCAGGTCTTCTTGTCTACGGAAGGTGAAAACGAAAAAAAAAAAAAAAGAAGCATCAAATGTTTGTTAGCATAAGGAAACTATCGTCTGAAATAAACCGAAATACCTGAAGTGGCTGTTGTTTTTTCTGCAGCAAGTTCAGCTGTGTTAACATAATCTGCCTCTGCTAAAAAAAAAAAAAAGAGGAAGACATAATCTGATCAGTTTAATTCATCTTCATATGAATCCAGTGCAGAGGGTAAATCTGATGTTTCAGATTGTCTATGAGGACCATACAGAAGTAAATCTGACTACAGAAGGTTGATCAGCCTTCAGTCTGATCACAACTGATGTATTCAGAAGGTTAGAGTATTTTTTTAGTCAATTTTTGTTCTTTAAACCCATTTTCACAAATATTTATATACTTTATTTTCTTCCTCTGTGTCTGAAATGCAACTCAGTTCAGTTTTAATCTGAAGAATTACTTTGGAAACTAAAATTTAAAAAGCAGGACAGTGTTTAAGCATTCTTCTTCTCCTTTCGGCATTTCCCTTCACGGGTCGCCACAGCAAGACAGTTTCTTCCATCTAACCCTATCTGCTGCATCTTCTTCCATCACACCAACCATCTTCATGTCTTCCTTCACTGTATCCATGGACCTCTTCTTTGGTCTTCCTCTAGACCTCTTTCCTGGTGGTTCCAAACCCAGCATCCTTCTCCTGATGGACTCTCTCTCTCTCCTCTGCACATGTCCAAATCATCTCAGTCTGGCCTCTCTGACTTTATCTCCAAAACCTCTAACATGGCTGTTCCTCTGATATACTCATTTCTAATCCTGTCAGGAATGAGTTTACATTGTTTCAGCATTGAATCTTTTTTTTTTTTAAAAAAAGGTCATTTAATCAAATAGATAAAGTAATTTTTTACGAAAGCACAAGAAGGTTGTAATGACTCTTTAAATGGCCCACCTTTTGAAATGTTTGGGTTTCTGTGAGTTCCATCCTGTCTTTGAGTGTTTCCGCTCATTCTGCTTAAAATATCTTCAGTCTGGTTGAAGTCTGAGCTGGAAGTGTAAACAGATTCCGAATATGAAGCCAATTGTTGGTCTGAACTTCTGCTTTAAAAAACAAAAAAAAGTTTGTTCCAGACAATTCCTCTTTTTTATATGCAAACAAGGTCTGAAGTGTTTCACATCAAAATACAATTAATTTGTTTTTCTATTTGTGTAGAAACTTTGGGTTTCTAAACTGTACAGGAGTATTTTTTTTATTGCAATTACTTGTACTTTTGTAATTTCTTTACGTTTATAAAATCGCCCTGTTAGCACATTTCTTTTTTATAGTTTTGCCACTCTTAAAAATAAATAAGTCTAAATCAATCCATATCAATTTGATTGTGGTGTGATGAGGAGAGCAAACGCAATCTCATTACAACACCTTATCAGTTGGTGCATGATCCATCACTCATGGAAGTGACCTTGAATACGTCAGAGCAAACAAATCAGTAGAAAACAAACTCAATGCTGAGTGAGAGGAGATCTCCATGATCAAATGTGACATAATTTACATCTACTTTCAGTACATTGCAAATTAAAAACAAAACAAAACAAAAAAAACAAAACACTGGATCACAAACTGTGGTGAATGAGAGTATGAGGTTGGTGAAGCAACAAAATAGAAATATGCTTCATAGTCTGTGCCTTGTGGAGAAATCCCAGATGGAAGTGGAAAGACCCTGATTGTAAAAGTAGAAGAAATGCATTGTGTTTTCTGTTTTTTTAACAATAAAACAAGATATTACATGTACAAAATATCTATTTGTAGGTTTAATGTTTCTCGTAAAAACCTCGACAAGATCTGCACACAATGTTTCAGAGAGGTCAAACTGGTCAGTTCCTCAAACTATTTCAAAAACATAAAAACAGGAAATTGAGAAAAGTACGTATGATTATTTCCTCAAACTGTTTTATCTTTTTTAAAAAAAAAAATAAATAAAAGGAAAGTTTGTGCACTGAAACAATACACCTTACTGATACTTCCGAAAAAATACCCACATTTTTTTGCGATCAGAACAAAAAAATTATTAGAAGTAACAGTTAGTACTTTACAAGTATTAAAAAATGTTGGTGTAAATGTTCACCATCTGAAACTTCTTACTTATAAATTATGTGTAGTTTTTAGGGTCTGATTGGTTCTGTTTTATTGTACTTTCTCACATTCAGCCTTAGTTCAATCTGAACTTTAATCCTGATTTATTTCTATAAAGTAGACAAACTTTCTGAAATAAAAATTTATTTCAGAATAAATAAAGTCAGTGGAAGTGTAAGAGTGGAAAACAAGTTTTTTTGTGAGATGAATGAGTTTCATTTTTTAAGCCTCTTAACCACAATTGGGGTTAAGGTACAGGTTACAAGTTGCAGGTCACAGGCGAGGGACTAGGGTAGTGAAGAGGGACATTAGGTGTGCAGAGGTGGTCTTTGGGCTGCCTGGGTCGGGCACCTGGCTATGTTTTTAGTTGTGGTGATTGCATATAGGGTGGCCTGGCCCTGCTGGGCCACTGGCTGAGCCCCAGCTTGGCAGAATGGAGCCTCTAGGCTAGGCGTGGGCAAACTACGGCCTGTGGGCTATTTGCGGCCCATTAAAAGTTATAGTCCCGACTATAGTCCCGACCGCTGAAAAAAAATCAATAAATAAACATTGTTAATGTTTTATTTGCCCTGCAATTATGATGTTTTCTCACTAGATGGCGGACTCTATATATATTGCTTTGTTGAGAAAAAAGAAGACCAAAACTACCCCTAACACTACTCCCATTAAAATGTTTGTCTTCGTGATGCGAACGTTGTCAAAAAAACAGTGCGTGCCGACATGGAAAGCTATGGGGGCCGATACACGCACGTCAACAAGCATGTTAGATTTCAGACCTAGCAAATTAAAGCACATATTTTCTCCAAATCCCAATATGTGTATTTTTTTTTCCAATGAGGTGAGGTTACCAAAGCATTCCATCCCTCTGCTCCTGTTCAAGCCCCTTTGTCATATGTTAGAACTCAATGTGGCCCGCGAATCAAAAAGTTTGCTCACCCTTGCCCTACGCCGTGGGGCGAGTGCTCTGCCCAGGTTGTGTGTGTCTCTGCCTCCCTCATTCCAGTCTTTTGGGGCTTGTGTGGATCTATATGTCCTAATAGGTTAAAAAAAAAAATTTTAAGCCCCTTGAGATGCAACATTTCTTTTTCGAGGAGGTCCTCAACCTAACCTCAGCATGTTTTTGGAGGGTGGGAGAAAACCAGAGTATTTGAGGGAAACCCACGCATACACGGGGAGAACATGCAAACTCTACACAGAAGGATTAATGTTTCAAACCTCGTCTCCTACTCGGGTTTCAAACCCACAACCTTCTTGCTATGAGGCCACTATGCTAATGTAACATCAGTTTAAGTAAAAAGGAAACAAAGAAACTATTTCGGTCCATGTTTTTGTTTTTTATCGTACGTGATTTGCATTTTATTTGTCCATGTAAAAATGTGTTTGTGTCTTTTCTTTTTCTTTTTTTTTTTTTTTTAGAATATTTAGCTTATTTATTTACTGAAGAGTAAAAATGTAAAAATTGAATTCCAATTGAACTGTTGAATTCTTTTAGATACAAAGAGGAAACTTAAATTTTATTCTTACATTTGACTTTTTTTACACATTAAGTAAAAGATTAAATTTAAACTTTGTTAAGATTTGAAAAAAAAAGAGCTACAGTGTACAAGAAAACTGACTTTTTAGTCGTTATAATATAATAATAATGCATTTTATTTCTAATGCACTCTACACCTGAAATCAAGCCTCAGAGTGCTACAAGGTTAAAACATTAAAACTTAAAACAATTAAGTTAAGTTAATTAAACATTATCTTAAAACTTGTTATGAGCTCTGAAACTTCTCAAAAATAAGTTCACACAGAAAAAAAAGGAACTTACAGATCAAATCAAACTTTATTCATAGAGCTCTTTTCACACAAAAGCAACACAAATGTTTTTAACATAAAGACTTTTCTCTGTGACTCTTTGTTACATTAATAACAGGGACTTAATGAATTAGCTTCCATCACTAAAACATTGTGTCTAATTAAGTTTTTAAAAAGGTCTGTTTAGGGACAAATTTACACAAAAACATCAGGTTTTAAATATAAAAAGAAAGAAAACCTTCAAAAACAGAAAGAACACATTTTCTATCTGACTTACAAACTCAAAAATTACAACAAAAATATTAAGCTAATTTAATAAATTTATTATTATTATTATTTTAATTTACTCTATTGATCCCTCACCACAGAAACTTCTGTGCTGCATTCCTACACCGCAGCAGGCTGCCACAACGGCGGCAATGGTGGGAGAAACAGAGAGTTAGGTGTCTTCTGCAAGGACCCTAGATGTGAACTTAGTGGGAATCGAACCTTTGAAAATCCAGTTAACTTCTGGTGCTGAGTACGAACGCTCTACCACTGAGCCACTGTCTCCCCCCAAATTTAGCTACCAATGTCCCAATCTGAACGGTATAATTTTGACTCCATCACCTTAACAAAAAAGTGTTTTGTTAAATAAAGATAAAAAACACTTTACCAGTTAACAATTAACAAAATCTAAAAATCTAATCTTATCTTTGTCATTATGGCTTTAAAGCAAACATCAGGCAGGAAAAAAATTAGCACAAGATCTCGCCAAAAAATTGGAATATGCAAAGCATGCAGTACGCCTTTCTTTAAAAATCTTTAAAAATGTATTGACAACATTATGTTTAAACGGGTAAATAGATATATTTGGTCATGAAGGATTCTGTGGAGTCCTTCGGGGTCAATATAAAGCCCAAAATTGTTCAACAAATCAACACATATAAAACAAACCACACGGTTCTAAATAACTAAAGGAAATTTGTTGGTGACACCAACACGCCAACATTTTATTTTTTTCTGGCAATGATTAAAATAAAAATCAGAAACAGTCCTTTTATGACATGAATAATGAAGAATTGAAAACACTCGGTATGAATCTGGACAAGTCACACATCATAAACACACAAAACAAAGTAGCAAAAAAATGTTGGAATTATTAACAAGAGTTAAAGAAGTTCCAAACATCTCATGGATTCTTCCAAATTTTAAATTCCCCTAGTGCTGCATCATTGCATACTTTAACTACCAAACATTTCTTATTTTACTGATTTCACTGCAAATAAAGGGTATTCACATCATTCACAAAGTCAGGTAGATAAATCCCTTAAGATATTTTTATTTTGAGTTCAAATTGCTCAGATTTTGAAAATTTGTTTCACAAATATTCAAATTTTATGTTAAGATTTGCAAAGAAATACTTCTCTAAAAACTTCAACATTGTTTCAATTTTAGAAAATTTTCACAAAAACACTGGATACTACAAGTATGCCAAATAATGAGAACCAGAAAAACAAATGTGGGCTCAAAGTATGGAATAAAAATGATCTTTATACGTAGGTTATGGAGCTGCTGATTAGAATATTTGGTTTAGAACTTTATGCATCTAACTTATCATTTCTAAAAAAAAAAAAACAAACTGTAAATTCTTGGGAACTTTTGTTTATTAATACTAATGAGACGTATGGTCACATTAAAATGAACCAATTCATTCATGAACATAAGTTTATGAACAAACTTAGAAAAAGGGGTTTCTATGCTTAGTATCTTTCCTCTTTGTTTAGATGTAAAAAAAAATTCTTTACATTCATTGTGTTCTTGTTTTTTGTATTAAATTCTTTGCTCAATTAAACTCATTTTGAAAAAATATTACTGTGAGTTGTTGTTTTATTTCCTTATTCATTCAATCAAATTCAATTTGATTTGTATTGCCCAAAATTACAAAACAATTGTCTCAATGGGCTTCAATTTTTTGAGGTGTTCGAGCTGTTTTAAATGATAAAGCTGGTTTTTCACAGATCCATCTCTGCTTTGAATCACAGCTCACTGATTTCCATCCTTGATTTATGACAGAGATCACACATTGACCTTCATCAGCAGGTACTGCCATCCGGTCTGTCATCCAGGAGCTGAAACAAAGTTTTTTTTTTCTATTTCAATTCCAGCT
Source organism: Neostethus bicornis (assembly GCA_902685375.1). Lineage (NCBI taxonomy): Eukaryota > Metazoa > Chordata > Actinopteri > Atheriniformes > Phallostethidae > Neostethus > Neostethus bicornis. The sequence continues at coordinate 14,652,614 of LR738541.1, read as the reverse complement.
TCATTTTGTCATCAATTCAAAACAAATTTTCCTCAAATCTCTTTTGAGAATATTTAATCAAGTTTTACATGTTCTAATTTTAAAATAAATCCACATGATTCCATTTTGTTTTAATTGTGTTGATACAAACTGATTCATCAGAAGTATTTAATGAGCTAACAAAAAGAAGCAAAAAAGAGTAAATTATTTTATCTCTTAAACTGATAGAAATGTTTCTCTTACGTGTTAATCAAATCCCTTCCATCCAGCCACTTCCATTTCCCTTCTTTTGCTCTCAGACCGATCCAGTATCCGTTCTCTCCTGAACTGGACCAACTAGAATCATTGACATCTTTCTGTGGAGCACAAAAAGAACGTTATTAGATATACTTGGAGATTGTTTGAATAAATACACTATGAACTGCATATTTTGAGATGATCAAAATAATGTTAAATAAAATCGTAAAATTGTTTTGTTTATATGCATCAGACTTAAACTTATTTTAATGTAACCCTCATTTTAAGATGATCAAAATAAGAACCAAAAGATAAATTCACTATTTTCTCACCTTTTCTTGATCATCATTCACAACAACCAGATCTGAAACTTTTCGTTTGCAGTCATTTTGAGCTTCTGTCCAGCTTCTGCGATCAGCAGGGTTTTCATAGTCATTTATTGCATAACAGCTGGACCGAACCTCCCTCCAGCCATCTTCACATGGTTTACATGTTGCTGAAATATGAGGTTAAAACAAATGACTAAATGTGTAACAAGTTTGTTTTGTTTTTCAGAGGATAAATAAATGTAAACTTACAGCTTCCTGATTGTCTGCAGTAGGCATTGATGCTCCACTGAGCTCGACTGGTGTTGGATTTAATCTGATCTTCCTCCATCTTTAGAATCTGTTCTTCAAGGTTTTTCTTTTCCTCCTCATTTTTTATTGTGAGGTTCTTCAGATTTTCATTCTCTGAAGTTAGATTCTTGATGCGGGAGTTTAGGTCAAAGTTCTTGCTCTGTTGCTCTGTTTGATTAGATTTTAACTGGTCCAGCTTGTTGTTATTTAATACAACTGGAAAATATAACATCACATTAGAAAATTCTGGACGATGAAATTAAATAGATTTTTTAAAGCTTGACAGATTCAAACAAGTCATCTGTATGATCTACATATGTACAAGCAACATGAGAAATGCTCATTTTATAACACAATCTATAAAAACAGTTGTCTGGATGCAAAATACACTGCCTGGCCAAAAAAAAGGGCGATACACTCTAATATTTAATTGTTTCATCTTTAGCTTTGATTACAGCATGCAATCACTGTGGTTTTGTTTTGATAAGCTTCTGCAATATCACAAGATTCTATTCCATCCAGTAAAACATTAATTATTTCACCAAGATCTTGCAATTATGATGCATCACTAGGCATGATGGGTGCATCAATTCACTTGCCTCTCTTGTAACGCTGATGTGCTGATCACTGTGGAACAGGGTGGACTCATCAAACCACATGACTTTCTTCCATTGCTCCAAAGTCCAAGCCTTTTTTTCCAGTTAGCCTCATTTATTAGGGGTTTTCTTAAGGCTGCACAGCTGTTCAGTCCCAATACCTTGATTCCCCTTCACAATGTGCGTGTGGAAATGCTTTTATTTTCATTAATAAACATAGATCTGAGTTCTACTGTTGTTTTCTTTTTATTCGATCTCACCACACGTTTGAGTGATCACCGATCACAATCATTCAGGATTTTTTTCTGGCCACATTTCTTCCTCAAAGACGATGTGTCCCTACTACACTTCAAGTTTTTAACAATGCGTTGGACGGTTCTTAACCCAATCATCTCCTGAGATGTTTGATGCCGACCAATGACTTGACACTTCTCAAACAGACTAACATCTTCTCCACGACGACAGGATGTGTCTTTCGACATGGTTGTTTTGGAAATGAGAAGCAACTCATTGCATAAATTGGGGTTAAATGACTTGTTGCTAGTTGAAAGATATTCGCTCATGCAGTAATCAGCCAATAGGAGGCTTGTATTTATTCACTTACGTAAATAGAGGTGGCAATTTTTTTTGGGCCAGATAGTGTACGTATATGTACATTTACAGATAAATAAATATGTAGATGAACATAGATGTATTCCGGTTTTCTCTCACTCTCAGGATGTCAGGATGATTGGTAAAATTGCCCGTAGGAATGAGTGTGTGAACTGGTGACCTGTTTGGGGTGTACCCTGCCTCTTGCCTTAATTTAGTCTTGTAAATCTAAGTCTAACTAAATTAATTATTCTAAAACAGTTCATTAGTTTGAGCTGTTTTTTAAATCAATGATTAGTTCATGTTTTTTACTTACTGTAAAAAATTAATCCACCAGCTACGAAGATTAATATGACACAAATGATTCCAAGACAAACTGCCAACTTTATCCAGAAACCTTTTCTCTCATTCTCTCTGTCTGACAGCAGTTCAGCTGAGGAGAAGAAGAAGAAGAAAAAAAAAACATTCTTTTTCATTTTTAAACTCCAGTTTAAGTCTCATCAGGATTTTTAAAAGAATAAAGAATTCAGAAAAACTGCAAAAATGAAGATCTGTCATCCTCATTTGAAGAATGAATGACTTTTAAATGACTATTTTAAAGGTACCTTGTGAATTATGACGTTCCTCAGTTGTTTTACTTTGAATTTTAACTTTATCATAAACAGTCTCTTCCGTTTTTGTAGCTGGAAAGTTCAAACACAATGAAATTAAAAGTTTTTCTGACTCAAAAATGAACTTTAAATGTGATTAAAACACAAATTTTATATGGTTTTGGGGAGAGTTACAAATAATATGGACATTATAAAGTTTACACGTCACACCATCTTTATGAGTTTCTTTCCTGAGAATCTTTACTTCACCGTACTGAATCTCGTCCGGCTTTGAAGCTACAATAAAAAGTTTTAAATGTAGTTAAACACACGTTTAAAATGAACTTTTTTTTTTGGACAACTCACCATTTGAATCTTTTTCTTCGTGAATCTTCACACCATCATGTTCTGTCACTTCTTTTTGTTTTGCTTTAGGGTTTAAAATAAATGTAATTTACTGAAAGTAAAATATTCTAATTGATAGTTAAGTTCCAAAGAAGCAGGTACGATAAGAACAAGTTTTATATCAGTCTTCTTCAAGAAATTTGTTCTATTAACTCAAACCAGATCTAAAATTTTCTGCATGTAACAGTAAAACTGTCTTACCTTCTTTTTTGAATGTTTTAGCGTTGAAATTAACCGAAGCGTAGTGAGTTTCTTCAGCCATTGCAGTGGACGATCTGCTGAGTGTGGGAACGTAAAAGGAAGTTTGACAATAATGAACAGACAAAATACTGTTTAAACAAATGATGGTGACATTTTTTTACTTCTGCTTTCATGTGAATAAAAACCATTTAAGGCAAGTAGATATGATCTTTGAAACTTTTTTTTATTGTAAATGAATAATTTTAAACCTCATTACCATATATTTGGATTTCCTTGGTTACTTTGGTTAAATTTCTTCATATTCCGTCTTCTTCTCATTTCGATATTACCCTTCAGGGGTCGCCACAGCAAGTCAGTTTCTTCCATCTAACCCTATCTGCTGAATCCTCTTCGGTCACGCCAACTAGCTTCATGTCTTCCTTCACTGTATCCATGAACCTCCTCTTTGGTCTTCCTCCAGACATCTTTCCTGGTGGTTCCAAACCCAGCATCCTTCTTCCTATGTACTCTCTCTCTCCTCTGCACATGTCCAAACCATCTCAGTCTGGCCTCTCTGACTATATTTCCCAAACCTCTAACATGTGCTGTTCCTCTGATCCTGTCCATCCTGGTCACTGCCAGAGAGATCCTCAGCATCTTCATCTCTGCTACCTCCATTTCTGTTTCCTTTCTTTTCCTCAGTGCCACTGTCTCTAGACCAAACAAGCATGGCTGGTCTAACCATGATTTGTACACTTTTTCTTTCATTTTAGCTGAAACTCTACTATCACACATCACACCTGATACTTTCTAATCAGGTGATCCTTTCTTCACCCGTTCCAGCCTGCCTGAACACGCTTCTTCACCTCTTTTCCACACTCTCCATTGCTCTGGACTGTTGATCCTAGATACTTAAAATCTTCCACCTTCTTTATCTCTTCTCCCTGTAACCTCACTTTTCCATTTGGATCCCTCTCAATCACACACATGTACTCTGTTTTACTCTGACTAATCTTCATTCCTCTTCTTTCTAGTGCAATCCTCCACCTCTCCGGCTTTCCCTCCACCTCTTCCCTCCTCTCACTACAGATCACAATGTCATCTGCAAACATCATTGTCCATGGAGATTCCTGTCTGACCTCGTCTGTCAGCCTGTCCGTCACCATAGCAAACGGCAGGACTCAGAGCGTATCTATATAAACATAAATTCAGTATAAATTTATGATGTATGAATTTTCTACATTGTTCAGAATTGTAAATATAATGTACTGTGTAATACAATCCTGTGGACGGTTATTATTCATCTCTACTGGAAAAAGGGTTGTTCATTTGAGCTCAAGTGAAGTTTAAATTCATGTTTACCACAAGAATAAATGTCAAAACAGAAAAATGATACATTTAAATGGTTCAGGATGGTTAGGAAATCTCATTCATTTCAGATTTAAATTTTATTTACTGAAAGCAGGTTCAACACACAATGAACTTATACAATGATACATTCGGGATGAAAAAAAAGCATATCTCGCTAAAAAGTATTAATAGCATGTGATATCAACATGTTTATAAAAAAATACAAGAAAAATAAAGTAAAACATTTGTTAAGATGAAAAAATGCAAGCTTCATTATTATTTTGAAATTTTTTTGCATATAAAGTTTAAATGTAAGTTTAATATTAAACTCACTTATGTTCCAGTCTGAATAAAACCACAGTGTCTGGTCATAAAACAGAGACAGTAAAAGTTCAACAGAAACTTTTCTTTTAACACCATCAAGTATTTTTTTTTTTTTTGGTTTATGCAGCACCTCATTCTTTAGAGTAAATGATGTTTCAGAAATTTTAACAAAGCAGATTAACAAATTCTTCATGATAAACATTTATATGTGTGAAAATGATATGAATAATTTTGTATTTTTCTTAAAGATGATTTTGATGTTCACACTACACAAGTTTACATGTAGACTGAAATACAGAATTAATTTACTTTAAATGTTAAGATGAGCAAAAACAGAAATGTTTGATAGAAGTATCAAAAATCAAATTTTATCATTTCAGAAAGAATTAAATAGTTATTTTATTATCATTTCTAAGAGATGTGACTTCAAGTTTAAACAGATAAAGCTGGTTTTTCACAGATCCATCTCTGCTTTGAATCACAGCTCACTGATTTCCATCCTTGCTTTATGACAGAGATCACACATTGACCTTCAACAGCAGGTCCTGTCATCCAGGAGCTGAAACAAAGTTTCTTAATTCAATTCCAGCTTCAATTTTACATCAATTCATAACTACATTTACCTCAAATCTCTTTAGAGAATATTCAATCCAGTTTTACTTGTTGTAATTACAAAATAAATTCACATGATTCCATTTTATTTTATTGATTTGATACAAACTGATTCATCAAAAATATTTAATGAGTTAAGAAAAAGAACGAGAAAAAAGAGTAAATTATTTGATCTCTTAAACTGATAGAAATGTTTTTCTTACGTTGTAATGAAATCCCTTCCATCCAGCCACTTCCATTTCTCTCCTTCTGCTCTCAGACCGATCCAGTATCCGTGATCTCCTGAACTGGACCAACTAGAATCATTGACATATTTCTGAGGAGCACAGAAAGAAAGTTATTAGACATATTTGGAGATTGTTTGAATAAATATATATGAACTGTTATTTTGAGGTGATCAAAATAATCCTAAATAAAATCCTAAATGATTTCCTTTATGTGTTTGTCTCCATTTCAGTCTTAAACTCATTTTAATGTAACCCTCATTTTAAGATGATCAAAATAAGAGCCAAAGGATGAATTCATAATATTCACACCTTTTCTTGATCATCATCCACAACAACCAGATCTGAAACTTTTCTTCTGCAGTCATTTTGAGCTTCTGTCCAGCTTCTGCGATCAGCAGGTTCTTTATGGTCATTTATTGCATAACAGCTGGACTGAGCCTCCCTCCAACCATCTTCACATGGTTTACATGTTGCTGAAATATGAGGTTAAAACAAATGACTAAGTGTGTAACAAACTATTTTATTTTTCAGAGGATAAATAAATGTGAACTTACAGCTTCCTGGTTGTCTGCAGTAGGCATTGATGCTCCACTGAGCTCGACTGGTGTTGGATTTAACCAGATCTTTTTCCATCTCTGAAATTTGTTCCTTGAGGTTTTTCTTTTCCACTGTAAGGTTCTGGTTTTCTATCTTCAGGATTTTTCTTTCTTCAGTGAGGTTCTTGTTTTCATCCGTCAGATTTTTATTCTCATCTTTTAGCAGAGTTTGGGATATTGAGAGGTTTTTGAACAGGATGAGCTCCTCTGTCAAGTTTTCAAGGTTTCTGGTCAAGTTTTTTTTCTCAGCACTTAGAATGTTGATTGAAGAATTTAGGTTACCATTTTTTTCCACCAGATTCCTGTGTTGAGATTTTAACTGACTCACCTCATCACGAATGGACACAACTGTAAAATCAGAAAAAAAAAGCCTTGTTAAGTGCGAATTGTGTTGTGTTTTTTCCTGTTGGATTCGGCCAGACATAATTTGTATAATCTAAACTCTTGAGGTGGATCATCTCAGCCAATCAAAATTCCCAGACGTCCCTAAAGCATGAAGCAAACTTAAATCAATGCTAAAAATTACCCATATTTGTCCAGAATTCAAAATGTTTAATGAGAAACATTATCTCCAAACTTTCTTAAACAAAAGTAAGACAAGTTTTTTTCTACTATAACAATGTAAGAAAAGACACAAATGAAACTAAAACCTCAAGCTGGATTCTTTGGTTTGTGTGTACTTTTAAAAGTAGTTTTTGATAATAAAAAAAAGTTTTAATTCAGTGTACGATGTGTGTATGTTTGTACTCACTGTGTACAAACGCTCCACAAGCCACCGCCATCAGAATGACAGAAAGAATCCCAAAAAAAACAGCCAACTTTTTACCTCTCGTTCCAGCTTCTTTGGCTGACAAAGTTTCATCTGAAGGAAAGCACAAAGAAAAACATCATTTTTACACTTGATCTTAATTTAATAAACAAACGAACACAAACACACACACACACACACACACGTCAGCCATCAGTTAAAGTTTAAAGTAAATGTTTGACCTTTATTTAAATAAAAAAAGAAGCATCTAAAATGAAAAAAGTTCATTTTAGACACGAAATAATTTTATAAAAACTAGGACAGCTGGACTGATTTTTTTGCAAATTGATTTATTTAAATTTGGGGGCAGGGGGAGCCCATCAAGGCTGATTCAAGACAAGGTAAAAGGTACACCCCAAACAGGTCGCCAGTCCGTCACGGGGCCAAACACACACAACCATACATACACACACTCCTTCCTAGGGGCAATCATGCAGTGGCCAATCAACCTAACATGCATGTTTTTGCAGGGTAGGAGGAAACCAGAGTAAACGAACACATACACAGGGAGAACATGCAAACTCCGCACAGAAAGGTCAGTGTTCCAAGCCTTGTTGCCACCTGGGACTCAAACCCACAATCTTCCTTGCTGTGAGGCAGTTGTGCTAACCACTGCGCCACCCGTGCCGCCCGGTTTCTTAATTTATTCATGTTTTTAGGATGAATTTGCCATCATCCCGTCATTTTGATCAAATTCCAACGTCATGTTGTTCTTGGCCACCAATTTGATTATTGCCCATAGTTAACAAAAGCAGGAAGTGTTTTTGCCGCAGCAGTGCATGCACTCTGATCATGCCCGGTCTCTCCCCTCAGGTACTGTTCTCCCTCCCTTCACATTTTCATATAAATGCACCAAAAAAAAAAAAAAAAAAGAGAATTTTAAAGAACTTGTTTTACCTTTTTTTTTAAAGTTCATGTGCATTGCATTGCACACACACACACACACACACACACACACACACATGAACTCACAAGGTTGCCATTTAAAAAAATATTGGTAATACTGTAAATGCATTCACTTTAAAACAAGCACCAGTTATTATATTTGTATTTACCTAGTGAGTTAGAAGGTTTCTTTGTTGCTTCTCTGTCAGTCTTAACTTCATCATAAATAGTTTCTTCCTTCTTTGCAGCTGTGAAGTAAAAAAAAAAGAAAAAGAAAAAAGAAGAAGCTATACATATATACTTGTAAATAACTTGATGCACCATTTTCATCATAAAATAGGGTTTTAAAAACAAAAATGTACTATTATCAAGCAATTGATTAGTTTTGTGAAGGTACTAGATACACAATTTCTGGTTAATTGTATTTCCTATGAGGAAAAAATGACCAACTCCAAAAAAACAGCAAGAAATTTGAAAGTGTGAGTGTAAACTAAACTAAACTCATACAAGCCTTCTGAAATTTATTGGGAAGTTGTGGTAAAAATGTCAGTCAGTCAGTCTTCTTATTTCTCTATCCTGTCATGATCCCCTCTCTTGCCGCCAGAGGGAGCCCTGGATGTTTTTCATCAACCTGATCAGGGTCACCTGAGGATGATTACAGATTCCACATATCTGTTCACCCTGCCATCTGTTTAAGGGCAATCAACCCAGACTTTCCTGTCGGGTCATTCAATCCCTTCCAGCCAGGTCTCCCTGGTTGCCTGACCAAATATACAGTCTTGGAACAACGTTTTGCCATGTCACTGAAACTTTGTTTTCATTTCCACAGTAATTATGGACTGCCAACTTAAAATAAACAATGTTTCCTGTCTGCAACTGGGTCCTCCTCTTTCCACCTGCAGACCGCTTCATGACACATCCCACGGGTAACGGGGTCTACTGGAGCTCACCCCGGCTGATTCAAGGCGAGGGGCAGAGTACACCACGAACAGGTTGCCAGTCTGTCGCGAGGCCACACACACACACACAACCATACATACTCATTCCTAGGGGCAATTTGACACCGGCCAATCAATATGCATTTTTTAGGAGGTTGGGAGGAACCCGGAGCACCTCGAGAAAACCCACACATACACAATGAGAACATGAACACTCCACACAGAAAGACCAGTGTTCCAAGCCTCGTCCACACCCAGGACTCGAACCCAAGACTTCTTGTGAGGCCACTGTGCTACCCACTGCGCCACTGTGCCGCCCGTGGTAAATAATGTGTGAAGTCTTTTTTTATTTTTTCTGTATTCCTCCCTCAAATAGAGAAGTTTCTGTGCTGGATTGCATCACAGCAGGCAGCTATGATGATGCCAATGGTGAGAGAAATGCGGGGGTAGGTTTCTTCCCCAATGACACTTAGACATGGCCCCAGTGAGAAGTGAATCAGCTTCTCAGTCCAAGGGTGGAGATTCTACCACTGAGCCAACGCCTCCTCACCATGTGGAATCTATGTGGTAAATAAAAATTCTATTTTTTTGTCAAATCTTGCAGAGGTTGTTTGCAGTTCACCTTTTTCTTGAGGTTTTCCACTCAGAATCTTCACATCGCTGTACTGAATCTCTTCTTCATTATTATCTGGAAGTAAAAGGATTGGGAAGAATATGTTTAGAAACGACAGAACAGTAGAAAACGTGTGCTGAACATTTGAGAAAACTTTGAGTTTGCATACCTTTTAAAATTAGAAAGAAAACCACTATTTCTGCTTTTTGACCACCGTGGGAATCAGAATGCTTTTCAAGATGAATTCTATTAATAATCACATCATTGCACTTCTCCTTTGCTTTAGTGTTTAAATAAAACAAATGATTGGATGTATTTCACTAAATATGAGAACTTTCTTCATAAACACATACTAAAAGAAAATATTGGTGAAATTTCATGCAGGAACGCAGAGGAAAGGAGAGAGGGGTGAAACATATCATTGAAAGAGATGATGACCAATCATTGCAATCAGATCAGGACTGAAGATGGGAGACTGAATGTGTCATGTCACACCATCGTACCTGTCCTCAGATTGGAAAAGGACATTTTCCGATCACTCCATTTGTAAGCTAATGCCTTCAATCCCTGATCTTGTTAAAGTAAAATAACATTGAGTTTAGGCACAAGGTGTCAACCAGCTTGATTCAAAGTTTAAGGCAGTGAGCTTCAAAACTAAAAATATCTAAACCTTGGATGAACCCCTGTGTCTTTTCATAACCTGTCCTACAGTTGAGCTGGTACGCTACGTGTGTGTTCATATAATAGAATTTAAATAATTACATTTATAATGTCCATTGTTTCTAGTTGGGCACCAAATAAACAGGGGTCGGCCTGGAGGCCTTCAAAAACATTGTTGTAACTATAAACAGCACGAAAATAACCCGTAATTTAGTATTCATAATTTCAGTTGGTGAGCCAAAACTTTTGTGTGACAGAGCGTAATGACCTGGATAGGAAACAACCTCTTAATTGAGATTTTGTTGCAGAAATATTGTTTTGTTGGTGTAAAAGCTTTTTTTATTCAGCTCACCAAGACTAAAGATTAATAAACAAAAAAATGATGGTTAAGAAGTGAATTAGATTTGTGAAGGTACTGAATCCACAATCCCTGTTTAGCAGAGGAAAAAAGGGTCAACTCTAAATAAGAGCAAAACATTTTAAACTATAAGTGTAATAACCAATCTCATCAAATCTTTGGAAATTATTTTGGGAGATTGTGGTTAAATGTGAGATGTCTATGTGGTAAATAAATATTTAAAAAAAAAAAAAAAATCTATCCTTTTGCCTAATCTTGCAGAGGTTGTTTGCGGTTCACCTTTTTCTCGAGGTTTTCCACTTTCCAGAATCTTCACGTTGCTGTACTGAACCTCTTCTTCATTATTATCTGAAAGTTAAAGGTTTAGAAATTACAGAACAGTCGAAAACACATGGTGAAAATTTTAAAAAACTTCGATGAGCTCGTATACATGTTAATATTTGAAAGAAAATCACTATTTGATAAGACCTCAGTTGTTCAGTTTCTTTTGGATTCACTGGTCAAATTCTTTTTCTCCCCCTATATATTATACTCTTGTATTTGTCTAATGTGTTTGTGTAGGATGTGTTTGTAAAATTTAAAAAAAAAAAAAAAGCAATTAAAAAAAAAATGAATAAATATATACATTTACGAAAAAAAAAAGAAAACCACTATTTGTGATTTTTGACCACTGTGGGAATTTTTATTAGTCATTTCCTTCTTTTTTTCTTTAGGGTTTAAATAAAAGTAATTCATGATGTCTTTCACAAAGTACTTCTAGATAAACAAATGCCAAATGAAAATGATGGTGAAACTTTTCTGATTGAACTGGCTGAGCTGAAACACGAAATGTTGGAGGAAAAACATCCGAAGATGGAATAAAACGACTTTACCTTCAGGTCTTGCTTTTTTCACTTTGAATTGAACTGAAGCATAGTTAACTTCTTCTCCCATGACCGCAGACTCAAACTGACTGTGTCTGTTTCAGGGACTAAAAGGATGTTTCAGTTTTTTAAGAAGTGGGGTTTTTCTCTACTTCTGCTTTTTGCTTTTGGAAGAAATCATTTGCATAAACATGCAAAAGGCTTTTTTTTTTTTTTATTAGTAGAATATTAACTTTTGATAAGACACAATGTTGTACATAAATGTGCAACATTTTGCATAGGCAAAAAACTTAAAGGTTAGATTATTAAGGAAAATATCTCTCTAATTTGTTGACCGGTTTTGCAGAAAAACAACTTTAACTTGTGTTTGCAGAAGTTCTTTTAAAAAATTAGCAGGTGTTTCTGCAAAAAAGAAGCAACTGCACGTATCTTTTATCCGAAATTGAGGAAGTATTAACTTTTCTTCCGATAAATAATGGCATGCATTTAATCGTTTTCTTTTTACAAAACAATTTAAATTTCAATAACCTAAAAAAAAACAGAACTTGATTAAAATAATGGGTGGTTAGAAAGAAATTACAGACACAATTGACATTTTCACCATTTCCGGATCACTTTTACATCCTTTTTTTGGTAGATGCTAAAAACGTGGGTGGTTTATTAAAATTATTTGCCCACGTGCTAACAGTCCACAAACTTAGTAAACTTTCACTGCAAAAATTATTGCATTTTTGGCAAACCTCCTCCTCCCCGAACCCGTGCAACAATATTAGAATAGAAATTGTTCAACAATTTGCCAAATTTTTATATAATCATTGCATTTTTGAATAAGTAGATCTTTGCATTATGACATCTGCCTCTTTTGATAAAAGGGGATACAGTTAGTATCTTCTTCTTCTTTTGGCACTTCCCTCCAGGGGTCGCCACAGCAAATCAGTTTCTTCCATCTAACCTTATCTCCTGCATCCTCTTCAGTCACATCAACTATCTTCATGTCTTCCTCCACTGTATCCATGAACCTCCTCTTTGGTCTTCCTCTAGGCCTCTTTCCTGGTGGTTCCAAACCAAGCATCCTTCCTCTTTCCTGATGTACTCTCTCTCTCTCCTCTGCACATGTCCAAACCATCTCAGTCTGGCCTCTCTGACTTAATCTCCAAAACCTCTAACATGTGCAGTTCCTGGTCACTCCCAGAGAGATCCTCAGCAGCTACCTCCATCTCTGCTTCCTGTCTTTTCTTCAGTGCTACTGTTTCTAGACCAAACAGCATGGCCGGTCTCACCACGGTTTTGTACACTTTTCTTTTCATTCTAGCTGAAACTCTTCTGTCACACATCACATCTGATACTTTTCTCCACCCGTTCCAGCCTGCCTGCACACGCTTCTTCACCTCTTTTCCACACTCTCCATTGCTCTGGACTGTTGATCCTAGATACTTAAAATCTTCCATCTTCTTTATCTCTTCTCCCTGTAACCTCACTTTTCCATTTGGATCCCTCTCATTCACACACATGTACTCTGTCTTACTCTGACTGATCTTCATTCTCTTCACCTTCTCTTCACCTCTTCATTTTTTCCTCCACCCCTTTCCTTCTCTCACTACAGATCTGCAAACATCATTGTTTGTAGAGAAAAGAAAGGTGTATCCTTATATGGTGGTGTGGGAGCGAGAAGGGTTACAGAACCCCACTTACAAATGGGGAAAAGAAACAACTGCATACCCCTGCTTACAAGGGATGAAGAAAAAACAATGGTGAAGGGAGGCTATTAACTCATTCATTATTTTAACAAATTAGTTATAGTATGTAAAATTATATATTACATACATTTATAGTTCACAAACCAACCTCAGGGATCAGTGGGATCTGGACATCCTCAATGAAGCACAATAAAAAAGACACTTTTGTATGATAAAATAAAAAATATATAAGGATATACATCTCCACTAAGGTCTGCAGGCTTTTGGGGTGTAATAATTCTTACCTAATTTTTATCAATGAACATGTTGATTGATAATATGTTCTTTTTGGCTCAGAAATGACAAAAAAAAAAAGTCTACACGTACACTTATTCTGTTTCACTTTAGTTTTGACATTGTAAATTCCCTCCTCTTCTCACTTTCTGCTTCATACCGTCCCTGGATGTGTACAGGACACAGAGTAAATCTGGTTTGAGATCATTTGAATGTTTGCTTTACCATGTGAATCATTTTCTTTATTAAGTCCATTCTTTTCCTCAGCAGAAAAAGTTACCAGTCATGAAAGAGTTAATCTTGGGAATTACATCATCGCTTCTATCGACCCATTCCCCCTCCATCTCATCTCTTTCAATATTCTGTTTCATCCCACTCTCCTCTCTGGTCGTCCCCGTCTCCACACCCCTCCTTTCCAGTCCTCTTTCCCCTCCCTCTTCATCCCTCCTCCCCTCATGTCCAAGAGCCCAGCCCTTTCATTAAGCCCAGTGTGAAAAGGAAAGCTCCATACACCACCAGAAAGAATGCTCACACACTGACCTGAGCCTGGACACAAAGATTTCACTGACTACCCAACCAGAAGCTGTCTAGCTCTAACTTTTCTTTTTCTGAAACCAACATGGAATTCCACAAAATTTCTCATCCCAACATTATTGGAGAGGAGAAGCAACAGATGCTGAGCCTGAACCGTCGCTTAGAAACCTACCTGAGTCGTGTTAAACTGCTGGAAGAAGAAAATGCTCTGCTTGCAAAAGAGATCCAAAGCACCAGATACAACAACCAGGAGGACTGGAGTCGTAGAAGGTGGATGGAGGGGGAGCTGAGGCAGGCAAGACTCGAAGTGGACGCTGCCTGGAGGGACAGGGTTCACACTGAGCTGGAAGTTAGCAGGCTGGCCGAGGAGCTCCAAACCCTGGAAAAACAGAGAAATTGGGAAGTTCAAGCCACTATGAAGGCAAAGACTAAATTGGAGCAAAGCAGGAAGGAACTGGAAGTGGAACAGAGGGCGCAGGTCTGGCTGAGGGAGAAGGTCAATCAAATGGAGAATGAATTAAAATTTCTGATCCAAACCCATGAGGAAAATGTCACCCACTTGGAAGATGCTCTCATCACACAAAAGAAGGCTTCACTTCCCCCTGTGGGTATTCAAAGAGTCTACCAGAGTCCAGACGTCCTGCAGATGGGAGATGAGGTCTACCAGAGGACCATGAGTGCTTGGCAGCAGGCAGCAACAGCCTACCAAGACCAGCTAGCTCGTTTGGAGGAGTCATTTGATCAGACCAGAAATCGTTTGACTGAAGTGGGCAAAGAAAAAGCTGAGAACCAGCTTAAGCTTCAAACATTGGAGAAGGAGATTGTCTCGGCTCAGGAAGTCCGACTGCATCTGGAGAATACCGTGGCCCAACAGAGAGACAAACATTGCCAGGAACTCCAGGAAATCCAGGTGAGGAACCCATGTGTTAGGCCAGTGGTTCCCAACCTTTTTAGACTGGCGACCACCATTGGCATCGGTGTCAAACTCTGGTCTGCTGGGCCCTCGAAGCTTGATCATATGGAAAGATTTATTTTTATACTTGAAGAGAAATTTCTGAATAAATATCATTGTTAACACTAGACTTTGTCCCAAACAATGGATTGGGTATTTGAATTGGGTAACACTGGGTATTTGAGTTCAGGACACTTGTCTTAGGCCTTTGGTACTGACCCCAAACACTCTTTAAAAAACAAAACTTGTGGAATCCCTACAATAAGGTACACAGTACACTGGCGGCCCACCCCAGCTGGGAAATGCTGTGTTAGAACATGATATCGCTCACAATTGGTCATGAAATATGGTCAAGTTTGTCCAGTCTTGATATTCGTTGTATCAATTGTGTAAAAGAAAATCATCTCTATTGGATTTTGGGAGAGTTTTCATTAAATTAATGTTCTATCCAGTCGTCATGGAATACCAACCCCCCCGTACAGCTAACCTGAGAGAAAATAGCTCTCAAAGTCCACAGTCCAGCTCTGGTTGGAACGGACTCATCAATACTAATGAATAATAAAAGACAAATCATGTTGTAAAAAAGAAAGAGTATATGTTTATGTAGAATATTGGTAATTTCTGTTTCTGATCATTTCCATTTCTTCAGGTTGGGACATTAAGAACAGTTGGTTGCAACAATTTCAAAAAGTTTGCAATGATTGCTCTCATGATGTGCAACCAGTCTGAAATAAAGGAAGTGACTAACCACAGGAGAATGGGATTAGTGGTGAGCAGCTGCTGGTCTGCAGTTTGCCCAAATTAAGTTCAAGCATCACATGCCTGTACATTATCAGTGTGCAATATCGGGTCAATGAGACTAAAATCAATCCAATTTCAGGTTAATACATGATGTTACATTAAGAGGTAATTAAGAGGTAATTACAAGGTAATTACACTCGGCAAACCAATGCCAATTACCTTTCTATCAATTAATAAAAACTTGGTGGATTTTTAAAAAGGTTTCTAGAAATTGTTTCTATTAGGTTTGATGAACTGATCAGCACAAATATCACAAAACTTTCAGAAAAATCAGGACTACTGATCAACCCTGAGCACCAACAAACTCATTTACTTTACTTTTGGATTGGGGTTGGGACTAGTTTAAAATCTCCAGTATTATCTTGCCTGTTTTTTTTAGATCATTTTGTTCCTTTAACAACCGTTTATCTGATTTACTGGTCCAACAAACACCAGAACAAAGCAAGTTTATTTTTGCAGGCTGAACCACACCGGATGAAGTTTCTCACGGCTCTTTTGTTTTTTAACTTGTTTCCTTTTCCTGTTTGACTTCCTCTCCTGCTAGGAATACTTGGAAGATCTGAACGAGGATAAAGACCAGCTGGGTCTGCAAATAGATGATCTTCTCCAAGAAAATCGCAACCTCATGCAGCTGAAGATGTCTCTGGGAATGGAAGTAGCGACCTACAGGTTTCAATAGTTTCTCTTTTAAAACCATTTTAATTGATAAAGTGTTGATAAAACATCTTGATGATGATGAAACGGTGTGTAGGTGGAAAGAGGAGGACCCAATTGCAAACAGAAAACATTGTTTATTTTAATTTGGTAGTCCATTAATACCGTAAAAAGAAAAACAAAAGTTTTAGTGGCATGGCAAAAGGTTATTGTCAGAATGTGCTCGTGGTCAAGCAACCAGGGAGACCTGGCTGGAAGGGATTCTATGACTCGACGGGGAAGTCCGGGCTGATTGCCCTTAAATAGATGGCAGGGTCTACAGATGTGTGGCATCAGGAATCAATCTCAGGTTTCCATAATCAGGATAATAAGGAACATCCAGTGTTCCGTCTGGCGGCAGGCGAGGGAATCCTGACATTGATAAGTGTACTGAATTTAGTTTTTTTTTTCAGTTTTAAGTTAAGAATAAAAATATTCTATATTTTACTATTCAATAAATTAGTAACCAAGACTTGAGACTGTAAAAAACGAGCAATTACTAAATGTACAGCTCATTTACACACCTAAGCAGGCCAAATTTATTTTACACACTCTACTAACTACAGTTCTCAACTAAACAAAGTGGAGTGCCCTCTACAAATCAGGGATTAGGGTCTTGTCCCAACTGGAGGACTTTGAGTAGTTTAGGGTCTTCATAAGTAAGGCAAGGATGGAACAGGTGATAGACGATAGGCGATAGACACCTGTTTTGTGAGTTGGGATTAGTTGCCACAGTGGTACGGCTGTTGAGATCAAATTGTTGCTATGTCCCTTGGCAAGACACTTCTCACACGTGGCCTTGTCTAGATGGTGTGTAGATGATTGGTTGGTAATGGTCAGAGGGGCCAATAGTGCAAAAATGGCAGCCTCGCTTCTGTCAGTTTGCTCCAGGGCAGCTGTGGCCACAACAGTAGCTTACCATTACCTGGTATGGTGTGAATGAATAATGCATATATGTGACACGTCTTCGAGTGTCCAGGGGAAGCGCTATTAAAGTACAATGCATTATTATTATTAAAACCCTGCGTTGCAGTATTTGTGTTGTATCTGTGCGAAATTTGTGGTTTCCGTGCTAAAAAGGCAAACCATGCATGTGTTTAAAAATAAAATTGATCGGTCACAGACTGATGTCCACATCTGTGGGTGAGGTCTCCACATCTCAAGCAGCCGTCTGGACCAATGGTCGCCTCACTGAAACAACAACCTCTGCTCCCTCCTGGCTGTCTCGACCACGGTGAAACATCTCTAAATGAAGCTCTATAGCATCTCCTTTCTTTTCGACCCCTCCCAATAGTATTGACCCTCACCCCTCTTTGTAAGAGGCTGCCATTTTATGAGCTATGGGATTCTAGAGTAACGACAGGGGACCAGCTGGGAGGAGGACAAAGCCAGAGGACGTATCATAGTAGAATTTACTGCTTGTTAAGGTTGTTTTTTTAATTGGATATAAAAAAGAAACCAGATTTGTCCAAACCTAATTAATAGTGTCGTATGTGCCGGAATGGAGACTTGTGAAGGCCTCATGTGAATGGGGATGGTTGTATTAGTGCTGTGCGAGCTGTTTGGAATATCTGCAGTCATGTGAGAGTTCATGGCTACCCCTGTGGTTGGGTGTGTGTTTGTGTGTGCATAAAGAATTGATGGTAAAGGTTGGTGTGCTGCAGATGGCTTCTCAATGACAGGACCTTCCCAGATTATCATAACAACAGACCTTATTCTCTCTCTCTCCGCTCCTTTTCCCAGCCACAGCTCTCAGTGTTCACTTCTTTGTGGCTCTTTTTAAACTCAGAACATTTTATTTTGTTATTTTGTTGGAACCTTTGCGACTCCGGTGTTAATGTTGTTTCATTATTTGTCTCCACAGAGCCTTGCTGGATGGTGAAGCCCTCAGAGGAGATGTGACTTTGTCAAATAAACCGAGACATATTTCCATCGCAGGTAATTAAACGGCTTAGAAATGCAATATTTACCCCCCAAAAAAGCTGAAAAAAATCATTTTTTACAGTTTCACTTGTTTTTTAAACTATGAATTCCTCCCTACCACCCTCCCTGCTCAGCCCCCTCATCCTGGCCCCTTCCGTTGCATGCACGACACAGTGTAAAAGGTCACAAATACATTTTAAAACGCATCAATTTTGCAAAGGTAGTGCACAACTTTTCACATTCTTATTTCAGTGAATTTTTGCAAAAAAGTAGTTTATCTAAACCAAAATTAAAACACTTCCTGTTTGTGTTCAAATGTGGGCGTGGTGGAGAACAAAATTCATAGTCCAGAAAAACCCAGCGTTCAAATCGTATCCAAATACTACGTGGGATCAAATCACATCATACTTTAACTCTAGGACCGCTGCGTTCTAAATCTACCTACAAGCACCATGACCGTCAATATAACGCTTACGTAGTCACGTTTTGCGCAGCTACATTGTATGTAGTTGGAGACGGTTGCTGTCTCCAGGTTGGAGACGGTGGCCGCGTGGTTAGAGCGTTCGCCTGTGGACCGGAAGGTCGCGGGTTCGCGTCCCACGGAGAGCACATCTAGGGTCCTTGGAGAAGACACCTAACCCCCGCTTCTCCCACCATTGGCGCCGTTGAAGGGCAGCCTGCTGCGGTGTAAGGAGTGCAGCAAACAAATTTCCCCGGTGAGGAATGAATAGAGTAATTCATTTGTATAAATAAACTTTTAAACCTCTCAATTTTAAACGTAATAATAATGATAAAATGTTAAATATTTTTAAAAGCTAGAATAAAAAAGCAAACGTAAAAGTACATTTTTTTTCGTATTTTGCTGCTGCTGCTTCAAAAATGTCCTCGTTATAAATTGACTATTGGCAATATTCCAATATGTTACCTGAACTTTCAAGACTATCTAGAAAACATGGCAGATAGTCATGTTTATGTTTAGAAAATGCAATATTTACCCCCCAAAAAAACAGATAGTCATGTTTATGACTATCTGTTTATTCAGACAACAATTTTCTTACTCTTTTCATGGTGTCTCTTCAATATTATCTCACTCAACCTTTCTAAAATGTTTCTGTAATGGCATCAGAGTCGTCCTTGTCTCTCTCCACAAATACAAACACACACTTATGTGTGGCAATGTGTCATTGAACATATTGCCATAGCATTGTGTCTGTTGCCATAGCAACAACTTCTGCGGGAAGTTGTTGTTATGGCAAAGTGTGCTTTCTCTCAGCTGCTGCGGGGTGCAGCAGGTTAGAGGAGATAAAATGTTTATAAATTTTGAAATGTTCACTTTTAGGCCGCAAAAAATACATGATAAAATAAAAAACATGTTCATATTAAAAGTCATAAAAGGTCAGCCTCCTAGGCTGTGTTTTATTTTTTCTAATTAAGCACTTTTCAAACTATAGTTACACAAAGTGCTAAACAGAAAATGGATAGCTTACAAATTGCTCAAACATACATAAAAAATTTAAATAGCGTAACGTTCAATAACATTGATAAATCAATACAATGTCAGTGAACACAATTCGTGTCACATTCTAAGACTTTATGATTTTTTGGCTTAATATTTTATTGTAAATCCTGCAGGAGATTGATGGTTGGTGCGTAGATTGGGGGGGTTTGGTGAAAGGTTCGGAGGAAGGCACTTTTGCTTCTGTAATACAAGCCACACGAGGCAATCCCCCAAGATTATTGAGCCATATGGCTCTGCTTTCCCGTACGCTAGACATCCGTGAAAGGAAACAAGGATCGATATCTCCCCATTAGTGTCCAAGCTCATTTTAGAACAGTCGTTTTATTAATGCTCTGTTCATCCAGGTTTTATGTACTTATTCCCACATTGAGACACCATTATCTGAAGATACTGCGTATTATATTCTATCAAATATTTGTCAGTACCATAAGACTTTATTATTGAAGAGACATGTCGATACGGCTGCTTGGTTAATTATAAATTCATGACTTCTGTTCCCCACAGATGCAGCTTTGAATCCTCTAGTGGTTAAAAAGAATTATCAGACTCAGTTTTATGCAAGCCACCGGA
Organism: Neostethus bicornis; assembly: GCA_902685375.1. Taxonomy (NCBI): domain Eukaryota; kingdom Metazoa; phylum Chordata; class Actinopteri; order Atheriniformes; family Phallostethidae; genus Neostethus; species Neostethus bicornis. Next base: position 14,632,223 of record LR738541.1, on the reverse strand, counting down.
ACTCTTTCACCTCACCTCTTTGTGGCAAATCTACAAGCCCATTTACCAAAAGAGAACCTGAAGCTTTTAAAGTAACTCCGAAGATTTCAACCAAACCTGCAGACGCAACATTAAAAAACCCTTACCCAAAAATAATCCAGGATGGAGCTGTTGAAAACTTCCGACCTCAGGAGGTTTCTGAAAGAGTCACTTATGCAGAACCCCTGTCACCTCCTAATGAGGAAGAAACATCTGCTGAAACACCACAGGATGAAGATGAGGAGGAGAAAAATGATGTCGACAACTTTTGGGAGGAGAAAAAGATTGAGGAGCCGTTTGCTGAACGTCAGGTTGAGTTTGACCTCAAGAGGAGGGCAAATTTTGAAGAAGAAGCAGGTAGATCTACAACATCTAATCTCATGGCAAGTGACGCTAGCCGGACAAAGAGTTCTTGTATTTTGCAAGAAGATCTAGTGGTTGAAGATGCACCTGAACGAGAAACAGTCCACCAGCAAGTGTTTCTTGTTGGTGCGGCGTTGGAGAGAAACAATGTGGATCAGAAAGAGATGTCGCATCCTGAGACCGATGTTGTTCTTGAACCAACCTTTAAATCTTGGTCAAGCAGTCTAGAACCTGAATGTGACTTTGTTGAAAGCGATTTTCAACTTGTCCAAAATATCAACACAGCTGAAAACTTTTCTAATGAAGAGTCAGTTGAGATGAGACCAGAAATAAGCAGTCCTGTTGAAGAGTCCAAAGGAACAGACGTAGGAGACAGGTTGTACCCAGATGGAGAAGAGATGGATACATGGGACAGTGTTATAGAGAGAAAAGTTGAAGTAAAAACAGGTGATGAGAAAAAAAGTGAAGAAAAAAAGCAACAAGCTGAACCAGAAGATGACATTTCCTCAAAGGAACACGAGAAAGCAACGACACAGAAGAGTCATGACGAATGTGGGTTTATAGAAAGTCAAGAGGGACAGCAGACTTTCATTGAACCAGAAAAGCTTCTACCTCATGACAAAGAAGATGAAGATGATGAAGAAGATTCTCAGAACGTGTCAGTGTCATGGCGGACCGAGCTGGAGAGTGACAGCTACGCTCAGGAAAACACGGTCGCTGACACTCGTCCTCTGATTCGATACAAAAGCGATGATACTGACGCCAACACGCAGGCGTCACACATGGACGAGAGTGAGTCCAGCGATGGAGAGCACGAGAGAAAAACAGGAGAGATGGAAATTGGAACGTGGAGCGATGGGAGGTCAAAGACATTTGGGACTATGGAAGATCTGTGTGAAGAAGTTGAAGAAGAAACAGTCGATGAGGATTCTAATTTGGGAAACAATGCTGCAGATGACAAAGATGCAACAACTGGTCATGAGGAAAGTAATGATACAGAAAGTTTAGATAATATGGAGAGAGATTCAGAAGAGCAGACTGAAGAACATTGGAGACGAATGGGACGCTCATATGTAGAACTGGATGAAGAACTTGAGATAGATCTACTTGTTGAACAGGAGTTAGAAAACTTAACCACAGACAGCTACAGTGCTCATTTTTCCCAGCGGCATTTTGCAAGAGATGTTCCAAATCTGGAGGAAAAATCATTCGAAGAAGTTGATGAACAAGAAGAAGGAAAAGCTTCCGGGCAGAGTGATGATAATGAACATTTATTTTCCTCTATGATCATCAACCAGGCTTCTGAAAAACAAATGTTTACCGGTGCATCTGTGATGGTGCCTTCAACAGACATAAAGGACATCCTACAGACATATTTAGCAGATAAGGCGGCCATGATGGCACACACTGACCCAACAGAAAGGGATTCTGTGCAGTTGGAAGACCCAAACAACCTCTGGAATGCTCAAAGTCCCCATGACATAGCAGAGTATCCCCATCAGGAAGTAACAGGAAGTACTAACCAATTTCAAAACGATGAGGTTGAAGACAAGTTTCCAGGGTGGGAAGTCTTAGGAAACCCAACCAGAAACTTTGAAATGAGAAATGATGAAAAGTTTAACAAACCAGAAGCAGCAGACGGAGGTGCTTCAACACGTCAAGAAGAAATACTAAAAGTGTTACCTAACGTTGTGTCTGAGGAAAATGACAACTCGCTCACAAAAGATAGAACTGATCACAGTCACGGTTTCTTCTTCTCTGATGGTAAAAATACCTGGGAGTCCAGCTTTGAGACCGGGGCCACACCCGATGGAACCCACATCAAATCCACCGAGGAGTATGATCTGGTTCAGGAATTAACCGACAACCGAGTTTGGGGGAATTCGGAAAACCCAAATGTGGTTAATGGAAACTCAAGAGTAGACGGTCACTCGTCCAAAGCCTTTGCAAGTGAAGAGCAAGAACACACACACGAAGATGTGAAGAAATTAATGAGTAGAAATGTTGTTGGAAGAGATTCAATTCCTTGTGAAGTCGAGGCTGAATCCTGCTCGTCGGAAGATGAAGAGCAGTTTAGAGACTAAGCAGCCAAAGATTAGACTCAAATATACACACATCGATACACACATACACTCTGATCGGCCTTCCTATATGTATGGAGGGATAGAGACGTAAATCTATATCTACCTACTTATCTATACATTTATGAATAAATATTCTTCTGTATCCACATATGTTTAGTGGGGTCTACAGTAGGTATATGTTTGTTTTAATAAATATTAGCCAATGAGAAATGAGCTTTTCTGCTTTATAAATTTTCTTTCCAAACCAAAGTCGTGCCTTGGTGAACTTTTTAGTAAAAACAACCACCAATGTGCCATGTTTCTAGAAGTCTGAGCTTTCTTTTAGTTTGCATGTCGTGGACCATAGTCTGTATGAGAGAGAAGCATGAAGAGAACAAAGATAGCATTTGAAAGTCAAATCATTTATTGATCACAGTCTAATGTGATTGTAGTCAGCAATGGAAATCAATGAGACCGATGGAAAGGGGGCGGGGGAGGAGTGGAGTTACTTTGTGGCTCCTGTTACATTCTGACAGCTAACGTTTCCATTGGGGATTTATTTGGGTCATGTTTGGATGATTTTTGCATGTTTTCTGCATGTCGAATGAATATTTAAATGTTCATTGTTTCTATCCATGAGGTTTTACTGCAATAACGGTACATTTATGGTTCCAAATAAAGTCAATTAAACTCATTTTCATTGGATTTCTTTTGACAATTTATTTTAAAACAGCACAACACATCAAAGTTATGAAGGAATTAATAACTAATTGTTTAATTTTCAAACTAAAGTTTTTAAAAATTTTATTGAATGTATCTGTAATGAATCACAAAGAAAATCTTTTTTATTAGGGAGTTTTAGTCAAAATGTTTGAAATGGCTTTGAAAAAATATCAAGGATTTTATTTGTTGTTGCATAAAAATGCACATTTGACACTATTCTAATATTGTTAAATTTAAAACTGGTTCTAGACTTGTGGCGAAAAAAAAATTTGGAACATTTGCATTTTATCAGTACGGAGACTTTTAAGTGTTCATTGGAAATGGAAGGTATGACCTGACAAGGAAGTCAGGAGAGATTGCCTTTAAATAGGCACCAGGCTGATGACACACAGCTGATCAGCATCAGACCAATCACCCAGGTGTTTGGGATCAGGCTGGAATCCAGGAGAGGGAGGAAGGTGTAGGGCTCCCTTTGAGGCAAAGTGAGGGGATCATGACAGAAATCAGGACCAGGAAACCAGATCATTTAAGTAAAGAAGTTGACTCTTTAAAAAACGGGAACAAGTACTGGTATATTATCTACTTCTTTGAGGAAAAGCTTTTTGTAATTACATCATCGAGATGCCTCTTTTTTGGATGGACCAGACATCTTCATTGCTCAGGAGGGATTTAGTAGAGTCATTTTCTCTTGAACGACTGCCAAACGTTCACAGGCTTCTTCAAACATTTTTAAAAATTTAATTTAGTCTCCTCAATTTTTTTTTTTCAATTTTGCGTTGTGAGCGAGCAGAGACGCTTTGAAAGTTCAACACATTGTAGAGTTTTCTCAGAAACATCAGACGCTGATGATGAAAGGACTTCCTGAAGTTCTTCATGAGTATTTCTTTGCTCTTACAAGAACTCTACTGACTACTGTTTAGTGAAGTTCGATTCTGATTTTGGCTGCTTTATGGTGAACTGATGCTCTACAATAGATAATGAACTCCATAGTACTCCCTGAAACATTCAGTATTCTGGAAATGTGCCTGGTGTAACCCTCCAAAATTCAAGATTACAAAGATCCTCAGAGTTCTCTGATTTTACCCAGTCTTTTCTTGGTGACTATAAGTGTAGGGAATCGACTTAAAGGCCACAAGTCGGAATTAAAGCTGCAAATATTAGTAAGCGGAGTTTCCTTTAAAATGCAAACAGATTTCAGACGATTCCCTGGTGTACGATATCATTTCACAGCTTGGTATCTTCACGTGTTCAATTCTTAGTTATTTTTATGTCATTCTTTTTGTAATGAATGAACTATGAAGGAAGTTGATGTATTTACTCTTTGATATTTTACTCTTTACTTTTAAACATTTTAAAAAGAATAACATTTTATTTTTATTTAATAAAGATATGCTTATGAATGTTTGATTTACTTTGTATTCAATAAAGATATGTTCGTGAATGTTTTATCTGCTAAGGTTGTGCCTGGGGGATAAAAGCTTACTGAGTGTAAAGGGTCATTGGGGAGTTGGTATGTAAAGGGTCATTGGGGAGTCACAGGAAGCCAACTATCTTCAATCAGTGACTCCTGGGCAGGAATGCTTTGTTTGTTTTTCAGGAGGTGAGAAAGATGAGAAAGGGACATCTGTTGTCTGCTGAAAAAGGAATGGGAGAAGGAGAACGAATGACCAATTGGAGGAAAGAGAAGACGCCTTAATTAATGAATATTCATGAACTGGGGTTTTCTATAAAGATGTCAATAGCAGTATTATGTGTGTTCTTTATTGTAACCTCACAGAGAGACATAGGTGTGCTCTGTGAGGACAATGAAACCCAGATGCATCTGTTTAGATTTTAATGTTGAGGAATAAATATTGGAAATTGAGAAAATAATTGAATCCTGGTGGTATTTTAAATACTTGGTATGCTTAATATTTAGTTATCTTGGTATTGGAATCACTGGCCTTCTCTCTTCAGTCTGGACACGCAAGAAAGACCGGGTGGTGAGATTATTTAATGAACTATAGTTGAAGCAAATATTGGATATAATCAAACCGGAGAAGAAATAAACCCCGGATTCTTTCAACTAATACATATATAATTATTTCTTTTTCTGTGTATGATTTTAATGATGGTTCCGTCTGGTGAAAGTTTAACAGCTCACTTAGAAATAATTTACTTAAAGATAAAAATGCATAACGTGTACAATTATTATTTTTCTCACTGTAAATGAAGAAAAAAATGGTTTGCCTTTGATGAGACAAACGTAAAAAGCTGTGAACTTCTTGTTTGATCCAGATTGCAGTCGCACCTTCACCAGCAGGTCACAAAAAATCATCTGCCTTCCAGTAACTTCTATCCAGTGATCCGGTGGGGTTTCTGTTCGACAAGCTAAATCTCTGCATGTGTGTGTTTCTGAGTTTGGCAACGTACCAACTCGACTGACCTCAAAGTGGGCGAGTCAACAAAGCGGCAGCGAGGTACCCCTCATGCACACGGCCCTCCCATGAGAAGCCCAAGCAGAACAATGTGCACCCCCACTTCCCCTTTTCTCCTTGTCTTTCATTAGTCAGTTTAGCAAACAATGGGGGATATTTTAGTTACCGCTTGCCTCCAATCTGACCAAATCTGCCCATTGGGAGACTCAGTGAGGAAGTAAACTAAATGGTTGCATATCTGCAACGGTAGATTTAGAGTGGTTACCATAGCAATCGGACATGGCACCAAATTGACTGTGAGCTCCTTGATGGAGAGTTTGAAGGTGTTTGGTCCTATCAGAATATCATTTGGGAGGTTTAACAGATATTTTTATGAAAGCTTGAGTCATTATTTTGCTTGGCAGTGAAACCGTGCAGGAGAAAGTGAAATCAAACTGTCGGGTATACGTGTAAAATTTGTGCCAAGTTCCCTCTAACAAGCTCCCTGGTTGAAGGAAAACTTGGCATCAGTGCTAATGAGATTTTGTTGTTTCTCGTGTGCACAAGCAGAGCATGCTCTCTGTGATTCATCTCCGTTAGAAACAAATGTAAGAGCGTTTGGAAAAGTAGAGTTTTACAAAATCCTCTCTTAAATCATGAGGCATGGTGAAAAGACGACACTTTTGGACACAACCTGAGGTGAACTGAGGACAGACTGAGGACACATTTGGAGCAGCAAAGAAGCCACATTACAAGAACAGTTTTAGATTTTCAGTTAAGATTTATGCACAAGTGGATACAAACGGCCGGAATGAGCTTCCTCCGCAGGGTGGCTGGGTTCTCACTCATGTCGAGCCGCTCCTCCACCAGGTCGAAAGAAGCCAGGTGGGGTGGTTCAGGCATCTGGTCAGGATGCCCCCCGAGCACCCGTGGCAAGGTGTTTGGGGCACGTCACACCGGGAGGAGACCAAGAGGCAGACCCTGGACCAGCTGGAGAGACCATGTCTCACAGCTGGCCGGGAAACGACTCGGGAGCCCTCCGGGTGAGCTGGAGATGCAACCGGGGTGAGAGAAGCCTGGGTTTCCTGTCTCAGGCTGTTAACCCCGCGACCTGGCCCTGGATAAGCAGAAGACAATGGAACGGAATGGTCAATCACCATATTTGAAAATATTTAGAAACTAAACCCACTTTCTATGCTTATCTTATACATAAAAACTATTCATTTTTGGACCTTCTGTATTTGAATGGATTACGTGGCCGGCCTACACTGGCTGTCATGGATGTTTTTCTGCAGTTAATTTATTTCTGGTCTCAAAGACATGACTGAAAAAAAAAAGTCATTGATCTGTGTTTTTCTGATCAATGAGATTCTGCTCCTTGTCATTTACACAACCTAAGTGTGGTTCAATCAAAGAAACTGAAACCTTGACATGTTCTTTGACAGCCATCTGCCCGTCCATGCACCGTCCATCTTCATTGATTTATCCTTGTTGGGAATGATTGAGGAGATGTGGTGCGAGTAAAAAGGGGGAGGTGCAGTTTATTAAAGCACACGTCTGTTTTTCTGCAGCTGTGAACCATAAAAGAAAAAAAAAAAATACAAATATACAAAGTAGTGATTTCCTGAAAGGAAAGTTTGTGATCTCAAATTTTAAATTTGATTCTAATTATGTTAATGCTGACTATGTTTGTTGGATTTTATCCACATGGTTTGATTTGTCATGCACGTGCCTCGCCTATATTAGACACTGAAAAACAATGTAGTTCATTGGACACAAAGAGCACACAAGAGGGTTTTTTTTTCTGTGTGTCTTCTTTCCCACGCCAAACCTGGCCACAACCTAGCCAAACCAAAACTCCTTTTTTTTTCCACACAGCCACTTCATATTTTACCCTCAGGTAGGAATAAACTGTTCAGAAGATGAATCATCCGAAAAACATCAGGATTCAACAAATGAACAGTTCATAAATCAACAAAAAAATCTCAGCAAAGATGTTAAAAGTTCACAATCAGTTTTTGATCATTTATTCAAATCATTGACAAGAAAAGCTTTTTTATGTAGTTTTTTCTGAAAAAATTATTTAATTTAATGTTTAAGAGTTTAAAAAAAGACAAATTGAAATTTTCTGTATGGAACAAAAAAAAAAACTGTTTCATCCAGATATAGAAGAAAGCGTATATAGTTGGTATCTCTGTTGTTGTGTCTAAGTGTGTGTGTGTGTGTCAGACTGCAGATCACCACAGTAATTTAATCTCTGAGTAGAAATGAAGTTAGATGCAGACAGGCCCCACCCAGCAGCAGTCAGACAGATGCTCCACCGCCTCTCTGTTCCTCAAAATGCATCTGACCTCCCCTCACTGACCTTTTAAATCATTGTTATTTTATAGAAGCACCATTTAATCACAACTGGTTCCTGTTTCTAACATTTACCTTCATGCTGGGAGCTCGTGCAGAGTGAGAACATGTTCAGATCATTATGTTGGGTGTTGGAAGGATGGTGAAAATGAAGCTGCTGAGATCTTCCTTTCCCAGTCTGTCCAGTTCACTCAGCCTGGATGTGTTACGGTCATTTTTCCTGGCATGTGGAGGCAGTGAGTGTGTCTGAGTTCTAAACCCATCAGATGAGGCCACGCCTGGTTCCTTCAGATGGTTGGCTCAGACTTGAAGTTTCTAACATGATTAAAAAAAAACATTCTCAATAATATGGAGAAAAAAAAAAAAAAGAGGTGTCATTTTGGATCATACTCACATCCTTTCTGTGTTGAGTTTGCATGTTCTCCCTGTGTTTGTGAGGGTTTCCTCAAGGTACTCCGGTTTCTCCCCACCCTCCAAAAACATGCATGTGAGGTTGATTAGCCACTACATGAGTGCCCCTAGGAATGTGTGTGTGTATGGTTGTATGTGTGTGGCCCTGTGACATAATGGCAACCTGTTTGGGGTGTACCCCGCCCCTCACCTCGAATCAGCTGGGATGGGCTCCGGTACTCCCCACAATCCTGGAAGGGAGAGATGGTTAAGAAGGTTACTGACTGATTTCTCTTCAAACTTGTCTCAGCACTTCAGGTGAACTCAGTGGGCTGGTTTTACAGCAACCAAAAAGATACAACCATCTCATTTATTGAAAGGCAGCATCTGTCATGATCCTCATCCTTTCTGGAACATTTCCCTACTTTAAATCTGTCCGTCTGCCCTAATTATGCACATGTTGTCTAAGTCCCATTGACGTCGTCTGGTCCTGCCAAACCTGACCTGGTGGACTTCCAGACTGCATGTCTACCCCTCTTCCCTGACTCCCGATTACCTGCTATACATCTGGCTATGCATCTGGGTCTTACATCTCCACCGTCACCACCTCCTGGCAGGATTAAGTGAACTCCTTTCTTGATATGGTCTCTATTGAATGCTCCATTGCTCTGCAACGAGAACAGACATTAAACATTAGGAGCATGTGAGCCTGTTCATCAGCTGGTTAAAGACATGATGAGCTAGCAGAATAAATACATTTTTATAAAACTTTTTTTGTGGCTTTTATAATGTAATGTATTCACTCTCATAAGGCAACACATCGTATTTGAAGCAGCCATATTTCATGTTCCGTTCCGTTGTTTCACTTATTTGGGGTCAGGTCACAAGGGCAACAGCCTCAGACAGGAAGTCCAGGCTTCTCTCATCGCGACTGCATCCTCCAGCTCACCCAGAAGGATCCCGAGTAGTTCCCTGGCCAGCAGTGAGTGGGTCCGTGTTCTGCCTCTTGGTCTCATCCCGGAGGAACATGCCTGAAACACCTCACTAGCAAGGCACTCTGAGGGCATCCTGACCAAATGCCCGAACCACCCCATCTGGCTACTCTATACCTGGAGGATGAGCAGCTCGACAGCAAGCTCCTCCCGGATGGCAGAGCTCCTCACCTGATCTTTGAATGAGAGACCAGTCGCGCAGCGGAGGAAGCTCATTTCGTCTGCTTGTATCCACGATCTCATTCTTTCAGTCACCACTCACAGCTGGTGACCACAGGTGAGGGTTGGAACGTAGATCAACTTGTGAATCGAGAGCTCTGCTTTTCAGCTCAGATCTGTCTATACAACAACGAATCGATGCAGCGTCCTAGTTATTGCTGACGCTGCACTGTCTGGTCTGTTATTTTATTTTCATAAGGAAATTGTTCTGGAAATAAAATCTTGTTTTATAATTGATATAAATCATCATATTAAATAAAAAAAAAAAAATCCTTTTCCAACCACAAACTGTAAAATCAATTTTTGGATGACATTTCTAAAACATCACAGCCAGCACGAGTCCTCTCCGTGCATTGGTGTAATTACACCAATAAATCAAACATCTGGAATATTCTTGCATACCAAGATAGCTCTATAATAAACAACAGACAATTTATGAAGAAAAACAACTTTTAAATGTCTTCAAATTTTTAACACTAAAAAAAAAAAAATTTGGATTTTTTACCCTTTACTACCCTCTTGTGGCCACATTGCTGTACTACCACCAGGTGTTTATAAATAAACGACACTTTTTTTTTCTTTAGGTCAACTTGTCTATTTAATATATAAAATACGGTCAAACATACGCAAAAAAGGGGAGGAAGGAAAGAAGGGACCAATGGATACTTTGGTACAATAACAAACACTTTTTTTTTGTAAAAGCAGTATAGAATTTGTAATAACATATCAGTGCATACTTTATTTATGAAAATATACACAAATTGTATATCATTCTCCAAAAAAAACAAAGAAAAAATCTTTACAACAAAAAAAGCTGACTAGCCGAACACAATATATTAGCTATAATTTACTTAAAACTTTTTTCTTTCGTTTTTTTTCGGTCTTTATCTTTAAAAGTAATCCTGTGAGACGTGGAGTTGTGTCGAGATTACATTTCCTATAACATGAGTCACTCTTTCGTTTGGACACAACCATGCACTGACATCAATGTGTCTCCTCTCCATCGTTCTCTGATAAGAGTTTTTTTAATCATCCGAGTTGCAGCATTGAAACGATACGATGTGATCGATTCATCCCTCCGTTCACAACCACACATGTACTAATAATTACTATGCTTGTGTTGTCTCATATTATAAAAACCGTGCAACAGTAGTAACATAGTAATAACCATTTTTCAATTTTTTTTTTGAAGAAAACAAACCCCAAGAAGAAAAAAAACAAAAATATATTCATAAGATACTTTTCATCAAATCAAATCCCAAAAATAAAACAAGCGACACAAAGAAACGCAGAGTTTTTATATCATCATCATCTCCCATCACCATGGTGACGACGATGATGATCAGAGTTATAATCAAATGGACTTTCCGAGAACAATTAAAACAGGTTTCACCAGCACAAAGTTACACTTGGAAAGTGGAACTTCTAAACATCATTTTACACAAGTTTTTCTCACTTGTATTTAATCAGGTTTTCAGCAAGATTGTCTTTCTGTTTTGGAAAAAAAAAGTGACTCCTGGTGTTAAAATATTTAACAGCAGAGTTTTACAAGAACTCCCCTGAGTCTCTCCATCACTTGAGTCTCACCATCACTTTTAAGTCTCGGGTTAGTCTTTCTTTTCTGGTAAAACAGCCCTCTCTGGTGTTTAATTTGTGGAACATCATACAGTTTTTATAAGAGCTTTTTTGTTGTAAAAATTCTCCTGAGTCTCACCACTGACTTTAAATGTGTGGATTGGGTTCATCTATCTGTTTTGTTCGCAGCTCATCAGTCCTAACAGTCAGTGTTCACACTCCGGGGGTTAGTTCTGTCCACCGAGGCTGAGACTTGTCTCATAGGGGATGAGGATAAAATGAGATATCAGTGAGAATGTTTTTATGTCGTTCATGTCACCCCGAGTAATTAAACTTCTAGAGACTGAAGAGGAGAAATAAAAACATGGACATGTGTGTTTGAGGCATGCTGAGATTAGAGGGAATAAAGAAAATAACAAAAGTGAGTGATGGGGTGATGTGGGCCTGCCCGTGTTGTGCCTGGATGTGGTAAAAACCCAAAGTCGACAAGTCGGATTTGGGAGGTAGTCATTAAAAGATCAAGAATCATTTTTGAAACCTCCGGCTTAGTGACAAATGATACATAAACGCTGCCTCTGATGGACGGAGCTTTTTGAAAAAATAAACACACAAACTTGTACTTTTGACCTGCGAGGGGTTTTTTTTTGTTTGTTTTTTTAAAAAAAAAAAATCTTCCAACGAAACTCAAAAATTACTTGACGTTTCTAGAGTAAAAAATTGACATCCTTCATGTTACTTCTTTCAAATCTTTTTTTTTCTTTTTCAGCTCTCCTGATAAAAAAAAGTTAAGCCAACCAGTGACAGCGAAGGAGAGTCCAGTAAATATCGATACATGGCTTTTATTTGGAGGAAAAAAAGGACAACCAAAAAAAAGTGATCATTTTCCTTGGCTTGCTTAATCATTAGTGTGTGTGTGTGTTTTTTAGAGTTTGACCGATATGTTTTGTTTTATAATACTGATAAAATTAACAAAATAAACTCATAAACCCCAAAAAGTGTAGAAAAAAAGCTAATTAAATTTAGATCATCTTTAAATGATATAAAGCTGCTTACATCATCGATTAAAAAAAAAAAAAATCACTTCCTCGTCAATAAATAACTGTTTTTTTTCTATTCAACTACTTATAAAAACAAAAAAAATTTACCAATTTTTATGTTTAATTACTTTCTTCATTAAATTAAATCAAATAGATGATATGACACAAAATTTAATTGCTTTTTTTTTCTTTAATGTTCACATAAAATTATATATATATAAAAAAAATCAATTTTAAGCAGGCAGCTAGAAGAGCTCCGGAGCAGGTTGTAGTAGGACCCACAACTGCTTAACGAACCCCAATAATTTATTTAATTGAACTAAAACAAAAAAAAGAGAGAAACAAGTGAAAATAATAAATGTGAATTTGTATGTTGCCGAATTTTCTTTGTTTGCGTCAGTGTTCAGTGTGTGTGTGTGTGTGTGTGTGTGTGTGTGTGTGTGTAGGGGTCAGTGGTGGGAGTTTGTAAAGTGCACTCCGAACCATTTCACTCTAAAACAGTCACCACGGCTTTTCTTTCGGCTTCCTCGTCCCCCCTCATGGCTTATCCACACGATACACTCTATATACACACATAAATAGTTTTTATAAAAAGAAGAAAAAAAACCAGACCGATCGACTGAGGCCCAACATTTTCTGTCTTCTGTTCCGTTAAGGGACATCCTGCTGAATATATAGTTTGTATTTACAATCCCTGTCGTCTGTCCACAAGCTAATTAAATAGAAACTTGTATATTATCTCATTTTAAAACCTTCAAAACACCAAAAACCCTGTCACACAAAAGCCACAAAGGTTACAGATTGCTTCTATATACACGATACCTCACGACCCCCGCCTCCCATCCGTTAGATCTGCTGTTATAACAACATCAGCTGTTTAAATCCCACGTGTGTGTTTAAGGATCAACTTGAGTGAAAAGTTGCCCAAATTACTTTTTTTTTTAATATATATATTTATATAAAAAGCAATAACCAGTTGAGGTAACAAACCTACACACACACGCACACACACACCAAACACAGGCCTTTCCAGCGTCTATTTGCCACGTTGGGGGTCAATCGAGGAGTTTCCGTGTCATTGTTATTGAGCAGTTTGAGCTCATCCCTGATTCGAAGAAAAACAGTTTTTATCTCAGCAACAGATTCGGTTCTTCGTGTTGCGGCTAGCCTGACTGATTCTGGTCAACCTGCTGGGAACCAGAGCTTCGCTAGCTCAGCTTGGCAATCTTTATTTTAGTGTCTTCGTATTCGCAGCCAAATGTGTCTTCAGACTCTCGTTATTCAAGACAGAAAGACAAATTTCTAAAAGCTGAAGCGCAGCATCGCTCATACTCTTCGAGAAGAAAATCCATAAAATAGCGTGCGACGTGTGGACGGGTCGAAAACTTATTTAGACAGCTCGGACGTGTCTGATCAAAATCAACAACGAATTAGCAGATTAAAGGACATGAGGGCCAAAAAATGACCCTAATCATCTTTCGCATGATGTCAAAGTGAGTCTGGTCTGCTAGCAACAGTTAGCACGTAGAAGTCCACAGAATTATTTTGAGGCATGATTAGAAAGAAATTCACTGAAAAGCAGCTGATTCCGATCATTTGGAGGAGTCACTGCTTCGCTGGCAGTTTGAGTTCTTAAGAGTCTCTGTGAAAACAAGAGTGAGCATCGATGTGTCGCCATGCGAGTTGAACAGTTGCTTGTCAAGTCGGTGGTGGTTATTGTGTGTGTTTGTGTGTGTGAGAGGGGGTAATTCGGTGGAGGTCGAGGCGGGTCGGGGGCATGTACACATCTCCATATCCGTCGCTGCTTTATGTGACCCACGCATCTAATCTCATCCTCTTGACGTTCGTCCCGTCTTGTTCCGGAGGCTCGGCAGAGGAGGGCCGCAGGAGGACCATGGTGGGTTGTTGGGCCGCTGCCCCCACCTGGTGGTGGAAGTCCGGGCCGAGACCCCGACCCTCATCCCGATCGCTGCCCTCGTACGAGCTGCCATTGCTGCTGAGGCTGTCCACAGGCGAACGCCCCTGACCTTCTAGACGTAGAGTACCAGGATAGGCGACTGAGACCAGACCTTGCCCCTGAACCGAACCCCCTCCAGTGGAGCTAGGAGTGCTGCGGTCACGGTTTGGAGAGACAGGCTCTGACTTGATGCTGATGTTGGGGTTTGTATTGACGGTCAGAGCAGCAGTCTGCGGCACCGAGCCCATCGGCCTGCAGAGACACAAGAAGAAGAAGTACAGTCACGACCTAAAGTAACCCCTCAGCTACAGACATAACAAGACCGTATGGCATGAAACACAGAGTTCAGCCGATTGATGAAGGCATCACAATGTTCTTAAAAACACACATCGGACATGGAGAAGTTAAAACGTCCTGTAGTTTAGATCGATCCCCTTTAGATCGAACCTTTCACACGTAGGCTCATCACATAGAAGACAAACAGAACATTTATGAGCATGTTTGTGGCCACGACAGCACAAACTTTAAGCCATGCAGTCAAACATTCCTGCATATCAAAAGTTACCAGCAGCACATAAGCATAGGATATGGGGTTTATTTTTAGAGACGTTCCATCTTCCAAGTTTCTTTAATCTTCTTCAGATGGTTAAATATTGACTAATTCCAGGAAAAAACAAATCAAAACGACTTAAATCTTTTTTGTACATGTTGTTTGTAATAAAATGTTCTAAAAATCCAAGCAAGATGTTCCTCATTCCATTCGCTGGCACACAAAGTCTTTGTTTTAGAAAATTACATAAAGAACACAAACTTCTTGTAAAACTGTGTTTTTTGGAACAAACTGGCAGTCATTATGATTGTTTATTGACTCATTACATCTGCAGAAGTTCAAAAGCTACAATTTTATTTCATGAGAGCATCACGTCGCAGTTGAATTTCATCTCAAGATTGTTATTGAATGGCTGGTTTCAAATTGACCAATCAGGTCAGCAAAAAAAATCAACTCAGTGGTAGTTATTTTTTTCTTCATTTCATTTGAGAAAAGATGTTTCCTAAACATTGTGTGAGGTGAAAAAGTCGGGCCGATGCTCAGCACCAAGAAGCTCCGATCCCGTCCAATTTAACAGTTGGTATTGAGACATTTAACAAAAGTAATTTAATTAAAAGCTCTTCATTGACATCATGTTCACAAGAATTTGTGACCTGGTACTTTGTGACCATTTCCTTTGTTGCATAGCTAAAATCCTAATCATTCGATAGTTGGTGTTGAGTAACTGAGGGCATTTTCAATAAAAACTCTTCACCAGACAGCCCAGATGTTTATTGTCTCCTCCACGTTCTGTAGGCAAAGTCTCAAATATCTGTAGGTTCAGATCTATTGGACTATACAGTAGAACTGTGGAAGGGGTGGACCTCACTCATAACATTTTTCTTCAGAAAAAACATATTTAGTCGCCATTTTCTAATCATATGGATGGCGCTATGTTACATTTTTTTAAGCTAGAAATATGGAGTCCCTGGTCCAGATTGCATTTGCATGGCAACCAGGAACTTTTTTGAAAAGTCTTCCACTTGAGAACCTGATTGCAGCCAATCATCTTGACTCATGATCTTGTTTTGTTATTATTGTCTGTCAATTAAACCTGTCAAACACGAATTAAGACTATTGGGAATTTGTTGTAACTAGAGTAACAGAGCCAAAATGATTAATACGACAGGAATAGAAACTGTTTATTGGCTGCCGATTTTTCAGTGGAAGTCTATGGGCATTGAGACTTTTTGGTAAAAGCAGCTACCTCCTATTTGGCATGCAGGGTTATTTCCTATGAGCTGCATTGAGCAGAAAATACTTAAGATTTTTGTGTGATCATTTTAGAAGAATATTTGTGAGATGTTTGGGAAGGAAAAAAGTTTAGTTTGTGTCACATCTGCCAGAGCTCTTTGATTCACTCCTCAGCTTGCACCTCCTGCGCTGGCTGGAGGCTGAGTCGAACCTGTCACCATAGTGATGACGCTGCATTCAACCTTCTGACGGTGTCGACACTATTTTTTCCCAAATCGGGCTTGTTCCCCCAAAGTGACAGCGTAGATCTGAATTGGAAGCTCCCAATTACCGCGGCTGGCCCCTCGGGTATGTTCTAACGTGTCACATGATGAACCATCTGCAGCGCTGAAGCTCTGATATTCACTCAATTACCAGCAAACTGAGAGAGAATTTAAGATCCTGAAGGAAAACTGCAGAATCCCATCGACTCACTGTCTATCTACCCCTGTCTGACACACACACGCACGCACGCACACACACACACACACACACACACAGACACACACACACACACACACACACACAGAGTTAGAGAGTCACACAGATAAACTTAAATGTATATACATACACACACATGCATAAACACACACAGTTGCATCAATATACACACTTTCACACTGACATAGTAACACATCGTTACATAGACACACACACACCTTTGCAGACACACACAATGATATACGTATATACATGCACACAAATTCAAATTCAAAAACTTCGACATAAACATACACAAACTCACACCCAGTCACAGACTCACAATCAAACACACTTGTACAGAGACACAATGTTACATAGACAAACACACATACACCTTCGATATACGTACAGTACATACACACACTTGCACACTGACTAACACACACAGACACTAGTGAATGTGCACACACTTAGTCACACACACAGACACCAACATACACATACACTTCCCCAAACACACGCAAGTACTGACACACACAAAGTACCCTCACACAAATAATATGGATGCACAGACACACACTGACACACACTTAATGTTAAGTAAAAGTTGTGCAACATATAAACAATCCTTAACTTGTTTGTGCAGATGCATGCATGCACGTACACACACACACACACACACTCAAGTTAACAACAACTTAAAGTTGCACATTCCATCTGTATCACAAAAACACTTCTTCAGCCACTCACACACAAACACACTCTTTCTCTCTCTCAGTAGTAGCGACGCCCACTCTCTTCCCGTGCCCACTTCATCAAACCTGTGCACGGTTGCTCGTGCTGGCGCAGGTAGATGGATGGGGGTGCCACTAGGGTGCCGTTGCTATGGCGAGTGAAAACGGCCGAGTCAGCAGGTCGGTGACAGTGATGAAGGTGATAGAGGCAGACAAAAAAAAAACCCTAGTCCCCCCCGCACTCTGAACACTAACAACAGAGCGAGCACAGCCAGCAGCACACACTTGGTTATGATGAAGTGTGGTGAACCTCGATTCCCAAAATGCACTGCTTCTTCTTTAATAAAATAATCACTAGTTTTTATCATTTATTACATTTTTGTTGGACTTTGATCAGTTTCAGTTAAACATGTATAGTTTTGCAAATTTTTATTTAAATACATATTGAATGTTACCTTTAAATTTCACAGCGTACATTACGACTCATTCTGATTAAAAAAAAAGACCAATTTATCATTTCGTCTGATTTTACCAATTGCTGATTTTGCTCCATTCAGGCCAAAAACAGACTATCCTCCATCTGTGAGCCTCAAAAGGATTTATTTCAATCATGCACATTTGGAAACGGAGCAACAACGTAATGCACTAAAAGATAAAAAATGAGTTTGAATGTTTTGGGAGAGGCAGCTTTTCCCCTCAGATTCTTACATTTTCCATTTAAAAAATGCGTCATACCCAACTACTATTAAGATTTTGCTTTTCAGGCTCATGCACAGTTTGCATATCTGACACGGTCAGAGGACAGCGTGATGTTAGAAGTTAAAAAATAAAACAGCTGATTTACTTTTATCAAATGAATTGGTGCAAAAAGGTGTGAAAATATTCACGTCTAACACGGTCAGCGGACGCAGACCCTGGACCCACTGGAGAGACTATGTCACACAGCTGGACAGGGAACAACTCGGGATCCTTCCGGGTGAGCTGGAGAATGCAGCTGAGGTGAGAGAAGCCTGGACTTCCCGTCTGAGACTGTTCTCCCCGCGACCCGGCCCCAGACAAGTAGAAGACGACGAAACGGAATATGCAACTTCTAAATCCCAAAATTTTATGTGCTAGAATGCATCAAATTCACTTTTCTAGGACGACCTATTAATCTAAGTTTGTCATGTTTCTCGTTTGGAAAAAAAATGGTAATTTTCTTTCTAAAAACCCTTTTTTTGGTCTTTATAGCACCTGGTTAGTCATGTTACACCAATTCCAAATAACCTACAATGTCACCGGGCTTTTGTAAAGAGAGAGAGAACAGTTCTCACAATGTGGTGCTTTAATGCCCTGATTATATTTGCAAATATTATTTCCATCTCAAACACACACCTGACATCCAGGCACTAAAACAGTAGAGGATACAAAATGAAAAATAATTTTTCAGAGACTTCATGTCTGGAAAGTCCCACAACATGTTTATAATATAATTATATCAGCAATTTAGCCGTTAAAAATGTCAAATCTGTTTTTCTAAAAATTCCTGTTGATGCAGAGTTTTTTGGGAATCCAGGTGTGTGTCTATAGTGTGAAAAGTACAGTACCAGCAGAGGCCCTCCTCTCTGCCAAAGAGCAAGTTGGATTGAGAAGCCAAGCTGTGAAAAGGAGGCGAGGAAAGATTTTTTTTTTTTTTTAAAAAGAGAGAGAGAGAGAAAGAGAGAAAGACAAGCATGTTTAAGAAAGCTGAAACAGCAGGGAGACGTTGAGACGGAGGCCGGTCGTGGTTGCTCCAGACACGGTTACCAGGGAAGAAAAACAAGGCTTAGCAGCTGCTTCAGTCACACTGAGACGATGTTAGAGGCGAGTTGTTTACAGCAGGGTGTGTGAGAGCCCGTGCTGACACAAATTTGAAGGCTATAAACATGCAGCTCGGATAAATTTACATATTTAGTTTTTTAAAAAAACTAGCAGGAATCCACAATGTTTCACTAACATTAAAGTGTGTATGGAAGACCTTCTACGACCGACAGCCAAGAAATGATTTCTGATTACTGGGCAAGAGAGGCAAGGTCCTGAGTCAATGGTTTTTGTTCACCATTCAAAAATGATTGCCAGAAGTTTTCAATGTCCCACGGAGTCCATAATTTATTCCCTTATTTTAACCTACCTGGCAACAGAAGCAGGCTGAAATGTGATTGGTCAAATGCTTTAAGGCAAAAACACACATTTGGATGCAACTTCTTCTTCTTCTTCTTCTCCTTTCAGCATTTCCCTTCAGGGTTCGCCACAGCAAATCAGTTTCTTCCATCTAACCCTATCTGCTGCATCCTCTTTGTTCACGCCAACTATCTTCATGTCTTCCTTCACTGTATCCATGAACCTCCTCTTTGGCCTTCCTCTAGTCCTCTTTCCTGGTGGTTCCAAACCCACCATCCTTCTGCCGATGTACTCGATCTCTCTTCTTTGTACATGTCCAAACCATCTCAGTCTGGCCTCTCGGACTTTATCTCCAAAACCTCTGACACGTGCTGTTCCTCTGATATACTCATTTCTGACCCTGTTCATCCTGGTCACTCCCAGAGAGATCATCAGCATCTTCATCTCTGCTACCTCCATCTCTGCTTCCTGACTTTTTCTCAGTGACACTGTCTCTAGACCAAACAGCATGGCCGCTCTCACCACGGTTTTGTACACTTTCCCTTTCATTTTAGCTGAAACTCTTCTATCACACCTGATACACATTTGGAAGCAACATAGTTATCAAATTAGCCATGGACGAGAATTGTAAGACCTTTTTTAAACATTAACCAACATATAATTAGCAGCAGTTTGTGAGTCAGATATTTTTTTAGAGCAGCAGAGAAGGCTTTTAAGGCGTGAGAGTTCTCCACTGGATTTAAGTAATATTTCACAAATGAATTTACAAAGATCTTCTTTATTGCTTTTAACGGGATGCATCCAAAGGGTGTACCAAATATTTTGACCTTTAAATCTTCGTTTGACCTGTTCTTATTTATTATAAAACTTAAAACGACCTATTTGTAAGAAGATTATAAAAGAAGTATTATAAAGCCTTTTATCCTTGCACTTACCATTTATGGATCAACTAGGAAAAAACAACCTTAATATAATTGCAAATAGCTTTACTGGATGTTCTTTTTTTTGCCCATTTCTTGCCTAAAAATGTCCAAAACCAGGGTCAGATTTGATGAAAAAACAGTGACAACGTGTCTGGGAATAAACAGGATCCAGTGAGTGCTGAGAGCACGGCTGGTTTAGAGCCCATCCGTGTCATTAACATTTAGATTGGAGAGTCAGGAGAAGATGAGAGTCAACAGGTGGAACAGCAAATTACCCAGGCCTGACAAAAAGAGCAGGAAATGGCTGGAAAGGCGGAAGGAGAAGAAAGGGTTGATTAAAAGAGGGGGATGGGAGGGAGGGAGATGACAGTAATAATTTTCTCGCGCAGCCTGCAGCGAGCAAGTGTTGACGACAGCAAAGACGAGGCTCGCAGCCAAACCGTCAATCACCATCTGATTGGAAGAGCTTGTTTGCTTGCCGGGCTGAAGAAGTGCTCACGTCTGCCACCACACCGTCCTAGGACAGCACCATTTTCTGTGGGGCTGGGAGAACAGTTTGGTTTGCTGGGAAAGCTTCCCACATTTTTGTGCTGCTTGCTTGTTTTTCAACAATTCTGTCATTTAGATCCAAACCTGCCGGGTGTGAACTTTGGTGTCAAACGAATGGAAACTGAAACGCTGCCACAACCAGCATCTGGCCTGCTTTAATCACAGGACCTCAATCCTTTTTATTCAAGAAAAACATGCTTGTTTTTACTGTTGGAGAATTTCTTGGCTATTTTACAACCCAGCAAAGACTCTGATGTAAATATTTCATTTCTTTGTTGGTAAAACGTAAGCCTTTTTTTAATGAAGTTATTCCAAGTTTTCAAACTATGTGAAAAGTTCCAAAAGTCACACGATGCAAAACTTAAACTCGGTATTTTCTCATAAACTCAACAGTTCGTCCAGTTTTCAGTCAATGAGAAAACCGAACAAAGAACAGTCAGTCACCTTCTTAACCGTCTATCCCTTACAGAGTTACGGGGGGTGCTGGAGCCCATCCCGGCTGATTCAAGGTGAGGGGCAGGGTACACCCCGAACAGGTTGCCAGTCTTTTGCAGGGCCACACACAAACAACCACACACAGTCATTTCTACGGGCAATCATGTAGTGGCCAATCAACCTAACATGCATGTTTTGGAGGGTGGGAGGAAACCCATGCAAACACAGGGAGAGTATGCAAACTCAACACAGAGAGGCCACTATTCCAAGCCTCGGTCTCCCCAGGACTAGAACCCACAACCTTCTTGCTGTGAGGCCACTGTACTAACCCCTGCACCACTGTGCCGTCCAACTTGAAAGTTAAAAATGAAATAATAATCCTCTACAATCTAGTCCACGATGTACAATCAGCAGGACCCAATGTTCAAAGTTTGAAAAATAAGTTTTGTTCCATCTTTTGAACAGCTTATTCTTGACGGGTTAGCGGGTGGACTGAAGTTAATTCAGGTTAAGATGACGAAACAAAAAACAAAAATGGTTGTTGTAATGTCGTCTACAAGTAAATTTCAATTCATTTTGGGTTGATACATTAGAGAAAATACCAGGATTTACTGGGTCTGAAAGGTCTCTGTATTCAACTGGGAAAAACAAACTTTCTAACAACATGAGTAACTGTTTTCATGGAAGAAGTGTGAGTCTAAAGGGATAAAAATCCAATATTCCCATCAGAGTAAATCTTGGAACCTCATTAGGATCATTAGAGCTGGCTGCTTTTTTCAGACTGGTTTAACTGATCTGGTTGCAGAAGGATTTCAGACAATCTGGACGGCCATTTGTTAACATTTACCAAGCGAAAGGAAGATTTCTGCTGTGCATGAGTTGGTGCTGACTATATGCTGCTTTTTCAAAAATGCACAAACTCCCTGAAGACACAGCTGCTGCATTCAACAAACAAGCAATTATCATATTTTCAGTGACATTTTTCAGCCTGTCACAGAGAAGAACAAACAAGTCTCTCTGTTGATGGACGGAAATCTTCAGGGTTTTTTTTTTGTTTTTAACACATTTTAACTCTGATGGGATTAATATTTATGAGCTATTTCTCAAACAAAATATTCCTCCTGTTGAGTCGTTCAAAGTCTGTTTCGACAAGACGCCGATCGAACCAAACAATCATTTCACACGATTAAAAAACAACCAAAAGGAACAGATAAATATTAAAATCTCTGTTTCACTTTGAAAGCTAAGCAGCAAACTTGGGCACTTAGTCAAACTACGATAGGGAGTTAAAGACAATGTGGAAAAATATGACGATATACAGTAGTTGTTAGTGGTAGCAGGTACGTAAGCTGCTAAGTTGCTTGAAATTTCAATTTGCTTGCTAAAGAGGTCAAATCAAGTACATGAGATTTGACTGAAGAGGGAAATAGTTTTATTAATTTACATTAATCAACTTAGTCACTTACTTACAATCAACCAAGTTAAAGTAATCAATGGGGCAAAAAAGATGTTTGCAGAAAGCGTAGCATGCTCGGTTAGCTGCTGTAATCTTATCTCCCCTTACACACACTTAGGATTCATTAAGCCTGTGGCATAAAACGGGAAATACAGCCAAATTACATTCTAATGCACATTGAAAATTTGAAAGCCTGATAGCCTACTTTGTTGAAATAAATTGCACCAGCGCTGATGTTTTGTGACAATATATTGATATTGTGCGATATCGGCTGATTTAATTGGCTAAGCGATAAATCAGTCAAGCTGAACTGCAGAGATGGATCATATGTCTGTCAGTTGACAGTGACAGTTAAATGGCATAAAAGTACATTTTCAATGCTGCAAGCATGTCAGAGGTGCACAGCTGTGCACAGATTTGCTGCTGGGGAATAAAAGCAGCACCCAACGACTCCTTTCAATTGAAAACTGAGTGGGGTGCTGATGCTGTCACACCAAAGCTGAATCCTATTTTATTTCCTGACACCTCTACAGAGCTTCAGATCTAAGCTTCATGTGGGAAAAAAACTTTTAACCAAATTAGCTACTCGGAAACCTCAAAGAAAAAAAAAACAAAATGTAAAAAGGAAATAGTATAGCAACAAGTAGCGCATACAAACAGAAAGAAAAGATGCATTCATGTCCCATTTGTCGTGTATTTGCATCTGTTCTGCAGCTTTTCCGAGTTGTTTTGCTAGCGCACTCTGTGAGCAGTTTCTAAACAGGAAAGCGGGTCTGCAAAGCATTGGATGCTATCAAGTCATTCACCTCAGGTTAGCAGCAAAATTGGAGATGCAGTTAACCATCTCTGCATTCTGTTTCTCTGCACCCCACATGCTGTGGAGAAAAAGTGGGAGAGGGGGAACAAAACAAGAAGCAGTTACAAGCTGCTCCTCAGACCACAAGTTAGCCAGGCATAGCCAGAATGTTCACACATGTAGACAGGATCTTAAAACTAAAATGACTGGATTGATCTGTTGGCTTTGTTGTGTGGCATTTCAAACACCAAGCTATTTAAGATCTTTAGCTACATAAATGAAGTTAAAATTATTATTACAGTTTACACATTGACTTAAATAGAAGCAGCAGTTTTCCAGCAGGTTCTACAACTATCAAACATGCACAGGTGCAGAAGGGCAATGAAGGGTCGACAAGTTGCAAACAAAGTTTTACATTTAAATCAAACTATCTGCATGTGTTGTGTGTAAACTAATGCAAAATTCAAAATTTCATGGCAGTGTTTCACACAATGTACAGCTTTAAGAGCAGAGATCAGTAACATTTTAACTCGTGGAGCTTATTCGGCCAGTTAAACCTTTTGATCCTGCCAACTAAAAGAGATAAATTGATATTAATACAGCTTTTATAATTCTTTTTCCTGTGTAATTTTAGTGTTCCTACATTCATTGTTGTTGAGGTGGATTCACGCATCTGAAGAATACACTAAACTCTGTATTTCGAGTTTAACTTCAGGCACCGCCACATTGTTTTTGTGAAATTTTGAAGAACTATTTTCTGAAGTGCATTTTTTTACATGTCCCAATCAGTGGTTTGCATTCTGCATGCTGATTGGTTCAGTGTCTGAGAAAAGTCTGAAGTGTGCAGTAAGAAGTTTAGGGAAAAAAAAGTTAACAACTTTGAAAACTTTGCCTTTTGGGAAGTACTTGTAAAACACAACACCTGAGATAAATGAGGGGCCCCTGTATCAAACTTTTTGAGTGTCTTTCGTTAGCATTTTTGAGAATTTTCCCAGTCAGAAAATATTTTTTCCAAAATATTCACATTTGCTACTTTTTTTTTTCTTCATTTATTTTTTTGGTTTGTAAGTGATTGTGTTTCACTAAAAATGTGCTTACTGAAAAAACTTGCAATGACTTTGATGTCAATTTAATTTTGCTTAAATCTTAATGACCGATGGGTTTCATACAGACGGGAAAAAAAGAATAAAGTAGCGATTCATTGAAAAGAAGTGTGGAGCAAAACAGAAGAAAATAGATGTAAAAAATTCCAAAAAATTAAAATGAAAGACTGTGTTTATTTCTCTGGGTTTAGCCCTTTGATGACACGATAGGACCCGCTGAGGTCAATAAGCCATAGTTTGCCCAACCTTGTTTTCAAGTCATAGAAACTGGAAAAATATGTGTCTTTGATCGGAATTGCCGTGAGTCAAAGTGTTTTCATTTCCTCTAGGATTTCATGAGACTTCAGTTGAAACTAATTTTAACACTCTCTCTTGTTTTTAAACAGCACTTTCTCATTTTTACAAGAAATGTAAAGTGAAAACAAAAACGAAGTATCCCGCTGTTCCACAATACAAATCAGGAGATGGTGCTAAAGGGAACAATGAAGTGGAACAAACTGAGACTATCTGTTTGGAGTGTGTGCATGGAGGGTGAAACGGTGAGAAAGGGGCCAGCGGGATTGTGTCTTGGGTGCAGTTGTGTGATAAAGACAATCTCTTTTAAATTGAAGTTACTATTAGCTGGTAAAATAAAACAAGTGAAGAAAATATTCAAATGTAGGATGTAGTTAGCAGGTTTTTCTGAACCACTGGGAGCTAAATGAGACTGCAGTGGAGGGATTGGAGGGGGTATCTAGGTCACAACAAAGATGAATCAACTGCAGTTGTTTCAGCTTTAAACTAGAGGTGCTTTAATTGTTTCTGGAGAAGATTCTGGTACGGGTGGAGTACGACTTGTGGAAAGTAAACTGTTCATTTTTTTATTAAATGTGTTTTTCCTCTTGTTGTCAAGAAATAAACTATCTGAAATAAGCTGAAAAAAATTGAGTGCTCAGAGGTCAAAGGAGAAAAAAATTAGGGTCCGTACAAAACATTTTCCCCATGGCATTTTTTATTTTATCCTATGGTTTTTCCTTCCTGAGAAGGAGGATCTAAAGCAGAAATTTTCTGTTTGTTAAATCTAGCTCTTTATTACTACCTTTTTTTTCTAAGACGTATTTTTGTGGACTTGGTAAAATTTTACAGTGTAAAGCCAACTGATGAAATAAATGAAACTGAATCTCACAATAAAAAAAATAAAAAATTATGTTGATGACATATTAAAGTGCGACAAACTGGTTGCCCTTTACCAATAACAATGATGAAGCAGACACCCCAAGTAGTGCAGAGTTTATTTTAAACCAAGGTTCTCACTTTGTTATTTGAAATTTTTTTTTTTTCAATTTTGGTGATAGATTTGTAGTCAAAATTTTTTGGCTAAATACTTTATGTGTGATGTCACTAGCTTGGGTGCAAATGCTGCTGGGATAAAAAAAAACACAACCTGAAACACGTTCAAAAGACACACACTCTACATTTAAAAGGTCTCTAAGGCCAGATTCGGTGGGAAATAAAAAGTCGTGTTGAAAATAGATGAGGTTGTTTTGACAGAAGAGAACCAGCCAGATCTTTACTAGTTGGCTTGGTTGATTGTAAGTAAGTGACTAGTTTTAAATATAACATGAAAGCTTTTCTACCAGAAATCTAACTCAAAGTTTTGTTGTGAAAGGGTGCTCAAGTTACAGTCTATGCTAGCAGAGTCTCTAGCTGAATATGCAATAGCTACGTATGTTTATCACAAGCCGAAGTAAATTGAGCGCTGCCTATTTGGGACAATCACAGGTGTCCAGAGTTATGAAGCTTCAACTTAGTGTTTTTAACATGTTTATTTGAATGTCCGGTACATGGCAACACAGAGTTGCAAGAAAAAGCGTTCTGCATTTCATTCTCCATTCAAGCTCAAAGTTGTTCATTATGCCAAAATTTATAGAATTGAGCTGCATGTGTTTGACCATTTGTCACTTAGAATCCTCAGAGAAAACCCCCAAAAAACCCACTAATTTTTAATGTAAAATAAAGGCTGCGCATTAGACATAAGTGTGAGTTAGCCTCAAATAAATTTGGTAATTATCCTTTGCTAGAACTAATGGCTATAATGCCACAGAGTAAAAAACGTGTCACTACGTGAGGCAATTGAAAATGTTCAGGCATGTGTTTAATGTAAAGGTTTACTCAGGGTTGGGTTGCGGAAAATAGTGCGAACTGAAAAGGAAATGTCTTGAAAGCCGTGACAACACCTGCATGTTGTTTTTACCCACAATGCTTTGAGGCATGACATCTCAATCTATTTTTCAACACCGGGGTGAGCACTATTGGTGAGTTTTTTTGTCATTTTTTTTACGCACTAAAGATTTTTTCGTCCGTATCGCCCATCTTTTGGCTGGATTTGAAAAAGCTTAGAAGTATGTTTAGAATTAAAAAAAAGAAGCTTACACTAAGTTACTGAGTGATGCCAAAGTCAGCTGTTGTGATTGTTGTTGCTGTTGTTGCTGTTGGGACACGACAGGTTGCTGTTGCTGTTGCCAGGCAGCCATGTTGCCAGGCACCAGCCCTGGTGGTGTGAACGTCGGCAGCGCTGTGAGATCTGCACTCGTCAGCTGGTACTCTGGGATTAACGGATGGAGAGGGAGAAAGAAAGAAAAAGGATGGGGTGAGCGGGATTGTTATACATCATGCAACTTTCTGGTGCATCAATATTAATCACGGCTAATCCATATTAATGGAGACCTTTGAAGTGGATTCATTCCAGAAGCTCCTTTTCAATGAACAAAGTGAATATTCATAGTGTTTTGTGGCATCACACTGCAAGGTTTTCAAGATTTTTGCATGAGACAATAAACGCGCTAATGTTTGACCTCTGTCTTCAAAGTGAGTCTTCTTAGGAAACGTCTTTTCTGCACTCATGCAAACAGACAGATTCCGTTTAGACCTAAACGTGCAGCCGTGCTGTGAGGGTCAGAGCTGTCTAAGATGTCTTACCAGTGTTATAAGCCGTCTGCATGCCGGAAAATGGGGCGAGAAGACTGGGTGTCGCCACAGAGACCACAGGGGTGGTGAGGGACTGTGCCACCTGCGAGCCTGCTAGTCGCTGAGCATTCTGGGAAAACAAAGCAATCACATTTTGCACTACGGTCAATAAAACAGGAGAAAAGGTTTAATGATACTCAAGTGGGATGTTTAATTTGAAAGAATCTTCAGCTACTCAAGTGAGAATATATTACAGAAAAAAAAAAACTTGATATATACTCTGAGGGCAAACTCAGTGTGCAGCGGAGTTAATTCATGCTAAAATATGATTTCCTGTGGCAATCTGGCACTGATGTAATTCTAAAAGGTTAGGGAATCTGTAATATGCCTAAGATCTGAAACTTTTCTGTCCTAAATACCCATTTGAGATTTCCTCTGAATCTTGTGCAGATTCAGAGCAGAGCAGCGTGTCGTGAGAGAAAACCTGGTCTGGTTCCACAACAAATCGTGCCTTTTTCTCCTTATATGGATACACTGTAGAAGTTCCCAGCACATGACTTCATCCTTTTTCTACAGTAATGATGATAATGGCTAGCATGTGCTTTCCACTGCATCACAGAATGGATGCAGAGACCTTTCAGAGTGACCAGGAATAATTATACTCCAACTGGACTATTTGCTTTTAAAACAACTAAGGGCCCAGAATTTTTCTGTGACTGTTTATAGAAACTGGACATAGAAACTCGCTTCCCCCTGCATGCCAAATAGGAAGTAGCTTCAGTCTCCAAAAAGTATGATGGCTTTTTTGGATTAAACAGTGAAAGACAAAAAACAAAGTAGAAATGTAAAAAAGATGGACCAATCACTGCACATTTTCAGCTCTAAAAGTTCCATATGGTGCCATCCGTAAGGGTGCAAATGACGTCATTTTTTTCAATGCTTTAATTTTTTTTCTTGCTAATAACTTTAACAAACAAATGTAAGTAATATGTTAAAAACACACCTTTACAATATATAATTAAAATATGCCAGGTAGGGGGCGTATATAGGCGATAGCTCAGTGGTAGAGTGTCTGTCCTTTGACCAGAAGAAGCTGGTTCAAATCCCATTGAACCAGCGTCTTCAAGAGTTAGGTGTCTTGGGGAAGACACCTAACCCCCCGTTTCTCCGACCATTGACACCATCGTGGTTGCCTGCCGCTGTGCAAGCGTCTTATTATTTATCATATTTTTCAAGGTGATTGTCCAACTTTTTCTCCAAATACTATCAGAGAAAAAAAATCTCTAGTTTAAAGACTTCATTTCAATGGAGCCGGATGTTATGGGTGACGTCACATTTTCCAGATTCATTCCTTCTATGGTCAATAGTAAGCAAAGAGCGAAGACTTCATTTTCCTTTTACTTTAAAAGTTTGGTAAGTATTATCATAAATTCCGGGATTGCAGATGTTTTATGCATCGTGCCACACAGACGTCTCACCCAGCCACCTCACTTCCTTCTGAGGTGTTTAACTTTTACGGTGGCACTTTAACATTGCCGCGCAAGATGAGAAATTTCTCGCATCTCAAGGTGGCGTTGGCACGGCAACGCTGTCGCCAGAGCTGCGGTGTGTGTGTGTTTCTTATGTGTAGTCACAGCAGAGAAACATCCTGACAGGAACGCATGCACAGCCAAGGCTGGTGGGATGAGTATGTCTGTGTATCTAAGAACATTTTATATTAAAGAATGTGAGCAGACAAGCCTGCCAGAAACTAAAACACAGTGTGAGCTTTGGGTTCGGAGGTGTACGTTTATTTTTCCATGCATGTGTATATGTGTGTGTGGAGGACAAGAGCGGTCAGTGTGAGTGAGTTTAACATGCCCATCTGTGTTCCAGGTTGGAGACTTTGTGAGGTTTTCTCTCTCTGATCCTCAGAGCATCAACACTGGGATGAAACCAAACATGCACATGCTGGGCAGCTTTCACACACAGCAGAAAGTCAGCTGGTTGCTCCAGTTCTCTCACTTTTTTCTCTCATTTCTTTGTTTGTGTTGCACAAATGCCACTTCAGGCGAGATTCCAACGCATCAAAAAAGTAAATAATTTTTTATTTGATTTACTTAAAAAAATAACTTCTCCAACACAAACTACATAACATTTGGCCTCATAGAGAACTCACAGCCTTAATGAGGTGTTAGAAACTTATAATAAAGCAGCAACTAAATTAGATATTCTCATTTTTAAACTTGTGTTTTTTTATTACTACAATTTACTGAACAAAAATTAATCTGAAGCCCCAGATAGGCAAGATTTTCTGTTCCTAACTCCAGAAAAATTCTTAGATTTTTTGCTTTATATGTTCTTACAAAGTCGGCAAATCTCTTTTTACTGTTTACCATCTTCATTCTGTGCATGCTTTCCATCGGTTTCCAGTTATTTTTATCGATAGCTTTCCACAGGTTTAACGATCTTCTAATCTCATTGTGCATGAATGCAAATCAGCGTCAGTTTAAGATAAACTTCAACAAAGTTTTTATTAGAAAACTGCAAGTTTCATCAAAAATTTTAAAGGTCAAAGACATTATTAGATTATTTAACCTTTTCACTTCAAGTGAAAAAAAATACAACGAAACCGAAGCAATTTATATACTAGAAATACTTCAGTATATAATGTAGACATTTACATTATTCACTACTTCTTGAGGCAGTTTTAATCCTTTGTCATTTTAATATACATTTCTTTTACTCATTAATGAGTTATGTTAGTCTTCAATAGAGTTGAAGTTGAAATTAAAGGTTTTAGATTAAATGACTGAGTTGAAAACTTTTTATCTGAAACTGATATTTAAAATCTCTCAGAAATAGATGCAACCAGATCCCTCTGCTGTTTGTGTGCTGCCTTTGAGCTCCAGTGTCTCTCCATCATTCCACATTTCAGAGACGTAAACCAGCTTGTATCCCTGCTCATGCTTGAAGAGATCACACAGTTTGACACCACATCCATGAGGCTCTAAAAGTCTATTCACCTCACTCACCAACTCCAGCTCTTCTTCTGTCTGCAACACGGTGGACGACAAAGTGGGGCAGGGGTAAAAATACAAAAACCCATTAAGCTTCAGTGAACTAACTGATGATTAGCTGATTACTATTAATATTTTAATCAGCTACAGAAAAAAACAACTGAGAAATCTCAGTATGTTAGACAGTGATGGATTCACATTCACACCGTGGAAAAGACACAGTTTCCTAAGATTGTTGCACTGTCAGCTTTTCTGTTGAATTTCTCAACAAATCGAGTCAAACTGAGGAAATGTGATGTGTGGGAAATCAGAAAGACTGTCTGTAAAAAGTTAACTTTGCTACATCCTCAATACCGGAAACTTTTTCTTGCTTTTTAAAAGTCCAGTAGAATAAAACTCTATCGCACTGAAGATCATTTAATGTTCACCTGTGAAGTTTGTTAAGCTAAAATTTGAAGCAGGTATTTAATGACTAAACAAGATTCTTAAAACCGGTTTAAAGTTTGTTAATCACCTCAATAAGAGTATCGTTTCTCCTCCAGATTCCTCAAATGAATGAAAAACAATGTGGTCCCTTGATGTAACATGATTTTATAATAAGGTTGCAACAATAAAAAAAAAACTTTTTAACATTGTTATCATTGAGATGTCGTTTAAAGAACTTCTCTGGAAACTATTTTATTTCATCTTGAAATGTTGCAAAATAAAATGTGGGAAAAGTGAGGCAATGCGAATACTTTCCGTATGCACTGTTAAATATAGTTCCACAAGAAAACTCTTTGTTTCTTTGTTTTATACATTGTGCAATTAAAGCCGTCGCTGTTTTAACTCCATTCTATTTCTATGAAGGTTTAAATTTTGAGAGTGTTTACATGAGATAAAAAAAATGTGAATTCCCATCTGAGAAAATCCCTTGTAATGAGTTTTATGGTCTTAAAACATCTAGAATGTGAAAAAAGTTAAGTTGACTGCTTAATTTTGTCTATTATTTTGCCTATTATGGGTAATTTTTTATTGCGATTAACGCTTACCACTGTAACTAAATTAAGATTACGGATTTTTAAAACTACATTGCTGCTCCTACAATGACTTTTTCAATGACCAATCGAAATAGTCAATCAATTTGATCTAAATAAACTTAATAGATTTTAAAATAAATTTTACCTGGGCTTTTAAACTATTAAAACAGGATGAGCAAACAGACTTAAAGTCTAAGTTTTTAATCCAAAAACACAAAAGAGGAAGAATAAAGAAATTAATCTAGTTTTTAATTTAAAAACAGTAACAGCGTTGCCCTGGTGATGGAGAAACATCCAAAACAATTACTAATTGTGAGTTTAACTTCCCACTCAACCCACTGGCTTCTCACCAGTTGCATGAGGCTTTTGCCGCTCTGTGAAGTGATGACCCTCAGGTCCGGCTTACGGCTGCTGACCATCTGAGCGCTGGGTGGAGGAGGAGATTTAGCCGGGACTACTTTCCCCAGGCTGTTGCCATTGGATACAGAGAGGAGGCCAGGGGAGGCCCTGGCACTGATGTAGCCATTAGCTGGAAAGACAAATGAAGAGAGAGAGAGAGGTTTTAGTAAAATAGTTGTTTTTGTATGGGGTTACATGACATTGACAAAACATCAAATTGCAATTTTTATTCTTTGGTAGTTGTGATATTAACTCCATGTTAGATTTTTAATATGTTTTATATTAGGGTCTTTTACAACCAGAGTACTATGTTGACCTTGGAAATTATTTATATATTATTATTATTTTGTGGAGCTATTTAATAAATTCAAATATCTCCACAATATTGAGCCTCAAGGCTGTTTAGGTTACAACAACTTCTCTTCTAAAGGCAGAAAATCTTGGTTGTAGTTCTGCTCATTTTTGCTGTTTTAAACTATGAGAACCATGTTTACTTGTAGGCCAGGTCATTTTTACCGGTGGGGTATTGTGGCACTATTTCCAGACCCCACAACAACACTGATTGACCAGCAAATGACCAGACAACCAGTTAGTTGCTGGGAGTCAAAAAGAGACAAATGTCGTTTGAGAGAGACACATAAACTGGGAGCAAAAATATGGAAGGAAAATTGCAACTTTCACTGATTAACTTAATAGAGATGTTAATATAACAGCACCAACTCAATTTTCTCTCACACCAACTCAATATTGATATACCGTATATATTTAGTGTTTTGGGGATTTTTGTTTCTGGGTTTTGAACTCAAAAAGTTCAATTTTTTTTGTTGCACAACATTCTAATCATCTCACTAAAACACATCATAAGGCAGATTTTTGATCTGCAACTCCTTCAAATGAAAAATATTTCATTTATGCTCTTCTTCCGTCTTTTATTCATCTTGTCCTGAAGATTTAAACAAAAATACACAAATGTCTTTAGGTTTTTTAAACTCAAACTGTCGAAAACGTTTTTTTTTTTAAATTAGTATTTAATTATTTTCTCTGTCATTGAGCCTGGGTGGGGTAATTCTTGATTAAACAGTAAAAATCTCCTTGAGTAATAAATCACTGCTAAAAGGTCACACAGTAAGACATTTTTAGTTCAAAATGTAACTATCAGAGATTTTGCAAAAAATTAAAGATTAATTTGATTTCTTATCTAAAGTTGTTTCGATGTTTTCAAACAGAAATGTAAATCAAGTTTACAAGAGAATTGAAAAAAAAAAAAAACATTGTGTTTTTAAATTAAAAGCACATTTGTCAAAATTTATTTCACAGAGAAGTCCTAAAAACATTGAAACACATCCACCACCAATTAGTTTCAGTCACAGGCTCTGACAAAAAAAGTTTCAGCTCTCATTTGGAAAATTTTTCCTGTTGAACAGTGTGTCTTAATAAATATAAAAATTACCATTCTAATGATGTTTTTAGTTGCAAAATGTACCTCACGTCTGTTTTTGTATTTCTTTTAAACAAAAAAACGTAAAAAATTCCACTTGACTTGTAATTTACAAATGCAACTTTTTAAAGGACAATTTTCTTCTTTTGTGTTTAATTGTGTCTCAGCAGCGTGACATGTTGCTTTTACACATTATTAACATTGAACACTCCCTGCTTTGTACCCTCACAACTGTCACATTCCTGTCTTTTACAAGACAACACAACAGTTGTCCTGAGACACACACACACACAAATACGTGACAATCTCAAGATTTAGAGCAGTACAGCTTGTACACATTTGTACAACAAGGCCCCATCCTGGTATTCATATTTGTTTTAATACCCTAATGCCCGACTTTAATTACAATGAAATAAAAAAGAAAAAAAAATTAAATAGCATTTCATATTTGATTTTCTTCTTTTTTCGGCATTTCCCTTCAGGGGTCGCCACAGCAAGTCAAATTCTTCCATCTCCCTATCTGCTGCATCTTCTTCGGTCACACCAACTATCTTCACGTCTTCCTTCACTGTATCCATTAACCTTCTCTTTGGTCTTCCTCTAGGCCTCTTTCCTGGTGGTTCCAAACCCAGCATCCTTCTGCCGATGTACTCTCTCTCTCCTCTGCACATGTCCAAACCATCTCAGTCTGGCCTCTCTGACTTTATCTATAAAACCTCTAACATGTGCTGTTCCTCTGATAAACTCATTTCAAATCCTGTCCATTCATATTTGATCAATAACAGTAAAAAAGCTTGAAGCACTTAGTTGTATTCGCAACATTAGGTATGAAGAGATTACATGATAACATGTTCCTTTTCATATTTAATTTGTCCACAAAAAAACATTTATTTGCAAAAAAAGTTCAAACATATTTTGTTTTCTTCTGCTCTTTACGTTTTGTACAAAAAAAAAGAAAAAGAGAGGAAATAAAGATTGAGGGGAGATGGGGGGTGTCTGGTTGTCAAGACAACGAGACTCCAGCAGCCTGTTGGTGGTGCTGAGGTTAAAAGACAAGTCAATTGAAACACAGACTGGATCATAGAGTGTATGAAAGGGGGGACAGCGGGGACTTTCCCACTCCTAAAATCACACACACAGCAACAGTATTCCCTTTGGACATGAGGAACGAGGGTGTGTGTGTGTGATAGCAGATAGCATTTCTCCATGACGCTGCCTCCAGATGACAGAGGCATGTGACTCTGCTTCATCTCAGTCACACACACACACACACACACACACACACACACACACACACACACACACATACACTCTGTAAACGTAACTTCACAACAACAACACGCACAGTATCTCTGTTATCAGTTGAGCAGGAGGGAAAGCAGACAGAAAGAGGGAGAGGGTGAAGGAAATCGAGGTGGGATAAAAAGATGGAGCACGAGGTGGTCAGTCTAAGAAACACAGCATGTAAACGACTTGCTGAAAGGAGAGAATGAAGTACAACTGTTGTTCTCAGGTAGGCTAAGAATCAGTAGAATGAAGGTCCATAAAGGCCTTCAGCGTTCTTTCTGTTGAATCTCTCTGTACTAAGTGAACAGCAATGAAACTTTTGATACAACAAATCACGTTTAAAGCTTGTTTCCCTGAGCATTGATCCAGGCCCTCTTGAATACTTAGTGTTCACCATTGTTTCCAGGGCTGTTAAGTTGCGAGTCAGACAGCAAAGTGAGTAAAAGCATAAAAATGTTGAGAGTTTTTGAGGCCACAAACAAAGAGTTTCTTATAAAACAGAGCTTGTCTTCAGGCTAACATTTAACCAGGTAAACATTTAACCTGTTTCTTTATTGAAAGTGGAATACACAATGTCATTGGTGGGTTTTACAAATTGAGATATTGTTTTGTTGTTGTAAAGCTGTTTCATATGGAAACAGCAACTGAAAGAGAGAAATGGCAGATTTAGTGGCTGATTTACTTTAGAGATCATTCCCAAGACAGAAATGTCATAAGAAATTTAACAATAAAACTATAAACAATAAGACTGATAAAAAAAGCTGGACGTTTGGGTGGCCCACCCCCCACCTGTGTGGAGGAGGCGGCGAGGGACAGAATAAAAGCCAAACTATCATCAATCATACTAAATCCCTCCCACCCACTCCATGAATCTGTGGGCCATCTGAAGAGCAGCTTCAGCAACAGACTCCTGCAACCCTGCTGCTCAAAGGAACAGTACAGAAAATCATTTCTGCCGCCCTCCATCAAACTATTCAACGTTTCACTATCAAACCTTTTCACTTTCACTTACTCAATCATGTTGTTGTATAATTATAGCACTGCAGCACACAGATTTTCCTTCAGGGATAAATAAAGTATTTTCAATTCAATTCAAAGTAAAGAAATTTAAGGAAAGTCAGACTGGCCAGGTGTTCGTAACAGGCAGGACTTTTTTGAATCAGTGAGGAGAGCAAAAGATACAGTATGTAGATTCTATCTACAAATAATCCAAGTTTTTGGTGAGAAATACGTTATACTTTTTCATTCTATGCAATTTCATTCACTTTTTCTGTAAATTTTGTGTGTTGTTGCCTGTGGCATAGCAGGCGATTTTTACACCACAGTAAGAAAATAAATAAAAAATAAAGGGTATGCAGACAAGAGTGGTTGTGGGAATGCTGGGAAAAAAAACTGAATGTGAAGCAGGCTATGGAAAGTGACAGGGAAATAGAGAGAAGAAATAATTCATCAAAGGACAGAACAGGGAAAGAGCAGATGGACAAATGGAGGTGAAGGCTGTTTGAGGGATGAAAGAAAGCTGAGAGTCAGAGGTGGAAAAGGGAACAGCTGTCCTAGCAGGCGTCTGACCAATGAGATCACCTGTGTCCTGTTGACACATGGTGGACTCTCCCTCCATCAGACGCCACCCGGGAAATCTCTGTTCACATGTGGACGTCACTGACTGACGAGAATCTGTTGCCCCCATATTTGGATGAGAGAAGAAGCTATTAAGGCTTTGTGGTCACCCGAAGTGCGGTAATGTGGAGCTAAACAGGTGTTCTCAGACCAACACGTGTGCAAAAAATATGTGATGAATACATCTAATGTTATCTGGTGTGTTATTTCTCTTAATGGGCGGAGTTTTTTTTTTTTTTTTTAAATAACAAATATTAAGCAAAGTAGTCAACTTTATTTATTCTAATTTTATAGATAGACTTTTTCAGACAGTCGTTAACATTCTCAGACTTTTCTTTCTGGAATTAGAATGACATGTTTATGTTGCCTTGTGTGTTGGACAAAACCAAAGCAATAATATAAAACGAACAGCTCTCACTAGAAACATAGTTAAGTATTAGGAATATTCAGGATTAAATATTCAGGAACAATTGATCACTGGTATGTTTTACAAGCTTTTTCCGTTTATCAATTCTGTAGCATGTGATTACCGGATCCAAAACTTTTCTCCAAACAGAAAACCCTCCTCCAAAGAAAGAGTGAATCAGCAGAGGATATGACATGTCTGATACACAGCCTGTCTCATTTCCTATGTCTGATAAGAAAGATGCCGATTTCCAAAAGTGGTGACAAGCAGAAAAGATTGTTTCTTTTTTAAAACTGTCAAAAGTTCAATAAAGAGGATCTAATCTGTGTCGTTGCCACATTCTTCTCCCCGCCTCTGTCAAACCTCCCTCATTACTTATTGTGTTCCTGCTCTGGACCAGAGTTTCTCTCACTTCCTGAGTCACCTAGTTTATTTTCTTTTTTTTTTTTATCTATTTTTAACTCAATCTTATTTTAGATCAGACTCTCCAAGAAAATTTTGTTTGGAAATCTGTTTCCGTCACCACCATACGCCGTTTATACTTTTCTACCTTGATGAACAAAATCAGAACATTAGTTTCAACCTTTAAATGAATTCTCTTTATAGAAAAGATTTAAATGTCTACAGTCACCTTGAAATTACCAGGGAGGACATCGCTTTGAATGATTAAACTCAATCTAATTAGCTAAATAAGGTGTGAAATGATGAGTATATCATTTAAAATCTATAAAATGAAACTATTTGTGTTGGTGAAATGACGTTGGCACTGGTGCTTTTTAGTCCACACCAGGTGGTGTGTACTCAGTAATCTTTTTCTTTGCACAGTCAACAGTATTGGGTTGAAAAATAGGCATCTTACCATGTTTTCTAAAGACTAAAAACACAAGAGCATCCCTTAGCTAGAGCCCACTGTCTTGTCTTGCCTGCGGCTGACACAACCCTTCGTCATGCTGGTGTTTGCAGGTGCATCTGGTGAACAGATGCACACCTGATCTGCAAGCGATGCATTTCTGTTTAAAGTAGCCAAAGACTGGGATGAGAGAAATAACCACATGCCTAAATGTTGTCAGCGTTTTTAACCTAAAAACCTAAATTCAGCTCATCTTTATTCCAATGACATGAAGGTAAAAATATAAGACCAAACCGAGGAAATGAGACAAAAATCTGCAATGACAGATGGCAAGTGGTATCTGTGGCTCCCGCATGGTTGCGACACATGCCGCATTACTGCAATGTCCCTTGTTTCAACTGAACCAATGACCCATGTCATGTGCCATATACATCTTTCTAACCCAGATTGCTTAGAAAGCACTTCGCTATCAGGCTATGACATAGATCTGATACAGCTACAGACACACACATATATACTGTATTTATATTGATACATACAGAAATAGAATTTTATTTGTCTATGGATCTATATTTATGTACTTGTGATATTTTCATTTATTATCATTTTAATTCTTCTAAAAAGCTCTCATATTGCAGAAAAAAGTTGTTTTTTTAAAAAAAAATCTATTTAGTGAAAGAGATGGAAATTCTTTTGGACATGCAATCTTTTATAAAAGTTGAGATAATTTAGTTTTATAACAGTTTAAGTCAAGTTTTGGCAAGTTGTATGACAGATTTATTGATATTCGTATAAAAATACCTCTCTCAGCATTTATATTTGCATATATAAACATTCAAATTGACCTGAAAACTTCTTGATTTTATTAGGAATATTTATTTAAAATCTGGCCTTAATTGTAGAGTACTCTCCAGTGTGTGAGTCAGAGTTATTTATATAAATGGTTGGTTTACTTGTATTTTCTAATATCTTTAACACCGGTTCTTCACACTGCTTGAGTGTATATGTGTCAGTATCCTCTGTGTGTGAGTATGTGTGTGATGTCTCTTATTACGCGAGCCTGGGCGTGGGAATGTGTGGAATGCCGGGTGACGTCAATGGTGACATTCCCCGAGCCCTTACTCCCTGGACAACAGCTGAAACTGGCAGATCCAACAGAGGAAGAGGGGAGGGAGGAACATAGAAGCTAAGAGGGAGGGCCAGAGGAAAGTACTGCTAAGAAAAAGACAAAAGCAGAAGGGAGGAGAATAGAAGGAAAAAAGTTGTAGATTGGCTACAATTCAAAGGAACAAATAAGGGAAGAGTTCAAATCTAAACTTAGGTTATACTTCTTCTTCTTTTGGCATTTCCCTTCAGGGGTCGCCACAGCAAGTCAGTTTCTTCCATCTAATCCTATCTTCTGTATCCTCTTTGGTCACACCAACTATCTTCATGTCATACAACACGTCATACAACAAAGAAAATTAAAATGTGAGAGGAAGGCAAGAGTTGAAGGAGACATTGAAAGAGAAGAGTCCGAGAAAAGAGTCAGAAAAAGCAAAACCTGAACAACAAAAATAAGCCCACGCCAAAGCACAGACGGATATGCACCTGTCTGCCCAATTTAAGAAACTGCTTCAATAATGAATTGTTGAGGTCTGTGTGATAACTATGTTTAAGCAGTCATGTGTGAGGTTCTAAATTTTGTGACCTCGACCTTGACGTTTTGATGCATGGCCCTAAAACCTAATCAGTTCATCTAAAGCTGGTTTCGGTAACTGCATGCAGTTTTGTTAATTCGACCAAACTTTATGCATAAAGCACTTTTCAAAGATGTAAAACTGCTGGGCTTAAAAGCTACTAAAAGTCCTTCAGTGTTTTTGGAAGACATCCCGATTGCAAAAATTTGTGACATTGACTCTTGGTTGCACGACCCTGAAAACTAAATCAGTTCTTTCCTAGTTGTAGGCAGTTAAATTGAAATCTCATCACTGGTTTGAGAGGTATTGTTTGCTCTACATTTTGTAGGCAGAGATACAAAAAGAAAGATAGACAAAAGTGAGCAGGTGTGGAGGACAGGTGATGGCAATGAAGCCTGCCAGCATGGAAGAATTCTAGGATGGTGATCTTATGTGATTGAAAAAAAATTACAAAAGTTTCTGTTACTGTGAGATGGATAAATCTCTCCATCTCTTTATTCATTTTTTAATTGGTTGTCCAACTCCGGGTCATTGCAGTGTTCAATTTAAGTCAGTTTTAATATATACTGCATATTGCCCAATTTCACAAAATTAATGATAGGAAGTTATGCCAATCACAAACATGAAAATAACTATGTTCAAAATCTATTTGAATGGACTTAAAAACTCACCTGGATGTGTGCTTTTTGTTTCTAGTCAAAATATCAGTACACTGCATAAAGTTTACTTTTAGAAACACGACCCCGGAGAAGATGGAAAACTAATATTGATATTAAATCCGGGCTTTGCTGTGTTGCTCTTTTAGAGTTCAAGGAAGTTAATATAAATGTATCGATTTGTTTTGGCTCACCTTCTCTCGGACAATATGTGTATCAACTGAATTTAGAAAAAAGGGAAAACTTCCCAGCGTTTCTTCTGCTGTGGTTTAGCTGGTGGTATCTCTATCCCGTCTAATGGGATTTAAGAGGAGAGCTCTGGCTACCGTCAAAGTCACCTTTGAGGAGAGTCTGGTGCCAAGACTAGGGACAGTTGGAAGGTGGGACAAGCGGGAGGGGGGACTTTAGATTATTCCACAGAGAAGAAGGAGAACAGCTGAGAAAAGAGGGAGGCACAGAGGGATGAATAAGGGGGAAATTGGGGAGGAGCATCAACGGTAACCACAAAGAACAGGGAGACTTTTTTCTACCCAGGGTGATATTTGTGTTGCCCAGATTTAAACTAGCAACTTTAAATGCTGATGAAGGGCACGTGAACACACTTCATTGATTACCTCATAAATGACCATTTCTTTCACTTCTTCATTTCAAGCTACTTTCTCTGCGTTGGTTTCCCCCATTTCTGTTGTATTTGGGCTTTTTATATGGAAAGGAATTTCCACACTGACTGCTTAATGACCTGAAATGCTTGTAAAATTAAAACAAAGGAAACCAGCAATAGCAATTTGCACAAAAATTGGTGAAATATTAATAAAATACAGTTGATAAGCTGAAACTTTTGACACCTTTCTTGATATTTTTAGATGTTTGTGTAAGTCAGGTTATGACTTCGATCAATTCTAAGATAAACTGAAATTTTGTTCTATTTAGATAAAAATTTTAAATAACCAAAACCTTCCCAACACACAAAAATATTTTTAAAAGTTATCATAGTTCATATTGTCTTAGATATAAGTGTAAATTGTCTCCAATAAAGTAACAAACTTCAACATCAGCTTCTTAAAGTTTCAATAAACTCTTAACAAAGTTGCAGATTTTTTTTTTCGCAATTCTGGTAAAAACAGCAGCACTTTTTTTGTAAGTAGTTTGGTTTCTTTTCCTCTTTTTAACGGTCAGATGTTTTTTTTTTCCTCGTAACAAAACCTCTTCTGTACTTTGTGTTGCTTTACAGGCAGCTTGTTTTATGACCCTTATGACTTGTCGGCCAGTAGGTAGTTTAATGCTTCTAAATGTCCAGATGTGTGTCTATTGTGATCTCATAACCAAACGTTAATATCTGATGGACTTTTGATCATTTTGGGATAAAAACCAAAAAGCTGTGATAAAAAAAAATATATAAAACCTCATTATAAAAAGGACAATTGCAGTGTGTGGAATCGTGTCGATTTTTGTATATGTGTTTAAAGCCTTTTTGTGATCAGAAAAAAAAAAAATTACTCACGGACTGGACTTGGACATGCTCCGTTTGAGTTTCCCAGATCTCCTCCCAACATGGCACCTGAAAACAGATACAGTAAATGTAAAAAAAAAATTATTCTACCATAAAATAGTTCATCTGACTTGATTTAATGTAAGATATGATGCAAATTTCTTTCAAGAAATGTTATTCAGATATATTGTCAAAAAAATATATAAATATAATTAAAATACTTCTGCATTTGACTCTACGTCCACTATGAGGACAGTAATTGGTTTTAATTGTAAATTTTAGTAAGTGTTTAAGTACCAGTTTCACTTCTTAATGGTGCTTCAGTTAAGTGGAAATATTATCACTCACTTTGGACAGATAAAAAGACCAAAGGGCATTTAAAAAGTTGTGCTTGTGATTTTTTTTTTTTTACTGGCATTAAAATCAGTTTAATTAACACAAAGATGGGTAAATGGACCCTATCTGAAAATTATGCTAATTTTATAGCTACGGCTCATTTGGTCTCATATGGTTAAAAAAAAACTGAAAATGATGCTGTACTAAAAAAAAAAAAAAAAAAAGTGTGATTATCTTGAGAGAAATAATAACCATCAGTGCTTCACAATAAAATGCACTGGCAGAAATAACTGAGTGGGATTATTAAGGTGGGATTGAATGATGCTGGTCAGTTGTTAGGCAACGGTGTTGATATGAGTAATTCAAACCGTAGGAGAAATAACCACATTAAAAAACACATTTATTTAATGGAAATTCCCCACAGCTCCATCTTGGAGACTGTAAATATTTACCACATTTTCTCTTAGTCTCAAAGTTAAAATGAATTCTTCATAAAATTTAAAAACAAAAACCGCTCAGTCACGCAACTATTACGTTTCAGCTAAAATTAAAGGAAAATGTAGAAAGATGTACAAAGATGCTGGATTTGGATCTACCAGGTAAGAGGACTAGAGGAAGGCCAAAGAGGAGGTTCATGATACAGTGAAGGAAGACATGAAGATAGGTGGTGTGACCGAAGAGGATGCAGGAGACAGGATTAGATGGAAGAATTTGACTCGCTGTGGCGACCCCTGAAGGAATCCTTTTGTTTTGTCTTCTGAACTGCTTATCCCTTAAAGTGGTCAAAGAGTGTGCAGGAACCTATCCCGGCTGATTTCAAGTGGTACACCCCGAATAGGTCGCCAGTCTGTTGTGGGCCACAGCCACAGACAACCATCCACATACACATGCACACTCATTCCTAGGAGCAATTTTACAGCGGCCAATCAACCTAAGAGGGTGGGAAGAAACCAGAGAAAACATTCACAAACACAGGGAGAACATGCAAACTACACACAGAAAGACAAATGTTTCAAGCCTTGTCTGACATGGAAACTCGAGCCCCAATCTTCTTGCTGTGAGGCCACTGTGCTTCCTGTGTCTATGTAAGCACAGTGCCCCACACTGCACCACCGCATCATCTTGCAACATATCTACAACACCATCTCTGCAGGTTAAAGTTTGATTTGCAACAGACAGAAAGAGCTTCACAGAAGACAGAGGATAAGCTTTATTTGACAATTCAGTTTAAATAACTATATTATTTTGGGTAAAAAGTATGAAAGCTTGACGACATGTTCTTTTGTGAAGCTGAACAGCCATCTAACTAAAGAAACTCTGTTCACAGGCCTACTGTACGTATAATTAACCAGCCAGTAGACCTAAAAGATACTTATGTTTAAAAAAAGTACTTACAAGGATGAATATTTTGAGTTTTAAGGCTTCAACATTCAGACATTTATTTACCAACTGAAAACACATCAGAAATTGATTATTCCAGAAGGAGCACTCATGGCGAAGAAAACAAAAAGAGATCCCCAAAAGTGCAGATGTCTCAAACATTGAACTTTTTCCCAAATTAAGTATAACTATATATGTTTAAATTGTGGTATATTGTGATTTCTATTGTCATTGTGATATCAAATAAACCATATTGTGTTATGGTATCTTTCAGGATTTACAAGAAAATAAGAAAAAAGGGTTCGGAGGTTTGTGGCAGCTTGAACTGGGCAAAAGAAGCCCATCCAGTTTGACCATTTGAGGCTAGTTTAGAATAACCAAAAGAGTTGAGATGCATTTCTTCGCACTGTTGGAGGAGATCCAAGGAACACATGAAAAACTCACAGAAATAGAAGAATATGCAAACATAACAAAGAAAAGCTCCATCTGGCAAGCAGGATCAAACCCAGAACTTTGGTTTCGCAGGTTAAGAACACAAACCCTCATAACAACGACCAAGTCAATATTGACACAACTGGCATCTTGTACTGAAGGAGCGCAAATATTTAAGGTGCTTACG
The DNA here is from genome assembly GCA_902685375.1 of Neostethus bicornis. NCBI lineage: Eukaryota > Metazoa > Chordata > Actinopteri > Atheriniformes > Phallostethidae > Neostethus > Neostethus bicornis. Next base: position 14,588,632 of record LR738541.1, on the reverse strand, counting down.
TGGCTTATTTTTGGTCAAAATGCCTGAAAACTTGCTTGTCTTTGTATAATATGAACTGTTCGTACTTAAATGAAACACAGCGTTTCGCTTCATCGGTCTAAAACATCAGTCTTTTGTTTCATACAGCTCACCGTATGGATGTTGTTCATAATCATTTACATCCACCAGATGTTTTCACTTGTCATAGAAACTCCATAAAGTGCTAACAGCTAGTTCTATGTTCACACATACTGTTAAATCCAACGTTGGTGTGAAATGATGTGCCGTTTCCATAGACACAGGAAGCATTGAAACACAGCACAAAGAATAATTTACTTTTGTCTTCATCCTCACCAATACTATGCCAAGTTTTCCCTCAAATGGAAGATGTTTTATTTCTGTGCTGACACTTTTTCTCCTCCCATCGCTGCAGATTCATTTTAATGACTAAACGTCTCCTCTGAAAAGTACAAACTCTGGGTCATGAAGGCTGACTGAAAAGATCTGGCTGGACAGATAAATAAATAAAAAAATCCCCAATAAGCGAAAACTGATGAGCCTGATACTTCCCTAGTAATGAGGTACGCGCAGCAGAACACAGCAGTGTATTTACACAGCTGAGGTTATTAAGAAGAGAAAGAGTTAGGGGGGTGAGAGGGTCCATTAAAGCTATGTAAAACCCACTAGTCTCAGAGCAGCATGTTATGAAAGATACTGTAATGCATTTGTTGCACGTTACATCACCTAATTCTGACTTACAATGAGATTATGCTGCTCGGAACAAAGCTTGATAAGTAACCTTGTCTGAGAAGCAAAAAATGGGCCACAAATCCTTTTAGTCAGAAGGTGAGTGATTGGGTTGCCACACAAAGTCGGTGGGTGCATAGTGGAGGGATCCACCCTGAACGAAAAAACGGATGGATTTCAGTCTTCAAGAGTTTTCTTTTAAGTTTCATGAACTCAGTAACAAAGCAGGCGAGATGCTTGGATCACCAATGTACCAACACAGATTAATCATTTGATTATTAAACTTGGAAAATCTTTATAATCTTCATACCGTGACCTTACTTAAACTCAATTTTACTAAGGCTGTATTTCCTGAAAAAAAAAAAAAGCTTTAGCAACTAAATATCCATGACAATCGTGTCATCAAGGTGACCTTAATGTAAATGGAAGTCATTCCAAAAACCAATGTAATATTACCATTATTAACAACATACTTTATCGGGATCCAAATGGAAAAGTGAGGTTACAGGGAGAAGAGATAAAGAAGGTGGAAGATTTTAAGTACTTGGGATCAACAGTCCAGAGCAATGGAGAGTGTGGAAAAGAGGTGAAGAAGCGTGTTCAAGCAGGCTGGAACGGGTGGAGAAAAGTATCAGGTGTGATGTGTGACAGAAGAGTTTCAGCTAAAATGAAAGGAAAAGTGTACAAAACCGTGGTGAGACCCGCCATGCTGTTTGGTCTAGAGACAGTGCCACTGAGGAAAAGACAGGAAGCAGAGATGGAGGTAGCAGAGATGAAGATGCTGAGGATCTCTCTGGGAGTGACCAGGATGGACAGGATCAGAAATGAGTATATCAGAGGAACAGCACATGTTAGAGATTTTGGAGATAAAGTCCGAGAGGCCAGGCTGAGATGGTTTGGACATGTACAGAGAAGATGGCAGAAGGATGCTGGGTTTGGAACCACCAGGAAAGAGGACTAGAGGAAGACCAAAGAGGAGGTTAATGGATACAGTGAAGGAAGACATGAAGATAGTTGGCGTGACCGAAGAGGATGCAGCAGATAGGGTTAGATGGAAGAAACTGACTTGCTGTGGCGACCCCTGAAGGGAAATGCCGAAAGGAGAAGAAGAACAACATACTTTATCGACCCCTCATGGGGAGACTTCTGTGCTAGAAAGCATCACATAAGGTCGCAATGATAGCACCAGTGGTGGAAGATGTTGGTTAGGTGTCTTCCTGCGGACTTGCAACTCTCTGGTACAAAGATGGCCACTCTACCACTCAGCTATTCCACCCCCAAAACAAGTTAATACGTATCTCTCCTGTCTCGGGACATGCCAAACAGGGTCACTCAGTCAGTATTTAGCTTAGCACCATACAAACATTAGAATCCAAATAGAGATGAATCTAGAGGACAACTAACACTTTCTTGTTTTGCCTGTTTAAAGAATGTTAAATGACTATTGACAAAAGTAATAATGGTGACTCAAAATTGAAACATTTTTATAGCAGAAAAACAAGAACTATTATATGTACTCCACATACCATTCAAAACTTTCACTCATGAAAATTCCCACACACATCTGTCCATACAACTGATATGAGTTCCACTCCGACATGTGCTGCTAGCAAGTTGGCAAATTGCTAAAGAATATTTACAATGGCTGACATATTTAATAGACGTTGACGATTACTTTGTAGCAGAGTCAGCCTCAATTTGATCCCGAGGAGAAGTAGAGCGGAGTGTGTGTGAACGGCTTCCTGCTAATTAAAAATTATTATGACTATAGCTAATTGTGTCATCCTTGTAGCACATAATCATTTGCTGTCATGTAGGAGAGCGGCAGAAATACTACCATAATTTCTTAAAAAAAAAACAAAACACTGAATCATTCGAAAAGCTTCTTTAATGACAAAAACCTAGGACACATCCTTCTTTCTGGCCCTTTCCACTTACCTCATGAACTCCCCTCTGCCCATATTCTCACATTGAATGTTCACACCTGTGTCTTGTTTTCACATTGTTATATAAACCCTCATGCCCTCTGTCTTCTTCTGTTGTGCCCTCTGTCTTCTTTTCTAAGGTTATTGTCACTGGTAACAGTGAAAAAAATTGCTCAAACCCAAATTTTTTACACAATTACAGACAAATTAGACCAAAAATATAGAAACTGAAACCAACAGAGAAACAGCATTGGGAAGTTTAAATTAGGATTTGAGTATGAGTTGGTGTTGCCAGATGCTGCTGACAAGTACTCAACCCACCATGACCCACATTTAAAGAGGAGGTCAATCAGTTGCTTCAAGTTTTTATGTTTGCGTTTCAAATTAAATTTATTGCATATGCAGTAAGTATGCCCTCTCAATTTTTAAATACAACGTTGTGGAGAACAAATTGGTTCAATAATCCAGAGATTAAAGTTGGAAAATGTTTAAGAATATATTGTCACAAGAAAAAGAGAAAATTACATTTTGATAAGGAATATATTTAAAATCTTGCAGTTATTTAAAATAGGAAATGAAAAACTTTCTTGTCACACAGCTTTAATTGAACTGATTTTTTTGATGTGTGATATTTTGCTAATAAACAGCTCTGATTCTTTGGCTGAATCTTTCAGAGGTAAGTACAGCAACAGAACGTTGATTCATTGTCAAATGCCATTGGATATTTTATTTCCAGCATCACAGAAACCAAAGCCATCCAGCTGTGTTCCACATGGGTATCATACCTGCACTGGCTGGTCGCTGTGGTAACCCTGGTGACACAGTGTTCCTCTGCAGAGACGGTTGCTGTGGCGACAGGAGGCGGGGATCTGTGAGGTTGGAGGGGACAAAGGAGGTGGTGGTGACCAGGGCGCCGGCTGGGTTGTTGCTGAACTGGAGGGCCGCTGCTGCATTCTGATTGGACACTGGCACGGTGACTGGCATGGAGAAGGTGGGCTGTGGGACTGTGGACTGGTGGAGAAACAGGAAGAGGGCAGATCTTAGAGTGGTCTCTGTTACACCTTGTCATAATTACAAATATGTTCAATAATGATCAGGTGACCAGTTAGTGTCCAGCAGTGCAGTTGAGCTTTAAAGTGACTCAAACAATCGCAAGAAGAGTTTTTCCAAAACAAAATCTAACTTTTCAATATTGTATATATATATATGTAAAAAATCTACTATATTGTTGTTTTTTCTTCTGTTAACTCTCTATTTTTCATTCATTCTTTCCTTTATAATTGTTTAACTCAATTCTTGATACTAATTACTAAGGTTTTGATTCAAATGGACTTTATTTCAATGAAAAAACTATCTTTAATAACATGCACAACCTGGATAGGAATAAATTTATACAGATAGATCTATTTAAATAACAGCGTGATCATATCTTAATTTTAGGATCAAATCCACCAATTTGTTTGAAGACCACTTCATTATTTTTGAATGTTAAAATGGACTTTAATTGATTAACTTCTTCAGCACATAGTTTGTATAAATTTACAAAGTGTTTAGTCTTATCATATACAGACTCTAAACAGAATCGAAGTGAAACGTTCTGGAAATAAACTCTTCAACAATTCCTTCCACACATTCACTCGCTCAGTTTCAGCATGCAGGGTGACTTGGTGGAAAGGCCAAGAAGCTGTCGCCTTTCAAGTTTCATGCCAGGTTAGAAGTCTCATAGCAGCGGTGGGTTATTGCATCACGTTATCGGTGACATTTCACTTTAAGCGTGTCACATTGCAGCAGCAAATGCAACAGGCATTTACCCAACCTTCTGTGAGTTTTAAAAAATCCTTCTAGAGACCAAACATGATGTAAAATATATTTACTAAATGCAAATAGATGTACTTGTCAGATAATTTGAAGATAGCAGAAGACCAGATCGGAAAAGTAGCTGAAAAATAAAGGCCAAGGACCTGAATTTGTCCAGCCATCCAACCCATTTTACACTGTCCCAACTCATCTGAAATCAGGGCTTCTATATCTGGAATATGTGCCAGTGCTGCTCTGCACTGTACTCGTACAGCCTGGGACCCAGTTTAAAGCTGAAGAGGACAAGGGCACCTTCTTGCCTCTAATCTTCACCTCTTTTCCTGCAACAATGTGAGGAATTCTTTCTCTTTTTTGTAAAAAACAAGAAATACAGTAACTCCTCATAATAATTTATACCCCTGGTGCATCAGCCAATAAAGAGAAATCTGATAAATTATGGTATTCCATGAAGAATTAATTGAAAAGTTTTATCATTTCAAAATTGTCCATGTCAAGAGAGTTTTAAAAACAGAAAATATCTTTTTATTACTTTCTTAACCACTGTGGTTGTTTTAAAACACCACAGAGTTCACAAACCATCATGGTCTTAAAGTTGCACGGGATTCCACAACTTCTGACGCATAGAAGAAGATTGCAAAGAGTGCACAGCCAGAGCTGTAAGTGATGATTTGTAATGGTGTAGATAGCATCACCGCACCACCACACACGGCCCAAGCTGGGGGTAAGAGAAGGGGATGGATGGATGGAGTGGGGTTGATGCAAAGTGGGGGAAAGGTTAGTAAACTCAGGGACAAGGACAGAAAGAGTTTTATTTCCTCTGACGTAGAAGAGTCGAGTCTGCTTCTTTTATCATTTTATGAAGCTATTCATCTTTTCCTTCTTTTATTAGTTTGATAAAAAAAAAAAAAAGAAATCTATTTAAAATCAATAAAAGGTCAAATAAAATAAAGCGTGCATTTTAAAGGGGTATTTTATAAATGAACTATTTTGGAGGTTTCAACCATATTGGTATTCATACCTATCAAAATATTGAATTAATGGACCACACTACCCCATCTGGTATTTGAATGTTCTTGCCCCCGGATTTTGTTCTCCGTCATACCCACATTTTAGTGCACGCAGTCTGCTTGGCCTAAGTACCTCCACCCAACAGAGAGTAATATTTTTATGTAAATACACAAAATAAGAGTTTAAAAGAATATTTAAGCTACGCTATGCATTTTACATGCATTTTACTGTATTTGCGGCTTCAAATAAGATCTACATTGTTTTTTGCAAACATCCGGGGGTTGATTCTTAGCAGGGAGTGAGAGGAGGGGCTCAATGAAAGTGTCAAAATTGGAAGTGAAACTAAATGTATTTCTAAGCTTTTTTTTTTTTTGAACGAATATCACATTTCTGAGCTAACAAAATATATCATGCTTATCTGTCCGTATATTAATTCATAATAATTATTACCCCACAAAAGCAAAGCAGCTCCCTTTAAAATCATTTAAAACAGCATAAAAATATACTTAGTAAAGTTGTATATTTATAAAAGAAAAATAGAAAATTGGGGGTTTTTAATTTTTGGTATTTTTGGTATTTTCGGTATTTTCTTCATTCAAGTAATAGATTTTGCTGTCTATAATTCAATCTGTGTTTTAAATACTGCTTATTTTAGCCCTAATTTGAGCAGTTTTGCTGCCAAATCTCAAACGACTCACTTCAGGTTGTAAGTTTTTGTTGCCCACTGCCCTGCAGGATACCTGTAAACATGCCAGCTGGGTTTTCTGTTAACATAAATTCCATCTCCTCTCTTTTTCTCTCTTTCTCTGTTCTGCTACAGTGGGAATTGATCCCATTCTTGCCAAATATAACACGACTGTACATCTTCCCAGTTTAACTCCATTTAACGGCAATGTTCCTGATAACTCAGAGGGGAAAAAACTAGGCGTTCTCTATTATCTGGAAGATCCACATCTCATGATGGGAACCAAGAAAAAAAGACGTAAAGGTGAACTAGGATAGAAGTCAAGCAAATAATTCATCTGGAGTATTGGGGAGGAGAGGTTTGGAGGTGTGAGAGAAAAGCTCTAGATCGTTTTCAGCAAGAAGAGGGAATAAGAATATTTTTCTTCACTAGACTACCCTGACAAGAGTGGGTTTTACAAGCAAAGGTAAATCGGAAAAAATTAAACCGATGGCCCAGATTCTGTTTTCCTTCCTTTAATATTTAAATTTTTAAAAGGTTTCTTCCGTTTTTTCATTTAATTTGAGTTCCTCTGACAAGTCAAAAAACAGATTTTGTAGATTGTAAAAATATTTCATCATTCTTTTAGCTTGTTTATAACGGTTCATTTTTTCTATTACTAAGTATTTAACTAAAACTTTTGTATTCCTAAAAACTATCAACTAAGTAGAAGTCATTGTACAACCATGTTTTATGTCTGATTTTAGAGAGAATAAATACTGTATTCTGCTTCTACTAAAGAGGAAAGATGGAGGTTGTTGTTAAAACAAAAAAGTTGCCACCATGGTGTTAAAAAGTCCTATATCACATCATTGTTCCGTTCGTTCCGTTCCATTGTCTTCCGCTTATCTGGGGACCGGTTGCAGGGGCAACAGCCTCAGACGGGAAGCCCAAGCTTCTCTCACTCTGGCTGCATCCTCCAGCTCACACGGAAGGATCCCGAGTCATTCCCCAGCCAGCTGTGAGACATAGTCTCCAGCGAGTCCGGGGTGTGCCTCTTGGTCTCCTCCCGGTAGGACGTGCCCGAAACACCTCACCAGCAAGGCGCTCGGGGGGGCATCCCAACGAGATGCCTGGACCACCCCATCTGGCTCCTCTCGACCTGGATCTCTGAGTGAGAGTCCAGCCACGCATTTCAGCCGCTTGTATCCGCGATCTCATTCCTTTGGTCCCCACCCACAGCTGGTGGCTATAGGTGAAGGTGGGAACGTAGATCTTTTTCACCCTCGTAAAGGAGGAGATGGGTGGCAGCTAACAACGGGGACCCTGGCAGTCAGATCCTCGGCTGCATAAGCTAGCTCCAGGGATGTGGAAAGTCACATCATTGTAGGCAGTTTAATTCAAATCCTTTCAGCCTTCACTAGAATTTGTGATCTTGACATTTGTGACTGCTTTTGATGGTTGGCTGACCCTGAAAAACTTCATCAGTTCATCTATAGTTGGTGGTGAGTAACTATGGACAATTTCATTGGGAGACATTGTGTTCATAAACATTACGGAAGTATTAACACATGAACAACCTGTGTACTTTATGCCTCCTCCAAATTCTGTTGGCACAAGCATAAAAATCTATTTCTCATTCAATTCCCAAACCTTGAATCTTTTAACAAGAAAGGGATCAAAACAGAGACCTGCCAATAAAAAAAACAAAAGACATTTCTTTTACCCCTCTCATGTTTCAGAGTTACCACAACAAATACATAAGCTGAGGGGCTCAGTGAGCCAAGTGTCCTGCCCGTTCTGCTCCAGAAGTCTCTCCCTGCCTCAGGAGGCATTTTAGTACAAGGGGGATTAAGCTTGTATATCCCTGCCCCTAGCTGTCATGCAGGAGATTATGATGAGGAGGGGAGGAGTGGTGGGTGGTGTTACACACTTCCGCTCGCTCGCTGCCAGTGAAAGGTGTGCTGGACAAACCGGGCAGGTAGACATGCTGAGGAGCAGCACGGTGGAAAAGATGCTGCCTGCCAGCATTCAATGTCTGAACACCAGGATCTCCACCTCTCACTAGCTGCTAGATTGAATTACATGTTTTCTATGCCATGTTTCTTTTTTAAAGAAAAATATCTTCTAAGATCCCTTTCAGTTTGAATAGAAAAGGTTGTGGTGGAGTTTTCTAAAAAGAAAAATTTCCGATCACTTGATTAGGAAGAGAAGAAGATTGATTGTACGGCTAACAAAGAGATGTATTAAAATGTTCCCTATAAATACTCTTGCTTGTAAAAATAACTGATCTTTTCCTTCTGCCAAACCAGTCTGACGTCACGGCATTGGGTTCATTTGCACCACGGAGAAATACCACAGGTATTTTCTATAACTTGGTCCACCTCCATGTTTTGTTATCGAGCTATAGACAGACTCGGATGGACGCTTTTGCGTTTGACATCAAAGCATCGTCTCTATTTTGTCATTGATCAGCTGTTTTTCATGGGGTTCTCAACTGTCAACTAATGTGTGTCATCCCTGACCAACTAGTGAGTGAAATTAAATTGAGGTGCTGGCCTGGGTAGTTGTTTCACACCTTGCTTGAATGCTATCCTCAAAACACAAATATAACAGAAATGGTTTTTATTTCATTTTTATAAGTTTAAGAAATTTGTAGGCTTTCCTGTTCTGTATTCTGATTCTATTCGAACATCAGGTTCTTGGCCAAGGATTTTGTTCTACACCGCGCCTACATTATAAAAAAAAAAAAAAAAAACAGGAAGTGTTTTCGCAGCAGTGTTTTTGCACATGCTCTACTCACACTCATATGCAGCCTGTGTTTTACACATGCCCAACGGACGAGAATAAGCAGAGGGGAAAAACTCAGAGTGTCAGAAATGAAAGGGATAATGAATAAATGGGTTCATATAAACATTTTATGAGATAAGAATTAACACCCCACAAAAGCACAATGTCCACTTTTTAAAAGTGTCCTTTATCTCATAACAAAATATATAAATAAAATATTCAAACCTATGTGCTTTTTATTTGTACTAGAAGTAAAAAAATATTACACTGTCTGCTTTTCACTAGTGCCTTCTATGCTGATACTCCTGTATTGGTAAGAAACAAATGCCAACACAGCTGTGTCTCTTTTAAGATAAAACTTGGTGATTGTAACCGGCTGCCTAATTCTCCTCCAGCACCTAAATGTGACTGCTTCACATCCCAAGTGACCAATCAGACAGTCATGGAGACGGGAATGGGGCTGTAAATTAAGTGCTACTCATTAAAGTGACATTAATGGCATTATTGAGCACAGAGGAAAAAATGAATCACTGAGAAATTGGCAAAGGAGCCGAGCGGTAAAAGGCTTCTGGCCAAGCGCCAGTCAGAAGGCAGAACCTGGAAAATGTCAGGAGCACTTCCAACTAGAAAAGATGGAACTACACAACAACTAAACTGACCTAAGGAACACTTTTAACATCCTTCTGGTTGATAACTGCATCCTGGCTTTCTCAGCTGTGTTGCCATATGTTTTATATCCTGAATATGTATACTGTAAAAAAAAGTGTGTTAGTTAAGCTATTCAGCAGTTTAAAACTAGGATCAAATGTTTGAGCTTCTCTGGTAAAAAGAAAATAGTGCATAAAATAGCAAAGAAAGATGGAAAAATTTCAAAAGACATCAAATTACAAATTAGACATTCTTTTAATTAATTAAAAATGTATGTTTTTATTATTTCCACTTTCAAAATAACAGACAATTAAAATAGTGGTGTTTGCAAAAGTTTGGGAAGACTGCAAAGTTGATATCTTAAACCAGGGGTTCCCAAACTTTTCAGAGTATGACCTCCATTTTTAAACTGATGTCCAACGTGATGTGATACCCCTGCCTTCCACCGCCCTGCTTCACTCTCACTCTTTGCTCTCTCTCACTTTTCCAACAACTTTGCTGTACTTTATAAGGCAGTTTTAAGCACACACGGCGCAGTCTAAGCAAACAAAAAGGAGCGCAATTTTTGAGCCAACATATTTTATTTCCAAATACCTACCATTAATTTAATAAGTACCAATGACACAAGAACATGTGCATAGTTTACTAACTGTTGAATTTAACAGTCATTGTGTGCAAAAAAGAAACTTAACGAGATAGATAGGCGCTGTGCAAGGAGCAAAGCAGGTTCATTCTAGGTTTTAGTTTGTAGAGACTCATATCATGTTACACTTCAAGCCCAGACCTGTATTTCTTCTCAATGTAAGTTAGCGTGGAGGAAGTCTTTTCACATAAATACGGTGAACCAAATCCCCAGCGGGACTTTCCTTTTCTTTTAATATTAACAACCTGTTTCATTTTTTCTTTCTTATAATTAACTTACGATCTTCAGTTAGCAAACTAAGCTGGTCGTCTGTTCTTGTGCAGTAAATTGTGATCAATGCCATCTATTGACTGTCATAATTAATGTATAAAGGTAGCAAAAATTAAGCCCACACCTTTATCAGCTACTTGTACAGAAATTCACTCGTACCAATATTAGAACAAATATATTAAGCATTAAATTTTTTTAAGAAAGATACATAATTGACACCCTTTGCACCACCCTCATCTTAACTCTGGATAAGTGACAAGATGTTGTTTTGTTGCCGTATGTCTTCTTCTTCTTTCACTATTTCCCTTCGGGGGTCGCCACAGCAAGTCAGTTTCTTTCATCTAACCCTATCTGCTGCAACTTCTTCGGTCACACCAACTATCTTCATGTCTTCCTTCACTGTATCCATGAACCTCCTCTGGCCTTCCTCTAGCCCTCTTTCCTGGTGGTTCCAAACCTAGCATCCTTCTTCCGATGTACTCTCTCTCTCTCCTCTGCACATGTCCAAACCATCTCAGTCTGGCCTCTCTGAGTTTATCTCCAAAACCTCTAACACGTGCTGTTCTCCTGATACACTCATTTCTAATCCTGTACAAACATAATTGACAATGAAAAGGAAAAAAATAGGCCAAGATACATCTCGAGACCGCTCGCCCACACAGTTGCGACCACAACTTTGGGAACCACTGTCTTATAACACATCCTTTGAAAGTGTCACAGCTTGTAAACACTTTTTGTAGCATCTAAGAGTCTGTTAGCCCTGGTTTGAGTTATCTTTGTCCATTGTCCCGGTCAAAAGTCTTCCACTTTTTTAAGATTTACGCACTGCTGTTTTGGTGTCTATACATAGATTTTTATTTATTTTGAGATCAACAGATTGCGAAGGTCATGACAAAACCTTTATTTGACACCTCTTGATGTAATCCATTGTAGGTTGTTATGTGTTTATTCAGTTTCATTAGTATCACTATCCAATAGTACAAACCGTCCCTTCTTCAACTTGAATTTTTTCACAAATGGCATTGTGAATGCCAGAATTTGCTTAATTTTTACTGAATATATTTGACCAACTTGTGAAATATTCTCTAGATGAACTGATAAGGTTTTCATGTGTTTAGATTATTTAGTTGTTAAACCAACAATTAGGTGTAGCTGTGGTTTGGTTGGGCTTTGTGTTCCTCTCCCAAGCACACACAATTGGTGAGTTTCGTGGTGGAGGGGGATGGGTGGAGGTAGGTGCTATTGGTTGGTAGGTGGCAAGATGAAGAAGGTAAAGGATGGGTGGGGGAATAGTGAAGGTGAGAGCTCTGTGAGTAATCAGACCGCCATCAGCAGCCGGAAACCTTGTCTGGTCAGCAGCAGTAGCAGCGAGGAGGGGATAATGGGACGCGGGGTTACACAGAGTGGTGGGAGGTACTCACTGACAGCCTATAGTTCTGCATCATTTTATCAAACTCCTCGTCAATTTTTTTGTATTTCTCTTCAGTGCGGGGTGTGAGGGAGAAGGGCTCCTCGGGGTCTGGGCTCTCAGAGTCCCGGTGCTCTTTCTTGTTCAGAGCCTTCGTTCCCCAAACAAAAAAAAAAATAGAAGAGAAAGAGGGCAAAGAGACAGAGAGAAAGAGAAGGTAGATAGAGAAAGAACAGAAAGAGACGGTTAGCTAAGGTGACAAAAGTGTGATGGTACTCACGCCGTAGCGTTTGAAGAGGCTGTCCAGGTCTTCCGTCTTGCGGTCGTTTAGCGGGCTTTGGTCGATGGAGTCGTCGCCGTCTGGCTCTGGGCTGTTACATCCATTAAACCCTTTCTTTCGCAATGTCTGAAGCGGTTAGAGAGGGGTAGAAGGAACAAAGGGGGCATATTTACATTTAATCTTTCATGTACACTTTTATCATCACCTCAGTCTTTCCACCACCAATTCTTCGGCCAAAAAATAAATGAACATCCTGATTGCAGCATGTGTGCAGACTCCTACGCTCTTCATTGAATCAAAAATGAAGCATTTAAGGTCAGATGAACAGTTTGACCCAAATGATGACATAAAACATTTTTTTTCTCCCTGGAAGCATCTTCTAGGAGTATAAAAGTAGTCTCTGACAAACCTGAATCGATTTTTCAGGTCATAGTTTATATCATATGCTGCCCACATGAAGGCTAGCTATTACCACTGCATATCCAACAAGCTCCGCAAGCAGGTCCTCTGATGATGGATTTTTTTTTTTTAAATGAAGAGAGAGTATGGATTCTGAGTACAAACTGTGAAAATATTACAAATAAAGACAAAAAGAAATCCATTTCCCGTTAGAGGTGGATTCTAATAAGGCTGCTCTTTGACATCAATTCTGTTTATTACTTTTATGAACAAAATTTCTGGATGCAGCCAAACTTGTTGGGGAAATTCGATTCTGGGACTTCAGGACTTGGTCTCTGCTTTTTGCAGATGATGTGGTCTTGTTGGCTTCAGTGAGCATGATCTTCAAAAAGGACGGAATGTCCTTCACAGGTAGAGACAAAGTGCTGAAAAGTTGAGATGTCTCAGCGTCAAGTTCAGGAGTGAGGGAGATCGACAGGTGGATCAATGTGAATTTTAGAACGACTACGACACTGCATTGGTGGTATTTTATCATACTACAGTAATCCCTCATAGGCAAATTTCTGTGCTGCATTGCACCTCAGCAGGCAGCCAATGGCAACGCCAATGGTGGGAGTAACTGGGGGTTAGGGGTCTTCTCCAGCGACACCTGCGCATGAGCTCAGCAGGAATGGAACAGGCAACTCTTTGGTCCAAAGATGGTAATTTTGCCACTGACTTATGCTTCCCCTTTAAGAGGCATAGCTCTTAATCAACAGAACCGGTAATAAGTGTGAAGGTTTCTGCTAAAAAACAGTAAAGCAAAGCTACAGGGTAAAGAGTGAGGCCAGAAGCATGCCAGGGAACCAGATAATGGTAGTGAGGTTGTGACAGTCTTGGCGCACTTTGGAATTGGCGAGAAAAGAATAAAGGACACTAGGGAGAGGCAAGGATAGAGAAGTTCTTATTTTTGAGAGGATTCTACTAAACAAGATTTGCTGTTAAGTAGCTTTGCCTGGTGGGCCCTTGACCATAGAGCCAAGAAGATATATTTGCACAGCAAAAGGGATTGAAAACTGAAGCCGGGGAACATCCCATGGACCAAAGATGAGTTTGAGGACAAGACGGTGCCAAAAGAGAAAATCCTGTGTGAAATAAATTTCATAAAAGCTATTGTTCACCATAAAAATAAACAATTTGTATTTGTTTTATCAAGTTATTTCCATTTAAAGAAGAATTCAACTGAAACAAAGGAGGTTTAAGCTTCAAATGTTCAGTTGAAAAACATATTTGATTTTATTCCTATATATTTATGTACAGATTTATACAAATTCATTAAATTTGAATCATCAATGACACTGAAACGAGAAAAATAGCCTAAAACGATCAAATAAAATTGCATAATTAATACTTAAAAATCTCTGACTTGCAGAAAACAAGTTTTTTTTTTCTGGGTCAATCAGTCACTAAATTAGATGTAAAACAAATTATTTTCAAATTATATTTAATATGTCACATGTCCTTTATGTAATTAATGCCCACCCGCTGTGTCAGGTGTGACTGCTGTCTGATTAAAACAAAAACACACGTTTCATGACTCCCGCTGTGCACAATCACCGCTAAGTGAAAATGACTCAACTGCATGAAATCCTGTCTGGAAAGTGGAAAAATGTACCTGGAAGGGTTTAAGATTAAACCCAAAGGAAGCAGAGTGAGAGAAATTCCTTTCATTTTAGATGAATTAACCTCAAATCTTTGAAAAAAAAATAGGTAAGGGCAAAAGGGTAATGATGCCATTTGGATGTCACGGTAAAGAGACTTTCAGAGTTAATAACAATGGTGCGTTTTGATATGAGTCTCATTAAAACTCAAAGCCATTATTATCATGGCGGTGTCAAAGAAGCGTTTTATCTACCCACGGAAATGGGTTGTTAGGAAGATTTGTTTCAACACAGGGACTGTCTCCTGATTCAGCTGTTCATTCTCAACAGAACAAGCTGCTGCTCTGATCTGCAGCTTAATGTAAATTTATTGTGCTGGAGCTGCCACCACACGCTTTGTTGTCCACGCTTTGTGAAAAACACGCTCCGTGGTGACCGTTTTTTTGTGCAGATAAGTACGTGCTCTGACCCAAAAAACGAGGGCGCAAAAGAATGACTGTGGATATGAAATAAACACACCAATTTTCAGCCTGACAATGATAGCATGTGACAGAGGGCTGAGTGGAAGATGTGATCGAGATGTGAACCTCCTGGCCCATCTGTCAGCATACAAACACACAGAGAGGCTGCTAATAGAAATGGAACGACACAGAAGTCATGTTGGTTAACTGTTCCTCAGTAGCATTGGAAAACTTTAAATTTAAGAAATGTTTTAGCCACAAAAAGGGCACTGTTGCAAAGCATGTTTGATAGAATATCCAAAGGGGATGCTCATAGGAGCTTAACAAAATATGCTTTAAAGGGGAAGTCTTTGTAAAAAAAAGTCAACTTTTTTGAGGTTTCTGACCAGTTTGATTAGTCCTACATCAAAAATACTCAGAAGTGTTTTTTTTTTAAATTTCATTTATGCATGTTTGAATATTTTGCAGGCTCTCCCAAATCGGAATCAGAAAACTTTATTCATCCAAAAAAGGGCTTTTCAATGTAATGCAGGGACTTTGCTGAAAATTCAAACATAAAACACAGTAAATAGTATTGGCCATATTATGTGGCTGAGACACAAAAACGAATTTCACAAGAATTAAAGCAAGAATAAATACCTTAAAAGTAAATAATACTAGCTAAAAAAATCCAAGTAAAAAGACTAAAAGTAAAAGACCTCAGATAAAGTTTAAGCGCGTGAAGAGAGTTAACAGAGATAGGCCTAGCCTGTACAGTTTTCAGTTGCGATTTGAATGCCAGCTGGTTCTTGGTCAAGAATTTTGTTCTCCGCCACACCCACATTCAAACGTAAGCAGGAAGTGTTCTAGTACACGCTCTATTCGCTTGCTTCATCACAGAGTGCCATTTTTATGACGCTACACTAAAATAATTTTATATACTAGCTCTGCTAACTTGATGCTCTTCATGCTGTATTTGCAGGCTGAAACAACATTTATGCTGCTTCATACTCACGCCAACAACAGTGAAAAATAACAAAAAATAACATTAAATCACACATACTGTAAGTACGTCTGATGTTTTGTTGATATTTCGTAAACTTTATAGTTTGATAATGGGCCACTTTCCATCTCTTATACTCACGATGAACACTGTAAAATACACATTATATACATTGCATTACAATTAATATTAACTTACTTTCTCTGTTTCTCTCTCACACACACATTAACAAATGCACACAAACACACATGCTCCATTTTGCTCTGATCAGCTTGTCTCTCAGTCAGTCAGCCATCTGTTCACCTGTCCACCATTCCCTGTCTCTCCCCTTCATTGTGTTGCCAGGGTAAGATTCACCCTGCAGAGCACCACGCCGCTCTCTCACTGGCTGTGAAGGCTCACACACCACGCCCACAACTCCCCCCCTTCCTTCCCCTCTGGCTCGGTCTCTCGCCCACCCGTGTGCCCGCCCGTCCGCCCTCTGTTTCCAGCTCTTCATCCATATCTGCTGCTGTTTTTCTCTCACCCTCTCATCTCCCGGCCCACCACCTTCACCACATCTCTTGTAGAAAATCACAAAGTCCTGTGTTTGTTCTTTTGTGCTTTTCTCCTCTTAACATCTCTTCCTTTCGTTCACTTTGTAAAGCCTCTGTATGGGAATGTATCTCTTTTAGACATTTTTGCTACTTTTTTTTACTCTTATTGGTGCTGGTGTGTCTTCTCTTATACTTCTGCACCTACAGTCCATGCAGCTTTTCAATCCTTTTAAATATTTTTACACGTCATTTCCAAATTTAGTTAAGTGAAAAATCTTCACAAATTTACATGTTAAAAACTTATTGTATGTTATTTACTGTGTTTAAACAAACCAAATATTTCTGGAAGAGAATAAAAAGTCAAATTCAAGTACTTTTTAGAATAGTCGTGCACTTGTTTTCAGTTTTTCAGAGGTTTCAGAAGTCAGTATACTTGCTGAAGTCGTTCTCATGTGAGAGCAAAGAGTAAATGATCACTGTCACATACGTTACACAACTAAATTTGATTCCTTTTCAGTTTTGTTTTATGGACGGTCATGTCCACACAGGTTCAACTGAAAGGGAAATGTCTCTTTTCTACCAAAGACAGATAACATATTTGGATGTCCGAAATAATGTAATCAAGATTAATTAAAGTCACAATGCAAGTATAGTAAAATTGAGATAATCTTTATGCTATAAAACATAGAAAGCTGGGAGCCTACAGCCACAGCGTCCAACCGCACCGCCATTTTCAATTTTATTTTCTGTCTTGGATTTCATCAACAGCTGTTGAGCAACAAAAAACAACATTTTTAAAAAGTACTTGTGAAATCTTCGCACTTATTTAATCCTTCATCATAATTAGTCACACAATGTTCTGAGTTTCTGAGAACTATTGAACTCAATAGTTCAAGAATTAGCTATTGTTTATCTTAAAAAAAAAAAAAAATCCAAATTTGCCTAATTTGTTGCATGAAGCCTGCAGAACCAACTTCGGTGTGAACGGAATATTTTCCTCGTCTCGTCTTCACTGGAATTATTTATCCAAGGTGTTTAGTGCTCTCTTCAGTTTTCAGCACTTGGAGTTAATGGAAGCTAGAGACAGGATTGATGGGGGACTGTTTGCAACTTCCAAAATGTAAAAACACAGTCAAAAATGCCTTTGGCTTATTTTTAGGGATTGATACTTATTTCAATTTACTTCCAAATATCTTGTGTTTTTTTTGTGCCTCTTATTATGACCTAAAGGATAAAATATTCTGAATGATTGCTTTTGTGGCTGTTTTTCTTCCATGAACTTTTATTCCTTAAATGACCCATTGTGGGAGGAGGCCTCGAGGTAACCTCATTTAGTCAAGATTAGGACCTGACATGACAGGTGTTAGCTGCAAGTCCACAGAATTCACATAGTAAACAGAAGTAATCCCGGGAAGAGCCTTTCCAGGTTAACAAAGACATCCCTTCCAACCTGGAGAAGCTTGGCCAGGTGCGGTCAGGTGGGTGTGCACATCCAGGGAGAGATAGCATTTCAAAAATCTTTTCAAAGCAGCTGATAAAACCAATTGCTTGGTTAGAAAATATGTTGAAGTTCTTTCTGAAGTGAGGAGAGACTCCCCTGGCTGCAGTGCCCAAAGTCTTTAAGCTCCTCCAGCGAAGCACGCCGGTAAGATCTGCCTTGCTTGAGCCGCTTAAAGAAAAAGAAAAAGGGCATTTCCTCCCCCTCCCCCTTCTCCACCCATCTTGCTTTCTCTCCTCAGCCATTCATCGGCACTCCTTCAGTGTTTCGCTCACTCGTGTTCCCTCTGTCTCTACTTCTCTTCCTTTCTTTGCCCTGATTGGGATCTGCAGTCAAGCGGATTAACACATTCTGACAGGAGAGGCAAGCTGCCCACACACACACTCAAACACACACAAATGCACTATCAAAGCAGCACGTGCATCTCCGAGAGAGGCTGTGTGTGCATATGTATTGCCTCTCAAGCTTGCACTGAAGTGAAGGAATGTCCATCCGTGTGATGAATACAGAGTCTTTGCAAACACACACAAACCTCAGCGTGAACTAAAGTGCTTCTAAACATTCAGGGACAAGCACTGTGACATAAACTAAAAGTAATAAAAGTGTGTATGCATGTGCACGAATGAGTGCATGTGCATTCCTGCGTGACTACATCCACACTTCATAATTTATACTATAAAGCACTGGCTCGGAGAGACTCAGAGGCAGAGCAGCAAATGGGCACATTTTGTGACTATCCAATTATCCTCTCTATCTTCTGCCTCTTTTCTCTGTCACTTGGTGTCTTTCAGCACAGGCCGAGTGTAAGTGCAGATAATCTTTAATAATTATTGTATAATTCACCCAGGCTGTCACATCGGCTCTACTAGCTTGATGGGTCAGCCTAGAGACTGTGTGTCAAGAGTTTTTGTACCCAGCATTGCAATCTCATACATAGTTCTTCCTGATAAAAACAAAATAAAAAAGTTTTTCTAGAATGCTTTTCATTAAAAAAGGTTTTTATGCACAATCAACTTTTTCTTGGAGTTTTTCCCACATAAAAAAACAAACCTGAAGGGGTTTTCAATTTAATTCATGCATGTTTGAGAAATTTGAATAGTAATCAGATGGCATCTTGTTCTTGGCCACAAATTTTGTTCCTCACCAGGCCCACGCTCTAATTTAACATGAAGTTTTTCGGTGTACGTGCTCTTCTCAGAGAGAATGCAATTTTTATTTAAGAAGACCAAAACAACTATAAGAAAGAATATGCATTAGATTTGTTAACGTGATTTGCTCTGCTCTGTATTTGCAATATTTACACTGTGTCGTGCATATACCCAGGAGGCGGAGCTAGGCAACAAATTAGCTCAGAAAATACTTTTGGTATGAGCAACAATTTATTCAGTTCCGTCGTCTTCCGCTTATCCAGGGCTGGGTCATGGGGCAACAGCCTCAGACAGGAAGCCTACGCTGCTATCACCCCAGCTGCATCCTCCAGCTCACCCGGACGGATCCCGAGTCGTTCCCCAGCCAGGTGTGATACATCCAGCGGGTCCACGATCTGCCAAGGTTCAATTGATATGAAATGATGGGGTGGAATGTTACATATTGTGCGGTGGGACGTGCCCGAAACACCTCACCAGCGAGGCGCTCAGGATGCATCCAGACCAGATGCAACACTATTGTGACATTTTTTTGGAAGATCGGAAGGTGAATTGCAAGCCATGTGAAAGTACGACTGAACTTTCTAGTTTTTTTTTTTGTCTTTAAAAAAAAAAAAGAATATACAGTAAATGTCTTTTAAACCACTAAGTTTTATTGAAATACTAAAAAATATAGTCTTTCATTTACAGTGGGGAAAAAACAAAACCAATACTTTATAGAGATCGTGCAAAATTTGTAATAAAAAAGAAACCTGACCTGCTGTTTTTCATTTAAAGTGTCAAAAATGGAAAAATCACACTGAGTCAAGCCAACACTGAGCATATATCATCATTATTATATGAGAATTCAAACCTGCTATATCTCCTGCCTTTGTGCCACAGCGCTCCACTGTTGTCCAAAAACCTATTAATAACACATTGGTGAGGCACACAGTTTCTCTGGGTGACATCTTTCTTCATTACCATGAATGCAGGAACACAGTGGAGAGTTTCAACTCAGACCCAAATTTATTGGCTTGTCCATACAAAAGGATCAAATGTGGGTCTTCCAGTAAAAACAAAGTCATTTCCTCTTGAGTAATCAGTACCAAAATGTTCCACATTTACACAGTTTTTTAATTGTTTAGAAAAAAAACTGTCTTTATAACCAATGTGAGATGCCAGGAGGCAAATGTCTTTCTTTTCATTTATCATTAGTTTTGAAGAAATTTTCTTTAAGATTTGGTTAGTAAACTTTTTTTTTTAAAAAGAAGACTTGATATGAAATGATGGGGTGGAATGTTACACAATGTGCATGCCACGGCACACCTGGTGTAAAGAGAAGATAGCATTACTGATTAGCAAATATTTGATTAGTAATCCTCAGTATTTTGCCTGCCCACCTTGATGAGGGCTCTCTCCTTCATGTGGATCTCAATGAGGTTTCTTCTTTGTTCCCCGCAGTCATTTTTTTGAGGAGTTTAGGAGTGTTTGCTCACATTATAATTAAAATCTGGTTATTTAGGGATTCGGGGGGATTTGGTAATACGTTTATAGTTAAAAAGATTAGGCTGGATAGCCCGCTTTACAAGTGAAGTCACTACACTTGTGTGCAAGTACTGCTGAGAGCAAAACACACAAAAAACAGAATGCTTTTAAATAAAGTTAAAATCTCTATGAGACCAGAATTGATGTACAATAACGAGTTGATGTTGTGTATGCTTAAAGCTGGAATTGGAGGGGGTTGTTCACACACCGGGAGCTTTAGTAGCTAGCAACCCAGTTAATTATTGCTTGTCAGAATTCATGAGGTAGAAATATGTTGTCACATGAAGCAATCAAAAAAGTTCAGGAAAGTATTGTAATGTAAATAAAAGATTACCCAGTGCCAGAAAGTGGAAAAGGAAAGTTTTCAGACACACACTGACATAAATGCTGTTTGCGCCTACAAACCTTCACTGCACGGCATTACAATCTATTTTGTTAAACTGAAGATAAACACTATTGTTGTTCACTTAAATTCCAGAAATGATCAAGATTTATATATTCTTTTTAGTTCATGTCGCCCTAATTGAGAAAAAGGCTGAATCAAATAAGAAGCAAGAAGAACGTAGCAAACACACAGAACAGCAAACACACAACCAAGAGGCTCACTAAGACTGAATATTGTATGAGGTGTTCTCATGGGCTGTTGCAGAGCGTGCAAGCATAGAGTAAAAGGTGGACTTATGTGTGCACGTATGCACATGCACACACTAATGAACACACATAAAAAGAGAGAAAGAGACAGAGTGACACTCACACATACACAAACAGAGCCAGTGGAGCTTGAGCTGATGTGGCCCGGAGCTGCCCAACGCCCTGTCACAACACACACACATAAACACACACGCTTGCATACACTTAAGAGCCATCTGCAGTTGGAGATACAGCCTACAGAAAGCTTTACTGCTGACACTCTGAGACAGACAGCAAACGAAGGACAGGAAAGAGGGGAGAAATTGTCGTGACCAAGTGAATTGGGGGATTTTGAAGAGTGAAAGAAAGAAGTAAGGGTGAAGAGGAGGGAACAGGTAAACGATGGAGGGTAAAAATAAAACCCTGAACTCCAGCACCTTAGTTTTACCTTCAGCCCACTCAAAGATAAAACTGCTTCACCAACACTTTCAGTGAGATTTCAGCAATTACTGGTTAGGGCAGCAGACTGAGATGTGTTGTGCTTTGGCCTTGAATACGTCATGTCCTCTTCCCACAATTTCATCCCAGACAGCACTCAGATCCCAGGCAACAGACTGAAAATTTTCAGGAAAACTTTGTTTTGTTCACATTTAAAGTAGCAAGAGTTGATTGTAAAAAAAACTATTCACAATGACAGCTTTATAATTTTTCTAGTAGAGCTGGAGACATTAACTCTCATTTATCAAAGTCATTTACAGTAAAATTTGGTGTATGACCAAAACGATGTCCTCATCTGAATTTATCAAAACGATGTGAGTGTGTGTTTCTGCGATGCCGTACTTAATTAAGAGGTGCTCATATTGTAGAAAAAAAGTATTAGAAAGGCACTGAAATTACAAAAAAAAATAAGATATGACATGGACAGTTATTGCCACAGTATCTAACAGACTCACCAAAACATATTAAACCATGGCATGCATTTTAATAGATCATTTTCAGAGGTATAAAAGTAGAATGGGGCAGGTTGTGGTGCACGAGCATGGAGGAAATGCTCCCAGTGAGAGCAGGTGTTCCACCAAAAAGCAACTCTCTGCCAAAAAAGTAATTAGCCTATAAACGCATAGCACCGTGCCCTCTTCTATCCCTCCATGTTGTAAAATATGTGTGTGACTGAGCATGGATCTGAATATAAAAAGCATGTTAATCATGATTACGGTTCTTTTAACTGATGCACTTATTAAGATGACATCTTGTGTCAATAAAGGCAGACACATCACTCTTCATAAAAGCCATGTACCATTAAGTGGATTTTTGTTTACACCCAAAAAGTTACACCACTTTATGATAACTGATAACTGTAGGCTATTTGGTCAGAGGATGAATGGATATTTTGTACTTAATACAATCAAAACGGCAACTCTAAAAGTGTGGACAACTTTACATTCTGGTGGCATCTGTCTACAACTAATTTTTAAAAAGTCAACAGGCTATTATTTTTTATTCCTACATGTACAGAATCTTAATGTACAGAGGCTTTCAGCACTCAGGCTATCTGTGCTTCTGTAACACTATTCTGAATGTGATATTTCTAAAACCAATGAAGGGATTTTAATTAAACTGCCCACAGTTACTCACTACCAGACATAAGTGAACCGATTAAATTGTCAGAGTAAAGCAACCAAAAGTCAAGATCTCAGAAATTGAGGTCACAAAATTTAAGAACGTTACAAATTGGACCACTTTGACCCTCAACCTCAACCATTAATTATTAATACAGTTTGTGATATAGAGTGCACAGAGGCACATTGTTTGTTGTCTGGACATCAACTTATTCTTGTTAAAATCTAAATAGTAACACAACCCTGCAAACTAGAATACGGGCACTGGCACAATGGCTACAATTGCAGTTTGTTTAAAGAAACACGCTGACTTCTGGATAAAATCTTGGATTTAAACATTCTTATTAATATATTTTACTTCATCAGGAAAATGAACATTCCAGTTCAGTTACGGAAATGTTAACCTGAAAGTTCTGGTTGTTTGTTAAGACCAGGGTCATATATGGAGGCAAACGCTTTGCATAAAATAGCCTGTAGCTGTCAACATTATGCAAATGAGGAACAACCGACACAACAGCTCTTCTCTTAAAACCAGAGTTCGGGAATAATAAAAAAACAAACACCAGTTTTTCCACAGAAATCAGGTGACAATTATGCAAATGGAAAACTCTGTAAACAAATTAGAACCAGATGAGTTCATGGAAGTTACTTTAAAATTGAAACTTTTTCCACATCAACAGGTGAGTTTTGTAAATGAGAAGAACTCATTAACTAGATTTTAAACTTGTTGTTATTGCTAGAACATCTCAGGCCCAGGAAACCAAAAATGATCCATTACTCTAGCTGACTAGTCTTGTTTTCACCACCCTGATATGTGCATCATAACGCAGTCAACATGACAGTTAAAAAAATATGAGGACTTTGTGTTGGATGCCGATTCGGTTGACTGGTCACAAAGTCCTGCAGCAATATGAGTAAAAGCAAGTGAGAAAACTATTCAAAGAGCAATGTAAGTCAGCGCTCCATAGGAAACATAAGTGCTGTCCTGCAGTGTGCACGGCTCGCTGAATCATACCTAACCATCTCCTGTTCAATTCATGAGGGCCATTATGTTTAAAAGGGTCAGCTCTGCATGTGGATGTGCTTCGTGTTTGACAGAAAACCTTCAGCAAGCCATTTTTCCCCGACAGGCAGAAAGACTGAGACTAGCAAATTAATACCTTTTACAAACAAAAAACTCTAAACGATAACTCAATAACTGACCTTTAACATTTCTCTCACCTCTCTTTTTGCCAGTCTGCAAAAATAAAAACATCATTTTTCTTACTATTCTTTTTCTCTACTTTCTGGTCATGTTTTTCTGAGGTGGTTTCTAAAACTTCCAGCTACCATCTTTTGGCTCGTTGCCCATGATTTTAAGTGGTGAAGAGGTCTCTGGTTACCAATAAGGACGATGCCAGATGAGAGGGGGGCAGCCCAGCTGTCTCTATCTTAACTCGCCAATCAAACAGCAGCTGTCGTGCCAGGACATAGTGATTTGCTGATTTTTATTATTCAGAATACAATTCAAGAAATAAAAAAGACTAAAGGCCATTTAATTATATTTCAAACACCAATACTTGAAAAACAACAGTAGTTATAGCATGAGAAGTGACATAATACACTCATTTATTTCTATTTATTTGTAAAAATCACTTGAAGGTTTTCACTTGCAAATAAGATTAAACGTACTTTATAAATAAATAAATTACTCTATTCATCCCTCACCGGGGAAATTTGTTTGCTGCACTCCTTACACTGCAGCAGGCTGCCCTTCAACGGCGCCAATGATGGGAGAAGCGGGGGTTAGGTGTCTTCTCCAAGGACCCTAGACATGCTCTCCGTGGGACACAAACCCGCGACCTTCCGGTCCGCGGGCAAACGCTCTAACCACACGGCCACCGTCTCCACCTTATAGAGCTTTAGCTTCATTTGTAAGTTAATTTTTTAATGTTTTTATGCCACTTCACAGCTGCTTTTGTTTGCTTTACTTTTGAAATGATCTTAATGAAGGATTTTTGTGCTTTCATAGGGTAAGAAACTATATGCAATGTACACATGGTATCTTGTCAGCTCAAAATAAAAAATTGGCAAAAAAACGTATGCATTCATTTATTTTGTTTCACTTCAGTTTTGACACACCTCGCTTGGATGTGTCAAAAACGAAGGCCCAAAAACGCCTATTCTTCCATAGGAAGCTGAAGCGCTCTGGACTCTCCGCTCAACTACTGATGAACTTCTACAGAGCCATTATAGAGAGCATCCTGTCTCTCAATATGACTGTGTGGTATGGCAGCTGCACCACACAGGATAAAAAGGACTTGGCCCGGGGGGTGAAGACTGCACAGGGGATCGTAGCGTGCCGGCTGCCAGATGTGGATTTGGTCACAGATCCTGAGTTCAGCAGAAGGTAAGACGAATAGCGACGGACCCCATACATCCACGTTATGGACTATTTGTACCTCTTCCATCAGGAAAATGGTATAGGACCATAAAAAACATATTTCACATCTCAGAGACAGTTTTTTCCCTAGAAAGTTGTGAAAGTAATCACCTCTCCAACCTCCATCCTCTTGCACACTCATCTGACGAGTACCAAGGACACTTTACAGCAACACATACTTCAACAACATTGCAATGTTAAATATTTTTGTTAAATCATCCAGTTGCCTATTTATTCTGTTTTTGTGTCTTTTTATAGTGTTTTTGTTATTTTTACTTTTATACATGTTTTTTAGCCAGACTCCTGTCTAAATTTCACTGTGAAAATGGTGGCAATAAAGAATCTTAAAGTTGAGACTGCAAATACAGTGTAAAACATATCAGGCTAGCAGAGCACGCAAATTTCTACAAAAAATACTTCCTGCTCACGTTAGGATCTGGGCGTGGTGGATGGCCAAAAACAATTGGTGTTCAATTATCTGAATACCGGAGAGGAGAGCTGGTCAAAAGCTCAAACATGCAAGAATGAAATAGAAAACCACTTCAGAGTATGTTTAAAATAAGTGCAAACCTCAAAAAAGTTGTTTTTGCTTTTCAAATAAGGAATCCCTATCACTATCAAAACGACCCACAATAAGACCATCTTTAATAACATAAAAAAAAATAAAGATGTGGCGATATAAAAAGTCAGCTTTTTACCTTTTTTTTTTTAAACCACTAATCAGCAGAAAGAGTTAAACAAACGCAGCAGCAATGAACTAGACTAGACTTAATAAACAGTCCAGACTTAATTATGTCTTAATGTTGGTCTGGAGAGAG
This sequence comes from Neostethus bicornis, assembly GCA_902685375.1. NCBI lineage: Eukaryota > Metazoa > Chordata > Actinopteri > Atheriniformes > Phallostethidae > Neostethus > Neostethus bicornis. The sequence continues at coordinate 14,562,775 of LR738541.1, read as the reverse complement.
TTAGATTGGATTATTTACGATTGAATCTTAATGATCGATCTCGAGGGCAAACAAAAAACGAAAACCAACTGGTGGTGTAATGAATCAACAAATGAAACATTTCAATTACTCAATAAACGAACTTGCATAAAATTAGGCATTGAGAACAGTTCAACACATTTCTTAGACAGATGTTTTTTGTTCTCTCTAAACAAGCAAAGCCTGAAAAATGCATTTAAATAAAAAGAACACGGAAATGTTTTAATAGTGTCATGAAAAGAAAGTGATATGTGGCCGAGTTTTACCCACTGCCCACCCCCACCCATTTCCACGCTTTACCTCAATGATGTCTGCGTTAGTCCGGCTCTCATGGGGTTCGTTGTACTCGGTGTACTTGAGAAGGACTTTGTCCATATCTGTGCTGGCATACTGGAACAGCTTGTTGGAGTGGTTGAAAATGATGAGAGCGATTTCACAGTCACACAGGACGCTCAGCTCGTACGCTTTCTTCATCAAACCAAACTTCCGCTTGGTGAATGTTACCTGGAAGAGAAAAGAGGAAAACATGACAAATTAAACACAATTTTAACATTTGATGACGTGTAAAGTCTTCCATGTTTAACAGTTTCTCACACTTGGGTTCTTTTACATTACTATTTACATGATCATTTTTAATTAGTTTCATAGCTTCACATACTCTAAACGTCTGCGAAACACAACTGTGCTTCTTTTCAGTAGGACTTTGTTAGACAAACACATATTTTAAAGTAACAGAAAAGATTTTTGTGAGATCCTTTTTTGCATTATGGGGTTTCCTCCTTCACTAAGGGTATTATGTTCTCAAAGTAACCCACAAAGGGCAGATTTTTCCAATTATTATAATTGTTTTAAGGCTGTAAAATTTCTCACTGCACACTTTATAGACCATTCTCAAACATGCATTAACCTTTTCACACATAAACTAATGTTTAAACACTCTCAAACCTAAAACTTTCATTAAAAACAGTTGAGTTAAAAAAGTGAGAGTCGGCTAAAACCTGGCTACATTTTTAAGTTAGCGTGTTTTACAGCGTGTCAGCCAAGGCAGCCCAACACCATCCAGGGCCCTTAGCAGCTCCGGGCGGATCTCATCCAACCCTGGGGCCTGGCCGCTGTGGAGCTTTTTGACCACCTCAGCGACCTCGGCACCAGAGACCTTTGTGCCCCCCCAAAAGCCTTGCTGGTGAGGTATTTTGGGCACGTCCCACCAGGAGGAGACCAAGAGGCACACCCTGGACCCGCTGGAGAGACTGTCTCACAGCTGGCTGGGAAACAACCCGGGATCCTTCCGGGTGAGCTGGAGGATGCAGCCATTGTGAGAGAAGCCTGGGCTTTCCGTCTGAGACTGTTGCCCCCGCGACCCGGCCCGAGGTGAGCGGAAGACGACAGAACGGAACAGTTTTACAGCATTTTTTTTCTGAAAATAGAAAAATATCCGCCATGTTTTTCTTCAACAAAACAAGAAAAATTAGGCAGTTATGTGACCTTAATCAGGTCCATGGAAACAAATTTTCAAAAATGAAAATGTGAAATCCTAAGTGATAAGATTTTTCTTGGTAAATTGCAGTTAAAGTTAATCAGTCAAGAGCACTTGTAAAAGAGTTCTATTTAAAGAGTTATGTTTTACAGCTGCTGCACTACATATTTATATCTAGTAATTGTCTTGCAGTTGGGATGACTCACCTCTTGTTTCTATGCCTAGGAATGGTTTGCCAGCAAAAGAGGTTACTAGGGGTTCAACAACCTTACTTTATTTTAAGGGAACTTAAAATCATTGGAAGTTAAGAGGGTGAGTTTAGAGTAATTCTTTCATTATTTGAATGAATTATTGATATTTGTCAGGAATAGTTTATTGAGTTGATTTTTTTCTCATTACATCTATTTTTATAAGGGGTTGAAAAACTTTTAATTCAAATGTCTTAATCTTTAAGTGAATAGATTTTCTGTGGGAATCTTGGATGATGGTAGATTCCAAAGGAAAAATCCCGTAATAATAGTGTATACTTTATTGATCCCTGACTGGGGAAATTTGTGTGCTGCATTACACCGCAGCAGGCTGCCACAACAGCGCAAACAGAGGGTTAGGTGTCTTCTCCAAGAACCCTAGCTGTGAACTCAGTGAGAATTGTACCCGTGAACTTCCGGTTAACTTCCGGTCCGAGGGCCAACGCTCTACCACTGAGCCACTGCCTCAGTTTGGAGAGGGTTGTTTAAGGCTTGGAGTGAAATGTTAACTGAAGAAATGCATACTGAAGACGTCAACTAAAACCAAGTCCTGAGACTCCTCTTGCGCTTTTACCGTGACTGTGACCTCCGAGACCACTAGCTGTGTATGACATGCAAGTCTATATCAAAATTTATCTCAGAAAAAGTTATGTACCATACGGTAGTTTTGTGAACAATGGACGCTGGACGAACATGGGTTGTCCCACTATCTACTGCATGTTAAAACTTTCTACAGGATCAAAATTATTTACACTTCCTCCAAATTCAATCGTGATCATTTCAGCACCAATAAAATGTATACCCAGGAAAACACTAACTCCTCACACAAATTCATCCAACATTATACAAACAATTATATGTATTGCTGGGAGTTCTTAACAGGAGTGAACATCAAGTTTTACTTCTATTTCTCTTGTCGAGAGGATCACATTATCATGAATATTCAATTATAAAGTCATAATGCAAAGAAAACGGCTGCATTGAAAACAGCTCTAAAAGCGCAGCAGGCCAATAAATTGCAATAAATAAAGCAGGGTTTGTTGAGTGTTGACTTGGAAAAATACTATATTTGCAGGAGTGTTTTGCAGGAGTGAATGACAATCTTTACATTGTATCAATGACTGTTCCTTTTATTTTAAAGTGTTAAAAGGCTTAATATGTACTATTTTAAAGATTTTATCTGTTTTCCTTAAATAAATGTGTGTGAAATAACATCATATTAGAATGGATTTAAAAGAGGAAATCACCTATTCACTTCTTTTTCTAGTGAAAATTTAAAACTTGGTGCTGAAAAAGCACATTTTTTCAAGTTGATGGACCCAAAAGATTCATTATTTGTTGTTCTTTTCATATGTGTCCAAAACCCAAGGTCTACAAGAGAAAAGCTGCAGTTTTCTATTGTCTGACCTCACTGTGACTCTTAGATTTGGCAGGAAACTTAAAAAAAAGAAAGAAAAGGCATTTTTCCCAAAATGCTGAGCTACTCGCCCAAGGCTTGACCACAGCCGTTCAAATCAGCTCATCCTCAGTTAAACAGAGATTGGAGCTTTATGTTTTCAGTCTCTGTTGGTGGTTTTTATCACCATGCACTACCATGATTTGGAAACTTCAAATTGGACATTTTCTTCTATCCAGACAGAGTGTCTAAACAGGCTTTTTTCCCAAAGTATTCAGTTTTCACTTTGCAAAAGCACTGGCTTTCACTTCTCCCCACATCATCTCCTCGCCGTCACATTCACCCCTCCTGTCGTTTTCACACTCTGTTATGCTCTTTTCCATGCTCTCTTTCTATGTCACACACGCTCTCATGCTCTCTTTTCCACACTCTCCTTCTGTCACACATTATTCCTCTCTTCGTCTCACACACACACACACACACACACACACACACACACACACACAAACGCACACTTCTTGTACAAGCCCCCTCGGTTGTGAGCATGCAAAGGAGAACTGGGAGTGTTGCTGAAGCACAGGGCCCCTTGTTGTCTACTGATTGGCTTTAAGAAGTGCCTCTCTGCTTTAACCAACTGGTATTTACAATCCAAGGAGATTTGGCTTTGTTTGGATTAAACACACAAGCCCTGAACAAACACACAAACACACACAAGGAGAAAAAGATTAGCAAAGGGATGAGAGAGAAAAAGCCTTCAGGTAATACTTCAACTTCTGCCTTTTGGCGTGGGAGAGTGAATGTTGGTGCAGCTGGTGGAGAGAAAGCAGGAAGGTTGAAACATATTGCCACACCCACCAATGACATCACATTTTCCATCCCATTTAAGAGGAAGTTATGAACCATCTGTGGCATCACAGATAAGGATTGGACCAGAGAGGCAGCATGTGTGGAAGTTTTTGGACCACTATGCAAAATCAAAACGGGGCTTAAAATAACTCAGAGTTTGTTTTTGCTGTGGAATTTTAAAGTGTTCACTACTTTATCTCTTGTAGACATCAGTGATTTCATTTTGGAGAACAGGGAAGAAATGGTTAAGAATAAAACAAGGTCCAAAAGGGAGCTTTATTTTTACCAATGCACATACATTTTTGTTGCATGTTACTTTCCATTGGGGAATAAATCTAAGAGTCTTAAGAGGAATTTTCTTTTTGATACTGTCGTTATCGTTAAATTATCCAACTGGATGGCTTTTACATGCTCTGGTCATCAGGGCCGTGATCTGTTTTGCTCAATTGGGAACATCTTAATACAATAAAATAAAAACAAATTGATTTTATTGGGACAGACAAGTTTGTCTGTAAACAGTTGTATTGTTAATATGAAACCTAGGCAAGACGGGGGCCTCACGGCAAAAACATTGGGGGTTTGACTCCCTGAGTGGGACGAGGCTTTGAAACACAGGTCTTTCGGTGTGGAGTCTGCTTGGTCTCCTCGTGTAAATGTGGGTTTTCTCCGGGTACTCCAGTTTCCTTCCACTCTCTAACATGACATACATGTGAGGTTGATTGGCCGCTGAGAAAATGCCCTTCAGAATGAGTGTATGAATGGTCATCTGTGTTGTGGCGCCACAACAGACTGGCTACCTGTTCAGGGTGTATCCTGCCTCTCTCCCAGAAATCAGCCAGAATAGGCTCTAGCACCCCCAAGTATTTCAGAAGAGCAATGACTATCAAACTTGATTGTGTGCATTTTTTGGTTCTTTTGTATTCTGTTCAATTGACAATGGGAAGTTTGTTGAGACGAATATGTTAAATTGAATTTACAAAGAGGCAAGTTTTTTCGGTCAACTTTCACATTCAGAAGAGAAACAAACTCGTATTCTTAGAGTTCACCTCCAGCCTGAGTTTTTCTCTCAGCTGGCAGCAGAGTTACAAACTGTAATTGAAACGAATAAAGAAAAGAAAGGAAACGAAATGGAGGTGGAGATAAGATTAAGACATTGAGGATGCAAGAGAAGCATCTATGTAAGACTTTCAACTTCACTCCTGAAAACCTTCCATCTCCATCTCGTGCTCCTTTCTGCTTCGGCACCTGACATGTTTAAGCCTCAATCATCACTCATTTCTTTTGCTCCTCTTTTATTTTCTTGCCCTCGTTTTTTTTCTTCTTCCTCTCTTCTGTTGTTCCCCCCCCATTTCCTCCTCCTTCTTTCGCGCTCGCTCACTCATTGCTTCCTGCTGCCACAAATCAAATTATATCGGGGTCGTATCCACGGGCAACCGACTCCCGCCCCCACCACCACCACCTCTCCTTATTTCCCACCTCATCACACACTGCTACCATCATCTTACCACCACCACCCCCCTCTCGCAGCATCATCTTTATCTCCATGCCCATCTACATACCCCCCTTTCTTCCTCCCTCCTTCTTAGACACACATGCACACGGTGTGCAGATGAATTATGTGGTGATGCAGGAATGGGAGGAAATTAGGGCTGTGGAAGATGAGAAGGAGTGGCTGGGGATAAAGAGAGAAAACTGCTTTCCTAACAAATCAGACGGTCACAAAAACAAAGTCACCACTAAAATATTTCTCACTTTTTTTTTCTTTTTTTTTTAAACAAAAAAAACATGGCCACTTGGGTTGCAACCTGAGTTTCCATTCCAACGTTTTACCACAAAGCGTAAACAAGCTGGAGGTAATTGGCATTAGGAGTAGAGCAGCAAAGTAACCAATAGCAACAAAAGAATAAGACATCTTCAGAAAGAAGAAAGGGGGCGAGTGTTTTTATTTCAGTGTGTGTGTGTGTGTGTGTGTGTGTTAGCACGTGTGTCTTGGCGAGGTTGTGGTTATATAGCAGATGGATGAGGAAACCACCACTGACAACCACAACCTCCTCTCGCTGTTTCCTGTAGCCAAACCTCTCATCCTGCTGCCAGATTACAGTTCACATAAACAGGTCAGAACAATTAAAACACCATCCCGAGTTCCACCAAGCTGCTGTTGTTTTTTCAAATCACTTTACAAAGAACCATTATGGAAAACAAAAAAACTTTTTAAATGTCGTCTATGGTAGATTAGTTTCAGCAAACTGGGACCACATATAAAAAACACTTTTCATCTTTAATAGTTTTTTACTAGCATTTTTACAACCTTTTTATGGATTGAAGAATAGCTTTTAAAGTACTTTTTTTTTTTTTTTTTTTAAACTCTCGGGCTGTAATAATTTTCCTAGTAGAGTACGTCACATTACAAAGAAGAGTGATAGAAAATGTCTTTGAGAAACTTTCAGGCCTCAAGTCATAGTAAAAATAAGGGGTGAAATGTGAACAAACCTAAAACTGGTTGAATGATCAACGTTTAATTTCCAATAATTTAGCTTTAAAGGTTAGAAATATGGATCTGTGTTTTTATTAAATATTAAATTAGAGTTGAAATTGAGTAAACAGATTTCAAAATCAAAAATGGAGCTGATATCAAAAGAGTAAAACTGTATCTTATAGGTTGTTTGCTTTGAATATCAAATGAAAATTTTGGAATGTGTGTGTGGCCCTGCAACAGTCTGGCGACCTACTCAGGGTGTACCCTGCCTCTTGCCTGAAATCAACCGGGACAGGTGGATAGGCTAGACGATGACAAAAAACTAATTTAGGGTTGATGGTCATCTAATGTTGTTCAAATGACGTGACTTGCTTTAAATAAACTTCCCGGCTTTTCGTTACAGCATATTAACACAGCACCAATATTAAGAAACTGACTTATACTCCGTTATAAACTGTGTCATTTGCAATGAATAGAGCGTATTGTAATTTACAGCACAAGACATATTAATACTTGTGCCAATACCTCAATAGTAACATCTATAATTAGCTAATTGCAAATTTTTTTATTTTTTTTTCCCTTGAGTTTACAGCGTCTCCCCTCGACAGCAGTGAGTATCTAACTGATTTGTCAGGGTGTCAACAGTTGGCATTTCAGTTTGGTTGTAGCAGGTTTGAGAGGTAGGACCAGATAAATCAAGTAAGGTAGAAGCTTTACAACACAGAACAATTTTGGATCTAGAAAAATCAATGTTAACAAGAGGAGCACATTGTGGAAGATTTGTGTCACGCAGCTTTTTTTATGGCCGATTTAGAACGTTTTTGAGAAACTAAAAAATGCAGCTTCTCTCTCATTTTTACCTTTTTTTTTTATTTATGTATGTTTATATTTTTGTATATAGATGTATTTATGTAGACATATTCCATTTTAGAAAATTTTGCTGCATACCTCAATGGAATTTTCCCTATAAATTTCTTCCCTTCCACCATAAAGAATGTTAATGTATCATATTTCTTTGCATGTTTTAGAACCTGCGCTGCATTTTCTTGGTAGAAATAATTACTGTTCAAGATTCTTTCATTGCTGGAATGAAATATTTTTTTCTTCTTCAGATCTTCTAGTGTAAATGGGTCACAGTGTTAATGAAAAGTCAACTCTTTCTGTGTTATCTTTGATGTGACAAATGCTATTCATAAATGTGTGAGAAAAAAAAAGAATCCATCAGAGCATTCCAACATTTTCCAGTCCCGTTCTCTGTTCTTTTTACTGCGGCTTTGTCTCAAAAAGAAACGTGGTATTTGAGCTGCTGTCATGTTTCCAGCTGGGGCCCACACTCTGAACGCTGTTTATTTTGCAGAGCTTATGGCAGCATCTCTGAATCAACATGTAGGAGGGTGACGGGCTGCATGTACTCCAAATTCATTTGATTTCCTTTCAAAAGGCAGCACTATTCATTAGCTAAAGCAACACAGAACAAGCGTGTAAAAAAAAGAAAAACACATTTCTTTACTAGCTTCTACTCCGTGCCACTTCAAACGAAAAACGTTACTCATTGAATTATCTAATACTGTTTAACTGTGAGCGAGAACATCAGATAAAAAGAGAAAATTAGCTATGAAGTTGTGGCACAATTAGGTAAAGGGTCGGTTAATTGAATAAGAGATCAACTTTTTGGAGGTTTCCACCTTATTTAACTTTACTCCCAACATCAAAATCATACGTGATGGGGTTTTATTTTTCATTTATACATGTTTGAGTCATATAAAAGCCTTCTCGTCTCATATTTGAATACTGTTTGAACTCACAGGTTTTTCTTCGCCATGGATTTTGTTCTTTGCCATTCCCACATTCCAACATAAGCAGGAAGTGATTTAATTGTCACATCCCACTCCCTTCCTTAAGTTTATCCAAACTTGTTTTTATGTCCATCTTGACAGGAACTTGAAAGTAAATTCTCTACCAAATCAGGAGGGATCTGATCAGGATTCCTCCAGAGTGCCTTGCCCGAGTGTTCCGGGCACGTCCCAATGGGAGGAGACCAAGAGGCAGACCCCGGACCTGGAAAGACTAAGTCTCACAGCTGGCTGGGGAACGACTCAGGATTTGTCCGGGTGAGCTAGAGGATGCCGCTGGAGTGAGAGAAGCTGGGCTTCCCGTCTGAGGCTGTTGCCCCTGCGAACCGTCCACGGATAAGCGAAAGACGACGGAACGGAAATCTAATTAGATGTTTTCCTCCTTAAGTTGTTGTTTTCTGGTTTTAATAAAAAATTTACAGCAATTATATTTCCATTTGCGTAGCCCACCAGACACTGATAGCTATTTTTGCTGATAAATTAGTTGTTTATTGTGACCGTCCAATGAGTGGGACAGTGACATGGGTGCATAGAACACCTGCTCAAAGGTACAGTACATAGTACAGAGTCTCTCTGGTTCAGAGAGACAAGCACTAGCTTATTGGCTAAAGCAATAGTTTTTGAACCTCCAGAACCCCTTGCAACATATTTATGTCCATAATGCGATGGTGAAGTGAAAACAAGCTTTTGGGAGCAGCATAGCCATTTAAAAAAAATTTATATCAAACGAGAAGACCATTTGGAAATATTTTATAGATACTAATGAGCAAAATGTAATTAGCACCAGTTTATGATTCAGATATTTCTAGCCCCGCAGAAAATACTGAGGGCATGCAGCATCCGACATAGAACACTAGCTTTGCTCATGCTTCATCGCTCCCCACAAATACTGCTCTCCCCCCCTTTAAAAGAATATGCACTAGCTTTGAAACTTGTTGTGGTTTACACTATGTTTGCGGCCTTAAGATTTACATTGTGTCGAGCACACATCCAGGAGGCGGTGCTAAGCGGGAAGAGAAGGAGGTCGGAACATGGTGCTAAAAACAGAAACAAAACCAAATTCAAGTAGTTATAATCTTTTTTGCTGTGAATATTGTCATTTTTGAGCAAACAAAAGTAACAATGTTCACTTATATATGCTACAGGATCAAAATTATGGTCCCATAAAAGCACAGTAATTCCGCTTTCAGAGCCCATTTTTCTCACACAGACAGTGGGAAATTCTTAATTGCTACGTAATGATACCGTTACAGACTACATCACCTTATTGACAAACTGTTCGACATCTGATACACAGACTGGCTCTATTAAGCAAAGGCTGGTTCCACTGGAAAAGCTACACCGCCCCTCCTCTTTATGTCCAATTGTGTGTTGATGAATAACAAGCCATCATACATCGCTGACCCCCTGCAGGAGCTGTTTCCCCTCATTTATAGACATGCAACCTGCTAAGATTGATGATGAGAAAACTGAGGATGTTTTTTCCTGTCCCTAAAGCCACCTCCCCCTCAGGTCTAACTCAACCAGCCACCATTTTTTTCTCTCTTTCTTTGCTTTTGAAGGTGGGCACGTCAAATCCATTACTCAATTTGCTCAATGGAGCAAAGCCCATTTACCAGTTGACTCATTTTAGATGGATCATTTACCCTTTCATCCTCACTGACAATGGCACTGATGTAACCAGAAGGACAGAGGCCTTTTCTTTTCTTGTTTTTTTTTTTTTAGGAGGCGGGATAGAACACCATCGTACTTTTTATACTTTATTACTGTAGGCAGTGGGAAGTCTGACCAATCCCACAACACTCTCTGCAGTCATATGAGCCTCATGCAACACAATCACACTGAAATATCTTATTGCACTAGTAAAGCACAACAGGATTGCACAGACTTCATGAAAAAACATGCACAAAACAAAACCCTACAGCGTCTTGACTTTAATACGTTGAAAGTTTAGTAGCTTAAAAGTTTAATTAGTTTTATATAAACTTAAAATAGTTTAAACTTTTTGACATATGACTATTCACTGATAAGATACAGTGAGGCCAGTTTGGTGTTCTTGACTGCGGCCATGTCTTCCTTCACTGTATCCATGAACCTCCTCTTTGGTCTTCCTCTAGGCCTCCTTACTAGTGGTTCCAAACCCAGCATCTTTCTGCCGATGTACTCTCTCTCTTCCGCACATGTCCAAACCATCTCAGTCTGGCCTCTCTGACTTTATCTCCAAAACCTCTAACGTGTTCCTCTGATCCTGTTCATCCTGGTCACTCCCAGAGAGATCCTCAGCATCTTTATCTCTGCTACCTCCATCTCTGCTTCCTGTTTTTTCCTCAGTGCCGCTGTCTCCAGACTAAACAGCATGGCCGGTTTCATGTCCATTTCATATATGCGAGAGGTCTCTATGATTACAAGGTTAAAGTAGACATAAAACCAAAGGCCAATGTCACATAGGTCAATAGGGTGCGTAATAATTTTTTTACAACATAATAGCAGGAAAATGTAAAATCTTACACAAATTACTGTATGATTGTAAATATCAGACTTCAACATTCATTGCTAAGAACATTTGTTGAAAAAGGGCAGATGGATGAAAATAGTTCAGCTAATTTCTATATACAAAATTATACTAAGACTTAGCTTTGATAAAACTATGTACCAATTATTTTTTGGTAACGTTGATAAATCTTTTAGATGCAGAAGCATTATGTACAGGATAGATATCCTACGCTGGCTTCCTGGTCTGTGGGAAGCCAGACCAGGAAGCCTGGTTTCTTTGATTCTGTTTATTCAGAATCAAAGAAAGCAGATTTTGGACAAAATGAACAATATGCAATGCACAATATACAGTAAATTATTTGTCAGAGTAATCACTTAATGCCATAATCTGGTATTAGTGTAATGTGCACATCTAGTATTTATATAATAACATAAAAAGATTTCTCTTTACAATAGACAACATTCTTGCATAAAAATGAATCCATGAGAATACAAGTAACAAAAGCTCTTTAGGTTTACTATTTAGTCCCTGGCAGGTTTAGGCAGTATTAAAATTTTAATACAGTCGAGCTTCCTCCTCATTTTACTTCGGTGTTTGGCATTCCTAATTTGTTTAGCAACAGTTAGATATGTGTTGAAGCTACAAATGTAGTTCTATCGTATCTACCGCGCATCTACCCCACTGAACGTGAGACGTTTAGTGATATACCCCGAGTTAAGTCAGTTTGATCTCATCTGAAATAAATTTCTTTCAGCCAATCACAGCAGGACAACATAATAGTGTATCCCAAAATATGCACAAAATAAAAAAAACAAAAAAACAAGTAGTGCGCATTAAGTTGTTGACAAGTTATTTTGTCAATAAATTATTTCTGTCACTTTTGTAACACTACTAACAGTACTTCCGCTGCTCACCTCTTTGTCTCGGAAACTTGCTGGTGAGGTATTCTGGCCATGTCCCACCTGGGGGAGACCCAAGACCCGCTGGAAGGACTATATCTCACAGCTAGCCAGGGAATAATGCATTATGTTTTGGCAAGGCTTTTAACTTTACACTAATTACATTACTGTGTAATTTTGCTATTTTTTCGACAGAATAAACATTTCACTTTTAAGCGACCCCCAAGCAGGGGTTATCATATCCTATGTGGGTAAGGGAAGATCAGATAACAGCAGCCAGCCTAGCATACTTTGCTTTCTGCAAGAATAATTTCTCTACTTCACTGATTACTTTAATTAAGTTGATGGTAAGTAAGTAACTACATTAAAGTACAGTAAATGTGAAAACTATCTCCCACTTCAATCTATTCGCATGTGTTCAATTTTACCTCCTTAAGCAAGAGTAATTTCCAGTGCGTTAGCACATGTGCCAGTGCTAACAACTTTATCACTATTTGTTTTCACAATCAAAGTAAATTTGGTTAAGTTAATTAAACAAGATTTACCCTACGTCTCACATCGTTGCCCATGTGGCTGGAATAAGTGGGAAGCGAGTGGACAAAATATCACAGCGTCAAAAACAAAAGTGAAACTGAAAAAATGTATTTGTAAGATTTTTTTTCCGCAAATATTACATTTCTGAGCAAACAAATGGAACGGGATCATTCATATCGTTGAATCATTTTTATCCAATGAAATAAGAATGACTATCTACTGCTTTAATGTGATCATTTCTGTCCTAAAAATGTCACAACTTTAGGTAAATTTATTTAGGCATTGTTTGTCACTAACCTGTCTGTTGCGTTCATCAGTGATCCTCTGAATCTGGATCTTTTTCCTCCCCATGGTTCTTGTGGTGAGGTGGGAGGAGTAGGGAGGACTGGGTGAAGTTTGAGGTCACAGGTGGATGTGGTTTTGTTTCTCTTCCTCTTTGCTCTATGTTTTTTTCACTTTTTCCACTTTGTGTACATGAACTTTGTTTGACACACCTGAGTGAAAAGTCTGTTACTGCTATGATACAAAAAAAAAAGAAAAAAAAGGAGGAGAGGAAGAATGGGGTTTTGTGTACAACACCCTCCTCAGATCATGATCTTGTTTTTTTAGGGAGCAGGTCATCCACACTCGGGCTCCGCTGGGATCTTCTGCCCTCCCCTTCACCTCAGCTGGGCAACTCCTGGAAAAAAAGCACAGAGGCATTCATCAGACCGAAAGGCAGAAAAAAAGGAATACGTTTGTGTACTGTGACCCAATTTAGCTTCTACAAACACAGTCTTTGCTTTGACCCGATGTATTGGAGGCGCCATCAAATCACAGGCACATTCGGCTGAAACTAAGAGATTGGGTTTGGAAAGGGTGTTTATGTGGGGAGGGGGGTCACTACATGCAGTGCAGGAGGCCTGAGGGGTCTGTGAGGAGGGAGGCTGTGCTGTGTCAGCTTCATTAGAGGCATCACCGCCACATCACTGATCTGCTGGTCGCCCACGGCAAGCGGCTGCCCAGCCTGACATGCCGATTCCACAACAACAGGAACAACAGAAAAGAGCCACAAAATTTGTGAACTCTACAGATTTTTATTTTCCTAAAAACTGTCTTGTCCTATGAAGAAATTCAACAGAAGAAGCCGGATATATGTTTAAGATAATTTTCATCAGCGTGACAGTCAACACCCCAAGGACGGGAGTCATTATCCTTTCAACTGTACGCTGAATTGATTTCCCACATTCTCAGGACAGACGTCTGAGCGTTAGTGAAGCTGAATGAGTGGGAAGAATTCCAAAAAGTGTCTTTGACTATTGGAATATAGGCTAGTAGATATTATTATGCTATATTAACTGGACTGAACAATGACCTAATTTCATGCAACACCAGGAAAGATGAAGAGTGTAAAAATGTGTGTCTAATCCAGTCAACCACCTAACTAACCATGAAATCACAGCAGTCTGTATAGGTTATGTTGTATGATCAAAAACAGAAGGCAAGTTCATTTTAAACTCTAAATTTTAAAAGTGAAAACGTGTATGTGGGGTGGGGGAGCACAGCGGGCTTCTTGAAATTTATGCAAAGTCATGAACAGAGATAATTCTAGAACTGTCAAATAAGGGGTGCTTTCTGTACGTAATGTGCACAAAAAGTGCCTGCTCTTTTAAATTTATCACTTGCCTACAAGTTACCCTTTGTTGTTTTGGGGTTTTTTTTCCGCACAACTCAAAACCCAACTTAAAAAGCTTGTAAATAAATTAATTTAGTTTCACTTCTATTTTTGACACCGTAAATCCTCCTCTAGCCTTTTACGTCCCTGCTAAGACCCGTCAATTCTGTGCATGCATGATACAGCGTAAATCTCATTTAAGGCTGCAAATAAAGTGTGAAATGTTCATCAAGTGCATCAAGTTACCAAATTCAGCATATCCAGTTTATATTCTTAAATTCCAGCTTAAATCCCTGGACAAGAACACTCTGGCCTTCAAATAATATCTAAATACTTTGTACAAGAGGGGATGAGACGATGACTCAGTGGTTAAAGCATTCACCCACGGACTGGAACTTAACCAGAAGTTCGCAGATTCGCATCCCACTGAGTTCACGTCTAGGGTCCTTAGAGAAGACACCTAACCCCGTTTCTCCCACCATTGGGGCCATCATAGCTGGCAGCCTGCTGCGGTGAAATGCAGGACACAAATTTCTCGGTGACGGATTAATAAAGTATATTAAAATTTAAAAAAAAAACATGCATAAAGAAAATAGAAGCCCGCTTAAGGTGTGTTTTTGGAATAACATTTAAACATAATATAAACCTTCAAAAAGTTGATTCTGTACACTACCCTTTGTTTGACAAAAAATGGATTTTATTTGAGTTTATTTTAAGAGACTCTCCATTGATTACAAACATATCAGTATTTAATTAAAACATATCAGTGCATCAAATTGAATAGGTGTGGGAGTATGTGAGGTTAAAATAGACTCACAAGGTGCCTATTTTAACCACACAAATTTAAGGTGTGCCCTATCGCCCATAAAAAACAGTCTAGATATTCCTCTGGTCATGAATGAATGAGAAGCACAGGAATGACAACAGAGGCAAGAACTGATTTAGGCTCTGTTACTACTATTTGTGGTTCAGCCATAAAAATAGCACTCTTTATATACATACAGACTGTGTACACACACGCAGGCACACACAGAAACAGTGGTAGCCAAGTGGCAGCATTACAGTGCTGAACAATCCAGAAAGCCGCAAGTACAGGCTCCACAGCAGCTCCTCAGTGTTGTTTCAATTCCCTCTACCTGGGGGAGCGGCAGCAGAAGAATACCCTCTATTTACATCCATTTTTATTAAACAAAGAAGTTGAAACTGTCTGTCATGAGACTGACATTCCTTTTGTGGTGCTGTAGGCGCTGCACGGCGTGCTCGCTTAGAGAAGATGCAATTTGGCTTAGCTTTGGCAATGAGCTGCTTATGAATTATGCACTGATGGGGAACAGTGATGGGGGGAAGGCTGAAGGAAGAGGGTGTTATAAGTGTCATAATTGCTTTGTAAAAAGGCTTGATGGAGAACTGGAGGCTGCCTGAGCCAGCTCTTATGGAGAACATCGACAGTGAGCTGCTGTAACTGAATGTGCTGTATTATCAGCATTTGTCACAAGTCAGCGTCAGGCCCGTTAGCAAAATAATCTTCCAAATACTGACATTTAACTCCAACTTCACCTCTGTCTAATTCATTTTGAAAGGCATAACTTTAATGAGAGAATTCAATAAGGATAATAAAGCCCACCTGGTTCATCCCATTAGTGTCCTTTTAGAAAGATCATTCACATGCCGTGAAATTTTTTTATTCAATTAAAAAAAAGAAAAAATATTCCAACAAAATGATAACAAGGTGTGTTCATCCTCTCTCACAAAGAGGGTGGTACTCAAATTGCGGTAAAGTTCAAAGGCAGCGAACTGAGGGATTTGTCTTTAGGCTGTGTCCCGATCACACATGAAAAGGCGGCTTTATCTGCCTCGGGTGGTCAAGTCCCGACCTTTTACCCTTCATGCTGCTGCCGTTCGCTTCCCATGTCTGATGTCAGGCAGAATCTCTGCTCTCACATGAGAAACGGAGGGCCTGGAGTGTGTCTGCTGCCTCACTGAACAAACCGTAAAGAGGCTCTGGACACTGATAAGATAAAACGTTGATAATTGGAAACCTAAAAGAGACCCAAATTAGGACCCAGGGGAACACCTTAATGTATTAAGATATCCCTTTTAGTAATGTAGAATTTTTTTTTCAAATTTTTTAAACAGTGAAAAAAAAACATAATTGCTTCACAAGCACTGCTATTGCATGCACATTTTAAAAGGATTGTAGAGCAGCTGCAAGAATTATAAGACTTGCCAATGTTCGCTAAAAATAATAATCACTGAGGCAAAATAAAGCTTGATGAAGCTTTCAACTCCTGTTTTTCAACATTGAATAAAAAGATCAGTAAAATATTTGTATCAAATTTGTCAGGTAAGCAAAGAAAGCTTGACCTAGGGATAGCTTCGATCAGAGATTAAAGCATTTAAGAAAACATGAGAAAGCATTGCATCAGATGTTTATCCCTAACATCTGTTTGTAGATTTGAAAGACTTTCAAAGATTTTTCTCCATGATGGAGGCAGGGATGCATTAGTTGAAAAAGCATATCTTGGTATCTTAAATATTTAGTAGGAGAAATCAAGAGTTCTTTCGCCGCGATACAACTTCCTGTTCCGACTGCTACCATCAGACATAAAGAAGCGATTATAAGTGATTGCGCGACCAAGGGTTAAGTGACTTGCCAAAGGGCACGTCAGCCAGATTTTCCAAGCCAGTCATGGTTTGTGAACTACTGACCTTCCCCTTGACAACCTGCATGGCTGTCCCCCAGGCTAAAGTTGTCCTTGATATTACTGATACACTGCCACCAATGTTTCTGCTGCAGGCTGAATGTGTCAAAACCTGCAGGGAAGGAACCCAGAACTGTGACTGAGTCATGACATGCACTGAAAAAAAAAAAATAGAGGAACCATTTACATGGCACAACATAAAAAGAAAAACTGTGTTTAGGTTAAATGTGCTTTGCATCAGCAGGGCATTCAGTTGGCTTTCTTGGAATGGGCATATGATGTAATCCTATGATAATGAGTGAACAATAAAGCTGACTTAATTTAAACAGGCAACTCTAGCATCACGTTTGAGAAATAATTTGAGCTAAATGTTTCAAATAAGTTCTAAATAGTCTTTTTAAAATATATATGAAACATTTAAGAATTGTATTTATTTATGTCAAAACTAAAAGAAATCCTTGTAAGATTATTCTCTTTTTATTTGAACACAAACTTCAACCTGGAAAATTATTTTGAGCATTATATCCTTACTAGTGCAAAATTTTTAATGCATTAATTATTGGTGAAGCTTGAATATTATCTACCCGTCTACTTTTATTTATATTTATAGGTGTCTGAATCTTCCATCGTGTCCTGCCTTCACTGCCCGGGCGAATCAAGTGTTAGCGGAGCAGTCTGGAAAACAGAGATAACAGATATGGACGAGTACGTGGGAGAAAAGATGGGATATTTCCCCCTTAACAGTATCCGCCAACATGTGCCAAAGCTGACTGTGACCACTGACCAGCAATAGTGATGTCGACTGTATGAAGCCTGGAAGCGCCTATTTACCAACCTGAATGAATCGATATGAGACGCCAAGGCTTTAACATGAAAATGATGTTAATATTGGGAAACATTTTAAAACCTTGTTGTCCTTCAGTGTTTATTTAACCTGACCTAGTTTTCACATACGTGAAGAACACATTTTGAGTCGTCCACATAGGTCATGAATTAGAAATGCACCGAACCAACTCTTCGAAGGTCAAAAAATACTGTCTACTGAGCAAAAAAATTAGTAAATTGAATCTGTAAAATGTATCAGGCAACTGATTTTATTGGAAAATATGCAAACTAAAATCTGATTTAAATAATTATTAATGTGATAAAAATTGTATTATGCAACATGACAACAAGACCAAAAAGACCAATGCCAGCACAATGTGTGTGTTCTAAGTGATTTAAGTCAAACAGGATCATAGATTATAACCCTATTAATATTGGCTTTTTTTGTTTGTTTGTTTATGTCACTAATAAACAATTAGGGAAAGGTAGTTCAGTGGTTAGAGCGTTCGCCTGCGGACTGGAAGTTTGCGGGTTCGCATCCCACTGAGTTCATGTCTTGGGTTCTTGGGGAAGAAACCCAACCCCCTGTTTCTCCCACCATTGGCGCCGTCATAGGTGGCAGCCTGCTGCGGTGAAATGCAGCACACAAATTTCCCAGTCAGGAAATAATTCACCTCCTCCTGATTAGGAGGAACTAATGGTCTCAAGTTTCAGGGTGTGCATAGATGTTCTCACAGGATTCTGGAAAGTGTTGTGAAAATGACTGCTCTGAAGTGAAATGGATCAATATTTCCGTGGTGTTTATTCATCACTCACTGCTGAATCTAATAAGTCGTACGTGATTGATAAAAGACAGGTTGACAAATGGAAAGACTGAAAAATCTTAAGTAAAAGTCACATTAGAGACGATATGACTCAGATTACTTTTAAAAAACACGTTTGTATTTAATTTGAACAAGGGCTGCACGATGTGTTTATTTCAAATCAATTTAGCAATATCCACTCCTCCAATTAGCTACCGTATTTTCCGCACTATAAGGCGCACCTAAAATCCTTAAATTTTCTCTAAAGTCCAGGGTGCGCCTTATAACCCGGAGCGCCTTATATGTGGATTAATATTGAGTTACAAGAGGTGTCGCAACTGCGTAAGCAGCCGCTGACTCCATTTCCCCCGTAGAAGAAGTAGTGCGCGGTGCATGCTGGGATATATGAAAGGGCGTCTCATTTCCATTTTTGTGTTTGTGTAAAGACCCGGAAATGAATTCTACCAAGAGACACTGTTACACCGCAGAGTTTAAACTCAAGGCGATCGGTCACGCAGTAGAACACGGGAATAGAGCCGCAGCCAGAGGTGAGATCGGGCCTAAAAAATCCGACCCGAGCCCGCGATATATTTTATAAATATATCATTTATAAAAATTTATAAATTGGAACATTTTCAAGAACACGCTTTTTTAATTAAAAAAAAAAAATCCCACTATCGGACCCCTAACACACTTGTCTGTGATGACCTGCTTAACGCGAAGAGGAGGGACGGTCTTTGAAACAAATGATAAAATAGCGATCATCACTTTTACCAGTCCAGCTGTTTAAATGCCTGCTCAGCGTCGAGGTGCCAGTCTTTTTGGGTTTGTATGAAAGCAATTTAGTTTATCCTTAACTTCTTACTCCTTCATATCGGGGATACCAGTTCAAAATAAATAAAATAAAGACGTGCGCAGAAGAGGATTACCAAATTAAGAGGAAGTGTTCACGTGCGCAGAATATGAGCTGGCTCTGCGGATCCTGTTTAGTAGTAAAAAATTACTTCTCTGTTTTATCCAAATTAATAATTTTTAACAAGTATTCCTTAGTTTAGTACACATACCTCGTTTTAGTTTACATTTTATAAACATTATTTATTTAAAAAAAGAAAAAAAGTCAGCGAGAGAGAAGCCCGACCCGAATTTTGGGTCGGGCTCGGGCTTAAGGTCTTACCTCTGGCCGCAGCGAGAGAGTTTAACATCAATGAATCAATGATGAGGAAGTGGAGGAAGCAAGAGGATGCGCTGCACCAAGTAAACAAGACAAAACAGAGTTTCCGCGGAACAAAGCGAGATGGCCACAGTTAGAGGACAAAGTTGAACAGACTTTACGGTAGCGCCTTATAATGCGGTGCGCCTTATATATGGAAAAAGTTTTAAAAAATGTCATTTATTGAAGGTGCGCCTTATAATGCGGTGCGCCTTATAGGGCGGAAAATACGGTAATAGCAGAGAGCCCCGACTTTTATTTTATTTTACAGTCTCTGTCTATGTGTGACACCGAGCATCCATTTGATTTGTCAGGCTGTTTGCAGCTGGCCAATTTGGTCATTTGTAGTGGGTCCAACTAGAAATATAGTTTGAGCTGCTTGGAAACGTGAGCTTTATAAAACGTAAAAGTTAGAAAAACTATTCTAGCTTAAACTAGCACAGACACATAATATTTATTAGTTTCCATGGTCATTAGTTTGTGAAAGAACTAGTTACGGAAAAAAAACATGTCAAATTTTAAATTGAGTTTGCAATTTCACACAAAAAAGTTGCAATTTGATATTTTCTTAATATCGTGTAGTTTTACTTTGAACCACTTTTTCTTCATTTAAACAAGTGTCAACCAGTGAAATGTCTTAATGCAATGTTGTCAAATACAGTTGTCTTGCCTCAAAATATAGTTAAAACATTTTAGAACGAAAGGAAAGTGAAATGAATTTGTTCCTTGTCTGGAGCACACAAAGAAGCGCCTCTAAGGCAGACGGGGAAATCTTGGCCGGCGTTTAACTGGGATGCAGAAAATCCCTCATTTGACCCGGTAGGGCTCGGTTTGCGGCCCAACCTTGAGGGTGTTCTGCCAGCACCAGCTGTGTGATATTTACAGCCTGTTGCCTCATGTTCCCGGGCAACCATTGGACATAGCTCCCACTGCTCTCAAGCTTCAAGTCACCAAGTAGGCATCTTTGCAAAATCAACAAAACCCACTGGCTGAGTCTCTGGGTGGATCTTCAGCAGGTGGAGCGATGCTGTGACAAATAGAAGAGGAGGGGAGTTGTTGGCCCTACATCTGAGGCTTCTAGCTTATGGTGGTGATTGTGCCTGTGCATCAATGCTGCCAACCCTGGCAGTGCAATACGATCTTCCCTTCCCCCTCCTCATGCTAACCAATCATGGGTGAGACTTTGGAGAGGTGGGGGAGAGCTGATGCACTGCAAGGGCAGCACTTCAGAGGTAGTGGTGGTTTGGCACGGGCGGGTGGGGGGACATGAGATGGAATAGAAGGGGTGGTAACAAGATCTATGCCTCTTGGCTCATGAATCACACCCGCGCTGCTGGGGCGCTATCAATACTACAGTCTGCTCGAGCATATACGCACACTTTCAAACGTAAAGACAAAGAGTTGAACTTACACAAAGAAGGAAAAAGAGCACACCCACACATAACACAAGGGTGCCCCAACTGTCACCGATCTACTGTATGTACTCACTCATTGCCTTTAGCATGAATTCAGGAAAATAAAAACCTAAGCGGTATTTTTTGTACTCCCTTGCATGTGAGTACACACTTTCAGACGCACCACAAGTCTGTCTTCAGCCCAGAGGCTACGAGCATGTGGAGCAAAGCCACATTATACTTCCAATATAATTTGTTGTTGTCTCTAAGACTACACTACAAGTACGGACTATGTGGTTTGACCTGTCGGGCCACACCACAGCTAAAGGTGAACATACATTACTTGTTAGGAGTCACACCCAAACTTGAACAAAGCGAATAGATTGGAACGAGAAAAAAAGGAACATTTCGTTAAAGTGGTCGGACAACTTGTACGTTAAAGTTGAAAACAGAAAGAAAAAAGGTCTGAAAAAATGTTTAACATATGTGCATCAACACACAAGACAAAAGAGTTTTCAGAATTCCTATTTGGTGTAAAAGTCAAGAAAATGATCAAAAACAACAACAAGAAAAGTTTTTAACGGTGTGATTCAAATGTCACAAACGTTCATTTTTCTGGTGCTAATTTTTTTTTTTCATTTCTTATGACCAATCCATGTATGAATAAGAGCATTAACAGTGGTAGAAAATAAGATCTCTTTTCTTTATCTAACCTGGGAGGCAGTTGGCGTCTGGTGCTGTGTGTTCTTACTAACCATCTTGTAAAAGATCACAAGTTCAACAGCTGCTTGTCCCACCTGTCTTAATCCAACACAGCGCTCCAAATGGTGGCTCCATGAACATCTTTCACACATGGTTTTTACGCTAATCTAAAACCATATAGATTCATTACAATTTTTTTGTGTATAGACTTAGAATTTAACAGATTTTACATGAACCACTCCCATTTTTAAAAATCCAAATGCAAATGAGATAAATGACCAAGAAAATAATTATAAAAATAATTAAATCCCATCAGAATGTGTATGAAGTTAAAAAAAAAAAAAAACAGGTTAGAAAACTTTTGAGTCCTCTTCAGTTTTTGTACTTGGTTTGTATTCAAGTTTAGATCATATCAAACCTTTCTGAACTCATGTGATCTAACAGAGCAGAGCGGCTGATAGTTCACAGGTTCTTAACTGTTTTTTCCCATCGTCTTAAACCTGCTGCGACAAAAGGCCTGTGAGAGACAAAAATGCCCTCTAGACAAAACACTAATGACATCAATGACACACAAGGAAAGGGTGTGCACACCCCAACCAACGTTTGTCCTCACCGACCAAACACGTTCTCATGAGTAAAGCCAGACAAGCAAGATCGAGACATTTGACTGACACCGAAGCCCAGCTAGCTTATCAACAGTGTTATCAGGTTTATTTTCACAAATGCAGGTGAGTGGGAGGAGGAGTGTTGCTGTTTCAGTCACAATAATACCTGTTAATTCATCATGGATACAAAAAATGTTTTTTTAACCTTATCCATCATTAACTACAAAACGTTGGCCTGACAAGTATGCTGAACACATTTACTGATAATAAACACTCCCCACATTCTGGCACATTCACACACCAGAGCTTTCCTTTCATGCCTCACTGAAGAAAAAAAAAATCTTCGTATTGTTTTTGGGTTCTTTAGATCAACTCAGTTATGGTTGCTTTAATGAGTTGTTATCAACAGCCAATGCTCAGAAAGTAAGCTTTCTGTCTGGTCACAAGAAACATAGCCAGGGTCATTTTATCTTCATGTTAATCCTCAAAACAAGTGCTGAGAGAGACACAAAATTGGATTGTTCTGCTTTAAAGTGGTTTAAATGTGCAGAAAAATGAAAGGCAACTTTCCATCCTGCACACAGTCTCTGTCAGATTAAAAAAACTCTAGGTAAGTTCTTCAAAGATAAACCCAACTTCCTTGTAGGTTAAAGAAGAGTCAACATAGACAGGCTTGAGGTGAACATGTAGGTATGCCTGCTATGAGTATACATAAGCACGATAGACGACATAAATATGTCAAATTGACACAACTAGAAGGTAAAAAACAACAACAAAAAGGATCAACACAATAAAAAAATTATAATCTTTAGCTGTTCAAAGTTTGAAGAATTTAAGGGAGTTTAACCAGTTGATAAAGACATGGACCTCATGTAACATTTATAGTCATCTAAGCCTAAAATTGAAGAAAGAAAAGGGAACAGGTGGGATGTTATGAGCCCCACAGAAACACAAGTCACCATAAATCAACAAACTGCACCCATCTGCGGTTGATCTTCTTCCCATGGATTTGAAAAAGTGACAGTGTGACTGACAAAGTACAACAGGCCAAAGACGTCAGCTTGCACCCCGCTATCTTACTCGTAAACTCAGCAGACACACCAGCAGTGGACCCTACCAGTTAAACTGAAAGTTTTTTAATATTTGTAATACTATTCAGCTAAAGTTGAGCTTGTAGGTGATATTTGAGCCAGTAACAGCATTGCATACGGTGACAAAATAAAAACCATCAGTTGAAGGTTTTCTATTAAAATGCCTGCATTCCTTAAACTATCTTAAATGACTCAAAGTTCATGTCAGTTCAAATCGATTCCATTAGTGAAAACACACACATGCTGAGAGTCGGAACTCTTCAATCACTCATTCTTACCGTCGAAAATTATAGATGCTACAGCAAACAGATAAACAAGCTGTTTTGAACTAAGGACGATTAGGTTTGAGGAAAGAAAAGGAAAGAAGAGTTCCAGTGTGAGATAGTCCAAGTAGAAAGTAGAAGAATATAGTCCTGAAAAGGAAAACTGGTCCAGCTCGGAGCAGCACGTGCTCCTTTAACATCTACTACAGAGGTGACAACTGTGCTGTCAGAACGCCTCACTTTGGACGCCTCTAATTTTTTGTCTAACTGGACACCCTATAGCACCTTTTAGGCCCCCTTGTAGGCCCCCTTCTCTGCTGTTGCTGCTTCTCGTCAAACCCCCACCCTGCCCACGTACGATCCCTTCTCGTTGGTAAACCCCTCCCAGGTCACCCTTTGCCCTAATATGCCTCCAACAACTGCTACCAATTCATCAGTGTCCACGCTGGAACATGTTGATCAGCTCTTTAAAGGATTATTCAGCCTTTTTTACGGCACATACGTCCTCTATAAAGGTTTTGAATTTCCATTACAAAATAATCCCGCAAATTGTTTTGGATATAAAGTTACCAGAAGCTGAAGTCGACTGATAAAAATGTCACAATATTAGAAAATATTGTAAACAAAATCTGAATTATTTCAGGTTTTTTTTTTATCTTACAGTTAACACACTTTTTTTGCAACATTCAGCAATTTTACTGTTAATGTTGTTTTCATTCTATTGAAGTTTTCTTTTTCTATTTTTGGTTTTAATCTTTCCTTTTTTATTCATTCACTTTTTCTTCTATTTAAGGTCTTAAACTGGGACCTCATGTCTAATTTTGAATCGTTAAAATTTTAATGATGAATTTGTTGTAACCGTTTTGACATTTAAAACTTCCCACATTCTTTAAAAGCGATGCCCTTATTTTGTTGTTTTAAAAGCTAATCAAGACTTTTAAGCGTGGGCTGCATAATAAATAAATATCAAATTGATGTTACAATATTAACACCTGCAGTTAGTTAATCAAAAAGCAGTGGCAATTTTCTTTTTAGCTCTGTCTATAACAGTTTACAGTATCTCTGTGGGATTCTAAGCAGCCAACTGATTTGTCAGGCCGTTCTCAGTTGTTGTTGATGACCCCACCAGAAAGGATTTTTCATTGTTGGCAAACACATGCACTCCTGCAGGATGAGAAGGAGGTTTTAAAGCTGAATCACAGTGGAAGTTGTGTTAAATAGAACTCTTTTGATTTAGTATTTTAAAAAAAATCTATGTAAGCCAGAGGGCAACATTGCATAGTTTTTATTAGCATGCTTGATACTTTTTGTCTGCTGGTTTGAAATACTCAGAGTCACTGACCACCTGAGGATAATAATATTTTTTAAAATGTTCTTGTTGAAACAAAAGTATGGATTTTTCAGTTTGTTGGAAAAGTTTGTGTCGCAAAAACACTTAACGTTTTTTTTTTTTTTACCGCTTTGTTAGTCATTCAAGAAATCAGAGTTTTAAAAATATATTTATTGAAAAAATTTCAAATGAAGTTTTTGTATTTTGAGAATATTCTAGTTATATAAAAATATTAATTTTTATGTTGTGGTTGTGTGAAATGGTCATTTATATGATCAATAAATAAATGGGAAATTTACTTTGATTTACAATAATTAATTTCATTTATAGGATTTAATCTTTAAAAATAGACCAATATGATCCCAGGCTGCGTTGGCCTAGTGGTAGAGTTACCATATTTTGACCTGGAGAACCTGGTTCGAATCACACTGGGTCCAAGCCGTCCCTGGGACTACAGAATGGCAAAAAAAAAGACCAATATGAAAATGAACACTTGATAATTTGTGCATAAATTAGTGTTTAACATAATAATAATAATGTATACATTATTAATCCCTCACTGGGAAAATTTGTGTGCTACATTACACCACAGCAAGATGCCACCTATGACGGCGCCACTGGTGGGAGAATCGGGGGGTTAGGTGTCTTCTCCAAGGATCCTAGATGAGAACTCGGTGTTAATCAAACCCGTTAACTTCCGAGGGTGAACGCTCTACCACTGAGCCACCGCCTCCCCCTAGATGTTTTATAACTTTAAAATTTTTGGAGAGGGAACAAATTACACTCCCAGAAAACAAATCCAAAATGTTAAGATAATTATCCCTAATTGGGAATAAGTAAAGCCTAATTATTAATTGTATCAATAACCAACAGTTAAATCTAGCATTGGACAACCGCATTCTAAAGAAAAGCACCTCTACCATTACATTTTGAATATTGAATTGATATTGGATTATTGGACAGAAAATTTGTAATTGGATATTTTGTCAACAACCTTTGTGTGTAAGCACGTTTGCTTCGAGAGGAAGTGCTGAGGGTTTTTTTCATCCACAAAGCACATTGGTGTTCCTATACATGTGTGAATGTAGATCTTCCATAAAGGCAGCTGCTTACATACCTTTTGTTCCACCGGACCCTCTGGCCTTCACACACACACAAAGCTACCACACACATATCTACTCGCATGCTCAGCTGTCGGAGACTTCATTACACGCCGCTAATGTCTCGTGCCGTTCAGCTAGAACTTCTAACATTTGATTTTTTTTAGCTGTCTCCATTTCTGTCAAACATCAGCAACTACGTTGACACATTCCCACCACCACCCGTCACTTTTGATCTGATGAAACGTCCAAAAACATGGAAATCAGAAGAAACCCTCGTTGATGTGAACTTTGGAGATGACGTTGTAAAATGAGAAAATGTCTCTGTGACTGTTTGTGACGGCGACTTTGCTTCCCAAGAAATGGATCTTAGTCGGAGCCCTTTCATGACCTTGAAGTCTCCATGGGGCCTGGAGGGTGTGGGAAATGGGAGGCCAGGAGTCGGCTAAACAGTTGTGTCATTGAGTTTCCGCATAACACAGTGAATGAATCTGTGGGTACAAGCACGTATTTGCCCAGAATTTGAGAGTTTAAATTAGGGCCTGACAATTGTGTTCTTTGAGAATGATGCCAATGGTCCAAGAAAGACCAATTTCTGATTATTCTGACTTAACACAAATATAATATTCATGAGTTATTTAAATTAATTATTTTATTATTACTCATGTTAAAGTTATCAAAATCATTGCTCAGATCGTCAACATTATTGATGAAAACATGATTTACCCGTTTACAGCCGTGAGTATATTTTCTGTATAAATAACTTAGAGGAACATTTTTATAAAAAAATTTAAATTGTTATTCAAAGTATGCATGAAATCATTTAATCTAAGGGCTTCACCGGGGCGTAGTAGAGAGCACAGTGTCCTCAAAGCAAGAAGAGGTCTGGGTTCTAGTCCCGGGTGGGATGAGGCTTTAAACACTGGCCTTTCTGCGTGGAGTTTGCATGTTCTCCCCATGTGTACGTCGGTTTACTCCGGGTACTCCAGCTTTCTTCCACTCTCTGAAAATTTGCATGTTAGGTTTTTTGGCCATTATGAAAATTGCCCCTAGTAATGAGTGTGTGTGTGGCCCGCAACAAACTGGCGACCTGTTTGAGGTGTACTTTGCCTCTCGCCTTAAATCAGCCAGGATAGGCTCCAGCACGCCTTGCGACCCGTCAGGGATAAGCCGTTTATAAGATGAAACAAAACTATTTCATGTATGAATATAACATCACACATCAGACTGATTTCTCTAATTTGTCTCGAGAAGTAGCATTACAATTCTAATTTTTTAGCTTATCGTCTCTTGACATAATATATTCAAATAGTTATCTAAACATCACCCATTTACTGTTTCAATTGACCCACAACGTTGGCTATTTGTTCCACTTTGCATGATCCATTTCTTACTCATTTAAAACTTAAAATGTGTTAAAGAATGAAGATAAAGTCATTAGTTGTTAATGTTGGCAAGTGGGAACAAAGTAGAAAAGGCTTCAAAGTTGTCTTTGAGGCAGTGAATTTTTCTGATCGAGACATTTTGACTTTATTGTCAGATTGAAAAGGATTTTCGGTGGACGTCGAATTGTCTCGATCAGAAAAATACACTTGTCCAGCAGACAACTTTGAAGCTTTTTCTACTATGGATCATGAATGAAGGATTATACGAACAAAATGTTCTTGGAACAAATTAGACAAAACTAAACTTAAGTATTCCAACATTAACAAAATTGACTTATTTTCACATAAAATACACACAAAACAGTGAACATGATGGAAAAGATCTGTTTCTGCTTTCTTCCTCCATGTGAGGGCAAAGTCAGTTAATATCTCCTGTTGCTGCCAGCAATGGGTAAAGTCAAATGAGGTTTAAGGGTTTTCTGTAAACCTTAGTATTTGGTGGAAAGGCTTTCAGACAAAAACCCAGCGGCGCCAATCGACTACATTTTTACTGGTTACCAATATCTTGTTAGAGTGCAACCCCAGCCAGTTTCATAAGCCAACCAATAAATCTGTTGGGCTGTTGCTTGAATAGCGGAAAAAATCTAAAAGCACATTTAACTTTCATGCGTTGGAAAAAAAAATCTCTCCGTCTGTCTAAAGAGGGAAATCTGTTCACGGTCAAAATATACAACTCTACAAAACAGCAACTCTGTCTGACAAATGTTGGTGCTAAAAAGGCATTTTGTTGTGTGTCAGCGTTATCTCGGCTTTAAACTCATTCTGGTATTTTTTTTTTGTCTTTGGATAATCCAGCAGGTTGGTCGTGATGCTAATTATTGTAACTACAGATTATGTCTTCACTTTGTCCCTCTCTCTTCTTCTTCTTCTGAAACCTATTCCTCTTCTTTTTCACTTCTTCCCGCACTCCTCCCTCTCTCCTCAGTATTCCCTGTCAGGTCCAGCAAAAAGAAGCACAGAAAGCACGACCATTTTGGATGTAAAGCATTTAAAATAAACAAATAGAGCTTGCCAGGGTCGACATATGGTGCTGACCCCGGTAGAACAAAACTGTCAGCAATACTTGACATACAGATCATCATTATGCTTGTCACAACACCGGACAGGACAGCGTTTAAAAAAAGGCCTTATCTCTCTATTTCTTTTCCAGGTCTTTCCTTTTGCTTTCAAACCACATTTGTCATCCGTGTTCAGGACCGCCTGGGGCCTACCATGTTTCACACATAATTTTGGCCCGGGGCCTAAACTGGGGATCTATAAGGCTACCTCCGCTCTTCCTTACAGAAACACAAGCGTTGGCCAAGACTGTGTGGTGTGAGCTACATGTGGTGGGGATCCGGTACTGAGGAGAGGTGGGGGAGGCACAAACACTGAGCGAAAGGATATCTATTCTCTCTCTTTTTTAACAGAGCTGTGAGAGGAAGCAGCTCCTTTGCCCACAGGCAAGTGTATTTATGTTGAAAGGAAACACCAGAGCACATAAGCTACAGTTCTCGCAGTGATAAACATCCATCCATGTAGCTACAAATCCTTGGGAACAGAAGTGGATCAGGCAAAAAGATGATTTTTGTGTATTTGCATGAAAGGTGTGCCACCTAACTGATGTGGGACGACAAAAGCAAACTCAAGGGTTTTCATCAAAAACAAGCTTATTTGGTACTTTGTCTTTGAACCATATGACTAATAGATTAGTGAATAAACACGATATGCTTTCCAGGCTTCGACAGTGAATACAGTGATTATGCAAATCTGTATCCCTTCAGAAGATGGGGTAAATAAAAAAAAAACACACACACACACACACAAAGCTTTTTCTCTGGTGTGGCACCACAGTGAGCTTTTCTCTTAAGTGTGACACACATTATTGTGAAAATTTTCAGGTTTTGTCTTTTACTGAATAAACCTTTTCCTAGGACGAAGCAAACAAACAAAAATCTCACATGGAAAATTTGTCCACACAACATAGCTGTTTTATGTGAGCATCAAAAGCATTTCCTTTTCCAATTTATACTGCAAAGACTTCTAAATGATTTTCCCCAAATTAAACATATTATGTGGAAAAACATTTTCTTTGCCCTCTGCTTTTGATCTTTGAATGAAGAAAGACAATCTCTATGAGAAACAAGATTTAGGCTTTTGTGGTTTAGAGATCAAAACAGAATTTAAAAATAAACTGCATCCTCTCAAATGACATCTTTGTATAATCTGTTAATTTGGCCAATTTCTCAATTTGTCATTCTACATTTGATTTATTTGCAGGGTAAACAATCCAGCATTACATGTATTACCTGTTTGAGCACAAAGGACAAGGAATCCATTGATGTAAAATCTAGTGAGTAATCTTAGTATAGTAAGGGGGTTTAACGTCCATAAAATAAATTGGAATGGAAATAATTGATGCAGTTGGAGTCAACTGACGGGCTAGGTGTGAAATGGACAATCCATTGCTGATATGTGTTTATTTATTTTTACATTCTTAATTCATCCCTCAACTGAGAAATTTCTGTGCTGCATTACACCGCAGCACCTCCCAGGATGGCGCCAATGGTGGGAGAAATGGAGGGTTAGCTGTCTTCCCCAAGGACACCTAGACATGAGCTCAGTGGGATTCGACTCGGCGTACTGCAAGTCCAACGATGAACATTCTACTACTGAGCTATCGCCTCCCCCCTTTTATGTTTGTGTGTGTCCAAATACTTTGGATTTAAATGTAATAATAAGATTCAATTCACTTGTTAAATATCTTAAGCTCACGCTCCACACCATTTATGGTGTTTAAACCAAGGTAGAGAACAGCATTGTACTCTTGTCTTCGTCTCTGTTTGGTCTAGTCATAGGAAATTTGGTATCTCCCAGTCCCTGAAGCTGTCACAGCTAAAGGGTACAGGTCAAGAGCAGCAAGATGAGTCCTAACAGACGCAGCAACCTGTTCCCTTCAACTGTCTGCTTCACTCAGCTGCCACCACAATGGCTCTGGCCTCCCGATGCCCTCAACTTAAAATAAAAAAAAACAGTCCAAGGCTTCCGGTCATAGTGGTTGTCACAGTTTATTCATGCCGCCACATTCTGTGTTTCTTTTTATTTATTATAAAAATTACATCAAGGTTGACATTTTTACCAAACTCTGTTACTTTTGGAAGAATATCAAGCAAACGGACACAACTTTTCAATTTATTTTATTAGTAAGCTTTTTTATATGTATATTTATTTCCACTCCCACGGAGAGGTGAAGTAAAACAGGAGGCGGCCATCCTTCTATATTATATTTTAATTTATCAAGCAAATTAAAGCCATAAATCACTCAACACCTGTGACTCCCACACCAGCATATTAGCAGGAGAGTTAAGAGACATCAAGCTTAGAATCAGAACGATGGGAGCAGACGTCTGGAATTAAATGTTCATCAATAATTATGTATAAAAGCTGTCAAAATTAAAATTATTGACGAAAGAAAATATCTCTAAATTGATTTTTTTTTACACAACCAAACATGATTATTAGCTCCTCGTACTCCCTGACTTAAGGGACTGGTTATCCGATCTATTAGATGCTCAGGGATTTGGGAGTTTGAGCTTATTATACTTCAGCTACCGTTGTAATTTGCTGTGGATATACATGCACCAGCTGACTGCACAAATTTGTTTGAAACTCTTTTGAAAAACACTATCCAAGGCCAAAAGGGACATAATGGTAAGAGGCACGGAAATAATCAGTTTACCCTAGACCACCAGAAAATATTTAACGCTAATAAAAATCTAATGAAAATAGACAGACAAGGGATCTAAACACTTTTGATTCCAACTTGGGATATGACATCTAAACTATCTTTGATCAACTTGTATCAATAAATTGGTGAAAACAGTAGTGATTGACTGATTATCAGCATGGCCAATTACAATTAATTCCTGCTTTCGAAAAGCAAAATTTGTAGTTAATCTTTCCTGCAAAAAATCACTACTTTTTTCTCAAGTGTCAAACCCTGCATAAATAGCAATAAAAGTGTACATATTTCGTACGAGCTACCTTGATGCTGTCCAATACATTTACCCTCATCACATCGAACTAATCATAGTGCGGGGAGACGGTGGCTCAGTGGTTAGAGTGTTCGCCCGCGGAAGTTAACAGGTTCGCATCCCACTGAGTGCACGTCTAGGGTCCTTGGAGAAGACACCTAACTACCCATTTCTCCCACCATTGGCGCTGTCGTGGCAGCCTGCTGCGGAGTAGGAGTGCAGCATACAAATTTCCCCAGTGAGGGATAAATAGAGTGAGTAAAAATTAAAGAAAAAAACTCAAATATTCTCTATCACGTACCGGTGCACTACTGACACCGTTGCAATTAAATCAAATGCACATTATTATAATTAACAAACAGCCCTGAAAAATCTATTTAAATCTTTACTTAACAGAATTTTTATCAAAATTTTATTCTAATGGTCAAATTCTCCATCAAACAAAAATGTGAAAAATGGTTGAGTTTTTAACTTCTTTTTCTTATTTTAAATAAAATTGTAATGCAAACTAAAATATTGCTTTTTTTCAAAGTTGTCTTCCACAACTGAAAAATAGCAGTTTTAAACCTTAGCCCTGTTGGGAGCAACGGTGCACGTATCATATGTACCAGGCAAGTCATATGAACTGATGCTGTCATCTGTGAGGTCACAAATCAAACATTAGAACCCCCTGCTACAGGGAAGGTCGAGTCTTTTGCTGTAACCCTAACCTCGATTAACAAAACAAGTCAGCACCATAACGAGCCCACCCTGGATTAAAATGCCCTCAAATTTGAAATTAAACTGGTTTGATTTCCAAACAACGATCTGTTTCTTTATTCAGCAACACAAGTAACGTAAACTCTGGTTTGAACCCAAAAAGTTGGATTTAAAACCAACATGGTTGAACCCATTTTTATTCATAAAGTAAAAAAAAGTAGACATTGGCGAGTTGACGTGGAACCCAATTTGCAAATAAATATTTTAGAAAAAATTAATTTTGGTTTGTTTCCTCAAACCAAAGCACTATCATAGAGCCAAATACAAAACAGCAATGCACAAATATTGCAACAAAATGTACAATTTCATCTGTATTGAAGCTAACAATGATTAGACTACAGAATGCTCCTAGTTTTCTATCACTTTTTTAATTTTTCTTTTTTGACAAAAAAGAAATTATACTTTCATTAAAAAATTCTCCAAATCTGACTTGGATTACAGAAAAGAAAAAAAAGAAACACCAGGTCACTGTGGTATGTAATACAGGCATCAGATCCTGTTTTTTGCACAAACAAATCCCCAAAGGCGACAAGGCGTTTGGTGTGCTATGGGGCGATGAGGGCCACTCGGAGCCAGCCGTCCCCCCCCTCTGCTAGCTCTTACAAGCTCCCTGACTTTGACTAACACATGCACACATGCACCCTCTTCTCTCAGAAACAGCTGACGTTTTAACAGGCTTACAACAGCTGACAGGCTACAGGTGGGGCAGAGGGGGCCGTTCGTAAGCCTCAAACCCTCCTCCTCCTTCTTTTAGTGCCCAGCTCATAATTCCCCTCTGAAATCCACACACACAAACACGCACACACCTGTTGTGACTCCAGAGGAATTGTCCTCTGTTAAAAGTCTTCCTTCATACTGTATCACCCAACAACTCAAACATAAACTCCGTCTCTCAGTTCATGCATAAATGCAGGCCTTTATGAGTCTGGTGCATGTATGTGAGTGGCTGGAGCATGTGTACTTTGTGTTCAACTGTAGCAACAGATGCTTTCATAGACCACTGCTACTTGCTAAGCTCCTCCGCTTAGCTTCTGTAGAGCCGGCGCTGGCATTACAGCAAGCAGAAAACCATGCTGTCATCTTAATCCACAATCATTTTAACCTACAATACCCAGGTTTTCACTTCAATCACCACTGTGTACAATCATAATCACAGTTTGACTGTGTTTGGATCCCATAATCCTGGGGTCATCCCTATGTCAACAATAATCGACCTACAGTCTACCTCTTTTTTAGTAAGGCCGCTATTGCTGGGCAGAAGATAAATGAAGCAATTCAGGCTTTGGATTTGCAAAGTGAAATTTACCCTTTAAAATACTTAATCACAGAAGCATAACTCATGAATAAGAGATACCAGAATTCCTTATGAATTTTTTTTAATGCTTTTGTCAATGTTTTCTGCAAAAAGAAACCCTAGATATTCAAGACGAGGAGCAGAGTTTAGAAAAGTTGAAGGAATTTGAAGTCACTGCATTCTTTTAGATTGTGTGAAATCTAAAAAATCCTAGTAGTCCCCGACTTATGGAAAGAAATGTATCAGTTACATAGTGGAGTTCCACCATGTTATCGGTTGGTAGATTAAATTGGCCGATACTGAACTTATGCAAGACATTGGTAAGCGGTGAAAATGTTGCCGAATGGTGGTGAAGAATTTCTGTTTGAAAGCCTATTAACCAAACCTTCAAATTTGTAGAGTTTCTCGAAACGCACCACTATGAGATATCATGTGCATAGACAAGGCAATGTGCTACATGATTGATTTTGTTCTGGCACAGAGGAAGAAAGCAGAAACGGACCTTCAGTTATACCTTCAGTTATACCTTCAGTTTAGTTATTATGCTGCATGATTTGAATGTTAGAATAGTTTAGTTTAAGTTAAGGGCACTTGCAGTCAAACACACTTTTATTAAATCGAAGTGTGTGTCCTAGTCTAGTTGGCGTGCAGGGCCTTTCAGCGGAACAGAACGCCTCTGCTGGGAATGTACTTCGCCCCACAGCCATCAGGAATGAAAAGCTTCTCCGCCATCATGTCGTCAAAGTCAGAAGTGTTGAACTTGGTGAAGCCGTACTTTTGCCTGGCAAACTTTTTTGCTACTTTCTATCAAAGTTCTTGAGTTGAGTGCATGCCATGTTAGCCCACATGGCATTTCAAATGTGGAGTTGACTGTAAGAGTTGAGCTACATATAATTGCTCAATAGTCAGACACTTATTCAAATCAATTATGTGCACACTGTAAATGAGTAAATCATGACATATGTTTACCATTTAGTTATCGATTTTGTTTATAATCGTTCATCTCTGCAAAGCCATGCAATGCGCAACAAAAAACTTTTATCGAACAACAAAACACACAGCAATAAAATTTTATTCAGCAAAGAAATGTGCACTATTTATAGTTTCTTGACTGCAACTTTTGTTAAAATTATTTAAATTTTCAGATACAAATATTTTGAGACACTATTATTTGACATCATTATCGCTCTTTTACTGGTTAAGCCAACAGAGAAGAGATCTCTGCCCAGATTTTCTTGTTTTAGGTTGTTTGCAATGCTTGTTTTTTTGTTTCTTTTGTGTTTCTTATCTAAAAACCTGCAACAAGTTTCAGAAGATGATTGCAGACACTTCAGAAGACACTTTTTCTTGTACAGTGTATTTAATAAGGAATGAAACGAACTTTCACATTTACAAAAGGGGGATTCTGCTACTTTTTAATCAAAGTGTGTCAAAGATACCGACAGGACAAATGGAGACGTTCAACTGAAATGGAACAATGTTACATTTACATGTTAACGAGTTACAATATTCAAGTCATTCACAAACTGTTTTGTAGTTGTAAAACTAATTTTAAAACTCTGTATACTTTATTTTACTCTTTCATGAAGTCAAATGTGGTTTGTTAATCTTTTTCCTGTGTTGTTTTATCGTTCAGGTCCATCGAAGGTTATGAAAACTGCATCAGGTTTGTCACTAAAAAAAGTGTATTAAAATAAATGCTAAACAAGCTGGTGAAATGTGCCAAATTTTCTATCAAAATCAGATTTAACTAAGGTAAAGATTTATTTCATAGAATCAAGCATACAAAAAGTAAAACTGATAATAAAACAAATTAAATTTACACAGCGCTATAGGTATTTTCTTTTAAGCAGTGGTTAGTCATAAGAAACCAGTAAGTAGATACAATAAGACTTGACAGCATCGCTTCACAACGTGTAACCATGACAATATGACAGAAATAGATAAAAGTAACAAGTTAAAAAGCAACAAGCTCCAAAGAACTGACGGAGTTAATTAGAAAAAATACCACCAGTCAGGTTTCTGTTCCCGAGTGGCACAAATTAAACAATAAAAGAAAAGTTTTGCAGTGCATAACAGCCAGTCTGTGTAAATGTGAGTGTGTATTTTAGTTTTTGTGTATTTTATTTTCTTTTCAATAAAATTTTTTTTTTTTTGCTCGTATGCGTTGGGAAGTCCTTAAAATAATTAACTGTTGTCTTATGTGTGTACGGTCAACTCATAATTAACAGACATTTTATGGGCCAACGAAGAAGTCTTTGAAGGCATTTATTTGGTCATTTCTTGGTTATTTTTATGCCACACAGCCATTGTTTGAGTTACGGTAATCTATATAAATATATATATATAAGAGGTGTAACACTGTTTTTTCTCCTAACCATCTCACTTTAAAAAAAAATCAAAGTTTCAAGCCCATGCTTGGTAAGCCTCAAATCAGCAGTGTATCATAATATGCTGCATGGTTGAAAAAAACATTACAAAAGAAAGAAGGACATCAGTGGGGAAAAGCTAGATTTTTATTGGATTTTTTAACTAATCACTTTTTGGACATTAAAAAGAGTTTATTTTATTGTTTGAAAGTTGTTATAATTAATATTAAAAAGCCAACTGGTACGTAAAAGCAAACCTGTTCTGTTTTGTAATGTTTTGCTAAGATAGGGTGATCCAAACATATTTTCTCTCTCAGATTCTCTTCCTGCAGGTTTTTCTTTGTCTTTCTTTTCTTTCTTGAGAGAGCGGCAGCACTCTTTCTTTCTCTCTGAGCCTGGTAGTGTTCCAGCTGTAATGTGATAACCAGTTCAATAACATAAACAACTGCCAGAATCCTCTAGAGGAAGGATGCAGAGAGCGGGATTGTGCGTGTATGTGTGTGTGCGCGAGTCAGTGGGTGGATGTCTGTGTGCGCTTGGTTTTGCATGGGAGCGCGTGTGGGCTGGAGAGCAGGAGAGGCCTGGGCGAGAGGTGAGGAAGAGTCAGCCATTGAACACCATCAAATAAAACGTTATCTAATGCCTGCACCGACACGGCCCGCCAGAAAAGAAGTACTCTCTCTATCGACTGAAAGTGCGCTTCTGTTTTTGCTGTACATTCCTCACCAATGCCTTGAGCTGCTTTGTACATCAGAGAAATGGATTTCAGCTGCACTTTAAAGAGCCATCACGGGGTCTTAACAGTCTTTCAGTACAAATTTGCTGACTTCGAAGACCTTTTAAAAGTTCAAAAGAAAGAAAAAGGGGTTTTGATAATGTTAGCTGTTACCATTCCTCCTTGTTTAGGTATGTTCATTTTAATCTTTTCCACATGATATTGCATCTAATAACAGAAACAATAGGGAAAAAATTTTACCATAACAGATGCATGGAAGAGACCAAATCCATTTGTCAAAAGTAGCTGAAAAAAGTACAAAAACATTTTCTAACAAAAGAAAAATATATTGTAATGTAATTGCACAGCAGTTACTGCTGCATCTAACCTCTTTGGAGCTGCTATTGATGGTGTCATCACTCCTAGATTTGGACGTGGCAAGCCTCAAACACTTTGACATTTACTACATGAATAACTTGATGATTAGGATTATCATTACTGTTTTAAATACGTTCATTCTAGGGTAAAAACCGTGCACTTCTCTTGGAATTTTAAAGTGACATTTTTCATAAAGTTTTATTTTTTAGAAATTATATGCAAGGGTGTACCTTGCCCCTTGCCTCGAATCACCGGGATGGGGTCCGGTACCCCCCCAATCCTGAAAAGGCGAAGACAATTAAGAAGGTGACTGATATGCAAGGGAACACTACAGTTTCAATTTTTATTTATAAGCTGCTGTAACAAATCCTTTTTTTCTTAAATATTGAAAATGCATCTTAAATAAGAGTGATAAAGATTTAAAAAGCACATTTTATAATCTAGTCATTGACAATAAAGGGTCCCCACCAATGGCTTCCGCCCATCTCCTCCTTCATTTGATCCCTATAGCCCCTCCTGCAGATGGTGAGCCCACAGGAAGGGAGACCTATGTCCCTTGTTTGGGCTGAGCCAGGCCAAGCCTTTGGGGCAAAAGCCCAGCTACCAGGCACTCACCCCGTCCCCAGGCCTGGCTCTAGAGGGCGGCCCCCGATGACCTACGTCCAGGCAACGGAGACTCGGACACAGTTGTACTTCTCATCAGGGTTTTGTTAACTGCCTTTCGTCTGGCCCCTCACCTAGAACCTGTTTGCCATATTTAACCCTACAAGGGGCATTAAGCCCCCGACAACATCTTGGATCATTTGGGTACACAATCCCCTCCACGACGATAAGGTTGCGACTCAAGGAGGCATGTGAGCCTGTGCAGACACAAATTTTATTGCTATAAACATGTAGCTTGGTTAAACTAAAATTCCCATACTGTAGTTTAAACAATTTACGAGTGGCTAGTATTAAGTATTCAAAGCAGCAAATAAAAATTTCCCTAAAATCGGAAGTTGGTATCAGTGCAAAAAAATAAAACAATAATTAAGGGAAATTGCAACTCTTAGCCAACCGAAGGGATAAATATCACAATACCGATAATGATGTATCATGCAGCCCAAGCATATTTAGTTTACGGCTTAACAATTTTAGACAACAAATTACAGATTTTCTTAACTGAAGCATCGGAAAATACAAATGCATAAGCATATGAAATAGTGTGAGATAACGGGGGATGTGGGAAGAGGACTTTACACACCAACCCACTGCTTCTCTGCTCTGACTTCTTGGTATTGTAAAAGAGAAGGAAGATGAAAAGGCATCCTCCTTCATACAATGCCCTCTGTCCCTCCAGCTATTTGTACCTTGTGGCTATCTTAATGACCCCTGAGCAGATGGCATCATAACAACCCAGTTGTGCAGAACAATGCCACACCCCAGTGAGGAGGAAGTTCATCTACATTCAGATATTCAAATGAGGCCATAACCTCTCGACATGCAATTCTGGAAGTGGATAAAAGGTGTGGGAGGAATTGGACTTGGAGAGAAGAAGGACTGGACAGAGCGAAAGGAGAGACAAACAGAGGTTATATGACAACAAAAAAAGAGTTCAGGGACTTCATTTATAAAGTTTGTTTAGGCTACAGTTCATACGTAAGTCAACAAAGTTGGAATCTGCTGTACTTAAATGTAAGAAATGGAGAAGAGATCAAATTTGAGGACAGAACTTGAACTGAGGACAATAAAATGAAGTATTTGAAGCAACGAAAAAACAATTAGAAGCACACCTAAACGTCAAAGCCAATCACATTTGAACAAATTTTGAAATAGTCAGCTGTGGTGCGCCTGTTTATTGTTTTGCTAGAATTTTTTTTTTTTCCAAGACTACTTAATTGTTTGTATCTTTCTTTTTATTTCAGCGACAGATCAGTGTGTGCCACTCACATAATTGCTATGATTAGCGCCTCCCATCCTGCTGCCTTTCACTTGTGGAAGATGCTAAACCACAGCAGCACAACCACCACACCGCAAATTTATCACGTCATTTGCATTATCCATATTTGGAATTATGAGTGAGTGGTTTGGGCGGGACAGAGATCAAGTTTGTGTATGATGCCTGATATTTATTGCAAGTGTGATCAACAAAGGTTAGAATGCATAAAAGGAATTACAGAGATTTTTCTAAATTCCAAAATTTGGTGACTTAAGCAAAGTGGGCAAAATCTTTACAAATGTTAATAAATGAGGTCACTGATTAAGTTTTTTTTATTATTTTTTTAAAACCTGCTAAAGTAATTTAAGTTTAGAAAAAAAGAGAGAAAAAGGACGTATGGTGCATAACAAGGGGAGAGATCTGGGTATAACATTTCAGCTTTGACTCTACGGCTTGCTATTTCAGCTGTGTTAGAGATCCCACAAGCAGCCCCTGCTCTCACGCCATCATAACCCCGCTAGAATAGTGGCAAGGCACTTTGTTCGACACAAGTCACACTGAAACTCTCCCAATTGTTATTTACCACCTCACAAAAACAGTCACATTTAGTTTGTGTGACACACTACAAAAAAAAAAAGAAACTGGAAAAGAGAAGTCACAGTTTCCCTCAAAACTTGATCGAAACCACACAAATACATTAGTACAACCTCTATCACTTCAGTTTATTGCTTAAAATGGGACAACTATTGGAATATTATTGTATATTTTGACATTACAGAGCTCACAAAGTGAAAGTGAAACATAAAAAAAAAAATGGAAGCAAAAAAATGTGAGTCTGTTTTGAAATAAAATGCCAAAAGGAGTAAAAAAAACTGGAGAAATGGGGTATTACCGACATCGACGTGTTGAAAATGAAAATAAATAATCCAAATAGTAGTGTTTTGTATTCCCGAAAACAAGGAAACTCAGAGCGTGGATAAAAAATACTTTGTTTTTCAGCATGTGCCTCCTTTCTCTTTTTTTTTCTTTTTTTTTTTCTCTTTGATGTGGCGTTTGGACTGATTTTTTTTTTTTTTTTGTACGCGCACTATGAATACAATCCCTGGCAGTAACAAGTTATTGTTCAAGTTATCTTCCAAGTTTTTAGTCAGCAAAGGACTTCTGATTATGAAACATTTCTGCTTCTGAAGGCAGAACGATTCGTGCTTTCTGAATACTGAATGATGCATCAGAGATAATACCTCATTTTTAAATATAAATATATAATTTAAGCCTGGTGCTTTTTGAAGTAAAAACATCTTTTCTACATCTGTTTTTCTCGAAGTTTCCTGTGGTCTTGTAGGTGTGCAGTGCTCCTTGATCCATGTCCCAACTTCTTCTCCTTTTTTTTCCCTGCTCACTTCTTCTTTTTAATCGTTGCGAGTTGGCGTTCTCGGAGCTCTTTGGCAACAATACAAGATAGACCTCCTGTGAAACCTTCAGTGTGCAGAGTGTAGACTGCAGCTTGAGTCATTGAAAAGAGAAGCCTTAATCTCAGCTGAATAAAATGCTGCCGATTCTCGGTAATCCTCCTGATATCTGCAGCTCTTACTGGATTTCCGCCAATGTCAGTAACCTTAGAATCTGGTTGTGTTATGGAATATTGAATTTGGGGTTATGAAATGATTCACATACATGTGATTCAGTGACCACAGGATCATCTAGGCTATGACACATACCAAAAGTAGGACAGGTTTTGTTTTTCTACTGGGTTTAAAGAAAACAATGCAAAGCTTATGTCTTTGTTTCTTTACTTGAATGTCAAGTTAGGAGTGTCCTCTTCTTTTTAAATACTTACAGTATATTCACTAACCCATGGACCAATCTCTGAAGGTTACGTTTTTAATTTAAAGTTAAGAATGTTTTCTGAAGTGGTTAAATATCTCAAGAAGTCCAATTCTGTATTTTTGCAATGGGGTACATAAGAATCGCTTAAATAACAAGAATACCGTATTTTGTGGGCCATATGGCGCACCTGAAGTATACATTTTTTTTTAAAATTACACGACCCTTAAAAATGCCTTGCACCCAATAAATGGATTAGTTAGCACGACCTGGATGAGGAACGAAGTTGCACGAGTTGATGTCATACTTATAAACCTTACAGCCACAATAAACAGCGGGCTTGCTGAGTAATATTGTTCTTAGAGTAATATATACTAGTGTGCACAGTATATACTTGTGTGCACAGGAAACTGCCACAGCCATTCTTGACTAGCCATTCTTGACTGTCAAAATACAGGAGTGTCGTCATTCGTGAATTTATTTCTCATAACTTTGCACTCAAAAATGGCAAATTCCTTTTCTTTTTGTACCTCTAAAGAATCTCTCATTGAGTAAATCTTTAATTTCATTTCAATAGAAAGCCAAACGTTTTAGATTTCTTTATGGATTGACACAATTTTACTTGGTGGCATTGTAGCTAATTTTTCCAGTCTTTGCAAACATGGTCTTCTATGAAAACAACTTCCTTTATTTCTTGTTCTAAACATACGTAACATCAACTCAGTGTCACACCAGTTCTGGTCTTCTAGAGCGTTTGAGTTAGAGTTTGTACCTTTCAATTTTCATTTGTATTTTGTGCCAAGCACCACAGTAGTGGCATCACTTGTCAAACCAGACAATTTAGCCTAAACTTTTTCACTAAAAAATACCACCAAAAACAAAACAAAAAATCCATATAATGAAGCAATACCCGCACTTCAAAATCAAATTTTAGCAGCATTGCATACTTTCTCCGCCATTCTTGTTAATATTATACAAGGGTGACGCGGACTTGCGTCAGATAATCAAAAGGTATTATTTGATTATCGTTTTTATTACCGACATTAACCCTATATGTAGTCCAGTTCAGTCATTTCCTTTTTGATTTTTAAAGGTTTTCTTTTCAAACACATAGAACTTATGAGGTGAAAAATATGTCTGTTGAAGTAAGCTAAACTGAATAGATTCAAATTAAATG
The DNA here is from genome assembly GCA_902685375.1 of Neostethus bicornis. Lineage (NCBI taxonomy): Eukaryota > Metazoa > Chordata > Actinopteri > Atheriniformes > Phallostethidae > Neostethus > Neostethus bicornis. The sequence continues at coordinate 14,520,963 of LR738541.1, read as the reverse complement.
TAAGTGAATTCTGAAATAATGACCAGTCAAGGTCAAACCAGGCCTGATTCAGTGAATAGACACATCCTTCAGAGAGTACAACTCTCATATTGAAGGTTAATTTTTTGTTTAATCTCACTAATATTTTTTTTCTCTTCTTTTCTATTTTTTTTCCTCTCCTGGAATTAAATAATAAATTCACATATGGAAGATATAGGAAAAAAAGGACCCATCAGTTATGATAAATGAGACAACTTTAAACTCGACACAATATCTATTTTGCTAGATTTTTGGTTCAGTGAAGATTTATTAAAAGAAGAAGAAATGCAACTTAATCTGGATAAAGTGTAGCAGCAGAAGTGCTTCACGACAGAAGGGATCACAAACATTACAGAAAGTCAGATCAAATGAAATGAGAGAAGCAGATTTATGCAGATTTGACAATCCCTGACCAAAATAGATGTCCACTGTTTTCATTTGTTTTTCTTTTTCTACCTCATAGTCTAAACCGGGTCAGGTCGAAGTTCTATTTCAGCCCAAAAGTACATTTTTTCAGCGATGTCGTCAAAGGCAAACTAAATATATATAGTCCTCTGATCAAGATATTTTTAGAAAAAAAAAAAGTACAACTGAGGGATTTACCATGTGGTTTTATTTGTTTATTAAATATCTGCTTAACATTTACGTAATACAAAATGCTAGAAACTAAAAATAAGTAGATTGGACGTACTCTATGTGAACAAGAGTAGGTCAACGCCAAGGCATTGCACAGCATCCCCCAGCCAACCCTCCATCACTGTATTAATGATGAATGTTGGAGTCACTGTGAAAAATGTCATTAATTTTGGGGAAATATTGCATTCTTAAGAATTTGTGACCTTGCATAATCCTCAAAATCTAGTCAATTCACTTACAGTTGGTACTGAGTAACTACAGGCAGTTTCATCAAAATCTCTTCACTGCTTTGGTAGATATCACATTCACTTGATTGTTACAGAAGCACAGGCAGCCTGAGGTTTTAATGCCTCCTCTATATTTTCCAGCTAGCATAAAAACAGAAAGGCTTGACTAAAAAGAAAAGAGTATTTTTCTCTTACTCCTATTTATTTTAGTGGGTCACAGGGACCTCCAACATGTCGGATTAAATGACTTTCTCCTCAAAGTTCAGGTCAACCCTGTACCCAAAAAACATCTTTTAAGACATTTGGGAATTTTCTGCGGTTGTTTTTAAAAATGAAAAATGGATGGAAAGTCTGTGGTGAACCAAATGGAGCTTAGTCCAACTTAGGTAGTGAGACAGTGCAAATTTTGGCCACTGTTAAAATGTGATTCAGCTTTCCCTCTAAAGGTTGGAGGCTGTGTGTGGCATTAGGGCTGGAGCAGAAAGCAATCCTCATCACTCATCTAGTAAACCACAGCATCATAAATGTTTTCTCAGCAACTAAACATTTAAAAGTTGCAAATTATTTTAATGGGAAACTTAATACTTTGTATGTTTATAAGTTTTTAAAGCTGATAAAGGAAAGATTATGACATGTATATTAATAAAAGCAAAAATAACCATAAAGAAATATCAAAAGCGTTGTTGCCAAGAATGCTGGTTTAGTACATGCCATTATTGACCATGCACAGCTCTAAGGTTGCATGCCACAATGGTACTGTCTGCACATGTTAGAGTATCGCATTCCTCTGTGGGTACTTATGAGACTATATTTCATCTGAAGTATTGTGTGTGTCTTTCTTAGATTGATTTGCAGCATATATTGGAGCCAGAGGAAGGTCTTTGCTGTTGAAAATGTATAAACAGTTAAAAGTGTGAAAGCATTGGCACCAGTTTAGAGCCCATTAGTGCAGTCACATATCAATAGGATTCTTTGTTGTTTGAATAAGGGCTGGCAAAAAAGGGTTTGCAGCAATTATTTACACATTCAAATTCTATGTTGAGGTTTTCTGTTAACAGTTAATATAAACTGAGGCAACATTAACCCTTGGACTTGGTAACAAAAGCAATTTTATGATTCTATCTTTAAGAGAGTTGCCATGTTTTGCTAAATTTATTTTTATCAAGGTCATCTTGGGGCATCCAAAATCTCATGTTAGATGGTGTTTGGTGTTGATAAATAACAAGCCAATGTCTTGTTTAATCTTGTTTAATAGGTGGCACCCTGCCTACTTATTCTTGTACAAATCAAATTTAGCAATTTTATTTACAGCCAGGCTGGACTTTCTGCTAAATACAAATCCTCCATGACTTGTTTCACTGTAAGTATGGCACAACTCTCACATTCTTCTCTTCTGCTGCCCACTGTCATGTAACCCCTGTAAAACCCCTGTAAAAACCCAATGTTGCATGTGGCTCAGTCATTGCCAGTATATTAAGGAGGATGATTACTGTTGACAGATGTTTGAGACATTAAGACAAAATTAAGATTGTGTTGCACAACAGAGAAAATGCAAGTTCTAACATAAAAATTTGGAAAAAAAAATTTTCTTACATTCTGGGCAAATCCCAACAAAGGTGGGGTGGCGACTATCTGGACCCAAATTTATCTATTTGAGAAATAAGTTCTGGCCATGCGAAACTTTCAGTAGTGTAAAAGAAAAAAAACGTAAAACGTAGTATGCGTGCATTAAACATGCTTTCGAATATTTTCAATTTAAGCATAAGGTCTCACTAATGATTTATTGTTATTAGCATTCTGTTATATATAAAGTGAAATTGACAAGGCTTGGAGCACTGGCCTCTCTATGTAGAGTTTGTATGTTCTCCCCGTGTATGCGTGGGTTTCCTATGGGTACTCTGGGTTCCTCCAACCCTCCAAAAACAAGTGCGTTAGGTGGATTGGCCGCTCTGAAATTGTCCCTATGAGTGAGTGAGTGGATGGTTGCGTATGTATGTGGCCCTGGAAAAGACTGGCGACCTGTCCGGGGAGTATCCTGCCTCTTGCCTTGTATCAGCCGGCATAGGCTTCGGCACTCCCCGCGACTCCGTCAGGCATAAGTGGTTCAGAAGATGAAATAAAAAATTAAATAAAAGTGTACATATAAACTCTGCAAATGCCATTAAGAGGTCAACCAAGAACAGATCGGCTGACCACATTATTGTGATGGTTACTAATACAAAACTGTCTCTTTTACCCGAGGAAAATATGAGTGGCGCATAATTCCGATTTCTGGCTTTCAAATGGATTCCCGTGATTTTTTCCCAACAATTATTACAGGGTGGCGCTCTTGTTGTCTTTATCCTGTTTGTTCACTTCAGGTTCATAATTCATCTCGTAATGAACGAACTAAACCGCATGCAGTCATTTATCTTATTTACACCACTGAAGACTGTTTTTCTTCCTCTTTTTCCAGCACTTAGTACGGTAACAACCCTAAAAACAGCCCTTCAGTGGAGACGCTTACTCATGCCAATGCAACAGCTGAAACGATTACCTAAAAGTTGCTTCATCGCAACGGGCTGGATGACCAACCACACTCTGTTGGGTTTCACAAGTTGCTTTAACACTTAGAGCCAAAGTAACCATCCTGACTACCCTGGAAAAAAATTTGAGCCTAATTTGATGGTGTTTTTAGATACTGGTTTGAAGGCATCCAGATGTCCTGTACTTCTATTGGTTTGATCGCTAAGTTCTTCACGTAATCCCAAAGGTGATATGCTAAGTTATTCTAGCTTTTAATGGTTTTTAATATACTTTTGGCAACACCATAGGATCTGATATGAGAGCAAAAACTGCCTTTAATTTTTTTGTATTCCATACTTAGCTTTAGTTTGGAAATGTACACTAAGTATCAAGCAAGGTTAATATCTACCAGAACTTCTCAAGCAGTTCTGTAACCTCAACAACTGCAGAAAATAATATTTCTGCTGCCAGCCTGTCAGTCTCTGAATCCATCTAAACACAATAGCAGCCCTGAGGGTTTGTGTTTCATCAGCCTCTGACATTCAAGGCTGCCAAATCCTCTGCGGTGGTTCGGAGGCCATTGGAAAGTATGACACTCAAACTTTCCAAGGGTCATTGATAATTTCCAATAGCAAAAAAAAGTTTTCTGACAGACAAGAACTACAAGTAGGCCTCAAATATCTGAGCTGAAAGTCAAATAAAAGCTGAGAAACAGACAGTTAACGGGAATATTTAACAATAACCACAAAATTTGATGTTTTCTAAATCAAAGTCAATGGATTTTTTTTACGGTTTTGACTTTTTCAGGAAGATAATGAACATGTTAAACATTTTTTAGCACCATTTGATCTCGTAACACTTTACAATTCAGTCAGAAAAATACGTGTCAACAAACAAAAGCAGCATATCTAAACCCACAGGGCATTCCTCTAATTATCATCTCAAATATTTGGGATTTGCTAATGCTTGATGTTATCAAAAAATTACTTTTATGACAACACGCTCATACCAGAGGCTATCTTCTGACTCCCATTCTGATATTCAGTGTTTTAAATTTGAATAAACCAACTTAGTTGCGCTCTCAAGAGACCAACAGCCTTCCAAACACGACACAGATAAAAGCATTTTGTGCAAACATCTCACATCTAATGTTCTCATTAATTTTTCTTTTTTAAAAAAGCAGCTTTTGGCAAAATGAATATAAATAAATGTGAATTCTGAAGGGTTATTTGTAATTTTGCTTCCATCTGTGTCGCACACTGTGACTCTGCACCTCAACACATCACCTGTCAATTGAAGACAGTAGGAGGGACGATTCGTGCCTCTTGGAAATGTTTTTTTTATTTAAAAAAAAAAATCTGTGATTAATAAAGAAGGTGCACTTTCGTCTTTCTTCCTATTTTAGATCTTAACAGAATTTGAAGGGCTTCCGAAACACAAACAATTTTCTACAGAAATTATTTAACTGACATTAAGTGGAGAGGAGGGAAGAGGTGGAGGAAAAGCTGGAGAGGTGGAGGAAAAGCTGGAGAGGTGGAGGTTTGCACTAGAAAGAAGAGGAATGAAGATTAGTCAGAGTAAGACAGAGTAAATGTGTGTGAATGAGAGGGATCCAAATGGAAAAGTGAGGTTACAGGGAGAAGAGATAAAGAAGGTGGAAGATTTTAAGTATCTAGGATCAACAGTCCAGAGCAATGGAGAGTGTGGAAAAGAGGTGAAGAAACGTGTTCAGGCAGGCTGGAACGGGTGGAGGAAAGTATCAAGTGATGTGAGTGTGATGTGCGACAAAAGAGTTTCAGCTAGAATGAAAGGGAAAGTGTACAAAACCGTGGTGAGACCGGCCATGCTGATTGGTCTAGACACATTAGCACCGAAGAAAAGCCAGGAAGCAGAGATGGAGGTAGCAGAGATGAAGATGCTGAGGATCTCTCTGGGAGTGACCAGGATGGGCAGGATTAGAAATGAGTACAACAGGGGAACAGCACATGTTAGAGGTTTTGGGGATAAAGTTTGAGAGGCAAGACTGAGATGAAGAAGATGAAGAAGAACAAGAAGATTAGTGGATTCAAAATAACAGAAGTAATAATAATAATAATAAAAATTTTATTTGTGATGCACTTTAAACCATTGATTTAATAAACTTGCTGCATACAATTCGTTTTTGTGTTTCCAAGAAGAGATCGGTGCCTGAAACATTTCCTTGTTGTACATAAATCACAAACTTGTGCATGCTTTTTTTTTTGCATTTTGAAGCTACAAACCAAAAGCTTTCGCTTTGTATTAGTTTTATTTAGTCTAGCAATGAAGCAAACTACTTGTTCCAGCTTAATTTATTCCCAAAAGAAGAAAAAAAAAAAAGAACTTTTGGGTGAATTCTGAGTTCTGCTACAATCATTTATATACAAGATTTAATATTTTCCATAGCATCCAGGAAAAGATACAATCATAATACATTCTACAAAGTACTAACAAAAAAAATGAAGGAATTAAATCCCTTTTTATAATAATTCTCAGTCAATAGATTAAATGGCATTATATTTTTTTGGTTCAAGTGATTTGATTGGCTTTGCATTTGTGAAATTTGAGCTTTTTGCAGCTAAATCTCAATTATCTTACAAACCAAATCTGTAACAATCCTCGTGGAATGTAACGACTATTAAGTTTTATTTAGATCTTACCAACCCGAAGGAGCAAACAATAAAATTTACATTAATAAAAAACTTTTTTCCTAGTGTTTCTTCTATTTTTAATACTTTATCTTTTGCCTAATTTGATACTTTGCAAAGAATTAAAAACACCAATAAAGATTCATTTTGATTTGTTTGGATTCTAGCTAAACAAATGAAGGTTTCATTCACTTTCACACCACCCATGCAAGTTTCTTGGAGTTTCCAGAGGAAAGGATTTCACCCAAGCTGCCACTCAGTCTGTCCAAACCAAACACAAGTAAACTAACATTTTAAAAAAATTTCCACCATCCTGTTTGATCCAACAGCTTCCATCATCCACGCATCATCAAAACTCCAGTACATCGCTCAAACTGCTCCAATCACTGTGACAGCATGACACAGACATACTAGCACAATAGTGGGCAAACTATGTCCCGAGGGCCAAACATGGTAGGCAAATCCCTTTCATTCGACCCACTGAACTTTATTAAATTAAGTAAATTACTCTATTATTTCCTCTTGTAATTTTAGTGTTACCCAATAAACACGGTGTGATCACGGAAATTTGTGCATGGCAAAATTTAGGTTTGCAGCTGATATACGACCAAAAGTAAAATGATGTGAGCTAACTCTAAAATATTGTGTAAACATGCACCAAAATCAAAAATGCACTGAAATGACAACAAAAATGTAAATTATGACATGCAAATGATACATAAGAGACTTATCACTTAATATTTAATCATCAAATGCATTTCAATACTTAAGTACCAGATCAATTAAAAGTATTTTTCCGAGCCGATGTGTAAAAAATGCGGGGGGTAGCCACAGGACTAACCTACAAAGGTAAAAAAAAAAAAAAGGTTTTTACAAAAGCGACAGGACTTTTTTTTAAATGGAGCTCACCACTGACACTATGTTTGATAGTTCTGCTAATATGCTCTGTGATTGTCCAATCAGCAGGTCTAAAATTGATGAGTTTTGACGGTCCTTAGAAACCAGCTCAAAATTTGATGCAAAAGTTCCACTGCCGTGAAGAAAGAGCAAGCAGAATGGACTCTGAAAGCCTTTACAGTAGCTCTACTGACTTTACCCAACCCATGGCTGAAATATAATTAGTAGCAGTTTGGGATTCAGATATTTTTTAGATCATCAGGGCTCTATAAGCACACATGCTCTTGGTCCAGTGCTTTGGTTACATTTCAAGTCCTTTTAGACCCATGGATGGAAAAGTTGGCCAACGCCTGTGCTAGCAAGTTTAACTTTTCACCTCTCTGGCCTTAAGACTGAAGATGCCTCCACCATCCCCCCACCTCCCAGCGCCATCCCTCTTCTTGCCTCCACTCTATCTGCTCATTACCTTAATTGATGTTTAACCCGTAGATCAGCGGCTGATGATGGCTCAATTAAGAGCTTGCTGGAGGACATGGATTAGTCCTGTGTAACTACGGCAGTTTGCTGCCTTGCAGCCGCAGATTCTCCAAACCCTAATCCTTTATTCAGAGCCTTGGGAGTCAAAATGGAGAATCTACAAAGGTGCAGACCCCTACGCAGAAAGCACAAGAGAGGAATATAACTCCATGTTTGGGCGGGTGTGTCGGCCAGCTATGATTGATAACTGTTTTCATTATCAATAATTGACTGTTTTCCTACCCATTAGGAAAAGGTTAGCAAAATGTCACCAAATAATGAAACATGCCCAACATTGTTTCTCCATGAGTGGATACAAACATCTACTGGAACAGGCTGTAAGGCTTTGAACGCCTCGCACGAGAAAGTGAACTGAAAGCTAATCAGAAGCTGGACGGATGCTCGGATCTTGTTATTTCTTTTTCTTTCTGTTTTTTCTACCCTCTTCAAGTGTTCCCAGCTGGTACGGCAATAAAAGCTGGTAAATTACAGCAGAGCTCAGTGTTGGAGCAGGGTTTGGGCCATGCCAGAAAAATTCAATAACAGATACAGTTTGACTCAAATTTCACAAACTGCAGGCTAAAAAAACGAAGAAAACGTTCAGTTACCAAGCGTCGAGTTTCATTCTGACAGCTTGAGGATCAGTGCATTTTATATTCCGGCTACAAATAAATAAATAAATTCACACTTTCAGCCGAACAGAAATTTCATTATCACTTAAATACAGTCTAAAGTTTTCATAGGTAGATGATTCCAAAGCACATGTTGGAAAATCAATTTTATATGCTATAAAAAAAAGAATCGAAGCTAAATCAAAATCTCCATTCTTCCGCCCATCCGGGGCCGGGTTGTGGGGCAGTAGACTCAAACGGGCAGCCCAGGCTTCTCTCACCCCGGCTGCATCCTCCAGCTCACCCGCAAGGATTCCAAGTCGTTCCCTGGCCAGTCTCACAACTGGCCAGGGAACGGATCACGGATCAGGCAAAGTAACTTTTAAATTATAAGTGCATGAAATATTTTGTTGATAAGTCTTTCGTTTAATTTTTGTTATATCAACTTGTATCGCTACTTTAGCTATCCTTCGAGGCGGGTTACAACTCGGTTTCTCAATGAGTACCAAGTAGTTACAAAACAAAGAGAATGTTCATTTTGAAGACAAAGTTATCATATTTCTGCTACTTTTTTGCAGACCCTTTCCAAGTTGCAACAATGCTTGTGATAAAAATATTTGACTTTAGTGGAAAAATGTTGATTTGTTTGCATCTAATTTTGGCATGAAACTAAAAATGTATCAAATTAAGTATGCTACAGAATAAACTTCACCTCTAGATTGGGTCAGTCCAGTTTAGTCCCTGCGGTCGGCAGGGAGCTTCACCAGAACAGGGAGGCCATTTTGAAAACCCAGCTGGTCGACAGACAAACTGTGAGGTGAAGCTGCTGCAACCACTTCTCACAATAAGTGGCTGATGGTTTTCTCTTTGTCCAGATCCACCTTTTGACTTTAAGTTCCATTAACAGAGAGGTAGTGAGAACATTTCTTTCCCTCTTTCACTGTGCTGGGGTAAAGTGTTGCCCTGCAATGATTGAATCATAGCCATAATAGCAGAAGGCAAAGGCCTGCTGCGAAGCTGAGTTCTTCCTGTTCTCCTCGCTCAGCGTGGGAACAGCCGTGGACAAAATCTGCCCTGAAATCAGCACATAAAAGAGGCCGTGAAAGCAACGTGAAGCAGAGCAGGTAGTAATTGCTCCTTTTTGCTCCTTCTGCTTTCTGTCCATACAAAAAGGAGCACGGCTTTCAGTTTGACAGCGGTACAGGGGGGCATGTTCGTCCAACCCCATGTACAGAAAAGCATTGTGGAATGGCGGTGTGGATATGGAGGAACATGGAGAACACATCTCCGACACTGATGTTTTTCTATTGGCTGAGTAGAAAAGGGTAAACAGGTAAATCAATGAGGTGACTCACCCTCCACAACATGGTCGCTACAGTAAAACATGTCTGGATTAAAGCTGAGACTCGCCACTTTTTCCTTTCTGTTTTATCGTTTTTCATGTGTTGTTCTTCAACCACTTACTGCTGTGTTAAAGCACATCAAACCGTAGCTGGACTAAAACAAATTGACTAATTGAATTAGAGCTAAGCTAGAAACATTAAATTCAGAAGAACCAAAAGAGAATGAGTTAGAAGACTTTTGGAGAAATGTGAAAACAAAATTCACTAAACAGGGTCGGCAACTTAGTAAAACTGCTAAGTTGCTGGCCAGTAAAACTGCTTTCTAGTACCTAAGGTTCATTAGTTTATTTCTGAATCGTACCACAGTGTTTTTCAGCAGTATCACACTGAGTTACGGATTTACTCAATCTAAAGTTTCAGTAGAAAATTAGATCTCCAGTCTGCATTTATTCCAACTCGGCTCATTTTTTTTATTTTTTTTGAGTCAATGTTATTTGCTTTAAAAATGGAGAAACCAGGATATTAGATTGTTACAATCTGATTTTTTTTTTAGCATCGAGATGTAGGAGTTGAGTTCATTTTGTGTGCACATTTGCATCATCTAATACTGAATAAATCCATGGTGTGAGCTCACTTTATTTTTCTGGTTTGCTGGACAGAAAATTTCCATTCAACAAAGTTTTAAATTTATGCTATGCCAGCAATTTTAGCTCTGTTTTGTAACATTTTTCACTTGGGGGCGAAAAAGTATTTGGGGAAGTTTAAAAAATGATAAAAAAAAAAGAAATCTAAATCATGCATATGAAATTCAATTATACAGACTTTATAGTAAACCATGAACTGCTTTAGTTCCCTTCATGTCAGACATTGTCGTCTTTTTTAAAAAAGTTCAAAAACCCACCAAATGCACCATAATCACCATGTTCTAATAGTAACCCAGGATAGGCTAATCCACTTTTTTTTCCAATCATTATAGATGTTTTAATGCTGTTAAACTCCCCACAACAACAAAATAAACTTTTTCTCAAAAAGCAATTTACGTGTTTATACTCTTCTAATTTGTTTTAAACACTCTCAAAAGTTCAAACGTTCATAGAAAACATCATTATTAAGTTAAAATAATGACTGCTTCAATTGTGTTGGAATGACATGTAGTGCTTCTTTGTCTGTGTGACAAAACCAAACACAGATTAAGAAACTCTAATGTGTATTTCTCACCAGTAATGTAATTAAACCAATGATTAAGCTGGAGATGGTGGAGACGGTGGCCGCGTGGTTAGAGCGTTCGCCCGCGGACCGGAAGGTCGCGGGTTTGCGTCCCATGGAGAGCACGTCTAGGGTCCTTGGAGAAGACACCTCACCCCCGCTTCTCCCACCATTGGCGCCGTTGAAGGGCAGCCTGCTGCGGTGTAAGGAGTGCAGCAAACAAATTTCCCCAGTGAGGGATGAATAGAGTAATTCATTTATTTATTAATGATTAAGCTACACATATGATCCATATTGGGGCATTTTCTCCCAAAATGTAACTTTTTTTTTTTTCCACGCTAGGACAACTTTTGCGGTCAGGTTTATAGAAATAGATGGATACACAAACATTAGTATTTTGCATTTGCAGTTTTTAAAACATAGAACTTTTTTGGAAGACTCAAAATACACAAAGCAATTATGAGACAGACGAAAACAATGTACCGTAGGAAATTAAGCTGCAAAATTGCCTGATAATAAAAATAAATAAATAAAAACGGTGAAACCGGGAGGCCGCGAAAGTCAAGCCACGTTTTATAGAGGGAACACAGTAAATGAAAAATGAAACTAATTCTAAGAAACATGAAAGTAATTATAAGTCTTTCTACAAGACTTAAAACTGAATTATTAATTGCCAATTCATACAGGGGTTACACAGCTGTGCGTTTAGATACATTCAGTCTCTCCATCCAGCTCTAATTCACCCCGACAACCTCTAATGTTAGGAGAGTGTGCTCGCCTGTGTCTGAAAGCACTAGAAGAGAACGGCTGTACTTCTTCAAATGAATGTTGTGACTGAAGTCACATGGCTGAGCATTAGACATGTGCACTGACAACTTCGAGTTTGGATGGATAGTCAGCAAATGTAATTTGCAGATCATTTCCACAAGAAGAAAAAAAAAAAGATGTCTCCTTATGTTTGGCTCTGGTGGGGAGATTCACCACGCTAGCTGGAGCAGAACACAGCTTCGCCTGCAGTCACGGTTCTCAGGGACACGAAAGCCCATTACTTGAGCTGAGCCTGTAAGTTATCTTCAGCTTAAGCCCTTTTCACTGAGTCCAGTTGCAATAATTTGTCCAATATGCGGACTGTGACACTGTGGGAGAACATGCATGAAGGAGAAAGTTCTCCAGGGATTCAGACACTCTGCAGCGTGCATGTAAATATAGATATCATGTAGCACACCTAAGTGCACGATCAGCTTTTCTGCCATCCTTCCAAGAAGCCAAAGTGAAGAACATTGGATTGTAAAAGAGATAATGATGGTCATGCAAGCCTTTAATAACGCCAAAAATAGGTCAATATACGGAAGCGTAACACCAGTCACATTCTACAATCTCACGTGGACGGAAAGGAGGAGATATAGGAGGTGCAGAGAGAAAAAGGGGGGCAGAAGTCCCATTAGGTCTGACATCTTGACAATGTCAGAAACAGCAGAGCATTTCTGTTTATCAGCTACACTCTAGATTACACTCACATCTCAGAGAAAAGCTCCAACGGCAGATAAAAACCTCTGATTTCTTTCTGTTTCCCAAGATTCCTCTGAGATTTTTTATTTATTTATCCATGTTTAATGTTGATTCCAACATGTTTTATTCATGCCTTATGTTGCATTAATTAGCATTTGTGTAGTTGCCAGCTTCATCAGGTTTTTTTCACAACAGAGGTCACGTCTAAATGAAATATTGTGGGAAAATAGCACTAAAAGAAAATGTGTAGTTGCTACACAATGAAAAAAATTAAGGAAGAGAAACTTGTGGAATGACCTTAAGTACATCTCCCTCTATGGCCTTAGTGGTTAGTGCCCAAACCCACTGCCCCCTGCAGGTTTAGGTGGAACATGAAACCCTCCTCTGTGACTTTTGAAGACCTGCAAGCTTCAAACAACTTCGGAGTTTCTGACAGGTGTGTATTTTATGAATATGAACTTTGGAATATAGAAATAAGTAGAATCAAAGATCTAACATTGGCATGACCACATTTCTTGGATTAAGTTCTGTCTCCATCTGCGAAATTTCACATCAGAGCAGAAACCTGTTACTCCAGCAGGAATCCTGCTTATTTGAAGAGAACTTAATTTTTACATGAAAAGCTTCTGTTTTAATCAGCGGTTACATAATCCACACGAACAGGTTTTTCTTCTTTGCAATTCTCGCTTCTTTAATTTGACGCCACTTGACTTGGAAAAAATTTGAGGTGCGATTTTGCATTTAAATAAATTGTGCAAATATGCGCACCATCTGTCGCTTTACACCTGTACTTCCACATCACCTGTCTCACCATGGAAAACACTCTCTGTGGGTATCCTGTACTCACTAAAAACTCAGCTGCTCATCAGAACAGCTCAGCATCCTTAACGGGACTATCTCCCCGGGGTTCTTCTGACACCTTTTTGGCGACCCGGACATTACCTGCAGGTGTAGCTGACACACTCTGCGGGTGTTGCTGCGCTGGATAGTGATGTAATAGAAAGAGATGCACAAAAATGGTGCGCATGCATTCTCAAAATGAATTCTGTGTTGAACCTTAAAAGAAATACAGTCGAGTCAAGCCGAAGGATTTGAAAACTGACCTTGAAATGGGACGTTAGATGAGATAAAGTCAAATGATGCCTGTCTATTAATAAAAATGTAAAAGAGTTTTCATATGAAGTAAGATTTGAAAGAACGCACTTACAAAAAAAAAAAAAACTCTTTTCTAATACTTGCCGCAATTTAAACTCTCATATGAACTCATTCTGTGTTCTTTTGTTCCACTAAAAGCAGCGTAATGATCAGAATGACTGATAATGATGATGTGGAAACTTGTTTCTTAGTTTTTATTCATCCAGCATTTTGTTTGTAAGTATGATGTCATGAAGCAGACATTTGATAAGTGAATCATTTAGATTCCTTATCAGCTTCTGAGTTCAAATTTTAAAAAGACAAATGTGGTTTATCAATATGTTTCAGTTTTTGAACCTTCGCTTTTTTTGTGTTTGTTTTTTTAAAGAACAGTTGCAATCATGCTGCTTATTTGCTTTTAGCGACATTGTGGTGAATTTTGGGAAGGTTTTTAGATCAGTACAACGTTCACATTGGAATTTCACAATTTCGACTACAAATGTGAAATCAATTAAACTCTGCAAAATCGGTATATTATGCATTTTTGTCCAACCACCATAACTTTTTCGCAATAGCTACGTCTTAAAAGCCTTTTTCAGTACTGTAATTAATTTCACCTGGAATTTCTGTGTGAACAAGCTGTGGGGGCTGGCTAGTCATGGCGGCTTCACAGTTATCCACTAAGAAGAAAACCCTGACCTCACATCCGGTTTTCAGCAATGGAGAGCGCCAGTGAGTAAAAACAGGTGAGGACGTGGAATGAAATTAACACAAATTAATTTGTGGTAATGTTCAACTGAATCAGACGTTCATTAGAGGGGTTTAGCAGTTTATAAGATAAAAAGTCTTTGGACTTAAGAAAATTATTCATCAAGTTATTTTGCTATATGGAATTTGCTTACTTTTTTGCAAAGGAGGGTGTTGCTTTTGCTTTTTTCTTTTAACATATCTATGAATTGTTGACTTAAAATTGAAAGAAACAGTTAATTTAATTGCTCACAAATAAGGTTTTGGGGTTTAAACAAATGTGACTTTTACTGCAACTTTTAGGAAGGAAAGAAATTGCTTGCAAAATCAGGAATTTTAGACCAAACAATCATTAAAGAATCCTATGAAATCCTGGACAGACTGATAATTAATAATATAGTGGGGGATTTTTGGACAAAAAAAAATCCTGCTGAGTCAAACTGACTTTATATCCTGATAAAATAAATGATAGATAGGTATAACATCCTAGTGTCCCATTGTAATAAATTACAGCTTTGTGACCAAGTTTTTAAAGACCGCTTATTGAAGGTATCTACTTTTTAAACATGACGTATCAAACTCACTTTAGGAGTAATAATTCTGTTTCTAGCATCAAATCGGCTTTAGATAAAGACCTAACGAACATGAAAACCTGAGCATAAAGTCACTATGATGAAGTCAAACCTTCTCCTGGATCAGATTAAGTAGTTCTTAAAAAAATCATGAACAGAATATTTTTGCACTAAGTTTTTGATCATCTCTTTGGTGACAGATAACTCTTTCTCCAGTAATGCCAGACAGATTCTCACTGTCTTACTGGTCACCTGTCTGTTTTAAGATGTTGGAAAAGCAGACAGAGAAAGCAGAGGAAAAGTGTCTGCTGACTTGACAGGAGCTTTATTTGGCTTTATTGATGCCATCATTACAGCTTGCTTCCACGAGCAGAATGGTTTCCGGGTTTGAGGAGGAAATTAGAAGTTTGATGGCACTCTCACTGGGAGAAAAGCAATTACACACAGCAATCCTCGGAAATGGCTTCATGAAAGAGACATAAAATAATTCAACTGACTCAGTATGAGCGAAAGCATCCAAGAGGGAGTTTGATGAAGAAACACAGCCTCTTTCTTTCTGTTCTTTCCTCTCACCTCTCTCTCTCTTTCCTACTTTCTCCACATTGTAAAGCTGTCATCTAACCTGTAAACTCAATTGATGGAGTGAGAAGTGCTTCTTCTCTGATGGATGAAGTCCATTTGTAAAAATGAAGAGAAATCACAACAAAACCTGCATGACATTTGAAATAAATCAAATATGACAGCTTTTAATAGAATCCCATCAAAACAAGACTAACAAGTAAAAATGTTGTCATGAAATGACAAAAATCAGATGTGAACTTAAGTCAAACTAAGAGTTATTAGTTTAAAAGACTGGAAGAACTGCGACATGAGCTCCTCAGTTACTTTAACCTCACTAATGAGCCGGTTTGAAACTGAAAAACAAGCATGCAAATGTCTGTGTAAGACTGTCTGAACTACAAAAAGACAGGAAGAGAGAAGAAAGTAGAATCAAATCTAACATACGATCACTTACCAGAAGACTGTCTCCACATCTGTTTGGTTGAAGATTCAAATTCAAAACTGACACTTTGTTGCTTTGAAAAGGCAGGAAATCTTCACTGGAACTCTGTTCTGAGCACAGTTACCACCAATCACAATATTTCTTCCTACTTGATGTGCAATGTAACTATTTAGTAATAGCAAATGGTGTCTAATCTATCCTGAGAGGTATTGCTTTTAGATTGACACATCTACAGCCAATAAATGAAAGAGATGAGTGGTGTGTGAACCAATCAGATTGTTAGTGTATAAAGAAATGGGCGGGATTTAAAGTGACAGCATGTTTCAGAGTTTATATCCCTCCGCATGGCAGGTTTTCACAGTAAATATGTTACTTTTTATTATTATTTTCATATAAAATCAATCTGATTCACTTTGAAAAAAATTTAGAACATAAATTTTAAATTTTTCACTTCATTTTTATCCAAAAAAAATGGCATTTCATTTCGTAGACTGACTGCTTTGATTTTATTGCTTAATTGTACAAAATTATTTGCAATTGCATTTTAATGTGAATTTTTTAAAAAAAAAATGCAGGTAAACACATTTTTTACAACTTTTAATTTGAAGTTTTTATAAAAACTTTGAGCACGTTATTAAAATAAATATGTAATTTGTTATATTTTAAATGGCAATAATCAAAATTCAAATTTGAAATAGTATACATTTATTTTGTAAAACAAAATTTATTTTGAAAAATTGTTATGTATTATTGTTTGCAAAATCTTGTTAATGTATATTCACAAACAAATGAATAATTTAAACATAAAAAACAGAAATATTGTTTTAAATGAATACTTTTTAAATAAAAATGTTTGTTTTCTAAAAACTAAAATAAATCCTATTTTTAATCAGTAGAAATAAAGCTGAACTCTGGCGTCCTATTTTATTTGGCGGCGGAACACAATGTTTACAGTGGAAGCTGTTTGTGACGTTGCAGCAGCATGTCTGAGAGAAACGCACGCACATGCACACACGCGCACACGTAAATCTTTTTTACAAAATCAGTTTGTTTTGTTACACTTCAGATTAAAATAAAACACATTTATCAATTTATTACGGAATGACGTCACATGAGGTTATTATTAAGCAAATTATTTGGCAGTAAAATTTAAAAAATGACAAATCTGGTTCATAAAGTTGTAGAAACAACAAAAACAGACAAATTAATGATTAGAAGTAGCTTTGATTTAATTTAAAATCATCATAATTTCTTTTTTTTTTCTACAAACATTCATAAACTTTTGAACTTTTTTCTATTTGATGCCAAAAACAAACAAACTTCCTGTAAAAAGGTTATTTTTTCCCCCAAATGCATCAGAAACTGTTGCTTTAAAATGAGCACAATTAACATAATTCAAACATTTATCTTCTAAAAATTCTGTTAGATTGTATTTATTAAATCATATGGACCAAAATAACTTGTGCATTTCAGAGAAGAGGTGTTTATTTCCCAAAAGATTTTTAATAGTGACAAAAATAAATAACATTTGGATACTTTTTAATTGTGAATATAAAAATAGAAAATATAAAGATCATTTACAAGCACATCATTCATATTTCTTGAGTTTAAATAGTTACAAAACTCATTTTTATGTTTATTTATCACAATAAAAATTTTAACTATTCAACATGTAGCAAATATGTTATTTACGTGTTGAAACTTTTTGAATAACTATACATTTTAAAAACTCTTGGTAAAAAGTTTTGTTGTGTCTTCTGCACCCCTTTTCAAGTTCGGGAATGTGCCGTAGCCTATCCCGCCTCATTTCAGGTTAGAAGCAGGGTACATCCCTAACAGGTCATCAATGTGTTGCAGGGTCACACACACACAGACAAGCGTCCACTCAATTTTAAAGTGACCTATCAACCTAGCATGCATGTTTTTGGAGGGTGGGAAGAAACCAGAGTACAAACAGGAAACCCACACATACACAGGGAGAACATGCAAACTCCACACAGAAAGACCAGTGTTTCAAGCCTCACCCCACTCCAGAACTCAGACCCTGAACTTCTTGGTAAGAGGCCACTAAACAGCCTTAAAAAAAAGGTTTGTCTTCTGAATTGCTTATCCCTAATGGAGTCGCAGCGGGGTGTCGGAGAATATCCTGGTTGATTTCAGGCTAGAAACAGGGTACACCCAGAACAGGTCACCAGTCTGATGTAGGGCCACAAATACACAGACAACCACACACACTCATGCCCAGGGACAATTTTATAGTGGCTAATCAACCTAACATGCATGTTTTTGGAGGGTGGAAGGAAACCCACACATACACAGGGAGAACATGCAAGCTCCGCACAGAAAGACCGGTGTTTGAAGTCTTGCCCCACTACAAGACTTGAATTTCCAAACTTCTTGCTCTGAGGCCACCGTGCAGCCTTTGAATAAAAGGTTTAACTTTTAATTCATTTGCAATAAAAACTTTACAACTCACTAGATGAGTATGTTTGTCGCACATCATGTCCAATCTCATAAGCTCTAACTTTAAAACTTTCCATTTGTCCACATGTAATTGAACCATTGGTTAGTTTTATGACTTTTTTTTCCTGCCTGACACAAAAAACTTATGCGTTCAGCTGTTTTGGGGCCCCGTGCAGAATTTGACCTGAGGTCAACCCTGAGAGGGATCTGAAAGACAACACAAGGTGCTGCTGGGGATTGCTGTTAGGACTAAAAATGTCCACTTCCATATCAGTTCTAATAAAGAGCTTCGCAGTCACGTCAAAAATCCTCATAAAATATACAGCAGCGTGCAAAAAGATAATGAAAAACTGGACATGCATAATGAAAAAGGACAATGAAATCATAAAGAATATATCACCCGGTCGCTCGTGTTCAAACATGGGGATTATGAAGTGTGTCAGTCGAAGCCGCTCTTTCATGTTCAGCATTAATTTCACATATGAAAAACAGGCAGACTTTGCGGGATGGAGACATTTTGCATTCTGTTATGTGAGACTTTGCTATCTGGAGGAATGTGGGTTTAAATTCCCACGTTTGAACCTTTTGCACACTGCAAACAGGTGATGAATTAAATGACACCATCCGGTGTGAGACCCTGGTTTAAAAAGAATGGAGACAGGGCATCATTAAAACAAAACTCTATCAGGCTCAACTGATTGCCGAAGAAGTAAGAAACACAACTAAACACTTGTAATGAATTAAGTAGTTGTAAAAACTGTGACAGCAGCTCAGACAGAAAGATGGACTGACAGGAACAGATTACACCCTGTTTCTGATTTACATAAGAGGCTTATATGATGAGGTTTGCGGTGCCGAATTGCAGCAGTCAGATGGACGTCCTGCTGTCTTCTTCTCATACAGCTGGGTTGCCTAGGGGTCAACTATTCAACGCTGGGTCAAGCGAATGCCACGGGAAAAAATGACTAAATAATCTCAGTTGGAAATAAGAAACTAAGAGAAGAATTTAAGTTCTGTTTTGGTCTGTTGTGTTAAACTAAAGTTATACAGACGTGGTAAATTCCTCACACATTAATAATTCAGTCATTTGTTATGAATTTACCAAATAATACAAGTCATACACACAAAAAATAACCTAATCAATAACTGTACTTTGGCGCCCCCTATTGAAACAACTGGGCCCTTCACGGTAATTAAACCAAATTTACTCTTTATGATGGTTTAAGCCGCTGATTGACTTTTTTTTTTAGAACTTTTGGTGAATTTGGGGTGTCTCAACCTCATATGGCATCTTTGAAAAGAGATTAAACTTTATTTAACTTGGAGGCTAAACTCAGCGTTCAAATTCATTTCAGCTTTTCTGAAATTTCTGTGAATAAATGGAAGTACAAGTATTTTCATTAGTAGGGTTTAGTGAGGAGATTTTAATGAAGTACATACAGCTGCGAAGATTTTAAGTACTTAAAATCAACAGTCCAAAGTCATGGAGAGTGTGGAAGAGAGGTGAAGAAGCGCATGCAGGCAGGCTGGAACGTGTGAAGAAAAGTATCAGGTGTGATGTGTGATATAAGAGTTTCAGCTAAAATGAAAGGGAAAGTGTACAAAACCGTGGTGAGAGCGGCCATGCTGTTTGGTCTAGAGACAGTGGGCCTGACGAAAAGACAGGAAACAGAGATGGAGGTAGCAGACATGAAGATGCTGAGGATCTCTTTGGGAATGACCAGGATGGACAGGATCAGAAGAACAGCACACGTTAGAGGTTTTGGAGATAAAGTCAGAGAGGCCAGACTGAGATGGTTTGGACATATGCAGAGGAGAGAGAGAGTACATCGGAAGAAGGATGCTGGGTTTGGAACTACCAGGAAAGAGGGCTAGAGGAAGACCAAAGAAGAGGTTCATGGATACAGTGAAGGAAGACATGAAGATAGTTGGCTTGTCCAAAGAGGACGCCGGAGACAGGATTAAATGGAAGAAACTGACTTGCTGTGGCGACTCCTGAAGGGAAATGCTGAAAGGAGAAAAAGAAGACATGCATACAGCAGCAAAACAACATCTTGCCACTTATTCAGAGTTTAGATGAGGGTGACTCTGTTTTGAGTTATTAGATGAAAAAACTTCTCACGTTTTCTGAGCAAGGCCATCCTACAACAAAAATCTTATCTCTACCACTTCCAGATGAGGAGAAGAACATAGATCAACATTTAAATCGAGACCTTTTCTTTTTGATCCAGCTCGCTTTCCACCACAAAACACGTCAGCATCCCAATTATTGTGGATGCCACACCGATCCATCTAATAATCTTCTGGTCCATTGTTCCATCACTTGTTAACAAGACCCTGAGATGCTTAAAAAGGGTCCATTGGGCTTTCATGAGGTAAGGACTCTTACAGTATCTCATTAGAGTTGTGCTATGTAAAAACAAAAAAAGGTCTTATGTACTTATTCTTATTGCAATAAAAATAATGTTCACTTTCTAACATCGTGTTCATCATAAGATTTGAAAAACATTGTTGAGTCCTCCATGTTGAAATTAACTCCCACAGTCAGCTTTCCACATGTTCTGAGGCATTTTCCTCTCCGTAAAGGCCCTGACCTCCGGTTTCATGTGCTTAGCCAACATGAGATTTAAGCTGTAAGCTCTGGGGTCGCTCAGTGGCCGTGACCTCTCCATTTGGGACTCACAGTGTAAGAGTCCAGCTGCTAAATAGAGACATTAAAACTCTCTGTTCAGACCAGAGGATCACACGTTTAGCTTTATGGAGTAAATAGGAAAAAACCTTATTAAGCAGTAATTTCATTCAAGATTAGTTTTAATCTCCTTTTAAAAACAGAGAGTGCAAATAAAAATAAGACTTTTCACAAGTAACAAATATTATACTGTAAAGAAGTTTTTGTTTATTTGACTTCACTGGTCATAACAGAAGCAAAAAAAAGTCAAATTAAGTGGAAAACAGAAAACACAAATACCATATTTAAATTTATTTTAGTTATGAATTGACATTTTTTTAGTCAATTCATAAATTGAATTATGTCATCTGCAAGTTGCAAACCAACATGCAGATGATGCAGATGTTTAAAAAGGTCGTTTCATGCCAAATCAACTTGTTGAAGAATTCTACGATATTTAAAAATTGTGCCCTCACACCAGATTGCTCTTGGCCGAGGATTTTGTTCTTTGCCATATCCATATTTAATGTAAGCAGCAGCAGTGCATGCAGTCTGTTCATGCTCAGTCCCTCTCGTCTACTACTGCTATCCAATCTCCTCAAAATTGATGAAAGCATCAAAATAAGAATATGAATGAAGATGCACTACCTTTGCTAACTTTGCTAACTCGATGTGTTTCACTCGGTATTTGCAGCTTCAAGCAGGATTAACTCTGTCTTGTGCAAATGCTCAATAGGCAGGACTGAGCTGGGAGCAAGAGGAAGGGGGAAATCACAGTGTTAATATGGAGGTGAAACTCCATAAATGTATTTACAATTTTTTTTTTTTTTACAGGCAAATGTCTCACTTCTGAGCTAAGCACTATATGCTGCGAGATAATAAACATGATCCACTAAAGCACATCACAATCTCTATAACTTAGTAGATAGAATGCTGTCCAAATAGATCTTATACCCGTATTTTATCTTATTTTCAATCCATTCCTCACTTGGTCATATTAGTTTCGTATAAATCTGCTTTTATTTTAAATCAAAAAGCTTCCTTTGACTAATCTTCTCTAAAATAAAATTTTAAATTTGGATTGCAACAGCTTTTTTGGAACTTTTTTTTGTCCTGTTATTTGTTTGGATTCTTTCTGTTTGAAGAGGGGTCTTTGTTTCATCGGTTCAGATGACAACATCACCAAAGCCTACACTAGCTGAATTCAGGCGAGAGGCAGGATACACCCTAAACAGGTCTCCAGTCTGTAATGGGGCCACACACATTCCTAATTTAAAACCAGAGAGTGCAATGGGCAATTTTGTCGTGGCCGATCAACCTAACATGCATGTTTTTGGAGACTGGGAGTAAACCGGCGTACCTGGAGAAAACCCAGGTAAACACAGGAAGAACATGCAAACTCCACACAGAAAGGCCAGTGTGTGAAGCCTCGTCCCCAGCGACCTGACCTTCCCTTCTTGTGGTGAGCTCACTGTGCAACCCACTGCATCTCCGTGCAGCTGTAGGACAATTTCTTCCTAAAAATATTTTCTGTAAAATGATATATTGTAGTTTGTGAGTTTTCGAGGTTCAAAACAAAGTCCATAAGATTAGTTTGTATCCAAGTGAAACACACCAACAAACCAGCCTCACTGCCTCTAAAATTCACACCGAAACATTGTAAATCACACCAAATAAAAATCTCTAAATAGCAACAAGAAACTGTAAAACTGTTAAATTGTGTGAATCCTTTTTCAAAACATACTTTTTGTATGATTTTTGTAACTTTCTGCAAAGCTTTGTTTCAGACTTTGTTTAACAGAAAATTACATTAATTAGAATGACTTTTGACTGCCGCAATTTTAACATTAACTTATTGATAAGTGGATTGCACTATAAAAAAAAATATTGTTTTATGTTAAAATGTCAACTAAACACCATCCTGTAATTTACAAAGGAAAATTGAACACTCTAATTTTGGAGTTTCACTTGTAATTTTATGAGTATCATCCACTCTACTTATGATGCTAATGAGCTTCATAATGAGCTTCCATTCATTATTTTAATTCATTGTCCAATCAGATTCAAATAAAGAGTCCAACACTCTGCCATATCTTTAAATAATATTAATAAAATAAAAATTGAAGGCAGTCACTTTGCTGTTCAGATACTTTGCACATAAGAAGATACTGAAACCTTTAAAAAAAAAAAAAAAAAAAAAACTAAAGCATCTGACTTACAAGTACACTTCTTCTTTCGGCATTTCCCTTCAGGGTTCACCACAGCAAGTCAGTTTCTTCCATCTAACCCATCTGCTGCATCTTCTTCGGTCACACCAACTATCTTCATGTCTTCCTTCACTGTATCCATGAACCTCCTCTTTTGTCTTCCTCTAGTCCTCTTTCCTGGTGGTTCCAAATCCAGCATCCTTCTTCTGATGTACTCTCTCTCTCCTCTGCACATGTCCAAACCATCTCAGTTTGGCCTCTCTTACTTCCAAAACCTCTAATATGTGCTGGTCCTCTGATCCTGTCCATCCCGGTCACTCCCAGAGAGATCCTCAGCATCTTCATCTCTGCTACCTCCGTCTCTGTTTCCTGTCTTTTCCTCAGTGCCAATCAGTCTCTAGACCAATCAGCATGACCGGTCTCACCACGGTTTTGTAGACTTTCACTTTCATTCTAGCTGAAACTCTTCTATCGCACATCACACCTGATACTTTCCTCCACCTGTTCCAGCCTGCCTGAACACGCTTGTTCACCTCTTTTCCACACTCTCCAGTGCTTTAGACTGTTGAGCCTAAGTACTTAAAATCTTCCACCTTCTTTATTTCTTCTCCCTGTAACCTCACTTTTCCATTTGGATCCCTCTCATTCACACACATGTACTCTGTTTTACTCTGACTAATCTTCATTCCTCTTCTTTCCAATGCAAACCTCCACCTCTCCAGCTTTCTCCAGATTTCTATAAGTACATAGAAAACACCTGAACCAGAAAATGTGTCTAGAAAGCTCAGTAAGTTTCAGGACTAGAAATCCAGGTTCAGCTCCTTCTGTTTTAATGAAAATGTGAAGTTCCCTGATAAGAGCCCTCCAAGATACTTGGACAAAATATTGCAGCTTCTCATTGGGGATAGCTACTGAAAGTTTCACAAAAATCCACAAAATACTTTTTGAGTTATCTTGTTAACACACACCCACTTACTCACCATCACATCACTTTCTTGCCTGAGATCATTAGAGAGAAAACTTGACCAGTTTGACCCTGAAATGCCCTGTCTTTTTTTTTATCAAAAAATACTGTCATGATCCTCTCCTGTTCTGGACCTTTTGTCCTTCCTTGTTGTTCTACTCTTTGCAATAGTTCCCACAGCTGCTCTTGATGGCTTCTCCCTGATCTTAGCACCTGTGTTTTGTCTTTTAGGCATTGTCTCCTTCACCCTTCTGTCAGGTCATCTGTTGGTATGGTGTCTTGTCCTGATCAGTTCCCCCACCAAGTGTAGTCCTGCCATCCTGTACAGACCGCCCGGGACGTCTACCAGTTGCATCTGTGACCCCGTTTGTCCTCAATAAACTACTTAAAACTGATCTCATCTGGTCTCATGTTTCCAACACATGACAAATGTGTTTTTTTTGTTTGTTTGTTTGTTTGTTTTTTGACAGATTGCATTTTATTTAAACTGCTCACAGTCATTCAATACCAAGTATAGATTAGCTGATGATTTTTTGGATGCCATGTAATCAAAGGTCAAGGTATCAATGGTTCCGTTCCGTCGTCTTCCACTCATCCGGGGCCCGGGTCGCGAGGGCACTCAGACGGGAAGCCTAGGCTTCTCTCTCCCTG
Source organism: Neostethus bicornis (assembly GCA_902685375.1). Lineage (NCBI taxonomy): Eukaryota > Metazoa > Chordata > Actinopteri > Atheriniformes > Phallostethidae > Neostethus > Neostethus bicornis. Next base: position 14,496,420 of record LR738541.1, on the reverse strand, counting down.
GCTGCATCCTCCAGCTCACCCGGAAGGATCCCAAGTCGTTCCTTGGCCAGCTATGAAGTCACAAATTCTTAAAAAAAATAATGATCTCAAACCCTTGAGGGGTTTAACTGGTAACTGTTACTCATCACCAACTAAGGATGAATTAAAGTTGGGGGTGAAGGTTCATTGTTTGACACCTTGAAGTTTATTCTTGTTTTGAAGTAGATTTTTATGCCACAGCAGATCAAAATTTATTTCCTAAAAGTTGTGTTATGATTTGTTTTTTTAGTGTCAAAGCAAAATAAAATAAAAAAGTCGGACCAGATTTTCAGTCTTACGTGACCAGATGATTTTTTTTAGCAGGTAACAATCAGAGATGAGATGGATGTCGTCCTTTCATCCACATCTTTTCTTTCTTCTTCCTAAATTGCTGTTTTCCTTTCTCTGCTAATTCCTCTCCCCCTCTCTTGTGTGTCTGTCTGTGCATGAAGGGCGTGTGGGTACACAACGCTCTCTTCAGTGACCCGCCGCTCTGCTTTCTCAGCATCTCATCCGCTGCCTGGCAACGCTCAGTGTCCATGGCAACAGAGCCAACAAACGCCTCCACACCTATTCTCCCTGCACCCTTCGATTAGGGCTGAAGTGTGGAAATCAGGAGGGGAGATCTCACTGCAAATTAACAGAGGGCTTTAGGAGGTCTGGAGGTTTCAGAAAAATAGAATTGAAAAGAGAAGAATCCAGTAAAAGATGGAGTGTTAGGATGGACGGGAAAAGAGGTGAACTTAATTTCAGGAAACGATTTGGTTGTTCTAATTGGATCGATGAGAAAAAAGGAGGAATTTGTGTAAAAATGATAAACTTACAGATGGATTCATTTATTCATTTTCTGAACATCTTATTCCAGTCAGGGTTGCAGCTTATCCTGGCTGGTTTCAGGCAAGAGGCAGGGTACACCCTGAACAGGTCACCAATTTGTTGTAACTATTCACACCCACATCCATTCCTAGGGGTAATTTCACTGCAGCCAATCAACCTATCCTGCAAATTTTTGGAGGGTGGGAGGAAACCAGAGTACCTGGAGAAAACCCATGGATACACAGGGAGATACATGCAAACTCCACACAGAAAGAACAGTGTTTCAAGCCACAACCTATTGGTGTTTTAACCTGTAACCTCCTTGTAGTGAGGCCACGGTGCTAACCACTCCGCATCATGAAGTTTGAGTCCAAATTTATGTAGTTTGTAATCTTTTACATAAAATTTAAAATCCAAGACTGTTTAAAGAACCTGGAAAAGAGAAAAAAGTTGAAGCACATTTAAAAAGTTTTAAAAATACATGTTAAGACAGAAAAAAACACATTTATGTTTTTAAAATTGTTTTGCTTGAACACAAAAATAATTGGGCGGCATGGTGGCACAGTGGGTAGCACAGTGGCCTCACAGCAAGAAGGTCGTGGGTTCAAGTCCGACGTGGGGACGAGGCTTGGAACACTGGCCTTTCTGTGTGGAGTTTGCATGTTCTCCCAGTGTATGTGTGGGTTTTCTCCGGGTATTCTGGTTCGCCCCCACGCCCCACAGACATGCATGTTAGGTTAATTGGCCGGTGCCAAATTTCCCCTAGGAACAAGCGTATCTGTGTGTGTGTGTGTGAATGGTTGGTTGTGTGTGGCCCCACGACAGACTGGCGACCTTTTCGGGGTGTACCCTGCCCCTCGCCTTGAATCAGCCGGGATGGGCTCAGGCACCCCCCGCAACCCATAAGGGGAAAACGGATAAGAAGGTGACTGACTCACTGACAAAAAATCAGTCAAATCCAACGTGTCAAACAATCCACCTCCACCTGCCCTTTATCAGAAAGTCTTGCCAAAGCCTGTCCAGGCTGATTTCAGGTGAAAGGCAGGATACACCCTGAATAGGTTGCCAGTCTGTCACAGGGCCACACACACAGACAAGCATACATTCATTCCTAGGGGCATTTACGTACATGGCAGCCAGTCAACCTAACATGCTGGTTTTGGAGGGTGGGAAGAAACCAGAGTACTAATAGAGAACCCACACATACACGAGGAGAACATGCAAACTACACACAGACTCAAACCACCGACTTTTTTCCAGTAAGGCCACCGTGCTACCCAATCTAAATTGTAATCCTATATTTCCTCAACATGTGATTGGTGGCATCAGTGTCCAGGAAACCTTACTGACAGATTCTGGCTGTGTTATAACTCCTAGGCTGTTGGACTGAAGTTTTTTCAGTGATAACACTATTGACTGTAATGTGAGCCCAAATCCTCTGAGTGCCCTATTGTAATTTTTCCAGGTCCTCTTTCTCTATCCAAATCAAAGAATCACTCCGTTGCCTTTCTGACTCTACTAGTATGAACTCATTTTGTTGAAGTGGAAATCACTGCACCCCAATCACCTATGCAGTGACTTAGAGATGTTCTGTATTTTCTCCAATTAGAAAAGATGTTTTTGTGTTGTTTTGATTGTTGATTAAACAGTTAATTGTAGTTTCCATCTTTTTTATTATTTTTTCAGAGATTGCACTAAGTGCCTTTATTTCAAATGATGCTAGTAAATTTCTACAAAATAGAAAAAAAATTGGACTGACTAAATTCATATTGTGTGTGGAATTGGCAGTGGGATGGCTGAGAGCTTGTCATTATTATTTTTAATTGTATTCTATTTACTCTTCATTGTGGGTATTGTGTGCATCTTGAAAATGAATAAATATATGAAATATTTAAAAAAGAACTGTATTAAACATAATTTGCCACTAGATGGAGACAAAAGTCTAAAAAGGAATGAGTTGTCAGTTTGTGTGTGACCAGCAGAGGGAGACAAAAACTTGATTGTTTGTGTCCAGATCAAACTGTTCTGATTAAAAGTGTGAATTTTTTATTAGTAAATTATTTTAGGCAGAAAAACATATAAAAGAGCTTTTTGAAGATATTCAGTCATGTTGTTCTTTATTTTAAGATATCTGTTCACACATTTTTATTGATTCCATGCATAAACAAGTTGATGAGTTTTTTATTTGGTGACGTTTAAAACTGAAAAAAGAAAAAAAAAAAATAGATCAAATTTAATCTTTAACCACAAACTCATAAAACATAGTCAATCTGATTTATTGAGTTTAAATTTTTGCATGTTAGTGTTTCTAGTGTCATGAGGTTTTTTTTGCAAAAAACAGACCAGCAGATTTAAGATTGAGTGTATTTTAAAGTAATCAGTTTAATGAGGGTGATTTTTAGTTTGTAAAAATATTAGACAAATAAAAGTAGTTAGTGCAGAAAATATAATGGAAGTCACCAATTAAACTGAATACGTTTAATTTTTTAAAAAATGATAGAAAAAAGACTTCTTGAAAACCAATCCATGCGTACCTGAGAAATTCATGCACAGAGATGCATCAATCTAAGATATTTGAAAATATAATGATGAAAATCAATGTTTTTTTTTTTTTATCCAAAAAGACAGAGATTAAACCTCAAAATAGTGGGGAAAGAAATGACACAAAGTGGTTCAAATGCAGCAAATATTAAAGAAAAAAACACAAGATAAAACACGCACACATGCATCCTTTATTCCATCTACAACAGGGGTGAGAAAACTACGATCCGTGGGCCACATGCGGCCTGCCAAGATTTTTAATTCGGCCCTCTAAACGTAAAAAACAAATACATAGTAAACTTTTTTATTGTTTTTTCTCCCTATAATTCCAGAAATTTCTGGCAGTCACATTTTCTTGTTAGGATTCATTTGTTGTCAGAATATTTGACTTTGAATGTTTTTCTGATTTCCGGTTCAGAAAATGATTTTTCAGACTATTTTTGACCCCACTTACACATTTACTGTCTAACTGAATTGAATTTATTTTATGTTACCTGTTAGAATAACAAGATTATCTTCACAGCTGCATCCAGATGAACAAATAAAAATGAAGTTAAATATTATTGAAGCAAAAAAAATGTGGATGAAAAATTTTCATCTGTTCATCTTCCAATTACAGAAAAAAAAAGATGTACATTATTTATCCCTCAACAGGAAAATGTTTGTGCTACTTTACACCGCAGCAGGCTGCCAGGACAGTACCAATGGTGGGAAAACAGGAGAATAGGTGTTTTCCCCAAGGACACCTGGACATGAGCTCAGTAGGATTCGAACCAGTTTTTCAAATCCAGTTCGAAAACCTTGGACCATTCGCCCAGTCTAAGGGCGAAGGTTCTTACCACTGAGCCTTCGTCTCCTCAAAGATGGGAAGTTGATAGATTCACAAGGTTTGCAAGTGGAAAATATTTAGTTAAAAAAATTAAACTGAAACCAATAATTTGTATTGATCTGATTTAATCTAATTTAATTTAATTTCACTCTTTCACTCTTTGCTTGTATGATTGTTTAAAACATCCCTGATCTACACCTTTAAATTTTGTTTTTAAACATGTACAGACATTTTAAATATAAAAAATTAGTTCTTCAAAGTGTGTTTTTTATTAAACATTTAAGTAATTTGACCATCTTTATTTTTCATTTTGAATCCATCGTTTTGTTTTTAAATCTTCCTCCCTCGTCCTCTTCTTTTCCATCATCATTTTTATGTTCATCCTCCATCCCTCTTTTTTTCCTCCTCCTGGTGTGAACACAGGATTCTTTCTCTCCTGTTCTCCTCTCGTTGGATCAGGAATTCAGAAAGCTCTCTCACTTTTAATTTATGTGCATATTAATCTCCTCCATTGTAATTTCCACCGTGGGATCCAACATGCAAATGCACCGTGTGTGTATGCATGTGTGTGTGTGTGTGTGATTTTCTCCTACAGTCTTTAGTCACTAATCCACACACTCATTTTTTCATTTATCCTTTTATTTTTCAGTCACTTTTTTTTTAGACTTAATTAAACCTGAAATAATTAATTTTATTTGTGAATTTAGAGTGAAAGCTTATACACACATAAGCTGTGTGATAAAATATCAAATCTGCTTAAATCTGCTTAAATTTATGTCTTTTTTATTCAACTTGTGAAAATTTAGTCTAAAAATGCAGGAATGAAGAAATGTTTAATGGACATTTTACATTTTAAATAATTGGAAATTCCATTTTATTTAATTATATTTGATAATTTTTCTATTTGGCAAAACTTTCAATACATTTAATTTATTTCTATATTAAATATCAAAAATTATTTTATTTCTGACAAAATAAAACATCACTTGCACAAAATTTATACTGTTTTAATGAGTGTTTAGGTCATTTTTTTTAAGGTAAGCGTCCTAATTTTCAAACATTTTGGTCCAAATACATTTTGCAAATTTAATTGATTTTGATGTTTTTTTAAAAAACCAATATTGTTTAAACACGACTAAGAAAAAAATCCATTTTTAACAAAAAATTTTAAAGATTTTTTTTTATTCTAAATAAACTCTAAACTTTTGCTTTTTTCCAATTATTTCTCCTCCAACAAGTTTCTTAAACATTTTCCTTCTATTTTTTATATATATATTAAAAAAACAGTCAAATTTAAGTTTTTATTTGACTGAATCTGTAAATAATTTTTTTAAAAAAGAAAAAAAGTGACTTCATTTTCAGTTGCATCAATTTTTAATAAAATAAAACTAAAAATTCCAAATCAGTGTTTAAGATTTCAAGTTATTATTTTATATTTGAAGAAGGATTAAAATAGTAATATATAAAAACTTCCATAAGAAACATTATAATTGAATAAAAAGCAGGGTGATCCCAAACACCTGGAAATAAATTTTCTAGCATTAATAACCAATCTAGGATAATCTAGGGTAAAATAATCAATTTATCAGTCTGATTTACATTGTGTTTAGAAACAAGCACCACACACACACACACACACACACACACACACACACACACACCCTTATCTCTCTTCTTCTGCTCTTCTTTTACCATTTAAACATAATTTTTTTAACATGCGTCTGTTGTTTTTTTCCCACTTTCTTTCCTTCCATTATGAGCTCTGTTTGTCTTTTTTTTAATCTAATAAAATATCCTTAAAATGATGAAAGCATTTTATGAAACATTCATCTATTCATCTCTACAGATTATAATTTATCACATAAGAAGAAATAAACTCTCTGCCTTTTCGAATTCAGGCTGAAAAATCTGCTTCATTTTGTTTTCTTAACCACATTTTAAAAAATTAATTTCTGAAAAGATGATGATGTAATCAGACACATAAAACTGAAAATGTTCAGAATAAAGAAGCAAAAATGAACAAAAGTGTGACTTAATTACCAGGAATCAACAAAAATCTGCAAAAAATTTTAAATAGTTTTCAAGTTAGACTCAAAAAATGTCCAATCAATTGAAAAAAAAATCTACATTCAAATTAGAAGTTAATTGATTCTCTAATTTGATCAAATATTGTTACGAGTCATTTTAGTGGAAAAAAGTCCACTTAATTGTCTTTTAATTCCATTTCATCTATTGATTTTTTATATATACAATTTTTTATCCACAAACTGACTTAAAAAAATATTTAAGAACATTTAAAACTATTCAAAATCTTATCTTCAGAATTCAACTATTTTAAATTATTTTATATTTAAAATAAATTACAAGGAACAAGTGAGACACAAAACATATTTAACTCTAAATATTAATTAATAAATGCATATGATCAACATTTTATGCAAATGAGTGTTTATAGAGTTAAAGTTGAGAAAAGATGATTTTTTTAAAGCAAATTAAAAAACAGAAAACTGTTGAATCTTTTTGCCTCGTTTCATCATTTTCCATCTTTTTTCTCTCCAAATAAAACCCTGAATATGATCAAAGATTTTTCTCCCTGCTAAAGAATTTTACAACAAAAATACACTAATTTCACTTTAATTTTTCACCCTAAATTCACATTTTTATTTCATTTTAAACATGTGTAGATTTGATTGAACTAGTAAGCCTCCTTAGGCCTCCTGAGTGGACGACAGAAAGCTTTCCTCTTCTTCATCGAGCTGCATGAGGAGGAGAAAATCCCTCCAGCACAGACATGAATTTCTGACTCATTAGCATTTATGCAAATGACTTTCTAATTGCAGGGGTAATGACTCTGGCGTGGGAGATTTTTCACTCCGCCATGTTTTTTGTTTCTGCTTTCCAGGATGCTTTTTACCTTCCTGTGCGAAAAAAAGAAGAAAAAAAAGGACATTTTTCTCATTTCCAGATGCTCTTCTACAGGAATCCTGGAGTTTGGAGCCAAAAAGAAGAAATAAAAGAGCTGTTTTTACAAAAAAAGGAAGATGATTTTTATCTGTGGCATCTCGTCCTGGAGGATGGAGAGAAATATGGAGGAGAAGATGAGGTGAGAAATCATCTTTCTGTTACATGCACAATGAAAACGCTCAATGTGGTGGTTTTTTTTTTCTCTTTTCAAATAGACATTTTGAAAATGACTGTTACTTGATAGAAAAATAAAAATGTTCACCTTTTTCATCAAATTTCATATCTAAGAAATCCATTTGATTTGATTTCACTGCTTCAAATATTTTTTTATCGTCGATTCTGGTTCAATCAAATAAGAAACCAGGAAATTTTTGTGGCACGTTGTTGTTTGGTGAACTGGTTAGAAAAGACAGTGTGTGTATGTGTCTCTGTCTATGTATGTGTGTGTGTGTGGGTATGGGAGTGTCTGTCTGGTTTTGGCACAAGAAGGCTGTTTGGCTCCCACAGAGCTCCAACAATATGGGAAGATTTGGAGGGACAAAAGAGACGGAGCTTTGAGCTGCTGAGCACGTCTCTGACACTGGGAATGATGGGATGTACTGGGAGTGATGAGACACACTGGAAATGATGAGACATATTGGGAATGATGAGACATACTGGGATTGATGGTATTCACTTAGAATGAGCAGATGTTAAAGATGTCTGCCAAAGATGTTGAAGCTCGATTCATCCAAAAATTGAGAATGAAAAACTATTTTGGTGGAATTTTTAATATCCAAAGTTGAAACAAAATTTTCGCCATTTGTAATAAATCAACGATACTCATTAAGCCAGAATACTTAATGTTATAAACCGAACAATTTAAGAAACTCAACATAATAATGTTGGAATTACAATCAAGTTTAATATACAATTTTATCTGAAAAATGACTTGAAATTTTTTATTTTAACATATCATAAAAACAAAAAGAATTTCCAGTCATTTAAGAACTAATACGTCACTTCAAATGCTGAGTTTTTAACGATAGGATATTATTGATGATTCTTACCTCTTCTGAAAATGAACATGATATGTTTTGTTGGCTAAGAAATGCAGATTTCATAAAAAAATTAAAAAACATAAATACATTTATTCAATTTTACATCTGTTTTTGAAACAGCAAATTTCCCCTTCCTCTTGCTTCTTGCTTTGCCCCACCCCTTTGGCACGTACACCACACAGTGTAAATCTGGTTTGAGGATGGAATTTTAGTTTAAAGCGTATCCAGTACATTTAATTTCTACAGACGTCTCCAACACTAGAAAAGTTTCTCAAGAAAAGTTTATTACATCAGAGATATAGTAAAGCTAAAAAAAAAGAAAGAAAAGAAAAGATCTAAAATAGATCTTATGGGTTTTTAAACTTGTGAAAAAAATTGATAAAATATTTAAAATAAAAATACAACCAAATAAAAATAAGGTTAATTCAACGATAAATAAGTCAGAATAAGATAAAATTGCAGAGGACCACACAATAAAAAAGAAGAATAAAAATCGGTTTAAAAACACACTTAAAACAGATGGTGACGTTTTAACATTCCACAGCTCATGGACGACAACAAAAATGCTGAAGTGTAATAATTTAGCAAAGTTAGCGTACTTATTTTTTAAATTCTTGTTTTGGTGTAATTTCATAATAAAATGTGTGGGGAGGGAGAGCAGCACCTGAGGGGAGGGATCGACTGTAAGCCTTCTTGCTAATATTTGAATGAGGACATGGCAGAGATAAAAATAAATGGCCAAGAACAACTTCATGTTGGAATAGTATCTGGATGGGAAAGCTCGTAAAATACTCGAACACATCGGTCGGTCAGTCAGTCACCTTCTTAAGTGTCTGTCCATTGCAGAGTTCAGAGGGTGGGCAGGGGTGCTGGAGCCTATCCCGGCTGAATCAAGATGAGAGGCAGAGTACAATTTGAACAGGTCGGTGTCTGTCGCGGGGCCACAACCATACTCACACACATTCCCAGGGGAAATCATGTAGTGACCACTCAACCTAGCATGCATGTTTTTGGAGGGTGGGAGGAAACCGGACTCCGACCTGCCGGAGAAAACACACGCATACACAGGGAGAACATGTAAACTCTACACAGAAAGGCCAGTGTTCCAAGCCTTGTCCCCACCCGGGACGCAAACACGAGTGAATGAAAGTAGAAAACCACTTCAATCATGTTCTTACGTGAGAATAGCGTTCAGAAACCTCAAAAAAGTTTACATGATACACCCTCTTTGAGAATTTTATAAAACAAACAGCTAAACTTGTGAAAATTTTAAAACTTCTTCATTTTTCTTTTTAATTGAGCCCTGAACCTCAGTTTACTGCTTGTTGGTTTTGACTTTCATTATCCAGCTGAAGAGGACTGAAATGGACCGAGAGTGAGATGGATGTATGAATACAGATAGATTTACAGTATGTGTGTATAAGCTAATCACACATTGGGCAGGTTGTTAGTTTCCTGTTTCTTGGATTCTGTAAGAAATGTAATGAGATGTGAAGAAATGAAAACTGATTTGTTGTTCTGGCAGCAACATGATGGCTGGACTCCATCGGACAGGAGGAGACTCAGTCAATAGCTAAACAGATGTAAGATTTCATCTGTTTTTTCTTTAATGGGACAAAAAATGTGTAACTTGGTAAAACAAAGTTGTCAAGGTTATTTTATCATTTTTGTTGCTGGGGCTTGATTATTAGTTCTAAAAACTGGTTTTGATCAGTTATCTCCAATAAGATTTGTTTATTTTGAAATTAAAGATAGCTGCATTTTTACCCCTTTTTTTAACTTTGTGCATCTATCAATGAAACCTGTTATGAATAAATGATCTACTTTTAAATTCAATTATATTTTATTTGTATAGCCCAAAAATCCTAAAAACCGATCGGTGGGGATAAAATAAGAAACCTCATGGTGATCCACATTAAAGCGAGATCTCTCCCCGAGACGAGCATCCAATGTGTCCAAGACTATTGTTTAAATATGATCTTATTCTACTCTTTCCATAATTTCCATTATCTGTCAACAAATTTAATTAAAATACTGTAATAGTCATTCTTTTCACTAAAAAGTTCTCAATTTTATCGACTCTGCAGCTTTGAAAAATAATTTTCAGCTGAAAAAAACAGCAAAACTTGTGCGTTGTTTTTATAAAAAGTATAAAAATGTTTCAGGCAGTAACTTTTTTGAAAACGTTTAACTGTCTCAGATTAAATGAGCAAAAATTCAAGAGATTGTAAAAAGTTTCAATTCAGATTTTTAAAGGTTTGATTGTTAAATAATCAGTGAGTTTATCCTTTTAAAGGACTTCACAATAAAAAGTAAGCAATAAAAAATTATCTTCTAAGTGAATGCACTACTCATTATTAGATTTTGATTGAATTCAAAGTTAAAATGCAAACTGGGCCAAACTTGCCATTTTGTTCATTTTTTTTCTACAAATATTCTAAGAGATCCTTCTAAAAATGATCACATCTAAACTTTTAGATTTTAATACTTGATGCAGGATGAAATGTAAAGTTTTAACAGTGTAAAAATATTTTGAAAGAAAAAAAACTGATAAAAAACTGACAAATTCTATGAGAACCACAGCTGAATGTCGAAAATAAAAGGCCACGTTTTAAACTTTCAGTGAGTCTAACCAAACTTTTCAGTTTCAAAGATGAAGAGTTGGTTTGTAATTTTTTTTATAGTTTAGTGCTTCATTTAAAACATTGCAAACAAAGTCAAGAGAGAGAGTAAAATGCAAATTCACTTTTTAGATGTTTGAAGATGTTTAAATGTTTTTCTCACATCAAAAAACGTGCTTAAATTGGTTTTCTATTTCATTCATGCATGTATTAGCGGTTTGTAAGTTTTCCCTCGTGGTAATCAGGTACTATTTAAACATCATGGATTTTCTTCTCTGCAGAAGAAGAGCGTTTTTATGCAAAAGTGACATTTTTATGTGAATGCATCAAAATATGATCATAAAAGTATCTACCCTGTCTTTGAAACTTGATGTGCAAGCCTCAAAGATTTACACTGTGTCGTGCACATCCAGTGGGGGCCAGACAAAGTGGGGAGCGAGATGCAGGAGAAATGTACAGTATCAAAAATGGGAATGAAAAACTGTATTGGTAAACTTTTTGGGGAATGTTGCTTTTCTGAGTTCATAAAAGGAACACTAGCGACAACTTTTGGTCCAACTCTGCTTCTTAAGTGTTTATTTTTTAGTTCTAAATCCACTGTTGTGTGTGTGTGAGTGTGTGTGTGTGTGTGTGTGTGTGTGTGTGTGTGTGTGTGTGTGTGGTGGGGGTGGGTGAGTTCTGCCGCCCTGTCCTGCCTGATGGGTGCTAATGAACTTGGGATGTGGCACCACAATGCCTAACGGCCCCTGGTGCATCCCAGTGCCCGGGTTCCCATGCAGCCCATGGAAGAAGACAGAGGGGTTGATGAGGGGAGGAGAGGTGATGAGGGGTGAGTGGAAGGGGGGCGTCTGGATGGTGCATGGTCTATTGTGCCCAGTCCTTTACCCCATTAGGCAGCACCATGCACCCCTTTCCCAGGAGGAGCTGGAGGCCTGCCGGTAACCAGGAGAGAAACAGTAGCTGCATTTAGAGTTTCATCTCCAGGAAAGCGTCCAAAATGTGGTAAAAAAGAAAAGGGGAGCCCGGAACATTAGTGGGCAGAGAACCCCCCCTCGGACAACAAACCGGCGGCTGACAAAGTTGTCTCTTTGGCAGTCGCGCCTCCTATTCAGCCGTTAATTTATTCAAAGGAGATTTTTATCCCTGCGATCTGATTATTATGATAATCAAGTGACCCAGACCCCCTTTCTGGGCTCTTGTCTGTGGACTGCGGGCTCAGCGGTGACAGTAAAAGCTGATTTGCACGGTTTTCACCCCCCTGTTCACATTCCTGGACTCCTCCATCAAAGAAGCAGACAATGAGAAAGTGGAGGTGCGCACCAGCCTCCATCAGGGGCCTTGTGTCAAACAAATACTAGTAACCAGACAAGATTACATGAAACTATATAATATAAACTAATATAATCCCACATGAGCCAAAACCAGGCTGAAAACGAAACACAATATGCTCCAAGTGTAAAACACACAGTGAAGCAGGTGTGGAGTCACAGGGGCGAACCTAGATCTGTTAAATAAAGGTGCTGACGACCCTGAAAGTGCACAGAGGGCAAAAACTTAGTTCTTTAAAAAATTAATCAGAAGCTCCAAATGACAAATCTTTCATCAATTATTTGCTATTTATTTTGTGAGATATAAGAACATTCTGGAATCAATAAAAAGTACGTTACCATAACAAAACTGTTCCACAAACCTGTAGAGGTTTGCAGAAATATTGCAGAGGGTCAACATTTTGAATTCATTGAAAATTGCGTAAAAAAAATGTAACTGAAGTTACTTTTACTTAATCAGACAAATATAAATTTAAAGACTTTAATATTCTGTTACATTTATACTTTTTTTTTTACATTTACATTTTTGCAAATTTGACACCACAAAACAATTTTATCTTTACGTTTTCAGAATCTTTGATTCAAGTCACTAACACTTTCGTACCTTCATAGCCGGCCGTAAGTCTTCCGAAAAATGTGCAGCAGAAACAAAACAGCGTCAATTTTAAACCAATGACCAGAACTTTAAAATGTATGCATTTTAGATTTAATTGAATGGAAACAAAACAGTTTATAGGTTTAGCAGGTGTGTGAAAGTCCAGTCCTCGAGGGCCAGTGTCCTGAAGATTTTCATTGTGTTCCTGGTTCAATACAGCTGATGCACATGAAGTGAAATCAACAACCATTAAAATTTGGCACAATGACTCGTTAACCTGAATCAGGTGTGTAAATGTAAGAACACATGGAAAACCTTCAGGACATTGGCCGTTGAGCACCGGACTTTGACACCTGTTCAGAGCCTAAAAGTACCACATGTCAAAGGTTCAACAAAAGGTTCTGACATGTGATTAATATTCGTTACTATTTAAGTTAACCTTCATGAAGCATAAATTAAAAAGACTTGGAAAAACCAAAGTAAATATAAAGCACAAAAATTGTTCTTTTTTTGCTGCTCTTATTTTTTAAATAAAACTCGGCTTCAGTTTCTTTTCTCTGTCTGGTATTACAATTATGAAGTTATTGTGTCAGGCGATAAAAAACTAACTGTATCAAATCAAATTGAAAGAAAGTTGAGGTAAGTTTTTTCTAAAAAGCATGCTTTATGTCTAAAACTATTCAAAATGATTTTCATAAGAACATCAAAGACGTTGAAGGAAACAGAAGAAAAAGCAGGGCTAGAATATTATGAAAAGTAAGTAAAAATGACTTTCTAACTGGAAAAGATTCACAAAAAAATCTGTTAGCACAAAAATGCATCTCAAAAACAGTCATCCATCTCTAGAGGGAAACACTAGAATTGATAAGGGGGAAACAAAAAAATTTGTTTAAAATTTTTTTCTCATTTTTGATGGCCTTAATTTCAAAGTTCATTGGCCCAAATATGGCCCACAGACCATAGTTTGCCCACCCCTGCACAAAATCTTATAAGATTTCATCGAGAACTGAATTATCTTTTTTTCTTGGTTGATGGGCTAAAATTAAAAGTTCGTCGGCCCACATGTGGCCCACATATGGTCCACGGACCATAGTTTGACCATCCTTGCACAATACCTTACAAGATTTTATCGAGTACTGAATTATCTTTATTTCTTGGTTATGCATCGATCACAGCAGTACTGAAAAAAGTTATTTCCTGAGTTCTTTGGTTACATTAAAAGATTTTGCTGCACAATTAAGAGCATAACAGCTATTTGTATTTTCTTATTTTATCTTTATGATTTATTTTGTGTTCTTACCTACATGCACACACAAATCCCTGTGCAAGGATCAGTAGTGCTGAAGTATTTTTGGTCATTGGACCACAATGAAACACTGAAATTACAAGCAATTAAAACACAGGTTACAGAGCAGGAGACTGAGGACATGCAGAATTTGGTAGGATCTTGCTAGTCATAGAGACAGATTCACACAATGGGGAGGAAGTTTTTTGTGGTGTTTAACATTTATTAATAATTAATGTATATATTGATATAACTTCATATAATTTTGGAATAAAAATCTGTATTACAGTAATCTGTGGCAGTTGTAATGCTATCAAAAAGTGTGATGTGAATGAATGTGAATTGTGCACAAAGACCAATAAACACATGCCTTGTGCATGCAAAGTGACACACACACACACACACACAATTGAAAATAAAGTTGATTCTGATGGTAAATTTTGTTCAAATCCTGAAATTTTGGTTGAATTTAGCAGATTTCTTTACGGAATTCTGCAGCTTTAATCACTACAATCTTGACTTTTCCATCCTCACACACTCATGCTTTCTTATTCTAAGAGGGTGGGGACAAAGCCAGACCTGCAGCGTGTCAGAAAATTGGGAGGGTCTTGAAGGTTTTATATGTTTTTTAGAGCAGGCATGTTTTAAAGTTCATCTCACATGTGAGGAGTGATGGTGAGGCACAGAGCGGACAAGAGGAGGAGGAGAGTGGGGGGAGGCTAGATCTCCCACCTCCGGGAGAAATAATGGGGATGCTAATAAAAAGAGGAGGAAAAGCCGTCATGTGAATGGATGGAGAGAGAGAAACGTCACAAGCAGCCGCAGCCATGAAGAGAGTGCGCTCCAGCATGAGGACCACTTGCTCTCCATCTGCACAGCGCACCGCTCCTGCAGCAAAGAACTGCCTGCCATGGCGTGAGTATGACAGATTCTCATCATTTATAGTCTTAAAAAAGGGAGAAATAGGAACTATTATTTGTTAAAATGAATGGAGGATATGATGCATGCATAACGATGCTGCATGCACATGCATGTCTGAGAGAAGAGGTTCATGGGCGCTGTTTCAGCTGCACTCAGAACAGATTTACATGCTATTTTAATTCTCCTTGTCGGTTCCATTCAGGGAGGTGATGCTCAAAATAAATCGATAGATTAGACATGTTTGCGCCAGATTTGATTTTTAATTTTTTGTTTTAATTTGCAAATAGTGCTCCAGAGATGTTGTGAATGAAATTGCGTCTTCCATAAAAAAAGGAGTGGAAACACACTTGATTTCTGTGTGTGTGTGTGTGTGTGTGAGAGAGAGTGAGATTGAAACCCAACAACTTCTAATTGGATCTTCTCTGAAAGAAAAGTTACACTTTTCAGTTTCCATGACGCATTGTACGTGAGGTTGCTTTGCGTCATTCACGTGGAGCCACAAAGACCAAAATTAGCAGGGTCATTTTTAATATAATATTCTAAATTAAAACAGCCAGATTTGACATAAATTTACACCATCTTAAAGGGACAAAACCAGTCTTAAAGCTTCCATGTTGTTCATCTTCATGCTTCTTTTATCTGAGAATTGCATGCGTAATAACCCAAAATAGAACCGTGCACAATAAGAGTTACCACATAAAGAGATCATAAGGCCAAAAGATCCCATGCACACGTGTACAGGCCGAACAGGCCTGCAAGCAAGCACGTGTGTCCCTAAAAAACACTTAGAATGGTTAGATCTGCAAAGATGTGGAAAAAAGAGGGGAAATAAGACAAAAATGTGTTGTGTTTTGTATGAAAGGTTTCAGATTAACATGACAGTGCATGTGTGATGAGAAAAAATAGAATTACCATGAAAAAAAATGCAGCTGAATTTCAGGTGAAAGTAGCTCCACTAATTATGGATTTTTATTAGCTTATCAGATTAATTAGTTGCAGATTTTCATTTTACACACACAGAGAAACAGAGAAAATGATGTGCATATATGTGGGATTTTGTAGCACAGAACACACCCTCACACCTCAGCAGCAGTCCATTGGGTTAGTTTGGCTGAATGCTTTACATCAGCATCTCAAAAAATTAGTCTGAGTTTGTTTATAAAATATGATCAAACTTTTTTGGACTGTGTTGGATAATTAAGCTTCTTTTTCTAAAGTTAGACATTTGATATTTTTTTCTCGTTATTATTCTTTAATAAATACATTTTTATCCAAATGTTTTAGCAAATCAGCTTTTCTTAACTTGGATTTAAAGGAACAATTCAAAGGAGTCTAATTTAATTTAAAAAACACCATGATTTTAATTGTAAAAGGGAAATTTACTGAAAAAAATTGTGGACACTGATAGTTTTGAGTTCAAATGAATTAATTAGGTTGTTCTATTTTTTGCATATCTTTGTTTCTAAGCCCACACAGCCCATGTTTTTCTCACTCATTCTCACTCCCTCTGTCTCTCTCTCTCCCTGTTTCTCACACACACACACACACACACACACACACACACACACACAACCTCTCCACCGCATCCACTTTGCTAATCTGTGCATTCACATTTAAATCTGGGTCTAACATGCACATATGACAGCTCATTGTGTGCATAAATGTTGCTTTTGTTGCACAAAAATGACGCATTTAGCAGCAGAATTTCCACCATTTCAGGAAAGTTCTGCAAAATTAATCAAATGTTTATTTTTAAAATAATAAATTAATAATTCTGAGTTCTATCTTTACACATTTTCTCCACAATTAAAAAGGAGGGAATTTGTTGACGTCATGCAGATGCAAGCCAATGGTGTGACTTGATGAGATTTGTTTAAATGGTGAAAAGACAAAAAAAAAAATCTCTTTATTCACTCTTTACTCCAGCTTTCAGTTTTAGTTGAAGAAAAAAAGAGAAAATGATGAGAAAGCAAGTTTATTAAACTTTTTTTTAGCTTGTATTCAATTAAAAAGATTTTCCAGCTCAATTTCCTCAATTATCACATAGTCCAGTTTTATTAAAACATCAAAGAGTAGAACAAAAAAAAGCTAAAAATAAGCAAAATAAAAAAGAGTAACTTGATCTGAAAAGTGTTGGAATTTAATGAGGTTTTAATATAAACTCTTACACACGAATAAGCCGGTGTTTAATGAAGGAACTATTAATGACAATAAGAGCAATTTGCATCTAATTAATTCCCTCTTTCCTAGCTTTGAAAATATATCTGCATAAAATGAGTCATTAAGCTCACGGTGGGAATTTAACGTTTTATTGTTAACGTTGCCTCATTTCCATTTATAATAAAATAAAAATATTATTTTTAATAAGAGAACACAAAATATTACATAAAAAAATAAAACACACTCGTCAGTCCTGTGATTCTAATCATAGAAAATGAATATTTTGCAGGAAATAAAGGATCATTTTTTATATTAATATGGGATTGCTTGAAATTATTTATTTATTTTGTGGATGCATTTAAATATGCGCTTTACAGCAGAGTGTAAATGTGTGTGTTTGTGTGTGTGTGGGTGTGCGGCTGCATTTACAATTGGTGCATATTTAGATTTCAGCTGGAATGTGTGTGAATTTTGTCTACCATAAGTCAAACAGGTCAAGCACAAAGTGTGTGTGTGTACGTACCGTATGTATCAATATATACACATATGTGCATGTTTTCTTGAGTGCCTATGTGTACAAATCTGTGTGTGTATGCATGTGTGTGGTCTTGTGTCGATATTTATGCACATATGCACATGTGTGTACCTTCATGTTTGTGTGTGTATGTTGGTGTGTGCATGCTCGTGTCTGTATATATCTGCATATGTGCGTTTCTGTGAGTATGCTCGTGTATATGTCTGTCAATGTATGCAGGTGTACACCTGCGGTGGTTTGCACGTGTAAATGAGTGTGTAGGCCTCCATGTGTGTATATGTATGTCCTTATGCACATGTGTGATGCATTCAGTGACACATTGAAGGATTTTATTGTTAAAAGGCTTTTGTGTGTCCTTGTGGGAACGGAAACAAAGCGCCTTGGAGAAAATCTGTGTCATGTTGACGGCTCTCCATCAGCACCAGTAGATATTTTCAAATAAACTCTGTGGTAATGCAGTCTGCAGAAGAAGAAGAAACCTGCTGCTCATTGGAAGGACGATACCGCCTTTTCTTCTCGCTTCTTGGTGTCATGGTTTGAATGTTGAGTTTTGTGTGGGTGGAAGTGGTGTGCACGCCTCGTTCCCCTTTCTTTCTCTCAGTATCTCTCCATCTCTGCTTTTGGCTGCTGGGTGGTGGTGTTATTGAGGGAGGAGCTTGGATCTGGGCACAGAGAGCAGTTTTAATTAGACGGGGGCTAGTGCCATGTGCCAGCACGCCATTTGTGTGTGTGTGTGTGTTGGGGTGTTTTCTACATTTTTATATGTAAAGACACACTACATGTTTTACTTTTTTTGCACAAAATTCGGATATGTTTGCACATTTGAAAAAAAAGGATATTGTGTTGTTGTTTGGTAAATATTTTGATTTCAAAGCTTTTATAGATTAACATGATTCCGTTTATCAGCTCAAAAATGTGGAAATCCCCAGAAAATATTTTGTTAACATTTACTGAGTCTTACTTCGTTTTTTTTAAACTGGAAATTTTCCTATCTTTTTGCTCCCCTTTTCGTCCCGCCCCAGGAGCAAGTGCATGACACAGTGTAAATCTCTTTGTGGTCTCAAATACATTGTACAGTAAGGAGGTCCCAATCAAGATTTTTGCCCTAAAGTTAGAGTCATTTGATTTTAAGTATTTTTGCAGAGTTCCAATTTAAAACTTTTGTAATATATTAATAATCAAAGTGAGCAAATGTACAAACAAAGCTCTGACGCTCCAGAGAAACTTGCACCCCTATTATGAAGATATGCCCATGTTTTGTCCAGTGACGCTGTTTTTGTGTTGAATTGAAATGTGTAACTCTGTATCATCTCAAAATGAGGATATATATTTACGAGTCATGATCAGGAGGTAACGTCTGATTCTGGTACATACCAAGTGTAAACTGTTTCTAGATAGCAAAGCTAGCGTTAAATTTTTGTATTCTTTTTTCTATACACTTGCATAAAAATGACACCAAGTGGGAGCATAGCAGCTATACCTCTGCTGCAAAATCGAAATCCGTGGTCAAGAGCAACTTGGCTTTTGACGGGATCTGAATTAGATGGGAAAGTTTGCAAATTAATCAAAGTTGCATGAATCAATTAGAAAACATTTCAGGTATGTTTCTAATGTGGGAATAACATTCAAACATGGTAGAAACCCCCAAAAAGTGGATTTAGTAATCTGGAGTAATAAATTCATCACTGCAATGTCCTTTCATCTTGGCGTCACCAGTTGGAGTCATGTCGATTAATTGGTGCATTAAAAATAAAAGAAATGTAGATTTTAATAGACATTAAAAACCTCAGTCAATCCCTTTTGTATTGTGGACAAAAATAATTGACCCACAGCCTCTCAATCACTCCAACTTCCTAAATATGCCTATTGATTGGAAACAAAAACACTGGAGAAACCAGAAACGATGAAGGTGAATGTTGTCCAATATTTGTAAAGAGTTGCTAGAAAACCTTCCATACCGACTTTAAATCCGGTGTAAAAGTTTCTTTCCCTTCATATCTGTGCGAGTGCATCTTAAAATCCTGATACGTATCTCTGCTTTGGCTCTGACCCCAGGCGTTGGACGGCTGCTTTGGCATCAGATAATGTAAATTAAGACAAACCAGTTTCTTTTGTAGTCAAACAGCCGGGATCGTCTTTTAATTTAAAAATGCATTTGGGTCATGGTGGGGGGCAGTGTTTGAAGACATCACCCTCCCACTGAGCCAGTTGGTGGGTAAAGCGGGTGCTCTGTAGGGATGGGCGCCGGACTTGAGAAGTAGACGGTTGGTGCCATAACTGGCTCGGACCGGATCTGTAACTTGATTTTTTTTTATTTGTTCATCTTACGGATTGCTTTAGAGTTGTAGTTTTTTTTTCATAAACAGGCATCAATAGAGGCTTTAACTAGGTGAAAAGAATTCTGCAGCTGGTCAAAATGGCATTGGGGATTTGGGATAAACGAATGGTCAAACCATCAGTGGGACGTGGGAAGTTGAGAAAAAAGACCTGAAGTCTGAACTGTAAACATCCTTGTTTCAGACTGACAAATTTTATTCATAAAGTTACAAACCACATAAAATTATAACAGTCCTCTTTTTTGCTTACAGGTCAGAACTTGTTTCGTGTTTCTTTCTCTGTGATTTGAGAGGATGGGTGGCCTTAGGGGTTGATTGTTATCTTTGGTTATCTAGCTGTATGAGTGGTGTAGATTCTTCATAAAGCTAGATAACCGAAAGTAACAAGAATCCCATTACACACCTGGAAAGGCATCAAGACCCCAAACACATCTCCTTCTAAAAGAAAAAAAAAGAAAGTCCATCAAAAGAAGTGTTTCTTTACAAGAAATGGACAAACGATGACATCTTAAAACAAAAAGGTAAGCAGTATGATTATGATGTTGAAACATTTGCATTTTCTGCAAAAAAAATGTTTTCTTATGCATATTGCATCCAGTGGCAGTGAGCCATAACAGTAAGGTTGGTGCAACAGGATAACTTTTAATCTAATAAGCCCCATGATCCCTGTGTGTGAGGCTGCATGCAGGAGCTTAGTCTTAGCATCACATGGCTGGAAGAAAAAGGCCTGGTCTGATTCACCAAAGCCGGTGGACTTCTGACGAGTCCTTTAACTACTCTCTGTTAGTTAATCAGGTTTGTTAGGCAAACACTCATTTTACTTATCTCCAGAAGTTTTTGTTGTCCCCATCACATTTTTGGCATTAAAAGAACATGCTATGTGTAAAGAATGTAGCTCATTTATATCACAGGAGCAGCATGCAGTGCTATGAATTATACATATGTTCCTACATGGATGCAATTGTGTGAGTTAAGCATGCTCCCTCTGAGTTAATCTGACATCCCAATGGCCTGCTGGTAGCTAAGAGAATTTATTTGTGGCAGTTTTGTTAAGTTAGCCGTTGTTTTTTTCTCTTCCTTTTCACCTCTTTTGCACAATAAGATGTTTGATTTGGGGTTCTGGCCGTGTTTGATTTGACGTGACAGTAGGCTTGGACTCGTATTCACCACGGCAAAATCTCCTCCTCCTGAGTTGCTACCATGTGGGAAGGCCTGATAGGATTTTTACTGAATGCTGGTGTGTGTGCATGCAAGACTCAAAGGGGTGTGGTCCAGGAGCAATCAAGCAGAAAGTACCCCCAGTGACAAGATCCATGAGTGAGAGCAGAGAACAATCTCAGCCTTTAGGTTCTTTGCTGGAACTCATGGTGAGGTGTAATTGGTCAATCAGATCTTCATCCTAAAGGTCTCTGATGGCTGATTGAAGGTGTGATTTCTGTTCTGCCCATCAAAGCAAGAGGGTCACTCCTGCAGAGAGAGACTTGCTAAGAATTGTTCCAAAGGTCTCAAAGCTGTGGTGCTGCAAGGCTGGAAGTGAAACACATATTCTTCTTGGTGGTTTGCTGTCGCAACATGCTTCACCTAAGAGATCTCCCCTTGACTCAGATGTATTCAGCTCGACATGGCACGAGTAAGGAACAGTTTCACAAAGAAGCAAAATATCCAAACAGCCTTGTCCCGTAATGTCAATCTCATCTAGTCCTGCAGATGCCGTCGTGCTGCATTGCAGGTGCTTAGTGTGACATTTGAGCTCAGCCGGTAAGAGAGGAGAACGAGTGGCTTCACAGGAAGTGACGGCTTGAGATTCAACCTACTTGAATAGAAAAGTAGTACTTGGTTTCTAATCAGTTTTCCTGCATCACCACCATCAATGTGTGGTTTTTTGTTTCCTTTTCAGTGAATAACATCCAGAAAGTACCATATGAATGGGTTTTGATCTAAAATTTATGAACAATTGGAATGTTCCTGTACTGTACCCACATCACCAATAGCCAATTCCTGGCTTCTGTGTTATGTGGCTCTGTTATGTGGCCCTGATCTCCTCCCTAGATTCTCCCACCTATTTCCACCAGGAGGAAGCCAATCTGATGATTTCTTAAATTTTATGGCTGTAGACTTGGTTTAGTTGGATGCCTTGCTTGTACATCCTGGAGGAGGACCTTTATTTGGATCTCCATGAGGTTTCGTCGTTTATCCAACTCTGATTTTCTATTAGGAGTTTTTCTTACCAAGAAAGCCGGCCTAAGGGTGGGATACTCTGAGGTCTTTTTTAGTTAGTTCAAGAACTGGCTGTTGTTCATCTTAAAACTTATTTTTGCGTGTGAGTGCGCAATTTTTTTTCAAGTTTGCCGAGAGAAGTCCATTGAGACAAATGTGTTGTAATATTGGGCTAGATAAAAAAAAATAATTAAACCTTTAGATATTTGCACATGTAATCCAGTCATATTTATGATAAATTTGGTACATTACATGTCTAAAAGAGGCTGTTTTTTTAGATTTCTTGAGTGAAATGATATTTTTGCTCTGCTTTTTGGTAAGGTCTAACATTGAGGCTAAACAGGAACTGAAGCCTTGGACAGATTTTGTTTACACTCTAAGCAATGCCTTAGGAGACGCATGTCATAGCGCGGCTGCTTTGTTCTAGCTCGGTGTGTGGCACAGTTATATCACTAACACTTCCCACCAGGGACACCAGAAAAGAGTGTGTTAGCTTGTGCCTGCTCGGAAATCGAATGGAGATGGAAGATCTCCTAAAAACCACCTCAGGGTTTTTGCTGTCTTTGTTTTTCTGTGCCCCAGGCTGCATGTGAAATGGTTAGAAGGCAGTGGTAGAGGAAAGGCAAAAGAGTTTTGGGGGGGGTGAAGGTTTGTCTTAGTAGGCAAGCAGATTTAGACTCAAAGTGTCAAATTGAAAAACAGCCATTGTGATTGGGTTTTTCTGCTCCCCCACCAGTAGACTTTACAGTCAATAGAGCCAGTCTACTTGTCACCAAAGGACAAAGCGTCCTTTTTCCTTCTTTTCAGGCTTGTCGGGTCCAAGCAGCCAGACAGTTTTCTGAATAAGACCCTGTGATTCTTGTCCCCTTTTTTCTGCCTTTCTTTCTCTAGTCGGAACACACCGACAGGGCTGGAAAGCAAAGCCAGACTATGTTATTTTGTACAACATTGGCAGTTCCCCCCCTGCGACCCCAGAGCTCAGAGAGAAATGAAAGTAACTTGGGCTGTTGCAAAGTCAATGTGCCTCTTCAGACAAAAGAGATTAAGTTTGGCAACGTAACAGTAACAGGTGGACTTTGTACCCAGACCACACTGAGAGTGTCCAACCCAATGTTGTCTTTATATGGAGTAGTTTATTCATAGCTTGATAAGATGGGAGTTTTAGGTTTTACTTTTTTTGTTTAAAAGCACTACAGAAGATCTGTTTTCATCACTGACTGCCCAGCAAATCTTTGTGAAAACTGGTGTTAAGTGCTCAGACCCGGCTTGGTCTTTTTTTTGGCTTTGCGTCTCAAACCAAAAGAAATACTTACAGGAAGTTTGAGTCATTGACAGGCAATGGTTTTTGCTCAGCGTACAAAAAGATTCGCCGAGGTTTTTAAGGTCTGAGTCGGAAGTTTATGGATACGTAGTCCTACCAGTGAAGGTTGCTTTAAGTACTGATACCGAAAAGAATCCATCTTCTACACCACCTCTAAGCAGAAATTCTTTCTCTTCTTTATTTCAACATTTCTCACACACATTGCCTAGTTTTTCCCAAGGGGATTCTACAGATATCTTTAGTACCTCAGCAGTGTTTACCCAAGGGAACAAGCTAAAGGTAAATAATGAGAAATATCATACAAAATGCAGCGCTGGATTGTAGCATCAAAATTTTTATATTTAGAACCGAGACAGTGATGTTCAAGGGGAAAAGTAGCTTTCAAAGAGAACGAGTGAAGCCTTTTTTCTTTTCAAACCCTCAGTATTTTCAACCACATCTAATCGTGTTATTCAGAAACAGTACAAACAGAAACACTCTGAGCAAAACTGTGCATACATGTTTGTTTCAGCTTTTACTCTGTCCTCAGAAAAGCTCATTCTGGTAAAATGACTTGGCAAAGCATCCAATAGAGAGTCTGTTCAGTCTGAAGCTGCTCTGACTGCCATTGTCTAGCTCTCTCTCACACACCTACGTGTCCAGCGTAAGCACACAGTTTCATTGTTGTGTGAGCTGTTAATATCGGAGGCTTCACAATGGCACCCATTCGCCATATTTGCATAAGGCACTTTTCCAACAAGGACCTAGAGAGGGCTTGAAAGCTGGCCCACTCCAGTGCCAATGGCAAAAAAATGTCAAGTGCCAATTAGGAGAGGTTTGCCACTATTCAGTAGTACCCCACCCCTGGAATCCTTCCCCTCCCAGCACGTCCACCCAAACTCTCTCACACTCCAAGTCACCCCTGGTTTTACCACCTTATTCCAGTTTTAAACGCAGCTTTCCCCGGACTCCCAAAAAACAAAGGCTGGCACTCCCTTCAGTGGCTAATGAAGAATCCCTTCTGCTGGACTCGAGATTTTTAGCGAAATCAGACAGTGTTCTCTCTTCGCTGATTGGTCAGCTTTCTTTGTTGATTATTCTGAATAGAAGGGATCAGGAACTATGCAGCTAAACCTGTGTGATACAAACACCACCTGCTTTTGAATATTGAACTTAGGAAGCTCGGACAAGCTGCAATCGTGTGTGATTAGGTTTGCATGTGCAGGTGTGGGAGAGAACAATAACAAGATGCAGATTCCAAATAATTAAGAACAAATCCTTTGATCATGTCAAGGTGTGTCAGTGTTGATAACATTTGGCAATGGAATGTTTTCTTTTTTGGGTGATTCACACTTTTTAGTTGCCTCTGATGTACATGTACACTGCGCCTTAAAAAGGAGTAAGTCGAAGTTTGACTCTTAGAAATTGAAAGGCATTCTTTCAGTTGGAATGCAGAAATATTTACATGGGTCACACAAAAACAAAGCCGACTAAAATTGTGTTTCTTAAAAGAGATGAATACTTTTTATGTAAAATTTTAGCCTTATTCACGTTTGAGAGACATGATACCTTGTAAAAATGACGTAAAATTATTTTTATCCGTGAAAAGGCTGTCACTTTGGATACAAAGAAGAATTTGCTTCCTGTCATGCAGCATCGAGTAAAATGAAAAAAGAACATTAGGTCATAGAGAGAAATAAAAGGGGGTAACATAGCCTAGCCAATGGGATGCTGTTGTCTTCCACAGAGCATTTACCTAAGTTACAGCCTCCTGCCACTCAAAGGGATTTCTCTCTTGTCCTTTTTTCTCTCTTTCATTCTTTCATTCAATCTCTGTGTCGAGTTTTTTTTTCCTTTCCCACCCTTGATTCTCAGATGGTTGGATCTGATTTGCATGCATTTGCATAATGAAAGTCATTTGCATGCTCGGGGGCAGACTGTACCATGAGAACAGACATGAAAAGGTGTGTGTGTGTATATACATACATGCATTCATCTATGTGTCTTGCTCGCTTCCGCTTAGTGTCTGTGTCCGTCTTTTGTGGTTAAACTACATTCTCAAAATTTCTTTGCAGTGCCCTGATTTTTGTGTGCTTGTTGTCTGTGCAGGGTACCTCAACCAGTGAAGGGAAGCTGGCAAAAGAAGACTGAAAAACAGAAAAGAAGAAGGAGGAGGGGTTGCTGTTGATTTTGCCCTCCCTCCTCTGCATCGCCGCTTCCCTTTCTCCTCCACTCCATCCTCAGCAAGACTGCCCCTTTCTCCCCGTACTGTGAAACGCAGCCCGCGCCACCATCTTAGAGCAACGCTGGCATGAAATGGAAGTGGGAAAACCACCCAGTCTAGGTAAAAGAACGCAAAACCCACTCTGTGTGCCCACCATACTGCCATTCCTCCATTACTCGGAAATCTTTCTCATTCCATCGCTGAACGCCTTTGGTCAGTTCTCCGGTGGGCCATCGTCAGCGTTTTAATCATTTCAGATTCGTTTTTAATTGCCGGATGAGCTGATGGGAAGAGAGGGTGTAGCGGGGTGCTTCTGTGTTGATGTGGGTGGAGCGAGTTGTGTACGTGTATTCATATTGAATCACTATGAATATCTCTCAGGAGGCTTTCTGTGGGCATCTGTCCTTGAAGTGCCAGTTTTCTTTTTTCATTGGGGATTTTCCGTGCCATCCTCAAATGTGCACCCCAACATGGCGGCCATCTTGCAGACATAATACAAAGAACCAAACAGAAGCATCCTTTCTAATACTATACATGAATATGTGTATATGTACATGTATCCATTCATTCATATGTTCACCGGCATATATGTACATGTACAAACATGTGCAAATGTACATGCATATCACACACACAAACATAATACATCTGTATGCAAATTCTAATGTCCCTTCTTTGTTTTTATTGTAATTAAAGACAAAATAATTTCATCAGCATTTTGAAAATTGTGGCGTTACGTTCGTCAGGTTAATTTCATTTACCACAAACACCTCTTCATATTTAAAATGAAAGAGGTTTAAAAAAACACAAAAAGGTAAAATATTATCAAAGTGATAGTGAAGAGCTAAAAGTGTCAGCCATAAAAGAAAAACCCTCTCCAGGGGAGCGTTTGGAGTGCAGTTGATGCCCAGACAAGTTGGGTATTGTTCTCTATGTCTGAGCTAGCCGTAATGCTGCATTATTTCATCTGAGGTGAAAACCGCTTAAACCAAAAGTCCAATTAGCGTCGGCTGGGTGTGATTAAGTAATGTAGCCGATAAACAACGTCCACTATTGTCCTCATTAAAGAGAGACCTTTCTTTGTTTGTGTTTGGTGTCGAGGTCAGAGAGACTGCACGTACAGTGAGTTGTCCATATTGCTAAGGGTGTTTCATGGAGTGATTGGAAAGTCAAAGGAAATCAAAAAATGAGTATTTATTATTTGAGGCATGCTTTGACAATAATTGTACTCTTTTTTTGCAACTTGAGTTAAAAATGTCTCTAAAAATTTTGCCATTTATTCCCTATTTCTACATGAAGTAAACCTTACTCTGTAGCAGCTTTCAAATTAGGTCACACGGCGTTTGAATTTTTGACGAAGCATCTTCTGAAAGAAAAGCCGTAGCTTGGCTTTGCTAATAAGTTCTGTTTTAACTGTGTCAAAGCCTAAGTGCACTAATCACTGCTGGGCCTCCGTAAACAGGTGGTAGATTGAGCAAAAAAGGGGGCCGGGGCAGAACTGAATTTACTGTGTAAATTATGTAGAGCCCAAAACAATGCAAACAGTAGACAGTGGAGTGGCTGGCGTTGGCTAATGAGATGATGAGAAGCCTGGGAGGGCCGGGAGCTGATTGAGGAGAGGGGGGTGGGCACGACCAGCAGCTTGTGTCTGGATCTGCATGTGTGTGTGTGAGGGCCTAGTGGTGCTTGGCAAAGGTGCAGACACTGTTCTGTCTGCCCCAGCATCGGGGAGGGTTTTCTGGCAGCTGGGGTACCCTGCCCCCATTGCTTCACTCAGAGCACCAGCCTTGGGAAACTCCGTGTCGAGGGGGTCCTCCCCCAACACTGGCACATAAGGGCCCCCCAAAAAGTCTGGCTTCAAACCCCTCCTTTCTCTTGTCTACCCAAACACCAGCACCCCTCCCATTCCAATGTGAGACTGGGGGCCTGGGAAGGACTTCAAGTTCATGGCCAGACCTCCTATTGAGCTGACAGCCTGACTGTTTGCTCAATTCGGCTCTCTATTCAGAGTCGTGCTGAAATGGGGGTGTTGTTGAGAAAAAGCAGGAGGATGCAGGAGGGGACACCGTGGCACTGTGATAGCTATTCATCCAGCGAGAGGAGACAAGTATAGAGTGAATAAGAGTAAAAGAAGGATGGGGGGTTTGAGTCGGGGTGCATTCATAAAAAGTGTGGAATCCAGGCAGAAAGTTTGCTTTGAGGGGTGCGCGCCTCTCTCACACTTCTTTTACACTCTTAATTACCGGCACCTTCCACATTTCTCTTTTTGTAACTTTGCCACCCCTCCTCGTCCTCCGCACACAAACACTCCCGAACACACACACACAAAAATGGCAAAGGCAATCGTTCTTGTCATCCTCTCTATCCCCTGGTTTTATTAGACCACATGCTGGGGTTGTAAATTTACCATTAACAAGCGTATTCACTGTAGTCCTCTCAACAAAACACGACCATGATGCCAATAACTCAAAGCGACATCAATACCCAAAACTACCTTTTATTCCAACGCTCTTTGCTGTCAAACCACTCCCTTCTACCCCTTTTTTTTAACCCTTTGTTCTCCACTGGTTCCACTCATTGAAGTAATAATAATAACTTTTAGTTGTAAAGCATTTTTAAAGCAATTTTCACCGAGTGCTTCACACGACATGGCAACGACATGGAATGATGAAGAAAAATATCTATAGATATATATAAAGAAATCAGTCACTAAAGCAAAATCAATCAATACCACACAAAATGTTAAGAGAAATCCATTTGTAAAAGTGACTAATAAGAAGAGATTATGGTACTGATGGTCCAAGACTCATCACATGGGGCAGGTAGTTCTAATGCCGAGGATGCTGATCTAAGTCTATGGGGTGGCTCGTAAGGGGTTAAAAGATCTGAGAAGTAGCATTGCTAAATGCCAATGCTAACGTGACATTTCCTAATAGCTCAGGTGATGCTAATGAGTATGATGGTTGTTGATTTTTGCCGTGAAGCCCAATGGCTGCATCATTAGTTAGTTCTGAACCTAGTGACCTTCTCTAATAGTTTAAGTTGCTTGTCTGAGCCGCATAAAAATTCTATACAAAAAAAGGGTTTGCCAGTCTTCTGAAGTCCAAGTCAGCCTAGCTTAGGGCGTGTCACATGCTTCCTCTTTGTATTAGCAGCTTGCAGCGTACCAGGCTCCCGTTAAGGCCTTTCAACTTCACTCTCAATCCTCTCAGCTGGTACAGGGAGCTGTGCGTATTACCTCGGCCAGATTCGGGTCACACAAGAAATTAAACCAATAAGTAATTTTATCCATGTTAAAAGAGCAAAGAAGACCAGCTTATTTTTGTTCCTCCGAAATTGGAATTTTTACTTCATTCTCTTGAATGATTGTTTTGATATTCACATGATTGGCTTCATGGTGTGATTTTGACTTACAAGAATCAAGGCTGTATCCTAATGTCATTTTTCTCTCACAGAACATTGGTGGTCAGAAAGCTGCAAGATGGAGGGAACCCGCCAGCAGGACTCCATCTTTTCCAGTTTTTTTATGCTTTTCTGCTGGAGTAAATAAGGATAAAGTAGCTGCTGTCGATGGGGATCCTACCACCAGCTGTGGAACGGTGGTTGTGCATTATTTGACCAATCAACGTGGACGATTAGCAAACACCTCTTCGTGCTTTAAGTTGATGGACTTCGGTTGAGAAAATTGAAACTCTTATGTTGTCAATTTAAAGGTCCTATCTTGTGCAAAATACACTTTTGAGAGTTTTCTACTTTCTAATGGAGATGTGCTGACGTTATATTGGTCATCAGAGTGGTTTTCAGAATGATTCAGCAGTTTTTGAAAAAAAAAAAAAACAAAACTGTTTTTGTATTTCCGACACCCTCTCTCATGACAACAAAAAAGTGTTTGGTACAGAGGTGACGTGACTAGCTGCACTCATGACACTTTTTACACAACAGAATGCTTTCATACATGCCACCCTCACTGTTCATAAGTTGGGCGGAGGATGGGTCACTTGGGATCCCTGTCAAATTTCTGAGGCAGAGCCCATGCTTTCTCTGGAGTGGGATAGTGAGCAATAGTCAGACCTTTACACAATTTGTGTAAAGCTGTATAAATACATAAGGTTTTATAACTAATATGTAATGAATCTTCCAAAGCCCAAATTGTGGTTGTTTATATGCATGAAATACAATGACAAAAAGAATTATTTTGCATGAGATGGGACCTTTGAGAGATGTGTAAAGTTTGCATTTTAAATGACTGTGTTTCCTAGATATGATCATGTATGTGTGTATCATGCTAACATGCAGGCTCCACTTGCTGTAGAATGGATTTTTTTAAGCAGTAGCCCATGTTTTATTATGTTATGTTTCTGTAATAGTTGCTAGGACTCAAAAGAAATGCGAATGTGAGACCCACGACAGCAGTGAATAATACTGCACTGCGATTGGACAGCTCCGTGTGTCAGCTGACACAATGGCGAAGGAGTGAGCTGTTGTCTTTATTCTCTATGCAACTGTTACGTCAAATATTTTTTTGTCTTGGCAGCATGATTTGATTTTTTTTTCTTTTATCATCACAGTTTATTAATATTTCTCTTCACACCATCAGAAAATTGTTTTTGAGGAGCCTACATTCTCAGAGTCAATACACAATAAAACACAGCTTCGGTGGAGTGTGTGGGAATGTGTGACAGTTGACAAAGTACATCTCAATTTTGTCAAATGGTGGATTAATTTTTGTATATGTGAATATTATGTTTCATTTTACTGTGCAACCATAAACCAGTAGGTTTAAAAGTGGACTCGAACATTTGATATTTCAAAAGGAAACAGTGTGTTTGATCATGGATGCCACTATGAAGAATAATCCACAGTGTTTAATCTCCTTTTGAGTATATCAGTTATCTCCAATTATCACTGTACATATTTGACAGATTCGTTACAAATACGTAAATACACACACATCGTAATGCCATAAAACGAGTTGTATCGCTGACTAAATCATTCTCTAATATTTTTCGGGAAGTGGTAAATTTATTGTTACAACTAATAATCTATGCAATTTTTTTTAAATATTACTTTCAAATATCTATGCAATGCTGTTGCATTTGGTTCAAGAGAGACTGTCTTGGCCTGATTTAGAAAATGTATTCTTTTGATAATCAAGCACATCCCAGTGCTCAAGACAATTACTTATCTGCCTGGATAAGCTTGAAATTATGTTTTTGATCTCTTGCAAGAGAGAGAGTCACTTTTTTTTGCCTGGTGTAAAAACATAAATTCTGGTCTATGATAATTAAATCATTTGCACTAAATCTGTAATGTATATTGTCTCAGTTTTGTCTGTTTAGGAGAAATGTTTGTGTTTTTTGTAGTAGCTGTGAATAAGAGCTCACCACATGTGCCTTTGTATGTGAAACTGTGTTGGAATAGTAATAAAGGTTTACACTGAAAACAATGCAAATTTTGCTGGTTTGAAATGTGTCTTTTTTTTTGCATGTCATCAGGTGGCAGGATGATCTTGAGATAAATGGAAAGATTGTATGTTTAGCAGCCGTACGTTCTGATGAGGCGTCCTTGAGTTGTCACTGAGCTCGGTTCATGTTACTCAGGCAAATGCAAATACGAGAAAAGATAAATAGCTTTTCTTAAAGGCAAAGGAAACATATTGGAGCTTGCAGGAATAAAAATATGTATACATATGTAATATATGTATTCTCTTTTTTATTCATGTTATTACCTAATGATTTTAGAATTTTTCTGATACCAAACAATTTTCTGAACAACTGCAATGTGGTTGTTTAGCTGGTATCTTTAATACCCTGCAGCATTTGAAACAAAAAAAAAAAAAGATTTTCTGCTCCTTTTTAGTGTTATAGTAATCAACATAGAAATGCTCCCAACGACCAGTAAAAATCTTGACCTCGTTGTTAAGTGGATGAGTAGAGAACTAATATGCATCTTCGCGATTAGCTTAACGGAAACAAAAGACGCAGTAGCTCTCATCCTTGATTGTTCTGATCTGCGTGCAGTGCGGCTGCTGTTCAGGCCTCTTGGTGCTGGGGAAAGATGCTTCCCCTGCGTGATTCACTGTCTGACACCACATATGGCAAATGTGCCAACAACAACATATGGGTCCCTCACAATTCATTAGCATTGTCATGGAAAAAAAAGGCTGAACCCACTGTAAAACAAATTAAACGCGGCGCTTTACAGTAAAGGTTGATTGTACTGGGGTTTCCTTTCATTCTGGTTCTTTTATGAAGTCGGAACTAATTTGGTGAAAGATGTTTTAAACAGAGCGCGGACACGGCCCCTTGGGTGTCTGCATTCATGTTTTTTAGCGGTAGCTTTACAAGCCACTCCTCTCTTGTTTACAGCTACACTGCATGTTCAAATGAGCCATAGTACACATAAATAGCAGCTCCGTGCAAATATTACAGCGCCCTTATTAACCAGGGCGAGCAGCAATTACATTATGTCCTGGCATTAACATCCAGAGAGCCAGCGTTGGTCCTTGGTGACAACTCCTCTCACCCTCAGTGTTTCTTGGCTGTGTTATGGCCCTCATAATCTGATTCACAGTTTTTGTCATGCTGCCAAGAAGCAAGCTGCATTAGCCAACCACTATAAGCCTTAATGAACTGAGTGCCAATGTTAAGCACACTAGAACACGCTGGAGTGACTGCGTACAACTCGCCTGTCATTCGCAGCCATGTTAGATGACGAAGTCTAAGTCATAATTTTTCATTTTGAAAGGTTTGTCAGGTGTCAGAGCAAAGAAGAACCCTCCCAGCTTGGCATACTGCTCTTCACAATTAGTCTTGTGTCTGGGGCTTTCAAAAAACAGGGTGGGGCACATGAAGCATAAAATGGCCGCTCATTGCATCAGAAAGTGGGTTTGCTGGGTTGGATTTCAAGATGGTGCTGAGTGACATTTATAAATGGAAAGGCCAAATGGTGATGAGTGAATGCATAAGGCCAAGTGACAGAGGGCACTCGAAGTGGGAAATGGCGGGCTTTGGTACACATCCAAGATTTAGGAGGTTCCTCTAAATCATCATTGGTATGCAGGAATGTGCCCCCGGGAAGCTATTCTATGTCGTTTTTGGAGGGAAACATGTTTTCAACTGGTAGTTGAGACGGCTGATGTGTTTCTCTTTGGATGGACTAAAATCCGTGCCAGTAAAAATGGGCATGCTTCCAGAGCTGTCCACCTTTGTGAGATGCCTCCTAGCATTGTTGGCTCTCTTTGTGTTGTAAACGACAAAATGGTTTCAGAAGCTCTTGAGGGTTCTGCCAAATGTTTCATTTGATATAAAAATAGATAATGACTAAAAAGAATTGGACAGTTTCTGAAGTGATCCCTTCACTCGTTGGGCTAAAATCTCTAAAACAACATCGCTAACATTTAAACAAATAGTGCAAAAATACAAAAATGAGACATTGTTTACTGACAGAAAGAATAATGAATGTGACCAAGATTTGGTTGTGAAGGAGGAAAAGTTAACTGAAATAAAAATTACTACACAACAGATTTCATACACAGTAGTTTCCATATATTCTCTTGTGTATTTTATTAAATATTTTAAAATGTTAGGAAAAAAAAAATGTGTACCACCTTATGGGTTTCTTTACAGTTAGTTAGTAGTTAGCTGTTAGCTAAATGGAAGATATGATAAAAAAAAAAAAAGATTTATAGTGTGTTCGGGTTATGAGCACTTAATATAGAAATGTATTTACCTTGTTGAGAAAAATGGACACTTATCATTTTATAAATAAAGTGTTTGATGATCTGAAACAAACTGGTGACTTGCTTTGGGTGTACCCTTTGTTTTACCTGATATCAGGTTAGAATTTGACAACGCAGACTGGAATTAAGCAGTTCCAAAAATGTATGAGTAGAGGGATGAAAGTGTGCTATGATTTGGGTTTAAACAAAATAATGATCAAATTAAGTTATAATGCTCACTTCGTCCAATTAACCGTTCCGTTCCGTC
Source organism: Neostethus bicornis (assembly GCA_902685375.1). Lineage (NCBI taxonomy): Eukaryota > Metazoa > Chordata > Actinopteri > Atheriniformes > Phallostethidae > Neostethus > Neostethus bicornis. The sequence continues at coordinate 14,462,702 of LR738541.1, read as the reverse complement.
GTCTTCCGCTTATCCGAGGTTGGGTCGTAGGGGCAACAGCCTCAGACGGGAAGCCCAGGTGTATTTTTTTCAGCCAAACCACCAGTAAGGCCTCAATGATAAAATTTTAAGTTGTGAAAGCAAATTCGAGCTCTAGTCTCACTTTCCAGTTTGAACTGATTTGTGATTTTGTATCGGTGTGATCATTTTCTGGTCATGTCTGATTTCATGCAAAGTTGTTACACTGTTACTGTTAAGTTATTGTTTTTAATAACGTACATTTGACTTAATTGTGCTTTCGGATCGTCTACCATCTTTATCATCTCAAGAGACTGCAAATAATACATTTTAAAAATTAGGTTGATTTTTTTATATGTTTACATGGATTATATCGGTCAATATGAACTGTTTAATTTCTAACAAAAAAATAAAAAAAACGATCAAAGACTTAAAATATCTGTGTGTTGAAATTCTGATCAATTTGGCTGTACTTGTGCATAACAAAAACAAAACTACATTTGATGTAAAGGCAATGGATTTACATCACAACAAAAAATTTGAAAGCTGAAATTTCAATTAATTCCACATGTTGAAACTATGTCTAATTTAAAAAAAAAAAGTGCCATTTTTTTTAAACTTGCTGAAATACATTCATGCCAAATGTCGGCATCACACAAAATCTTTTTTTTTTGTTATAAATAACTACTTTACCTGCTCTTTAAAAATATCTGTTAAAAAATCCTATTAAATGGTCTTTTTTTTTTACGCTTGTTTAGGAAATTAGAAAAATCAAAACTCATTCATTCATTCGTTCGTTCATCTTCTGAATCGCCTATTCCCTTACAGGGTCGTAATGGGGTGCTGGAGCCCATCACAGGTGATTCAAGGCGAGAGGCAGGGTACACCCCGAACAGATCGCCAGTCTGTCGCAGAAAAAATCAGAACTGTTTGTAAAAATAATTTATGGCTTCCTATTGATTTCAAAAGATTTAATTGAAGATTAAACCCTAGATGGCTGTATGTAGAATATATTTCTTTATCCCACAGTGAAAGTGTTCGTTTACAAGTTTTGTCCTTTGGTTTAAGTTGAAATAGAGTCATATGAACTATACGCAGATTCTGAATAAGTTACGTAAATTGTAGATAAATAAGCAAAAACACTTAAATAGGAGAAGTTGGCTAAACTTGCAGCTGGCCCAATCAGACATCCGGATCACTGTGGATGCTTATTTTGAGTCCGAGAGAGCTCTGTTGTGGAATGTCAAGTAGTTTGGCTGGGAAGGGTGACTGAAGCGGGAAGTGATTTGACTAATGTGTTCTCTTTCATAGAACAGCTCTGTGCCACATCCCCCTTCATCCCCCTAACCGCCAAAAAAACCTCCTCAGAAAACTTTACGGTGATGTCATTCACATGCAAAGCAGGCATGCTTTTAGCGGGTGAATGTGTCTATGAGCAAGTGTCTGTTTGGGTGTGTGTTCATGTGTTGCTTGAGTGGCTGAATCCATTACTAGAAGGACCATTACACTTGCCTGTCAAAAGCCAAAAGACCTGAGAAAAATTAGCAGATTAAATCACTCAGTGCCTCGCCTCCTCTTCCTTCGTTCCCAAACGAGGTTCTGGGCGGCTTTCTGTACTTCTGATGTGTTTTGACAAAATCTAAAATACATCCCACCTCCTTTGAAAGCAGCATTGCCATTTGATCAGTGACAGGTCCTAATTTTGGCAACGTGTCTCTCCAAAATGACAAAAAATAAATACAATACTAATGGCTGGAGACACAATCAGAACATAGGTCCTCCTGGGATTTGGAAAAACTGGGAGGCAAAATCCTACAAACATGGATAACCAGGCTAAATGTACTTTCATAAGCTTGTAAAATCAGACATCAGGAGATCCAGTGGAATTTTATAGCCACCTGGGTGAAAGTTTAAAAATTTGGGAGGTTTAAGCAATCAAGTAACACTTTCTTCAAGACTTTAAAATGCATGTGGGAAACTGATAGGGTCACATTTATCAGACAACTTGTAAAATTTTTAATCAAACTCCGACACAAACTCCAGAAGTGACACCCCTCCCATCAAAAAGAGAAGAGATCCCACATCCCAGAATGTGGGAATGAAATTCTCCTGGGTCATATTAGCATTCTAGGAAAACAAAATTCTCCTTTGAGGACGACGGAAAACACCAGATGGGTGTTTCCCCCCTAAAAAAAAAAGGAAAATCAACCCCATATAGATGGGGATGTGGTTACAGAAGAAGAGACATGGCCCCCATGGGAAGATGGAGGAGAAAGTGTTGGAAAGGGAGGAGGCTGTGAGAGAGAGGCGCGAAGAGCTAATGCCGACAGCCAAACAAAGGCCACCACCACCGTCGGGAGCAGTGAGGAGCACGAGAAAAGGGCATAGGTCAAGGGGACCTCAGGGGGTTCAAGTTCAAGGCGACTGTCAGTGTCTGCATTTTAATAGCCGAACCCCACCCTCCAAGTGTTGATACTTTTATTTCTAACGACGGCACCCCCACGATCATTTATTTACCCACCATTCAATCTAAGGTTACACATAAGCTGCTCATTGTCTCCCTGTTGCCGCATCAGGGCCACACAGAGGCAAAAACTAGACGCAGGGTGGAGGTCTGAACTTTATCTGAGTGCATCTCATGATCGTAAGTTGTAGAACTTGTGGCGGCCTAAATGGAAGAGCTGCTTGCAGGAAAGAATTTGTAGTAGGGGATATTATTTATCTACAACTTTTTGCAAAAATTGGTTTCAGAAAAATGTGAATTTTTTGTGTGAGAAATTTAAAGAGGCAGTGATATGTTAAATTATTAACAGGATTTTCACATCAAAAACATACATAAAGTGTTATTTTATTTCATTCATGTATGTTTGAGTCATTTGCAAGCTCCCCCATTCAGGATGGTGATACAATGCAAATTTGCTAGAGTTTTTGGCCATGGATTTTAGAATGTGAACACATTGTAACTTAAGCAGTAACTATTTTTGCAGGAATAGTGAACACGTTCCGTTGAGGTATTTGTGGCCCCAAATAAGATTTTTGTTGGGCCGTAGAGATGGACTGAGCAGGGAGTGACAGGAATTCACTGTAGAGTCAAAACGAAAATTAAACTGATTGCAAATGTCACATTTCTAAACTAACAAAAAGTGCCATTTTTTATGTACGCTATAAGATAAGAATAACCAAGCCAGAAATGCAAAATACTTTAACTCCAAAACTTTCTATCAGCACAGATTTTTTCCAACAATCAATAATCATTATCAGGTTTTTTATAAATTTATAAAACTTCCAGAGATAAGATGACTTTTTTATTTGAGACACATTTGACACCAAATCTTGGTTCTTTGTAAAACCAACACTGTGAATCAATAGCAAACAAATTTGTAGCTTGTTGTTTATATTTAACAATGAACATCCACTTTTTTTAACACTGAAATTGGTCAAAAATTGAAAATTGAGTAAACTTTGTTTTTGTAGTGTGACACCCTCTGTTGTCCATTTTGGTGTTTGTTTTTCAGTTCTTTAATTAGCCTCCGCTGCTAGACTTTGGTGGCTGCTGATTGGAGGACTGGACTGATGAGGTCATCCACTTGCTACTTTAGTGTTTAAGACCAAGGCTCAGCTCTAGACTTTGTCAGTTCTTCAGCAATAATATTTGTGGTAACACTATTCTATTCCAATGAACTATTCCTTGTAATTTTCTGGAACCGTTCAGCCCCAGTGCTCCTGAGTTTGTCTAGTCCTACCTGATTCATCTCTACTTCCAAGTGGACACCTTTTGTTATTTTATAAATTCATATTTTCATGATCATTGATCTGCATTCGGATCTCTTTCCTCTCCTGATCCATAACAGCTTTTCAGTTAAATTTTTTTTGTTGTGACAAATAATCACTTAATGACATTTCAGTTACATTTTTGTTTCTCTTTATGGCAGGAATTCATAATTCTTTGCCATTTTGAAAAAAAAAAAACTTGATGTATAGTATATAAAACTTGGCATCCTGGATTTGGCCAGAAAATGTTAAAAGCGGAAAGATTCCGGCTTGTTTTGAGTCTCAGGGTCTAATGAGATTTGCGAAGTCAATTATCCAAATTATTTCTGCTTCTTCCTCATGTCAAAGGCCACATTAAGATGCCATAACAATTCAACATGGAGAAACAAAATACTATCTGCTGCAACCTTGAAAAATGTTTCGGTTATCACATACAGTTGAACTAAAATTGTCGAGCATTTGAGACCAAATTGATGAGAAATACGCAAAAGTTAAAAATTAAACAGCATTAAGCTAAGTTTGAAGATTTTTTTCTTTTATATCAAACCCTGCTGAATTTTAGTGTTTGGTGAATAGTGATCAATAAATAACAATGTGTCCATCCAATCGTTCAGACCTCCAGTTCATTAGGTGACCTTCAATAGGCTTAAGCAGCTAAATGAATAGTTCTGTCCTTTCCGCACAAAAGCGCCACACTTTTTCCCTCTTGGCCATCGATCTGTTTTGTAAGAAGGATGACATGACATCCGTTCTAACTAATCTTGACCACACCACAGATGCTTTAACCCATTTAATGAAGTGGAACAGCACACGTTTTCCCTTGTGATTTGAGGCTCTTTGAAAAAGAGCATATGTTTGTTTTCCTCTCTGTGACCAGGTCAGGGTTAGAGGTCAGGTAGACCACCACTGTCATCCCGTAAAACATAACATCTCCATGACCTCGCGGTCACCTCGGCAGCCTCTGCACAAAGGCAGGTCAGTGGGGTGGAAATCTGTTTTTGATGCATCTTTTTGTTGCAGTCGAATAGACTAGACAAACCACAACGTGTCCACATGCTAACCTATGACCACATAGGCTTGCTGGCCGCACCCTCTCTGCTTCCAGAGATGGCCAACTGAATAGTATGAGTTTTGTTAATCAATTCAATATTTATTTGTAATTGTCATATAGCCAACAAAATTAAATTTAGTACTTAATAAATATGCAATATTTTATTAAATTGTATTTGATTTATTGTAGCATTTTAATATAGTGTAGCCTAGATATAAATCTAGACGGGGTTACATTTAAACTCAGTACTAAAAATAAAAATTTTGTTTTGACTGATGTCAAAATGTACTGTAAAATACTTTGCTTATAGTTTATTTATTTTGATCTTGAAAATTACAAATTTTGTTTAAAATTTTTTGGCCTGAATTAAGAAATGCAGTCACTTGTCATCAATCCAAATAATGAGAACAAGCTTGTAACACGAAGATCAGTGAGTTCTCAGATAAAACTGTGACAAGACGCATCTGTGGAACAATCGCATGCAAATTTGTTTGCTTTTTAATGGACAAAAATATTCACAAAAGTAAAGACTCCACACATACGTTATTACAACCCAATTTTAAAAACAACTAATAAATACAAATGAATTGATGAAAGAATAAACACATTAGATCAATCAATTGCAAAGCAGACAAATTGAGGTTGGAATAAAACTTGATTGTGGTCCTCACAGAGACAGGGACGTGAACCTCCAACCTGATGGTAAGACATTGTAAATGTTTGTGGAGAGTATCTGAACTGTCTGCGGAGATTATTGCGAATGAAACTTCTCAATTGTTTCATCGTTAACAGTTTATCAATGTTAGTGGTGTCTGTGATTATGTTGTGTGACACCCTCTGGTGTCCATTTTAGTGGTGGCTGCTGATTGGGGGACTGGCCTGATGAGGTTCACTTGCATCCACTTGCCACTTCATTATATAAGACCAAGGCTCAGCTCAAGGCACTTAAGCTAGGGAGGGTGAGGTGTCATCAGGCTTTGTTTTGGGATATTTTCGATATGGTGTCAGGGTTGATGGGTGGGGAGTTTGTGTTTATGTGGGTTCCGGGTCATTCTGGGATTGGGGGGAATGAGCGGGTGGACGTGGAGGCCAAGAGGGCGGCGGATCGGGTGGTGGTGGAGAGGGTCGGGGCTCTGTCATGGTGGGAGGCAAAGGCGTTGGTCTTGAAGGGGATAGTGCAGCAGTGGGAGTCGGAGGTAAAAGGGCGACAGTTGTACATTGTACAGAGGACGGTGGGAGTGATTGTGGCACCAGTGGATGGTGGGAGGAGGGGGCAGGTAAATGACACACGTAGTGTAGAAATTTGGATGGGAGCTGTGATTTCTGTGGGGAGATGGAGGGTGTTGAACATGTGTTGCTGAGGCATGGCGAATATGAGGAGGAACGAGAGGCTGTGCTGGGGCGATGTGGAGTGTTGGGTTGAGACAGGTTTGTTTGAGAGAGGTGTTTCTGTTTGGTCGTCAGGGGTGGGGTTTTGGAGCTTTGTACTCTTTCCTGAGTTGTACAGGGTTGTCGAGAAGGATTTGAGCTATTTGCGAATCAGTAGATGGCGGTAATGCATCTACGTATGTAGGTGCCTTGTGTCTTTAAAAAGAAAAAGTCAGTTCTTCAGCAATAGTGTTTGTGGTGACACTGTCCCTGATCCAACGAATTATCGCCTGTTATTTTCTAGAACCCCTCAATCCCAGTGCTCCTGAGTTTGTCTGCTAGCCATTCCTACTTGATTCATCTCAACTTCCATGTGGTCTGTGGACATCTTTTTGTTATTTAACAAACCTTATGTTCATGATCATTTACATGCGTCTGGATCTCTTTCCTCCCCTGTTCCTTAACAGATGATTTGTTATCGGAGTATTTAATACATTTTAAAACAGGGGGTCACAAAATGAAGAGAAGTGGGGAGATGACTGAGTTTGGAGATAGTTCTGACTTGTGGGTCAAATCTAGAAGAAAGTCCATATAAAGCTAAAAACAATGTTTGTTGCAATGTCCATAAACAGCTGAAGGTGTTACAATGTAGGGTTGGCAGTTGACCCAAAGTTTACCCAGTTTATTTAGGAAGGGAATGAATGGAAGTAGAGTCTGCCTCAAAGCAAACGTGAGCAGACTTCCGTTCTTGACAAGCTAGGCAAAATCAGACAAACAAATGACCTGCAATCTTTTAGTCGTCATATATGCAACCGTTGAACGTGTCAGATGATGGTGGGTCATTTCTGGAGAAAAAAAAATGTTTTTAGAGGGCGATTCTATGGAGTGAAGGACATCTGGCAAAGAGAATAAAAGACACAGGTGTCATCATTAGGGATTGGCAATTGGAACCAGGAGTGAGGAATCAGGCCATAGAATGAACATGAGGGAAGGTAAAAGGGCCAGATAGGGGAAAGATCAGGGCAGGAGGACAGTTTAGTACAGGACTCAGAAAGACCTGTAGGACAGAGTGGTGCAGAGAACTAACTTGCACAGGATTCCGACCTCAACCTAATGTTACATTGTTGGGACAAAGAAGAGCCAGACCTTCTCATTTAACATCAGTTTCTGATATGTTGCTGAAAGATCCTAAAGTATCCTTCAAGCACACCTAGACGTTGCGCTAACCCAATACCTTCACTTGCAGAGCCTCCAGTGAAAACTTGAGAATGGCATGTGGAGATCCTGTGAAAGTACCAGCCACAGATGAACATTCCATTTTCTTCCTTACCACTGCAGTGACAGCAAATCTGAATTCAAAGCAGGGTTGGATAACCAACACACAGGCTGTGGGAACCAAAAATTTTTGTGAAGACTCAGTTCTATCGCTTAATCCCATAAAAAACTGCTTCAGGCTATACCAGCTCAACTCCCCAGAGATTATTATCTATGCTGGGTATTTGCATGCCAAGATTGGTGATATGGTTGGTGAATCACTTTAACCATGTTTTGCACACTTGATGAGTCTTTCAGTTTCAAAAATTGTGCCTAGGGGAGAAATTAAATATACCAAAGTATAAAATAGCTGGAAGATTTGCTGATGGTTGTGTGTGGCAGATGCGAGCTGCAACACAAATGTCTTTAGACTTTGCGTTTTTGCAAAGATCTTAGTTGAGATAATTAAGATAGACATTGTCTTTGATGAAAAAAAAAATCTCATAAAATTATTTAATTTGCACACGAACTTGATCAGCTTTGCAAACCATGGGTTTAGTTTCTGTTTGTCAAAAAAGCAGCTGAAGCATATTTTTGACCATTAGTGGAAAAACCGTTCCATACAATATCAGAAAAACAAATAATACATTTCCAAAATTGAGAAAAAATAATTTTGCTGATCTAAGTGAACAAGGTCTGGGTGTTAACAGTCGAAGGTTGCATACATTTTCTTTTGCGTTCTTCCTAAGGTATGACAAGTAAGATCGGTAGCATTTTTAGCTGGGAGGCAAAAATATTTGAAGAAGACCTATGGACTAGTTTATCATTTTTTTGTGTCTCCACGCGTTAAGATAAATGAGTAATTCCTCATTAGTTAGTGCCTGTCTCTCTGTTACTAACACCAGATGAGCATCTGATTTGAGCAAGAACGACACCAACCTCTGACCTAGCAGTGGTCTCCACCGTTAGTCTGAATGTAATAACTGTTTGTCAGGTAAGGACTGTTGGCTTAATGGAAATGGAATAAAAATACATTTGTGCTCATAAAATAAAACCTAATCATTCAATTTAAACAATGAAGTGGAAGTGGAGCGCAGACGATCACTAATGGACACAGCATCTTTTGTTATCTACTATTTCTAGCTTATTGTCCTCGCCCCCACCTCCTCTGTCTCATTAAGGGTCACTGCAGAAATATGCATGAAAATAAACATTACGCTGTCACCTTCTCACGCACACACAGATATGGTGGCAGTTGCTTGTCAGGCTTCTGCCATGCTCCACCTCTCCTCACAGCTTTCATGCTAGCTGCTGGTTGCCTTGACAACTGGCTCCATGTGTATGAGTGTGTGCGTGAATGTTGGCACGAAGAGAGAAGGAGAGCAGCTAACTCACATACACATGCAAAACACACACAACGTGTGCAGGAAACACACTTATATGCACACAAATTAATTTATGGAGATGTGAGAAGTGCAGGATTAGCATTATGCTTGCTGTTGCTACACATTCACTCCACTGGCCTGAAGGCGAAACACACCACTAAACCACTTCACATCAAGACGTGTTTTATCCTTCTATCTCAAAAGAATAGCTTGATGCTTAATTTTATGTTTAAAAATAAATGATAATTAAGAGGCAAAATGAAACTAAAGAAAATGGAATTTATATTATCAGTTGTATAAATATAGATTTTGAACGCCTTCACTGAAACTTGGCCGATTTTAGCTGATTGCTGAAATGGAAAATGCTTAGAGCCCAAAAGCTGACAGAAGAGGCGTGAGAGAAAATAAATAGACTACTTGGAAATATTGCTAAAATACAAAAACAACAGTTTGTGATTTGTCTTTAGAGAAGCTTATGAAAGCGTTCAGCGTTCGCCACCGAGATGTAGGACCTGATATGCAATGATGTTACAAAAAGACAACAGATAAAGTTCCGAAACTTGGTTAACAGCTGAATCTTTTAGTTATGGTGTCTTCCAATATCATTAAGAATATATTTTAAACAAATTACAATGATCATACAGTTTTGTTTAAGACAAAAAAGTAAAAGTTGTCACAGATTTTTTTTCTGCAATCATTTTTAATTGTGATTACTGCAGTAATAAAAAGTTTACATCCAGACAAAAAAAAATGTCTGAATCAAAAATTGAATTTAAAAATCCATTTTTGCTCGACCACGTTGTATGTTAACCATAAATTGACTGGCGAATATATATTAGATGCAACACTATTGGAAGTCTGCCAACTAATGATTTTTGATAACTGTCCAACAAATGGATTTGTTCCATTTTGAAAAAAAACATGCATAGCATCAATTTCAGTGTTTTTTCTTTTTCACAATCATGAGCAGCTTCAGCTACAATGCTGATGTCTTTTTGTTAGTTAATTGCATTCACCTGCTGGCCTTGGTGTGAATCAGTACTAATTAGAACGTTGGCTTGAAAAGCAGCAGGACCATATGTATGCCCACTGATCTGCCCCTTTTGGGGGGACTATTTGCCCAAACACAACTACCATTAAAAACCTTCTCAAAGGGGGCATTCCACACTTAGTCTCTCAAGAAAATCCTTAAACATGAAAAACTATATGTAATAAAAACGGATACAGCCTCCCATCTTTCAGCCTTTTCGCTCACTGTTACATCGTTGTTTTTATTATACACCCACAGAGTTGACTAAGATTTTGCTAGCGGACACAAGTGCAGTACAGTTAAATTATATTCACAAAATATAACCAAATAAAAATTGAGGCATTTTAGCCCAACTGAGCAGCAACAAAAAAGTGCCAAAGATTATATAAAGATATCTTTTTTCAACTTTATGGGTTAAATTCAAATTTTTCTCAGTGACTACAGACCACCTAAACAACCTAAAGACAATCTAAGAAGTAAAAAGGTTTATCTAAAGAGAGTAGTAATGCAAAATCAACTTTTTTGAGGTGTCTGCCATGTTTGAACAGCATTCCCTCATCAAAATCATACCTGAAGTAGTTTTGTGTAAAGATGCTCTTTACACTGTTATTGTAGCCTCGAACAAAATTTACTTTGTTGTACTCGTACCCCAGGAGTGAGGCTAAGCGGAGAGTAATGGTAAATGGATTCTACGTATAGGGCATTTTTCTACCTGCGTTGGTACTCACATTCATACCTGATGTTGGAAGCTGACATGCAAGGTGCAAACCACCATCAGGAGACATTGGGGGTTCAGTGTCAGGGACACCTTGGCATGAACACAGGGCTGGAAACGGGCCCGGTTCTAGGCATGGGCAAGGGTGGGCAGTGCCCACCCAAACTTGGCTTGCCCACCCAATCAAAAAGTCACAGAGAATGAGCAGCATCCTATTGGGTGTTTTTAAACACAAATAAATGTTGCGTTACATACATAGGCCTATAGCACTGTTTGGTCACGCCCCCTTGCCTTTTTGACATAAATACACAAGTTGTCAATTTTCCCACACTCTGCTTCTCAAAAGCACACGTTAACTTCTGACTGCGGAACTCTGATTCCCTGGTTTTCCTCTTAGCGTTTAGGTAACTTGATATTTCTTCAAGCCTGTAGTCAAGCCCACGCCCAGCGGCTCTGCGGCTCGCTCGAACACTAGTGGTGTGACAAACAGCCGTCCATCGGGCTGTTGCATCTCTACCTCCGCCGCCCCAGACACGGCTCACGCCTCCGCCGCCATAGACACGGCTGGCTCGGCGGGCCTCACGGAGGGTGTATTTAGTCACACAAGCACCACAAACATCAGCCCCTCTGTCAATTGTCCACAAGTCCAACCTCAACAGGCCGTTGCACCCCCGGACTATGCCGGTACGGGTCTTTCCCTTACCGCCCCGACGCAGCCCGTGTTGGCTAGCTACCCAAAACGCGCATTTGGCGGTACATTTCGTTCGTTTAACCCGGCCTGGTACCGCACTAGACCCTGGCTGGAGTATTCTCTGGCTAAGGATGCATGTTTCTGTTTCCCGTGTCGAATTTATTCCACTTCTAATGAGCGAGATGTGAGTTTCACTTTGCGGGGATTCAATAACTGGAAAGCGGCTCTTGAAAGCGGGAGGGGTTTACAAAAACACGCGACTTTTTACAAAATATATGTCCAAATGAAAAAGATCTTTCCATTATTTGTTCAAAACTACAACCCTACAAGGAAGCTTTTCCTGAACTGAACAAGCTTTATGTGACTGCTCTTATCATTGGCGTGTCCTCAGCTTCATGTGAGAGCTCTTTCTCAACTCTTTCAAGAGTCCTGACTCCTTACCGTCGCTACATGCTTCACAAAGGAAAAAAAATCTGGTGATTTTGGCCAACGAAAAGACCATCACAAATAAATTAAACATGGATGAATTTGTGACAATCTTTGCAAAAAAAAAGTAGGCGACTAAGGCTATAGTAGTTTTCCTGTTATCTTATATATGCATCAAAAACAATAAAAAGACAAAAAAAAAAGCCCACAAATTGAAGAGGGTATATATGTGTTTTTTGTTCGCCCACCTTCAAATGTATTCTGCCCACTCAAAGTATGAGAGCTAGAACCGGGCCTGGCTGGAAATCAAACCAGCGACCCTCTGGTTACAGGACAGTGGCCGTACCCACTGAGCCATTCTTCCCAAAAGGAGAATTTCGGAGCTAACAAAAAATATTTGTATGTGTTATAACAAATTAAAAATAATTTTTGAAGGCCTTTGTGAATTCTGTGAGCCACAAGGACTTAGTGAAGACTTTTTAAAATAAAAGCACATTGGTTCTTCAAACGGAATAAGTTTGATTTGAATCAGCTTTACTTGAAGTGTGTCTGGATTCACACAGGGCCTTGTGTAGCGCGGGCCTGTGGGGCCTTCTGGAGTGGAAACCACGTTTATGTGAGCGACAGTCAATTTATTTGATCCATGAGGTTAGTTGTTATACACCTTAATCCCCATGCAGGCCTCCTCCCTTTTTTATTCACAGTCTCTGATTGGATTACACCCCAGTTCAGCTCATATGTACATATCTGTGTAAGAGGAAAGAGAGGGAGCAGAATGGGGAAATGGAACTAAGAAGGGAGGGCCGACACAGACTGGTCTGTGGGTGTGAGAGAGCAAGATTCAAACTCTTTCTCACACCGTCCAATCACCACATTCTCTCAATGCAAAATATATTCAACTCGGTATCTACAAGATATATTTAATTTATTTAACATTTAATTGCTTGGTTAAGGCAACCTTGACCATTTAAAAAAAGAATTAAAGTTGCCCAGTAGGCAATAAATGATTATATTTAACATATTCAACAGTTATTTTCAAATAAAGCTAATTATTAACAAACTCAGTGATCTTGATCTCATCTGGAGTAGATATGCTACAGTAAATAAGGCAGTCTGATTTCTTGCATGCAGTTGCTTAGCAATAAGAGAAACTCCACTGATCGGAGATCAGCTTCCTCACATCAAAACAAGATGGATTCAAATGAAAATGTTAGCAAATTAACGCAATTTCTGGTATTTAGGATTCAGAGGCTCCTTTTTTTTCTTCAAAATGAATATCTCATCAGATTTTGACCTCTGAGCTTCTGTCAGTCCAGAGCAATGGAGAGTGTGGAAAAGAGGTGAAGGGGCGTGTACAGGCAGGCTGGAACAGGTGGAAAAAAGATTTTCAGGTGTGATGTGTGACAGAAGAGTTTCAACTCAAATGAAACGGAACGTGTACAAAACCATGGTGAGACCGGCCATGCTGATTGGTCTAGAGACAAAGATGGAGGTAGCAGAGATGAAGATGTTGAGGATCTCTCCGATGGTGACCAGAAGGGATAGGATTAAAAATGAGTATATCAGAGGAACAGCAGATGTTAGAGGTTTTGGAGATAAAGTCAGAGAGGCCAGACTGAGATGGTTTGGACATGTGCAGAGGAGAGAGAGTACATTGGAAGAAGGCTACTGAATTTTGGTACGACCAGGAAAGAGTTCTAGGTGCAGACCAACGAGGAGGTTCATGGATACAGTGAAGGAAGACATGAAGATAGTTGGTGTGACTGAAGAGGATTCAGCAGATAGGGTTAGATGGAAGAAACTGACTTCCTGTGGTGACTCCTGAAGGGAATTGCCCAAAGAAGAAGTAAGTAGCTTCTGATCCAAACAGCATACTTCAAGGCTTCCACTTTCAAATAATTAAAGCTGCATTTATAAAACTTCATAAAAGCTAAAAGTTTATATTTGTGAGTTTAATTAGTTAAACAGGACTATTAGGACTACACTATACAAAATATCAAATCACATTTTTTCCATCTGATTTTCCAATGTTTTGCAACCCTGGTCGTGATAAAGACGCAGAGGCTTGCCACAAGTTGCAACTTTTGCAACCTTGACAAGGGTGTAATGAGGTGGTAAATAAAGGTTGGGAAGAAGGGCCAAGACGCGCTTGTAGCAGGAATGCAGCACAGCAAGGTGAGGAACCAGATGTGGCGGGACACCATCATGGCTGCAGCTGGATGATCTGTCAAAGTAGTGACGGAAACCAGGGCTTAAATGAGAAATTACTTCGGGAATCATGGCACCCATTTCACGTCAAAGCCTAATATTATCACCTGACCATAGTGACATTGAGACTGACAAAGAAAATATAGCATTTGATTATGTTAACTGTAATGTTCTGGTATAAAACCTCAACAAAATCTCCAAGGCAGTGAAACCAGAGAAAGCAAGGAAGGGAAGTTGACCTCTTCGTATGGTCACCTACAGATCTCTGCAATCTTTTTGAGGACAATGAGTAATCAGTGGTAAGTGTTGGTGATGAGGCTGAGTATTTAGCAACCAATGAAACCCCATATCACCGCATCCAGCAGCCCTTTCTGACCCATGTCGAGGTGGTTAAATCTGGAACAAAAGCTGTTTTCCATTGTTGTCTGCATGAAATGACCAAACTTTTCTTTTAAATTATAGAGAGGAAGCATTCAAAAAAATTGCAGAGCTTGCAGAATAATGTGCAAGGTTGTGAATTTAGTTGAACAATTAGGCTACACAAACTTGTTTCTTTTTTATCTCGTAATGAGGAGGTTTTATTCTCTTCAATCCAATTAGTCAGAAGACTCTTCAGATGGGAAATAATGATTTGATCAATGCAGCCGTGGAGATATGTTCACTCTATTAAAAAAAGGAACGGATGCTAGCAGCCGGATTTTTATTGCCCTGTTAAAAATGGAAAAGGGAAAATGTCAACTTAAACGCTAAAAATGAGAACTAAAGCAACAACTAAACAGACTTCTAACCAAAATTAAAATAAAAAGAAGTGTCTGTTGTTTTTTCTTTTTTGGACAAACAGAAAAAAGCTTATGAGTGGCTAATTTTACACTTGAGATGTTCAAAGAATAATTCCGAGCTTTTTTCCTCGTAAACATCAAGTCAGGTTACCTGGACAGACAACCAGGCAAAAAGCATTCCAGCACTGGCTCACTGTGTCCCAACTTGATCTGTAACTGGAACTGGATGAGTGCTGAGGGTTTAAATTGGAGATAGAGAGAAGTGAATTCAACGAGAGGTGATTGGACACCGATGTGGCAGATAAGGAGAAGGAAAAGGAGATGTAGTTGGAAAATATCGCCTTCAAAATTCTGCCATGACTGTCGGCAGTATTTTGTTTTTTTGTATCACGTAAAATGCAAGCGACATGCATTAGAACTCTGAAAAATTCATGGTTCAAGACAGAAAAAGAGAAGGTTTCAAACCCGGCATTCTTCTGCCGATACACTCTCTCCTCTACACATGTCCAAACCATCTCAGTCTGGCCTCTCTGACTTTATCTCCAAAACCTCTAACGTACTGTTCCTCTGATCCTGTCCGATTTGTTCACTGCCAGAGAAATTCTCAGCATCTTCATCTCTGCTACCTCCATCTCTGTTTCCTGTCTTTTCCTCAATGCCACTGTCTCTAGACCAATCAGCATGGCCAGTCCCACACGGTTTTGTACACTTTCCCTTTCATTCGATCTGAAACTCTTCTATCACACATCACACCTGATGCTTTTCTCCACCCGTTCCAGCCTGCCGGAAGACGCTTCTTCACCTCTTTTCCACACTCTCCATTGCTCTGGACTTGTTGATCCTAAGTACTTAAAATCTTCCACCTTCTTTATCTCTTCTCCCTGTAACCTCACTTTTCCATTTGGATCCCTCTCATTCACACACATGTACTCTGTTTTACTCTGACTAATCTTCATTCCTTTTTTCTAGTGCAAACCTTCGCCTCCTCCCTTCTCTCACTACAGATCCCAATGCCATCTGCAAACATGACATTGAGTAAATAGAAACAATGAATGTACAAATGATTACGCAAAGCTAACTGTTTGTTAAACACAGCTGAATACAGTTAAATCTTTCCTATGACTTGAGAAAAATAGAGTGATTCAATTATTTTTATGAGGTTTGATCCATTTTGTCGTGTTTGGTCAAATACAACAATTAGAGAGTAATTACTCTGAAATGCATCAAATCAGTGCCACAACAGGTGTGACACCAAGTTATGCGGGAAAAAAAACAAAGCAACAAATCAAATTACTAAAAAAATTGAATGTACCTGTTTTAGAGCTGTGCAGAGTTAAAAACAAAAGCAAATGCTGAAAAAAGTCTAAAAAATTATGTAAATAATTCTATAATGAGTATGAGATAAAGACATTTCAAGACATGTAGTCTTTTTGTGGCCACGAAAGACCTATTGATGAAATATTGTGTATGTAAATGCTGCTGTTATGCTTTCATGTATCTGCGTTTTTATGCTGGTGAAACATTAAATCAAAGGAACAAATCTAACCAACATTCTTTGGCAGTTTATCTCAAGCTATTGTGGATTTCTTGGAAATTCACACAAATGAAATTCTTCAGGATAAGCGGCTCTTTAGGAGTTTGTGACCATCTGACACTTAAACACACAAAAGCTTACATCTGAAGGCTTGGAAAACATTAAAACATGTGAATGAAGTAATGACTTCAAAGATAATTGCAAACACACAGAATGCAGGACAAACCCCTGACAAAGAGGAGAATGTGGTTTATATTTAAAATGAATGGAGAGTATTTCAGATTGAACTAGCAACAAGCCGCTTTAATTAACACCAACAGGAAGAAAACACATCCTCGTTACAAAACAACAACCCATTAGCAGGACAAAGTTGCTGTTGGGGCACGTCCTGCAAAAAAAAAAAAAAAAAAACCAGCACTGATTGAGTATAACCACAGAACACCCCTCAACTTTGTCTGGAAGATAATTAGGATTTTGTATTAAAACAAATACTGAAAACAAAATTGTTTCAATCAAAACTATTTAGTGTTTAAAGTAACCGTGGTGATTAGCATTCGGTAGTAACAGCATGCACAAAGACTTTCCCGGGCTTTGATAGTAAAACAGAGGGAGCCATTGATGTTTCTGCTAATGTGATGCACCCGTAATATGCTGCATATGTTTCGCCTTTCGTTGCAACTCTGCGGGATTAAGCTCGCAGAAGCATACACACACACATACACACACATAGACACATGCAAAGTGTAAAGCTTTCACAATCTCAGGGTCCCCTTAATCATGTTCCTTCAATGGGTCCTTCTCTCTTCATTAAAACTCAGACAAGAAAAGAGGGTGCAGACAGAAGCAAGGTGGCATTGAAAAGCGCCTGAGACGGAGTCCTCCAGCCTGTCTGGTGGAGAGTGTGGGAGCGTGTGTGTGACGGGGTGTGTTTTTGACTAAAGGGGGGTGTATGAGAATTGACTTTGGCTTTAAACAACTTGATTGAGAAACACCCACCCACTTGTCGTCCTCAGGCGTGAGGACAGCAGCACTAGGCGAGCACCGAGGGACCCGCCATAACCACTGCAGCAATTTGAGGTCTGGGAGGCACAAAGAGGAGGTCAGAGGTCAAATAAGTGCAGTTAGACGAAGGCGCTTTCTCATGCTAATGCCTTCTAGAACAACTCCACATCATTCCAGAGTTGTTAGAAGGAATTGTGATTGTTGTGATTCCCGCTCTGATGATTAATGAAACCTTGAGAAATTCAGAGAGACGCAGACATTGTAACACCAAGTTAAGAACGAGACAAACAGTTTGGAGTCAAAGCAGCACGTCCAGTCAAATTAGAAGCTGATGTATTGCTTTATTCAGATGCTAAAGTGCTTTGCTAGCATGGCAGCCTGATGCATCAGATGGTTTCTTTCACGCCATGGAAATCGTCTGACTTTGCACCGTTAGGATTTGTTCAGTCTACGGTGGCTGGGAACTTTCCTGTAGGGACTAGACGCTGTGGCCTCACCTCTTCTTATGTCTGCTCACACATTGGTACTATACCGTATGTGTTTCGCTTAATCTTAAAAGAATCAAAATAATATAAAAATGATCATTTTTATTTTATTGTGCGTAATAAATGTATATTTAATCATTACAGTGCTTTTTAAAAAAAAAAACACATGGGATAAAAAAATATAAAAATGACTGCAATAGAAATAATGTGCCAACCATTAGTTTGGGGAATTTTGTTTTAATTTTACACAATTTGTGCAAAGTACTATCTAATAACAATAAAATGACTTATTATTCATGACAAACTTACTCTATACTCAACATCAGGAGTGCCCAACCTGTCGATCGTGGTCTACTGGTTGCCCGCAGACTGATTTCAAGTCGACCGCCAGATGTGTTGGAAATAAAACATTAAATGAAGTCATTGTTTCCAAATCAGCGCCTTTTAGCGAGTATTCAAACTTTTTTCAAACAAGCGTCAATCTAGCGGGATGACGTGAAGCACGTAGTTAAACCTGTAATTAATAAACAGCGCCTGGTGCCTCTGTGGCCCCTCCCTCTCGCAAAGGGCTGCGGATAAAATGTGTGTTAGAGAGAGAAAAAGAGAGCCAATGACAGAGACTAATTTGTCTGTGTGTGTTTGAGAGAGGAAGTTGTCTATGTGAGGAACTTGTCTGTGTGTGTGTTTGATAGAGGGTGTGTGATGTCTAATGGATGTGCAACAACAACAAAACATGTTGTGAGGATAGTGTTGCTGGAGACTGGAAACCATCTGCTGGGGTTTACGATGGTAATGCCTGACTGGTAAATCTCAGGAGGTTTGATAATTGAAAAGTAGCTCTTGGGTCAAAAAAGGTTGGGCACCCCTGCACTACAGTTTCACATTTAGAAATGTATTTGTGGCTAAGTCAACTCTCATAAAGAGGTTGCGCCCTCAGTGCTACATTTTTCTCCCGTGGAGAGACAAAAACAAAAAAAAAAAACTGCAAAAGCAAACACCAGCAACATTTTTGCTGTGCCGCTTGTTTTGCAGTTTTAATGAAGAGTCCTTTTGCTCTGAGGGAAATCCAATGGCCTGACCTTAGCCGTGGAATATTTGCTTCATATATCAAACTTATTGCATGTTTAAACAGTTTTATGTCGTTACAATGACACAAGACATATTTAAACTGCACAAGATTACAGGCTGGGATTTTTGATGAATTATTTCTAATAGAAGAAAAGAAGGAAGAATATGGTGTACCTTTTAATGAAAAAGGTGGGGAATTTGTTTCCAGTCGGTTAGACTATTGCAATGGTCTATTCAATGGTCTGAACAAAAAGGCCTTAAAACAGCTGCAGTTTATTCAAAATGCTGCTGCTCGAGTCTTAACAAAAACTAGAAAATATGATCACATTAGTCCTCTGCTCAAGTCTTGGCACTGGCTTCCTGTGGCTCAGAGAATAGACTTTAAAGCTGCTCTACTTGTGTTTAAGTCTCTTCATGGTCTAGCACCAAAGTACATCTGTGATGTGATAGTACCTTATGAACCATCTAGAACTCTGAGGACCTCCGGGGCCGGCCTCCTGCTGGAGCCTAGAGTCAGGACTAGACATGAACCATCTAGAACTCTGAGGACCTCTTGGATCGGCCTCCTGCTGGAGCCTAAAGTCAGGACTAAACATGGAAAAGCTGCGTTTCAATTTTATGCTGCAAAAGTCTGGAACAAACTTTCTGAGGCCGTGAGACAGGCCTCTCCTGTGATGATGTTTAAATCTAGGCTGAAAACACTTCTATTTAACTGTGCATTTGATTAATTACTCTTTTTACTTGTTTTAATCATTTTTTTTTATTTTGTCTTTTTTAAAATATTTTGATTCTATGTTTTAGTGATTTTAATGCATTCTTTTTTATTTTCTTCTTGTGAAGCACATTGAATTACGTTTTGTATGAATTGTGCTGTACAAATAAACTTGCCTTGAATTTTAATCAGTTGCCCGAGTCATCCAAAACAACTATTGGAATTTTACTGAATATAATGTGAGCTCTACATTCACGTTTTTATTTGCTTATTCTTTACCCTTCATAATGGGTAATGTAGAAATGTGAAAGGTTGGTCATTCAAGAACTTTGCTTTTTGGTTCAGCTCTCTATTTTACTAACATAATACCAACCATGGCAACAGGCATAGATAAGTGAGAAGCAAGTTTTTTTTCTGTATTTTTTTATTGGTTGACATTTTTTGCTCTCACTATGTGAATTGTGTTCTGAGTAGAGTGAAGACAAAAATGTTGCTTTGGTTCAACAAATTTATTCATTTTTTACAATTAAATGATGGCAACGATTGATCGTCTTTCTGTAACAATGTCGGCGAATGTTTTAGGAAGGCACCAAAACCACTGTGGGACTTTCATGTTGTAATCCAGGATTTTTCTGCAAGGAAGGCAAGGCCATGCACACACTCTGTTTGTATTGTCGTAGACTGGGAGAAAGATGACGTTTATTAGAGCTAGCCGAAGGGGTCTTAAAAACCTTTTCTAAGTTTTTTTTCTACACAAAAAACAATTTCCAATTTTAATAAATTTGGTAGGAACTGCATGGTGGTGCAGTGGTTTGCACAGTGGCCTCACAGCAAGAATGTTGGGGTTTGAATCCCAGGTGTAGAGGAGGCTTGGAACACTTGCCTTTCTGTGTAGAGTTTGCATGTTCTCCCCATGTATGTGTGGGTTTTCTCCGGGAACGCCGGTTTCCTCCCATCCTCCAAAAACGTGCATGCTAGGTTAATTGGCTGTGCCAAGATTGTCTCCAGGATAAAATGAGTGGGTTTGTGGATGGTTGTGTGTGCGTGAGTGTCCCTGCGGTAGACTGGCGACCTGTTTGGGGTGTACCCTGCCTCTTGTCTTGAATCAGCCAGGAAAGACTCAGGCACCCCTGCAATCTCGTCAGGGATAAGCATTTCAACAAAAAAAATGAAATAAATTATTTTTAGTTACACACAAATAAATAAAGTCACTGTTAGGGATACAGGTATTAGCATCTGTGATAATATTCGTCCTAATGGTTTATTCTCAAATATCATCCCCGCTCCATCAGGATAAAATTCATCTACTCATCCCCATCCTGGGCATCGACGGGCTGAGGAGTCCCCGTGTTTCCATCAAGATGAAGAACATCTATTGACTTCTTTAGATATTTAGCTGTAGAGTAGAATAAGCTAATATTTAAACAATAATTTTTGACATATTGGATGCTCGTTCTGGGGGATGAATCTCTCTTTCGTGTGGATCCCAGCGAGGTTTCTTATGTTTTAGGAGTTTTTCCTCACCGTGAAGGAGAGTCTAAGGGCAGGAATGTGCTAAAATTGTCTAGCTAGCATTTGTTACTTAGTTTTCTTGCGGTGTATTTGTGTTTGTACATCCCTCTTTTTCTTGTTCAATCTGCAATGTGAAGCCCATTGAGACAGATATTCTGTGATTTTGGGCTATGCAAATAAAATTGAATTAAATCCTATGTCAGACTCATTTCCAAATCACTTGGACTGATATAGTATCTGGCTTTAAATCACCAGTAAGTGCTTCCCAAAGTCAAGCGCTAACTTGGATGTGGAAAGACCACACATTAAGTTGTTTAAAGTTTGGAAAAACAAGACCACATGCGTGGAGTTCAGTGTCACATCAATGGTGAACAAAATTAAAGATGTTGAAACAAAAAAGACGTTTATTTTATCCTATGTTTAAAAAAAAAAAATTCAGAATAAAGTGGGTTTTTTTCTTGTTTGGTTGCAGGTAAAATTGGGTTACTTCAACTTCCTCCTGGCTCGGGGCACGAACGCTAATAAATAGTTGCCTTCAACTTTAAAATGAACACTTTGCATGTATTGATGGGCTTATATAAGAAGGTTGAAACAGGTTTTTGTCTCCATTTTTATTTGCAATGCAATTTCACAGCATATTTCTCCTCAAAATTGTTGGGGCTTTATGGGATGGTGGAAAGAGGAGGACCCAATTGCAGGACTTCAAACCAGGTTTATTAACTCAATTTAGGAAATTCTGTAAAGCAAAGGGCGCAGGATTAACTCAAGGTTTCAAAAGTCCAAATAATAACAAAGTTCAAACATCATCAGGCAACCAGGGTGACCTGGCTGGAAGGGATAGTAATACCCAACAGGGAAGTCTAGGGTGATTCCCCTTAAATAGATGGCAGGGGTGCACAGATGTGGGGAATCAGGAATCATGCACAGGTGACTCTAATCAGGTTGATTAGGAATATCCAGGGCTTCCTCTGGGGGCAGGTGAGAGATCCTGACAACAATATGTTTTGTGTTTTCTCATTATGGAAACACACACTTCTTCTGGAGCCTATGTTCAACGACTTAAGAATGGTAAGATTGTCTGTATAAGATAACAAAAAAAAAATCATCAAAATACAACTGTTCAAGTTCTAGAAAACTTTGAAGCCTTGTATTGTGGGTGTATGGAGGGTTTTCATCTTCATCAATATTTCTTATTTATGACATCTTTTTAGATGTAAAGATGTGATAAAAAATGCATTCATTTTGCCAGTTGAGGAAATTTTATTTTATAATAATTCAGTATGAAAACATGCAACTGAAAGTGTGACTATTCCCGGATCATACAGGCATGCAATCTCCAGAGCATTCCGTTTCCTCACCGCAATTATAGCTTCTTGACCTTTTTAAGTGAGTGAGAGCATGCATTGTTATTTTTTCTCATTTATCTCAATGGATGGACTCACAATGGCAAACCTTTCTGACCCTGAGCAGTGGGAGCATTTAAAAATGTAAAGCTGGGTGGTTTTTGGTTGTGTAGCAGCCTTTACGACAAAAAAAAAACAACATGTTGACTTTTATGGAAAATGAAATGCTCTCTATGACAGAAAATAGCATTAATAATAATAACAATTATTCCAGAGATTGCATCTGAAATTTTTTGCACTGATTATGTTATATTGATTTTTATTTGAGATGGTTAATAATAGTATTTTTATTACTGTGAAAGAAAAAAAAACCTTGATTATTTTCTGGATTAGGACAGACTAAGTGTGGATGATTTCTATGACGCATGACTTGTGGAGATTGTAATAATAATGCGGATGTAGGAGTCATATGTCACTTGAGTCACTTGATCCTAATTACACTTAAAACCGTGAAGTAATCCAATAATAACCAGCAACTCACATCCGTTCTGCTGACACACAACCAGTCCCACGTCACCAAATCCTTGATGAATAGAGAGAAAGTTGCACCCCTCTTTCACAGATCTTTCTGCTCGGTCAGGTTTGTCCACTGTTTCCACATTCTGTTAATATGAGAATTTAACCTGGGATTATGTTGTTTGTCTTTACCTCATTTTGCACACATGCACGTCTCTTAAAGACAAATTTTATACCAATAATCATTTAAAAATGAGCTCAATTAATAAATTTTGCATCAAATATTCTTCGTCAAGATTTTTTATTTATAGTAAAAGACAAAACCAAATTCTACACAAAGTTAAACAACCTAATCTTTTAGATTTTTTCACAATTTTTCTTGTTATAAATGTTCAATTTCTGTTGTCTTTGAAGTTTAGAAATCTAACTGTAATTTTTAGGGTCCAAGTGGAAATAAGGGGGAAAGTTTTGTTGTTTTTTTTCTTGTAGGTTTTTGTGTCTTAGTTTGTTTGATCTACATTTTAAATGTACATGTTAATCCAAGATGATCGACCCAGTTTTTTTCAAGCACAATGAAAGGATAAAAAAAAAGCTTTAAATTTTTCTGGTTATTTTAGATCACTGTGTAATTTGAAGTGAAACAAAAGCGGCCTTTCCATAAAACATTTTCAGATGATTATAACAAGATAAATGTTAAAAAAAAAAAAAAAAAAAACTCCAACATTTTATATGATTTATGTTAAAGGCAGTTGAGGGGAAAAACAGACATAAAAATAATCAAATGTTAGAGACAAAAGCAGGGCCTCTTGCCCAACGTGCCGCTCACTCCGGGGCCTTTTTTCCTCCTCTTTGCAGGCCCCTCATCTCATCCTCTCCTCTTGACTGCTGAGGGGTGTCTAATCAGGGAAGACAAGCGGCTGACGGAATGATGATGCCTAATTGGCATGGAGTCGTGGGAACGCGTAAACAAACAGCTGCCATTATGTGCATGCTTGTGTCTCCCTTCATCCCTTTTCCTCCTGAGAAGAAGTGGAACAGCAACCATGGCAGCTGCAGGGGAAGCAAAAGAAAAAGAGGTGGAGGTTTGGATTGGAGATTAGTCTCATTTTAATCCAGACTCCACCTCCTCCTGTGATGATATATCTACCTTCTAAAAAAAAAATCAATATCCTCTTGACATAAAGGAACGCACATTTTTCTAAATAAATCCCCTTTTATTATCATTCTTTTATAGAAATCTGAAGTGTGATTGCTTAATGTACAGCACATCCCATGGTTGTACTCAATTGGATTGTTCTTTATCATAGATTCTCAAAATAATCCCATAAAATATCCAGTCTTTGACATCCAAATGTAAAATTTTCATAATTTTAAATGAAAAAGTTAACTTGGGGCAGCTTCACAGAAACAGATTTTTAAAAATAAAATTCCAACCATGTGAATTTAAGAATAAAAAATTAATTTTAACAACATTATTTTATGGTCCCTGTCGAATGTGAGAGCAAACTTGTTGGAACAGCAACAAAAAAATTGTTTCGATTGATTTTCAATCATCTAAAACATGTCTTAATGAATGTCTTAATGAATTCATCATTAAATAATTTATTAATTTATTCGATAATTTATTAAGACGTGAAATTTATCGTGTAAAAACTCACTGACTAAAAATCTAGAATTTTGCATTTAAATACAAATAAATACAAACATTTTAATGTCACACATGGTTAAAATAGCTCAAAGTGATTTATTTCCGTCACATTTTTCAATGTCCCTTTTTTTCCATGAAGTTAGTGAGTCTTCACAAAAGCTGCTCTTCTTCTTGATGTCACTCTTATTAGCATTTCTTTTTCAGAATTTTTAATCCCCACATATGTTCTATCAGACTCCTTATAGTGCTGAGCAGGCATTAAGATTAAGCCTTGATTAAAAAATGAGAATTAATTAACTCTTTTGAAGTCCTGATTGGCTCTTATGTGGCAGCAAAACATAATCCTAGAAGCAGTAGATCATCTTCTGGGATGTCATATGACTGCTTTCTGTCCAAATGAAGGAGACTGTAAACTCCAAAGAGATCTGCAGAATATATTTCCAGAGCATAAAGATGGATTTTTAAAGTATTTTTCAGCTTCATTGTGGATTAACTTTCACTTAGTCTGGTTAGTTTTGATCTTATTGTTTAACTAGATCTTGTTAGCAAAACCAAGGCTTTGTACAAAAAATATACAGCAAACAATATTTTATGTAAAAATATCATTTGTAAATTAAATTGAATAAATTTATTTTGTCGAGCCACTCCTCTAGGTCGAGAGGAGCCAGATGGGGTGGTCCAGGCATCTGGTTGGGATGACCCCTCAGCGCCTCGCTGGTGAGGTGTTTCAGGACTGTTGCTCCCGCGACCCGGCCCTTGATGAGTGGAAAACAACGGAACGGACGGAATGGAATTTATTTTTCTTTAGCATGATTTGAGCCACAATGGTGGTCGAATCATACATAAATTTTTTCTCTTATTTTTGTTCAGTGGTGCAGTTTGATGTGGAAATTTTTGTGATTATTTTATAAAAAAAAAATCTTCATAGTTTTTTAATTACCTACAGTAGTCTCATATCACTTATTCTCCACATTCACTCTGACATATCCGCTTGTAGGCAAGGTCTAAAGGCCCAAAATGACGATGAATTTATAGGAAATATCAGCTGGTTTTATGACTGAAAAAAGACTTCTGATTCATTTTCTGAGATTTATCAGAGTTACATTCTGAGGTTAAATTCTACAAACTAATTCTATCCATGCATCTTTTCAAATTTTGAGCTGGTTCAATATTTGGGAGAAAAATACATTCCAAATACACTTAGCAGAAGATTTTAGATGCACATCATTTTTCCTCTGTCAACTTTTATCCCTGGGCTATTGAATTCCCTTGTCAATAAAAAACAGATTTGAAACACATTTTGATCTTTTCTAAACATCATTTATTAATCTTACTTGATTTTGCATCACTAGCAGTGTTCCCACTCACCACTAAGTGTCAGTAATCATTTGACATTAACCTTTAAAGTTACTGAAGGTTTCTGTCATTTATTCCTAATTTATACACTATATTTTTTTATTAGTTTTGTAGTGTCTTCAATTATTTTCTCTTTCAAAGCTGTAAAATCAATGCAAGTTGTTTTTTGTTCTCAGAGCTGAAAAACAAAAAAAATGTGCCCCCAACAAACCTACAGTAATTTGCAATTCAGCTGAATTCTGTCTTTGTCTGAGATTGTTTAAACATTGTGGCGATTGCTTTTGAAGGAACTAAATTTGATAGAAGTGTTATTGAAATGGAGCCCAATCAACGACTAGACCCCCATCTGATTGAAGACAATGATAGCTTAAATGAATGGTGGAGGGTGGAAAGAAGGGGTGAACAGGGGTTACACGCTGCACGTCAGGCCTCTCAGCTGGATGGATTTAAGGGTTTGAGGTACTTTTGATATATTTTTTTGAATAACAAGGAGTATTTTCTTCTCTTTGTTTTGCAGAGTGGTCTAATTGAGCTCAGAGGCAGAGGGGTACACCTCTGCAGAGCCACAAATGACATCATTTGCAGAAAACTGACATCTTTTCTGCTCCTTAGAAGATGAGGCAGCGTTGGGAGCGCAACAGGAGAAGAAAAGCAAAACCACCACAATTGGACCAATGAAGCATATCACTTGCATTCACGTTGCATTTGCCACTTTCTTCAAGACTTTTCTTTCTTTGATTTCTTTGAGGCGCTGCGGTGCTCCTCACATACTAATAATAGACACGTCCATCAACTGTCCCCACCCTTGGAGTTAATTGGTGTTGTGCAAAAGGAGCCAGTGTTGCTCTGAAGTTGGGCCATCATCAGATCAGTGGATACTGGCCGTCCTCGGCTCGTATGCATCCCTCTGATCTGCACACACTCTCCATCTCTTTTTCATCATCCCACCTGCTCTCACAGCACGCCTCCGCTCCTGCAGAGCTGACCCTCCTTTTTTGTTGTCTCCTAGCGTCTTCTCAGAAGGTCTTATGCTTGTTGAAATGCCCTCTTTCAAATCTTAATCATTTGATGACGATTCTGACCTGATAGTGACATGATCCTCCTCCTTTTAGGACCCTTCATCATCACTCTTGTTGTGCCCTAAGTCCTCACACCTGGTTCTAAATGATTCTCCCTTACAGTGTTAAGAATAATGCTGTTTCGGGATTAGTAATGGCATTCCTTTTTCAGAAATAAAGTAATCTAATTAATTACTTTTCCTAGAATTACAACACTGTTTTGTTACTAAGAATATAAATTAATTCTTTCTGCTTAAAAAAGTAGATTGTAGTGGTTGTATAGTATTGCTCAGCTCTGACCTGTGTCCTTTTTTTCCCTCTTGGTTTACTTCTTTGTTTTCCTCCATGTCTGGTCACTGATTCCTCCATGCCTGCCCAGTGCCCAGGACCCAGACCTGCCCAAGATGGCTACCAGGCTGCACCTGCCCGGCCCTTATCCTGACCCCACCCTTTCTAAAAAAAAAAAAACCCAATCTAAACTTCCCTTTGCATCTTGTTTTTACGTTTTCATCTCTACTTTATGACAGATGGCACTAATTCACACACTGATGGAGCTGAAAGAGAATCAGTAGCCTGAAACTTTAGATGTATATATTTAAAATGTGTTTTTTTATCGTTCGTGCTTTTCACAACTGCTTTTCGTGCTTTTCATCGTTATTATTTTTGTTGAGTCTGCTTTCACTTTTAAATCCTTCCTGAAAACCTTAAAGGGAAAAACACACGTGGGTGTGAGGGATTAGAGTCATTCATCCTCTCTGATGTAAAAAGATCTGTGACTGGATCCATGGCCTAAAAATGTTCATGCCAAAAAGCATTTCTATAAGCTTCTGGATTGAAGAAATGTTCACATCAACACATCTTCTACTTATTTCCAGGACGATAATTGATGCAACAAAAGACTTTGGGCTCAATCGGTTTGGTTTTGTCGATGATGAAACATTTACGATGAAGCCTTTGTGTTAAAAATATTGAAGAAAATGGTCTGAAAGAGTCGGAAAAAAATTTCATTTATATTGCGTATTTTTTTTAATTTGAGCAAAATATTAACATATAAAACGGCCTAATTCCTTATTTTAAAACATTATCTTTTTTTGTGTCTAATTTTGGCCATGTCCTCACATACCAGGGTATTTTTGAAAATGTGTATCTGCTGTCCTCCGTTTTAGGAAAACACTCACGTCCACACATAACCGTTTTCAAAATATCGGCGTCCACACGGAGCCGTATAAATACGCTTCTGAGTGCGATCATGAGCATGCCAGACCAGTAGTCGGCAGTATTGATGTACACGTAAGTTCTGAGCTATCCAATCAGAGCACCTCTCTAGTCATTTCCACAGCATGTATCCAT
The DNA here is from genome assembly GCA_902685375.1 of Neostethus bicornis. NCBI lineage: Eukaryota > Metazoa > Chordata > Actinopteri > Atheriniformes > Phallostethidae > Neostethus > Neostethus bicornis. Next base: position 14,434,443 of record LR738541.1, on the reverse strand, counting down.
GCTGCCCACTGTCTGTTTTTGTAAACAAGGACACACAGTAATGACATATGTTCATTACTTGTTGCAGGTAGTGACGCATAAAAACACTACTCTACGTTTTCGCAAGTCCACACGCAAACGCAAAAACAGAGTTTTCTAAAATCTCCACTTTGGCCAGAGTTTTCAAAAACGCCGGGGTTGAATAAAAAAAAAAAAAACTCAGTTTTTGTATGGACGGCAGGCCAAAACGGATAAAAATATATGTGTTTTCAAAAATATCCAGCTACGTGTGGACAGGGCCTTTTTTAAAAGCATTCTGCATTTAAACGTTGAGGGGAGCATTGTGGGGCTTAAATGGTTGTTTCCTGCTGGGATTAAAAACACTCAATGTGTCCGTTGGTTATAATTTCACTGTAATTACAGATGATGCTTGTTCGTAGCACTTATTAATGTTCATATTGTGCTCAAAGCCATTTTAACTGCTTGCAAATTCCTTGGAATATATTTAAAAAGAGCATTCAAATCCACTAATGGACCGAAAAAAAATCTCAGATTTAGGATTTGAAATGTCTGGTTTGTCCTCTGATTGCAGCGTGGCTTAACCTCTCTGTGCGTACATACACACAGGTTTCAATTTGTGTGGCCTTTTGGGAGTGTGAGTGTGTCTTTAAACACAAAACACCACCTCATACCCTCTGTGCCCCCTCCTTCTTTGCCCTGGCAGCTCTCCCAACATACCCCCTCCCCCAGCTTCCTGCCTCTAATGACCATCCCTGTGTGCCATCTCGGGAAGTCTGACATCCCCTCTGGAGGCAGAGGGCCGGGCATTAATGAAAGCCATTGATGGTCAAAGAAAGCTTCTTTTGTGGTGCCGGGGGCATGCGTGGGCACCCGTTTGCTCAAACGCAGCTTCCTCTCCATACACACTGAGCCTGGCGTTCAGAACCGAGTGCCAACAGCGGAGATCGAAAGACAGGAGCAGCAAAGTGCCCCTTACTGGGGAAATGGCAGAAAGAGATGGGCAGAGAGGAGGGAGCGAAGGAAAGGGGGTGGAGGGGTGAGAATGAGAAAAAAGGAGGGTGTGTTGGCAAAGAGGAAGGAAAAGATGGGGATAGGCCTCGGCAAAAAGAAAGGCCGAGAAAGCGCAGTAGAGATTAACCCGAAGGGATAAATTCAATTGGCAGAGAGGAAGATGGAATGAAAAAGGGGATGTGAAGGAAATGGGGTACAAACCTTCGCAATTGAACACAGAACACCAAAGAAGAGAAACCTGAAGAAAAGGGAAATTGAGCTGCGTAAACAAAGAAACGGAGGTTGGGCTTGCTCGTGTCAATGAAACTGGGTGGCATTGAGGGATAAATAAAAGAGTGAGAAGGTTTCTGGGGGTCTCCGTGTGCCACTGGACGGCCTGTCAGCCCATTCTGCTGATTTATAGCATCTGAATTGTTCTCCTTCAACAGAGCTGTGAATGAAAGAAAAAAAAAAACAGACAATGCTAAGATGCCAAGCATTGCTTATTGATAACCAAGCAGATGTGTCCAGTTTGGACCCAGCGTTTGATGCAAAATCTAGCCTATATTTTTTTTGTCTGGGTAATTCTTTTTTTTATTATTATTATTTTATTTATGTTTACATACTCTATCGATCCCTCACTGGAGAAATTTGTGTGCTGCACTACTACACTGCAGCAGGCTGCCACGATGGCGCCAATAGTGGGGGAAAAGGGGTTAGGTGTCCTCTCCAAAAACCCTAGACGTGAACTCTGTGGGAATCGTACCTGCGAACTGCCAGTTAACTTCCGGTTCAAGGGCAAACACTCTACAACTGAGCCACCGTCTTTCAATTAATCTGAGACCGGGTCGCGAGGACAACAATCTCAGCTGGGAAGCTCAGGTTTCCTCCAACCCGTTATTCTATCAAGATCTGCGACCAGTCCCAGATCTCGATAGATCGGAGCTCCGAAAACTAACCCTAACACTAATTCCAATAGAAATATGGCAGGTCGCAGATCTCGATGGTCACAGATCTTGTCAGGACACCAGTCACAGATCCCGATGGTTAGATCGAGATCTGGGAGGGGGAGTATTCTGGGCATGTGCAGAGGCGCAAGGTCACAGATCTCAATGGTCGCAGATCTTGTCAGGACACTTGGCCTAATCCTCCAGCTCAAGCGTTTCCCACCCAGCTGTGAGACAAAGTCTCTTCGCAGTGGGAGGTGGCTGAAATACCTTACCAGCGAGGTGTTCGAGAGGCTTCTTAACCAGAAGTCCAAACCACGCCATCTGGCTTCTCTCGACTTCGAGGAGCAATGGCTCTATGCACTCCTCCCAGATGGCAGAGCTCCTCTATCTCTAAGTATGAGCCCACCTTGCAGAGAAAGCTCATTTTGGCCACTTGTATCCACGATCTTGTTCTTTCAGTTGCCACCAGGAGCTGGTGACCATATTTGAGGGTCCATAGGTGGTGGTCATAGATGAGGGACTTTTTAAATTGTACAACCCCAAACATTTTATTAGCTCAGAAATAAAATATTTGCAGTAAAAAACGTGTCCAATTCCCCCCCTCTTTTTATTCCCCATCCTCTGGGCATGTGAAGGGATGGATGGAAAGCAGGGTTGAAGGTAGGGAGAGACTTAGTACGAACAGAGCATGTGCACACTGCAAAACCTCTTCCTGCTTCTGTTAGACTTTGGGTGTGGTGGAGAGCAAAATCCACGGCCAAGAACAACCTGCTGTTATATGGCAAAACTCGCAAATTGCTCAGACTTGCTTGAATGAAATAGAATAAGACTTCATGTTTGTTTTTGATCTTTGAAGTTGATTTTGCATCAACCCTCTCGCCCCTGCTTTTATGTGCTAAATGAATTTATTTAAACTCTAATTAAAAGGAAAATCTTTCATGATGTTTTTCACGCAAAACTACATCTTCCCTCCTTTTTTATTAGCTGGAAAAGCCTTTAGCACTAATCAAGACTAACTGTGCTTATTACGTTAATTTAATCACACCAAATGCACTTTTAGTCACCAATAAGAAAAACAAAAAAGCTTTCACAAAAATATCCCCTTGCTCGACTTAACATCGCCACCTAGCGATGAAGCGTTTCAGTCAGATCTCCCCGCTGTGCAGCACACAGCCTCTTGCATTGTTCTGGAAGCTAATTCACCCCAACAGCTCCTGCTGATAATTTCCAACCACTGGCATGACGCCATCTCCGGAAACGTCTGCGTGTTCCGTCTGTATCCATCCGCCACCGTGGGAGAGCAACAAAAAAACTAGGCCCGTATTCATCCCAGTGTGTCATCTGTTTAGTACGCCTGATTGGCTTTCACACCATCACCTCCTAATTAATATGCAGAGACCCTCAGCCCCGCCTCTCCTCGCTAGGCTCTAAGACAAAAGCGTATTGTACATGCACCTCCTGTTTTAATTACGTGTGAGTGTTTTCTATGTGTGTGTGTCCTAATGATGTATTCATGAATGCATGTGTGCAATGCTTAAGTGTGCATGTACCATCCAACGGCATACAGTAAGAGCACCGAGGGAATCGTAAAACAAGCACATTCATCGTCCTGCACGTATTCTTCTGTATGTGTGTGTCCCATCGTTCAGGGAGGAGCGCCGACTCTTCTATCCCACACGAGAAAAAAAAAGTTGCTTGTTGCCTTTATGCAGATTGGCATCTGATGAAGGTTTTTTTTGGGCAGGGGGACCACAAAGAGGGTTTGTGATTGTAGAACAGGGGAGAATGGAAGAGGTTAGGAGGGGTTATGGGGAAAAGACAAGGACAAAATTCCCATCGCTGTACCCAAACCCATCGTGTTGCATCTTTTCTTTTTTATTCTCCTCTCTTTTCATCCTGCTCTTCCTCACAACCATGACCTGGTTGTTGGTGTGGATGAGATTAATGGCTCTTTAATGAACACAAGTTTGTTATTTTCCCCTCTCACTGTTCTTTCTTTTTCATAGTATCATATTTTGTTTCTATATGTATATACTCTACATTCTACACGTACGTCAAGATCTTCATTTGTTATGTGCCATAGATCCCTCCGATAATTATCCCCCAGAGTGTAACCACAAAGGCTTTTTTTAATCACCAAAAATTAGATCTTTAAAAAGATCTAATTCATCTTTCATCTTAAAAAGCATCATGGCCTCCAAACGAGCTCAGTTTCCACCTTATAAGATGTAAAACTCAGGTCATTTAAACATATAATTTGATGGAATATTTAAGATAGTTCAGGATCAGCTGAATTTACTCAACGAAAAATAGCTGAGATGATTGGATTCTGTTTTCAGAAGCATCTTTGAATGAGGCGTATTCTGAGTTAACCAGCCTCCTTTTAAACGCTGACTGATCTTGGCCGTTGTGTTGATGTTCTGTTTCAGAGTGTTGGCAGTCTTCTTGTAGCTTTGGCTCACCTCGTGTTACACAACAATTCATCTTTAAAGATCCTCAGAGAGTCTTTTGCCATGAGGTGACATGCTGGAAGATGCTGTGTGAGAGCTGCAACAGAAACCACAGAAACTGGTTGATTGGGGCTATGAGCCTAAGCTCGCCTCCAAAATTAAATTGAATTGAACATAAACCAAACAAAACATCCTTTGGGCATCTTCAAGGTGGAAGGTAGAGGAGCACAAAATCTAGGATTATGATGCTAAATAACTTCTAATGTTAGGACGGTGGTGGATGAAGTACTCACTTTTTGTACTTACAGTAAGTAAAAGTACAGATGATTAGGCAAAAAAAAAAAATTAAGTAAAAGTGTCAATAAAAAAAAATCTACTGAAGTAAAAGTACAAAAGTAATTGGTGTAAATTTTACTTTTAAGTAAAAAGTCAACGTTTTCGACCATAATTCAAATGGTTATTTTTTTGTGCTGTATCACCATGGTAACGGTGATACTCTGTGTAATGATGGCTCAACTTTTTAATTAAAAGTAAACACAACAAACAACAATCTTCCGACTCTTTTTCAATTAGTACTATATTTGATGTTAATTTTTTGGCGGTGAATGACAGTGGAAAATGTTTACTCTCAATTCTGATTGGTCCTCGATTCATTACTTCTTCTCCCTCAAGGAGACCACAGGTGATCAACTGCTGCCTCTACAGGTTAATTTTGGCGATGCAGCTTCAAGATGAGGTAAAAAAAAAACTGTATATTTTTCAAATTCCTGACTGAAAAAGTAACAAAAACTACAAAAAACACTTAAAAAGTAGCGAAGTAAAAGTACAAATATTTGCTCTAAAAATGTAGAGAAGTAAAAGTACCGGTCTCAAATTTTACTTAAGTAAACTACAGATACACATTTTTTTTTTACGTAAGTACAGTAACAAAGTACATTTACTTCGTTACGTTCCACCACTGGTTGGGATTTAGTTTTTTTGTCTCTTTAGAGCTTCTGGGTGGCAGGAGCTTGGCTGCCTTGTTCCTGCTGACGAGACTCACCTATCCTCATTCAGCTGCCCTCTGTCCTTGCCAGAGGATTCTATCCTGTACATCCTCCATGCTCTCCTTATTTTCAACGCCGTATTTTAAACCGTATCAAGACTTGCTGAATTTCTGAAGAATTCCAAACGCCTAATTCAATAGTTTCAAGTGTTTGTATAAAAACAGAAACATTGTCCTACAGTTTTGTGACTAATAGTCGTTTTTTTTTTTAGTGGTTTTTACCACTTTAGATTGTCAGAACAGACTTTGTAACTTTATCAAGTTTGTCAAAAGTACCAGAAAAAAATCGAATGATTTGTTTAAACAAACTAAATGCTCTCTTTTATTCTGTAAAAACAAATCATCCACCTGCAATTAATCATCACAAACACTTTAACTCTTTCAAAACAGTCCTTTTAGCTTCAGAGTTTGATAATGGTTCTATTTGCATACGTCGACGCTCCGCCTGCTGCTGTGTGGAATTAATCAGCCCCCCTCGAAGACCCCTGTAAGTCTTCTCTGACTCCCCCCTACCCACCAGCCTCTGTTTGGTGATGGTGCCACGGCGTGAACAGCCTCTACAGTCTTTTCCCAGGCACCAAAAGACAGGTGGACAGCTGTTTGCTGAATGGGCGCTCGTACTGAAGAGCTTAATTGAGCTTTATAAGGCTAATTAAAATGCAAAGAAAATAATCATGATTATGCTAATTGTTCTGTCTTTAGGAGATGTGCTTTTCTGGGATAATACCTGCAGCAGCAGGAAGAAAAAAAGGGAGACAACTGATAAAAAATTGTGGCTAAAATCAAAACAATGTTTATTCTCGTAGCTGTATTTTCAAATCCATGTTTCAAGATAAGAGAAAAAATAGTTGCTTAACGAGCAATCTAAAATAAAATATCACACATTGAGTTATTTGAAGATTAAATTTGAAGTTTTACTTGATATTTAAACAAAAAAAATGGCTAAATATTGATCTAAATGGATCCCTGTCTGTGTGAAATTCCAGCTCAGATTTTTTTTTTCAGTCATGCTGTCACAACATCATTACTCAATTTCACTGGAACGTCTCACTTTCTGTATCACTCTTGACCTCCTGACTGTACGTCTCTGTGAGCGGCCGTCCGTCCTAAGCAGCTGTAACCTCCTGTGGCTCAGCCTCCAGCTTGTGTGCGATTGTTGTCCTAAACACCGTTCTGGAGGCGAGGAGAACATAATAGAATAATAGGCTCCCTGAGGATGTGGAGGTCTCCTGTGGGAGCCCTCAGCCTGCTTACAGCCTTGTACAGACCATAATGGGCCAAGGCTGAAGTCATTGTGAGGCTGACATGCTGACAGGACCTTCTGAAAAGTTGCTTCTTTCACTGGAGATAATTGTGATTAATATTTCTTTTAAAAAAAAACACCCAACAATTTATAAACATGTATTTTGTCAAATTTGCAAATTTACGTTCCATTTGACACAAGATTTGAGCGCCAACTTTTCTTCAAATCGTGAGTTACTGTCTCTTTAACAGAAATAAAAATAAGCATCCGTCCTGATGCTGCTGTGAGGAAATAACAACTGGGGATTGATACACATTTATCACATGCTTCTTGAATTTCAGGCAAGAAAGAAAAGTCAAAATAACCATCATAAAGTCAAATTATTTCTATTTTTTAGTTAACTAAGAAATGCAAACTTAATCTACATGGTATTAAAATATTTGTTTATGGTGAAAATGGTCTCATTTTTAATAAAAATAAAATTTCAGTCAAAAAAGTCAAGCAGAATTAACCATCATGGAGTTTAAATACACCATGAGTCAGCCACACCTCCTCCAGGTTGAGAAAAGCCAGATAGGGTGGTTTGGACATCTGATCTGGATACCCCCTTACCGCCTCGCTGGTGAGGTGTTTCGGGCACGTCCTACCGGGAGGAGACCAAGAAGTAAACCCTGGATCCGGGATCCTTCCGGGTGAGCCGGAGAATGCAGGCGGGGTGAAAGAAGCCTGGGCTTGCAGTCTGGGGCTGTTACCCCCACGACTCGTCCCTGGATAAGCGGAAGAAGACTTAAGAATTTAAAACATCAATATATGGTATTTCCAAGTTTTTCTTGATCACTTCAAGAAAAACAGAAGAGCAGCAATGAAGTAAAAAAATGTGCAAAATTCAAATAATTTGGCAATTTTTATCCAGAATTCGCATTTGCTCAACTTCAGATGTGAGTTTTTTAGGATCATATCTCCAAACAAAGCTGCTTCTGTAGCTTGTTTGTCACTTTTCTAAAAGAAACTGAGACGTGCTGAGAGGTTCTGAGTGATGCTGGCTGACTGTGAGGGGGGCCGAAAAAACGCAGGAAGTTGTTCATCTGAAGAGGGTTTCAAGCACTTGACTGAAGACAAATTACCTTCAATGCACCACGAGGACGTCAAAGTGCTCCTGTTGGATTCTTACCAGAGAAAATGGCTTTCTGTGTGAATGCCAAATCAACAAAAGTAGAGGTGGTGAGCGTAAGGTATCAGTGATGCTCGACCGTTTGGATGTGGTCCACAAATCTTTGGTAAGGAAAGCACCACCTGTTAATCACAATCAGTTATTCTGATTACATCGATTACAAATTCGGGTGACAACTGATTGAAAAAACTATTGCTGGACATAAAATTAAAAAACAATTACTTTAATGATAATTTTTTTCAACTATTTGAAATTTAAAAAAGTATTTGTCAGTGTGTTAAAATTTCACAATAAAAAACTAAATGTTTTTTTTTCAACTTAAAATAGTTTTTTCGAAAATCCATAAGTTTGACTAAAGTTGCTCGAATGTGTTTTGCCTTGTTTAAATAAAAAAAAGTGGTTAAAATACCAGTTCAATTTAAAAAGTTACCTAAAAAAGCAAGTTTCATTTCAACAGTATTAAAGCACTATCTTAATTTTTTTTACCCTGAGGTGATAATATCACTGATGTGTGCCGCTCGCCCCTTTTTTATTCTTCTTAAATCTGCATGTAGTTCATTAATTCTGCCTTATGTGACTAAAAAAACAACTTTAAGGTTCTTTAGATGGAACAAAGAGGCTTTCATGATCAGGAAGAATCATATTCATCCACCGGTTGAATGACCATTGTGACAGGAAGGATCACATTTAGGGCAGAATAGGCCAGGCCTCTAATCCCAGAGTTTGTGCAAAGGTCCCCTGGCGTAGCACCCCACGCACTAACAAGGCATCCCGCTGGAGCCATTACAAGAGGAAAAACCAACAAAGGCAGTTATTACACACTCCATATGAAAGACACCAGGGGTGGAAGAGGCCAAGCTGGACACTGCTGGAACAAAAGAGAACTGACTGACCCCATCACCGTCACTCCTCCTACCACCCATCCACCACACTCATGTCTCCGTGTGGCAGGCATTGCTGAGGGGATCAGTAGAGGTTGGGGGTTTTGTGGCCTGTTAATTGAAGCAACTGATTGAGGGGGTATGTGGATCATCAGAGTCCCACCAGAAGCCAGAACAGAACCCTGAATGAAAGAGAGCAGCTATGAAGTCACGCAAGGAGAGTGAGGATGAACAAGTACGGATGGATGGTTGGATGGATGCCTAGATGGATCGATGATGAACAGAGACACCACTCGGTTTTCAGTCACTAACTTTATTTATAAAGCACTCTTCACAACCAAAATAACAAAATAAAAAGTGAAAATTAAAACAAAATCATGCAAACAATCAAATCAATTGAAAACTTTGGCTGCTTTTTAAAGTAATTCACTGTCTGGATGGTGTGGATGGCATTTCACAGTTTTAGGGTCACAACCAAAATCCTGGATCCCCATGAGTTTTAAAATAAGACTTAAAGGCTATGCACAGTGAACTTGACTGCTGAGAAAATGGTCACCCTTCCCCACAACCCCAAACTGTCTGCACTCGCATAGGGTTTCATCTTTCATCCCTACGTATACTTAGGTCAGCATGAGTTGTTTTATAGAAGTCAGCTAGTCACCTTCTTAACCAGGATGTGCCGGAAGCCATCGTGGCTGATTTGAGGCGACGGGGTTATACCTCGAACAGGTCACCAGTCTGTCGCAGGGCCACATACAACCATAAAAAACACACACTCATTCCTAAGGGCAATCAAGTAGTGACCAAACAACCTTACATGCATATGTTTTTGGAGGGTGGGAAGAAACTGGAGTACCCGGAGGAAACTCACGCATGCACAGGGAGAACATGCAAACTACACACATAAAGGACAGTGTTCCAAACCTCGTCCCAACCCGGGACTTGAATCCACGACCTTCTTGTGAGGCCACTGTGCTACCTACTGTGCCACCGTGCCGCCCATTTTATAGTAGGTTATTGAAACTTTCTTTTTTTCTTTCTTGTGTTTAAGCCGGTGTGAGTTGGTGAGTTTTACTGACTGTCTTTTATTGGTTTTATTGAGTTTATGTAATTTAAACTATTCCTGCACTTCCTGACGTTCCTCTCTTGTTTGGAGGCTTGAGGTTGAATTAATAGTGCAGATGTAAAAAATATAGTAAGGAATGCATCAAAGTTACTGAGAAAAACTTTAGGAATAAAAACATTCCTACGGTTGCTGAAGAAAGCGAAGCTGCCCACCCAGATCATGGAGCAGTTCTACACCGCCATCATTGAGTCCATCCTCACCTCCTCCATCATCGTGTGGTAAGCTGGGGTCACTGCCTAGGACAAGAGAAGACTACAGCGCATTGTATGTTCTGCTGAGAAGGTGATTGTCTTCCATCTCTTCAGAGCCTGTTTGTCTCCAGGACTCTGGGATGAGCTGGTCGGATAGCGACTGATCCTTCTCACCCTGGCCATATGTTTTTTAAGCTGCTCCCCTCAGGCAGAAGGCTACGGTCCATTCAGACCAAGACTTCTCACCACAGGGACATTTTTTTCACCATCAGACTGAAGAACACTACCTGACCTGTCTCCTCAATAATCTTGACACTTGAAAACTTTCACTCATCTACCTGCCATTGTCACTTTATCATTCTCTTACCACTATATTTTATTTTTTTTTATGCTACACGCAGGAGGATTTTTATTTTTTATTTCATTGCATATTTTTACTATCTTTATTTTTATTCTACTTAGACACATGTTAGGTTTGAGTTTGTACACCATGCCAAAGCAAGCTCCAAGTCTGTGAATTTTCATTGACTTGTTCTTCTTTCGGGATTTCCCTTCAGGGGTCACCACAGCAAGACAGTTTCTTCCATCTAACCCTATCTGCTGCATCCTCTTCGGACACACCAACTATCTTCATGTCTTCCTTCACTGTATCCGTGAATTTTCATTGATAATGACTATAAATAGTTCTTGATTCTTCTTGATTGATTCTTGATCCAAACCAGAGGTATTAAAAAAAGGTGTGCTGTTGGATCTGAGGATTTGATCATTTTCTGGATCATCTGCTTTGATTGAAACAGGACACACATGCTTCAGATGTTTTTACAAATGAACAAATTGGCAAATTGTATTACTGTCATCAGAAAACAACCCGTAATTCCTTCTGTCTTGTATTATTTATCTTTTGGAACGTAGCAGACTGGTGAGTTGTCCAAAGCATGGTCCAAGATGGGCCAACGAAGGCCTGGGAGCCACATGCAGCCTGCTAGACGTTTTAATTTGGCCAAACCCAATCTGAGTAAATTATAATAGTAATACAAAAGTTTACATTTATGCTTATATTGTTTTAAATTTGCTTTAAAATCTCTTTTATCACTTTGTACCCACCTTTATTGTTGTTCATCAACTGAATTGTGATTTTCCATCATTCTTGCAAAAAACAGCGAAGAAATATTAAAATTATTAATGCATTTCGATCACATTTTTTTCATTTTCCAACCTTGGTGATCAATTGACACAAAGCATTTTTTCACATTTTATTTATTTAAACACAACCTGATAAAATGTTTTAAAAAGTCCAACTTCATAACAAAAAAAATTGTTCCCGCAGTAGATAAACCTGTAATTTTTTATCCAGTTGATTTAAACTAACAAAAATATCAAGTTTTTTTTAAGTTTCAAGCATACAAATAATCACATAAAAGGAGAATAACTACAACTATTGTTTAAAATTATTGGATCGTTCCCAAACCTGATGGATAAAAAAAAAAATACTCACGTGAATTTTATTTTTATCCCTGTTTTTTGTTTTTTTTAATACAGGGGAAACAGACATTTAAAGAATTTGATTTTTAATTAAATTCTCTGGTTTTCTTTGAGCCATCAACACTGAAAGGAGGTGTTTGACTTTTTTCTCTTTGGTTTAAAGTGTTCACATCAAATTCTTCAACTTGGAGGAAAGTATTTTCCAGCAAATGGATTCAACATTTTTCTGCAAAATCTCACAGGCCTGGATCCTAAACCAGCTTCAGATCTCCCTCCAGTGGTTAAAAAGAAATAATGTTATCATTTTGTAAAAGAAAACTGGATAAATTTGGAATATTACACATGTAAAAAAACCCCAAATAGATGCAGTCAATACAAGCACAGTGTGTAAGTTTGAACATTTTTGTGCCAACAGGCTGTCAAGTGCTGGATGTTAACACCTTGAGATGGTCATTTGTCTGCATCATGGATGAGAAAATCTAATTGTTGAGCTTATCAGTCTCTTCTGTTCTCACAGTGGTCAGTTGCTCCTCGTGGCTTGCCTCTTCTCCAGGCACCTGAGATGGAAAATTAACACATAATTGAGTTTCTGCACTTTAATGACCTCATTTGGTGATAAGAGTCTGACATGTCCTTCTATTTAGCAGTCCAAATAAACTCACCACCAGTCAAGGTGAACAAAAAAGTATTTGTGTCATATTTTCTCAACACTTTATACCTTCATTTCCCAATTTTTTAAAAGCATATTAGGTGCTTTGCATTAAAAAGCAAAACAATTAAAACAAAATGACACAGCCAAATCAAGTCCAATCAAATGTGGGAACATGCAATTAGAAAAGAATTTACATAAAAAAAATTCCACTTATTTTTGCTCATTTCTGAAAAAAAGCATGAGCAATCAAATCAAAATTAGGAGCTTAATAAGCAACAGATGTGTTGCACAGTCTGGAATAAAAGTGACGTAATCCACATAAAGATATGTCTCATCCAGTGAAGGGTCCCTGATACACAACGTGGTAAATGTGCTCTATCTGGTGGTCAGAAAGTAAAACTGCATCTGCAAATCTGTGCAATGACACCATCTTTTGAATGTATAATTAATTAATAATTCCAACTTTTCCACCGTTGGAGCATGTTTGGTAAAATCTTGTTCAATGCTGCAAGTGCAAGTTAGTGAAGATGGCATGTTTTCTTTGATAATTATTTTTATGGTGCATTTAAATAGAAATTAAACTCCCTATTGGGACTATGTGCATGGTTGAAAAATATTTTGCACAACTGTTAAAATGTGGGTGGGATGGAGAACAAAAGCCATGGCCAAGAACAACCTGACATTCCAATAGCATCTGAAGGCTAGACTAGACAGCTTGTGAAATACTCAAACACACATACAGTGGTGGTCAAAAGTTTACATACACTTGTAAAGAACATAATGTCATGGCTGTCTTGAGTTTCCAGTTATTTCAACAACTCTGATTTTTCTCTGATATAGTGATTGGAACAGATCCTTCTTTGTCACAAAAAACATTCATGAAGTTTGATTCTTTTATGACTTTATTATGGGTAAACTGAAAATGTGACGAAATCAGCTGGGTCAAAAATATACATACAGCAACATGAATGAGCAATTTTGGAGACTTAGAAAGTTGTGTCAATGACATGAGCTTCATAGCATGACCTCTTAACTTCTTGTGAGTGATTATGAGTGACTACAGCTGGTGACTTCTCTGAGGCCATTTAAAAAGGGCTCATTGGATAAAAACACCCACAAACGCTACAATGGGAAAGTCAAAGGAGCTCAGCACAGATTTGAAAAAGAGAATCATTGACTTGAACAAGTCAGGAAAGTCACTTGGAGCCATTTCAAAGCAGCTGCAGGTGCAAACAATTGTAAGTATAAAGTGCATGGCACTGTTTTGTCACTGCCACGATCAGGAAGAAAACGCAAGCTGTCACCTGCTGCTGAGAGAAAACTGGTCGGGAGGGTGAAGAGTCAACCCAGGAGCACCAAAAAGCAGATCTGCCAAGAATTAGAAGCTGCTGGAACACAGGTGTCAGTGTCCACAGTCAAGCGTGTTTTGCATCGCCATGGACTGAGAGGTTGCCGTGCAAGAAGGAAGCCCTTGCTCCAAAAGCGGCACCTTAAGGCTCGACTAAAGTTTGCTGCTGATCACATGGACAAAGATAAGACCTTCTGGAGGAAAGTTCTGTGGTCAGATGAAACAAAAATTGAGCTGTTTGGCCACAATGCCCAGCAATATGTTTGGAGGAGAAAAGGTGAGGCCTTTAACACCATGCCTACCATCAAGCACGGTGGTGGTAGTATTATGCTGTGGGCCTGTTTTGCTGCCAATGGAACTGGTGCTTTACAGAGAGTCAATGGGACAATGAAGAAGGAGGGTTACCTTCAAATTCTTCAAGAAAACCTGAAGTCATCAGCCCGAAGGTTGGGTCTTGGGCGCAGTTGGGTGTTCCAACAGGACAATGACCTCAAACACACATCAAAAGTGGTAATGGAATGGCTAAATCAGGCTAGAATTAAGGTTTTAGAATGGCCTTCCCAAAGTCCTGACTTAAATCCCATTGAGAACATGTGGATAATGCTGAAGAAACAAGTCCATGTCATAAAGCCAACAAATTTAACTGAACTGCACCAATTCTGTCAAGAGGAGTGGTCAAAGATTCAACCAGAAACTTGCCAGAAGCTTGTGGATGGCTACCAAAGGCGCCTAATTGAAGTAAAAATGGCCAAAGGACATGTAACCAACTATTAGCATTGCTGTATGCATATTTTTGACCCAGCTGATTTCGTCACATTTTCAGTTTACCCATAATAAAGTCATAAAAGAATCAAACTTCATGAATGTTTTTTGTGACAAAGAAGGATCTGTTCCAATCACTATATCAGAGAAAAATCAGAGTTGTTGAAATAACTGGAAACTCAAGACAGCCATGACATTATGTTCTTTACAAGTGTATGTAAACTTTTGACCACCACTGTAACTGATATGAAACCACATTAAGTATGTTTTTGATGTGAGGATAATGTTCGAATGAGTGAAGACATAGTCAAATAAAAAAAAAGAAAAAAAATCTCTAAAAAGTTGAGTGATATTGAACTCACCTCCCAGTAAATACTGTCCTCAAAGCATGCAGCATCAGAAGGATCACCAAAGATGGGTATCTTCAAAATGAAACCTGCAGAAAAGACAAAGCAATTCAGTTTAGATTTAATAAAAGTTGGTATATTTTTTGAATAATTAGTTATGAATTTGTATTTCTTGTTTGTATTTTTTGGGATTAGTAGAGTGAGGTGTTAGGGTTACGGAGTAAATCCATACACAACCTACCAACAATGAGTCCACCAATAAGGGCAAAACCCAGGGTGATGGCAAGGGAGACGGCCTGCATGCCAGCCTGATAAGTTGCAGTTCTGTCTCCTGATGCCACATCAGGAAACACATCTTTGAATCTGAATATAACACAAAAATGCAGGATTAAGCTAATTCAAAAAGTCTATTTAATCCCTGATTTTTATAAATAAAGCGGGTATTTGTGAAAGATTGTTCTGTCGTGTGAATCCAATTGCATTTTTTTTAATGACTAATATTTGATTTGATCTTGTTTACCCCATTCCATAAACCTCTTTGGAGGCCAAAGAGGAGGTAACAGCTCCAACAATGGCTCCCAACACGCCAGGCATGCCGTGCAGATTGTGAATCCCACAAGTGTCCTGGATTTTCAGCTTCTCCTCCATGAAAGGCTGAAGGAAATGAAAAAGGATCGAAAAGGATTTTTGTCACTAAACCACAAAGAAAGAAAAAAGTTACAGTGAAGATGCACAAACAATTACTCATAAATTACACAATCAGGGCAGTCGTTACAATGCTTACTTACACCGTACAGACAGTTTAGATAAAAGTGGATTGGTAAGGAAACTATTAACTTGTTGAGTTGATAAAACTAAAAAATGAGAGTAAGTAAAAGAAATATTAAAAAAAAAAAACTCCCAGGTTTTCAGATGCCAATGAGCTTCTAAGATTTAATGACAAAATTACTCTAAACTTTTGACTGATCAAACTTCTCAGTTTGGACGAGCAAGCCTCAATAGAAAGGATTCATATCATGTGGACTTAAATTTTACTTACAGTGAGGTACTTGTAGCCCAGAACAGAGATGATTCCAGCCAAGAAACCGACGATCATGGAGCCGACAGGAGTAAGCATCATTTCACCAGCTGTTCCCACGGCAACACCTCCGGCCAGAGCCGCATTCTGGATGTGAACCTGAAATAGAAATAAACAGGATTACACTACAGATTAACAAAGGTTATAGTTTTTCTGGTCGTTTTTTTTGTTGTTGTTGTTTTTTTTTTGTAAAATGTATCAAAATTGCTTTCAATAAACCATTCAAACAAAAATGTTTTCAGAAAATTTGCAGTTTTGAAAACTCCAAATTAACGGCATTGTGGTGGAAAAATAACAGAATTCAACAATTATTTACATTGAATTTTTAATGTAATTTTTTTTCAAAGTTGACATAAACTCTTGCATTGTGATTGGTTTTTAATGTGTCATTAGGATAAAGAATAGTCAGTCAGTCACTTTCTTAACCATCGATCCCCTACGATGTTAAAATTTAAAACTGGAAATGTTAAATCTGATTTGAGTTATAAAAACTAGGAGATGTGCTTTTACACTCTGTGAAACAGAAAATATGAGATAAACTGATTTCTTCAGACTATCTGCTGTAAATTCTCTGATAGGGATCAAACGTCCTCTAAGATCACGTGATGATTTACTCAGCTGATTTCTCTTTGTAAAAACCTGACTAACAGAAATCCATCCAGGTGACTCACGATATTTTGGTATACGTTATCTTTTGAGTAACGTGTTCTAAAACTTTCCAGTCAGAAGAATAAAGATAACACAAAACTATTGTTAAAATCTTATCCTCAGTGGAGGTTTTATTTTTAACAATGAGAGTTTTGATAAAACCTCACCTTGCCTTCTAAACTGATCATAAACTGATAAACTCATACTGTTCACTTACAGAACTACATAGATACAGATACTGATATCTTTATTCATTTTAAACATTCCTGCTTTGCTCCGTAACCCTCCGAAAAATCCACTCACAAACTCCATTATGCATCATATTTTACTCAAAAGATCCTGTATAGAGTAACGCATCACAAATCAACTTCCTTCCTAGGGCTGCACAGAGGCATTATAGCAAGAAGGTTTGAGTCCCAGAGTGGGGTGAAGCTTGAAACACTGGCCTTTCTGTGTGGAGTTTGTATGCTCTCCCCATGTATGTGTGAGTTTTCTCCAGGTACTCTGATTTTCTCCCACCCTCCAAATGAAGTGTATTCGATTAATTGGCCATTACAAAATTGCCCCTAGGAATAAGTGTGTGTGATTGGTTTTTAATGTGGCTTGCCCTGAAACTGACTCATGACCAGTGCAGGGTGCACCCTTCCACTCCCCTGAAATTAGACGGAATTGGCTCCAACCCCTCCCATGACCCTGTTAGGGATAAGTGGGTTAGAAGGCAAAATAAAATTAAAATTCCCTCCTATTTGGCAGCTTGTTAGTAATGCTAACACACTAACATTGTCATGATCCCCTCTCCTGCCACCAGAGGGAGCCCTGGATGTTCCTCATCACCATGATTAGGGCCACCTGAGATTGATTCCTGATGCCACACATCTGTGGACCCTGCCATCTATTTCCCACACTGTCGGGTCATACCATCCCTTCCTGCCAGGTCTCCCTGGTTGCCTGACCAAGATCAAATTCTGAACAATCACTTCTTGCCATGCCACTAAAACATGTTTGTCTTTCACAGCAATACTGGACTGCTATTCACAAATGCAGGTACTCTAAAGTCTTAAAGTTCATTTAGATTTTATCAGTTTATTTTAGTTTAACACCGCCTGTAAATCATATTCTCTATCCGTCATGTCTTCTCACCATGTCCAGCTTGCCATCATGAGCTGTCAGAGAGGAGAAAGCATAGGTGGATAGGGTACAGGCCGCCAGGGAGTAGTAAGTGTTCAGGGCTGTGCGATGCTGGGGGTTTCCATGCTCTGTGATGGCTGAGTTAAAACTGGGCCAGAACATCCACAGGTAGATGGTACCTGGATAGAATGACAGTAACAAACATGTTTATTAGGATAGAATGTAAACTTCGATCTGGCTGTCTGGTTGTGTTTTGATGTCTTATTTAAGTGGTTTTCGGTAAAACTTGGTTGTGTGCCTGGGTCCAGCTTCTCTTTCCCATGACAGCATCCTTATATTAACCACAACGTTCAATGTGTGGCAGTAAAGGGAAAAGCTCGGTGTGAAAACACAGTAATTACTTGATAATTACCAATCATGGCAAAGAGGTCCGAGTGGTAGACGGAGCAGTTCTTGTGTTTGCTTTTGCTCAGGTTAGGACGATACAAAATGCGGGTCACCATCAAGCCGAAGTAAGCTCCAAATGTGTGGATGGTCATCGAGCCTCCAGCGTCCCTGGTCTGAAAGAAAACAGGCAGAGTATAAATTTCTGAAAAATATTCAAACTTTTCTTTTTCGTTGTCATGTATGCATCTGTACGAGTAATTTCACTTCCTTCTGAATTTAGGTAAACCCTCATTAAGGTAATTAGAGGGTGGTTAATTTTGTTAACCAAGACATGTGATATTTGCTAATAAAATAAGAAACACATAAAAAGCATTTACTGTATTTAATTTCACTTTTGTTTTTGGCACTGGATTCCCCTTCCTCTCGCTCACCATTAACTTCTGCCTTGTGGCCGCGTGAGGAGAGGGAGAGCAGTACCTGAGTGGGGCACAAAGCATCAAAACAGTGGTGCAACCTATAGAAAGAATTACGTATATGTGCTTATATGTGATTGTGTAATGGTCTTTGGATACTGAGATCCGGGAGGAGATTGGTGTTGAGCTGCTCCTCCTCCAGGTCGTGAAAAGCCATATGGGGTGGTTTGGGCATCTGGTCAGGATGCCTCCCAAGTGCCTCGCTGGTGAGGTCTTTCGGGCATGTCCCACCGGGAGGAGACAGAGAGGCAAATCCCGGACTCGCTAGAGAGGCTATGTCTCACAGCTGGCTGGGGAACGACTCAGGATCCTTCCGGGTGAGTTGGAGGATGCAGCCAGAGTGAGGGAAGCCTAGGCTTCCTGTCTGAGGCTATTGCCCCCGCGACCCGGACCAGGATATGCGGAAGACGAAAGAACGGACCGGTATTCTGATAATAAATGGCATGTGCATGTAAAAGTGACTTACTCCAAGCATCCCCACTAAGATGTGCTCGTTGATGGAAAACAGCGTGACTTCAAACAGGGCCATGATGAGCAGTTGGACTGGACTGGTTTTACCCAGAACAGCTCCGAAGGAAATCAACACAGAACCAGTGCAAAAATCTGCATTGATCATACTGAAAGAGAAAAAAGGGACAAAAGATTATTGTAAAAATTGTCACATTTGAACCGATTTTAAGCTTAAAATCATCTCAAATGTCACCAAAAATTCAAACGTAGTAATGAGCCTAGTTATTAAGTTTAAATACAACCTGATTTGCACAAATTAAGAACAAGCAATAAATCAATTTTTTTAATTAGAGGAGAATAAATACTTATTTATCACACAATACACTTGTTAATATTTTTTATAGAAAGTGATATTAATGGCTAATAACCCCAAAATATAAGAATTTAGTATGTTTATATAATATGTTTATATACCATGTGTGAATGTGTGTGTGAATCAGAGAAACACTGTAAAGCTCCTTGAAGCACTTTAAAAGGCTTTTACATTTTACTTGAGAGTGTGTGTGGATGGGGCAAGTAGTATGCAAAATTAATGTTTTGGAAATTTCTACTGGGTTTGTAAGTTATTCCAACATCAAAAACCATTGGAAGGGATTTTCTATCCCATACATACGTTTGGGCAATTTGAGGTGTCTCTTGTCCAGTATTCAGATTGTTTTTGGCCATTGATTTTGTTGTCTGCTGAAACCGCATTCAGTAGTAAACGGAATGCACTCTGCTCACACTGAGTCCCAACTGTTAATGCCATTTTTGTTTAAATACATCAAGATAAGATTACAAATAAACATGGACTAGATTTGCTGATCTTGATGTGCTTTACACTGTATTTGCAGCCTCAAACATGATTGCTTTGTTGTGCACACATTGAGGGTGTAGACTGAAGAGGAAGTGAGAGGAGGGGGGAATTAAGAGTTCAAAAATTGTAAGTGAAACTTTTTGTAAGCATTTTGTGCAAAAAAAAAACCCGAGATAACAGACGATTCACTGTTTATCTTATTTTGCCACAAGATCAAAATCTTCCTCATGAAAGCACAATACTCCTCTTTTAAAAAAGCCTTAGGATCTTGTTTTTGTTTCAACTTTGAACTGTTATCGTAATTTTGTTACTTTTTGTATTTTTTTCTGAATTTTATTTGTTGCTTCACATTTTAAAAGACTTTGCATTTATTTGCTTATACAATTTTATTCTGAACCCCAGAAAGACTAGAAATGACTAGTGTGGGTGTTAATTAGTATCCTAATAATTAAAAACAATTAACATACCTCACTACTCCAACATGGATTTTGCCACCATGACCCCCGTGAAGGAAGCCCTGCATGAGAGTGGCCCATTGCAGGGCGAACGCGGCTATCAAGAAGTTAAAGCCCACACTGCTGAAGCCGTAACGCTGCAGAAAGGTCATCAGGAAACCGAAACCAATGAAGATCATCACATGGACATCCTGGAAGCCTGAAAGAGTAAATGGAAAAAACGTTAGTCAAAATGAATCAATTCCAGATTTATTTACAATCAATTCTAATTTTCCAGAATCCGATCGTCATGATCCTGCCCTTTCTTTCTGGTGTTGTTCCATTTTTCCCTAGTTATTTCAGTTGGAATTATTTGTACGGCCCATTATCGCAACATGGTTGTCCCAATCGGCCTCTCGGAGAAAATAGATAAAAAAAAACAAAAAAGGAGCACAAAATCAGTCTAAAGATAAACAATACCTGATTATTAAACTAAGCTTGAAGATGCTTTCTCATGCAAAATAATTATTTTCTCATCGTGTCATATTTTGGAAGACCTATTGTACAATAGTTGAACTTTATCACAGAAGTGTAGAAGCCTGACTATAGCTCTTCACGCTCATCATGAGAAAGCCCATGCTCTGCTTCTGAAATTTGACACGTCCTGACTGAACCTCAAAAGTTAGTAGGCTGAATCTGCCTGTTTCTTTTCCAATACCCCCATGTCCCCCATAAAACGGTTAAACTTGGCTGTGCATCTCTAACACCCACACCACTTTGTGACAACTTTGTTTGAGTCGAGGCTAGAGTTGAGTTTTTTTCTGTATCATGTGCTCGATGGAACCACCTGTTGTTGCATCACCTGAGTCTTTGGGTGTAAAAACTCAAAATTGACTGTTACTTTCCTTTTTTTTTTGTTAAAACTAGGACAACAGAGTCAGTGTAACTCAAAACCTCCCCATGACATACTGGCCACAAAATGAACTTTAGACACTCAACCCCTTAAAAGTTGTCATTTCATTTTAAATGTGCATTTTTGTTTTTGTTGCTGTTGTTGTTTTTGTTTTTTTTTAAGTTTTTTTTTTAAAACTACTTGCACATGATTCTAATTTCTTTCTTGATTCATGTTTTTTTTAAGCAGTGCATAACATATGGCCATACACAATGTTGCTACTGTCAGCCTTCATTAGCATGCGTGCCAGGGTCCCTGTTGTCACTTTGGCCTAAATACCTGCAGTTCTCAGTAATCTGGGACACATTTCTCCTGAATACAATTAGAGCAGAAACTGGGGGCTTTTATTGATAGATGTTTTATTTAATGATCCAAAAGAATTTGAAATTAAAAAAAAAAAAAAAGTCCACTGCTTTCATGCATGCATCACAGAGGAGAGAAAATTATTTTTAAAAAAATACTATGGTGAACAAATAAAAATAAACAGGTTTACTTAAAAAAAATTAAAAATCATAAAATATGAAACAGCAATAAAATTGAACAGATGGTTCATGCTGTCTCGCTTGTAAGTCGATGTTTGCTTATGTTTTCCGTAATGATAAAATTCAGATTTTTCACAAATTTAAACTCTAAAATTTTACAAAGGAGAGGCGGTGGCTCAGTGGTAGAGTGTTTGCCCTCAGACCAGACCAGATGTTTGCAGATTCAAATCCAGCTGGTTACATTTCTAGGGTCACTGGAGAAAACACCTAACCCCTGTTTCTCCCATCGGTGCTGTGACGGCAGCCTGCTGCAGTGTAAAGCAGCACACAAATTTCCCCAGTGAGGGATCAATAAAGTATACATTATTTATTTAAATAACCATGTACTAAGTTAATTACAATAAAAAATAAAATGATTTAACGGCTGACAAATTATGGTTTTGTAAAAAAACAAAACAGGTATTTCTTAGATATCAATTGAGAGACGCAATTGAAGTCATGACTCTTGATATGATACTGAACTGAGACTGAAATATTTCACATGGATATAACCCAGTTCAGAGCTGTTACAACTTGTTCTTGTTGAAAACAGAAACGTAAAGGATACACATGAGTTACGGAGCATGAGAAAGGGAACTTATCTATTTTTCCAGCACATTTAGATCTGTGGGTTGTGGGTTAAATTCCTGGGAACCAGAAGGTGAATTTCTGTTTCATCTCCCATGAAGGTAAAGGTGTCAGGTTAAATATTTTTTAATGCCATAAAACTTAATGGTCTTTCACTTTTACACTTAGTGTCTTAACCTCAGACGTTTCAAATGACCTCAAAGACCATTAATCATTCCTGATGGTCTCATTAAATAATGACTTATTAAAAGTAAAAGGCAGACGATAAAATAAAAGTTGAACTACTTCACTTAATTATTTTAAATCACGCTTAAGATTGAATACATTTAGAAAGCAGGCAACTGTTTTTTATTTTAAGTTTAAAAGGCATATTGTTTTAGTTAGTCATGGTATTGAATTCAGTGGTAACTGTCATAAACAACTACAGTATGTAGTTACAACTTCAATGCCAACATGCAAATGTTAACATGCCAGGTCTTTGACACAATTTTCCGATGCCTTTTTTCCTTCAATGGCAGCAGTGAGCACTCATTTTTGTAAAAAATAAAATGTATATATAGAATTTTTGTATTCCTGCCCCAAGTGGAGGAGTTTAAGTATCTCAGGGTCTTGTTCACGAGTGGGGGAAAGATGGAGCGGGGGATCGACAGGCGGATCGGTGCAGCATCAGCAATAACTAAGACGCTGCATCGATCCGTCGTGGTAAAGAAAGAGCTAAGCTGAAAAGTAACGCTCTTGATTTACAAGTTGATCTAAGTTCCCACCCTCACCATGGTAACCAGCTGTGACCGAAAGAATGAGATTGTGGATACAAGTGGCTGAAATGAGCTTCCTTTGCAGGGTGGCTGGGCTTAGTGAAGCCTGGGCTTCCCATCTGAGGCTGTTGCCCCCGGGACCCGACCTCGAATAAGCGGAAGACGATGGAACAGAACAAAATTTTTCAGGTGAAAAAAGTTTATTTAAAAACATATATATGTCACTGTATAACGTTTTGGATATTTTTCACAAGGAAGACTGTTCTCTACTTTGATAGGAAGTTTAAGAAAGGAGTGAGATTTGTTTTCAAGGGGTATTCATTTTTATCTCAAATCTACAACAGTAAACATAGTCCGTTTTGTTTGCGCAGGAACGTGATATGTGTTAAAACAGCATAAATACATTTATTCAGTTTTAAACTCACCACTTTGCCCCATGCCAGATGCATGCACAACACAGTGTAAAGCTTGTTTGAGGCCACAAATTTAGTGTAAAGTGGATCAAGTTAGCAAAACTAGTGCATAATATTCTGTAGTCTTATTTTGAAGCATTTGCATTAAAATGGCACTCCCTGTTCACCTCAAGGGTTGTAGGCTACAGAATGTGGGTGTGGCAGAGAACAAAATCCATGGCGAAATAATCATTCCAGTCTAATGTTATATTAATACTAGAGAGGAGAACATGCAAATTGCTCAAACGTGCATGAATAAAATAGAAAACTATTTTTATGTTTTTGTTCTTATATGTTTTTGATGTGGGAATAGTTAATTTAGCATGATTCCCTGCCCTTATACTTTTATTTCAATTCAATTTTCAATTCAATTTTATTTGTATAGCCCAAAATCACAGAATGTCCGTCTCAATGGGCTTCACAAGAAATTTATTTCTCATAAAAAAAATTTTTTATACATAAATATTTGTACTTTATTATGTTGCCTTCTATTTTGTTTCTAACTTAGCGTAAAAAATGCATTTAAACATGCAAAAATGAATTAAAAATCAGTCGGAAACAATCATCTGTCACAATCTGTCCAACAAGGGCTAAAAAATTGTCAGAATAAGGCCTGATAAACTTGTGTGGTCAGATAATACAAAGTATTTGGCTTTTTAAACATTTTCATTCATTCCTTTTTTTTTTAAATGTATTTTGCTGAGTAAGCAGAAGATTTTGTATAAAATTGTCCAAACAACTGATTTGAATTCTAACTGAAGGCTTAACTTGAACTTGAACTGTTTCTAAAAGATGTTCCGATCGGATGAGATTTTTCAAGCGAACGTAGTACTTTCCAGATGTTGAATGTTTCTGAGATGAAAACCATATAAATCATTTAAAGGTTGACAGAATCTTTAGTTATGCACGTGCAGAAGGGAATGCAAACGTCAAAGTTTTGTAAAGTGTTAAGTAAGAGTAGATTGTGTCACACCTGGAAGACCTCGCCCAGTTCAACATTTTATGCCACACCCACCAACTCTAAGTTTTTAAGGTGGAGTTTTAAGTTATCAAATTTGGATTTTTTTCAAGGGAATTTATGAACATCTCATTCTGATCTCTGTTATTTGAATCAAACCTTAAGCTTAGAATAAAATGCACGTTTTACTTGCATGTCTTTTTTTTGTACAATAAATGAACATGACTAGATTTATTTTTTGAAACGCATTAATGAGAATAACTGGCTGGGTTTTTTTCTCACCAGCACTGTCAGTTCAAATGAAGCAGAAACACAAGATGAGAGACTAATGATGAGAAATTCAATCACAAAAAACGGATTGGTCCAATTAGGAAAGACAGTTCATCTCTGAAGCAAATCACTTTACAAAAAAACAATGCTGCACAGAAAAAAGGGGCAACAAAGTTTGTAAAATAAAACATTTTGACACAATAACCTTTTACAAGCAGTGAAGATCTAAAGACTTCATAAAACTCTCTTCATGCTTTAACGTGAAGTTATTCACACCTATCATCAAAGATCAAAAACTTTATTTAAAGTCAATTTGAACAAAATATGAGGTGAAAACTGAAATTTAAACCCGTTGTAAGTCTCCACCAAAAATTAAAAATTTCTGACGTCCGCTAACTTCACCATTCATTTCATTTCTGAGATTTAATCATTGAATTTAAAAGAGTTTGTAGCCCATAA
This sequence comes from Neostethus bicornis, assembly GCA_902685375.1. NCBI lineage: Eukaryota > Metazoa > Chordata > Actinopteri > Atheriniformes > Phallostethidae > Neostethus > Neostethus bicornis. The sequence goes on along the minus strand of LR738541.1, from coordinate 14,409,396 downwards.
GAGGTCAAGACACGTTATAACGTCACACAAAATATCTTTTCATATACTTTAGTTTGTTTAAACTCAACATTTTGGACTCAATCAAATTCAGTATTTGTGCCAGGCTTGAATTCATTACCATTTTAATCAGCATTTTTCTCAACTTAGATTAATTTAAAGTTTTGGAACAATGAATAAAACATCTGCAAAAACTCTAAAGTGACCTCAGTTTCCATAATTTAACGGGTTATTGTTTCATTAATCTCATTTTGCGGTAGATTAACTGAACTCATCACACAGATTATCTTCTTGGATACTTACTTGGATATCTGTAGTAGAAATCATTCTCATAATCAGAGTGAGTGGAAGATGTGCTGTTGCTATGCCCCTCTGGTCGACCGGTGTCATGGTCATACTCCACAAAAACACCAAAGAGGATGATGAGGATGATCTCCAGCACAATGCAGGTGATCGGCAGCTTCAGACGCAGGTTGGTGTTTGAGTCAGGCATGATGTCTGATCAGTGAGGAAAGTAGAGTCTCTAAAGTCTGTTCCTTGAACACCACACAAAGTAAGACACACTCTGTCTCATGCAAACACTAGAGTGTCCACAGAGACCAGCAACCTGTATGTGTGTGTGTGAGAGGGGAGGATAGAAGAAAAAGCTCACTGACAAACACAAGAACTTGCTCTACATGTGAGTTTTTGTTCTGCCAGGTCACACCTACTTGGTCTGAGAGGCAGAGACACGATGAGGCCCGTCCCCTCTGAGACACAAACTGGAAGGTTTGTTCTTAATTCTCATTAAAAAAAATAATCAAAATACACTTTTTCTTTCTTGTGCATGAGATATTTTTATGTTGCAAATGTCTGCACGTCTTTATGGTTTAACCAGTTTGCTGTCCATGTTTTTCACTCCTCGTAATTTCCACTCTCTCTGTAACCACGTCTTCTCTGTTGCTTCCTACCATATATGTTGGGCCAACAAGTTACTGGGATATCACCCTGACAAATCAATGTCTCTATGTGGATTTTTGACAAACTGGTGTCTTGTATGTGATGGTAAAGACCCTGCATAACAACTGAGACATACTCTATTTTTTTTTTACTAACTCTACTCATCCCTCACTGAGGAACTTTGTGTGGTGCACTCCTACACCGTAGCAGGCTGCCACGACGGCGCCAATGGTGGGAGAAACAGGGAGTTTAGGTGTCTTCTCCAAGGACCCTAGACATGCACTCAGTGGGATGCAAGCCCACAAACTTCCGGTTGACTTCCGGTCCGCAGGCGAACGCTCGAACCACCGAGTCACCGTCCCCCCCCCCCCCAATTTCACCAGAATTGGTGAAACAGTTCAGAAAATGGATGGATGGAAAACATCTAGAATTACTCTTACTCATCCACCACTTCCATTTTATTTACTAGCAGCAATCAAGAGAAGCCACAACAGCACAGACCATTAACTATGGTCTAACTGTGGGTAAATACTCTGAAAGGTGAACACCTGAGGGGCTGAAAAAGATAAACAGATAAACAGAGTCTGAAAAACGAGCGAGGCCTGAACAGGGACGTCTTTTTTAGAATCGCTCCGGTTCTTAGCAGGTGTCACTTACAACCCTATCTGAGTCTTCCATCAGCAAAGAATGTTCTTTTTCTCTGAAAGGTGAAGAACTAAAAGGAATTTTGTTTTGGTTTAAAAGAATTTTTGCTATAACCTTTTAAGGCAGCGAGTAACAAAGAGAGATAATCAATGTGGCGTGTGCAAAGAGGCCACCATGTCTTTACAGCATCCTGTTTATCCAGACGCCTAACATTTTCTAACCAATTAAAAAATGTGTTATTCTAAAGTTTTGTGAAGCACTCTATGGCGGTTACAATTTTATTAAAAAGTGGTTTAAAAATGTAACTTTTAGTCCTTTTTGTTGAACTCCTCACAGTCAGTCAGTCACAGTCATCTTCTTAACCGTCTATCCCTTACAGGGTTGCGGGGAATGTTGGAGCCCATCCTGGCTGATTCAAGGTGAACGGTAGGGTACACGCCGAACAGGTCGCCAGTCAGTCGCGGGGCCACACATACAACCATACACACACTCAGTCTGAGGGGGGAATCGAGTAGTGGCCAATCAACCTAACATGCATGATTTTGGAGGGTGGTAGGAAACTGGGGTACTCGGAGAAAACCCACGAATACACAGGTAGAACATGTAAACTCCACACAGAAAGACCAGTGTTCCAAGCCTTGTCCCCACCCAGATCTCAAACTTACGACCTTCTTGCTGTGAGGCCACTGTGCTACCCACTCTGCCACCGTGCCACCTAAAGTCCTCACTGAATTATTTAAACACATAGACTTTGTAACAGTTAAATTTTGAATCACCTCTTTATCATAATTTTTTTTCAAGAGACATCCTGTTTGAATAACATATTTTTATATGGTTTTTTTGTGCTACTTATTTTGTATTTTTGTTGGTCACCCCTGTCTTTGAGGTTTCTGGTTCAGCTTGCGTTAAAGTATAAAAAACATCAAATGACTGTCATTAATAAAACTAATTATTCCTGCAGGAGAATTCTCGTTTCAAAAACGAATTAATTAGCTTCTGTCACCTCTCTGATCTGACAGCAACAAACTTGATAAATGAAGTCATAAACAGCTGGTAATAGACATGTCTCATCTTGATGCTTTTAGTAATAGTTCTCACTAAGAGAAAAAATTAACCCTTTAGATGTTGGTCTGGCATCACTGATCATGAAAAAAAATTCTTCCTATGCTTTAAGAAATAAATGTTTCTTACAGTTGTTGATCACATTTCTGCATGTCTTGCTGGTATTTTGCCCATTTATTTCCTGCAATGAGCTCCAGTTCTTTACTTTGGTTCATGTGTAAATTGAACTGGAGGTATATATGTATTTTTTTAAACAATACAATTTTCCCTCTTTCTTTTTTTTTTAAATCGTGTCACTTTCAGATCAAAAAAGTTTAGGGAATTTAAATGAACTTTAAATTATAACAAAACATGCCAGATGTATAAATAATTATTTTCAAATGTACTTATGATTGATGAATGATTCAATGATTCAGAAGAACCATCTGAAGAGCAGCTTCAGCACCAGACTCCTGCAACCCCGCTGCTCAAAGGAACAGTACAGAAAATCATTTCTGCCATCCTGCATCAAACTATTTAACCTTTTACTTTCAAATCTATGATTACTTGCCATTTACAACCTATTTTAAAAGAATATGTTGTTGTATGATTGTAGCACTGCAGCACTCAAATTTTCCTTCGGGGCTAAATAAAGTATTTTCAATTCAATGTGAAAACTCCTGTGTCAAAATATGCTTAAAAGCAGCCACTTTTAATAACTTTTTTTTTCTTAGAATACTTGGCACATGTTTGGCAGCGTAAAACAACCAGCAAAAAGAGGGAACTTAGTTTGACAAATGATGAGTCATTATTTAAAGAGATTCTGGCAAACATTAGACGTGCCAGCACCCATATGCTTGTTTGCAAAAGTTGGGTTGTGGTGCAAATTAGTGTGTGCACACAATCTGGAGGTTTTCCAAAGAACTTAAAGCAATAATGCAATTGCTTTTAAAAGTCAACAGCATTTATTTTCATAAAGACAAATTCATCCAACTCGGAGATTTGCCTTTTAATTAGATAAGGTTTAGCCTGACCTCATTCGTCTCTTTGAAAACTTTGTAATCAAATTGCGGTGTGTTTCTAATGTTGCCACAATGAAGCAATGTCTTCTTAGAAAGCTCAACATATAATAGAAAATGTTGCTTGGAAGTCTTTGAAATCTTTTACCATAAATGTTGCAGCAGCAAACAAAGACATATTGTATGTTGACATTAAACATGGGGGCCAAAAAGGAAGCCACTATGTGGACGAAGCACACGCAACAGACTGAAATATTACAACTTCTTCAACAAGCGAGCTAAAGGTATTATTCCTGATTTGCGTGTGAAGAAGGTCAAATGTTGGTACTGTTTGTTCAGTTTTTGTTTACTAATGACGCAAAGCTAATTAATCATTTCCAAAAGGTGTCTCAGGAAAAAACTTTTGGTCTTCTCATGATCTTCATTTCATGATGGCTTCTCTTCAAATCTAGCCCTTTGTCCTAATTTGGCACATCTGGCTGCAAATGCCTATCATTGATGTCTCCCCTGTGTCTCGTCTTCCCCTGGTTATTTAAACCCCGGTGTCCATTGCTCCGTGGGGAGATGTGTTCTGCTCTCTTGCTGAAGCCATTATGGTGCCTCTGCATGTCGTCTGGTTCCCTCAACGTCAGTTTCGAGTCTGTACATGCCATTTTCCTTGACCACTGATTAACGACAATAAACTGGTTGAAACTGGCTATGCATTTGGGTCCTACATCTCCACATTCAACACCTCGTTGCAGGTATTTGTGAAAGAGGACGGCCGGCTTGAAATGGTCCCGTGCTTGGTTTCAGTTGTGAAAATGGAGATTGTACATGTAAATTAGCCTTTTTACTGTTTCTCACTTAAAAGTTTTATAATTATGCAAATGGATCATGTTTAATGTAAAGTTTTGTGAACATTTTTGTGAACACTCCTTTTTCTGTTGGTTGCTGTTAGTTTGAACTGATGGGGTGGAACAATGGATTTGTTGTAAAGTTTGTGGTCCTGAAACAAAAGAAAAACTGGTTTTCTGCAACCAACAGTCTGACATTGGTCTGAATCTTTTTTTCCATGTTTCAGCTTTCTATTCTACTTCTAGAATTTTTTTTTTTGAAGATGATGTGGTTTTATTTGAACCTGGTAGCTCTTATTGGTAATGTGGTTTGGAGTTGGAACATCAGAGTAAGTCTGGCGTACCAGACACGTTCAACCAGTTCAGGGATACATTAAATACAATTGTCTATCTGACCTCAAGCTGTGCCCAAAGAACCAAATGTGTGGTGGTAAATCTCTTATGTGGGTTTTTACGTTTAGTTTAAATCTGATTGGTTGTGACTAAACTCTCTGTTTCTGCCCTGAAACTGTTCGATTAGGAGGGATCTGTTGGTTTTTTCCAAGTAGTCAGAACAAAAGAGGTCGAAGTTGACCTGATCTAAGTACAGTATATGTAAATAACTAACTTTTTTTTTATAAATGCTGATGCACGTAACAGATGTGCACGTATGCCGCAAATCAAACGATTTTGCGTATCAACGTGGCAAGCAGAAAAAGTAAAAAAATGTATTCTTGAAATGTCACATTAACACAGACAGCCAAGAATAAAATATTTCTTTCTTCTAAAATACTTATTTATCCTTGAAATGCAGCAAAAGTACACACAAACAAAACAGCAATCAATGACCGTGGAAAGAAAAAGAAAGACAACACATTTCCATAAAAATATGACATGTCCTGATATTTAAAATACAAACTTTATTGAAGATCAACAGAAATTTTTACATTTAGCAACGTTTAGAAATGGTACAAAAACCATTTGAGTTAATTTTAATTAAATGATAATTCAATTTACACTTGACAGTGGCCACACAGCAAGAAGGTCAGGGTTTGAGTCCTAGGTGGCATGAAGCTTGAAACAGTGGTTCACTGGTAGAGCTCAGTGGTAGATGGTGGCTCAGTGGTAGAGCGCTCGCCCGTGGACAGGATGTTAACTGGAAGTTCCCGGGTTCAATTCCCACTGGGTTCACGTCTAGGGTCCTTGGAGAAGACACCTAACACCTCATTTCTCGCACCATTGGCGCCGTCACAGATGGCAGCCTGCTACAGCGTGGGAGTGCAGCACACAAATTTCCGTGGTGAGGGATGGATAGAGTTTGTAAAAAAAAAAAAAAAAAAAAAGAAAGATGCTGGCTTTTTTTGGAGTTTGCATGATCTCCTCATGTACAGTATGTGTGGGTTTTCTCCAGGTACTGCAGTTTCCTCTCACCCTCCAAAAACATGCATGTTAGGTTGATTGGCCGGTACAAAATTGTCTACAAGAATGAGCGTATGTGTGGATGGTTGTGTGTGTGGGGCCTCGTTGCTTACTGGAGACCGGTTTGGGTTGTACCCTGCCTCTCGCCTGAAATCAGCTGGGATAGACTTCAGCCTAACCCAGTTAGAAATAAGGGGTCCAGAAAATGGAACTTTTTACTTACAATGTCCATCAGATTATACATTTTCATCTTATTTTTGGCCAAATTGGTCAATACTTTTTTTAAACTTTACATGACTTTTTTGAGCCACAGAAAAACAAATATTAACGCACATGACTGGAGATCGCTTCTTAAATTAAATTAAATGAATTACTCTATTCATCCCTCACCGGGAAAATTTGTTTGCTGCACTCCTTACACCGCAGCTTTCTTGCTATTGATTATAGAATAAAAAAAATTACATACAATAAATAATTTCTTTAGATTCAATCCAATTCATTTTATTTGTGAAGCCCATTATTGCAACATAGTAGTTGATTCTACTGACGCTACACAGTTATTTGAAACAAACGCCACAAAACCAGTCTTACAATAAACACAAGCTTATTGCTGAACTAAACTAAACAGACCAGGGACATCTAGAGTTACCATCATTCTAAAACGTACTCAGCCAACACGTGGCAAACGCCCATCCTGCTCTGAGTCTCGTGCTCGTGCAGATACCGAACATATTTGACTTCGTAACATTCAAGTGAGATTAGAGGGAACATTTCTTTGCATGCTTTAAATTCCATCCTAATGTCTACTTCCTTCATATTTGTTGTGTTTGTTTATGTTTAGTAACTTCCCGTATTTACTACGACACCTACTCATTAATGTAATAACTACGTTATTGGTTTTAAATGGAACAAAAGCTCATCTTTCAATGACAGAGTGGTTTATATTTCCAGCTTGTTAAGTTTATTCACTTCTTTTTATACGACGACATTTATTTTTGTTCATTTTGTTCTTTTTAAAAAATGGTCTCAACAAAACCAAATTTATATAAACTCAGTTTTTTTTACACGTCGATGTTGCTCAGATAACAATGTTGACTGAAACGCTTAGTTAAACTAAATCTGCAATAAATCCCCATATCACGTTTCCTGATCAAAAGAAGGGATTATCCTCAAATTACAACTTTAACAATGAGATTTTAAGGGATTAACGTGCTAACAGATGAAGTGAAAACACATCAAAAGCATTTGATTTCGTGAGTGTTTGAAGCCATAAAAACAGAACAAAACAAGAAGAAAACAGGAAGTAAACAGTATACGGACAAAATAATACACGGACAAATATAACTCATGAATTTAGTTCAAAGTTTGTGCATTCATTCTTTGCAACAGTGCAGATATATTTTTGCATAAATGTATGCACTTATATTTCTGTACAAACATGCTCACATATTCATGATGCTAAAAATAATGCTTAACATTTACAAAGAAAAACATGGATAACAAGACCAAGAGGCAGACCCCGGACCCGCTGGAGAGACTATGTCTCACAGCTAGCAGGGGAACGACTCGGGATCCTTCCGGGTGAGCTGGAGGATTCAGCTGGGGTGAGAGAAGCCTGGGCTTCCCGTCCCCAGATAAGCGGAAGACGATGGAACGGAAGAAACGAACAAGTATAACTCGACGCCAAGACATCAATGTGGCCTTAATTGTTGCAAATTCCGTCTATAGTCGGTTTGAAGTGACTGTGGGCAGTTTCATTTATAGCCCTTGAATAGTTTAGGAGATATCGTGTTTACAAGAATGTGCAACCTCTGAAATGCTAGTTAGATTATATATGGTTGGTACTGAATAACTGTGGGCGGTTTCATTAAAATGTCTTCAGTGCTTTCACAAAAGTTTTACAGAATCCTGAACAGAGACACAGGCAGCTGAAGTGCTGAATGCCTACTCCTCATTATCCGGGCAGAGGGATAAAAATTCAGCTGGCTCAGTGGATGGGGTGAGCATCCTAAAATCTAAGGGTTGCAGGATCGATCCCCTGGCTGGAGATCATGCTGAGATGTCTGTGAGCAAGACACCTGACTTCTCATTGCTCCTGGTGGTGGTTTTCAGCTTGGATGGGTGAATGTCAGCTAATCTGTAAAGTGTTTTGAGTTCCAGTGCATAAAAGTAGAATCCATTTCTGCATTTTTTTTTTATATTTTGACGCCATAAACATGGTTTGAACTGCTGAAAATATGGTGACTGGATTGCAGCAGTTTAAGGAAGTAATGGAATGAAATACTGTGATTGTGTTAAACCATGTCTGACTAAATGACTAGTGGAGTGTCGCACAAGTTTTATCACAATTTTTGAAAGTTGGCTGCGTTGTTTTAGCATCGTACACCTGTAAGTTTACAGTAAACATGAGTATTTGTGATTCACAATTATTAGATCAATGCTGATGTAGAATTATATACACAAATAATGTTAAAATAATAGAAAACGAGGCACAGCTTCAAGAGAAATGTACAAACGGCTCATTAGAAATAGTTTTTTTTTTTTTATCTCCGATGAGACTGAATTCTTTCCGGTGCAGTCACCTGATTCATCACACTCTGTGAAAAGTGTGAATAGCTGAAATAGTTTGTGTTGTAGTAGTATTCTTCTTGTCTCTCCATCAGACACCTGGCTGGCTCCAAGGTATCTCCATGCCGATAACACAATCTCCGATCGGATGCAGGACGTTCGTAGTGACAGCCGAGGGGCCACTAGCAGCCTGGCACCAGATGGTAAGATATAAACACAAGTTTAAACCTGCCTGTTGCATAAGTTTGGGACAACAGATGTGAAAAGTTCTTTGTGCTTCATGCTCACGTTGGTTAAGTGTGAAATAAAGGCATGTGGTTTGTGAGGCATTTTTACAAGTTTGTCAATTGTCATTTTAAAAATGACTTCTGAAATTTTAATCACCTGTTTATAAATTAAACCTCTTGCAAAATGGGAGAATTGATCATTTTCATTATTTTGTTTAAAAAACTTAGCCATTTTCGCCACTTCATACTATTGATTCATTCAGGTTTTGAATAGTTCTGTATTTGTCATCTTCAATTTTCTATAGGGATCCTCAAATATGATCGAATTAAGTCACATAAAGTTGATTTAACTCCATAAAACATGACTATTTATTTCCTCATGTAGCAGGTGGAGTATTTCATTGCATATTTTTTGCAGTTTTATTCTGCAAGTTTTTAATTGTCTTAATAATTTTATTTTCTTCACCTGCAACAAAGAAGTGATGCAGTCCCTGATTGCTTTGTAGGAGGCAACTGGGGGAAGAGGAGGAAGACGAGAGAGGAGCGGCAGCTGAGAGACACACCGAGGAGCCCTCATGACGGACAATGCAGGTGGCATTGCAAGATGGCGTGTCAGCCTGCATGATGCTATGCTGCGAGGGACGGGGCTCCCCTGAATAGAGACACAGGGTGTCCTGTACGGATCCCACCCGACAAGGACATTCCTGCAGTTGGCGGACCGGGCGGAGAGGGACCCCAAAAGAGCAGACCCGGGACAAGGAGTGCCAGTGGGCTGAACCCCAACATATGAACTCTCTTTTAAGACTGCCATTTTAGTGTAATTTAATAGACAATGTTAAAACTGTTTTTATGGTCTGTGCCTCTGCTTTCCAGGTGCTCCCTACCCGTTCCTGATCCGGCGGTCCAACCACACTTATATGAGTTTTTTATTTAGCTTAGAAAAGTGTATATTCGCCAAGAAAAATTAGAGCTTCATTTCCAGTTTCCCTTTCATTTTGGTGCTGTGAAATCCCCCTTCCTCTTGCTCCCCGCTCAATCCTGTCCAAGAATCCTGCACGACACAGTGTAAATCTTGTTTGGAGCCGCACATAAGATATAATGGCTCTCCCAGTTGGAGGATTGGGGGACTGTGTGAGCCGAGCAATCATTTCGCTAAAACTCTTTCTGCTTAGTTGGGGGTGGCAGACAACAAAATCCGCGGCCAAAAATCACTGCTATACGAGTACCCAAATACAAACCAAGAGCGCATAGATATGAAAGCAATAAAAAATGTTTAATTTTCTTGAAAACATTCTCAGTCTTTCAAAGGAGTTCATACAAGTAAAACTAATCATAAAGTTTTAATATAAACAAAATAAATAAAAATTATTAATTTGATCAAAACAGCTGAAAATACCTGTCAAAGGTGTAATCTAGACATGCTTTAATGCCTTGTTTGGTTTAATTTTATGGGGTTTTTTTTCAAAAAGAAGAAGAAGAAAACAACCTCAGGCTAAACCGAGAAAGAATAAGCTCTGGGAATGTTGGGTTATCTTTCTCACATCTTCACAAACTGATCTTTATCTGTGTGACTCTTATCCACGTGTCATACAAATAACTCCTATTTTAGATTTATGGAGGTATCTCAGGCTCCCCTCGAGTAAGTCACACCCAGTTAAATGACAATGGGTCAAATTAGGGCTTTTCCTATTTTCTCGTTTTGCCCAAACTTGTTTATGTATAACTTTGTAATTCACTCTTAAGTAATTTCCTAAATAAAAGGGGGAGGAGAGGTGATATATCAAATGATCAAGTATTATATAACAAGTATTTTGCAACTTTTATTGTGAAAATTGACTTTATAGTGTGTAACATCAAAATAAACTCATAAAAATCTATTTTAACAACAGCAACATAATTTTTTTCTTTAATATTGTGATCAAGGCTGAAAATTGAGCAATTTAAGAGTAAAAATGAATGGAATCTCTGATCACATGATTTAATTTTTTCTTCTCAATTGAATATTTTCTGTTCTTTTTTTATTTTTTTTAGAATTCCTTTATTAGTCCCACAACGGGAAATTATTGTGCTGCATTCATCGCAGCAGGCAGCCATGACAATGGTGGGAGCAACTTGGGGTTTAGGGGTCTGCTCCAGGAACACTTGGGGCACTCATTGGAATTTGAACCGGCTTCTCCAAATACAAACACTCTACCACTGAGCCAATGCCTCCCAGTTTTGTATATTAATTAAGACAATTAATATAAAACTTTTGAACACGTTTTTTATTTATATCGTCTGGATTCACCAAGCAGAATAAAATTTTGCACCGTCTTCTAAACCGTTCAGAATATTTCTGCTGATTTCAGGAAAGAGGCAGCACCCTGAACAAGTCACCAGTTTGCTTACAGGACCACACTCATTGACAACCAGTTGCACACACTAGTTCCAAGGAGCAATTTCATAGTGGCCAATCAACCTAACATTCATGTTTTTGGAGGGCGAGAGAGAGAAACCAGACTACCTGAAGAAAATTACACATATACGGAAGGAACATGCAAACTTCACAAAGAAAGACAAAGCACAAACCCCTCTCTTTCAATGTTTTTAAAGTTCCGTTCCGTCATCTTCAGCTTGTTCCAGGGTCAGGTCGCGGGTGCAACAGCCTCAAGCGGGCAGCCCAGGCCTCTCGCAACCCAGCTCCATCCTCCAGCTCACCTGGAAGGATCCCAAGTCGTTCTCCGGCCAGCTGTGAGACATAGTCTCTCCAGCGGGTCCAGCGTCTGCCTCTTGGTCTCCTGCCAGTGGGACGTGCCCAAAACACCTCGCCCGCGAGGCGCTCGGGGGGCATTTTGACCAGATGCCATCTGGTCCACCCCATCTGGCTCCTCTCAACCTGGAGGAGGAGCGGCTCGACACTGAGCTCCTCCCGGATGGCAGAGCTCCTCACCCGATCTCTGTGTGAGAGCCCAGCCACCCTGCGGAGGAAGCTCATTTCGGCCACTTGTATCCACGATCTCATTCTTTCGGTCACCACCCACAGCTGGTGACCATAGGTGAGGGTTGGAACGTAGATCGACTTGTAAATGGAGAGCTTTGCTTTTCAGCTCAGCTCTCTCTTTAACATGACGGACCGATGCAGCGTCCTATTTATTGCTGACCCCACACTGATCCGCCTGTCGATCTGTTTTTAAAGTATTCATTTAAAACAAGGGGGGTGGTGGGCATGGGGGGCTGCTTGTTATATGTTTCTTTTTTTTTTTTTTTTTTTAGAAATGTTAGCATGAACAAAAGGTTAAAGCTCAAGATTTGGATTCCCCAACCCACCGTTTTCTGAGGAAGTCAGACGGAACAAAAGCGCCCATATTTTGCAATGTGAAAAGCGGGGGATACACTCAGTTCACATTCAGACCCTCTTCAACCTGGCAGGAGTGATCGGTGTGAAAAAGCAGATCCATCAGCACGCTTACAAACTGTCACTCTCCCCATCAGAGTTCAGGAGTGGGGGTATTTTTCAAGAAGGTAAAACACATTTCAGAGGTTGCATGTTTTTACAAGAAGAAGAGGATCTTATAGAAAAGTAGAAAAGTTGTCAGCAAGTACAAACTTTGACTTATGTGGCTCCCTCGTGACCCCGGCACATGTCACAGCTTCTATCAACATGGTTACGCACCGCTTGCACACCAACGTGAAACATCACATCAGGGCTGCAGGTAAACCAACCTGCTTTTTTATCAGCTCCAGTCATCGTTTGTAGATGAACTGAAGAGACGCTTCATTCTCATCTTTTTACTTGATCTAACAGGAAACATTTGCTTATTTTCTTAATCCAGCAGTTCAAACTAAATGATGTTCTTAATGTGAACTCTGAAGAACATTTAATAACATCTACAGCTCATTAGGTGTAACATGCAAAGCAACACAAAGACATTAATCATGTGGAACTGAAGTGCAAATGAAGTGTCAAAGCTTCAGGGAACTTTTACCTGGAGGGTGAAATGTGTAACTGTAAGCATTCAGCAGCTGCAGGAAACCAGTCATACCAGCAAACTGAAAAGCTCACCGTTGAATGATCGCTTTTTAAAAAATTAGATTACATCTTTCAATGAGTTTCAGGTCTCTGTATGTTCTTCAGCTTAAGCCGAGACACGATCAGTCTTTTTTTAAGATGCACAAAATCAACCATGATATGATGAAATGTTAAAGATTGTTAATCAGAACATTCTGTTAGTCTGATTGATAAACTTGATGCCTCTACTTGTTCAGAAAACACATCAAGCAAGAGGAGTTACTTTTAATCTCCAGCAGACTTGAAACTCAAAGCACACATCAGGGTGTACTCGTAATTTTTAAAAATCAGTAGAGGTATTTTCCAAAAGCACATTGAAGCACTTCTTATGAACCAACAAGCTGAAAGCGTAAAAAAATCCTCCTTGAAATATTAAGTTAGCACAGAAAGCACGGAGAAAAGTTTTTTTTTCTTTTATTAAAGAATTTGTTTTATTGCTAAAAACAAAAAAAAAAAGTCATGTTTACCAAATACACGTAATAAAACGGCATCCAAAGACCTTCAATAGAAAAGAAAAATGACCTTCCATTTTTTTGGGGGTTGTTTAGTCATTCTGCGAGCCAAATTGCTGAGTAACATCTCCAGGTGAACTTCCAATACCGGACAAAAAAAAATTATGCACACCCCTGCCTAATGTGAATAAAAAACAGGGAAATTGTACAAAACCGTGGTGAGACCGGCCATGCTGTTTGGTCTAGAGACAGTAACACTGAAGAAAAGACAGGAAACAGAGATGGAGGTAGCAGAGATGAAGATGCTGAGGATCTCTCTGGGAGTGACCAGGATGGACAGAATCAGAGTAGCAGCACATGTTAGAGGTTTTGGGGATAAAGTCCGAGAGGCCAGACTGAGATGGTTTGGACATGTGCAGAGGAGAGAGAGAGTACATCGGAAGAAGGATGCTGGATTTGGAACCACCAGGAAAGAGGCCTAGAGGAAGACCAAAGTGGAGGTTCATGGATACAGTGAAGGAAGACATGAAGATAGTTGGCGTGGACAAAGAGAATACATTTAAATTATTCACAATTGTTTATGCAGTTACTACTTTGACTTTTTTTATGTGTTTTTGTACATTTCCACAAAAATAGTTTAAAATTCTGTAAAAGTGTAGAAGATAGTTTAAATTTAGACAAACTCTAAGTTAGAGGATAATAGTGCTCAAAGTTTATCTTTTAGCCCACACAAGACACTGTGACAAAAGGAATCCAGTTTGTCATTGCCATCACCAGGCGATGAGCTTGAACTGCTGGTCAGAAGGACAAAAGTCATAAAAAAAAAAAAAAAAAAGAAAAAAAACTTGAAATATTTTACATGAATACATTTTGGCTTTTTTTTTTTCAGCCTCTTGTGTGTTTTCACAATGTTGAATAAAAAACATAATGCCAAACAGCAAGAACATATGTGACACGTTTGAAAATTCGTTCATTTTCTGAAACACTCATCCCAAATGAAGTCGCAAGCGTGCCAGAGCCTATCCCGGCAGATTCCAGGCGAGAGGCAGGATACACCCTGAAAGGTTACCATTCTGTTGCAGACAGACATCAAGACCCAGACAATCATCCACACACTCAATCATTCCTAAAGGCAATTTCAGAGAGGAGATTCAACATTCATGATTTTACTGGAACATTGTGGAACGCCACACATAAACCCCATTTTCTTCTAGCTTCCAACACAATCTTGTCATGATCTCCTCCCCTAGCACCAGAGGGAGCCCTGGACCATCCCTCATCACTCTGATGAGGGATACCTGAGGGTGATTGGTCTGATAACACACACCTGTGGACCGTGCTGCCTATTTAAAGGCAATCCCCTAGAATTCTTTGTTGAGTCATCTCATCAACCTTCCCAGCCTGGTCCTCCTGGCTGCCTGACCAAGTTTATCTTTGAACTCTGTTATATTTTTGGACTTAAAAAAGACAGACATTCCTTGTGATTAATCTTATGCTTTTGCTTTACAGCATCGCCTGACTTTTATTCAATAAATCCTGTTTATATCCTTCATTTGAGTACTCCTCCTTCCACATCATGACAAATCTTGCATGATTGATTGGATCAAACACTTTTTTACCAATGATGAAGATGCTTATACAACAGTTACCGATAATCATTTCTGATGCAATCTTCTCTGTTCCATAAAACATAAAAACAAAACAAAGTCCATTCATATTAGATTAGCAAAAGAGTCATTCTTTTCTTTGGCCATATTTTAGCATTACACTTTTTAGGCTCCTTTTTAGGCTGTTGTAGTGTACCCTGCCCCTCACCTAGATTCAGCCGGGATGGACTCTGGCACTCCTTGCAATCTGAAAGAGATAGACGGTTCAGAAGGTGACTGACTTTTTAAGCCATTGTTTTCTTCAGTGTCACATTATCAACACACTCTAGTCATTTATGTATACATGTAACTTTTTTCCGCAGTAATATATTGCGGCATTAGTGAGGATAGGAATGAATAACAGTAACTCGTTACATTTGTAATGAGATACTCCCAACTCTGACAAGACCATAGTATTATGACAAGTGGACAAACTTTGAGGTAAATATATTAAAAACTAAAAATAGCATGCATGGTTTAGCATCTGAAAGGACAGTTGGCCGTTGTCACCTCGAGATGTTTGTTGGAATACTAATTGGAAACCAAGAAAGAGTTCCATTGAGCTCAGAGCACAATGGGGAAGCAACACAAGCAAAAACAGTGGAATCCTATTATCACATCTTTTTTCCACGTTGGTTGGTGTTTGTGTATCCACCGCCTGCTGTCACTGCGTGGAGACTAGGAGGACCCTCACAATGCCACCGTTGTCCCCAGGAGCCACAGTGGCACAGGAAACTAGATCCAACACAGCATCCTCTTCCACCGACCTTGAAGCAACAAGCAACAACAAAGATGACTGAATGCACGCCATAGTGCTCTTTGGCAACGTCCCTCTGGGAAAGGTTAGAAAACACAGAGGAATTTGTCTGCTGAGAAGTCTCATCATTGTAAGAGCTGTCTGAACAACCAAGCGTTTAAAGAGGGGGTATTGTGAATGAAAAAAAAAAATTAACATGTAATTACATACCACAAGGTTCTCATAACATGTATAAAATAACATAAGTAACACATAAAAATGTCCTAATTAGTATAGGCAGTAAATGATGACCATTAAGTAGAAAAAAGGATTAAATGAAAAAATGCAAACGTTTCTTTTTGTCTGAATTTTCCACCAAATGAAGATCACAACCAGAGTCGTTGCAGGGTGAAATGATAACAAATAATGGTAGTGTTGGGTTTTATAATGTATGAATTGGGGCCATCATCACCACTGCTTGGAACACCAATGCTTGCCACCGTCTCCCCTATCGGCAACCATCATTGACAACCATTGGTGCCAATGGTTGCCAATGGGAGACCATTTGGGGAGCCATCGTCTTCCCCAAATGCACCGTAGGCTGGGTAGACGTGGAGGTCCAAAATTTAGTGCCACCAGTCAACACCGCTGCCTTTTTTTTTGAGCGTTCGCCCACGGACGCCCATGGTTAGAGCGTTTGCCCGTAGACTGGAAGTCAACCGGAAGTTCACGGGTTAGCTTCCTACTGAGTGTACGACTAGGGTCCTTGGAGAAGACACCTAACCCCCCGTTTCTCCCACCATTGGCGTCATAGGTGTCAGCCTGCTGTGGTGTGATACAGCACAAAAATTTCCTGGTCAGGGATGAATAAAGTATATTAAAATTTTAAAAATGATTAAAATAGAAAAAATTAAACCAGGACACACGAATTGGCATCGCTGGTGTTTTCCACCCAGAAGAACAAACAGTTTTATACAATAGTTTGAATGTTTTATCACTTTTTTTAAAAACTTATCTTTACCTTCCCGATTTTCTTCACTCGTCATTTGTTCAACCCCTCTTTTTAAACGAAAGAGTAACATTTTTTACCCTGTGATGTTTTCATGGGGTGTTTAATCCACAGCAGCTGTCCTACTGTTTTCCTCTCATGTTGTCTCTGCATTGAATATTTAAATTTCTCATTAATTGTTTTCCATTATTCCTTTTGTCTCAATGCCAGTAAACAAAGCCGGAGATTGTCAGACATTCATATGGTCATTAACATCTGGAGCAGAGAGGACAACAGGACTGTTTACACTGCTGATCACACAGAGGGCCATATGACCGGGGTGAGGAGAGACGGGGGTGAAATGGAGAGACAGATGACATTTGAACACTTAGAGTTTGGTCTGAAGGACTAATGGCGGTGAGGTGGACAGAAATAAAGTTGTGATTTCTGCAGGATTTTTCTGATTGATCTCAGAGGGAAAAAAACATGGCAGTCATGATGATCAGCACTGGAGGATGACCAAGGAGTTATACATCCCAGTTTGACAGGTCAGTTAGTGTTTATTTTGATCTAATTTGTCACTATTTGTCCTGACTGGCTGCTTAAATGAGAATCCTGACGATGAGACTTATCTTTTTTTTTTTAAACAATTTTCAGGAGGAGAAAATAATGGCATCCTTCAAAAGAAAATGTGCTTTGATTTTTCTCTTAACATCTAGTTACTTCACTTGGTCGGCAGCTTTGTATGCGCACAACAAAGCAGGTAAAATCTACAAAAAAAAATTGCAGTAAATTCATTCTGTTTAATAGAATTTTAATAATAAATTTTTTTGCTCTTTTAATTTGACATCATTTATTTATAAAATGAACTATCTTTGCTTGTTTAAATAATGCATAAAGTTAAGGCTTTCAAACGGATTTCCAATAGTTTAATAATAAAAAAATATGACAAGTTGAAGGAGGTCAGTTCATCTATAGTAAATACGGAGTAACTGTTAGAAAAGATCCATGTAAATACCTCGTTATCACAAAGAAAGTGCATAACCCTGTTTTTAATGTTGGGCTCTTTTACTTCTTGTAATGTCTGTCTATCTGTCACACACACGCACACACACGCACGAGCACCCATCCCAGTAGGCTTCCTAACCTTATTTGGACTCAACCCAAAGTTCAGGGTTGAACATCAGGTTGGGTAAAGTTCTACATTTTATTCTGTATCCAGGCTTTGGTCACTCTGCACTGAGTTCTGCTACCCTTGCTGAACAAATATGATTACCTTTTGTCGGCCTGTTTCTTTGGTCTCGATTGATCCACTTCTTACAGTAACTGTGGGCAGTTTCATTTAAATTTGTTAGGAGTGTTTTGGGCACAGATGATGCAGATGATTCTTCATGCCTCCAACACATTCAGAGGCACAAATTACAAGAATGTTTGAGACTTATTTAATTAGTTTTCTAGGATCAAATTGACATATTTAACGAACATTTTTTAAGCTGTGCTGATTTTGGTAATTATTAAAATGCTTGAAACTCCCAGAATACTTAAGACCATGCTTTTGTTTCGACAATGCATTACTACTATTAAAATATTATTCATATAAAATACAAAAAAAGTTTGTTCTTTAAGAAAAAATAAATCTCACTAATGCTTTTCACCCTCAGTTCCTCCTCCCAAAAAGCTCCAGTATCTTCTGGAGCCACCTGTGTATGCAGAAGTTGTTGGCCGAAGAGGAGAAAACGTCACCTTGCCGTGCATCCTCCGAATTAAACCAAACCAATACAAGATTAAATGGACTAAATTAGAGTTTGATCATGTCGGACATGAGAACATCATCATGATTTCCAATGCAAAGGCCTTTAAGCCCTATGGACATCTGGGACACAGAGCTTCTCTTCGGAACGCCCACTCCATGGATGCATCGCTGCAGCTCAACCATCTCCATCTGGATGATGGGGGCACATATCGATGTGAACTGATAAACGGCATAGAAGATGAAAATGTTGCAATTACTTTGAGGATAGAAGGTAAATGAATGTTCGATGACATTGTAATGGTTTATGTTGTTAGCTTAAAAAAGTTTGACAGGTTCTCAGACCTGCAGTATCCGTCCTGTAAGGATGAA
Organism: Neostethus bicornis; assembly: GCA_902685375.1. Classification (NCBI taxonomy): domain Eukaryota; kingdom Metazoa; phylum Chordata; class Actinopteri; order Atheriniformes; family Phallostethidae; genus Neostethus; species Neostethus bicornis. The sequence continues at coordinate 14,390,734 of LR738541.1, read as the reverse complement.
AGAGGAGGGTATTGTGTTATGCCATCAGGCTTTAATTCTCAGCTACTGTTAGCTCAGAAATGTGATATTCGCCCGGAAAAAAAGCTTGTAAATACATTTATTGAGGTGTCTATCTATACACGCCATCCATTTTGAACATGACATCATTGTTGCCAGCAGGTGTCCCAAACGAAACCTCCCTGAGTAGGCCTAACCGCTAGAGCGGCTAGGTAGCATCTGTTGCTAACCCTAAACTCCCGGACTAGGTCGTCCCAGATCTCAATCTGTAGTGGTTTGTCTTGAAAATTAATCTAAATTCAGTAGTTGATAAGAAATAAATGTTAATTTTACACAAAATATGCTCATGCATGCTTCTCTCAGGGTTGTAGGTGGTGCGTATAGCAACACGCATACATGTAGTACATGAAGGGCAGAGCTCTGGTTGTTTGGTGGAACCAAGCATCAGCGAAGTGCATGCATTAAAACGATTTTTGCTAAAGTTAAAACGTCGACATCGAAGAGATGAAATTTGTGGCTAAGAACAAACTGGCATTTGAGTAGTATCTGAATACTAGTCGGGAAAGCTGGCAAATTATTCAAAAATACCTCCACTCAATTTAATTAGACTCCCCCTTGGTCAGGGATAACAACCATAAGTTTATCATTGGGAGCTCTGAAAACAACTAACCAATCATTGAATAGAGAGGACATTATAACACCAAATGCAAAGGCATCAATCCGGGTTTGTTTATTGCCCGGTAACTAATAATATCGTGGTTGGTCTGTGTTAGATGATGTTTAGAGAGTTTCATTGAAGAGTAAGACATCGTAGCCCTGCTGATGATATTTTGGAAAGAAGAAGTAACATACGTTATTTAGCTAGCTTCTCTTATGATCCCCTCACCTGCCACCAGAGGGAGCCCTGGACCTCCCTGATTGAGACATCTGAGGGTAATTATTCTGATGCCACACGCCTGTGGACCCTGCTGCCTATTAATAAGGGCAATCACTCCAGACATTCTTGTCAGGTCACACCATCCCTTCCAGCCAGGTTTCTCTGGTTGCCTGACCAAGAAATACATTCTGAAACAATAACCACTTACAAAGCCACTAAAACTTTATGTTTTTCTTCCACATCATTATTGGACTGCCATTCTCAAATAAATCATGTATTCTGTCCTGCAATAGGTCCTCCTGCTTCCACCTGCACACCGCTTCATGACAGCTACAGTAGCACATTACACACATCACGTCCGGTTCTGTCCAAAAAGCAGCAATTGTTAAAGCAAAAGAGCACCCACTATGGTGCGAGGTTAGACTGTTTCCACAGAGTCAAAGAAATAGTTGGAATATTGTTCACTCATGATACAAATCTTGAAAAAGTTGATTCTACCAAAAAAGAAAACTTCAAAATATGTAAAAGTTCTCAGAACAAACTCTCATTCAAAATCTTGCTTTCAGGTGTCATTTTTCCATATCAAAGTAAAAATGGCCGCTACAAGTTAACGTACTATGAGGCTAAGGAGGTGTGTGCTGATCAGGATGCTACATTAGCCACATATGACCAGCTGTACAGAGGTACCACACCATAATGTCACCAAAAAAAATGTAGAAATACATTGTCTCTTATCTAAGTCTTTTCCTCCCTGCAGCCTGGACCGAGGGTCTGGATTGGTGTAATGCAGGTTGGCTTCATGATGGAACAGTCCATTACCCCATCATTCATCCTCGACCGGTTTGTGGAGGAGGACTACTTCCAGGAATTCGCAGTTATGGTTCAAAAGATAAAAATCGTGATCAATTTGATGCTTTCTGCTTCACGTCACAAACAGCTGGTATGTTATTTCTATAGTTAACTTTTAAATTTTTGTATATTTAAAGCCCATTTGTCATATGAAAACTGCTTTGTTCTCCACCATGACCACATTCTAGTAAGCAGAAGGTGTTTTAGCGCTCACATCAGCTCATGCTTGGATCCTGTTCACAACAACTTACATTTTTAGGTAAATGTACCATTTAATGAAACTGCCCATAGTTACTCAATAAGGATGCCTCAGTGGGTAGAGTGACCGTACTGAAACCAAATGGTTGCTGGTTCAATCCTCTATCTGGAGTTCATGCCAAGGTGGCCCTGAGCAGGACACCAGCCCCCCAATTGTTCTTGGTGTTGGTTTGTAACTTGCATGGCAGCGTCCACCATCAGGTAAGAATATGTGTATGAATGTAAAGCGCTGTGAGTTCCAAAGCAGGTAGAAAAACACTATATAATCGATTTCATTTACCAACTATAGATGAGCTAATCTATACTTAGTAACTCAGGATCTAGTTCACAAGTGGGGGAAGGATAGAGTGGGAAATCGAGAGGCGGATCGGTGCGGCATCAGCAATAACTAGGGCGCTGCATCGGTCTGTTATGGTAAAGAAAGAGCTGAGCCTAAAAGCAAAGCTCTCAATTTACAAGTCGAGATCGCGGATACAAGCGGCCGAAATGAGCTTCATCCGCAGGGTGGATGGGCTCTCACTCAGAGATCGGGTGCGGAGTTCTGCCATCCGGAAGGAGCTTGGCGTCAAGCCACTCCTCCTCCAGGTCGAGAGAAGCCAAATGGGGTGGTTCAAGCAACTGATCAGAATGTCGCCCCAGCGCCTTGCTGATGAGGTGTTTCGGGCACGTCCCACCGGGAGTAGACCAAGAGGCAGACCCCAGACCTGCTGAAGAGACTATGTCTCACAGCTGGCTGGGGAACGACTCGGGATCCTTCCGGGTGAGCTGGAGGATGTGGCTGGGATAACAGAGGCCTGGGATTCCCGTCTGAGGCTGTTGCCCCAGCGACCCAGCCCTGGATAAGCAGAAGACAGAACGAAGATGAACTAATTAGGTTTTCCAAACACAAAGGTTTAGGTCACAAATTCTTATGAGAGGGATGTCTCTTAAACTACTTAAGGAATTTTAATGAAACTGCCGACCAGTTACTTGATACCACCTATAGATGAACTTGAGAAAGTCTGTGCTATGGGCAGGAGAAAGCACATTCTTTGACACCGTGGTGTTAACTTTGCTTTGGCAAATATTGCATTTCTGAGCCAAGAAAAAGTACCATGTTTGTCTCTAAATACGCCCTCTCTTTAAAACCCTTCCTTCTGCTTTCACAGGTTCCGTCTTCTACATACCAGGCTCCTTCTCTTTCGATCAGGCAGTGAACGCTTGCAGACGTCGGGGTTCTGAGATGGCCTTGGTCGGACAGCTTTATGCTGCCTGGCGCTTCCAAAACTACGACCAGTGTGACGGTGGATGGTTGAAGGATGGAAGTGTGCGTTTTCCCATTAACAACCCCAGGAAGCGTTGTGGGGGCATCACGGAGGCAAGCGTACGCTCAGTAGGGTTCCCAAACAAGACAACACATCTGTACGGAGCCTACTGCTATAGGTAGCCTGAGTTATAAAACCAATCTAGAAACCAATAAAATCATCCCAGTCCAAGTAGTTTATGTAAATAAATATTTAGTCAAATCTTCATTTTGTGTTGAAGTCTTTCGAAATGTGATTTAATTGTTGGACTTTATATTATTTAAGTCAACATTTTAGGATCAGATTTTAATTTACTGTTTGAAGCATGATCCATACGCACAATCATCTTCCGTTTTAACTTGGAAATGCTTTTAAAAGTAAAGTTTTAAACGTAACCAGCACTTGCTTGTATCACATTCAGAGCAGATCTGATCCTCATTACAACCAGATCAGCTTATCTGTTATCTAACGATTTGTGGTTTAATGTACATAATAAAAATATGATGTTGACACACAAGTTTTTTTTGTCCCTGACTATTTTTATGGTATTTTGATAAACTCAAAATGTTTGATCTTTTATGAATTCACATTGGAAACTAAACGTATCTTCATTTCCAGGAAGTTTAAATGTTAGATTGTCATTTGCTAGAGTTAATAAAATTACAATCAAACATCGATGACTGTCTGATTGAGACACATTCTCTTTGAGATGTTACAAGTAGAGTCACCCGTTTTCACAATGATTTCTTCTATTTCTTTCAAATCCAGGATGTCTGTCTGCGAGATGCTTGCAGAATATCATATTTATATATTTGCAGTAGTGGAACGTAATGAAGTAAATGTACTATGTTACTGTACTTAAGTAAAAAAATTGTGTATCTATACTTTACTTAAGTAAAATTTGAGACCCCACAGCTGGTGACCAAAGGTGAGGGTAGGAACGTAGATCCTGGTAAATCAACTGCTAGATTTTTCAAAAATAATGAAATTTATTTAATTTGATTTAGAATTCTGTTGGACAAACAACGGATAGAAAAATGCCCTGATTTGATTGGTCATTCCACATCAGTTGATTTTTTGCAAATCAATTTATACTATCTGGATATTTGCAAAAGAAGAACGGTACGACAAAAAATTCAGATAAGTACATGAAGCAAATAAATTTTTAGAGTTTTGGTCAAACATTACTGAAAATTCATAAAAAACACAGTTAGACAAAGGTCAATTTTCTTTTTTATTGAAATGTTAAAACACGGTTTGTGACACGAGTCAAATTTTATTTTACAATCAAAGATGCTGATTTTAAGATCAACTTTTTAAAATTCACTACAAACATCATAGATTTACAGAGAAAGTATTAATTTTATTGTAATAACTTTTTGAACACTTTTTTTTATCTTTAAACCCCAGAAAGTTAAACAGCTCTTCATTATAAATGCTTAAAACACATCTCAAGTTTCATTTGGTCTTTCCAGTTACACAAAATCAAAAAAGCATGACGAAGTCCATCCGAATCTCACAAAATTGATCAATATTTTTTACCAACAATGATCAGAAACATTTATTTTTAATTTAATTTATTTTTAACCAGTCTTTTAAGAGTCATTGATGTCATATATTGGTGCAAAAAAAATCATGTTTTTTAAGCTTGTTTATCATTATTTGTACAAAGTTGTTCATATTTGAAAAAAAAAAATGTGTTTGATTTAAAACTTCAGAATTCTTTAAACTTCAGAGTGTGCAAAATTACATCAATTCTGGGATTTTTTGAATATATAAAGAAAACAATAAGAAGAGCGATTTTTAAAAACTGAGTGAATAAACTCGTGATCATGCGCCACTCAGAGGAAAAAAAAAACACTCTCTGGTACAGGAAAAGACATTTTTGGATTGCAGCACTTTTAAAATGTGCAAGTTTTATGAAACTGTGACCTTAAAATAAGTTGTTAACGCGAAGGACTCTTGTTTTTTTATTTGTACTGTATGAATTATTATTAATTCTTGTTTTAAAAATACCACTTCCAGAAGGGTGAAGCAGGTTTTTCTGTGGTTGTAGTGATGATCTCCTCATGCTGGGGATTCTCTGTAGTAACTGCATCATCTCCTGTATGAGCTGTATAAAGACATAAGACTTTTAAACTAAAAAAATCAGTCAAAGTTTTAACTTGACATCAACATTTTTACAGATTTGACATCACTCTCATGTAAGATTCTTTCACGGTCAAACAATAAAAGTCTAAAACTAATAATATCACTAAAAAAAATCTCCGCCCGTAAATGTGTGTAGTCGATTTTAAAACGTTTTTTGTCCTCCTTCTTCTTCTTTCGGCATTTCCCATAAGGGGTCGCCACAGCAAGTTAGTTTCTTGCATCTAACCCTATCTCCTGCATCTTCTTCAGTCACACCAACTATCTTCATGTCTTCCTTCACTGTATCCATGAACCTCCTCTTTGGGCTTCCTCTAGTCCTCTTTCCTGGTGGTTTGAAACCAGGCTTCCTTCTTCTGATGTACTCTCTCTCCTCTGTACATGTCCAAACCATCTCAGTCTGGCTTCTCTGACTTTATCTCCAAAACCTCTAACATGTGCTGTTCCTCTGATCCTGTCCATCCTGGTCACTCCCAGAGAGATCCTCAGGATCTTCATCTCTGCTACCTCCATCTCTGTTTGCTGTCTTTTCCCCAGAGCCACTGTCTCTAGACCAGGCATGGGAAAACCATGGCCTGCGGGCCACATGTGGCCGTTGAACGTCTTAATCCGGCCCGCCAAGCTTGAACAACATTAAATAAATAAACCTTGTTAATGTTTTATTTCCCCTGCAATTCTAATGTTTCTTCACTAGATGGCGCATTCTAAATAGTTTGACTTGGTTCAGAAAACAGCAACACTGTTCCCATTAAAATGAGTGTGTCTCCATGATGCGCACGCTGTAAACAAACGTGTTAGATGTTAAAACAAGCAGAATGTTACATTAGGGGTTAGATTTTGAACTTGGCGCCGCTAAATGCACGTTTTTAAGTACCATCGCACTAGATTTCAGACCTAGCGCCGCTAGATCTGAAATTTAACACTCTTGATGTAACATTTAGCGCTTGTTTAAAATCTAGCGCACCATTCTATCGGTTTAATCTAGTGGTTACGAAAGCATGCCATCCATCTGATCCTGTTCCGGCCCCTTTGTCATATCTTAGAACTGAATGTGGCCCTCGAATCGAAAAGTTTTCCCACCCCATGCTCTAGACAAAACAGCATGGCCAGTCTCACTACGCTTTTGCACACTTTTATTTTAGCTTATTTTTCGTAATTAATGCCATTTTGATTTTTGATACTTTAAACTGACCTGATTTGCAGGTGATCAGAGGTTCTTCCCATCGGCCACCAGGAAGACATTTAATAACAGGATTCAGTTTCTGTATGAAACCCTCCTCACAGTAGTATCGCACCATGCTGTTGGTCTCAAAACGCAGACGTTTCTTTCCATAAACTTTAGCAAACGGAACTTGAGGCGGTTCTCCACAGGAAGCTAATGGAAACAAAAATGTTCTTTTTTCTATTTTATTCTTTACCATTTAGCTTCTTTTATTTCATGTGGACTTACAGACACCCTTCTTGCAGGTGTATGAGAGGTGATAGTTGCATGGAACATCGCTCCAACGGCCTCCATCGTGCCACACCATCACAGCACAGTCCTCTCCGGACAGGAAGTAGCTATCAGGTTGACCTTTGTACCAGTTCTCATAAAGCTGTCACAGAAATCAGGAGATCTTTACATGAAGGGTTCAATCCATCTTTAATCTGGACACAGAAAAAGGAAAACGTACCAGCGGGCTTCCATCTGACCAGCGGAAATCACCTTCGATGGTTCGGTCATTCAGTCCAATCCACTGGTATTCTTTATATTTATCTAAAAAATACACCAAAACACAAACAAAGATTTGATTTAAAGATCACATCTCATGCAAAATAACTTTTTTTTTTATCATATCTTGTCTACGTAAAAAACAACTTGGGTTTTAAAATCCTACTGATTTAAGTTTATCCAAGGGCAAGAAGTGTGAAAGTCTGACTATTGCTCATTGCCTGTGCTTGTTCTGCGCAAGCACAGGCTCTTCCATTAAACATTCATTTGGTTCCATATTGTTAATAATAGTAACTCCAAACTAGGCTTTAGTTTGAAAATATCAATATACCGTAATTTCCGAACTTTTGCAATGATGCAGCTAATTTATGCATTTTTTCTTTTCTTTTTTAATGCATTTTTTCAAACGTGCTCGAGCAGAAAACGTAAGAGTGACACAGGTGGAACATATGTGTTGAGGAAGATGCAAGATCAATGTACCTTTGCGCTTTGTCCATGAATAAAATTAGCATAAACAGACCCTTACCATGGAAAATGCAAAAAGAAATGCATATGACGCAGCTTTCAAGTTAAAAGCAATCGAGCTGGCTAATAAAGAAGAAAACAAGGCTGACTTCCATGTTTTCAGTGCACAGGAGGAAGATGAAGACGGCTCTCAGTGACTTTTACCAGTGTTTTTTTAAACAGCCCTGTTAGTGCTGTGCTACCGTATTCCTGCTGTGTTACTGCCGCATCCCAGGCACTGTTTGGAAGGAAAAGCTAAGGTATATTATTAAAACTTTGAAAACTCTCTCTGTGTACCATCTTTCTTTGTAAATATCTCATGTTTCAAAGTGGGCACCTGCGGCTTATAGACAGGTGCGGCTTATGTATGTACAAAATGGTTTTTTTTCTTTAAAAATGTACTGGGTCGAGGCTTAGAATCAGGTGCGCTCTATAGTCCGCAAATTACGGTAATTACATTCTATGGATTTCTTACCGTATTATGAACATAAATCAAACACTTAACACGTTTCTTTTCTTTTTTGAGCATAAAACTTGAGAAAAACACACACTATACCGGTTAAGATCCACATATCACACATTTAAAGACCCAAAGAGTTGTCAATACACTCCTAAAAAAATTCATAGTAGTAGATGATGTCAATCGTTTAAAGATCAGATAATTTTTTAATTTCAAGTGTTTTTGTGGTCATGATTGTGTAACATTGTGAGGATCAGTTATTTCTATCCTGTACAGGCTGCAAAATGAAAAGCTGGAATGTCAGATACTTATCAACACGCCGCCAGACAAAATACCAACAGTAACTTCAAGCGCAGGATACGGTTTGTGGAAAAAAAAACACAAGGCATAGTAAGTTTGAAGATGAAACGTGCACATCGTGTCTGGACAAATTGAACCAGCTCACATTTCATGAGTCTGATTGTGAGAATGTTAGATGGAGAGATATCTGTTGAAAGCAGTGAGGTGGTGGTGGCTAGAGGGCCTTTGATTCCATTGGAGGTTTGGATATCCTCCCACAGGTGAAATGAGTAGATCAGGGGAGGACAAACCATGGTCAGAGGGCCAAATATGGACCGTCAAAGTTTTGAATAGGGCCTTCCTACAATTTTTACGTTTACCACTGGGTGGCACCATGTAGTCAGAAAATCAGATTTGCCGAGTTGTTGAGTTGCTTTTTTTTATAAACATAGGGAGATGGCCATGTTCATTTTTTTTAGGCTTCATTCAGACAGAAAAAATACACTTGTGAAACTTTACTAGTAATATCAAGAGCAGTAGGCACAATTTTGGCTGATCAATTTAGAAGGATTTGTTTTCAGATTCGCTCATTATACTAAGATTCAGTCCCTAACAAAGTATATCTTATATCATGATAGATTAAATGTTCCAAACTTGTATACTATGTGTTTTGTGAAACAGGAAAGAACTGGTTCCCTGGTTTTAACAAAAATAAGTCAACGCCAATGGTTGGATCAAAATGCCCCACCTCAAAAACTTTAATCATGAATGGTTGATGTTATACCAGAACAGATCCAAGGGAGGAGGGACATGAGAGGTGCACTCCCCTCCGCCCTTTTGGTCCACAAAAAAAAAGTGCTTTTACTACTTTAATTATAAACTTCAGGAAAATCCAGGAAAATGATTATTATTTTTCAAAATGTTCTGGGGTTTAATGCCCCCAGACCCTCCTACATTGGCGGGCACCAAAGGTGCTTGTTTTGTCTATGACCTCAAACCCCCCCTCTTTAGAAAATCCTGGATCCGCCCCTGGACATCTACGTTAAAGCAGTCATATGTATGAAGTTTTTAGATTTAGTGACCTTAACCTTTGTAACCTCGACTGTCACAAACCTCATCAGTTCATCCATAGTTGGTGCTGAATAACTGGACAGTTTTATTAAAATCCATTCAGTTTTTTGAGAGACATTGCATTCATAAAAGTGTTACAGAAGTATGGATGGATGGATGCAGGGGCAGCCCTACATTACGGTAAAGTCTTTTCTACATCCTGTAATCAGACATGATTACTTTTACCATTGATGTAGTCCTGCTCCTCAGGGGTCATCACAGAGAGCAGATGCCCACCACACATGCGGCAGTGCTGCTCAGCTGTCTCCCAACTCTGCCGTTTGCTGAAGTGGTGATAGCACGCACCGTGAAACTTCTCCCAGCCCGGCTCACACTCCTCAACATCTGATGAAAGCAACCAAAGCGAGAAACAGTAGACACGGCATTGATATGTGGGAGATGTTACTACGTGCTTGCAGAGCTTGTTCCATACCTTTCTGGCACAAGTCGCCTTCATAGCTCGGCAAACAAATGCACCTCACTGGATCCTCGTCCATACATGTTCCACCATTCATACACGGATTATTCAGACAAGAGTCTGTCAACACAATAAGGTCAGAATTAAAATGATTTAGTTTAATACCCATTCATTGTGACTGATTGTGTGTTTTTGTATGGTCCTGTGACAGATTGGTGAACTGTCCGGGGTGTATCCTTCCTCTCACCTCCTAACAAGCAGGACTAGTCTAAACTTTTTGAAACATCTTCAAAAGTTGGTCAACACATAGAAATGATTGAAGTGTGAAAGAAAATCCAACCAACCGTGAATGCAATTGTATTTATCTTAGGGTTTAATGACTTTCATTTAACTTTTAGTTGTAAATCTGAGAAAAGTGCATTGTAATTGTTTAAAGGGGCTTCATGCAAAATAAACTTTTTGGAAGATTCTACTATGGTTGAACTTCAAGCCCACATCAAAAACATATCTGAAATAATTTTCTATTTCATTCATGCATGTTTGAGCAATATGCAAAGTCATTCTACTAACATTGGGGTTACTAATCAATACCTTTTACTGTCCTCCGTTCCCACTTTTTAATATAAGCAGGAAGTAACCTTGCCTCTTGCTCTGCTATGCTTATGTAATTCAAACATGCATGAATGAAATAGAAAAACGAAATCTTAAAAGTTAATTTAGCATGTAATTAATCCCTCTTTCTAAAACATTACCTGTTTGGAGTTGACCTGCTTTACCCAAACTGTCCTGTAGAGGGAGACATAATATCAACTTTGGAATTAAAGCTTCTAATTGGTTTCCAGCTAATTTGTGCTTGTTTTAGAAAAATAAACAATATTTAAGAATGTAAAATATGTTGAATAACAATAAATCCTAATATCTAAATAAATATCGTGTTAATTAAACAGCTATTTTATTTTCAAATTATTTAAAAACCACATTTCCAGAGATCTTGTTTTTGATTCTCAGAACAAAGCTTAAAACTTTATGGGTTCCTCTATTTTTTGTCTTTTTTATTACATGATCTACTTCAAAATAAACATTTTTGTAATAATTTGAGCCACACAGGATGCCGAGTTGTCTAGAAAACAGACATATGCACATACAGTTTGTTCCAAGTTATTATGCAAATTAAATGTAAGCATAAAAAGATTTTTGCTTTGATTAATCTGCATTGTTTTGTATCTCAGATTTCTGAAATCAGACTTTTGTGATAATTGGTTGGTCAGTTGAGGCCAATTTAAAAAAAAACTGAGAGACGTTCAACGTTATTAACCAGAAAAAGATTTTGTCAGAATCCCTCACCTACCGCCAGAGGGAGCCCTGGATGTTCCTAATCAACCTGATTAGGATCATCTGGGGATGATTCCTGATTCCACTCTGTGCACCCTGCCTTCTATTTAAGGGGAATCACGCTGGTCTTCCCTGGCAGGTCTCACTATCCCTTCCAGCCAGGTCACGCTGGTTGCCTGACCATGTTTGAACTTTGTTATTATTTGGACGTTTGAAACCTTGAGGTGATCCTGTGCTTCTTGCTTTACAGACTTTTCTGAATTGAGTTAATAAACCTTGTTTGAAGTCCTGCAATTGGCTCCTCCTCCTTCCATATTCCCCTAAAACCCTGACACCACCACCAGCTGCTTTACCAGGTGTGAATACCTGCAAAGTTTCCTCTGGCACCAGACACTTTCTCAGCAGAAAGAAAAGGACCAATCTGTCCTCCTTCTATGAAGTTTTCTGGTTCCAAAGTGGGAGCGGTGCTGGTTACATCTCTCCTTTCTTTGGTAGCATCTGGACTGTAGGTCTCCTCGTCCTCAGGGTGCCACGTGCAAATGTTCGCCGAGGGTTCATTGGTGACTGGTTCGCTCTCTGAATCCTCTTCTTCATGTTCTGTTGGAAAGATTTTATAGGGATGTTCCTTATTACGTCCATATTAGACAATAGCCTAACATTAAAACAGTCTGAAGCTGCCATACGGACAGTAACTTGTAAGACGTTTGGAAATCAAACACTTGTGGACAGAACCTGAAACGAGGACAGTGAAATAAAGCGTCTGAAGCAGGAAGGAAACAATTGGAAAGCAAGTCATGGCGTAAGCAACGTGAATAAACTGAGCTAAAACACTTGATTTAAAAATATTTTTATAAATGAGTTTCCTGGTTACCTGAGGTGATGTCTTGCTCTTTGGCGGTGTCATCGGTTTCTTCGGTAACTGGAGGCACGGCGCTGTATTCTCCATCCGAGCGGGACTCCTGAGGTGCGGAAGATGAAAGCTCTGGTTCCCAGCCTGGTGTGAGGGTCGGATGTGGGATTAAAGTGATTTTAATCTCTGATGGAAGAGGTGCATCAGTTCCAAATTCATCACTGACTCCATCAGAGGAGTTGACCACTGAGAGGTCGGAGTTTGTCCAGAACAGTTCTTGTTGCTCATGCAGGTTTTCTCCAGATGATTCGTCGGATTCTTCTTCTGGATCACTGCTTGTCGTATTTCGAGATGGATTTTCTTCTTTTTCTTCCTGGTCAACTTCGTCCTGGATATTCTCAGATGGAACAGTACTTTCCTGTGTGAATGTTTTCACCACATGGGGATGAACATCAACCTCCACAGAAGGTGGAGATGATGTTCTGGAGATAGGAGAGGTTGTGAATGGATTTGATTCTAAACCAGGAGACTTTATGGCATGAATTTTCTCTTCTGTGATTTGGACTTCTAATGTTTCTCCTGAATCCAGGTGTCCATTCTGCTCTGCTGGAGCCTCTGGTGTGGTGGGATTAAACTCTTCAATATCATGATCCTCTGGTTTGGAAAACACGACTCTCACATCTGAAAGCAGAAAACATAATCAAATTAATCTGCAAAACTGAAAAAAAAGTTCCCAAGTTCCCAAAACTCTCATTAAAATGCTGAAATGCATATGAATGTAAACATAATTACAAATGCAGCCAGAAACACATAAAGTATCTACTTTTTAACAGTAAAATTAAATATTAAACATAATCCTTATTTTTCTGAGAAAGTTTATTTCGGTATACTAAAGATGAGCCTCCAGTGGGTGGCTGGGCTCTCCTTCCGAGATCGGATGAGGAGTTCTGCCACCAAGGGGGAGCTCGGTGTTGAGCCGCTCCTCCTCCAGGTTGAGAGAAGCCAGATGGGGTGGTTCAGCTATCTGGTCAGGATGCCTCCCGAGCGCCTTGTTGGTGAGGTGTTTCGAGCACGTCCCACCGACAGGAGACCAAGAGGACACACCGTTAATCCGCTGGAGAGATTACATCTCGCAGCTGGCCAGGGAATGACTTGGGATCCTCTCAGGTGAGCTGGAGGATGCAGCTGGGGTAAGAAAAGCCTGGGCTTCCCGTCTGAGGCTGTTGCCCCCGCGACCCGGCCCCGGATAAGTGGAAGACGACGGAATGGAACAAATGAGGGGCAGAAACATCTGGTTTTGACTAAAAGCTACAGTAAGTGCGACTTTCAGACTAAAAGCTTGTTAAATAATAAGTTTAATGAGTCATATGTGATGCTTACTTAGACCAGGATCTGACGGCACCTCAGGTGTTGGCGGTCCAGAATCCAAAGAGCCATCTGGAACAAAACTTTCTCCAGCTGGATCGTTCTCATGTGTGCTAGTAACACAAGACATGGTCCCAGTGATGTGGGTGTTTGGTGAAATATCAGTAGTAGAGATAAATGTTTCTGGTTGTTCTGATGAATCTGATGTTCCAAAGGTCTCATCCTCTTGAGAAACTGGAAGTTCTGTTTCTTCTTGAAGAAACAGAACTTTGTGTGCTTCTGCTGTTGTGTTTCCATCTTCCAGAACGTCCATATCTGTTTGTTCTGTGGGAGAGGAAGCTGGATCATCAGCAGATGTGATCATCACACCTGAATCAAGTTTCAGAGAAGTTGTTGGAACTTCATGAGGCTCATCTGTGTGATGTCCAGGAGCAGGTTGGTGGGACTCTGGGAGTCTGACCTCTTCCACCACCCAGCTGTTTTCAGTTGGAGAGCTCTCGTCATGATCAGATACAGGAGTTAGAGATTGAGAATCTGGAGAGAATGAGGGTTTCTTTTCATAATCTTGAGACCAGGTGCTCACACGGTCCTGCTTAGCTGGATCTTTGGTCCAGACAGGTTGCATCTCCTCCACCCCGTCCGCTGTGACCTCATCCTGACCAGCGTCTTCCTCTGTGGTTGCAAACAGGATATCCTGCCCAATGTCTTCTGGTTCAGTGGAAAGAAAATCCTGAGGGGATTCTGTGTGAGCACCACTGTAACCTGGAAACAGGAAGATTGCAGGATTATTTACACAGAATAAATCGTGGACCAATTTGTTTGAGCATGAACAAAGAACAAAGACTTGAAGCTCTCTTACTTCTGAAGCAGTAGACATCATGCCGAGAATGGACTTCAGGAAAACCAGTCTGGTTACTGTATCTGTAAATAGTTTTTACTCCAGGTTCACCACCTCCGCAGCGCTCTCTAGGAGTGACAATGGGGTAGCGCACGCTGCCATCCGCCAACCACCCTGGGCTGCAGTGGTTCAGTCCATCGTTCCAGGCAGCGTGAAGCTGAGCTGTGGAAGCTAGCTCTGCTCCATGACTCACACAGAAAGCCTTGGCCTCCCAGAAGGAGAAGCGCTGAGGAGCAGTACCATGGAACACCCCACCTGTAAAAAAAAAAAACCTCATTGCTGAACTTGTTTAGCTTTTGTAAGTTATTTCCACAACAGTTTTTCTGTCATGTTTGAATTCCTTCATCACGTCAACCTTGGGCAAGTTAAATAAAGTCATTAAAGCACACATTTGTGAGACCTGCAATCCATTTGGAAGAAGCAAATGTGAAAGAATAAAAGAGGCTAAGTGTATCCTGAGTCAGCCACGGCATGCTGTACACTCATGTCCCTTTGAGCAGTGGGGTTGCAGGAGTCTGTCACTGAAGCACCTCCTCGAGTGACCCACAAATTCATGAAGAGGGTGGAAGAGGTTTAACATGATTGGCAAAAGTTTTGCCTTCATTTTTTCCCTCACCCCATCCTCCAAGAAGGCATGGGGTGAGCCAACCACAGACTTGCTTTTGTTGTGATGTGGAGGGAGGAGGATTCAAATGCAGGACAAAAAAAGGATTTATTAACAGAAGTCAGGTCAGTCTGTAAGGCAAAGGATTGTCTCAGGATCCAAATATTCAAGGGTTAGAACCCAGGGCCAAGGACCTGGCTGGAAAGGATGACAATGACCCCACGTGGAAGTTCGGGGTGATTGCCCTTAAATAGGCAGCAGGGTTCACAGGTGTGTGGCATCACAAATCAATCTCAGGTGTCCCTAATCAGGGTGTTGAGGAAGGTCTAGGGCTTCCTCTGCTGGAAGGCGAGGGGATCGTGATAGTTTTATTAATCATTTGCCAAGTCTGTTGGCGTCCTTTGTTTTTATACCAGCTTCTAAGAAGACCACAGCTATGAACAGGACACTAGTCATGATGGACTGATAGAACAATGAACAACATCCTGCTGCAAACATTGAAGGACCTGAGTTTACAACATACAAATAGAAAGTAAGATTATGTTATACAACTGACCCAAGAGGCAACATGTAGAGAGAAAACGAGATCGGGCCAAGAATGGGACCCTGAGGTACTCCAAAGAACAAGAAAGCAGTAGAAGATGACAGTTTATCAACAAAATCTGTACTAAATAGATCCTATTGGTCAAGTACGAGATACATGATTTGATTTTCTCCCCCATCAGCTACCTTCAAGTCCTCCTTCACTAAATCCATAAACCTGCTCTTTTGGTCTTCCTCTAGATCTTCTCCTTCACAGTTTAAAAATCTCCAGTTTTTCTAAAAACTTCAGTTTCTTTCTTGAAGTTGTCTCACCTTGGATATTTTCTACATAACAATAGACATCGTAGAGTTCATCAGGTTCTAAGAGTCCGTAGTTCCTCACTCCTGGCATACCATCCATGTCTCCAAAACAACGGTCTCTGGGTCTCTGAATGGGATACCTAAAGGAGGAAAGTCACATGATGAAGCTATGGATTCCGGTCAAAATCTTGAAATCATTTCAGATCTCCTGACCAATGAGGGAAGATCTGAATCTTCAGCTAGCAGCACGTTAGTTACTGGCCTTTACTATGTACTGGCCTTTACTGGCCAGGAAGCCCAGGTTACCTACACATCTTCATTCTGCTCTGTGTCTACATGAGTATTTGGAGTCTTTTCTTACAGATTCTGACCTGACTGAATGGTCGGAGAGCCACCCAGCATCACATTGCTCATATCCACTGTGATAAGCTGCTAGAAGTTGCTCCGGGGTGGCGATGACCGCTCCGATCTCCTCACAGGCCTCTTTGGCTTGCTCAAAGGTAAAGGCATACCGACTGGATGCATCACGGTAATGAAAGACCACACCTTAAAACACACAAGAGATCAGTTTATTGACATTTATTTACACAATAAAACACCAAGTATTGGCTGAGGAATGGATTAGTCAGACACTGTGTACAAAAAATAACCCCCCACCTTTGACCTTGACGTGTACCACATCATCAGCATCCTCCAGACCCTGCTGGACCTCGCAGCGATAAAAGCCGGTGTCATTCTGCCTCAGGCCTTCCAGACGTAAGCTGAGGTCTGCTGGAGAGTAGGCGTAGTTAAGCAGCGAGGCACGGTCTTTGTAGGCTTCGCTGACTCTAACCCTATCTCCACGGGCAACTAGGATTTCCGACTCCTGACCGTGAGCCAGGACGCTCCATTTTACACGCGGAATAGAGAGCACTGCGTGGCGTCCGTTGGTAGGAGGAGACGGCGGCGGGTGAGTCAAGGACACAAGACAAGGTAAAGTTAGAGAACCTCCCAACACCGCATCCTCCGGTTGGTGGGTGATGGTCACATGGAGCAGCTTGGAATCATCTGGGAAGACACACACACACACCACATTAACCTGTTAATATGAAACATTCTCATTAAAAAAAAAATACATGCGTTTTTATGGAAAAAATTCCATTCAAAGAATATTTAAATACTCAAGATGAGGGGCAAAAAATTAAACACAAGGGATTTTTTGTCATCAAATTACAGCAAATCACACTCATTGAGCAGAATTTTTTACTTTAGCGTCTTCCATCCCAGGGGTGTGACTTCATTATTCCGTTCCATTGTCTTCCGCTTAACCAGCGCCGGGTCGCGGGGGCAACGGCTTCAGACGGGAAGCCCTGGCTTCTCTCGCTCTGGCTGCATTTTCCAGCTCACCCGAGAGGATCCATTCTTCGACCAGCTGTGAGACATAGTCTTTCAGCAGATCCGGGGTCTGCCCCTTGGTCTCCTCCCGTTGGAACGTGCCCGAAATACCTCAGTAGCGAGGCACTTGGGGGGCATCCTGACCAGATACCCAAACCACCCCATCTGGCTTCTCTCAACCTGGAGGATGAGCAGCTCAACACCAAGCTCCTTCCAGATGGCAGAACTCCTCACCCGATCTCTGAGTGAGAGCCCAGCCACTCTGCAGGAGAAGCTCATTCCGGCTGCTTGTATCTGCGATCTCGTTCTTTCGGGCACCACCCACAGCTGGTGATCATAGGTGAGGGTAGGAGCGTAGATCGACTTCATTATGATTTTTCGAAATTAGCAAGGTGAGTTTACCACATTTGCTGTTGTAATTTTTCTGTAATTTTTAAGAAGAAATTTGGAGCCATAATTCATATAATTTAGGGAAAGTCGGGAACATCAACTCAAGGTGCCCCTCAACCCTAACATCAAGAGGTCAAAGAGTTTGTGCAATTTAAACTTTAAATAATAGATTCTGTGCATCACTCTAAACTGAATTAATTAAAACCTGACCATCAATGAACTGCTGTTAGTGGATTTAAGGATCTTCTCCCAGTTTGTAAACCCAATAGAAAATCCCAGCTCCTGATCTCAAAGGTTTATTAAAGAGAGGGTGCTATATTCCAGTTTTTATATTCACAATCCTGAGATTTAGTTTCTTGGAGTCAGGAGGGCTGAAAAGAGACGTATAAATATCCCTCTCATCAGGGAGGGGTTCAAAAGTGCAGATATTTTGTTGAACATGACTTATGATTTATAAATAACCCTCCCGACCTGGACTCTTCAACAAGATATTTTGTGGACTTTAAAGACGAACAAAAGACAAAACAAAAGATTTTAATATTTTTTTTAGATGAATTGGTCAATTTTGGAAGAGATTAATCAACTGTGAAAGAGTAACCATTCCTATAGAATTTATACACCATTGAAACCGAACAACCTTCCTACTTTATGTGGGGCATTATTAAAACATGTTCCCATGGAACTATTTTTCAAGTCGTAATCAATCATTTTCTTGACAAGAGTCAAACAAACAAGCCTGTTCTGTCCATGCCATTAGAGTCAGCTTAGCACTAAAGACGGGGGAAAACAAGCTGGGTTATTGGCAAAATTTTCAGGGTTGCTAAATAGAGTAATAATTTACATGTTTAAGGAAGTAATTTGACTTAGTTTTTTTCGTCTTCAGAGCACCTTATCCTTAATGTGTTTACAGCAAGTGCCAGAGCTTCTGCTGATTTCAGGCGAGAGTTAGGGCACACCCCGAACAAGTCGCCAGTCACAATCTCTGAGTTAAAGGGCAGGAGAATAGTTCTAATCTTGTATCATATCTAGATAAACAAGACACTTTTTACCAGCTCAGAAATGGGATTTCCCCCAAAAATGTTTAAAATACATTTTTTCAGTTTGACTTCTATTTTTGTTTCTGTAAATTTCCTCTTCGTCTCACTACCTGCTTGTCCCCCCCTCCCTGTGTGCATGCACGGCACAGCGTAAATCTTGTCTGATGTTGCAAATATATTGTAAAGTTTGCAAAGCTAGCTTATTGTCATGATCCCCTCACCTGCCACCAGAGGGAGCCCTGGACCTTCCCATATCATCCTGATTGAAACATCTGAGGGTGATTATTCTGATGCCACACATCTGTGGACCCTGCTGCCTATTTAAGCAATCACCCTAGACCTCCATGTTAGGTCATTACCATCCCTTCCAGCCAGGTCTCCCTGGTTGCCTGACCAAGAAACACATTTTGAACAATAATTTCTTGCCATGCCATTAAAACTTTGTTTTTTTCCCCCCAGAATTAATGGACTGCCATTTTCAAATAAACCATGTATTCTGTCCTGCAATTGGATCCTCATCCTTCCACCTGCACACCGCTTCATGACACTTATATTCTTTTACATCTTCATCTTGCTGAAGTTAGTAAAACATTACTAATAATGTGCCGACACACTTTAGATTGTTAAATTAAAGGGTATGATCTCAGATATCCCAGAATTACTTCACTTAACCTTGACTTTTCTTGAGGACACTCTGACATCCTTGAGAAAACTCTCCAGAGTGTTAGTGAAAACAGTAAATAGCTGGAAATAACTGCATCCTACCCCCCAGACGCACACCACCGGAGGTCGGCATGTTTTAATGAAATCCTTCGGATCAGAAAGTGGAAGTAACACACTCTGAAGGAGAGGTGTGTGTGTGTACCTGCTGCATGATGAGTTGTAGAGGACGAAGGTAGGACGAGGAAACAGATGGCAAACAGGAAAACAGGTGGAGGTATGTTCACTCTGTAAATGAAGAAGAGAAAAGAGACAAAATCTTTATATTTCCCCCCTTTTTTTTTGTTATGGAGTCGAAATGTTTCTTATTGGTAAAAATATGACAGCATTTTTAACAGTAAATAAATATTTGAAAAGTGCTTAAATGATTGTGTTGTTATATTTGAATATCTCTGCCCACAATATAGGGAGAAGGAAAAGGGAGCTCAGGCTGTCCATGCCTCCGTACTCCTGTAACACTTTTGTAAATACAATACGTCCCAATTCACCGACGGGATTATAACAAAACTGCCTGCAGTTACTCGGTACTAACTGTAGATGGACTGATTAGGTTTGACTGATTAGTCATGCAACCGAAAGTTAAGATCACAATGGTTGAGGTCACAAATCATTTATTAATAAAACAATGTGTGGAGGAGGGTGACACACATTGCAGGACATCAAACAAGGTTTATTAACACAATTCAGGAAAGTCTGTAAAGCAAGAAGCACGGGATTAACTCAAAGTTTCAAAAGTCCAAATAATAACAAAATTCAAACATGGTCAGGCAACCAGCGTGACCTGGGTGGAAGGGATGGCATGAACCGACAGGGAAGTCTGGGATGATTGCCCTTAAACAGATGGCAGGGTGCACAGATGTGTGGAATCGGGAATCATCCTCAGGTGACCCTTATCAGGTTGATTAGGAACATCCAGGGCTCCCTCTGGCGGCAGATGAGGGAATCCTGACAATTCTTGTTCAACATTATTACTAATTAAACGATGAATGTTGTTTAAATGAGAAACATTATAAGTGTAGTATTCATTACATTATTCACTGTAGTGGTTGAATCAGTATTAGAAGTTAAAATCTTGTCTGTGTCTAGCAGAATCTATAAGGGCTGCATGTAATCCCCATGGAAATACATGAGGGTCAGAAAGACAGAAGGACAGCCTGTGCGTGTGTGTCCTCTGAGTTTACTTCTGGCTTTCTTAAGACTTCAGGAGCAGCAAAGCATGAGCTGAATTCTGATTCCGGAAACTCTTCCACAGAGGCAAGAAAGACCCCAGTTCTCACGTAATGGGATTAAAATTATTACCACACTACTTGTGTCAATGTTTGCAAACTCTGTGACGTCCTTCTTTTTTTTTTTTTTTACAAATTCAATAGCCTTCCGAAAAGAGTTAAAAAGAACTTAATAATAATACATTGAACTCATACAGCGCTTTTCTTGATACTCAAAGACGCTTGACATATTCATTCACTCCATACCAGAAACACACATTCACACACACAGTCATTCCTGATGATGGGAGGTAACCTTGCAAGGCGCATACCACTATCATCAGAAGCAACTGGGGGTTCGGTGTCTTGCTCAGGGACACCTCGGCATGCAGTCTGGGCAGGGGGTCAAACCAGCGACCTTCTGGTTACAGGACGGTCGCCCTACCCACCGAGCCATCCTTGAGAACTTAGATTCTCAAATGCTTTAAATTCATCCATTAAATCAAAGCTTTCATCTCAGTCAGTCATCTTCTTAACCATCTATCCATTATAGGGTTTTGGGGGTGCCAGAGCCCATCCTGGCTGATTCGAGGCGAGGGGCAATCATGTAGTGGCCAATCAATACCTAGCATGCATGTTTTTGGAGGGTGGGAGGAAACCGGAGTACCCGGGGAAAACCCACGCATAGGCGGGGAGAACATGCAAACTCACACAGAAAGGCCAATGTTTCAAGCCTTGTCCACACTCGGGACTCGAACCCATGACCCTCTGGCTGTGAGGTCACGTGCCGCCAGCTTTTATCTCATGCAAAAAAATTTAAAAATTCTCATCGTATCACTCTATCTCTAAGTGGCCATCCTGCAGAGAAAACTCATTCTAACACAAGCACAAAGTCTGCTCACGCTCAGTCCATCTCCTGAACAGGATGTGCTATTTTTAGGTTAATATATTAAATTAATGATAAAAAAAAGTGCCAGATTTCTTAACTTGATGCGCTTTACACTGTATTTGTGGCATCAAACAAGATTTATGCTGTGTCGTGCATGCACTAATGTGACAGAAGTAACCAGAAGTCCAAGCAGAGAAAATTTATATGTAGTGTCAGAAACAAAAGTAAACCGAAAAAAAATGCAATCGTAAGCATTTTTTGGAAAATATATCATTTCTGAGCTAAAAAAAAGTATGATGTGGTGTCAGATTGCAATTTTCTGAGTCACTCACTACGTATGTGTCAGTGAGGCAGAAAAAGAAACCTGGTTTTCCCCCAGTAAAAGATGCCTCCAAGGCAACATCATGGAAGCAAAGACAGGCATCACAAGTGGCTGAATGACTCCACCTTGAGAAAAAGGAGACTGGGGCCAGAAGAGACGGCTCAGTTTGCCAGAGGTCATGTGAGGCCACAAGGAGAGGGAAAAGGGGAGTTTAATTCTCATAAGACAAAACCAGCAACACTGGTGCTGCTGGTGGTTTGCCACCATGGCATGCAGATTTATTCTTAACATGTTGCTCAACAGGGCAGGAGATAGTTGAGGCAACTCCTCGGTCACAAGTATCCCAACCACCATTTTTGTTGGTGCTATCAAGCTTTTCTCAGCCTCCATGGTCCATCCAGCTCACCACACAGAACCGTCTAGGCTGGGGGTGCCCAAATCCTTCAACACGCAAACCATTCAAAATTAATCGAGGTGAAATTTTAAGAATCAAACACTACCAAAAAGTCTCTACACAAGAAATTGATTGTATTGCAATAAAAGATTTACCATTGGCGCGGACATGGTACAAATCTGATAAAAACCAGGGAAGAGTTGTCAAGTCCTGGCTCCCCCTATTTACAAGAAGACCAGTCCTGCGGGCATGGTTTCAGGCATCGCCAGGCACGGGCAAACTACCGCCCGCGGGCCACATGTGGCCCGTCAAACCTTTTAATCCGGCCCGCCGAACATAAACATTTAAATAAATAAACCTTGTTAATGTTTATTTCTCCTGCAATTCTGATGTTTCCTCACTTGATGGCGCACTCTAGATATATTGGCTTTGTTGAGAAAACAACAACACTGCTCCCATTAAAATGTGTGTGTCTGCCTGATGTACATGCTGTCAAAATAAACAGTGTGAACAGATATAGAAAGCCATTGGGCCCAATACACGCACATAAACAACCGTTTTAGAAGTTAAAACAAACAAAATGTTACATCAAATGCTTAGATTTCACACCTAGCGCTGCTAAATGCACGTTTTTAAGCACCATCGTATTAGATTTCAGATCTAGCATCGCCAGATTTGAAATTTAACGCTGTTGATGTAACATTGTTTTGGTCTAATCTAGCGTGCCATGCCATCCATGCCATCCATTTGCTCCTGTTCCGGCCCTCTTGGTCAAATGTTAGAACTCAATATTGCCCGCGAACCAAAAAGTTTGCCCACCCCTGGTTTAGCCACTGACAATCCGTATCAGAATATACTTTAATGATCCCACACATGGGAAATTTGTGTGTCACAGCAACAACTTTCTATCTGCTAAGTGAGTCATTGTAGAGCCCGATCACGTACGGAAAGAAAGACCTCTGGTAATGAGATGTTCTCGAGCGGAGCTGTCTGAGCCTCTTGGAGAAGGAGCTCTGCTGTTCGTCCAGGAGTGGGTAGAGATGATGGTCATGATTGTCCATGATGGACAAAAGTTTGGGTTACTCTAATCAATTGTTGAGAGTTCCTGACTCGATCAGTTTTCTGTGATCATCTGTTGAGACGCTAACTCAACAACCGCGGATTTCTGTAAGAGCTTGCTTTGTAAAATTTTTGTTTTTAATCTGTAACATTGAAACATGGTAGAAACCTCTAAAATTTGATGTGCATGAAGCCCCCTCTTTAAGTTTGTGTTTCCAATCCCACTTGAAGAATTTTAAATAAACTTATTCAAACAAACTCAGTGACTCAGAAAGCAGCCGGTAGACCTCCACTGCAATCCTTCCATTTTTTCACAGCTAAGACCACACCGCCTGTTTCACCCCTCCAATCCTGCATCACACCACCTCAAAAGATGCCCATCGCCAGGGGCAACCTGCCCGTCCTCCCACCCCCTCTGACAGACACAATCAAACAGGAAGCAGCAGCCGGGGAGGCCTGGAAGCAAAGGAGGGTTCTCGGAGAATAGAAATAGCAGTAAGAAAGAAAAAAGCCCTGAACAGCATGACTGAGTGCAGAGAGATGTTAAAGTTCACAGGAATGATTTGGAACAGTTCCACTATTTGCCTCGAGCAGCAGCGGTCATGTCTTGTTAGGTTTTACTCTCAGAGCCCAGAAGGAAGAACTCGTACAGTAAACTGAATTTAGCCCTTAGCTTTAGCAGAGTTTTATTCTTTCACAACATAATTCCATAAGCGGAGCTGTTGGGAGTTTTTGACCCACCCCTCCAAACAGATCTTCTCTAGATTAATCAGAGGGTCTCTGAGAGACATCAAATGGTTCTTGTTTGAGAAAAATTTCCGACACCTCAATGACTTTTAAGTGGAAGAACTTGCAAAATAACTTTGTGTTCAAATACGTAGAATAGAAGGCACAGGCCATCTTGTTGCCTCCTCCTGTCATGAATCTCTTCCCCTGCCACCAGAGGGAGCCCTAGACCTTCCATCATCACCCTGATTATGGACACCTGAGAGTGATTAGTCTGATGACATACACCTCCGGATCCTGGTGCCTATTTAAAGGCAATCACTCCAGACATCTTTGTCAGGTCATCGTCGTCCCCTCCATCCCTTCCAGCCTGGTCTTCCTGGCTGACTGACCATAAGTTGCATCTTTGAACTTTGTTATGTCATTTGAACTTTTGATCCTGAGTTAATCCTGTGCCAATCCTGTGCCCTTTGCCTTACAGCTTTACTGGACTTTTGATTAATAAATCCTGTTTTTTTTTGTCCTGTTATTGGGTTCTCCTTCCACATCCCCACATCACGACACTTCCACTTCCATATCATAGATTCATTGATGTTGAATTCTCTCTCTGCTGCTGATCTACTGCATGATCGATAGCCTTGAGTTTGAACTCTGTGTTACAAGCATGTCTTTTAAAAGGAGCTATTTTGGAATTCCAACAATACCTTTACCAGCATTATTACAGCTGCAAACTCAAAAACGTTTCCTAATTTCAGTATCCATAATTGATCTTTATTGATCCATATACAAGGTGCATTGGAATATAAAGCGTACTGTCTGTCAGTGAATTACTTCGACATTATGTTTTGGCAATTTGTTTGTTTTGGAGGGTTTTTTTTTATGCACCTTAAATTAGGATAAGTTAGATATTTGAAGAAATTTTTTTGATGACATTAAGATACCATGAAAATAAAAATCACAATAAATAACACTTACTATTAATTCATTATTAATTTGAGAATGAGGCGGTAAAGTATTAGTTCCAGCATTCACGTATCAGTGAGGAATTTCATTTTAAAGTTTAAAGAAAAAATCTGAAACTACCAACCTATCGAACACAAGAATAAGTCGATGGCCAGACAAAAGATATGTTTCCTTTTTCCATTATTCACAAACTGTATTAAAAACAAATAGTTGAACCAGTTAGACCTCTAGAAAGAGGTCTAGAGGAAGACCATTGAGGAGGTTCATGGACACAGTGAAGGAAGACATGAAGATAGTTGATGTGACCGAAGAAGATGCAGAGACAGGGTAGGATGGAAGAAACTGACTTGCTGTGGCGACCCCTGAAGGGAAATGCCGAAAAGAAGAAGTTGAACTAGCTAACTGTGGGCATTTTAATTCAAATTTCTTCATAGGTTTGGTTGTTGGGTTCACAAGAATTTATGACCTTGATCCTTGTGATCTTGCCTTTTGATCTCATGACCCTGAAAATCTAATCAGGTCATCTGCAGCTGGTACCGAGTAACTGTGGGAAGTTTCATTGAAATCTATTTAAGAAAACATTGCTTTGACAAAAGCATAACTGAAGCACGGAATGCCGAAGTGCTTCACGCTTTCTACAGATAAAAACATGGTGTTTTACTATAAAAGAAAGAAAAAAAAAACGCCCACTTATTTAAACTCACAGAAATCTTTGAAAAACTATTTGAAACATCTCAATATTAAAAACTTAACAAGTTAGAAGAGAATTTTCATCAGCTTTAAAAATTAAGGAGAGTGCAGGACTGTTCCTCAGGTTATGTGCATGCAGGGATGCTGCAGCAGGTGACATGGGGGGGTCTGTTACAGAGCACCCAAAAGAATATAAAACAGGCTGAGACACCAGATGGTGAAATTAAATCTAAATAAGAATACAAAAAACATTTCTATAAATATCTTTTAACCTGTCAAAATTAACAAAACATCATTTACTTACTTCATTTTCCTCTTTAAAAAAACTCTGTTCTTTTCAGAAGTTCTGGAGACGCATGGGAGAAAATCTGGCAGCACTGGATTTATATTCTTCCTTCTGTGCTGAAACTGGCTAAATCTCTTCTTGCCACCAGGATGAGGGGAGGAAAAGAGGAGAAAATGGAGACTGAAGCAGAGTTAAAGGACCAATGATCACCCCCTCCCTCCCTTTCTTCTTCTTTTCTTCTCACTCCTGACTGGAAAACCATAAAACCTCCTGACCACGTGTACTAATCTGTTTGTGATACTGTTGTGCAGTAATATTAAATCTAAGAGGGGGTCTAAATCATTAATCTGATATTTATTGAACAACCTGTTTGATGGAGTTAGAGGAGGGGGTACGCTCTGCTTTGATGGGTAATAACTTATATAGAAACACACTTGATTGAAATGTGATACATGACAAAGAAAAATGCTTAGAAAGATTTTTTTTTTAGCTTCACTTTTGTTTTTGACACTGAATTCCCACTTTATCTCCCTCCCTGCTTAGTCTTGCAACCAAGGTGTGTGCACAACACAGCTTAAAGGTCATTTGAAGCTCTAATATGATGTAAAGCGCATCAAGTTAAACTAATCTAACATGTATTCTTAGATTGTTATTTTCAGTGCATTTTAAATAAGTATCAGAATCAGAATCAGAATCAGAATGCTTTTATTGCCATGTCAATGAGAATATCAGAGACTAGGAACTTGCTTTGATACAGCTGTGCAATATTATAAGATGAAAATAATAAAAAATAAAATAAATAAAAATAATTTTAACAAAACAGAGTGCTCAGAAAGAAAAAGAAAAGTAGTGCCATGTCATGGAAAATAATAAAAAATAATAAAGATAGTAAAGTGACAAGAGGGAGGTGACTAAGAGATGTGGGGTTCAGGTTATAAAGTATTAATTAGACTAACGGCAGAAGGGAAGAAGCTGTTTTTGTGGCGGGACGTTCTGGTCCGAATGGACCGGAGCCTCCTGCCCGAGGGGAGTCGCTCAAAAAGTCCATGTCCAGGGTGGGAAGGGTCAGCTGCTATCCGACCTGCACGCCCCCCAGTCCTGGAGACGTACAGGTCTTCGAGAGATGGAAGGCTGCAGCCGATCACCTTCTCTGCAGAGCGCACAATGCGCTGCAGTCCGTGTTTGTCCCTGGCTGTGGCTCCAGCGTACCACACGGTGATGGAGGAGGTGAGGACAGACTCGATGATGGCTGTGTAAAACTGCACCAACATCTGGGCGGGCAGCTTGGCTTTCTTCAACTGCCGCAGAAAGTACATCCTCTGCTGGGCCTTTTTGATCAGGGAGCTGATGGATGGCTCCCACTTTAGGTTCTGTGTGATGGTAGTGCCGAGGAAGCGGAAAGAGTCTACAGTGGTGATGGAGAAGTTTGTCAGTGCAAGGGGGGTAATGGGAGCTGTGACTTTCCTAAAGTCCACGATCATCTCCACTGTCTTCTGAGCGTTGAGCTCCAGGCTGTTGTTGCTGCACCAGGACACCAGCCGGTCTACCTCCATCCTGTAGGCCGACTCATCGCCATCAGAGATGAGCCCAATGAGTGTGGTGTCATCTGCAAACTTGATCAGTTTGACAGAGTCATGGCTGGAAGTGCAGGAGTTGGTGTACAGGGAGAAGAGCAGGGGAGAGAGGACACAGCCCTGTGGAGATCCTGTGTTGATAGTCCGAGAGGTGGAGACATTCTTCCCCAGCCGCACGCACTGCCTCCGGTCTGTTAGGAAGTCAGTAATCCACCTGCAAGTGGAGTCAGGCACGTTGAGCTGAGAGAGCTTGTCCTGAAGCAGGGTAGGGAGGATGGTGTTGAATGCAGAGCTGAAGTCCACAAACAGGATCCTGGCATAGGTTCCCGGGGAGTCCAGGTGCTGCAGGGTGAAGTGGAGGGCCAGGTTGATAGCGTCGTCTACAGACCTGTTGGCTCTGTAGGCAAACTGCAGAGGGTCCAGAGAGGGAGAGGTGAAGTGCTTGAGATGAGGGAGGACCAGGCGTTCGAATGACTTCATGACTACAGACGTGAGCGCCACAGGCCTGTAGTCATTAAGTCCAGTGATACGGGGCTTCTTGGGAACAGGAACGATGGTGGACCGCTTGAAGCAGGCTGGAACGTGGCATGTCTTCAGCGAGGTGTTGAAAATGTCTGTGAAAACTGGAGACAGTTCCTCAGCACAGTGTTTCAGGGTGGCCGGGGAGACACCATCTGGGCCCGAAGCTTTCCGAGGGTTTTGCTTGCGGAAGAGCTTGAGCCCCACATGGTACTCCACATGAGCAGAGCACGCTCAACAACACTATGCTAGAGCAGGCATGGGCAAACTATGGCCCGTGGGCCATATGCAGCCCGTTAAACGTTTAAATCGGGTCCGCCAAACTTTAAAAAAATAAATAATTAAACAATGTTAGTGTTTTATTTCTCCTGCAATTCTGATGTTTGCTCACTAGATGGCGCACTGTATGATATAGAAAGCCTTAGGGCCCAATAAACGCACGTAAACAAGCATGTGAGATGTTAAAAAGAGCAAAATGTCAAATCAAGCGCTTAGATTTCAAATGCTTGTTTTTAAGCGCTATCGCACTAGATTTCAGACCTGGCGCCGCTAGATTTGAAATTTACTACTCTTGATGTAACATTTAGCGCGCTTGTTTAAAATTTTAGTGCTTCATTCTATTGGTCTAATCTAGTGATTACCAAAGCCTGCCATCATTCTGATCCTGCTCCGGCCCGTTTGTCAGATGTTAGAGCTCAATGTGGCCTGCGAACCAAAAAGTTTGCCCACTACTGTGCTAGAGTGTGGGTGTGGCAGAGAACAAAAGGCGGGGTGAAGAACAAATTTTTATGTTTAGTTATCTTTCTTCTGTAACATATTTCTGTTCTTCTGTAACTTTGCAAATTAAATTACAACAAATAAAAGTTTAAAAAACATCTTCTTTCAGCATTTCCCTTCAGCGGTCACCAAAGCAAGTCAGTTTCTTCCATCTAACCCTATCTGCTGCATCTTCTTCGGTCACGCCAACTATCTTCATGTCTTCCTTCACTGTAACCATGAACCTCCTCTTTGGTCTTCCTCAAGTGCTCTTTCCTGGTGGTTCCAAATCCAGCATGCTTCTTCCGATGTACTCTCTCTCTCTCCTCTGCACATGTCCAAACCATCTCAGTCTGGCCTCTCTGACTTTATCCCCAAAAATTTTAATGTGCTGTTCCTCTAATTTACTCATTTCTAAAAACATAATTTATATAAAAAAAATGTTTTAGTTAACTAGATCTCGAACCTTGATCCCTTCACATCCCTTCACATAGATTTGTCTTCGAAATCTAAGTTCAACTAAAAATCTGTAGAATAAACACATTCTTTGAAGCAAGTAATAAAAAAAGAATTACACACTTGAGATTAATGTGGATCAATGACTAACATGTACAGTGTTTTATGTGTATGCCAGTAAAGATATAATAAAGTAACTTTAATCATTTTAATCCAGTGGAAATAAACAATGTGGATCCTGCCAGCATCACATCAGGCGATCAGTAAGTCCTTTTTAATTTTACAGTGTTTACATGTCGTATAAGCACATGAGAAAGAGGGCGTTGACTTGGAATAAAAACAGGTGTAATCTGGTCTGTTGAAAAGCAAAAGATTCAAGATAATTTGAAGTATAAAACCTGCATCTACAGTTTTTTTCTTCTATTTTGGCTTCAACCAATCAGGGATTATCAGAATGAAAAGATTGTCCAATGAGTGATTTCAGTTTAAAACGTTTCAAATCTTAAAAGATAGAGGTATAATTAAGATCTAAAAGACAATTGATCAAAACCTTCTGGTAAATTTGTAAGTATCATTGTGGAGCAAGTCAGACTTATGCAGGTAGCTAGTCGCCTCCCTTAAAATGCAGTTTTTCCAATTCTTCCTCACCAGGTCTTCACTTTGTTTGGCTTCCTGCTTGACCTCCTGATCTTTATCCTACACCCCTGTAATTTTCTGATTCATTTTT
Organism: Neostethus bicornis; assembly: GCA_902685375.1. Classification (NCBI taxonomy): domain Eukaryota; kingdom Metazoa; phylum Chordata; class Actinopteri; order Atheriniformes; family Phallostethidae; genus Neostethus; species Neostethus bicornis. Next base: position 14,360,861 of record LR738541.1, on the reverse strand, counting down.
GTGGACCACTTTTTGTTTAATTTTTTCCTTTTCAGTGCTAAGGACACCTTTAGTTAAATTTTTTTTTTTGGTCAATAAACTGGTTATGTCTTGTGATTGGGTCCCCTCCCTTCTTTGGCAACACTCACTAAAGGTAACCTCTATACAAATCTAAATATATACAGCATATATACGTATGCATTTTTTACGAGTAAATTGTACATTATTTTAAAGCTTAGAATCTCTCACACAAATCTTTATAAATTCAGGCAATTTATTAAAACCAAGGAGTAGATTTTTTTTCTTTTTAAATTCAAAGCAAATGTGACGTGCATCTTACATGCAATCAAACTCCTTCAATTTTTTAAAACTCACACTCAATTTGTCCATAATAATCCACAGAAACAAAAAAAATTGTATTGTCTCTAACTTTTATCCTGATTTTTTTTTTTTTTATATAAAAAACTTTTCCAATGAGTTTAAGTTGTGATTCTACATCTTTGCACATGTCTTAATTTAATGGTTGTTAAGTCGTTAACAAGTAATAACAGGTCATTAGGCGTTGATTTAACACTAGGACTGCAGCCTTCTAAATCTACCTGCAAGCACACGGACCATCAATGTCACGCTTATATAGTAATGTGTGGGAATGTGTCATGGGACACATTGCAATAGCAACATAGCAACAACTTTGGCGGGAAATTGTTGCTATGGCAATGCATGCTTCCTCTCAGCTGCTGCGGGGCGCAGCAGGTTAAAGGAGATGAAACACTTCTAAACTTTAAAATGTTCATTTTTAGAACACAAAAAATACATAATAAAATAGAAAACATGTTCACATTACAAGTCCTAAAAGGTCATCTCCCTAAGCTGTGTATTATTTATTCTAACTAGCATAGAGATACAGTAGAGGTAGCAGAGTTGAAGATCCTGAGAATTTCTCTAGGAGTGACCACAATGGACAGGATTAGAGGAACAGCACATGTTACTGGTTTTGGAAATAAAGTCAGAGAGGCCAGACTGAGATGGTTTGGACATGTGCAGAGGAGAGAGAGAGAGTACATCGAAAGAAGGATGCTGGATTTGGAACCACCAGGAAAGAGGACTAGAGGAAGACCAAAGAGGAGGTTCATGGTTACAGTGAAGGAAGACATGAAGAAAGTTGGTGTGACCAAAGAAGATGCAGCAGGTAGGGTTAGATGGAGGAAACTGACTAGCTGTGGCGACCCCTAAAAGGAAATGCCAAAAGGAGAAGATGAAAAAAAAAAAAAAAATTGAACTGAAAATTTTTGGTAAGTAAAAATCAAGTGGATTATTTTAAGAAATCCAAACACTAAACATTATGACACTAAGTTCACGGATGTTGAAAAAAAAATCCAATTTGGTAATAATTTATTACCAACCTTAAACTACTGATCTGAAAGTATGACAGAAAATAAAAATGATATGGCATTAAACAGGAAGTAAAACTGTAAAAAAAATAACTTAATTGGTCAATTCTGTCAGAAAAAAATGAAACAGAATCATTTACTTTCCAGGATGAACCGCCAGTTGAATTACTCATGATCCAGAGGAAAAGCTAATAAAAGACTGAAAAAAATACAATTTGATAACTTAAACTGTTCAGTTTATTTTGAAAAGCTTCAAGCAGAACTCATGACCTCAAGTTTTGGTTTTTAAAAAAAATCCAAAATCCTAAGAAACTCACTTCAAGCAAAAATTTAAACAATATCATTCAGAAATTTTTTGCAATATTGGAATCAATAAATTAAACATTTTATTGAAAAAAAAATCTGTGATAAATCAGCTCATTTGACAAATTCTATGCAGGTCTATTGAAGTATAAATACACACATTCTTCAATAACAGGACAACAATACGGTACCTCACAACCCCATCAGGGATGAGCGGTTCAGAAGACCAAACAAAAGTGAACAGCACTGCCTCTCAGTGGTTCTAGCACCATAAAACACATGCTTTAAGAAAAGCAGTAAAAAAAATTATTTTCCCATGTTATTCCACATGTTTAACTACATACAAAATGATGTTTCACATCTGTGCTTCACTAAACCAAAAAAAAAAAAGACAATGTCAGATATTTAAAGGTACTGATTGGCCAGCTAATCAATACTGTCTTGTGAAGGTTTCTGTAACAACTTGTGAATTTAAATTAGAATCTTCTCACTGTTTGCTGACACTTTTTATTTCTCTTTATGACTTACAAAATGACTCGTTTATCTCATTTTAAGCTGAGATGTCATTAGATTTTCAGCAAAGACTTGTTTGTCTTTCAAAAATTTAGGCTAAGAGGACATCCCGGTCAATAGATCCCTCTCCACCTCCTCTTCCACCACTTTATAAAGCTCCATAGATGCTTTAGCGTCCTCCACAGATGAGTGGCCCCTCCTCCCGGTCTGAAGACACAAAACACAAACAGTTCGGTTTCATTATTTAATAATTACATCAAATTTATTTCACATTAAATAAATAAATTAATTACTCAATTCATCCCTCACTGGGGAAATTTGTTTACTGCACTCTTTACACCGCAGCAGGCTGCCCTCCGACGGCACCAATGGTGGGAGAAGCGGGGGGTTAGGTGTCTTCACCAAGGACCCTAGACGTGCTCTCGGTGGGACGCAAACCCGCGAACTTCCGGTCCGCATACGAACGCTCTAACCATTGAGCTGTTGTCTACACCATTAAGGAGTCTCAATCTCCATTAAGGAGAAAACTGGAATCTTCATAGTTTCCAGACCAGTCACTCTTTTAAAGTGAATCAAACATTATTTTATAATAACTAAGACCTCATAAATTACATTATTTTAAACTGATGTAGACATAAAGGCAGATTTTTTTTTTTTTTTTAAAGACTGGTCAATTTTTTTGTCTAACATTTACGAACAATTAACTTTTTTGACAAAAAATGACAAAGAAGGTCTGTTTCTGCTTTCTTCCTCCAGGTCAGAGCAGAATTCCTTGCACTGTGCAGCGATGCATTCATGGAAACTCTGGTCAGCCAGATAGAAAATCATAAATCGGCAGCATTTTAAATGATTACTGACGTCTCGTGAGAATGCATGATGATTAATCAGTCGGAAATTATTACGTATTACGTTTAATTTTTCAGCCTTTTTAAATAAAACTAATATTTATCCTAAAACAGATGATGTTTCTTACCTGGATGTCTCTGTTAAAGATGGCCTTTGTGAGTCTCTTTAATGAAGCGCAATCTTGAATAGGGAAACCTGCCTTCTGGTTGAGCAGAGGGATTTTGGACGTGTCTCTAGTCAGTATCTTGGGGTGGAAGTAACTTAGGACCTTGAAGTCATTGTGGACGGCGTGACCGATGACCACCTTTCCCATGAGTAGCCTCAGAATCTGCAAATAAAACGACTAAATCACAGCACTGACAGATCACAGGAACTAAAATGTAGTTTTTCATTTCGAAAAACACAAATTACATTTGCACAACAGCTCGTGCAAACTGCAAAACCTGGTGGATAGCCTGCAAAAGTGAGTCCCTTGCTAAAGGATGAAATCCATCTGCTCAGCCCCGTCCAGGGCATCGCTGGGCTGAGGAGTCTCCCGTGTTACCATCAGGATGAAGAACATCTATTGACTTCTTTAGATATTTAGCTGTAGATTAGAATAAGCTAATATTTAAACAATAATCTTTGACACATTGGTTGCTCGTCCCGGGGGAGGGATCTTTCTTTCATGTGGATCCCCACAAGGTTTCTTATTTTTTCCCCACTGATGGGTTTTTTAGGAGTTTTTCCTCACTGAGAAGGAGAGTCTAAGGGCATAAATGTGCTAGTCTTGTTTAGTTAGCATATGTTAGTTATTTTTCTTGCTGTGTATTTGTGTTAATACATTCCTCTTTTTCTTGTGAAGCCCATTGAGACGGAAATTCTGTGATTTTGGGCAATACAAATAAAATTGAATTGAATTGAATTAAAAATTGATAGTTTTAGCAAAACATTGGCACCATCATTTTTGTTTTAGTCTATTGCAAAAATTTTTTTAGCAGGAGACGCAGCCCGAGTTGCCAGTCTGCCACTTAATAATGATGACAAAAAATCAAATCCCACGCAATTTGAACCGACAAACTACAGTTTGCAGATTTTCAGAAATACATTCACAATGCTGCAGATAGTCACTCCAACAATGAAAGGAGAATTAGTTTTAAATAAAATGACTATTTAAATAAATAAATGAATTACTCTATTCATCCCTCACCGGGAAAATTTGTGTGCTGCACTCCTTACACCGCAGCAGGCTGCCCTTCAACGCCGCCAATGGTGGGAGAAATGTGGGTTAGGTGTCCTCTCCAAGGACCCTAGACGTGGTCTCAGTGGGAATCGTAGCGCTGATTCACCGTCTCCCACCAAAGGGAGTCACATGTAGAGTTTCTCCTAATACAGACATTCCTTGTCTCCCACATTGGGCGGGAGACACCCGCAATTGGGATCTATTTCATGCTCACCTGCCAAGGCTAAAAACTCCTGCATGAGGAACACTCTAGCAGGGGTGTCAAACTCAGTTCCTGGAGGGCCAGTGTCCCTGCAGGTTTCCCATGTGTTCTTGCATCTGCAGACCTGATCCAGGTTAACGAGTCATTGTGCCAAATTTGATTGCCTGTTGATTTCACTGTATGTACATCAGCTGTATTGAATCAGGAACCCATGAAAAACCTGCAGGGACACCGGCCCTTCAGGAACTGAGTTTGACACCCCTGCTCTAGAGCATTCCATTACCATGATTAGGTATAATGGGGCTAAGCACATGGCATATCCTGCTGCTGCAGCTGTGCATCTGAAAGCCGCTAGTAGCGATCTGCATGGTCTATTGCATTATTGATGAAATTAATGAGAAACAGCTGCTAACGTGTGCACACACGGCTAAATGTTGAGGAGGTTGAGCTTATCATTGTGCAAACAGTGATGTGGGTTATTCATATAAGTTTTCTGAACTGCTTTCCCCCAATCAGATCATAGGGGGTGCTGGAGTGACTGAGGAAAATTGTAATAAATAAGTAAAGAAAAAAGTGTTTTCTTACCTCCTTGCGAGCTGCTGGGAACGGCATGGCATTGATTAGGTTATGGGGACGAATCCCGCTCCACTGTGTGCGGTAGTTTGTCACTGGCATTGATGGTTTGATGAACTTATCAAACACCACATCTCCATCGTAGGATACGATGCTACAGCGGGCGAGCTGGTTGATGCAACCTTTGGGTCCCGATCCCACCATCTCACAATCAATAGCGAGGTATTTTGCGGGGTTTCTTGTGATGGAGGCTGTAGGGATACGACTGGCGGACAGTGAAGATTTGGGTGCAGAGGCAGAGGCCTTTGGTTCTTCTTTTCTGTTCACAGTGGCTGTACTGGAAGGCAGCACATGAGTGGATGTTGAAAGAGAAGAGGCACTGGCTGGGCTGGCTGTGTGAGATAAACTTTTGTTCTGACTGGAAGCAGAAAAGTTTGTAGGCACTCCATTCTGCTGTTGGGTTTGGTCCCGCCTAAACTTTTTCTTGTTCCGACGTTTGTTTTGCTTTTCTTTCAGGTAGCCCTTTTTGGCAAGGTATTGCAACTTTCTTCTAAAAAACTTTCTTTTCTTCTTTTTTGCTGGCGGAGACGTCGCCTGGGAGCCGTCATTATCGAAGACCCCAAGGATGATGTCCGACATATTAACATCGAATTGTGTTTTCCTAATAAATTGTCACTCTAAGTCCTGCTATTTAAGAAAAGCCCGGTCTCTGCTCTTCATAGTCGAGTCTCTAAGTCATTCAGCGGTGTCATCCTGCAAAACACAGACATCAACCATCACATCACCAAATGTACCTTTCAAGAAAACTTAAATCGTTTAATGCATTCCGGCCAATTCTCTACAACTTTTATTATTTATTTACAGTCTTTTAACAGTTTCTCTTGTTTGTTCGATAATGTCAGAAACAAGGAAAGCCTCAATGTGCTCCAAAATAACTTGAATACCCTGTGCAAGAAACACAGGGTACCTCCCAGAGCGACGTACCCGAAACGCCTGTCGGGAGTTAGACATCTTGACCAGATGCCTGAACCACCCCATCTGTCTCCTCTCCACCTGGAGGAGGAGCGGCTTGACACCAAGCTCCTCCCGGATGGCAGAGCTCCTAACTCGATCTCTGAGTGAGAGCCCAGCCACCCTGCGGAAGAAGCTCATTTCGGCCTCTCGTACCCGCGATCTCATTCTTTCGGTCACCACCCACAGCTGGTGACCATTGGTGAGGGTTGGAACGTAGATCGAGCTTTGCTTTTTGGCTCAGCTCTCTCTTTACCACGACGGACCGATGCAGCGTCCTAGTTATTGCTGATGCCGCACCGATCCGCCAGTCTATCTCCCGCTCCAGATCTCCAGAGGACAAACTAAATCTACTAATTGCTTTTTAAAAGTACATATTATACATAATTCAAGTACATTTAATATCTAAGTTTATAATAAAAATGAGACTTTAATAACAGTGTTTTCAAAGTCGATCATGAGATGATCCGCATTATTTAACTGGTTTAAAAATCTACTTTAAATAAGACGTTATTATTCAGATTTAGCTTAAAACTACACAGATTTTAAATTTAAAATTTTAAAAATAAAATTTAACATTACTTAATTTTATTTGGCCGTAAATCTTAAGATTTTTTTTTTAAAAAAACGTGATTGTTTCCGATTCTTGATTGTTTTTAAGTTTATTATAAATAAAATGAAGCTAAGCTAGGCTAATGTTAGCATGATGCTAACTGACTCTGGCAGTTAGAACCCATTAAAAATAAACATGTAAACAACAAGTAAAAATTTGGTTTAAACACTTTTTGGAAACTCATATGTTCATTTCTATATGTTTCTGTAAAGGAAATAAGTAAAAACTAATAAAAATTAAGATAAAATCAAACCTGCAGATGAAACATTGGAACAACACGCTGTTTTCGTTTTCGTTTTTTTTTTTTTTAAAAGTCTCTCAGTGATGCGTTCAGTAAACTACTGGAACTTTAAATTTTGTTTAAGCGAACGCTAAAATTAACACGATATAACGCCTTGTGGTTAGTTTTCTTACACTAATGCATTTTAAATACAAAAGTAGCTATTTAATTAAAAATTTTGAAAGTTTGTTTAAGTTTAACACACTTTAAGTTATTAAGATATAGTAGAAAATACGACGCTCCATGAAAGCGTCCTAGATGAACGGTTGCTTGATACTGTAAGATTTAATGTCGAATGTATTTTAGGGACAAAAAATAAGATTATGGAAAAGATCATTTTAATAACCAAACCTCAATCCAAATAAAATTTAGAAAAGATTTTAATCGCCAAAAACTACGTAGATAAATGAACATTTAAAGTAGTCACAGTATCGATATCGCTCTAGTATCGATCTTTCACTGGAGGTATCAGCATTAGAGTCGATACGTCCTGTTAGCTGCAGAAATAAACATGCTAATGTTTTCATTTGTTTTAAGCCCTTCTTTTTAAACAATGTTTTCAGATTAAACTTTTTTACAATTACATTGAGACAGTTTCAGTGTTATTTAGAAAAAGCAGATGGATTTCAGAATCTAAAGCATGCTTTAGCCTCAGTTTGAGCAGCATGTTGCCTGCAGAAACACAGAAGGAACTGGCTGAGAAATTAACAGCTTTTTTGTCTCATTACAGTCACTTAACTGACTCCTTTATTATTGTAAGTACATGCATTTGATTTGATGTAAATTACACTGAAGAACGACTGTGCTTACATCTCCAGGAGTTCTTCTCTGAGGATCTCTGGAAGACTTTACCCAGATCCTGGCAGCTGGTTCTGCAGGATCTGACTTATCCACAGATAGCAGACCTTCTACTGGATACTCATCATCAAGACAGGAGGTAAAAAAAAACAGTCAACATGCATTCATTCATTGTTATAAAGACACAAAATAATCTTCAACTACATTGGCATGGTTGAATTCATTTAAAACGGTTTTAAACTGACAGTTTTCTCTTCAATTGTTTCGCAAAATTATGAGGAAAAAAATTCCAATTTTATACACTTGCTTGCAATTATTTGAATGCATTATTTACACAAGTATTTAAACAGATTATAAAGGATTATTAGGAACGCCAGTCTATAGAGCCGTTGTTCCTCTGAGTCAAGAGAAGCCAGATGGGGTGGTTTGGGCATCGGGTTAGGATGCCTCAAAACCCCTCGCTGGTGAGGTGTTTCCGGCATGTTCGTCTCGGAGGAGACCAAGAGCCAGCATCTGGACCAGCTGGAAAAATTATGTCTCACAGCTGGACAGGGAACACCTCGGGATCCTTACGGGTGAGCTGGAGGATGCAGTTGGGGCGAGAGAATCTCGTCTGAGGCTGTTATCCTAAAGACCCGGCCCCAGATAAGAAAAAGACAAAGGAACGAAAAAGGAATTATTTAATCAACCAATCACATTTAGGGGTATTTAGGGGTGTAGTCCTGTTCCTGGTAAAGACAATCTCATGTCAGGGTGGGGAGTTTGTATTTATGTATGCATGTGTATTTACGTGGGGTTCCGGGTCATTCTGGGATTGGGAGGAATGAACGAGATGGATGTGTTGGCGAAAAGGCTGTTGGAGAGGGGTGTGGTTCTATCCCAGGGTGAAGTGAGGTTGGTGATCTGGAAGGGCCTCACGAGGCAGTGGCAGTTAGAGGTCAAGGGACAGAAGTTGTATGATTTGCAGAGGACGGTGGGAGTTAGTGTGGTGCTGGTTGGTGGCGGGAAGTGGGGACAGGTGATTTTGAACAGGTTAATAATTCGGGATACCGGATTAAATGATACAATTAGGGTTCAGGGGAAAGATTTGGATGGGGTCTGTTATTACTGTGGGAACTGTTTTTTTTGCATTGTGGGAAGTGTGCGGCAGAGGGGAGGTTATGCCGGGGGTGCTGAGGAGTGTCACCAGATCTCATCCTGATAGAGCATCTTTGTAATGTGGTGGAACGGATGTGCACCCCACAAATCTCGATCAAATGCAAGATGCCATCCTGTCAATATGGGCCAACATTTCCAAAGAATGCTTTCAGCACCTTGTTGAATCAAAGCCATTTAGAATTAAAGGCAGTTCTAAAGATTAAAGGGGGTCAAACACCGGATTAGGGTGGTGTTCCTAATAATCCTTCAGATGAGTCTAGAGCAGGGTTGGGCAAACTTTTTGATTCGCGGGCCACATTGAGTTCTAACATTTGACCAGGGGGCCGGATCAGGGGCAAAAGGACGGCGTGCTTTTGTAACCGCTAGATTAGACCGATAGGATGGCGAGCTAGATTTTAAACAAGCGCGCTAAATGTTCCATCAAGAGCGTTAAATTTAAAATCTAGCGGCACTAGGTTTAAAATCTAAACGCTTGGTGTAACATTTTGCTTATTTTATCATCTAACACGCTTGTTTACATGCGTGTATTGGGCCCAATGGCTCTTCATATCTGTGCACACTGTTTATTTTGATAACATGCGCATCACGAAGACACAATCATTTCAATGGGAGCAGTGTTGTTGTATCTTTGGCGCCTTCTAGTGACAAAACATTAGAATTGCAGGAGAAACAAAACATTAACAAGGTTTATTTTATTTAAATTTTTCAAGTTTGGCGGGCCAGATTAAAATGTTTAATGGACCGCATGTGGCCCGCGGGCCATGGTTTGCCCATGCCTGGTCTAGAGTTTCAATCAATAAAATCATATATAAAACTAAATAATTTGTTGTTACAGATATCCTTCAGTTTGGCCACTGTCTCTTTTGGCGTTCCGAGCCACAGCCCATGCACTGGCATTTCCCAGAGAGCCTAGAGAAAAAGATGCCAGTTTGTTGAAGCCCGAGGAGTTCAATGAAAACCAGAGCCAGAGTTCTTTACTGGGACACATCTTCAGAAAACACGTGAAACCCAAGAAACAGCATGAAATTCGAAAACTCGGCGTGGTAGGGATTAAGTTCTTTATGAAGTTTGAAAACATAGAAAATGTATTTTTTTTATGGATCATTTTAGAATATTTTTTTTTATTTTACTCTGACAGCTTGTGAAGGAACTCTGTGATCTGACCAGCTGTAGAAGAGTAGTTGATGTCGGATCTGGCCAGGTATTACTGTGCAGCGTGCTCCTTCTAAACATCACTCGAATATTCTGCAATCACAATAATAATGTAATTAATATACTAAATGTTCATATTTCTCCAAACAGGGTCATCTTACTCGTTTCCTGACTTTTGGTCTGGGTCTGTCTGTGACCGCTATTGAAGCAGACCACACGCTTGTTTCCATGGCGTCCAGATTTGATGAACAGTTAGTTTGGGCTTTAGAGAAGGAGAGGCAGAAAAAGGTCAGACATTTTTCTATATTTATCTCGTGTGTGTGTGTTCATTCTCTTTCAAAGTTTTACCTTTTTGTCTACTGTAATAAAAAGTTTAAAAATATCATTTTTAGTCCATTTTAAAGTTGTAAAAAAATTCTTATTAAGACTATTAACTATTTTTTTGGGTCCCAGGGGCGTTGGCCTAGTGGTAGAGATACCGTCTTTTGACCCGGAGAACCTGGTTCAATTCCCACTGGGCGCAAGACGTCCCTGGGAAAAAAAACAACAATTAAAAAAAAGAAGACCTAACAGTTTTTGTGTCGTCGCTTTTATGTACATAAATGATAAAAAATACTGAAATATTTTTGTTTGTTTTACAGACCACCACTCAGCCAGCTTCGTCCCCGCCTCTACCTCGGCATGTGGCTGGATGGGTAAATCCCAGGGCATCATGGGAGGTTTTCATCAAGCAGTTAATATCTGCAAATCATAATATTGATATTGACCCATCTCCATGTGGACACAGCAAGAAAAGACAACGTGATTCTGACCATCCAGATGGTTGTTGTTACAGTCCGACTTCATCGTCCAAACACTCCCCCCAAACCGCTACTTGCTCAAACCAGAATGAGACACCAAGCGGTGTAAGTGAGGGTTGTTTTTCAGAGACCTCATCAGCTGAGCAGGATACAAACAACCTGCAGAGTTATCCAGACTTTATCCTGACTGGTCTTCATGCATGTGGTGACCTTAGTGCCACCCTCCTCCGACACTTTGTCAACTGCCCCCACGTCCGGGGTATCACCTCTGTGGCTTGTTGCTACATGAAAATCACCACCAAAGAAAACCCATCCCCTCCTGGCTTGGTCACACCTTCTGCTCCACCCATAGCAGACCCTGGAGGATTCCCCTCTGAGTTTGGTTACCCGATGAGCTCCTGGGTGGCAGGTTTGCCGGGACACCAGCTTTCCTATAAAGCACGGGAGGGGGCGTGTCATGCTGTGGAAGACTACGTCCGCAGGCTGAGGGAGGAAAGCGAGTTGTTAAGGACACATTGTTACAGAGCAATGCTGGAAAGCTTCATCAGGGACACTAGGCCGGATCTACGCAAGGCCGGAATACAGACCATAAAGAAAGCTCACCTTTTACCTTTCTCTGAGTACGTCAAAAATTCTAATTCCATTTATATTAAGGGCTGACCTATTTATTATTAAATCAATTAAACGAACCAATATTGCGCTTTGACGAGACATCGGTAATTGGCATAGATGGATTTTTCTGTTAAAGACCATGAAAAATATGTAATTTTTTTTCTTTATTTCTTCTGTCCTGTATCCAGGTATGCCCGTCTGGGTCTGGCTCGGGTTGGTCTTCCTTCTGACTTGCCCTTGGATCCAGAGCGAGTGGCAGCCATGCTGAAGCACCAGAACAGGGTGGTGGTGTATTTTAGTTTGGCTCTACTGCTGGCTCCTGTGGTGGAAACATTAGTGTTACTGGACCGGATGATTTACCTGCAGGAGAGCGGTGAGACAGATTACACTCCGATTAGGAATGCACAGAGATTTATGTGCACATATGTTATACAGTATTAGATTTGTCTTTCTGTGTAGAGTTTGCATGTTCGCCCTGTGTTTATGTAGGTTTTTTCCAGATACTTCGGTTTCCTCCCACCCTCCAGAAACATGCATGTTAGATTGATTGGCCGCCATAAAATTGCCCCTAGAAAAGTGTATGTGTGGATGGTTGCCTGTATGTGTGTGGCCCTCCAAAAGACTGGCGATCTGTTCGGGGTGTATCCTGCCTCACAACCTGGAATCAGCCAAGATAGGCTTTGGTACCACCCTGATTAGGGATAAGCAGTTCAGAAAGCAATTAAAGGAGAATTTTAGTTGAGTAATAATTTCATCCTCATTAAGAAATAAAAAAAATACACTTTGTCACCACAGTAGGGCGACAAAAGCAGTTTTTTTCTCTAAAAACATTTTAAAAAGAATAATTAAGATAAATACATTATGGTGCACTCTCATAATTTAAAATATTATATAAAAAGAGTCTTTCAATGACCACATATAAAAAACAGAGTTTTATCACATTTTGTCAAAATAAAAGGTAATAAAAAAAAGTTTTAGAATTTAGCTTGTTTAGAAGAAATTCTGCAATCATGCTGCTTATTTGCTTTTAGCAACATTTTCAGGGGCGGATCCAGAATTTTCTAAAGGGAGGGGCGTGAGGTCACCAACAAATCCAGTCTAAGGCAGGCTGGGGGCATTCCCCCCCAGAACATTATGAAAAATAAGAGTCATTTTCCTTCATTTTGGTGGTCGATTCGCTGGCCCTGCAAGGGGATAGTTTAACTACTCCCCTTTCCTTTCTTCTGTTTTTTTTTTTTTTTTTTTTTTTTTTTTTTTGTGGACCTAGAGGGGGAGCAAGCGCCCCTCATGGCCCTCTCACCTGGATCCGCTCCTGATTTTGGTTACTTCAGAGAATAGAGTTTGTGACTAATGCACCAAGTAAAATCTCTGAGTGCTCATCAGAGTTGTGAACCAAAAAGATTATGTGCACCCCTGCATATGAGTCTGACATTCTTTAAAATAGTTTCTTCTCTTTGTAACTAAAGCATTCTTATTCTCTTTACAGGTGTGGATTGTCACTTAGTTCCTCTCTTCAACCCAAACTTTTCTCCAAGAAACTTTGTGCTGGTCGCTCTGAAGCCTTCTAAACAATGAGGACAAAAAGATTTTTCAAGCTTTCGTATTTATTTTTTGTTAAATCAAGTCATGAAGGAAAATGTCATCAGTTCATTTTTATTTTTAGCCAAATCAAATTGCGCATATGTGAGAAATACTTTTTTGGGACTGCTTGGAAAAATGGTACGGATGCTACGGCTCACCCGCGAGGATCACAATGCATTCTTTGGCCTGCTGATTAAGCTGGATAAATCAGTGTACTTTCATAACTGTAATAGATGCTCCAAAACCCAAATTGTGGTTGTTTATGTGCATTAAGTACGAGAACAAAAGTTGTTTTGCATGAGATAGAATCTTTAAGACAATCCCACAGTCTGTTTTTAACAGTCTTACGAGATATGCATGTGATTGGTGCATGAGAAAATTTTTACTTCATGAGAAATGTATGTATTTTATTTTGTTCTGATGTGGAAAGAGCAGATGTTTATGTGTAGAAAATAAAAGCCTTCATGACTAAGCTGTATTTTATGTTTGTTTTTCTTAAGTTTTAGTGACATTTAAGGGATTTTTTTTTAGCCAAAGTCATAAAACATACTGAACACACCACCTTGTTTCACTTAAATATAGTTAAAACTTCTCGTTTACTCGCGATGTTGTCTGGGTGCTATTGTGAATGTGTGTGTCTGCAGACCAGATGGAGGAATGGAATCAACAGATTTTAACTTTAGTAGTTAAAGTAACTTTTTTCAGCATTTTCCTTCAGGGGTCGCCACAGCAAGTCAGTTTCTTCCATCTAACCCTATCTGCTGCATCCTCTTTGGGCACACAAACTATCTTAATGTCTTCCTTTTCTGCATTCATGAACCTGCGGAACTCCTGACTTTGGTCTTCCTCTAGGCCTCTTTCCTGGTGATTCCAAATCCAGCATCCTTCTTCTGATGTACTCTCTCTCTCTCCTCTGCACATGTCCAAACCATCTCAGTCTGGCCTCTCTGACTTTATCTCCAAAACCTCTAACATGTGCTGTTCCTCTGATCCTGTCCATCCTGATCACTCCCGGAGACATCCTCAGCATCTTCATCTCTGCCACCTCCATCTCTGTTTCCTGTCTTTTCCTCATTTCTACTGACCAAACAGCTTGGCCGGTCTCACCACGGAACCGTGGAATTGTATGAGGAAGCTTGGAGAAGTATGTTAGAACGGTTCAGGACATGTATGAGAACAATAGCACAATGCTGAGTTGTGCTGTAGGTAAGACACTGTCATGATCTCCTCACCTGGCACCAGAGGGAGCCAGATCTTCCCTTTATCACCTGGATTAGGGATATCTGAGGATGATTAATCTGATGACACACACCTGTGGATCCTGCTGCCTTTTTAATGGCAATGTCCCTTGATTTCCATACCGTCTCAGCCAGTGGAGTGTTTTCACAAAGAGATTGCGCTTTCCAGGTGCATTCACAACAATGCTGTCATATTAAAATCATGATTTGGACCTGCTCGACTTGTTTTCGTTTCTATGTACGGTAGATCAGTTGGGTCAACACCATCCTTCCCAGCCAGGTCTTTCTGGCTGCCTGACCAAGTTTTTCATTGAACTGTTATATGTTTTGGATTTAAAGACGTTCCTTTGGATTAATTCTGTGCTTTTGCCTTACAGCCTGGTCTGACGTTGCCTGACGTTTGTTACATAAATCCTGTTTATGTCCTACATTTGGGTCCTCCTTCTTCCACATCACAACAGACAGGGGTTCAGCATGGGAGAGACCAGACTAAGATGAAACAGTCATGTTCTGAGAAGTCAGAGAGAGTTGATTGGGGCAGATGGATTCTGAGTTTTGAACTGCCTGACAGGAGACCTTGAAGAAAACTAATGTGAAGGTTTACAGATGTTTTGAAGGAAGATGGTAGTAATTGGTGTTACAGAAAAGAATGCAGACGACAGGATTTATATACCTGATTTATCAAACTGTGGCACTGAGTACAATATTACATCCAGATGTTTCATATCACAGTGCTTGTCCTTTGGGTTATGTTTTCTTCTGAGACCACTTTGGCCTCTCAATGAGTTAACTTACAGATGGTTCTAAATCAGCAGCCATTCTGTGGATACTTACTCCACCTCCTTCATAAATCGGGACTTGTTGTCCAGTAGCTCACCTTGTGAAGCTTTGTGAACCAGTCCAGGATTGTTTGGGATTATCACTGTGCAACATGAAGCGTTTCTTCTTGGTGTTTGTGTGTCTGCCGTTGTTGAAGGCACAAAGAAACGACAGGACCAGCTGCAAACCAATGACGTCCAGCTTCTGCCAGGGTTTGGGATACACAACGACCCCTCACCCCACCGGCATGCCGGGTTATAGCCTGCAGCAGATTGGTCAGATAGTGGAGACGGCCTGTTCTCCACACATCGCCACGCTCATGTGTAGGGTTGTGGTTCCTGAATGTAACTCGGAGGAGGACAGTCGTAAGAAGCCCTGTAGAGCTCTGTGTGAGACGGCCAAGAAAGACTGTGAGTCCAAACTGAGAGCAAAGTGGTTGTTTTGGCCCATGAGGCTTCGCTGTGAGTCCCTACCAGAATCCAACTGTGTGCAGGTGAGTATCCGTTAATGTTGTGAGTTAGAACAGATACTAAAATGACTCATTGAAACTGGAGTGTTGCACTTTGCTGGAGTATTTAGTCGAAGGAAACATGGCTGAGTTTTTCACCATGACAATGATCCCGAACAGTTCTCGGGTAACGAAGGGATGGCTTCGAAAGAAGCATTTAAAGATTGAAGAGTTACTTTGTCAGACTCTAGATTTCTACCTCCTAGAAAAATCTTTGCAAGGAGTTGAAAGTCTGTGTTGTTCAGCAAAATTCCCAAAACATCATAAAGAAGATCTGCAATGAAGAATGACCCGAAATACCAGCAACACTTTTTAAAAACCTTGTAAACAGTTACAGAAAAAATCTCACCTCTGCCACTCCCAACAAAAACTTGATCACAAAGTTTTGAGATAAACTAATTAGTGACAAAATTTTTTTAAAAAATCAGACAATATAATTTTTTTACATTATTGAAGTGCACATATGATGAAAATTCTAAACCTTTTTCATTGTTTTAAGTGGGAAAATTTGCACATATGGCTGACTGAATATGTTTTTTTTTGTTTTTTTTGGCTCAAATAAACGGGGTTATGTTTGCTCAGAATTTCAATATTCTCAAAAAAAAAAGTTATACATTTATTCAGTTTCACTTTTATTTCTGACGCTGTGGATTCCTCCCCCGTCTTGCTTCTAGCATCTCTGAGCACTTGATAGGACAAGATTGATTGCTGGGCGGAACTAAAACACTACTTGCTTACATTCGAATGTGTCAGAAAACAAAATCCATGGCCAAGAACAACTTAGCATTTGTATCCAAATACTGGAAAGAGAAGTACCGGACCTCAGATTACTAAAACTTGCATGATTGAAATAGAAAACCACTTTAGGTATGCTTTATTATAGGAATAGATTCCAAACATGGTACAAACCTCCAAAAAAATGGATTTAGCATGAAACCCTCTTTAATCTGTTTTTGTTTCATTTCCTTTCCATTCCATTAGGGCAACACCTCACCTGCTACCGAGACCACCACTGGAACCTGCCAGCCTATTACCATTGACCTCTGCAGGGATTTGTCATACACTGACACCTTTCTGCCCAACGTCCTCGGCCACAATACCCAGAGCGAGGCTGAAATTGCCATGCATCAATTTGTCCCGCTCCTACGAGCAGAATGCTCGCCGTACCTCAAGCCTTTCTTGTGTTCGGTTCACACACCTAAATGTGTCTCAGGAAGAGCTCAGCCTCCATGCAGAACCATGTGTGAGCAGGCCAGATCGGGCTGTTCTACACTGATGAACAGCTTCGGGTTCCACTGGCCGGATTCTTTCAAGTGTGAAGAATTTACCACTGAATCATGTGAACAGGTGAGCCAGAGAAGAAATATGTCCTTTTGAAAATAATACATGGTTTTGAAGCATAATAGAGTGCTTTCCGTTCCGCCGTCTTCCGCTCATCCAGGGCCGAGTTGCGGGGACAACAGCCTCAAACGGGTAGCCCAGGCTTCTCTCTCTCCGGCTGCATCCTCCAGCTCACCCGGAATTTCCCAAGTCACTCCCCGGTCCCGCTGTGACACATAGTCTATCCAGCGGGTCCGGGGTCTGACCCTTGTTCTCCTCCTGGTGGGGCGTGCCCAAAACACCTCACCCGCGAGGCGCTCGGGGGGCATCCTGACCAGATGCCCGAACTACCCCATCTGGCTCCTCTCGACCTGGAGGAGGAGTGGCTCGACACCGAGCCCCTCCCGGATGGCAGAGCTCCTCACCCGATGATTTATAATAATTTATTGTTATTTAAACGATAATAAAAGAGTTTTAATGAGAATGAATACGACTAACCAAAATGATTTTTTTTTCCCTAAAGTTAAGATTATGTCAAAATTTTGTTGCTTTTACATTAACTGCATGTATTATTAATTCAAAACAGATGTTTCCAGATTTCTCAGTCGCCACACAAAAAAACGTAACTTGAATTTCGGCCTCAAAAACAACAAAAATAAACTTTAAAATTCTAACTATAACTTAATCCTCATCAGTTGTTTCACAATTGATTAAACAATCGTAAACTATGTTGCAATTGATAAAATTTCCTTAAAAACATTGGGGAAAAACATTTTAGAAGGTTGTTAGTTTTTATATTTATTACTTGTGTAAAAACTTCTCCGTGTCCATAAAGTTAAGTTTACGATGCCAGTTTTAAGCACAACACCCCATGCAGAGGTGACCCATAAAGCAGATAATCACAGACAGATGTTGCTTTTGCTGCTGTGATCACCAGTTCGGAGTAAAATCCTGCTCTCAGACCAGTTTGGTCTCATTGTGTGTCAAACATAAATTTATTCAGTGACCTTCCAGGTGATCCTGAATCAGTTTGAGTCTAGAAACTTCATTCGCAGATTTCTGCTCCTCCTCTTTACCTCGGAAAAACAGATTGCAAACCTCTCAAAAGCTTCTTTTCAGAAAATCAGAAACAACAATGAAGTGTTTCTTCTTGGTGTTTGTGTGTCTGCCGTTGTTGAAGGCACAAAGAAACGACAGGACCAGCTGCAAACCAGTGACGTACAGCTTCTGCCAGGGTTTGGGATACACAACGACCCCTCATCCCACCGGCGTGCTGGGTTACAACCTGCAGCAGATAGGTCAGATGGTGGAGTCGGCCTGTTCTCCACGCATCGCCACGCTCATGTGTAGGGTTGTGGTGCCTGAATGCCACTGGGAGGAGGATAGTCGAAAGAAGCCCTGCAGATCTCTGTGTGAGACGGTCAAAAGAGAGTGTGAGTCTACTTTCAGAACAAAGAGATGGAGCTGGCCCAGCAAACTCCGCTGTGAGTCCCTACCAGAGTCCAACTGTGTCCAGGTGAGGATGAAACATCTTTGTTTTACTACTTTTACAGCGGAAAATTGATGGAGTTATGAAATTATAAAATGAACATTTCATGTCCCAAACTGTTCTTATGTTGTGCAAATATTGCTCTGTGGTTAATATTGGGGTATTTATTGGGTACAGTTGGGGTCTTTTATACTTTAAAACAAACTTTAGTAGTTTTTGAAGCTCAGAATGCAAATTTGCTGTCGACATGAAGTGAATTAGTTTAAATATATGTACTTTTTTTTATAATAATAAATGTTGTAGAGTACAATCTGCTTCTTAAACACATCCTTGGACATATCTTTATCATTCACAATATTTGCCTTTATACATATGCAAAGAAAAATTTTGAAAATTCCAATCCACTTAGAAAAAAAAAACCCTATCAATTAAGTTTTACGCTACCTAACTGAGAAAACCGCCCCTTTTTATTTTAAAAATATAGAAGTAAAAATGAGATATCTATGACTGATAAATTTGTGAGATGGTTATGGACAGGCTGACAGACGAGGTTAGACAGGAATCTCCATGGACAATGATGTTTGCAGATGACATTGTGATCTGTAGTGAGAGAAAGAAAGAGGTGAAGGAAAAGCTGGAGAGGTGGAGGTTTGCACTAGAAAGAAGAGGAATGGAGATTAGTCAGAGTAAAACAGAGCACATGTGTGTGAATGAGAGGGATCCAAATGGAAAAGTGAGGTTACAGGGAGAAGAGATAAAGAAGGTGGAAGATTTTAAGTATCTAGGATCAACAGTCCAGAGCAATGGAGAGTGTGGAAAAGAGGTGAAGAAGCGTGTGTAGGTAGGCTGGAATTGGTGGAGGAAAGTATCGGGTGTGATGTGCGACAGAAGAGTTTCAGCTAAAATTAAAGGGAAAGTGTAGAAAACCGTGGTGAGACCGGCCATGCTGTTTGGTCTAGAAACAGTAGCACTGAAGAAAAGACAGGAAGCAGAGATGGAGGTAGCAGAGATGAAGATGCTGAGGATCTCTCTGGGAGGGACCAGGATGGACAGGATTAGAAATAAGTACATCAGGGGAACAGCACGTGTTAGAGGTTTTGGGGATAAAATTCGAGAGGCAAGACTGAGATGGTTTGGGCATGTACAGACGAGAGAGCGAGAGTACATAGAAAGAAGGATGCTGGATTTGAAACCACCAGGAAAGAGGACTAGAGGAAGACCAAAGAGGAGGTTCATGGATACAGTGAAAGAAGACATGAAGATAGTTGGTGTGGCCGAAGAGGATGCAGCAGATAGGGTTAGATGAAAGAAACTGACTTGCTGGGGCAACCCCTAAAGGGAAATGCCGAAAGAAGAAGATGTAGTTGGTCCTCAACTACATAATCTGTGGTTACAATATTCAGCATCATGACCAACCTGCTGAATTATCTGAAAACAAATACAAACAAGAGTTTAAACCACTGAGACACAAAACATTGTATACCAAATGATGTAGAACACAAACCCATGTTACTAGAGCTATGTTAATATTAATTAGGAGCAAGGAACATAGCAGACAGTAAACAGTGTGGGTGTGTGAATGAAAGCACATGCATACTGTTTATCTTTTTGATGCAATGTGCGTGATCCTGTGATCTATCCCTATCTTTTAAAAAAAAAAATTTAAACTGACTTTTTGGTTAGGGAGGAACTTGTCCTCCTAATGAATGAAGATAAAATATATGACTGAATTATGTTCTGCTCCTACAGGGTCAGTCCCCTGCTATGAACCCTGCTATGAACCCTGCTGTCAACCCTGCTATGAATCCTGCTATGAGCCCCGCTGTGAACCCCGCTGTTAACCCTGCTGTCAACCCTGCTGTTAACTTCGCTCCCCCCCAAAGCGTGAGCCCCCCTGCCAGGTGCCAGAGCATCACCGTGCCTCTTTGTGAAGAGCAGC
This sequence comes from Neostethus bicornis, assembly GCA_902685375.1. Taxonomy (NCBI): domain Eukaryota; kingdom Metazoa; phylum Chordata; class Actinopteri; order Atheriniformes; family Phallostethidae; genus Neostethus; species Neostethus bicornis. Next base: position 14,340,514 of record LR738541.1, on the reverse strand, counting down.
CTTATTCAGAGACCGTCTTTCCCAACGGTTTTGGTCATAAAACCCAGGAAGAAGCCGGCCAACATCTGAATCAGTATTACCCATTCATAAAAGTGAACTGCTCTCCACAGCTGAAGCCATTCTTATGCTCAGTCTACTTCCCTAAATGTGTGTCAGGAACATTCCAGGGTCCCTGTAGGACGCTTTGTGAGGAAGCTCGAGCCGGCTGCCAGTCACTCATGGAAAGATTCGGTACACCCTGGCCTGCCGTCCTGAAGTGTGAGTCTTTCACCACAGACTCCTGTAGCCAGGTAAGAGGAAGATAAGTGTACGTACTGTATTTTGTTGTAAAGAAAGCAAAAACATGACATTTTTAAAGCATCCAGTTCTTCCCAAAGTGGGGTTTTTTTATAGAGGTTTGTATTTCATTCCAACGTGTCCTGCAATTTCTTGTCCAAATATTATTAGCCCATGTCACAGTTTGTTTTTACTCAACCAAAACCACACCCTTACTTGAGCAGAAGATATGTCCCAATCCGATCTCATGATTAGAAACAGGGCCTGATCTTGTGGTTTCCACACAGAAACAGTGACATGGTGCGGGATGATGTAGACAAAGCACAGACATGTCTTGAAGCTAAAGGTGCAAGTCTGTCTGGTGTGGAATTAAGTACTGGTAATAAATTGACTGGAAGACTGAGATCGGGGATACAAGCGGCCGAAATGAGCTTCCTCCGCAGGGTGGCTGAGCTCTCACTCAAACATCTGGTGAGGAGCTCTGCCATCGGGGAGGAGCTCGGTGTCGAGCCGCTCCTCCAGGTCGAGAAAAGCCAGATGGGGTGGTTTGGGCATCTGGTCAGGATGCCCCCAAGTGCCTCGCTGGTGAGGTGTTTCGAACTCAACCCACCGGGAAGAGACCAAGAGGCAAATTCCTGACCCGCTGGAGAGACTATGTCTCACAGCTGGCTGGGGACCGACTCAGGATCCTTCCGGGTGAGCTGGAAGATGTAGCTGGGTTGAGAGAAACCTGGGCTTCCCGTCTGAGGCTGTTGCCCCCGCGACCCAGCCCCGGATAAGCGGAAGACGGCGAAACGGAATTTACACATGTAATATTATATGTATTATAAAAGTGTTGGATCGGGACGTGGTATCAGCAGGTTTTAAAAATCTAGTGACTTGGACTCGAGGGCAAAAAGAACTGATTGGGGCATCGCTGTTAAGAATGAGGTGTTGATGTGTTTTATAAAGACAGCTCAGCCAAAAAAAGCACATCTCTCGATTTACCAGTCAATCCACGTTCTGACTCTCACCAAAGGTTACTAGCAACAGGCAATGATCGCAAGAGCCAGTTAAGAGAAACCAGATGGGGTGGTTCGGGCATCAATATTTTAATCTAACCGAGCTGATTTCTGTTTCTATCTGTCAGACTTCTTTCCTCGGTGGTCCTCAAACCTTCCCATCAACCTGCCAAGCCATAACCGTTCCTTTCTGCAAAGACATCTCCTACACAGAGACGGCTCTGCCTGGCACCGCTGGCCACCGGACGCAGGAGGAAGCCGGCCTGATATTGACCCGCTTCTCTCCACTTGTAGATTTTGGATGCTCCGCCTATTTGAAGCCGTTTCTTTGCTCTGTCTTCCTTCCCAAATGTGTGTCCGGAAAGCCTCAACCTCCCTGCAGAACACTCTGCGAGCAGGTCCAAACGGCCTGCGAACCCTTACTGAAAAAATTTGACTTCCCGTGGCATGAAAAACTGAACTGTGAAGCGTTTAGCACAGAATCCTGTGAACAGGTGAGTCCGTTGCTGTATTAGACAAGTTAGACAAATTAATAGGTTGTAAACTGTAGTTTTTAAAATGCAATGTTTCACACTTGTTTGGAGGGTCATGGTTTAATTTTTTCACTTTGATTTTTTTTTTTTTTGCATGTCAACCTAATAATTATCTGGTTATTTTTAAATTTTGACACCAATGATGCAACAAAACCAGTAAAATAAGTTAAGAATAACATGCTGTTCTGATGTCCGCAGTACGGTGTGAGCAGCAGTGGTGGAATCTGTGAGCCCATCGCCATCCCTGTGTGCCAGGGTTTGTCCTACAAACAGACCATCGTTCCAAATCTCCTAGGTCATACAAGCCAAAGAGAAGCAGTCTCCAAGATGTCCTTTTTTAACTCCCTGGTGCAGACAGTGTGCTCCACAGATATCCGCCTGTTCCTGTGCAGAGTTTACGCCCCAGAGTGCAACCAAGGAAACGTCCAGGTGCCCTGCAGGTCTTTTTGTGAAAAAGCTAAACGGGATTGTGAAGGTTTAATGAAAAGCTTTGGAGTGTCCTGGCCTGAAGAACTGCAGTGTAACTCATTCCCACAAGACATGTGCATTTCTGTAAGTACGAGACATTCAGAACAATAAAAATTAAGTTGTTCATTTTTATTCTCAACAAATTTTGATCTTTTTCTTTCTTTTTTTGTTTCTATCACAGGAGGACAAAAGATCAGAGGTAAGTCAGATCAAACTTATTAAAGAAGAACATTTTAATGGAGAAATAATGATAATAAAAATGCATTGTAGCGCTTTTCCGGACACTCAAAGACACTTCACACATATACATTATTCATTCACTCCATACCAGGTACTGGTAAGCTACTGTTGTAGCCACAGCTGCCCTGGTGAAAACTGACAGAAGTGAGGCTGCCATTTTTGCGCCATCGGCTCCTCTGACCATCACCAACCAATCACACACACACACACCATTCAGACTAGGCAGCATGGCTACACACAGAAACAATTTAATCTCAACGGCCGCCCTACTGTGGCACCCAGGGTCCCAGCGGTCTCCCATCCAAGTACTGCCCAGAACCAGCATGCTTAGCTTCTGAGGAAAACCTAGTAATAGCGCAGCACACAAATTTTTCAAGTGAGGGATGAATAGAGTATTTAAAAAAAAAACCCAAAGCAAATACATGTTAGATATTATACATTAGAAATCAAGGTTAAAGGGGGAGGCGGTGGCTCTGTGGTAGAGCGTTCGCTCACAGACCGGAAGTTTACCAGAAATTCGCAGGCTCGATTCCCACTGAGTTCACATCCAGGGTCCTTGGAGAAAACACCTAACCCCCTGTTTCTCCCACCATTGGTGCCGCCATGGCAGCCTGCTGTGGTGTAATGCAGCACATAAATTTTCCCATTGAAGTATCAATATACTACACAAAAAAAAATAATCAAGGTCTAAGAACTAATGTTAAACAACTAAAATGTGGATACAATGATGGATTTGAGTTCTGAGATTGTTTTACAAGAACGTCAGAAGGCATATCTGAGACATGTTTAGAATTCCTTTTCATGGGAAACTTCAAAAACTAACAGAACAGAATGACAGGCTGACATTTAAGAAATACCACAACACAAGTACACAATGAACAAAGATCAAGACAAACCTGTGGCTCGAAACAGAAAGAATTCTGATGAAAAGTAGGTGTGATTAGTTAGAATTTGAACAAGAAGCAGGAAGTGATCTGAACAAAACAACAGGGGCCGGGGGGGACTCAACACGTTGTAAAAGGATCTGCAGAGCTAGACATAGAAAAGAACATTGTGGGTTTTTTTTTTTTTACCAGTTAGAACAGAATACAAGTTTTGTGAAACAGTAATTTAATACACTGCAAAATGAAACTTTAGAACAGCAGCCTCCAGGGTGACTTCAAGTTCAGGTGTGAAAAAACAGAGCAGGGCTAAAAAGTTTTCATTAAGATTTTAATGTGACACCGGTTTTGATAATAATTCGATTTTAATGAATTTAAATCTGAAATCCCTTCTGATGATGTAATAAAAAGATATTTAAAATCAAAATGACAAGGTTTTTGATTTTCCTTGATTTAGCCCTAACTTTCACAAACCTCTGACCACGTTAGAGGTTTTGGAGATAAAGTCAGAGAGGCCAGACTGAGATGGTTTGGACATGTGCAGAGGAGAGAGAGAGTACATCAGAAGAGGGATGCTAGGTTTGAACCACCAGGAAAGAGGCCTAGAGGAAGACCAAAGAGAAGGTTCATGGATACAGTGAAGGAAGACATGAAGATAGTTGGTGTGACCGAAGAGGATGCAGGAGATAGGGTTAGATGGAAGAAACTGACTTGCTGTGAGGCCCCCTGAAGGGAAATGCCGAAAAGAGAAGAAGAAGCCTTAACTTTCCCAATGACAAGCCAGTTGCCGTCCAACATACAGATACACAATACTTCATTCATAATAAATATATTTATGAGTTCGGTAGCACTCTGGAGTCCAAGAATGAGCTCCAAAATAACTTCAGAACAGCTGCTAGGTGGTGTCGACTTGGATGGGGTGGAGCTGTAGCAGCAGCTTGGTGGAACAGCTTCTTGGTGGAACAGCCAGAATATATAGAAAGTTATTATTTTCCTATATGTGTGAAACTATATTTAATGATATTTCCTGTCACCTGCAGATGCTGACGGTTGAAGATGTCCTCGCGAGACTTAAATCTGGAGGTTATACTGTTCGTGGAAAATGTTAGTTTAATTGTTTCCCAAATGTTACCGTTTTTGTTAAACAAGAATGTTTCTTATTAATGATTGTACTTTTGGTTTTAAATGCAGCTGTAACTCTCAGAACGGCTCGACTGCTGCTGATTCTCATGGATGTATCCTTTATAACTTAACCTGATGATCCATATTATTTGTTTTTTCTCTGAAAAAAACTCTCATTAGAAAGTTCGTATACCTGTAACAAACTTTATTACCCTTCATTATTATAAGTTTAATTCATTTGATTATGTTTTATTGGTACAAACGAATGCTAACAGTGTTAATTTGATGGTTTTTATGCTCTTTAATAAACGTTTCAGGCAGATAAAACGGGAGACCTGAACGCAGTGGAAATGTTTAAACTGGAGCATTACGTTTCTGTAATCCGGAGAGAATACGTGGAGAAATTTGAGAGCACCAATCCACCTGCTGTCACACAGACTCAAATGAAGCTGACATTCATTAATCACGGTATAATGAATTGAACTTTATCACCTGGAAATGTGTGCTCTTAAACCAAAATCACTGCACAATCTCAGTTTGATTATTAAGTGAATCACTGATTCATTAAAGTAGATTTTAACAGGTGAAGAAGAGTTTAACCAAAGATGTTACAACATATTCAAGACTTTATTTGAAGTACTTTTATCGCTCTACCTGCAGAATATTAACACAATGTCCCCTAAACTACTGAAGAGATTTAAAATGAACTAACCATGCTTACTCAGTACCAACTATAGATGAGCAGATAGAGTTTTCAGGGTCGTGCAACAAAATGTTCCATTCCGCCGTCCTCCGCTTATTCGGGGCTAGGTCGCAGGGGCAACAGCCTCAGACGGGAAGCCCAGGCTTCTCTCAACCCAGCTGCATCCTCCAGCTCACCCGGAAGGATCCAGAGTCGTCCCTGGCCTGCTGTGAGACATAGTCTCTCCAGCGGGTCTGGGGTCTGCCTCTTGGTCTGCTTGGGTAGGACGTCTCTGGAACACCTCACCATCGAGGTGCTCAGGAGGGATCCTGGCCACATCCTGACCTCCACCTCGTGGAGCCAGGCCCGAGGGTTGAGCATGAGAGCGAGCGGCTGGTGGCTGGGTTCTTACACATGAGGCCCGATAGGGCTCAGCCTGGGCCACCATTCCTGTGGGATCACCACCTGCAGGAAGGGCCATAGGGGTCGGGTGAAGATGGGGATGGGCACCAGCCAATGACAGGGACCTTGGTGGTCAGACCCTCGGCTGCATAAGCTAGCAACAAAAGGTCAGTCATCTTCTTATCCGTCTGTCCCTTTCGGGGTTGCGGTGGGTGCTGGAGCCCATCCCGGCCAATTTAAGGCGAAGGGCAAGGTACACCCCGAACAGGTCGCCAGTCTGTCGCGGGGCAACAAAAGGTCAAGGTCACAAATTCTTGTGAACCTGACATCATCCAAATGACTTAGTAAAGTTTGTAAAATATGAATGTGATTTATTTTTGTTACTTTATTCTTGTTGTTCTTGGTATTTTTTTATTATGTAGATTTTCACCTGGATGAAGAAACATTTGGAGCTCTTTGGTTTGAATACCACTCACAGGGTGGGATCGACTATGACAATTACATGGCGGTTCTAACGGTTCTTCACACCCTTAAAGGTAATTAAACCCACTGCACAGCTTAAATGGGTTTTTAGATGGTTAAATATGTTCTTCTTCCAGGTCGTTTCCAAAACCATCTTCAAAAATTACCATGTGACTGTGAGGTCGCCAGCTTCTCTTTCAACCAAGTAAGTTTATTCATTTTTCTTAGAAGTTATATATTGTTATTTCTCTAAACTGAAATGTTTGACTTTATTTAGAAATCAATCGACTGATAATTACCATTAAAAAGCAAAATGAGACAGCACAGAAGACAAATGTTCATTTTCATTCCTTTACTTATTTAGCACAACTAATTAGCTACTGTGTTCTATTGAATCATATTTAGCTTGTCAGATACAGGGTACAGCCTGTACAGGTCACCAGTCTTTCGCAGAGTCAAATTACCAGTCAGGCATATATAAAATGGAGAAAATAGTTGTATAAATAGATCAAAACCATCAGTTTAATAGAAGTACCCCCTCCTCCAAAATAAAAAAATAAGGCCTGAGGTCAATTTAAAAAAAAAACAAAAAAAAAAAACAACTAATTAATTGTTTCATCTGCTGAACAGCCTATCCCTAAGAGAGTGGTAGGGTGATTTTGGAGCCTATCCTGGCTGATCATAGGCGAAAGGCGGGATACACCCTGAATATGTCGTCATGTCATCTGTTGGCTGGCGACATGCAGGGATGGGGTGACTATCAGGGGTGTGAATGCCTTTGGGCACTGTAATAATTAACTGTGGGGGTGCTGCTAGGGTAAGATTAGGGTAAGCCTAATGGACTTTGCAATCCAGCTGATCTCTCTATAATCTCTAGAGTGGTCTACTTACATTCTATTGTCCTCACCGAAACTAAACAACCAGTAAGACGCTCCCCGAGTGTTCACATGATAATAGCCCTCTGAATTGAAACTGCTTTCCCAAAGAGAGAATAGATTCTCGTTAAGAAGCTTCCATTTGGACTTCATTCAAAATGGGTACATTCATAATTAAAGGGAACTGATGTGGACAATAGATTTTATATATTATAATAGAATAATTTTTGTTGTAGTTTAACATTATCGACCAATAAGAAACACATTTGGAAAGATGATAAAAAAATTACTAATTGTGTGTTGATTATTTCTGTCAAGAAAGAAAGTCCGGACTCGTCTGTACGATTATGTAAATGTAATATGTAACAGTAATATATTGTCCTTTAGTGGTAATACATAGATTACATGGTACATACATGGTTGTAATACACACACGCACACATATACACATGTAAAAGTAATAGTTCTGTATTGCCTGTAATAGAACCCATCCCTGGTGACATATCTTTAGAGATCTACAACATGTCTTGACAAACCCTAAAAACTAAATAAGAAGCAAAAAGGGGCAAAAATAAAGTCCAGAACTTTCATGAATATAAAAATGCAGAATAAGAATCAAACAGCTGGCCAGGATATTCTTCATTCATGATGAATTATTGCTCTTGTAAAGACGTTTTGCATATTGCTATCTCTAATAGTGTTAAAATATTTTACTCCTGATAAAATTAATCAATGCATCAAATGAAATTAATGCGATTAAATTGATTGAATGACTCATTGCGTTGATGTGATAATGTTCCTTTTAAAAACTAAAACAAATTTTCAGATGAGTTTTAAGATGTATGTTTGGTAAAATATTTGAATAAAAGTTCAATTCAATAAAATTTTCAATTTTAGATCTAAATTAATTTTTTTTTTCATGAAGAGCATTTTAAGCTAAATTAATAAATCAATAATTAAAGTTGAAATATTACTGCTATTTTAATATTTCATAAATAATGTGTCTGCAGTTAATTGTTTTTCCCTCTTTTCTAGTTTATGAAGTCAGCCATAATCTGACTTGCAGCTCTGCTGAAGAACCACATGAAGACATAAAACTGCACCTTTGCAAAGAGCTGTTTTTTTTTTTTTTTAATGATTGTACTTTTTTTTTTCCACTATTTTTGTTAGTTGAGTTTAAATAAGCAACAGAATTGTAGTGATTTGAAGTAAATGATCTTTAAAAATATAAATGCATGTGTTTTTAAATATAAATGCATATAATATTTGGGGGAAAATGGTTAAGAATATTGTTGTGCTTAAAATGTAGTAATTACTGTGATCACTTTGTAAAACATTATCTTTTGCATATGTTTATGTATATAAATAGCAGAATGTTTTTTTTTTACTTGAGTTTTCAATTTTGTTTGACTTTTCTTTTTTAAAGAATAAATGGAGAACTCTTCTCAAATTACAAAAATTGTGGTTTTGTTTTTGTTGCCTTCAAACTGAAAGCAAAGCAAAAATACATTTTTAAAACAATTTCTTTTAGATTCTTGCACAGAAGGTTGAAAGATATCTACGTCCAATCAAACATTGTTCATGTTAAACCACAAAATATAATGTAATTATTAAAAAATAAAACCATTTCTTTCTGAAACGGTTGAAACATGAGGTTAGGACAAACAAGATACTCAACGTCACACATGAATAACCAACTTAACTTTTAATCAAATCACATTTCAAACATGTCAAACTGAACCAATAACAATTTTTAAAATTTATTTAGGTTTCGTAAGATATTTTTTTAAATTTGACATTTAAAAAATATCTTGGGAATCTGTTGCAACAACATTTGCCTTGATTTGCTACATGATTTTAATACTTTTGACAAATCGTTCCATAAAGCAACTTCGTGGCTCGAGATGCACATTGATTTTTAATGTTATTCTAATTTTAGCTTAATATATATTTTTTTCTCTTCTGAAGCTATATACATTCTAAGTATCTCTATCCTAAAACCAATTCTTTACATTTGTAGGAAGAGTATTTGTTGATGCCCTGAACATTATCTGAGCCGTTTTAAAGTTTATCAAGTCATGCAATTTCAAACCAGCTTTTTGACAAAAAGTGGGTATCTGTGATTGTTATAATAAACTTTGTGAACAATTCCGAAAGCTTTTTTCTGCAATTAGGGGAGTAAATTAGACTTTAACAATTTCCCCACACTTGATACACCACATATTAAATTATATTTTGTATACTATAGTTTGCTTTTCTTTTATTTAGCCTTTTACTATATTTTTAATTTAAAGAACAAAAAAAGTGTTCATAAACATACAAAAACATTATAACTTTCTGTCTTGAAAACATCTTATAACTGTTTCATCTACAGTATGTGTAACAAAAACATTTGTCTACATGTTATAATAGTTTTCACAGTACAGTAGTATGCTAAATTTAAATCCAAATGAAAAAGTAAAATGATAGATAAACATGATTTACTTTGTCATAAAATCAACCAAATCAAACAGTGAGGCTCGATCCCCATTTTTTGGGGGATTTTCCAGTTTTCCAGAAATAAAACATTTAACACCACAGATCAGTTTTATTGGATGTCTGTTTTGTTGTTGGAGGTAGCTGTTTAACTTCTGCTGAGAATGTTGGAAATTTTCCGAAGTTCTTCCACTTGCAGTTTTTCTGGGGTTTTTTTTCTCGTCGAACAAACGGTTGCTACTTCCCCAACTGATATACAGTATGTCTTTGTTCTTTAGTCAACCTACAGAATTTTTCCTCTGTAGGTTTTAAATGTTGTTGTGTCCCAATTCAGCCTTCATTATTAAAACAGAAATTCCAAACTTGGAATTAGTTTTCCAGCCTAACACAACAGCAGTGATGACTCATCCGTCCTGATCCTACATGCAGGGTACAATGGTTCAGTAAAAGTACTCTGGAAGGTCTTCAGGTGCTTTACCATGCCAGAGAAGACCCTGAAGAAAGAGAGTCCCTTCATCATACTGCAAGTAGACCCCCACTGTTTTGGAATGGCTCTTTATAGATTAATTTTTATAGGTTTTCTTTGGGTTTGGTTGTCTTTTTGGAGGCAGTCCTTGTTGTTGTTTTGTTTCAACTTGCTCAGAATGTTAAAACTATTTCCTGATTGTTTCCTGGTTTCGAAGGAGTTTTTCTGGTTTTTCTTCTTATGAACAAACAGTTGGTGCTTTGTTGTCTGATTGATGTGTCTTTCTTATCTGTACAGTATTCTTCTGTTGGTTTTAAATGTTGTTTTAACATAGCTGTAGGCCTCTACCGTTAATACAGAAATTCCAAACTGGGATTCAGTTTTCCAGCCTAACACAACTGCAGTGATGACTTATCAGTCATGATCCTAAATGCAGGGTACAATGGTTCAGTGAAAGTAGCCTGGAAGGTCTTCAGGTGCTTTACCATGCCAGAGCAGACCCTGAATAAGGATAGAGTCCCTCCATCATAGTCCAAATAGACCCCCACTCTTTTGGAAGAACCTCCATAGACATGTGTTTCTTCATTATTGTGCAACGCAGAGTGACCCTTCTCAGAGCAAAGCAGACTCCAGGAATGGTCATTTTTTCCGAGGCAGCGGTCGTCAGCATCTCCCTTTCTTCTGATTCCCTTGTAGGTCATCGCTATGTGAACATGCCCTGTCCACTCCACTTCCCAGTAACTTCGGCCAGTTAAACCAGTGGTACCTAACACCTGTTCCCAGTGGTCAAACCTTTCAGGATGATCTGGATTTTGCATTTTATCTTTTTGCATGGTCACTCTTCTGTTGTCATCAGACAGGAGGAGGTTTTTATTTGCTGTGTTGGGATCCAGAACAACCTCGCAGGCATCTGGTAAAGACAAAAAATAATAATATTCTTAAAGAAATTTACAATTGAGTCATGAGTCATAATACTTTTAGGTTTAAAACTTTTTGGATGGATGAAGAAAAAGCGCTCTATTTTTATAACTAAACAGATTAGGCTTGGTGACCGAAAGAATGAGATCGCGGGTACAAGCGGCCGAAATGAGCTTCCTCCGCAGGGTGGCTGGGCTCTCACTCAAACATCTGGTGAGGAGCTCTGCCATCGGGGAGGAGCTCGGTGTTGAGCCGCTCCTCCAGGTCGAGAAAAGCCAGATGGGGTGGTTTGGGCATCTGATCATGATGCCCCCAAGTGCCTCGCTGGTGAGGTGTTTCGAACGCAACCCACCGGGAAGAGACCAAGAGGCAAACCCCAGACCTGCTGGAGAGACTATGTCTCACAGCTGGCCGCGGAACATCTTGGGATCCTTCCACGTGAGCTAGAGGATGCAGCCGGGGAGAGAGAGGCCTGGGCTGCCCGCTTGAGGCTGTTGCCCCCGCGACCCGACCCCGGAACAAGCGGAAGATGATGGAACGGAACAGATTAGGCTCCATATGGTCACAGTTTCACATTATTACTTACATAGTAATTGTGACTCACAAGCAACACCTGTTCTCTGTTGTGGTCCTTCCACCTCCCAAGGACAGCCAGTAGTTACTTTTCTCATTGATGAGTTGGTAACACTTCAGAAAGTTGACCAACAGTTGTAAGCAGCTAGCGATTATAGCGGCTACAAACCAAATCATTAAACGACAACATGGCTGAGGGGAAACGAGCCAAGAATTACCATTTTCACCCTGAGTGGGAGCAAGATTATTTTTTGTGTTCATTCAAACTCAAAACCTTTTTGTTTTATTTGCAATGCAACGATGGCATTGACAAAGAAACTAATTTTGGAGCGGCATTTCACATCAGACACAGGAACCATGAGAGAGATTTTTCTGCAAAAACACTTTAATGCGCCTAAAAAAGTGAGTGAGTTCAAAGTACAGCTGGCAGCGCGGCAGTCAGTTTTCACAAAACAGAAGACACAGAGTAAGGCTGCAACTATTGCTTTGTATTGGGTCAGTCACATCCTTGCCCAACATAACAAGCCATTCAAAGAGGGTAGTATTGTGAGGGAAGCCTTTCTCACGGCTGCGGATAGCCTTTTTGATCAGTTTAAAAATAAAACCAAGATCATTTACGTCATTATAGGACTGCAACGAGAGTTGCTATAATGGCATCAATGATGGAGAGAGAGTGCAATACTGCGACAAATCAATGTTAGGAAATGGCTGTATATCCGGAGGAACTACTCTAGACTTATATTTGTTTTAATACAGGCTGGAAATATCTGTGGCGGTTTGCAATGTTGCCGCGGAACAGGGAGATATCAAGAGGTTTGCTACGTGAAAAGTAGATCTTGGGACAAAAAGGTTGGGCACCCCTATTCTAAAGGTTAATGAGATGCAAATTAGACTAACGCTATTGGCTGTTATTATAAAAGAATCATTTGCCTAGAAATTTAGAAAATAATGTGAAAAGTTTAGCAAAAATAAACTTTTCTAGATTTTGTGTCTGTATTTGTTTTAATATGTGAGATTGTTCTCACTTTTCAATGCACTGACAGTTGTAGCAAAAGAGGGTGTTCTTACACTTTGAGAGTCCAGGTTTCAGAAATTGTAATCCACTCGGCTCCACCCTGGAATAAAATGTCAAAGACAAACTATTATTACATATTAACCAGATACATAATAAACGTAATTGTTTATCATGTAGGTATTCCCCCATATTTCAACACCATAAGTGAGATATGGAAGAACCATATCTCACTTATGGTGTTGAAATAAGAGAGAGATATGGTTCTTCCATATCTCACTTATGGTGTTGAAATATGGGGGAATACCTATCAGACCACACTATCACCCTTAACTGTCTTACAGAAAAAAGCACTACGAATTATACATAAAGTTGGTTTTTTGGATCATACTCACAACCTATTTGCACATTCTAAACTCTTAAAATTTAAAGACCTTTCCCAGTACTACTCAGCAATCACAATGTTTAAAGCATACCACAAACTACTGCCAAAAAATTTACAAAGTCTATTTAATCTGAATGAAAAATCACATAACCTGAGAGTAATAGGAGACTTTAAACTGCCCAAAGTGAGAACCACTAAAATAAGCTTTTGCATGTCTGTACGTGGTGTAAAACTCTGGAATAGTCTCGAAAAATCCTCCAAGCAATATCAAAATGTAAATACGTTCAAACTAAACTACAAACATATGATTTGGTCACAGTATATGGAATGTCTAATGTAATTATATCACTGTCTTCTGTTGGAGTGTTTTTTGTTTGTTTGTTTGTTTTTTTTGTGTGTGTTTTTCTTTTGTTTTTTTTTTTGTTTTGTTTTTTTTTATTGTGTTGGTGTGGGTAACCAGGTCCGTATCCTTCCATTTTCAGTAATCGTCTTAAGGTTGAAACAATATAAAATGAATTATTTATTGTAAATATGTATCATAGAGCACTGGGCGTGGGGTTAAATAAGTTTTCTTCCCCCCACTCCTTCTTGGACACTAGAAACTTTGATTTGTGCACTTGTTATACCTTCTTATTATTTCTATTGAGTTGCTGTACAAAAAAATGTTTATGTTGATTTGAGAACATGCTACCTTGTCCAAGATAAATAATAAAAAAAAAAAAAAAATTGTATGAAACTACTATACTTGAGCGTGTTTAATGCACAGCTTGGATCCTCGACTAAATCCCAGAGATGCTGCTTCTCAGATTTTTCCAGATGATTGTAGCTCAGGTCCAATGTTTTCAGAGTAGACGGGTTTGTCCTGAGCGTTGATACAAGCTTGGAACAGCTTATGGATGTGATGAGACAACCTGAAAGTCTAAATATGAAATAAAAAAATCATCACTATGGTTTGTTGACCAAATCTGAGCATCTCAATCACAATTTGACAATACTTAAACTTACTACACCATATTTACATTATTTTTGTAAATGAGTTGGCCTTGAAACAAGACCACTCCATGTAATATATTTATTGAAAATCCCGTATTTTTGTATTTTATTTAATTCAATTCAATTCAATTTTATTTGTATAGCCCAAAATCACAGTTTGTCCGTCTCAATGGGCTTCACAAGAATTTGGATAAACTATTTCAGAAGCCAGCAAACAAATTTTAATTGTTTTTGTTGTTGCAATGACAATAATGCTCATTAAGTCCTTAAGCAAATATTTATAATGTATAGAGATTTTAAAAATCTAAATGTAGAAAGCCTGCATCAAGCATAAATTTGTTGTGTTCGGACATACAGTATCTTGATCTCAAAGTTTCATATAAACTGAAGGCCTCTGACCTGAGAGCTTCCACTGTACACTTTTGGTCCTGCAGCATTTCACACAGCACATTCAGACCTGAATCTCCAAGATCATTGTTGCTCAGATCTATTTCCTTCAGATTGAAGCATGGAGATTCCATAGAAGCTTTTCGCAAAACATCACAACCCTTCTCTTTCAAATTACAGCAACTTAACCTGGAACAATAATACAAAATTTCAAGATGAACTGGATTTTTATTGATTTTGATTTGTGCAAAAAAATTTCTGACTTACATTGCTTTAGTTGATGTTAAAATCTTTATCTGGTTTCAGTAGCCGCAGCATCTTTTTCAGCTCTTTCTTCACAAAAGTAATAATTTCCTTTTTTAAGATGCTACAGTAATAGAAAAATAATAAATGAATTTTTTTTTTTTATTTATTTATTTCGGTCACAGTACAACCTCATATCAATGAAATAAAGAAAACAACCATATTCCAGCAAAGGACCGAAAAGGTAACGGCTGAAGCAAACGCTTATTACGCCGACCCTTTTTTTTTTTTTTTTTTTTATGTCATAATAAAAGCAAAAAGACATAAGTAAATACTAAGTCATCATAATTGTTATAACACATAACATAATAATATCATAATACATCATAACATAATCATAACACATCATAACATATAACATAATCATAACACATATTCGTAACACATAACATAATCATAACACATCATAATTGTTTACTTTTTATAGAAGCTTGAATTTAACCATCAAGACTTGCATATTTTTTAAGTATTAATAACTTAAATTTCTTTTTTAAACATAAAAGATTTAAACACAATTTAAGTTCATCATTACAATTATTCCAAAGATCCACACCTTTAATAGAAATACAGAATTTTTTAACATTTGTTCTAAATTTATTTTTAATGAACACATCATTTCCTCTTAGTTCGTATGGACTTTTCCTAATAATAAACATATTTTGTAGAGAGTTTGACATCATGTTTTTTTTTATCTTAAACATAAATTTTAAAGTGTGTAATTCCACTAAATCATAGAACTTTAATGTTTTTAAATTTATAAATAGATTATTGGTAGGTTGATTATAAGATGAGAATGTTATTGCTCGTATTGCTTTTTTTTGTAAAATATAAATTGGTTTTGTGTTAGTTTTGTACGTATTTCCCCAAATCTCGATACAATAAGTTATATATGGAAGTACTAATGTATTATATAACATAAACAAACTTTTTTTATTTAGGACAAATCTGAATTTATAAATGATTGCTATTACTTTAGACAGTTTATTTTTTGTATAATTTATGTGTGATTTCCAGCTTAATTTGTGATCTATAATCATTCCAAGGAACTTACTGTCGTAAGCTCGTTCCAATGGGGTGTTATTAAGCATAATTTGAATTTGTTTAGGTACTTTTAATTTTGTAAATACTATAAATTTCGTTTTTTCAATATTTAATGATAATTTATTTATGTCAAACCATATTTTTATTTTACTCAATTCTCTTTCAACTGATTGTATCATTTGGTTCAGGTCTTTTCCTGAAAAGTAAAGAGTAGTGTCGTCTGCAAACAGTACATAATTTATTAGTTTGGATGTGTAACACAAATCATTGATGTACAGGATAAAGAGTTTAGGCCCCAGCGTTGAGCCTTGTGGAATTCCACATATGACTTTTAATACATCAGATTTTTCCTCCTTTATTTGTACATATTGATATCTATTTTCTAAGTAGCTCTGAAATCAACCATTGTCGTAAAAATATAAAAAACTCACAGTTAACTTTCGTAAAAAATGCCATATTCTAACATATACGACGTAGCCTTAAGTTTTCCTCACAATTTCAAAGAATTACAAAAAGAATTTTTATGTGTATAAAATTAAGCACTGAGTATTGCAACTGTTTAGCATAAAAACAAGAGATATACAAGAAAAAATTATTCATTACAGCTTTTAAATTGACTTCGTGAGTGGTTTGTATACACGTTGTGTCTTGTTTACCAAGTTACCAACCTGAAATATGTCATGTACATCTCTTTGAAAACCAGTGGATCCCTCCTGTTTCACTGGCCAGTCAACTCTGTGAAGAAAACATTGTATGACACTGTCAATTACTGTTTACAGTTTGTTTTTTCTAAGAAAAAGTTTTATTTTCTTTGTTTCATTCCGTGGAAGGCAGTGCATGTGTGTCTATGATCATGTTTGTTAAACAAAAAAGTTTGAACTCTAAATATATGCTGACTTACTGTGGTAAAGACTCTTTGAAAGTAGCGAGAGGATGCATGGAATTGTCACTCTTGAAAGACATCACACTGGGTGAAAGAGAACTTGTCGAGTCTTGCTGATTCCTGAAAGTATTCATGGATTAGTAAAGATCAGAGGAAAAAAAATGATGATAGAGCATTTGAAATAGGAGGGGGTGCGAGGGGATAGCTCAGTGGTAGAATGCCCGTCTTTAGACCGAAGAGTTGCTTGTTCGATTTCCAATTAGCTCATCCTTAAGTGTCCATGGTGAAGACACCCAGCCCCCAGATTCTCCCCCCATTGGTGCCATTATGGCTGAATGATGTGGTGTAATGCAGCACAAGTAATTTCCCCACGAGGAATGAATGAAGTCTTATTATTATTAAATCTTCCTCCCCTTATTCATGTGAAAAAAACGTAACCAATTTTTTGTGCACCACATGTCACTACTGTGAACCCCTCGCCCGGCCCAGAGGGAGCCCTGGATGTTCCTCATCACCCTGATTAGGGACACCTGAGATTTATTCCTGATACCACACATCTGTGGACCCTGCCAACTATTTAAGCGCAATCATTCCGGATTTCCATGTCGGGTCATCCCTGGTTGCCTGACCATGTTTGTACACTGTTATTATTTGAACTTTTGAAATCTTGAGTTAATCCTGTACCCTTTGCTTTACAGACTTACCCGAATTGTGTTAATAAACTTTGTTTGATGTCCTGCAATTGGGTCATTCTACATCCCAAAACCCTTACAATCACAAGTATAAAGCTACTCTATGTGTTACTTGTTAAATTAATCATTTACTCTGATCTCAGCCAGTTAGAAATTGGTCATCTTAGTTCTTAAGCACATAAACTTTGTCACCAAGGCTAGTTTGTCATTTTGGGCTGACGAGTCAAATTTTGCACATCTGTTGTCATGGCTTGTAAAAGAGCCTCTCAAATAAATTGCTCATGAAATTAATGTTGATACATTCCCATCAAAACTCTAACCTTATTGAAAAAAAAGAGCTTTATTTCACAAACAATATTTGTAGATTACTTCACTGACGTAAAACGTATGTCAAAGTTTTTCCAATTTTGATAAGTGGTTCGCAAATTTAGATAGAGTTCATCGAAAGATTTGAGTGAAAATATTGTATGACTTACATTGGTAAAGACTCTTTAAATGTAGCGAGTGGATGCATAGAATTGTCACTTTTGAAAGAAACAACAGTTGGCGAAGGAGAACTTGGCCTCTCTTGTGGAGTTCTAATGGAAATTTTACAAAAGCAAAAAAAAAAAAAAAAAATCAGGGACAATGTCCAACATTTTGACATCAATAAGTCAGCTGAAAAGTAGCTTAAATTAAAATACCACACTTTTTCTGTAAATACAACCTGGAAGAAAGTTGGATTAGAGTTTTAACTTGCTGATAAGATATGGTATTTATGATATGAAAAATTTATATAATCAAAATATTACAACAAGTTTTCTGTACAAACTGTTACAACTTCAAGCACTATCTGATACACTTTGATTTTTTTCATCAAAAATATTTTGATGAAAAAAATATTTTGATGAAAAAAATATTTTTGATGAAAAAAATATTTTTGATGAATTTTTTTTTTTCTTACCAATAAGTAATTTCTGAGTAAAAGAAAAGAACAGAGAATTAAAGATGCGTATTAGAAATTGAGCAAGTAAACAGTTAAAATGAAGAGAGGAATAGAGGAGTGTTATAAATGTATAGTAAAGGAGAAGATGCAGCAGACAGGGTTGCATGGAAGAAACTGACTTGCTGAGGCAACCCTTGAAGGGAAATGCCAAAAGAAGAAGTAGTAAAGGAGAACTTAAAGGTGTGTGAAGAAAGAGTTACTTGGAAGAAACTGATTAGAGGAGCGGAAGAACTGGTCATGCTTTTAGAAAACAGAAACAGTACATTTAAATATGAAATAAAAAATTCAATCATGGCGGCACGGTGGTGCAGTGAGTAACACAGTGGCCTCACAGCAAGAACGCCATGGGTTCAAGTCCTGGGCGGGGATGTGGCTTGGAACACTGGCCTTTCTGTGTGGAGTTTGCACGTTCTCCCTGTGTATGAGTTTTTTCTGGGTACTCCGGTTTCCATCCACCCTCCAAAAAACATGCATGTTAGGTTGATTGGCTGGTGCCAAATTGCCCCTAGGGATATGTGTGTGGCCCTGCAACAGACTGGCATCCCATTCGCAGCATACCCTGTCCCTTGCCTTGAATCAGGCAGGATGGGCTCCGGCACCCCCCGCAACCGCGCAAGTGACAGAGTGACTGATTGACTGAAATTCAATCATGCTCAGCTTCTCTCAAACCGACCTAGTAGATTTCAAAGGATTTTAGCAGATTTTTTATATCTGATTTTTCCAACAAACTTCTCTGGAATTTGCATTTCCTGGTAACCTTGCTAACAGGTGTTTGGTGTCGTTTCTCACTTCGCCAGACTTTACTTCATTCACCTACGAACATTATACAGGCTAGATAAGAGTATGCTTTTCTAATGAGGTATTTTGCTGTTTGTTCACAAGACATCTGCTCAGATTGCCTTTGCTGTGCTTAATTATTTAGAAGTTATTATTTAGAAGTTTAAAATTGACAAGGATTTTTTTTATGTGTCTATTACCATTACACAACCTAATTTAGCTCTTTGTTTTGTAACCAGGTATCTCATTGCTTGTTTTGATGATGTCTGATCAGAAAGAATTTTGTTTGCCAGACTCATTGCTCAGAAGTTATATTCCGCATTTGTTACAAAAAATGTTTAGCATGTTTTGGTATTAACGTCATGCACTTCTCACAGACATATTCTCGAGAAGTCAGTGTATTAGAATATTTGATGAAGAAAGAAAGAAAACTCAGTATAGAATTAGGGTAAAATTTATAATATTCACAGTTCAAACTCACATAAATCAAACCATTTAAGCTATAAAAATATGCTGACTCACTTTGATTCTGTCTCTTTAAAAACAGCAAGAGGATGCATGGAGTTGTCACTCTTCAATGACATCACGGTGGGTGAAGGAGAGCTTGACCTCTCTTGCTCACTAACAGACAAAAACAAAGTCAGATGATTAAACAATATAAAATTCACCATTCTACCAAATTTTCCGTCATATAATTTTTGTGGAAATATCAGAAACATAATAATCTCACCTTTTGGTTGTTGTGATGTTGGATTTGTTTCTCAACGACAAACTGTGACGTGAGGAGGGATTTTCCTCGTCTTTCCCCTCACACTGACTCATGGTTGTTACTGTGAAGAAAACAACAAGCACCACGACATCAGGAACACATTCCTGATTATAACGCCATGTCCATTAAACTCTTCTGCTTGAAGATTTTATGATATGATACACTAAAGTAGAATCCAACTTTGATTCAAAACAGAAACAAAGTAGTCTGTCTCTAAGATATGCGTATACAGTACGTAACAGATCTTCATTACTAAACACGCACATGATTTTGAGCAATACATTTTATTCTTTTGCATTTTAAATTACTAATACTGTATATCTTATCAATTAAGGCAGTTGATATTTGACTTTCATTAATACTTGAACTTGATCAAAAAAAGAGCAGAAACATTGATTGTTAAGTTTTACGAATTAAAGATTAAACTTTGCACGTAAATAGATAAATCTTTATCTCAATGTTCATCCACTTAAACTGCTCCGAATTTGGTTTGACAAAAATACGTTATCGCCTAACATATCAAAAACGACAGTAATACGAAACTTAAAAAAATGATCAATTTAAACAGAAAGTGTAGATGATATCATGTCTTAGGGGTTATAATTTATTCCAGAGAAACAGAGAAACAATCTACAATTTATATGGAGACAAAAAACACAAAAACTCATTGGATTATGTACAAAACTGGAAATCTATTTAGTTATAAAACTTCCTTCTTAAATATTAGTTTTCTTTTCATGACATTTTATTAATTTTTTTCACAAGCAATTTTCCGTTCCGTTCCGACATCTTCCGCTTGTTCCGGGGTCGGATCGCAGGGGCAACAGCCTCAAACGGGCAGCCCAGGCCTCTCTCTCCCCGGCTGCATCGTCTAGGGGTCACCCGGAAGGATCCCCGGCCAGCTGTGAGACATAGTCTCTCCAGCAGGTCCGGGGTCTGCCCCTCACCAGCGAGGTGCTTGGGGGACATCCTGACCAGATGCCCGAACCACCCCATCTGGCTCCTCTCGACCTGGAGGAGGAGCGGCTCGACACCGAGCTCCTCCCGGACGGCAGAGCTCCTCACCCGATCTCTGAGTGAGAGCCCGGCCACCCTGCGGAGGAAGCTCATTTCGGCCGCTTGTACCCGCGATCTCATTCTTTCGGTCACCACCCACAGCTGGTGACCATGGTGAGGGTTGGAACGTAGATTGACTTGTAAATCGAGAACTTTGCTTTTCGGCTCAGCGCTCTCTTTACCACGACGGACCGATGCAGCGTCCTAGTTATTGCTGATGTCGCACCGATCCGCCTGTCGTTCTCCCGCTCCATCCTTCCCCCATTCGTGAACAAGACCCCTTTTCCGGACGAGGACCATGGTCTCGGATTTGGAGGTGCTAATTCCCATCCCGGCCGCTTCACACTCGGCAGCAAATCGATCCAGCGAGAGCTGGAGATCACGGTCCGATGAAACCAACAGAACCACAAGCAATTTTTGTATTATTTTATTTTAGAAAACCCTGGAAGATCAATACAGTATATTTTTATAATCTTGTGAGCTTTGAGGCAGAAGACATTGAACATTCTTTGACTTTTGTAAACAGAAATTAATAATTAGATATTTGAAAGGTTTGAGTAATGTAACCACTCAAAATATTGGTCACATATACAGACCTATAAAAAATTTAAAATGTCTTTTTCAGACCTTGTACAAATGGGGGTGTTTTGTACTTCAAAAAAAATGTTTTATTGTCCGGAAAAAATAAACTTGAAATTGAAAGCTTTAGATATATCTCAATATGTAAAACTTTATAAAAAATTTTTTATGTATATTTATTAAAAAAACTTTACTTAAAGGTATAGGAACAAACTTGAACTTTTTGACCACATAAATTATTTAGTTGTTAAGTCGCAAGTGATCAAATTTAAATAACTTACACGTTACGTATATAAAATAAAATATAAAGCTAAATAAAATATGATATTACAAGGTTTCCTCAAATTTTTTACATTTTTTTTTAAGAAAAACTTCAAATATTTTAAGAAATGACAGTAAAGTTTTTTTTGACAAAAGTGAAAAAAAATTCTGGCTGTTGTCACTAGAAAATGGTTAATCTAGCAACTGTTGAGAATAATAAATGATCAATAATAAAATATAAACTCAAGATGAACGTTGACATAGATTGACCATGACTTTAAGTAGTATATTATGGACATCAAAGGTGTGTACAAGCACAACAGAATGCAACGGATAATACATTTTATTTGAGTTAACTGAGAGAAAAAACCTTCTGTCAGCTCGTTTAATTCAATCAAATTATTAAAATATGTTGTTTACAAGAAATCATTTGCGGCCTTACCTTGTCTCCTTCTTCCGTCATAGAAGTGGCAGAAATAATCTGAGGCTCTGTGTCAGCTCAGAAAGAAACAAGAATATCCTGTTTGATCAGGCAGCAGTAGGCAGAGACGTGTTGCCATAAATGATAATTTACCCTTCAGAAGATTTATTCATCTTCAGACTGTGTTACTAAAACATAAAAAGGAAATCAAAAGCTGCCCTATGTTTTTATAATCCCTGAAGAGCAAGAAGCAAAAAGAATTGGATTAAATTAAAATTTTGATATTTCTCTGGGGCAGCACGGCGGGGCAATGGTTAGCACAGTGGCCTCACAGTAAAAAGGTTGAGGTTTGAATCTGATTTGGGATGGGCATAGATTACTGGCCTTGCTGTGTGAAGTTTGCATGGTTTGCATGTTCTCCCCGTGAATGGGGGGGTTTCCTCCGGGTACTCCGGTTCCCTCCCACCCTCCTAAAACATGCATGCTAGGTTGACTGATTGACTATAAAACTGCCCCTATTTCAATTATTAATTTTATTTATACAGCCCAAAAACTCAGAAAAAAGAGGAAAGTATAAACACAAATACACAGTTAGAAAACCAACTAACAAGTGCTAGCAAGACAATATCAGCACATTCCTGCCCTTAGACTCTCCTTCACGGTGAAGATAAACTCCTAAAAAACCCATCAGTGGGGGGAAAAAAAGAAACCTCATGGGGATCCACACAAAAGAGAGATCCCTCCCACAGGACATTTGTTTCAGGACATACACTTCTAATAATGAATATATTTTGTCTTGATTGTATAAAACTAGTTTTATAGTTTAGTTTTACACACCCTAGGGATGAGTGTGGATGGTTGTGTGTATGGCCCCAGAACACATTGGCAACCTGTTCAGGATGTAGCCTGCCTCTCCCCTCAAATCAGCTTGGATAGGCTCCGGCACTCCCTGCAATCCTGTCAGGGATTAGTTTTTCAGAAGTTAAAATGAAATATTTCTCCAATTGTTCAGATAAAACATTTATTGTTACAACAATAAAAAAAAGAAATAAATAGGTTTTATTGAAAAGAAACTTGAGAAAATTTAAAATGATGTAAAAACGCTCTAAATAATTTTACACAAAGACCCGTCAGCTTTTTCCAACATAGTTTTATTCCCAAAACTTACATAGAGGTTAAAATTTTACTTTTTGATCAGAAATATCTACACAATCTTTAAATTTTTTTTTAAAAAGTTACAGATTTGAAACATAAACAAATACAGAGACTAAGTGTTCTCATTTAAAAAGAGCATTTCAGAGAGAATAAATCTTTAAACGATCTGAAAAAAAAACTTTATGATTACACAATGTTAAAAAAATCTAGATGATCTAGTATCGACTGTTATTCTAGTTATTACAGTATAACAGTACAGTAACTACTCTTTCAATACAACAGCCAGAAAATCAGAAGCACACACATGGCTGCAATTAGTGTACACAAGTTACTTTCAATGAGAGAAAATTGGTGGGAAAATGATCTAATTAAACCCAAAATTTGATTCGCTGATACAATTTTTGAGCAATTTTTGAAGATTTCAGTTAAATTTAATTTACAGTACCATTTAAAATCTGGAGAAAATTGCTGGAGAAACAAACAAAAAACAAACAAAAAAAGAGCTGATTTAGCAGCTCATCATTTTGTTGAAAAATAGTAAAATATCTTTCTAAATAACAAGTTGGTAAAAAAAAAAAAAAAAAAAAAACCTCAGCTTTACAATACACATATATTATTGAGGATTGTGTAAAAAATGATCATTATCTTAAAAGCTCTCTTTATACTTGTGTTTCATAGATTTATAGGTTTTATAGGTTTTCTTCGGATTTGGTCGTCTGTTTGGAGACAGTCCTTGTGATTGTTTTGTTTCAACTTGTTGAGAATGTTAAAAATAATTTCCTGGTTCTTTCCTGGTTTCAAAACAGTTTTTCTGGTTTTTCTTCTTATGGACAAACAGTTGGTGCTTTGTTGTCTGATTGATGTGTCTTTCTTATCTGTACATCCGTATTCATCCGTTGGTTTTAAATGTTGTTTTAACATAACTGTGGGCCTCTACCGTTAATACACAAATTCCAAACTGGGATTCAGTTTTCCAGCCTAACACAACTGGAGTGATGACTTATCAGTCATGATCCTAAATGCAGGGTACAATGGTTCAGTGAACGTGGTCTGGAAGGTCTTCAGGTGCTTCACCATGCCAGAGGAAACCCTGAAGAAGGACAGAGTCCCTCCATCATAGTCCAAATAGACCCCCACTCTTTTGGAAGAACCTCCATAGACATGTGTTTCTTCATTATTGTGCAACGCAGAGTGACACTTCTCCGAGCAAAGCAGACTCCAGGAATGGTCATTTTTTCCAAGGCAGCGGTCATCAGCATCTCCCTTTCTTCTGATTCCCTTGTAGGTCATCGCTATGTGAACCTGCCCTGTCCACTCCACTTCCCAGTAACTTCGGCCAGTTAAACCAATGGTGCCTAACACCTGTTCCCATTGGTCAAACCTTTCAGGATGATCAGAATGCTGTATTTTATCCTTTTGCAAGGTCACTTTTTTGTTGTCATCAAACAGGAGGAGGTTTCTGTTTGCCGTGTTGAGATCCAGAACAACCTCGCAGGCATCTGGTAAAGACAAAAAATAATAATATTCTTAATGAAATTTACAATTGATTCATGAGTCATAATTTTTTTTAGACTAAAAACTTTTTTGGATAGATGAAGAATGCATTCTATTACTTTTATAATTAAACAGGGTAGCCTCCATATGGTCACAGTTTCACATTATTACTTACAAGGTAATTGTTTCTCACAAAGGTTAAAAAAATACACACTTTTTTCTTTGATCTTTTTGTTTTCTATCTTCTGATAGCTCCAGGGATGGCTTGGGCCTAGTGGGAATCAAACCAGGCTCTCCCAGTCAAAAGCGGGAAATACTACCACTAGGCCACCGCCTCCTGGGACCAATATAAGCTTTTTTAACAAATTGAATGATGGGTATTGCGTTCTATGGTCCTTTGGATATAAACATGCTCACAGCAGTGTAAAAAAACATTTTGTGAGGTAAAAAAAAGAGACAACTGGTGTCAAAAAGTTGTAAAAGGCCTTAAAAACCTCAAATACTGATAATCTTCTATTTATTTTCCAAAAACTTGGAATTGATTGGACTAGTAAGTGCATTGCGGCTGCGTACCGTGCACCTCTGCACTACTATCTTACAGTCCTCAGACTCGTCCTGCACTGCTCTAACATAATTTCATGTTGCTTCAGACTCATCCAACACCACGGTTCTTCTCTGGTGACCCTGACTTAAACTTCCCCTAGATTTACAAAAACACAATGCAGATCCCCATGGACGAAAATGGAGAACTGCACTGTTGCTCATAAATGCTCACTTCAGTCCTTAGTGTAGCTTTCACTACTCTTTCTCATCACTTTACTGCATGGTTTATCAGCCCTGTTCATCTGTAGTTCCAACAACTACACACATCTCTCTTGTTTTTCTTCTTCTTGTTTATCTTTGCTACTTCCTGATCCACAGCAGTAGTTCCACTCTAAAGATTAATGAGATGCACGGTATCGGGTGTTGTTATAAAAGAATTACTTGCTTAATAATTTAGAAAATAATGTGAAACATTTAGCCAAATATTTAGAATGAAGTTTTTCTAGATTTTTTGTCTATATTTGTTTTAATATGTGAGATTGTTCTCACTCTTCAATGCACTGACAGTTGTAGCAAAAGAGGGTGTTCTTACACTTTGAGAGTCCAGGTTTCAGAAACTGGGATCCACTCGGCTCCACCCTGAAATAAAAATGTCAAAAACAAAATATTAATGCATATTAACCAGATACATGATAAACATAATTGTATGAAACTACTGTACTTGAGCGTGTTTAATGCACAGCTTGGATCCTCGATTAAATCCCAGAGATGCTGCTTCTCAGATTTTTCCAGATGATTGTAGCTCAGGTCCAACTCTTTCAGAGTAGATGGGTTTTTCCTGAGAGTTGATACAAGCTTGGAACAGCTTATGGATGTGATGAGACAACCTGAAAGTCTAAATATGAAAGAAAAAAAATATCTCTATGGTTTGTTGCCCATGTCAGATCATTTCAATCACAATTTGACAATAATCAAACTTACTACATCATATTGACATTATTTTTGTAACTGAGTTGGCCCTAAATCAAGACATCTTTATGTAATATGTTTATTGAACTTTTTATGTTTTTGTAATTTAATTAATTTGGACTATTTGAGAAGCCAGCGAACAAATTTTGATTGTTTTTGTTGTTACAAGGACAATAATGCTCATTAAGTCCTTGAGCAAATATTTAAAATGCATAGAGATTTTAAAAATGTCTATGATTTTATCATTTTTATGATTTTTATGATTTATGAGAGAGCACTACGGATGCAGTATTTGCCTAGAGGATGCTGATAGAGAAGTACAGAGAAGGCCAGAGGGAGCTGCACTGTGTCTTCGTAGATCTAGAGAAAGCGTATGACAGGGTACCTAGAGAAGAACTATGGTATTGTATGAGGATGTCTGGTGTGACAGGGAAGTATGTTAGAGTGATGCAGGACATGTATGAGGGCTGTAAGACAGTGGTGAGGTGTGCTGTAGGTGAGACAGAGGAGTTCAGTTGTGGGGGTGGGACTGCACCAAGGATCTGCTCTGAGCCCTTTGCTCTTTGCTATGGTGATGAACAGGCTGACAGACGAGCTTAGACAGGAATCTCCATGGACAATAATGTTTGCAGATGACATTGTGATCTGTAGTGAGAGGAGGGAAGAGGTGGAGGAAAAGCTGGAGAGGTGGAGGTTTGCACTAGAAAGAAGAGGAATGAAGATTAGTCAGAGTAAAACAGAGTACATGTGTGTGAATGAGAGGGATCCAAATGGAAAAGTGAGTATACAGGGAGAAGAGATAAAGAAGGTGGAAGATTTTAAGTATCTAGGATCAACAGTCCAGAGCAATGGAGAGTGTGGAAAAGAGGTGAAGAAGCGTGTGCATGCAGGCTGGAAAGGGTGGAGAAAAATATCTGGTGTGATGTGTGATAGAAGAGTTTTAGCTAAAATGAAAGGGAAAGTGTACAAAACCGTGGTGAGATCAGCCATGCTGATTGGTCTAGAGACAGTGGCAATGAAGAAAAGACAGGAAACGGAGATGGAGGTAGCAGAGATGAAGATGCTGAGGATCTCTCTGGGAGTGATCAGAATGGATAAGATTAGAAATTAATGTTAGAGGTTTTGGAGATAAAGTCAGAGAGGCCAGACTGAGATGGTTTGGACATGTGCAAAGGGATGCTGGGTTTGGAACCACCAGGAAAGAGGACTAGAGGAAGACCAAAGAGGAGGTTCATGGATACAGTGAAGGAAGACATGGAGATAGCTGGTGTGACCGAAGAGGATGCAGCAGATAGGGTTAGATGGAAGAAACTGTCTCGCTGTGGCGACCCCTGAAGGGAAATGCCAAAAGAAGAAGAGATTTTAAAAAATCTAAAAGTAGAAAACCTTCATCAAGCATAAATTTGTTGTGTTCGGACATATTTTGATCTTAAAGTTTATATATCATATAAACTGAAGGCCCCTGACCTGAGAGTTTCGACTGTACACTTTTGGTCCTGCAACATTTCACACAGCACATTCAGACCAGAATCTCGCAGATCATTGTTGCTCAGATCTAATTCCTTCAAACTGAAGCACAAAGTTATCTTGAAACCTTTTAGCAGAGCATCACAACTCTTCTCTTTTAAATTACAGCAACTCAACCTGGAAATATAGTACAAAATTTTTAGATAAATTGTATTTTTATTGCGTCTGATTTGTGGAAATATTTTCTGACTTACATTGCTTTTGTTGATGTTAAAATCACTGGTAGAAGGTGATAAAAAGCCACGTCTGAGGCTAAAAACCTCTTCAGATCAAACTCATCTGAACTTTTTTCAGCAGACAAGAGGATAAAAACCATGGCTGACAACTGAACAGGAGACAGATTATTTGTGGAAAAATCCTCTGAATCCATCTGGTTTTGGATCTCCTCCACTAAAGAGCAGTCCTTCAGCTCATTCAGACAGTAGAATAGGTTTGTACGTTTCCCAATGCAGAGGTTCTCGCTGATTTTTGCTTTAATGTAGAAGACTGTTTTTTCATGAGAAGCACTTTCTATCTTAGTTACCAGTTCCTGACAGAGACTCTGGTTGATCTCCAATGACAGACCCAGGAGGAACCGCAGGAAGAGGTTGTAGTATCCATTGGGGCTGTTTATGGCCATGTCCACTGCACTCTGGTAGAAGCTTTCAGATGTGTCTCTTTGTGAATCAGATGTGGATGTTGAAGATGTTTCCTTTGACAGAAGATTGACTCCTGAATCGGCAAATGCCTGGTGAACATGAAGAGCAGCTAAGAACTCCTGAACAGTAAGATGAACAAAAGAGAACATTTTGCCCTGGTTGATTCCACTCTCTTCCACAAAGACCTGTGTGAACACTCCTGAATACACCGATGCTTCTGTGACATCAATGCCACACTCTTTCAGATCAGATTCATAGAAGTAGATGTTTCCTTTCAGAAGCTGTTCAAAGGCAAGTTTGGCCAAGGAAGCAATCATCTTCTTCGTCTCTGGACCAAAGCTGGGATCTGTCTCTGCTCTTTCATCAAACTTGACCTTCTTCACTCTACACTGAACTACCAGAAAGTGGATGTACATCTCAGTCAGGGTTTTGGGGAGCTCACCTTTCTCTAAAGTCTTAAAGACTTCCTCTAGAACTGTGGCTGAAATCCAGCAAAAAATGGGAATGTGGCACATGATGTGGAGACTTTGTGATGACTTGATGTGGGAGATGATACGTTCGGCCTGTTGTTCCTCTTTGATTTTCTTCTTGAAGTATTCTTCTTTTTGAGGGTCGTTGAACCCTCTCACTTCTGTCGCCAAATCAACACACTCAGAAGGAATTTGACTGGCAGCTGCAGGACGAGTGGTTATCCAGATGTGAGCAGAGGGAAGAAGGTTTCTCTTGAACAGGTTGATCAGGAGGACGTCTACTGATGCCGGCTCAGTAACATCTCTTACTGTCTCACTGCCGTCCATGTTCAGGTGAAGTCGGCACTCATCCAAACCATCAAAGATGAACAAAATCTTGAATTCTTCAAATGTCTTGATGTCTTTGGTTTCAGGAAAGAAATGATGAATAAGTTCTACTAAACTAAACTTTTTCTCTTTCTGTAGGTTCAGCTCTCTAAAGGAAAATGGGAACATGAGCTGTACGTCCTGGTTGGTTTTGCCATCTGCCCAGTCTAACGTCAACTTTCGTGTTAAGATTGTTTTCCCGATGCCAGCCACTCCTTTGGTCATCACAGTTATAACTGTCTTCTTTGTTTCAGGTGAAGGTTTAAATATGTCATCAACATTGATAGTTTTTTCTTGTATTTCTGGCTTTTTTAGCACTTTTTCAATCAGTCTGACTTCATGTCCACGGTTGACCATTGCATTGCTCTTTTCAGTGATGTAAAGTTCTGTGTAGATCTGATTCAGAAAAGCTGGATTTCCTGCTTTAGTAATTCCTTCAAATATTTGCTCATTCTTTTTCTTCAGATTTGATTTCAGTTGATGAAGACATGTAGTCATGGCAGTTTCTACAAAAATGAGTCACAAAGAATGAATTAAAATGATCGTCTCTTAAATTTGTGATTGCGCTTTAAAATGAAAGGGAATATTGTTTGGGCTGAAGCTATAAAACATTTCAGTGATGAATTGATCTTTTGATTCTTTTGGTTGATTAATTGGAAAAGATATACTTCATATGCTTTTTTCATATGCTTTTTTTTTAACCGCTATTTGGTTAAAAAAAAAAAAAGATGCACTCCGGAGGTTAAGAGAATTTTTCAAATGAAAGTTACACAAAGCTTCAAGGCACAAAAACAAATTCAATTAAGATTTTTTTTTAAATAAAATGACTGAATTTAGTTGAGGAATTGTATAATAATGCTTTGTACTTATAAGACTCAAAGACACTTCACATACGGATTATTCATTCACTCCATACTAGGTAATGGTAAGCTACTATTGTAGCCATAGCTGCCCTGACCATCACCAACCAATCACATCCACACCAGATCCAGACTAGGCAACATGGGTGAGGTGAATTAACATTGTGCCAACAAAGTGAAGGTAACATTAAATTCACAATCCTTTTCCCATCAGAAATACGGTTAGATCATTCTTTCCAGTAAACAGGGTGTCAGCCAGATCATCATACTCACTCTGGTCATACTTCATCTTCAGGCAAGCTTTCTTTATAGAACTAATATCTTCTTCCTCAGTATGCTGCAGAAATAAATAAATAAATACATTTTTACTTTCGTAAAAACAAAATCAGTGATCATTTTTGGGAAAATACCAATAAATTGGATAAAAACATTTCAACTCAAGTTTAAAAGACGTACTTAAAATTGAATGTGTCTAAAATTGTGCTAACATGCACATTATTGCCTAACATGCACAAGTGTTCCTCATACCTCAAATAATTTTATTCAGGTGTATCGATTACTTCCACTGCCTCGTATGTATAAAATTAAGCATGCATGGATACGGAATGTTTTTACAAACAGTTGGAAAATGGGTCACCCTATGGAGATCCCTGAATTACAGTGTGGGACTGGGATGGGATGATAGCAGTTCAGTGCAATGTTTTGCTGCTAGTTTTCCACAGTCGTGGAAGAAGAAGTCAGTTGAGACTGCTTTTAGATAGGCATCAGGCTAATCAGGTTAAGCAGGTGATTAGCATCATCACCTGTGTGCAAATATATACGTATATATGTGAAGTTTTGGCCTTTAATAGAAAGGTATTTACCTGTAATATCTCTTGCATATCTCTGGAACCCTCTTCTACTGTCTGGTCCACACTGTGAAGAAAACAGTACATTATTTTGACAAGTATAGTTTACAGTTCTCTCTTTTTTAATGGTTGTGTTTGTAGTGATGCACTGCTGTGCAATTATGAAGTGTGCCATTTGTCTTAATGTTCTTTTTGATGGTTTGGATATTAATATTATGAAAATGTTTGTTGACCAAAATACAGTATATGTTGACTTACTGTGGGGAAGAGTTTTTGAAAGTAGCAAGGGGATGCATGGAATTATCACTCTTGAAAGACATCACACTTGGTGAAAAAGAGCTTGCAGACTCTTGCTGACTCCTGAAAGGATTTATGAATTAATAAAGATCAGAGAAATTATGCTTTTTCAAAATAGCAGTGAAAAAGTTTTTATGCCTCCGCCCACAGAAGCACTCGTCGACCCGTTTGTGTTTCCATAACTCTTTAGTGAACGCAATATTTCCCAAACCGCTGAACCTACCCACAGTTACTCAGAACAGTACTTACTAAAACTGATCAAATTTGGCAGGGAGAGGCACATTGTTTAACACCATGCTATTGACTTAGTCAAGTATCACTCTCACTCTACAAAAAAACATTGTTTTAAGAACCGTATATGCAGTTTTCTTCATTGATTGCAAATTTAAATATACAGTATTTCACTGAGAGATTGGAGCAGATA
The DNA here is from genome assembly GCA_902685375.1 of Neostethus bicornis. Lineage (NCBI taxonomy): Eukaryota > Metazoa > Chordata > Actinopteri > Atheriniformes > Phallostethidae > Neostethus > Neostethus bicornis. Next base: position 14,309,005 of record LR738541.1, on the reverse strand, counting down.
CATGTCATGACTTACTTTGGTAAAGACTCTTTAAATGTGACAAGAGGATGCATGGAATTGTCACTTTTGAAAGAAGCAACAGTTGGTGAAGGAGAACTTGGCCTCTCATTCGGGTCACTGTAAGAAATGATACACCGGCAGAAATGAAAAACTTAATTTGAAAAGTAAATCATTCTGGCTGAGGTTAAGTTTTTAAGGTACAATTCTAGCAATAACAGACTACAACCATTTTTATTGCAGACGATACGCTTCATTTTGCTAATGCATTGCTTATGCATCGATTGAATTGATAGGTATAAAGATTTATTCAGATACAAATATAACAAAAAGGGTTTTTTTGGGGGGTCAAACCAGTGCTCCACCCATCTGAAACATCTAGACATATTAATGTATTTTAAAAAATGCATATGTATTAAAAATACATATTTGTAAATTCCTTTACAAAAAGTTGCTTTGTAATAAATGATTTTGTCTTGCAAAACATAACAGACTTACTTTGGTAAAGACTCTTTAAATGTGACAAGAGGATGCATGGAATTGTCACTTTTGAAAGAAGCAACAGTTGGTGAAGGAGAACTTGGCCTCTCATTTGGGTCCCTGTAAGAAATGATACACCGGCAGAAATGAAAAACTTAATTTGAAAAGTAAATCATTCTGGCTGAGGTTAAGTTTTTAAGGTATATTGTAGCAATAACAGACTACAACCATTTTTATTGCAGGCGATAGTGTTCATCTCTGCTTCATTTTGCTAATGCATTGCTTATGCATCGATTGAATTGATAGGTATAAAGATTTATTCAGATACAAATATAACAATAAGGGTTTTTTTGGGGGGCCAAACCAGTGCTCCACCCATCTGAAACATCTAGACATATTAATGTATTTTAAAAAATGCATATGTATTAAAAATACATATTCGTAAATTCCTTTACAAAAAGTTGCTTTGTAATAAATGCTTTTGTCTTGCAAAACATAACAGACTTACTTTGGTAAAGGCTCTTTAAATGTGACAAGAGGATGCATGGAATTGTCACTTTTGAAAGAAGCAACAGTTGGTGAAGGAGAACTTGGTCTATCATTTGGGTCCCTGTAAGAAATGATACACCGGCAAAAAATGAACAAACAAAATGTAAAAAGTAAGTCATCAAAGCAATTTCAGACTTCAACCATTGTTATTGCGGGCCATAATATTCATATCTACATCACTTTGCTTATGCATTGATGGAGTTATGGTGTTAAGATTTTTTCTGATGAAAAATACAGTAAGGTTTTTTTGGGGGGTCAAACCAGTGCACCACCCATCTAAAACATCTAGCCATAATAATGAACTTATTATAAGTATTATTAATGAAAATGCAGATGCATTAAAAATAAAAACATATTTGTAAAGCAATTATGTATGTGTGTGTGTGTGTGTACTATATCTATATACTAAAAAAAATATTTTTTAATGAATAATTTTGTCTTACAAAACATATTTGACTTACTGTGGAAAAGAATCTTTGAAAGTAACAAGAGGATGCATGGAATTGTCGCTCTTAAAAGAAACAACAGTTGGTGAAGGAGAACTTGATCTCTTTCGCTGGTTCCTTAAATTAATTACACAAAAAGTCGATTAAACGTAATATTTTGGTTTGCAGGGAAAGTTACATGAAGATTCCAGAGTAGATATTATTCTGTTAGTAACTGAGTCATGGTCGATATTTTCTCGACTTACCTTCACAAACTTGAACATGATACAAAAATAAAATCACAATTTTAAACACCAAACATGTTGAACTCCAAACATGGTGTATTTTCAGATGATTTTGGACTGAAAACATTCCAAGTTGTGTTTCATTTAGTTTGATTTCAGAAACTGATTATATTCTCACCTGCTGATTTTGAAGTTGGATTTATTTTCCAGCAACAAACTGTAATTTGAGGACGGATCATCCTCCTCTTTCTCTTCACACTGACTCATGGTGATAACTGTAAAAAACACAACAAATATTTTGTGTTAACAAACGTTTCTGATTACAGTGTTCTCCAAACTCCCCTGCTTCACTGTTTCCTGGTGTGACATCATTTGGAAGTTATCCAATTAAAACACAAAATTGTTTTTAAAAAACTTGTTTACCGACCTTGCATAACTTCCTGGTTCTTCTAAACTATTGCATGTTTAGGTCGGTTATTCAATAAGTGTATCTATTAAAAAGTTTTTAAAGATCCTTCTATACAATTGTACTTCTATACAAAACAAAATCCTACATGATTGTTTATTACTTAGTTATAAATGAGAAAACAATCAAACAATATTTTATACATAAGTAGTTCAGACATTTTTTTGTTGCTGTTGTCTTTGATAATTAAGTATTAAAAAATGATGAAATATGATACAGTTAAAAAGGAATCAAGTTCAAATAAAATCAAAATAGTGTCTTAAATAACGTAAAAAGATTTCACAAACAAAACAGTTTCTTACCTCGTTGGTTCGTTCGAGTTGTTCGTTCAAATGAAAAGTAGAAAAAAAAAGTCCCCTGGAACAAACATAAGAGAAAAAACTTGTTCAACCTGTTGGAAGGTTAGAAGGCGGGGACTTTTTTTTTAATCCCTTACACAATGCTTTCCTTTGTTGTAAATATAGACATAATTCTTTATTTAGTTTGATAAAACACAAACAAAAACAGAGAGTAAAACATTTTTATTCAGACAAAATAATAAAAAAAATACATTGATTTCAAATTAAAATAACTTTACTTTTCTCTGCTTAAGCCTCAAGATCAAATGTTTGTTGTTGAAGGATAAGGAGCTCTAGACTGAGTTTCATCAGAAACAATACCTAACATTTTAATGACAATATATCAGTATAGGTAGAGGTGGATAGAGTAGCAAAAAAAATTAATTAAGTAAGAGTACAGTTACTCCAAAATAAGTTTACTCAAGTAAAAGTAATAAGTAGACCTAAAAAATGTACTCAAGTAAGAGTAAAAAGTATGCGTTGAAAAAGCTACTTACTTTAAAAGTAACATTTGATTTATGTTTGTAGACATAAAAACATTAGTGATGCTTGCATTGTACTGTTAATTACTGTTAATATGGTTATTATACCAACAACCCTGGACACAGCTCAGATGAAAAGACGTTTTCACCTGCTATAGCAGTAACTTGTTTCCAAAATAACTTTTTTTGCGCCAAGTTTTGTTTTCTCCTACGATGGCGCATGGGTATGTCTGATAGGTCAGATGGAGTCATGTGACTGTGCTTACTACAACTGATTGGAGGAACGTTGTCTCCAGTCAACCACAGCAGGAAGCTCTCTTTAGAGAATACTTATATTGTACTGAAAACGTGTTAAAAGCAAGAAAAGTAAGGGGTCAACTTTTGCGCAATGTAACGAAGTAAGAGTAGTGTTATTTACTTATAAAGTTACTCAAGTAAAAGTAAAAGTACAAACTATTAAAAATACTCATAGAAGTACATTTGATTAAAAAAGTTACTCAAGTAAATGTAATGGAGTAAATGTAACGCGTTACTACCCACCTCTGAGTATAGGATTAAGTCTAAAAAGAGGACTTCTGGAAAGAAAAAGTTTGTTAGATTTAACTAAATGCACCAGTTTAACTTTTTTATATAGACTGTGAAGCAGATAGCGAAAACAGGCTCTTGTCTGAGGTTGATTTTAATCGTGCATCCATCAGTTCTACATCAAGCTACAGTCTTCTTCTCTGCTGTACATATACCAGACAGATACCATTAAATTTTGAATCGAGGACCTAAAAAAAGTCGTGTGAATGCAACAGATGTATGACAGGTGGTTCTCTGAACTAAAATACTGTACATAGCTTCATGTTTTGCAGGTGCAGTGGTTAGCACAGTGCTTTTACAGTAATAATGTTGGGGTTTGAATCTCGGAGCAGGAGCGAGGCTTAAAACATTGGTCTTTCTGTGTGGAGTTTGCATGCTCTCCTGTGTATGCATGGGAATTCTCCAGGAACTTCGGTTAGCTCCCGCCCTCCAAATCAGCATAAAAAATGGTTTATTAATCCATTATTAAATTTATTTTAAAAACATGCATGTTAGGTTAATTGGCTTCTATGAAATTGCCCCTAAGAGTGTGTACATGTGGATGGTTGTCGGTGTGTGCGGCCCCGCAACAGACTGGTTACCTATTCGAGGTGTACTCCGCCTCTCATTTGAAATAAGCTGGGATAGGTCCAGGCACCCCTGTGCCCCCAATTAAGGATAAGTGGTTCAGAAGCCAAAACATTTCTGTGTTTTCTTTGGAAAGTTGCTTTATCAGCAGGTGCAAGAAGAGAAAGCTGTCACACTGTGCAAAATGGTTCTTTAGTTTCATACTTGATTGCATAGATATCCATCTCCCACTTTGCAGCTCCTTTGTGTTCAAACTGCACGGATCAAAACTCTCTGAACAAGTTCCAGATCTTTTGTTATTCTCAGACATTCTTTTTTTTTATTTTCAGTTGTTAGTTCATAGCTTCCCCTGAAAAGTTGTTTTCAGCTTTAGTATGTACTGAGAGTGGAACTGGAAAATCTTGTTATCAAATGTAAGCAAATCCTAAATCAACTTTCAGTCTTGGCTAACATCTGAAGCAGTTTGTACAATTTGATTTGATTAACTTGTGCCACCTTGAGTTGGCTTTTTTCCGTAGAACCTTACTCACACTCAACAACATCCAATGAAGTTTTGCTGGCTTACTCCTGGGATTTTGTGAATGTCCATGATCTTAAAAAAAACCTCTGTACTTGATTGAAATCAAAATCAGATTCTTGATCATTTAATGACAGCTCAGGAACAGAACAGCTAAATAATTCCATTGGGTCTTTGCATTTGTTTGGCCTCTTTGATTTGAAATGGTAACACCTAGAGCTGATACGTTAACGTTACCACATCCATAATGATACATGTATATATTTCTTTAGTGCAATCAGAAAATATTCTATTGATCCTACACATGGGAAATTTGTATGTCACAGCAACAACTTTCTATCTTCTGAGTGAGTCGTTGTAGAGCCTGACAACGTAGGGAAAGAAAGACCTCCAGTATCGAGATGTTCTCGAGCGGAGCTGTCTGAGCCTCTTGAAGAAGGAGCTCCGCTGTTTGTCCAGAAGTGGCAAAAGAGGATGGGCATGGTTGTCCATGATGGACAAAAGTTTGTTCAGTGACCTCTTCTCCACCACCGCTTCAAGTGTGTCCTGTTTGCAGAGCCAGCCAAGATAAGAACAAAAATAAGGACATTATAACATGATATTAAAATGATTCCATACAATACAAACATGTTTCAACATGACAAAACACAGGTGTGACAGAAAAGGACGTGTAATTGAAAATAAATATGTAAAGAATGGAGGGTTAACAAAAGCAGAGATTCATGATAAGTCTGTTTCAAATTCTTCTAAAAATTAAATATGTTAAATACGTTAAAACAATGTATTTGTAAAGTGTGAATTCCAGAAAAAACACATAAAATAATAGTTTTTTGTCATTTCTTTATTTAGATTTTTACATTTCATTACAGTAAGATTTTTTTTCCTTTTCATTGTATCCAACATTTCCCTTTTTTTCTTTACTTTTATTACTTTTTGTTACCATTTTTATATTTTTTTTCTCCAACAAAGAGAGACGTATCTTATAAAGTGTAAAAAAAAAAAAAAGTGTAAAAATTTCACAAGTTCAGTTTTACATGCAGCAATACATGTTTAATATACACAGTAATAACATTGTTATCATCATTTTGTATTCCTTTCTTTTGTATTTCACGTTAATAGCAGGTAAAATAAAACAGATTCATTCTGGTCTGTGAAGTTCTGAAAACATCAAGATAAAGTGATAAAGTGTATCTTCAGTGGTTTTGTAAATTGATTTTTATCAAAGTGTTTACTACCAGAAAAAGTCTGTACCGGAAATTTTTATTCTCGACACAATAACACTTCATAACAACTCACAAAATAACAAATAACTGGTTCATGTTCATGTAATTCATCACTGTTTGTCATTTTATATTACTTGTGTCACTTTTTACCCCCCTTTTGCATATTTAGTCTGTACTGTCCTCAATTTTTAATCACATTATTCCTTCTTTTTTATTATTTTTCATGATCCTTTTTGTGTATATACTCTCTTTTTATTTATTTATTTCTTGTCTGCTGCTGTACTGCACAAATCTCCAACGTGTGGAATCAATAAAGTAATTCTAATTCTAAAATGTTCATGATCATTTTCATTTTCATTAAATTGATAAAACTTTATTTATCCCCCAAGAAAAAATTAATTTGTAACTTCAAATTAAAATGATATTTGTAAAATTAAAGGTTTGGTACAAATTACTTCATAAAAAGCCCAAAATAAGCATGTCTGGTTCATAAATGCATTTGTAAGATAAACAGCAGTTTACACAATAACTATATACAACATACTAAATACATTTTAAATCTGCAAACTCACTACGACGCTACATACATATAAATGCATTTTAACACAACTTTAAAGAAAATTTGGGATCACTAGATTCACTAAAAAAGCAAACATGCAAAGACAATTCTTTTTTAACATTTATGACAAAAATTCACATTTACTTTGTTTCTTGTGTATTGAAAATTATTCACTGGAGAAAAAATTTTGTTACATAAAAAAATTATCTAGTATCTCATTGGTTATTTTTTAGTCAAACAAAAAAGTATGCTGAGGTCACCATTACAACATAAAGTCCTCATCCAAAATTATTGTAATAGTAAACAAATAAAATAAAAATAAAAGCATTTACGTGATCTTCTCTTCATCACAGTGTAAACCTTGCTATTTTGTCTGCCATTTGTTTTTATTGGTTATATGCAAAATGAATATTAAACATACAAAGACAAAGAGAATAATGTAAAAAAAAAAAGTCCACATCTTACTAATAACAAAGTTTTAATCTCATTCATAACAAGAAAATTTGCTGAACACATAAAAACTTTTTTTAAAATTCTGGCGTTACGTATAAATCAAGAATATTGGATGAACAAACTATTTACATAAAGCAAAACATTGCAACATTTTTACTTCTTAGATTATTGGGGTCTTTTGTTGTGTTGTTCCCCACAATACATCAGAAGACTTTCTATCTCTACAATTTTTTATTTTGAGAATCAGTTATTACATTTGTTATCCATCACCATGTTGAGTTTACCTCAGAGGAAACTGAAACTAAAGTCCAGTCTACAGATTCATATTTACAGTATTCGGACGTTAACTCTTCACAACATTTGGGTGAACAGAGTTTATGGAGGTTTGATTGTCCGCGTTTTATGTCTTTATCATAGTCCTGTGTTACGATCATGGGGGACAAATGCAAAAGAAAAAAAAATGTGGCTGCACTGGAGGTTTAATTAGGCGGGTCATCAGGGTTTTTTCCTGATTGTCTTTAATCAGAAAGTTTTCTTATATTTTTAAGATGATCATTTTCTAACATGATAGAGGTGTTTTTCCAAACCTTCAACAAGTAGATGTTAAGTGATTTCCTGCAAGTTCACTAGTTTAGTAACTGTTTTTTTCTGTTTCAACCCATGTTAACCCAGCCTTCCTCCATTACTACAGTTTTTCAGTTTAACACAACAGCAGTGATGAGTCAAAGGGCTCCGTTCTGATCCTAAATGCAGGGTACAATGGTTCAGTGAAAGTAGCCTGGAAGGTCTTCAGGTGCTTTATGCCAGAGCAGACCCTGAAGAAGGATAGAGTCCCTCCATCATAGTCCAAATAGACCCCCACTCTTTTGGAAGAAGCTCCATAAACAGGAGTTTCTTCCTTATTGTGCAACACAGAGTGACCCTTCTCAGAGCAAAGCAGACTCCAGGAATGGTCATTTTTTCCAAGGCAGCAGTCTTTAGCATCTCCCTTTCTTCTGATTCCCTTGTAGGTCATCGCTATGTAAACCTGCCCTGTCCACTCCACTTCCCAGTAACAGCGGCCAGTTAAACCACTGGTGCCTAACACTTGTTTCCAATAGTCAAACCTTTCAGGATGATCAGGATTCTGTAGTTTATCTTTTTGCATGGTTGCACTTCTGTTGTCATCAGACAAGAGGAGGTTTTTATGCGCTGTGCTGGGATCCAGTACAACTTTACAGGCATCTGGTAAAGATAAAAAATAAACAATTTTTCTATTTAATTGATCATTTATCGATGCCTTATGATGTTAGAAACTGTTTTCTTTCCTTTAAATAAGACAATTTTTGAAAGACTTAAAGTTTGATTAAAATAGTTCCGCAAAGCCTTTAAAAAAAAAGCATTGAGTAAAATTCTTTTTTAACCGCAAGGGTGTGGTGAGCACAGTTGTTTGCAATGCAAAGTTGGAAGAAGCTGGAAGAGACACAGTGGGTCCTAACTCGTGTGTGCTATTTACTAGGGGTTGGTGAGCTCTCAATGATTTAACCCAAACAAAACAATCAGATACTGTAAGTCAAACTTTAATCAATTTAACAGTAAATGCTGGTCACCTGGATTCTGTCAATGAAAGTGACAAAGAGAGGAAGAAGCATAGTGGAATTAGTAAAGTTGCATGGAAGTGGAAGAGTGTGCACCATGAAAATCATTATGACACTGCATCAGTCCGTTGTGGTATCAAAGCAGACAACCCGAAAAACAAAAGTCTTGATTTACCATTTCATTTGCATTTCAACCATCATCTATGGTCATTGTGGGTCGTGCCCGAAAGAAGGTCACAAATACAACCGACCAAAGTGAGTTTCGTCTGCATGTTGACGGGGCTCTTGCTTTGTGATAGAGTGAGGAGCTCTGCCATTCAGCAAGGTGGCTTGTGCATATCAAGCATGATCTGGTGTACTGAGCTCGACACACTTGGACAGACCTAGAGATAGACTATGGACCTTTTCAAGAGACTGTGTCCTATTGCTGTCCTAGAAAAGCTTGAAGATCTTGCTGGGTTGAGAGAAGTGTAAACCTTCTTGCTGAGGCTGCTTGAGCCCACAACCCAAGTGGAACAATCAAATCATGTATGATTAAAAAAAGTTTTCTTACACTTTGAGAGTCCAGAATTCAGATACCGGGGTTCACTCGGTTCCATGCTGTTATGAAAAAAAGTCAAAGACAAAATATTGATATGGATTACCCAGGTATAGATTGCATGTAATTATACAGAAATGATGACTTGTTTGTTCATACTTGAGCGTGGTTAATGCCCAGTTTGGATCCCCAACTTTCCCGGAGAGAAGCTTCTCAGATTTTTCAAGATGATTGTAGCTTAAGTCCAACTCTTTCAGATGAGACGGGTTAGACCTCAGAGCTGATACCAGCTCAGCACAGCCTTTTGATGTGATGAGACAACCTGAAAGCCTATGGATAACATTACATTAACACATGAGTAAACTGATGTCTAAGCATGCATAGAGCTATCACCTTTCTTAAAATTGCTTGATAGTGTTTGTGGTCAACCAGTGGCTGACATGCAGTAACCAGTGGTTTTTGGCAAAAAAATCAGATAAAAGAAACAAAACATGAATCCTGACCTGAGAGCTTCCAATTTGCACTCTTGGTTCTCCAGTGCTTTGCACAGCAGACTCAGACCTGAATCTTTCAAGTCATTGTTACTCAGATCTAATTCCTTCAGATTAGAGCATGGGGATGTTAACGCTGAGGCCAGAGTAGCACAGCTTTTCTCAGACAAATTACAGCAACTCAACCTGGAAAATATTAAGAAACATTGAGGTTTATTTATACTATTTATCTTTGAATTGAATTTGTGCAGTATCTTTTCTAACTTACATAGCTTTGGTTGATTCTTGTACCACAGGCAGAAGACGACACAAAGCCAAATCTGAAGCCAAGAATTTCTTCAGATCAAACTCATCTGGACTTTTGTCAGAAGACAAGAGGATGAAGACCAGAGCTGACCACTGAGCAGGAGACAGAGTTTCTGTGGACAGACTCCCTGAATTCATCTGTTGTTGGATCTCTTCTGTTAAAGACTCATCTCTCAGCTCATTCAGACAGTGGAATAGGTTCATATTCATCTCAGCACATGTGATTTCACCAATTTTTTTTTTAATGTAAAGGATTGTTTTCAGATTAGAGCCACTTTCTCTCTGAGTTACAAGGCCTTGAAGAAGTTTTTGATTGGTGTCCATTGACAGACCGAGAAGAAAACGGAGGAACATGTCAAAGCATCCATTGGTGTTGTTAGTGGCCATGTCCACTGCGCTCTGGTAGAAGTGTTCAGCTGTGTTCCCAAACAGACTAGACCAGAGAGATTTAGGTGCTTCTGACAGAAGATTTTTGTTGTTGTTGAAGAATGTCTGATGGACATGAAGAGCAGCCAGGAACTCTTGAACAGTAAGATGAACAAAAGAGAACATTTTGCCCTGGTTGATTCCACTCTCCTCTACAAAGACCTGTGTGAACACTCCTGAATACACCGATGCTTCTGTGACATCAATGCCACAGTCTTTTAGATCAGATTCATAGAAGTAGATGTTTCCTTTCAGAAGCTGTTCAAAGGCCAGTTTAGCCAACGAAGCAATCATCTTCTTGGTCTCTGGACTGAAGCTGGGATCTGCCTCTGCCCCTCCATCATACTTGATCTTCTTCACTCTACACTGAACCCTCAAAAAGTGGATGTACATCTCAGTCAGGGTCTTGGGGAGCTCTCCTATCACTAGCTTTTTAAAGACTTCCTCCAGAACTGTGGCTGAAATCCAGCAGAAAATGGGAATGTGACACATGATGTGGAGACTTCGTGATGACTTGATGTGAGAGATAATTCTTTCGGCCTGTTGTTCCTCTTTTATTTTCTTCTTAAAGTATTCGTCTTTCTGGGGATTGGTGAACCCTCTCACTTCTGTCACCAAATCAACACACTCAGAGGGGATTTGACTAGCAGCTGCAGGACGAGTGGTTATCCAGATGTGAGCAGAGGGAAGGAGGTTTCTCTTGAACAGGTTGATCAGGAGGACGTCTACTGATGCGGGCTCAGAAACATCTGTTACTGTCTCACTGCTGTTCATGTTCAGGTGAAGTCGGCACTCATCCAAACCATCAAAAATGAACAAAATCTTGAATTCTTCCAATGTCTTGATGTCTTTGGTTTCAGGAAAGAAGTGATGAATAAGTTCTTGTAAACTGAACTTTTTTTCTTTCTGCAGGTTCAGCTCTCTAAAGGAAAATGGTAACATGAGCTGTACGTCCTGGTTGGTTTTGCCCTCTGCCCAGTCTAAGGTCAACTTTCGTGTTAAGATTGTTTTCCCAATGCCAGCCACTCCATTTGTTATCACGATTCTGATTGTCTTCTTTGTTTCAGGTGAAGGTTTAAACATATCATCAATGTTAATTGTTTTTTCTTGTATTTCTGGCTTCTTGGAAGCTTTTTCAATCAGTCTGACTTCATGTTCACTGTTGACCAGTGCATTGCTCTTTTTAGTGATGTAGAGTTCTGTGTAGATCTGATTCAGAGAAGCTGGATTTTCTGCTTTAGCAATTCCTTCAAATATTTGCTCATTCTTTTTCTTCAGATTTAACTTCAGTTGACGAAAACATTTTGCTGAGACAGTTTCTACAAAAATGAGCCACAAAGCAAGACTTAAAGTCACATTCACTTTAACTTCTAAATTAAAGTAGAAATTCAGGCTTTTGCAATTTCTTAAACTTCTTCTTCAGGTTTTACTTTAGTTTAGTAGGCTAGGAAACTGCGAGAATTTCAACAAAAAGAGCAACGAACAGCCTGAAGTGTCACAAAATTTTACGTCTGAGCTCCTATCGTTGAAAGAAGCTCACAGTAATATCAAATCATTCGCCTTTACCTGTCATCGATCACAAAGTTTTTAAAAAATGGATATCATAAATTTGTGATAACTTGGTTGAAGCATCCATATGTTTAAGGTTTTTTAAATGTTGTAACATATGTTTGCATGACCATTAAAACTTAATCAATTCATCTATAATCGGTCCTCAGTATCTGGGGACAGTTTGATTGTAATTTTTTCAGTGGTTCCTTTTGTATTCTAAACAACTTATCCTTAATGTGGTCACATGGGTGTCCTATCCTATCCTGGCTGATTTCAGGCAAGAGACACCCCAAACAAGGTCACCAGTCTGTTGCGGGGCCACACAGACGGACAATCATCCACACTCTCTCTCATTTCTCAGGGATATTTTCTAGTAGCCAATCAACCTAATGTGCATATTTTTGGAGAGTGATAGGAAAAAGGTGTACCTAGAGAAAACCCACGCATACACAGGGAGAACATACAAACTCCACACAGAAAGGCAGTGTTTCAAGCCTACCACACCAGGACTTGAACACACACCATCTTGCTCTGAGACCATGCAGCCCTGAGATAACATTAAAGTTTTTTACAAAATAAAGGAAATTGAAAGTTTCTTACTGCTCCACAGGATATCAGCCAGTCTGTTATGCTTCATCATTCTCAAAAACTCCACAGTGATGTTAAGAAAAGCCTCTTTGCTCTTCTTCTTCTCCTCATCTTCACAAGCAATCTGCTCTTTATTTTCATCTTGAAGCTCAGAAGCATCTTTATCTGGTTGTAGAAGTTGTTCCATCAACTTGAGCTCTTTTTTCTCAAAAGTAGCAATATTTTCCCAAAGTTGCTGTAGTTGAAAATATGCGGAAAATTAAAAATTTGGCGGCACTTTAGCTATATAATTTAGCTGGTGGTTCCAAACTCAGCATCCTTCTTCCGATGTACTCTCTCTCTCCTCTACACATGTCCAAACCATCTCAGTCTGGTCTCTCTGACTTTATCTCCAAAACCTGTAACATGTGCTGTTCCTCTGATCCTGTCCATCCTGGTCACTCCCAGAGAGATCCTCAGCATCTTCATCTCTGCTACCTCCATCTCTGTTTCCTGTCTTTTCCTCAGTGCTACTGTCTCTAGACCAAACAGCATGGCCGGTCTCACCACGGTTTTGCACACTTTCCTTTTCGCTGAAACTCTTTTGTCACACATAACACCTGATACTTTTCTCCACCTGTTCCAGCCTGCCTGCTCATGCTTCTTCACCTCTTTTACACACTCTATTGCTCTGGACTGTTGATCTTAGGTACTTAAAATCTTCTACACCATCCTAAAGCTGAAGCTGGCAACATGTGTACAAATACATATTTCCTCTTTCTTAACTTACAAAACAAACTTAAAATTTGAGTGTGACTTGGTTAACTTTTGTACAATTACTTTATTCCATTATTTATGATTTTATCGGTAAAATGTCAACAAATTGTAAATATTCTGGGAAGGTACTAACCTGAAATATGTCTTGCAGGTTTTCACCAGAAACAGCCAAGTCTTGCACTTCCTTCTTCTCAACTCTGCAGGAAATAACACATTATTTTCAATTTCTGGAATTTCTTTTGGTCCTGGAACAAATAACGATTGGTATTTGGTAGATGACCTGAAATACCCTCCTTTAAGCTCACCAAAGAACATCAAACACAGTCCAAAAATTTACCTTTGACAAGAATGTTTTATTTTCCTTCTTAATGCTATTATATATTTGTATTGGTTTACAAAACCTATAATTTTGCTGCAAAGGTTAGACCTGTGATAAGGGAAACAGAATTAGACTGATATTAACTGAATTAGATACAGAAAAGATATTAGTTTTCAAAGTAGTTTTCTTCATGTGAAGCCCTTAATGATATTTAGTAGAAAAACAAGGTAGATCAATGAGAGGATGCGCAAAATCAGAAACAATAATATCTAAACCTCATGCTGTTTCTCTTTCTATACCTTACATATATGAGAACCTGGCAATACTTGTAAAGTAAATTCTATAGATTATCTCAGGTTTCTTTATTTTCCTCCAACTGGCCAAACACGTTCATGTTTGAGTCATTGTTCTTTGTGAAACATGTCTGTTTAATCACCTATTTGAGTTTTAAAAGTGTATTCACTTACAGCGGTGAAGGTTCTTTAGAAGCAACAGGTTTGTTCATTGAGTTGTCACTTTTCAGAGACTTCACACTTGATGATGAACAGCTTCTATGTCTTTGCTCACTGTTGACAGAAAATTAATAAATAATCCATCCAAAGTTAGAATTAGACTCTTTAACTGTTTAAATTTGTGTATTTTTCTTCCGGTTTGTTTAGGATATTACCAAAATCAATAACAAATACAGGTGACGAGCTTCCTCTACAAACATATTTTCTGTTGCAAAAAATATTTTAAGTTGCCTATTTGTGTTTTAAAAATGTATTAACTTACTGATGGGTAGGTTTGTTAAAAACAACAGGTTTGTCCATTGATCTGCCACTTTTCAGAGACGTCACACTTGGTGTTGGAGAGCTTGATCTGACTTCATTAGTCCTGTAAGAAATCAGAATTTCAGTGATATAATTTTAGAATTGGAATTCTGCTTGAAGTTCCATAATTCTGGAATAAAATGTGTAAAGAGATCACTGTATCAAGGTCGTTGTTCTTTCTTCATGCAGTACCTTTGAAAACTTATTTTAACTGAACTGCATTTTATTTGAAATTGAAAGATTTTATTTACCTGATCATTTTCTACATATCCCGGTACATATATTTTTTTTTATGTGAAACTCTCAACAACTAGTAATAAAATAAAATGAATAATCAGACTGAGAGGGAAGCCGAGTACTTCCACTGAATAATTTTATGTTAACATTATTTCTGTTTTTTTATGTACCTGTTATGAGGACCTGGTGATACTTCAAGAGGAAATTTGACAGATTATCTTTGTTTCCTCTATTTTCCACCAACTGGTCAAAAATGTTCAAGAGTCATTGTTGTTTTTACATTAGAATAGAGTTCACTTACATTCAAATCAAATGGTTTTGATCATTTGGTCAATGATCAAAACCATTGATGAATGGGCAAAACCAGATCAATGGTTTTGTCCATTGATCTGTCACTTTTCAGAGACAGATCAGAGACGTCCGACCTGGTGATGGAGAGCTTGCACTTTTCGGCTCACTGCCCACAGAAATTATTAAAAAAAATAAACCCAGATTTTAAAGTTAGAATTGGATTCTTAAACTGTTTAAATTTGAATCGTTTTCTTCCAGTTTGTTTTGAATATTGTCAATATCAATAACAGAAACAGGTGATAAGCTTTCTCTGCGGACAAACTTCATGTTACAAAAAATTTTTTAATCACCTACTTTTGTTTTAAATTACAAACAACAAGGTTGTCTATTGATCTGTCGCTTTTCAGAGACGTCACGCTTGGTGTTGGAGAGCTTGATCTGTCTTCATTAGTCCTGAAAGAAATTAACGCCAGTGATATAATATTAGTGATATTCAGTAATATAATTTTAGAATTGGGATTTTGCTTGAACGTCGATGCACGTATACAGTGTTTTGTGTGAGTTTGTGATTCTTAATGGATGCTTGTTTTTTTGAGTTACTGTTTTTTTTTTTTAATGATCAGGATTTTTATGTTGTTTAAGTTTTTATTTGTTCTGTTCAGCACTTTGTGTAACTTTGTGTTGGAAAAGTGCTTTATAGATAAAATTTTATTTGATTTAAGCTTCAAAGATGTATTCACTTACATATTTGAAGGTTCTTCAAAACCAATAGGATGGTCTTTGGACCTATCACTTCTCAGAGATGTCTCACTTGGTGTTGGAGAACTTGGTCTTTTTCCCTCATTGCTGAAGAAAATTCAAATGTCAGTGACTCAGTTTAAAAACTTTTTTGTTGGAAAAACTGTGATGAATCAATAAGAGAAAAAACATTATCGTGACATTATTTCTTTTTATATATGTACTCAAAGACTAATTTGTGTCTCATCTCTTTTATCTGAAACCATTGGCAGCTTCTTCCTTGCAGCTCACGTTTTTTTGTTCGTTCAAAGCTGTGCCTCAATTAATCAGTTTGAATTTGAAAAATATATTAACTTACTTATGTGAAGGTTCTTTGAAAACAACAGGTTTGTCCATTGATCTGTCACTTTTCAGAGATGTCACACTTGGCGATGGAGAGCTTGATCTTTCTTCATCATTACTGAAAAAAAAAAATTAAAATGATATCAAATTATAGTAATTAAAATGCACAACAGTGAAATAAAATACAATACAGAAGAAAGAAGAGTTTGTTTGAAATTTGACAAAGTTAATGTCAGAAATAAACAGCGGTCTTACTTCGAGGATGTGGGACCATCTTCAACAATCAAACTGTTATTTGAAGAAGGGTCGTTTTCATCTTTTCCTTCAGATTGACTCATGATTATTATTGGAACCCCAACAAAACTTCACATACTGTATTAGATGGAAGAAATAAAGACAAGGTAAAGGGATTTATGAAAGTTTTATTTGCATGATAATAATTAGAGATTAATTAAGTCAAATTATTCTTGTTACAGTACATGTTCAAAGAGAAGAGAGAAGTTCGTGTTTCATAATCTGAAAACAAAAATACATTGGGATAAAGTTTCAAACTGAAGATGGATTCTTGACAAAAGCATTGCAACCAGTTAATTCTTTGAGTATAATTTAACCTGTAAAAATGTAAAATGGGACGACCACTCGATCCATAAATGTTCATTTTTACTGTACTGCAAGTCTTTTATTCTTTGATTTTGTTCAGTGACTACTTGGAATTTTGTTTTTTATAATATACTTCTCTTATTACTGATACAGAACTTCTCAACAAGTGTTAGAAAGTCTCTTTCTGGTCCTTCACTCTAGCTTCCTGCTCTTTCATCTGACTCCACATATACCTATTGCCTCTCCCTGCGAAACCTGCCTCTTCTCTGTCCACAGTCTTTAGAAGCCCTGTCCTCCTTGGTCTATTGGTCAGAATGCCTGTTGGTCTTCCTCATTCTACTTTGCGTTTGTTAACTTGTTATAAAACTGACTCCTCCTGCTGCTTAACCAGTTTAACCTGCTCTACCACATCCTGTCTGTAAGTTTCACAATGAGACAAACAATAAATCCATTTGTTTTAAAGTATTTTTTTTTATTAAACTGAACTAAAATGTTTTAACTCATTATAAACTCTCTAGATTTCAGAAAATTTGTGGTGTGAGGCCTTTTAGGCCTGCTTGTTTGTTTTTTTTTTCTCCCCAAAACTCACAGGTGCTGGATGGCTTCTAACGGGAGGATTGGCTGATTGCTCCCAGCTGCACAGACTTACCGGTGGCTATAAAAGACCTGGTGTCACCCACAGTCTCTGTCAGGTCTTCAACGATTCTAGTGGTAAACTGACCACCTCTAAGCTGAGTCAAATTTTGATATCAGACTAATTTTCTTATTCTCCTCACAGGAACCTTCAGCCCTTCCTCTTGGCCATCCAGCACTGCCTGAAGCCGTTATCTCTCTGCTGTGGATTCCTTTGTTCAACACTTAATAAACTGTTAAACCTGCATTTGGATCCTCCTCATTCCCTCTCCTACACAACAGAAGACCTGACCAGAATGGATCCAGCGGGTTCTGCATCACCCTCAGTGTCAGAGATTCTGACCCGACAAGGAATATTCCTGGGACAACAACAACAGGCCATAAAGGCCCTTATGGACGAAAATACTCAATTAAAAACACAGTTACAGGCTTTAACAGACAAAGTAAATAATCTAAGTTCTCTTTTTCTGTCCACAGCCTCGGCACCTCCTTCAGCTATGCCCAGCCCACTCATGGACCACCATATTACGGACCCGGAACCTTTCCATGGAACCCTGGGGAAATGTCGTGGGTTCCTCTTGCAGTGTTCAAATGTCTTTGCTCTAAGACCGCGGACTTTCGAATCAGACAAAGTTAAGAATTTGTACATTGTGGGTCTTCTTCGGGGCAGGGCACTGGAGTGGGCCGAGGCCGAAGACGCGGCAGCCCCCCTGGCTGATCGCTCAACATCTGATTTTCTGAGTTTATTCAGAACCATGTTCGAGGTGCCGGACCGGGCTGGAGATGCCTCCCAGCGTCTACTCCACCTTTCCCAGGGAACTCTATCTGTGGCGGAGTTCTCCATCTCATTCTGGACCCTAGCAGTAGAGGCTGGCTGGGGACAGAAGGCACTAAGAGGGGTGTTCCTAAATGCCCTGAATGATCCTCTGAAGGATGAGCTAGCTGGCAGGGGGACCCCATCCACATTGGAGGAACTCATTTCCCTGGCAATACAGTTAGACAATCGTCAAAGAGAGAAACGATATGAAAATACCACCCGGGCCCTACACCCTACTCCAGTTCACAGCCATCGACAGCCTTCCTCGGTCTGCCCCCCACCTAGGGCATTTGCATCTGTTCCACAAGAGGCTGAGCAGCCTTCCACAGAACCAATGCAGTTGGGACAGATGCATCTAACCAAAAAGGAAAGAGAGGTTAGACTAAAAGAAGGGAGGTGTCTCTATTGCGGGTCGAGAAGTCACTTACTCTCAGCTTGCCCTTGTCGCCCAAAAGACGGGGCCCACCGGTAGACCTAGGGTTACGGGTGGGCACAACTAGATGTCATGGTACCCCTAGGCTTATGATTCTTGTGACACTAACCTCTGGTTGTTCCTCTTCCTTTCCGGTCGAAGCGTTGGTGGATTCCGGGGCCGACGGCAACTTCATCGACGCAGATTTTCTCCGTCAGTGTGGATTCCAGTCCCAACCACTCGGAGAACCCATTAATGCCACGGCGATCGATGGACACGTTATCACCAGGGTGACCCACCAGTCCTCCCCGTTGGAGATGGTGGTATCGGGTAATCACCGTGAGCACCTTTCGTTTAACGTTATTTCTTCACCCGGCTCACCCCTTGTGTTAGGTGAGCCAGGTCGACTGGCAAAACCGGCGTATCGTCGGGTGGAGCAATCAGTGCCATGCAACTTGCCTCCAATCTGCCGTGACAACCGTCTCTTCTGACACGGTAGGCTCAATCGACCCGGTGGACGTTGCGTCTATCCCGGCAGAGTATCATGACCTCAAAGAGGTCTTCAGTAAGGAGAGGGCACAATCTCTCCCGCCTCATCGGCCATATGATTGCGCCATCGACCTCCTCCCTGGGGCAACCTTACCCGCCAGTCGCCTGTACAATCTGTCTGCTCCAGAGAGGGGGGCGATGGAGAAGTACATCAATGAGTCCCTGGCGTCGGGGCTTATCCGCCCTTCCTCGGCACCCATAGCAGCGGGGTCCTTTTTTGTGGGTAAGAAGGATGGTTCCCTCCGTCCGTGCGTCGATTATCGGGGTCTTAATAACATCACCGTTCGCAACAAATACCCGTTGCCCCTCATTAATTCGGCGTTTGAGCTACTTCAGGGAGCCCGGGTCTTTACAAAACTCGATCTGCGTTGCGCCTACCATCTTGTCCGAATGCGGGAGGGGGACGAGTGGAAGACGGCGTTCAACACCCACCTGGGCCAATTCGAATACTTGGTCATGCCTTTCGGGTTAACTAACGCTCCCGCAGTCTTCCAGGCATTCATTAACGATGTGCTCCGTGACTTCCTTAATCGTTTTGTCTTTGTTTATCTGGACGACATTCTTATTTTTTCGCCCACTGTTGAGGAGCACATCGTCCATGTCCGTGCGGTACTCCAGCGACTCCTTGAGAATCGTCTGTTTGTAAAGGCTGAGAAGTGCGAGTTCCATTCTCAGTCCGTCAACTTCCTTGGTTTTATTGTACACGCTGGGCAGGTTTGCCCGGACCCCGAAAAAGTTAGCGCGGTGGCTGAGTGGCCTCGACCCAACACCCGTCGCAAACTACAACAATTTCTGGGTTTCGCAAATTTTTACAGGCGTTTCATTCGCAATTACAGTCAGGTAGCTCTTCCCCTTACCCAGCTTACTTCCACAGCCAGACCGTTCGTTTGGTCTCCCCAAGCAGAGGGTGCATTCACTGAGCTTAAAAAGAGGTTTACCTCGGCCCCCATTCTGGTCCAGCCCGACCCCTTGAGGCAGTTTATTGTGGAGGTGGACGCCTCGGATTCAGGGGTGGGTGCTGTGCTGTCCCAATACCATCAGGAGGATGGCAAACTCCATCCCTGTGCCTTTTTCTCTAAGCGTCTCTCTGCAGCTGAACAAAACTACGATGTGGGGAATAGAGAACTGCTCGCAGTCAAACTGGCACTCGAGGAATGGAGGCACTGGCTCGAGGGCGCAGAACACCCATTCGTGGTCTGGACAGACCACAAAAACCTCGCTTACATCCAAGCAGCTAAGAGACTCAACTCTCGACAGGCCCGGTGGCAGCTGTTCTTTACACGCTTTAATTTTACCCTCACTTACAGGCCGGGCAACCGCAATACCAAACCTGACGCTCTCTCCCGCCTGCATGATGGTCATCAGTCCAGATCGGAGCCGGAGCCCATTCTACCCCCCTCCTGCGTCATTGGGGCGATCACTTGGGAGATCGAGACTGCAATAAGGGATGGTCTGCAGCATGATCCGGACCCAGGTACTGGCCCAGCTAACCGTTCGTATGTGCCATCCTCTGCCCGCTCCCAGGTTCTCCTATGGGCACATGCATCCCGGTGGTCCTGTCACCCTGGGATTCGCCGTACAATGGCGCTTCTTCAGCGGCGGTTCTGGTGGCCAACGATGGAGGCAGACACTAGGAATTTTGTCGCTGCCTGTTCTGCCTGTTCCCGGGGCAAGGTCCCTCATCGTCCTCCTGCGGGGCTGCTCCATCCCCTACCGGTTCCCAGTCGTCCCTGGTCCCATATCGCACTGGACTTTGTGACCGGACTCCCTCCCTCAGAAGGTAACACTGTTGTGGTCACGATTGTGGACCGATTCTCCAAAGCTGTACATCTGGTGCCTCTTCCTAAACTCCCTTCAGCCTTGGAGACTGCCCAGCTCATGGTGACCCATGTGTTCCGTCTGCATGGTATCCCTCTGGACATAGTCTCTGACCGGGGTCCGCAATTCACATCAGCTGTTTGGAAGTCCTTCTGTAAGGCGCTGGGGGCTTCCGTCAGCTTGTCATCTGGCTTCCACCCCCAATCCAACGGCCAGTCGGAGCGGGCTAACCAACACCTGGAATCCACATTACGGTGCGTGTTGGCCTCTGCCCAGTCCACGTGGTCGTCTCATCTCCCGTGGATTGAGTATGCCCATAATTCCCAAGTTAGTTCCTCCACAGGATTGTCCCCGTTCGAGGCTTCTCTGGGTTACCAACCCCCATTGTTCCCGGATCAGGAACAGGAGCTGGCCGTCCCTTCGGTGCAGCTCCATATCAGACGGTGTCGTCGGATCTGGAGGAAAACTAGGAGGGCCCTCCAACAGGCCTGCGGCCGGGCTCGGCGCCAAGCTAATCGCCACCGTCAGCCAGCCCCAGCATATCAGGTTGGTCAGTCTGTCCTTCTGTCTACCAGGAACATTCCCCTCAGGGCAGAGTCTCGCAAGCTTTCACCCCGCTTCATTGGCCCTTTCCGGATCCTGCGGCTGGTCAACCCGGTCTCGGTAAAGCTCGCCCTGCCCTCTTCCATGAAGGTACATCCTGTGTTCCACGTCTCTCAGATCAAACCGGTTTCTACCAGTCCCCTCCAGCCTCCTTCTGCTCCCCCTCCACCTCCTCGCCTTGTCGACGGCTCGGATGCGTACACGGTCAACCGTCTTTTGGATGTTCGTCGCCGAGGTCGGGGTCTACAGTACCTCGTGGACTGGGAGGGTTATGGCCCGGAGGAACGGTGCTGGGTGCCCCGTTCAGCGATCCTGGACCCTGGCTTGGTCCGGGACTTTCACCGCTGCTTTCCGGACAGGCCTGGTGGTCCGCCAGGTGGCGTCCGTAGAGGGGGGGGTACTGTGGTGTGAGGCCTTTTAGGCCTGCTTGTTTGTTTTTTTTTTTCTCCCCAAAACTCACAGGTGCTGGATGGCTTCTAACGGGAGGATTGGCTGATTGCTCCCAGCTGCACAGACTTACCGGTGGCTATAAAAGACCTGGTGTCACCCACAGTCTCTGTCAGGTCTTCAACGATTCTAGTGGTAAACTGACCACCTCTAAGCTGAGTCAAATTTTGATATCAGACTAATTTTCTTATTCTCCTCACAGGAACCTTCAGCCCTTCCTCTTGGCCATCCAGCACTGCCTGAAGCCGTTATCTCTCTGCTGTGGATTCCTTTGTTCAACACTTAATAAACTGTTAAACCTGCATTTGGATCCTCCTCATTCCCTCTCCTACACAACAAAATTAAATCAAAAGTGAAAGTAAAATATTGTATTTTTCATTTTGTCTTCTGAACTGGGTGCTGAAGCCTACCCCTGGCCCCAGCACCCAGGGCTGTGATACCCAGGACTGTGACACAGTCCTGGGTATCACAGTGCTGACCGTGTCACAGGACTGGTGACCTGTGTTATAACAGGTCACCAGTCTGTCACAAGGCCTCACACACAACCATTCAAACACACTTATTCCTATGTGGACATCGCCTTTATAAATCGTTTTCGATATAAAAACATTATATAACATTTAAACGACTGTAATATAGGTTTTTTTTACTTAAATATTTGTATTTTATTAGATTTTGTCACTAAAACCAAGACATATTACCAAACCCTGTTTATCTTTTAGATCAGCAGTTTGTCTGAATTTTATTTAAAAAAAAGAAACAGACAAGTAACATTTGAAATATAGTTTCAAGATAAAATGATTTTGACATATTTATTCAAGTTTAAATATAGTAATAAGTTCTTTGTAATGTAGTAAATAAAAGACAAGATCTCACCTCACTGCTCGGCCTCTCCTCTGCAGTGGTTTATTAAGTGAAACCAAAACTTAAAAATTTTACTGGCAGAAAAAAAACTCCACCCTACTGGTATTGTTTATTCATTCCTGTTTTTTTATGCAAATTAAGTTGTGTGTTCTTGGTTTTCCAAAGCAGAACATTTAAAAAAGAAAACTGTCATACTTCCAAAACCATACAGATGTACAGAAACAGAAGTTTCTGAGTGTTTTGTAATCAAAACACTCTTGCTTTTTGGATCCTACTGAATATTGGTTGAAGTTTGATATTCACTTTTCTTCTTTTCCTGAGATCTTGCACACTGTTGTGCATCACATTTAGAAGTTTGTGAACCAAAAATTCAAAACTGCATGCAAAAATTTTTTTCCTGTCTTTGGATTTGCATTGCATGACAGTAAAACAACTTAATCTAAGTTACGAAACAGAAAAACCACAGCTTCTAATGTTTCTAGTTTCAGTGTTAATCTACTAACACAGCAGCAAATTCAAGGTGTGAATTAAACTAGATCAAGATTCAACACCATAAATTTTAAAAGTAGTCAAAACACATTTTTTTCAGGCAGGTTTGTCAATTCTAACAGCAGGTTTTTTTTTTATGCATCATTACCCAATCAGGGGAAAAAAAATGAAAGAAATTGTTAATGATTCTATTTGCAGTTCTTTTGAATGAATCTAAATAGTCAAACTTTAGTAAAAACTGTTTTCAAACTTTGATTTTGAATTAGATTAGTTTTTATCAAAAAGGGACAATGTAATTTTATAAAACCCTAAGCAATCCAGAAGACAAAACAAATATTTTTTCCGTTCCATTCGTTCGGTCGTCTTCTGCTTATCCGGGGCCGTGTTGTGCGGGCAACAGCCTTAGACGGGAAGCCCAGGCTTCTCTCACCCCAGCTGCATCCTCCAGTTCACCTGGGAGGATCCCGAGTTGTTCCCCAGCCAGCTGTGAGACATAGTCACACCATCGGGTCCGGGGTCTGCCTCTTGGTCTCCTCCCGGTGAGATGTGCCCGAAACACCTCACCAGCAAGGCGCTCGGGGGACATCCAGACCAAATGCCTGAACCACCCCATCTGGTTCTTCTCGATCTGGAGGAGGAGCGGCTCAACACCTAGCTCCTCTCGGGTGGCAGAACTCTTCACACGATCTCTCAGTGAGAGCCCAGCCACCCTGCGAAGGATATCATTTTCCCCATTTTCTTTTATTAATTTTTTTCTTATTTTTTAGTGTTTATTTGAATCAGTCTGTTTATGTGGTTTGCATGTTCTCCATTTGTGTGCATGCGCTTGATACAGATTCCCAACTTCTTTTCTTCCAGCGAAAAACAGGCATCGTTTGAAGTCAATATGCACTTCTCTGTGACAGACTTGCGTGCCGCCTTTCGCCTGTTAATAATCTGGGATAGACTTTGGAACGCCCTGCAAGTTTTATAGATTAAATAAAAGTCAAAGTTCACAGAAGTTTCAACAAAGCTTCTTATTGTTTTTGACATTTCGAATTGAAACACGGTTCAAAAGACAAATGAAATGTTTAAACAACTTATCAACTCAAACAGAATCAGAGTGATTATTAAAAAAAATACAAAAAAGCACTTTTATTTGTAAAAAAAAAAAAAAACACCCAAAAGACATTGTAAGTTTATTCTATTTAGGTTTATTGATGTAATAATTGTAGATAGTTTAGCATGAGGTGTGAGGTAAAATAAAAAGAATTGGACTAATAAAATGTTGGAGTGTCGATACTTTCAGATTAATATTTCTTATTAGTCTGTGGTAATACAAATAATAAAAATTGGTCCTGATTAACTAGAATATGTCATTTGGACCTGGACGTTACATTAATGATCAATAGTTTTAAAAAAATATATGACATTAAGAGGTTAATCTGTTTCCACTTCTTGGTTGTTCCATTTTAAACACTCATGGTGACCTGGATGAACTGGAAAGACAAAAAAAAAGAACATTCAGTTTAAATGAACAGAATGTTTAAGTTGCATCATTTCAGTTTTAACTAGAACCCAGAGTTTAGTCACATTGGTTACATGTTCTATAACGGGGTGCCCAACCAGTCGATCGCGGTCTACTGGTAGCTCGCAAACTGGCTCCAAGTCGACCGCGAGGTATGTCGAAAAAAAAAAAATGGAATGAAGTCAGTAATCTCAACTCAGCAACTTTGACGCTATATTTAGCAAGTGTTTAGATCTTGTAGTTGCTAGAGTCGCTTTCTGTTTTTGTTTTTTCTCCCCAAAAAACCCGCCAATCTCATGGCTTTTTCTAGTGTTATTGACAATTTTTGGAGTCTGAAATCGCATTAAGTCTGAAATCAATAAACAGCCCGTAGTGCCACTGTGGTCCCTTCCTCTCGCAAAGAGCAGCTGCGAGGTGTACATTAGACAGAGAAAAGAGAGCGAGAGAAAGGAATTTGCCACTGTGTGTGCATGTGTGTGTGTTTGAGAGAGTGTGTGCGTATGTGTGTTTGAGAGTGTGTGTGTGTCTGTGTATGTGATATGATGTTTAACCACAACAAAACGTGTAGTGAGAGTAGTTTTTCTACAGAATTAAAATTGTGTGTGCAGAATGGACTGGTAGATCTCAGAAGGTTTGATATTTGAAAAGTAGATCTCGGACAAAAAAGGTTGGACACCACTGTTCTATCGTGTTCAGCTCCACTCCACCCATCTCGGCCATATCCAGTAGCTGTTCAAAACCTGTTTGGTGGTCTTAGACTGCTTGGAGCTACTGGACACACTAATTTCCCCAGCAGGGAATTAATAAAGTATTTAGTAACTACGTAAATAACTAACTATCAATCTGATTCATGCTGCCAACTTTAACATTTAAACGTAATCAGAACTTTTCAAAATATGACATAACACATGGTAAAGCACATGAATGTAAATGATAGCGTCAAAAAATGTCAAACAATCATATTTTTAAATGAGTTTTTTTTCTGTAGTTTTTGCACATCTTGACTTTAATCAAAGTTACTCATGTGCAATTTTTTGATAGTTATAAAAAACAGA
This sequence comes from Neostethus bicornis, assembly GCA_902685375.1. Taxonomy (NCBI): domain Eukaryota; kingdom Metazoa; phylum Chordata; class Actinopteri; order Atheriniformes; family Phallostethidae; genus Neostethus; species Neostethus bicornis. The sequence continues at coordinate 14,283,353 of LR738541.1, read as the reverse complement.
ACTTCCTGTCTGTTTAAGATTACAGCTGAATTAAAGTTTAATAAAGGGGAGGCGGTGGCTCCGTGGTAAAGCGTTTTCCCGCAGACTGGAACTTAATTAGAAGTTCGTGGGTTTGATTCCCACTGAGTTCACATTTGCGGTCCTTGGAGAAGACACCTAACCCCCGTTTCTCTTACCATTGGCGCCGTCATGGCAGCCTGCTGCGGTATAGTAGTGGAGCACACAAATTTCCACAGTGAGGGATGAATAAAGTATGTAAAAAAAAAGATCTCTAAACATTTTAAAAAATGATTGTTATGAAAACTTACGTCGTCATAATGAAATGATGCGTTTCCATTGTGGGCCGTGTCCCTTCTTCGGAAGTGATCTTTAAAAAAGGAAAGAATATGCAAGAATTAAGCTATTTTTAATACTTTGTGGAACAAACAACAAGCTTAAAAGGGCAACTTTTTTATTACTGTTCAAATTTAACAAACAAAAAACAGCAAAAAATTACATAAGTCCTCAAAGTAGATAAAAAAAAATACTAAATGAGCAAGCAGCAAACGTGGTGTTACTAGAAACAACTAGATTAGCAAATTATTTAATCTGAAATTTCTAAAACTTCCTGTTGTGCATTTTGTTTTATTCACTCACCAGTCAGAGCTCGAAGTCTCACACAACAGCTCACAAATTCATCAAATGGGATTCGCCCGTTGATGCTGTGGCGCTTCATGATGCAGTTCATAGCCTGAGGACTTAGATTGTAACCTGTGGAACCAGACATGTTCACACACATCTTTTACGAGTTTTTATTCCAATGGTAATTTCAGAAGAAATTACTCCAGACATGTTACTTCATTGATGAACTAAAGAGATTTTTTTTTAATGTTAAAAATAACTCACAACACCGGTCAACGTGAGAAAATACACCTAGTGAGAGCCGGTGTCCTGACAAGATCTGTAACTTTGGTACATCCCTCTTCATAAATACCACATGCACACTGGTGTATTTCTATGTGCGACAAAATTTACATAATTTTGTGTAAATTTTCATAATTTTGTGTCCAACTTTGAAAAAAATTAGATCTTTTGTGTGTGTGTTTTAATCAATTACTTTAAAATAGAGTAAATATAAATGAACAGATTCTTCAGTCTTTCACTTTGGGGTCTCTCTGCTGAAATATAAAGTGTTGAGTGTTGTTTTACTTTGTACATGGTAACCCACAGACACACAGAAATAAATTTGTTTTACTTCATACCCATAGTTGCTATGGCCTGCTGGAGCTCAGGACCTTCCACTGTCCCGCTGTGGTCTCGATCGAAGGATCCAAACGTTGCTTTCCAGCCGTTCAGGGCCTGGCACAGTTCTTTAAATTCATTAAAGCCCATTGAGCCGGACATGTCTCTCTGAGAAACCAGTCGGTCAAGGATTTCTTCTTCACATTCAAAAATGAATCATGCCATGTAAACATTTACTGACAGAAGAAATGGATTAAATAAAAGAAACTGATTTTGACTAAAACTGATTTGGTGACTAAAATCTTCAATTTTACATTAATTTGAATTCTTTTGATTGGTTTAAAAAAAAACTGTTTAGTTATTTCCTATCTTTGTTTTGACCTGGAATCTGCATCATAGAATGAGTCAAAAAAAATTTTAACATAACACTAGATTATATATTCTGTGCCGGTTTGTGGCCAACTTCTTTTGTTTCGTCTTAAGCCCTATTTGCACAGGATTCATTCTATCAAGAGATGTTTGGTAATTTGCAATAAATGCAAATGATGTCTGTGTTTTTTATCCGAAATGAATTGCATGAGATAAACTTCTTTTTGTACAAACTTTGTCTAAAAATAATCTCCCAGAATTCTGCAGCAATGTTTTTTTTTTTGTTATGATCCTAATCCTATGGTCAGTCTCTTTTTTTTTACAGCATATTGCAATCTTTATTAGCATTTCAGTATTAATTTAGCTCTTCATTAATGCAAAATTAACAACAAAGTTTGTGTTTCCTATAAAATTATGCATTAGAATAAACTCGCAAAGGATCGGTGTTAATTTTTTCTCATGCAAAAAGAGCTTAAAACACAGTTTGTTTGTTTTTTTTATTTGTTAAACACTAGAGTGATTCTATTGAGAGGCAAAGTGTATTTTTCTGAGTGTTTTCACAGATTGATTCTGAAACTGAAAGAAGATCAGTCAGGACTTACATACATAAGAACACGTTTGGAATGTTGCACATCATTTCCTCACAGCAGTTTCAAGTTGATGCAGATCTTTACGCAACCATGTTTTTTTTAAATGTACTTTCTGTCACCACCTTGTACTACTTTTGGTATGCAATGTGATTTATAAAACCCTTTGATTTGAAAGTGAGTTTAGAAGGATACATCCAGCATGCTGATCATCAGTTTGCATGTTTCCAAGCTGAAAGCTGAAGACAAAAGAACAAAAACATATGAAAATCAAACCCACACGCAGACAAATATAAAAAAAAAAACAAAACATCAATATCTGTAGTTAAAAAGTTTGCACAATGTTACTTGGTTTTATTAATGGTTAAAACAAACTGTTGTTAAGTTTTGCTCATTGGGAAACTATCGTGAAACAAAGGCGTTTGCACGTTCCCACCCTCACCTATGGTCACCAGCTGTGGGTGGTGACCGAAAGAATGAGATCACGGATACAAGCGGCCGAAATCAGCTTCCTCCGCAAGGGTAGCTGGGCTCTCACTCAGAGATTGGGTGAGGAGCTCTGCCATCCAGGAGGAGCTTGGTGTCGAGCTGCCCCTTCTCCAGGTCAAGAGAAGCCAGATGTGGTGTTTACGGCATCTGGTCAGGATGTCCCCGAGCGCCTAGCTAAGACATGTCCAAATGTGGCCCGATGTCAATTTTCATCCGGCCCGCAGCCTCCGTCATAAAAGCAATAGCGCCTGGCCCGCGTGTAGAACTACGTAATACATTCAATGTGGCCCGCGAGTGAAAAAGTTTGGACACCCCTGGCCTAGCTGGTGAGATGTTTCGGGCACGTCCCGCCGGAAAGAGACCAAGAAGCAGACCCCGGACCTGTTGAAGAGACTATGTCTCACAGCTGGCTGGGGAACGACTCGGATTGTTCCAGGTGAGCTGGAGGATGCAGCTGGGGTGAGAGAAGCCTGGGCATCCCATCTGGGGCTGTTGCCCCTGCGACCCGGTCCTGGATAAGCGGAAGACGACGGAACGGAAACAAAGATCTACACGTTGTGAAATAGTTGATTTTCACTCAATGTAATGGGGGAAGCACTTGCTCAGAGGTGGAGTATCGGGAGAACCAAGTTGGATACCACTGAGCCCCTTAAGTCTTCCTGGAGCAGACACCTAACCCCCTAATTACTCCCTCTTTTGGCGCCTTCGTTGCTGCCTACTGCAGTGCAGAGTAATTTCCCCATTGAGGGACAGATATAGTCCGGCAAAATAAATAAAGTAAAAAATAAATCCTGATCTTAAAATTATGGATTAAAATTATGGCTCATTAACAGCCATATCTGTCAACACAAAAAGAAACGCTTGTTGTGTGGTCCTATTAGAATTAATGACGGTATCTGTGTTACAAGTAAATGAGTAAACTTTTTTTATAGCACCTTTTGCACACATAAAGATCAAAATTGTGTCAATCTTGGCAAAAGAAGACTAAAAGAGAAAACAAAATGTAAATACAGACATAAAACAAATTTAAGACGTAATCTACATACTATATGTGTTAAAAAATAATGCCTGGAGTTTTTTCTTTTATTTATTGTTATTGTTAAATATTCTTTAAAGCGCATTGTGTAACTTTACGTTTGAAAAATCTTACATAAATAAAGAAAACTAATAAACCTTTTCTAATTCCGGGGCCTGAACAGTCCCCAGAATCTTCTGTTTTCGAGGACTGTGGGTTTTCAAAGTTTGCTGCTTTTTCATTCTCACAAGCAGCAAATATTAAGAAATATTGACCAGCGGTTACTCTGAGTTGCTTACTGTGGTTTCAGCTGATGGAGAAACAGGAAAAGTTTTGAAATTGGAAAAGTAAAAAACCCATAATAGAAGATGAAAGCTGCTCTAGTTCTACTGTTTTTGTCAGGATCCCTCACCTGCCGCCAGAGGGAGCCTTGGATATTTCGGATCAACCTGATTAGGATCACCCTGGGATGATTCCTGATTCCATTCATCTGTGCACCCTGCCATCTATTTAAGGGGAATCACCCCAGACTTCCCTCCTGGGTCTTACCATCCCTTCCAGCCAGGTTACCCTGGTTGCCTGACCATGAACAGAATTTTTTATAAAAGCTGTAGATATGTAAAATCTTTAAAATGAACCACTTAGTCATTACTTGGTTCAGCTTTAGTGACACCAGAGCAGATCAGATGCAGTGTGTGTCGATGCCGATGACCACCGGAAGATAGTCGTTGTTTAATTATTAAAAAAATTTCACCTCAACAAAACAATAGTACTTCCATTCAGATAGCGAATCACTGACACTGTATATAATATGTTTCTATTTGTACGGATAATTAAAATAATTTCTTACGTTGGTATGAACCAGACATGCCCGACTGTGTGAGGCAACGCTGCAGCTCATCAGCAGAAATCTGCCCATCCTGTTTCAAAAATTAAGACGAGATGTCAGCGAGCAACAAGTTTGCTAACTTCGTGGAGAACAGTATTAATAACCAAGCTTAATTAGGATGCTTTTGTAACTTTATTGTTAGGAAATATTGATAACTTACATGTCCAGCAACTGCAGAGAAAAATCCAAAGAGAGGATCTTGCTGTGGAGGCTGAAAAAAATGAGAAAATTCTAAATAATTTTTTTACTTTTATTTTTTACAATTTCAAATAATGATGAGTACAATTAATGCAAAATAGACTAAATAATTTTATATGATCTACTTTAGACTAAACGATTGACAAAAAGCTTCATTTTCCCAAAAAAGTAAAGAAAAAAATTAATTAATTCAAGCGTGGTGGATTGATCGCGACTTTAAATCCTTCCGTTTATTCACCAAATAACAACTAAATATAAAAAATATATATATAATACATTGTCTAATTTTTATGATACTCCTCTCATCTGGAATATTTCCTCCCTCCTAATCCTGCCTCTCCCTGATGTTTCTAGCTGTGTCTTGTCTTCCCGGATTATTTAAGTCTTGGTTTCCTTCACTTCATGGTCAGATCATCCTGCTCTGTGGTGCTGCTGACATGCACTCCTACTGCAGCCATGATGCTGTCCCTCCACCCTTGGTCCTTCATCCCGCTGTCCCTCCATGCCTGGTCCCTCAAGCCGCTGTCCCTCCACGACTGGCCCCTTAAGCCGCTGTCCCTCCACGATGAGTCCCTCATCCCGCTGACCCTCTGCATCTGGTCTGCCATCCTGCTGTCCTTTCATGCCTGGTCCCTCATTCCGCTGTCCCTCCACGTCTGGCCCCTCATCCTGCTGTCCCTCATTCTGCTGATCTCTATGTTTGTTCTACACTCCTGCTACCTGCATCAAACTGGCTCAGCATCTGGGTTTTACTCACTATCTTCACTAGCACTGTGACGCTGTTATCCACACATTGCAGTACTGATACAGAAACTACCATTCAAACTTCAAAACACATTATTTAGTGAAATATAAATGAAACGTACAACAAATAAAAAAGCTGGTTAGATGATTAAAATGATTCTACTTCTCTGTCAGATGAAAACACTTCACTCTCGGAATAAATTTCCCAACTAACACACTCCTAAGTTCATTGTAACCACACCTTGTGTGTCAATATGACTCAAATCTATCAGATCAAATAGAAAATACTGAGATTTGCTAAAACATGTACTTATTTAAATGATTTTAAGATGATGCTACAGTATATGATTGTCCTTATTTGTCACCAAAATACTTTTTTTTAGTTAAATTTGTTCAATTAAAAATAATCAACCTGACTCCCACAAAATTAAAGTTTAACCCTGTATTTTGTTGACAAATAAATCTCATTAGAAATCAAGTTATGAGTCTAATATGGTTTTGTCTCCTGAATTGCTTATAATGAATAGGGTCGTGGGGGGTGCCGGAGCCTATCCTGGCTGACTTCAGGTAAGAGGCGGGATACACCCAGTCTGTTGCACACACACTCATTCCTTGGGGCAATTTCATAACGGCCAATCAACATGACATGCATGTTTTAGGAGGGTGGGAGAAAACTGGAGAAAACCTGAAACACAAATGGGGAGAACATGCAAACACCACACAGAAAGACCAGAGTTTCAAGCCTCGCCCATACTCAGTACTTGAACCCTGACCTATTTGCTGTGAGGCCACTTTGTCAACAATTGTTTTTTAAATATTAATTCTAATATTACATTTAAAACCAATACTTGGATATTTTATCAAGTTTTTGGGAAGATTTTAGCAAATAAATGATTAAACTGAATAAGAATTATTATTTTTTTTGCTTCTTTATACCTGCATTCCACCTTAGAATATTCATAAATATTACAAAGAACAATTTTATCTTCTATTTCTAAGCAAATCATTTCATATTGAAGCTTCAATGATTACGTAACGATAACAATAGTGTAATAAACACTTTAAATTCTTTAGTATTGTTAGCTATACTTCCGGTCTGATTCACTTCCGTACTTTTTCCTCAGAACATAATCATTTCAAATCTTTCTAAAGAGATTGAGATTTTTTTTTTCTTACCATTCCACCATATCCACCTGGTCCTGCTCCGTATCCTGGATACGCCATTGTTAATAAAGTCTTAATAACTAATCAATAACTGCTTTAAAATAAAAACTATGATTAACAGACACAGTGAAGAAGCTAATGAAGAATGAGATAGTCTGTAAGTTTGAGGAGAAAACCAGGGTGGGATTTGAAAGTAATAAAAAAGGCGTGTAGTAAACTGATCCAGATTGATGTCGCTTTTTTTTCTTCAGGATCTTATTGAAGGAGAGCAGTCATGTGGTTTTAAAAGACCGCCCACAAACCCGGAAAAGATGGAACCTCAGGAGACAATTGTTAATTATTTAAAACAAGAATAAACTTTACATCTAACTTCAGACTTTCACTGACAAAAATAAAAACTTATATAATAAAAGCAGTCAAAATGTTCAAGTTTAAAATTTTTAACTTCAGACATATTAGTCTTTTTCTTTTCATCAAATCAAACTTTATTTATAAAGCACTTCTTTTCAAACAAAAATGCTGAACAGAAAAAATAAAAACTCAAGCCAAATTCAAACAATAAAAAATTAACAGCTGAACACACACATTGACATTGACAGCCCCACCCAACCCATCCCATCTTGTTTTTCTTTATTTTCCCCCAGTCCTGAGCTCACACTCAGAGGTGTGTGTGTGTGGGAGGCCGTGCTTGGGGGCAATCTCACTTGGCCTGGCCATCCCCTCTCTAGAACGGGATGGGAAGGGACATATGGCGGAGAACACCTTAGGAGAGGGGGGAAGGTTAGTTTGGTTACAGGAGCTGATAGGACCAGGGCAGGATTATAAGTGAGGGATAAGGAGAATGAAGACGGGTAGGGGGGTTGCAGCTCTGGGTGCATTGTGATCTCTGGGCCATCTGGGCCAGGCACCAGATTCCCCCCTGGCCTGTGGTGGTTGCCTCTGGGGCAGCCTATACCAGCTGGGCCTCAGGCTGGGGCCCTGGCAAGGTGTTGGGGGGCTCCTGAGTCCTAGGAATAGTTGCTTACTTCTCAGTCTGTTTTTGACACTCGCTGGGCTCACTTGCTGCCGCCTGGTATGAATGGCACATCTGCCCTGTGGCATGGGGGTCCTGGGATTGGGACGCTTGTGCCAGGGGAATTCTTACAAGGGGGCCTTTCCTAGGCCTAATTTGTTGGGTGGGCGAACCCCTCTGCTCAGCTTCGGGGTCCCGGCATCGGAGCGGGTGTGGGCCCAGTTAGTTTGTGTCTCTCCCTTCCGTTTTCTAGACTTGTGGGGCTGAGAAAGATCCATTACCGCTAATCAGCACATGGTTCACATCGGCAGCAAGCATATACTTTCACTCACACATGCACAATGTGCCACACTGTTTACTGTCCGCTATGTTCCTTGCTCCCAACCATTCATATTATATCTTTAGTAACATCAGTTTGTGCTCCACATCATTTGTTAATTTGTTATTAAAGACTGTTTATACTGTATCCCTTTTCTTTTTCACTCCTTTCCATGTCAGGTGCAGCAATAAGAACCACAGACATGTAGGACATAACATACAATATCAAAAATAAATCAATAAAATAATACTTGCCAAAGTCAAACTTGGCCTATGGGGCTGACCCTAGTAGAGCAAATCTGTCCAGGAAAACTTGACATACAGATTATCGATTTGCTTGTCATAATACCTGACGGGACAGGGTAAAACAAAAAACAATGAACATATAAATTCATGCATTTTATCAGTTGGGCCTCCCCCCAACAACTTACTATTGTCCTGGATATGATGGTTAGATTGTAGAAATAAAATATTCACTTTTTTTGCTGGTTAGATTTGACAAATATCACTTTCCAGATTTATTTTCAGCTTTTGTTGTAGCCTTGTGTCTAAAAAAGGAAAACCTGGAAGGCATTACATCAACGCCAAGCAAAACCTGTCCAATCGGCTCGTTTGCTGTGATACCCCATATAGTCACACCTTCTGTCTTGAACTCCCATCCAAAAACTGTCTTACGGGATGCTCCATTATACAAAGTATCTTTCGCCAGTAAAGCTGAAAGCATCTGACCTCAAATTTTTTTAATTTTTTGCATATCTACAGTACAACGTGCTGTGACATGTTCAAATTTAAATCTGACTGTTGGGTTTGGTCACCTGGAACACATTTGTGTTACCATCCTCAACATTCAGGGAACAATGTCCAGGTGGGTGGAAGGAACCATCAAGAAGAAAATGAAAAAGAGGGACAAGACTTTCCTGTAGTGTACCACCAGACCACAGGTAGGCTCGATCGAAGATGATATACACAAAACTTTAATAACATTTTATCATTTTGCTTGTGACGTAAAAGGATAATAATGATTGAATGACTGCATATTACAAAATTATTTTAAAATGTTAAATTTTATAAATACAAAAATTGAAACAAATTATTGTGACAAAATTTTTTTTAAACATTTCTTTCTTTCTTTTTGAAGGTGTTGAAGTTGTGTGACGCCCAATTTAACATCAACTACACCTATGCAAAAAACTGATTTTGATCATTTTGTGCAAAAGATTTTGCTGCACTAAAAATCTGACTGTCTTAGATGAAAAAAAAAACCTTCCTTCTTGAAAACAATTATTTTATTGATGGAGCTACTTTATTATTTTCATCTAAATGTTACAATTCAGAATGAACTCAGTATGAGCCTTTTTTTAAAAAAAAATTACACATAAAACTGGGAACTGCTTATTTAGAGAAGTCTACTAAAGACACTATGTAAAGCTAGGCTCATTTTGATTAGCCTTCTGCTGGTGTTTTTAACAGTGCCTATGAATGCTAATTATATTCAGGGACTGCTGATGACGGTGACTCCTGATGATCCAAACTCAGCAGGTCTGTCCGGCAGTCAAGTGAAACAGATGGTTGAAACATGTGACTCAGCAAAGACATATAGCTCCGAGAAATCACCTGCGTCTGTCTGCCACGCAATTTTGTGCCTGGTTTGGCTTTTTGCCACGTGATCTCTAAACAGACCTAAGGTCATCAAAAAGAGATTTCAACATTCTTTTCACTGACCGTGGTCATTGTTGGTTATCTAATATTCCCCTTTGAGGCGTCACATTCCATAGGTTCTGCATCCTACTCCAACTCAAACCGATACATCACGATGGTTAGCTAATGTCATAGAATTTTCTTAATCAAACTGTCACAAAGCTGGGAAAAGAAAATGGAATTTATTTGAGTAAAGAAAAAGACTAAATGTTGCAGCATTGAAAGTTTATGCAAGCCAAAGTTTCATTAATATTCGCTTGTGCGTTTGTATTTTGAGTTGAGCGTGGTGTAAATGTGATCTTGTTTTTTTACATTGTTGGTAAAACACAATAAAACTTTTTCTTCCTATTTTTTCTCTTTTTCTTCAAGATTGTGATGAGATTATCAGTCATATTGCTGACGCTCAATGGTCTACTGATGATCCTCCTGTCCAATCCACTCTACCAGACGTGATGGAAAACAACCTCTGTGCTCATTCTCTGCAGAATCCAATGTTAGAAGCTGATGAGGGAGACATGCTGCAAAACTTTGTTGGAAGTTGCAGCTGGGAACATCCAATCATTGAATCTCATGGATGTGTTGGTGTTTGTGGACAAAGAGAGCAAGGAAATTTGGAGCCATGCTGGGAACAGTCACCATTTCTATACTACACAGGTGAATTTTTTGTTTAAATGAGCCACTTTTTTCCAGTCCACTTCAACTGATAAATGAAAATCACAATAACTGTTCAATAAGATAAAAAATAAAGGGTCCTCAATCAAAGTTTTTTTATGTAGCAAAATAGCTTTGAAAATACTGGGTTAAAAATGCATTTAATGCATTTTCGAACAAAATAAAATACATTTAGCTGACTGCAAATTTGACCACAAATCAGGACACAAGCAAAACCCTAAATTAACTTGAATGTTATGTGATCGACTGGCGTATTTAGATGTTTTTAAAACCTGTGTTTAATCCATGCAGCAATGAGAAACGTGGTGATCGGAGTGGAGGTGTTCGAGGAAGTCTCAGTTGAAGACACCTTAGAAATAGTGTAAGTATCACATCTCGGCTGTTTCTAGAATTTTCTCAGCTTATTTGTTTTGTAAAAAACGTAAAGCCGATTCACTTCATTTGTCTTAAATTGTTGTTTCCCTTTGCAGAACAGATGACCTCTACGTTGATGACCAGATGGAGTTTGAGGTTTTGGAAGAGGAACGATCCTACCCAACATGAAGCATTACAGATTTTTTTTTTTGTGATTGCCCTCTAAATATATTGCTATTAATTTTTTTCATTTTGTTTCTTTAAATCCATTTATGCTACAAATTGTATTGTCTTGCTGTGTTTTTTGATCAATAAAATATTAACATGATGCTTTGGTTTTTATCAATTCTTATGGTTCAAATCTCGCTAAAAAAAGACACCATTGTGAATATTGCATAAGAGTCGTTACAATGAGAATAAATCAGAACTATTTCTGAGATGAAGATTTTTAAATTGAAGGGATTTAAATATTTTAATATATTTAAACCTTTTCATGACAAGACAAAAAACTATTCAATACCATGTAGTTTACAAAATACTGTTTAAATTGAAAAAAAGATGGAAGAAATAACTATTTTAAAGTACTTTAAGTAAAATTTTCTCTTAGACAAATTGCTGTTTTTTTTGCTGAGGTTTAAGACCAAGAATTTGTTGGGAAATTAATTATTTAAAAAAGAATTTAAACACCGTTTGTTTAAAGTCCAAATGCAAAAAAAAAAAAAAACCCAATATGTTTGATTCATATGCAGCTTGATCTAAAAGGAAAGGTCTGTTTTGTATCTTTTGTGACATTCTTTATTTTTTTTGTATATTTTAATGAGCCCACTTAATTTGAAAATATTTCATTTACGTTATTCATAAATTAAGTGTGCATTAAAAATGAATAAGACCTATCTTCATCCTAATCCTGTTATTTGTGTAGTTTTACTGAAAGAATAAAAACGAATTGAAATTGTGGCTAAAAAATACTACAAGTACCACAATGCATCACGAGTAGGCTCTTCCAGTTCCGGTTAATGTAATCACTTCAGTCAGTAGGTGGCAGTAGTGCATCTTTGTTGATGTTTCTTTCCTTAGAAAAGACGAAGAAGAATGTCATTACTACATCCGGAAATACTTGCTTTGTAAATATGAATGAAACAACCAGTAGTACATTTGGATAGAAAAACACAAAAATGTCTGATTTATTATCAACACAAGCTCTTCAGGACCGACTAAACCGTCTTGAGGAGCTGACGGAGTTTACTGAGAAGTACAAAAAAGAACTATGTGAAATATTAGACACGCTGGGATGGTCTCTGGACCACAAAGCTTCACCCCAGGTAATAATAATAATAATACATTTTGTCTAAGAAGCCTTTATTTGGCGGTTTTAAGATCATTTATTGCATTTTAAACCGTCTTACTTTAATGTTAAAGCAAATTTTATTTGTAAAACGTTACTAAACGGCTCAATTTACTAAATATATGAGTTAGTTTTGAGAAAGCGAGCTAGCTAGAATATTAATTTTGATGTTCTGTGATGTTGTACATTTAAAATTTGTACTTTTTGTGTGCGTGCGTGCGTGCGTGTGTGTGTGATGGGTTCAGGGACCACTGGAGCAGTGCCCTTATGACCCAAACCACAGAGTTCCAGTTGGTTCTATGGAGAAACACACCAGATCCTGTAAACTGAAACTAATGGGATACTCAGCACAGGAACAGGTAACACATCAAACTACAGCAATGAAGATCAAGATGTAAAATATGACATGGAAAGTCATTGACACATTAAATTACAGACTGACCATAGCATATTTAACCAGATCATGCATTTTAATATTAGCAAAGTTTAATAGGAGACCATACTGTACATGTGGAGGAAAAGCTGGAGAGGTGGAGGTTTGCACTAGAAAGAAGAGGAATGAAGATTAGTCAGAGTAAGACAGAGTACATGTGTGTGAATGAGAGGGATCCAAATGGAAAAGTGAGGTTACAGGGAGAAGAGATAAAGAACGTGGAAGATTTTAAGTCGTTCATCACATCAAGTGATCAACAGTCCAGAGCAGTGGAGAGTGTGGAAAAGAGGTGAAGAAGCGTGTTCAGGCAGGCTGGAACGGGTGGAGGAAAGTATCAGGTGTGACCAAGAAACCTCATGAGTATTCACATGAAGGAGAGATCCCTCCCCTGGGGCAGGCAGCCATTGTGTTTGAGACTGTTAATTTAATATTAGCTTTAATTAATACATGGGAAATGTGTGCCTTACAACAGGTGTGAAATTCCTCTTATTTGCTTCTGTTCCTTCATGTCGTAAAGTGAGGGTGTGACAGAGCATCAATCTGATTAAATGTGAATGTGTTCATTTAAACTACAGCCACCATAAAAAACCCAGATCTCCCTAACAGGTAGAGCCGCATTCTCTTCATATCATGCACACTGACGTACAGTATTTTCTGTGTGCGCCTGAAATTTATTTAATTTTATTCAGAATGTAAAGAAACAAGGACCGTTTGACTTGAGCATGACATTGTGTAAATTTAGTTCTAGGCAGTAAATTCAGTGTTAAGTGGATCAAGTTAACAAAGCTGGCTCATTTTCTTTTATATTCTTATTTTGGTGTACTTACAAAAAAATAGCCTTTTGGAGGGCGGTAGAGCGAGGAGAGCAGCAAGTTTGTACAAAACTAAAACCCTTCCTGCTTAAGCTAGAATGTAAATGACTCCTAGATTTAAATGACCTGACCCCTTTAACTTACAACTGTATTATTGTTATAAAATTATAAAAAAATGTATTAATCAAGAGCTGCTTATTTTTTCTCTAATCGTTTTGCAGGCAGAAATGTGTGATCCATCTGTATGTTATGAGAACACCAAAGTCCAAAGCTTTGTAATGGGTAAGTTGTCCATAATGCATTACAGTATAACAACTTTACCTTTTAACTTGTAGAGTTTGAATAGAGGGATGGAATTAAACAAAGTTTAAACCTCACCAGTGTTCTATCGAGATCTGCGGCCTCATCGAGGTCTGCTTGACAGATCGGAGTTCCAAAAACTAACCCTAACGCTAATTCCAATAAAAGTATGGAAGGTCGCAGATCTCGTCAGGATACCGGTCGCAGATCTTGAGGGTTAGATTATCTGGAAGGGAGTGGAAGCATTGTGGGAATGCGCAGAGGCGCAAAGTCGCAGATCTCGATGGTCGCAGATCTCGTCACCTCCTGTAATTGTTGTTTTTTTATTTTTTTTCACTCTTTTAATTTATCATTTGCTGCGATCCATGTATATGTTACTCACAAAATGCTCGATTCATTTCTGAATATCTATATATTCATTTCTAAATATAAACTTTTTTTTCTCACAATTAATTGATTAAGTTTACTTCAGTTGTGTGAGCAGGCATTTCTTTTAAGTTAATTTTATTTCAAAAAGGCATCGTCAGCGGAAAGTAATTTAAATATTTTTACATTAAAAATCTATGAATTAAATTTAGTTTTCTTCCTGCAGACAAGTCCACCCAACATCAAGTGATCTTACAGGCCAGATCTGCAGCACCTATGATGAAGATGGAAGGAGTTTTCTGGCAAGGTACAAGTCTTTAGTAACAAGTTTGATACTACTGTACTTGAAGTTCTTCACATCTTTTCTTTGTTGTAGTCTCAGCACACTAACTCCACTAGATGTCACACTTGTGTTAAAACTAATTTAGTTTCAGAGCTCTTTTGGCTCTTAAAACCCATCTTTTTTAATATAGGATTTGTACCTGTTTTAATTGTTCTTTATCCTTCGATAATAAATAATATGTGTGTTGTGTGTTTTGTTTGCAGCAACAGTGGTGAGTATTAGAGGAGATGGGATCTAGAAAGTTCTGCTGCTGTCTGATAACGCGCAGTATCCTTTTCTATGATATCCTTTTAAACTCCTGGAATATGAGACTTTCCCTGTACGTGTTGGGGAAGGTTTAATTGTGTTCTGTTTCAACATATTTACTTTTCTATAATTTATGTCAAATGTTTGGTCGCTGACTACGTTTAAGCAAGTAAAACAAACTTTAATCTTTGGCTAATTGAGATCAAAGTTTTGTTTTTTGGATGGTGTATTTGCATAACTAGCATAGTTTGGTGGTAGAATGGCCGCCTTTGGACCAAAAAGCTACCAGTTCAAATCCCGATGAGCTCATGCCGAAGTATTCGTGAAGAAGACACTTAACCCCCAGTCGCACTATTGGCGCTATCATGTGGCCTGCTGTGGTGCACTGCAGCAAAAGTAGTTTCCCCACAAGGGATTTATAAAGTATGATTATTATTCCTACATTTTAATATTATTGCATGTTTTTAAACGCAGAAGTTCTTCATGAACTCACTAGATGCACTTCAAGATTGAGTTCTAGTGGGCTTGTCTGAAAAGACTTTACAGTTCGGATCATAATAAAATCTACCGTATTTATTTGAGTATAACATGCATTTGTTCATATTGCACACCCCCAATTTTCCCGTTAAGGTTCCAAGCTGCCGCTTTGATTCCCCTCTGAAAGACACTATTTAGACTCATTCACAATTCCTGAGCCGCTGTCCTGCATCACATGGTGTGAAAGAGTCTAAAAAGTTTTGCCAAATAAGGGTTTTTATTTATATTTTGTAGATGAATAGTCATTTTTCTGAAAGCACTTGGATGCATCAACATTTTTAGCAAACTGCACTTGTGCTCGACCCTTTGATCTCATTTCATATTTTCGGTCCATGAGTTAAAAAGTTTACCCACCGTTATACTCAAACAAATACAAGAAAATAAAGTAGTCTTTGACGTCGTTCATATATTTTTTATTAAGTGGAGTTAAAAAAAAAAAAAAATCCCCCATAATTTTTTTTAGAAACTGTATATTGTATTTTATGTTGTGAATTTGATAAATAATTGATCACTGTACTGTAAGATTTGTAACCTGTCTGATCCTCCGTCAGGTGAGTATTCCAGCCAACCTGTTGATGTACCTCAAAACCACAAGCGAGCCGTGTGCGACCTCACTGTCGCGGATCGACTAGCTCTCTATGATCACGTCGTTGGCGTTTTCAGTCAGCAGAAAGAAACTGGTCGATCCAATAATGATGATCTCTACGTAGACCTTGCATCCACATTTCAAAAGGGTAAGTCAGACAATGTTTGGAGATCTTTGAAATGTCATTGGAACAAAAAATTTGAATCTTCACTGAGAGCAGCAGTGTGGTGAAATAATTTTTTGTTGTGCAGACGAAGAGAAAAATAAACCAAAGACTCATTTGGAGCTGTTGGCAGAGATGAGGGACTACAAGAGGCGACGTCAGTCCTACAGGGCCAAAAATGTTCACATCACTAAGAAAACCTACACTGAGGTAAAAAAGAAAAAAACAATAGCTGCGTTCCTAAATTTGATGTTATCAACCTAAATATCTTTTTCTGGTGTAATTTGACAACAACAAAGAAATTTGCACTTTTAAAATGTTTGCTTCTGACTATTTTTTTCATTTTACAGTTGTTATTTATGTTGTATGAGTCCTCATTGCTCTGCAGTGTTTGAGGAGAAGAAACATTTTGTATCTAGATGAAGTTGCCTTTGTGAAAAACCTGCACAATTCATTGCTCTGCAGGTTATCAGAGAGGTGATCAGTGTTCATTCAGAAGAACTTTCCAGACAATGGAGAGAGGAAGAAGAAGATGAGAAGCAGTCGATGCGATCGGGCCGCTCTTCACACAGGTGAGACAGTGAAAAGAGGTGTGGGGAAATAATTTCTTAAAAGAAGTTTGAATGTTAAAGACACAATCTGATTGTTGTTCAGTTGGGCAGCGAACAGGAGACGATCTGCGTCTGCGGGATCTTGTCATTCGTACAGAAGGCGAGATCAGAGCCGAGAACGCAGCCAAGACCGCAGCAGAAAACAAAGCCAAGAGCGCAGCCAAGAACGCAGCCGAGAGCGCAGCATAGAACACAGCCGAGATCACAACCAAGAGCGCAGCCGAGAACACAGACAAGACCACAGCCGAGAGCGCAGCCAAGATCAGAGCCGAGAACGCAGCCGAGAGCGCAGCCAAGACCGCAGCAGAAAACACAGCCAAGAGCGTGGCCAACAACGCAAACGAAAGCGCAGCAGAGAACACAGCCGAAACCGCAGTCAAGAGCACAGCGAAGAACACAGCCGAGAGCGCAGTGGAGAACACAGCCGAGACCGCAGCCGAGAAGACAGACCAAAACGCAGCCAAGATCGGAGCCAAGAGCGTAGTCAGAAGCGTCATCAAGAACGCAGCCACGACAGGGAGAGCAAAAAGAAAAAGAAGGAAAGGTGAATCACTCAAGCAGCATTTATGAGAATAATTAAAATGTTAGGGTTTCATACTTGAAAATGACTAAGTGTAGTTTTGTATGAACACACTCGTATCTTTATACGGACCATGCATTTCACACTCAGACCTTCAGTAGTGCTCCATTTACACCAAATGGCTCCACAATAAATATTTTAAGTTTATAAAAACATCTTGCAATACGGAATTAATACAGCAAGATAGCTTGGGTATCAAAGATGAAAAACTCCACAAGAAACATCTTTAATTGATAAATAATTCAATAGAGAAAAAGTGTGTTTTGCGAACGCCGCAAAACACAAAATCATTCATAGAGACCTTAAATATAACATAACATAAAATAACATTTTACTTACTAAAAACTTTGATTATCTTTGAAAATTGATCTTTCTCTCTTCTCAGCAATGTTAGAAGTACAGCTGGTCCTATCATATATTTGGAGTGCTGCTTTGAGTTCTTTACTTTGTTCAACATCTTTTGAAAAGTTTGTCTAGAAAATTACTTCAATAGAAAACCAGCTATATCTGTTTTCTTCCTTCTGTAGTTGTCTGATTTAAAAAAAAAAATCAAATTGGTTTCACATTGGTCCCAGGGGTTGTTGGCCTAGTGGTAGATGTATCGTCTTTCAACCGAGAGAACCTGGTTTGAATCCCACTGGTTCAAGCCGTCCGTGGAACCACAGAATGGCAAAATGGCAAAAAAACAAAAAAAAAATCAGATTGATTATTATAAAAGTTTCAGATCAGATAAGCAATGTTTCCCTTGAAGTAACCCGCCACTACAGCTGTATTTGCTTGCTTAGCTGAGATGTTGATGTCTATGTGTGTATCAACGTTTATTTATAGTTGCAGAAAATTACATTTTTTTGTTTCTTCAGAGATGTCTTTTATTTTATTTTTCCAGGTCCTCTGATCACCACAGCCGTGACCATAAGAAGAAAAAGAAGAAAGATGACAGGGAAAAAGAAAAGTGATGATAAGAAGTTGTTCCAACCTCATAATTTACAGAATGACAGTTTGCGAGCAAGTTTTTTAGAAAACAATGAGACTAAAGGTTTTTAAATTTAGAAAAACTCGAGTTTTCTTTGCATTTTGAACTTTCTTGCGGATGGCGAGCAGACTCGTCCTGAGCTGTCCTGTAAATGTTTTTTTTTTTTAAATAAATCACATGGAATTTTAGACAGACGTGTCATAATTTGCACATCTTCACCATGAGCTCAAAGGTCACCTCTTATAGCTGTAAACTACTGAAAGACATTTTTAGACAAGATTTAGACTTGTAGAACAAACCCTGGAAAGTGCAACTGTTTGGTATTCTTTAATTAAATATCTCTGATTTGATAAAAACCATTTTCATATGTACATATGGATTTATTTTATTGGGGAGGGTGAAAATTTGATTGTGAAATGGTCATTTTTTTTTAATGCAAAACTTTAATTATAACTTTTATTGGACTCTTTTTACTGCTTCTTAAATTAGACCTGGGTTTATAGTGATCTATAAACCTTTTAAAGTTTTTCATTTGAATTGTTTATTAAGTCAAATTAACAAAAAAACATATATTTTTTGCTTTTTTTTTTTTTTAAACGATGTATCAAATACAAGCCTAAAGCTTTAAGTGACAAACAAATTTAAGTGAATCTATTCTATCTGATGCTGGATTTTTGGCTCAGGTATTTCTCATCCTGCTGCGAAACAGAGGTGACGGACTGGACTCCATCAGTGCCTGTGGACCTGACGGATCCACAGTGGGCAGTTAGGGCCGGCTGCAGGAACAACATGCTGTGAGGAAAGACCTACTTAAAAAAAGATTAATCAAGTTTGTTTTTTCTTCATCTGGATCCTGATCAGAATCTGATGTGACTGCATCATCCCCAGTAAGAAGGTATGATATTATGCATTAGTAAATGATCCTGATTGGTCAGTTTGTTCTCCAAAGGGGGAAAAGATTGGATTAAAATAGACTAAATTAATATTTTAAAATAACTTTTTTTTTTTTTTTTTTTTTTACTGGTTAATTGGAATGAAGTGAAAAAGTTGGTAAAAAAAAAGTCAAGGCCACATGTTGGTTAAACTTCTGCACTTTTTCAAGACTAAATCTAACATGTAGTTAAAGGAATAGTTAAAGAAACTATGGTTTAAAATACTTTTTATTTGTAAGGAGAAAATCAGTTATATGGGCAAAAAAATATGAAGTCCAGTTTCTTTACAGGACTTTTCAAAATGCTTTAATAAATCAAATTTAATAAATCATCAATTTTTGGTCTTTTAAATGTTCTTAATCATATTAAAAGCCAAATTTTGTCTCAATAAAAAGCAAAGTATTCAAAGCCCTTAAAATTGTTTTTAAAAAAACAATTTATAAAATATATAATTTGTTAAAAATAAAACAACTTTAATAATTTAATAGAATATACACTTCAATGATAGATGTAGCTCATTTTACTTTTTGTATTAATCTAAATTCTCCCAAATTAGAAAGAGATTTAAAATAGTATTTTACTGTTTGGCAACAGTCTCTAGGTTTTCTTTAGATTAAAAAAAAAATGGCATGCTTCACCTGTTTGTCCTAGAGGTCCTGCTATTCTGGGGGATCGGTGTGTTCTCGCTTTAATCTCCTGATGGGTTAATTATTAAATTTGTTTAACAATCTTGTTTCTGTGCTGTTGTGAGTTTGCTGCGTTTCTTTAAAATGCTTTCCAATAAAACTCCCAATTCTGATGTATTTTTTATGTAATTAAAAAAAGCTAAAACATTTTTTTTTTTTTTTTTGGTTTTAGAATTTAATAAGTTCCCTTTGTGAGATTTACACCAGGACGTTGTGGTCATGCTGATGGTTTTGTCTCTCAATTTATTATCCTTCTGTCAGAGCTCTTCAGATTAAACATGGAGGCTTCTTGAGCTCACTGTGCGGCTTTAGGAATGTCAGATGATTCTGAGAAGTCCTCAGTGGTTTCACCCTGACAAAGAGAGCTCAGTTTGCTGAATTCTCACCCAAACACCAACAGAGCCACATCAGAGCAGGTCCATATACAGGAAAACCAGAATCCTGCAGGTCTGAAGATTGATCTGCTCTTTTAAATCTCTCATCCTGTGTCTGTCAAAAACATTGAAGTTTGAATCTGACCAATCTCTTTGAGAGTAAATTTCCACCTTATTTTCATTCCAAAGCTGTCTAATAGGGGTGTCACAGGGCTCTTTCCTGGGGCTCCTACTGTTTCTAGTTTATTCGTTGACAATCTACCCTCAGCATGAGATGTGAAAATATTTATGTACACTGATTATCTTATGGTAAAACATGAGAAAAATACAGTAACAATGTGTCCTTTGTTGTGCACTGCTGCTGTATGAACAAACCATACCTTACCTTATCTGAGCTACGGTGTTCCTTGGGAGAGAACTAATTCATTCCCACCAATATAAAGCCCAAAACCACCTCCATTAGTGATGGAGTTAGTTAGCCCACCAGATTAGTATTTCCTGCTGGAGAAATATTAGTTTGATACTAATAGAGATACAACTCATGAGAGGCCAAGTAATACTGAGATTCCTCAAAAAGTTTTGTTTAAAACGGTTAACATAACCACCACTGAGACTTTAAAAGAGCAGTGTCTGTCCAAAAATCTCAGAGAACCTGAAGACATTTGTAAAAAAGATTGGGCAAAGATTAGTCAAACAGTGTCATGATGTGGAGCTGAGGCCAAAAAATACCCATGACACAACAGACAGGCTCAGATGAAAAATCACAAGCAGATTTATTAGATTGATAAAAAGTCCAAAAACAGAAGACAAAAACAGATAAACTAGGCAGGTTCTAATGTAGGAGCTGGAGCCAAAAACTGGATAACAGGTCAAGCATGATGAACAAATGATCTGGCGAAGAGTGTGTCAAAAACTGATCCATTTCTACTCCAGCAGATGGGTAGATTACTCTTTACTTACTTTACTTTATTGAATGTCGCGAGATACCACTGTTGGTATATTACACCTAACAGGGAACCGAAATCCCCTGTGATTTCAAAAATAAAAATTGATCATTGCTCTGGTCATTGCTCTAGAGTATGATCAGAAAGATTGACCGGCCATCAAGGAATAAGGGAGTTTCAGGTGTGACTAGTGCACACACACAGACAAGAGGGAGGGGGAAACAGAACACAGGAAGGCAGACTACTCTCCTGACAAACAGACTCTTAATTGTTAACAAAAAGTATTTACAAACGGTTATACTTGCCAAAGGATGCAGTACGGCGTAGTAATTTTGCAGACGGCATTATTTTGATGTGAAAAGGTTCAACTTTTTTCTACATATTAGAATAACGTCTCACCTGTCATTTGATATCTTTTGATAATTTTTCACATCTTTCCTCAGCTGCTTTATGAACATTAATACTTTTTTTTATACTACATATGGTGCCCGATCTTTAAAACTCCAATGTACATGGAGCCATCTCTCCATCACACAATTTTCTAACCAGCGTTCTCCAATTCTGGGTCACTTAGTCAGCTGCTGTGAGCCTATCTTAGTTCGTCAGCAGCTGTGTGGCAGAATACACCCTTGAGTGGTCGAAAGTCTGACAGTAGTCCATATTTGTGTGCTGTAACTCATTGGTTTCAAATTAGAATTTGTTCCCCAAGAATATGAATATGTGAAACATGAACACACAAGTTTTTTAAAAAAATAATTTAATACAAAGTTGTTGTTTGTTTGGGTTTTTTTTTTTTTTTTTTTTTTACAAGTCTAGAGACTCAGCATATCCACGTGTGTTGATCCTGAAGATGTTTTTATGGTTTTTTTTTCCTCTCTTCAGTTTATAATGTCTCCTTTTACTTCACTGATTCAGTCATGATGTACTTTGAAAATTACTCATGTGATATTTCTTTGTTGGTATGAACCAGAAAATTTAGCCGTAAATTGGTAAACATCTGTTTGTTTCCTTTTTAATCTTTTTGAAAGAATGCTTTAATTGTATTTAAAATCTCCTGATAAATTAAAAACCTGTTGCTGGTGACTGCGTCACTATCTTGTTGAGATTTGTTTTATATACTCATTTTGACTGTTAGTTACAAAGACAAACACTTTTGGATGGTTTTTGTTTGTCAAGTGCAAAGTGGTTGCCATAAGTGTATTCATCAGAGAGGCAGAGGAGAAGAATTCAAGTGTTGTGCTGTTTGGTTGCTTTGGTTATAGTTAATCAAGTCAACAGGTAATTTCTCTTAGATAGCTTTTTGTGTAAATAAAATGACAAAATTTTTTATTTTTAAAATGAGCTAATTATTTTTTTTTTTTGAAAAATCAACTAAATCTTTCCTGTTTGCAGTGGCTTGTGATCGACATGAATTCCACCGTATTTTTCGCCTTCCTGATGGCTTTTCAAATGACCGAAGATATGATCATCATATAATCATATTTTTTTATTGAAAGCATTTTTTTCTGCAGATGTCTTTCCTTCCAGGGTTTCTTCTGTTTGTGCTGTGTGCCTCTTCTCTCTGCCAAGAGGATTATTCTGGATACCACTCAGGTTAGACCTGCTTTGTGTTAGTTTTCATCATGATTCTCAGCATACAAAACAAGTATTTACTTCCATTTATTCTTATAAATTTGTTGTTTAATTATTCATAGATCAGGAAACAGAAAATTTACAATTTTTATATTGTATGTAACCCTTGCTACATACCCAATTTGACAAACCCAAATACTTTTGATCTTATAAATGACAGCGCACCAATTTTCAATTAAATCGTATTTGTATAGCCCAAAATTACAATTTTTTTTTTGTCTCAACGGGCTTCACATTGCAGATTTAAACAGAACAAAGACAAGAAAAAAAAGAATGTATAAACACAAATACACAGTTAAAAGTTAACTAACAAATGCTAGCTAAACAATTTCCCTTCACTGTGAGGAAAAACTCCTAAAAACCCATCAGTGGGGAAAAATTAGAAACCTCCTGGGGATCCACACAAAAGAGAGATCTCTCTCCTCGGGAGGAGCATCCAATGTGTTTATTACTATAGTTTAAATATTAGCTTATTCTACTCTACAGTTTGATATCTGAAGAAGTCAGTAGATGTTCTTCATCCTGATGGAAACGGGATGGTTAAGCAAGCATGGCCTCCTCAATCTGGTGACGCTCTGGATGGAAATGATTAGATAGGTTAATCCTGATGGAAACGGAATGATATATCAAGCACAGTGTAAAATTAATCTACTGCTTAAACTGCAGAAACAAGCTGTACAAAGTAAACCAACCATAAAGTTGGGCTTTTGGAACACAATTATTATAAGAAACACCGCCTTTGACGTTTCTACATTATTGTTTTTTTATTTTTGGGATCAACCATTGAACAAAATATTTAAACTTTAGAGAGTTGAACCTCCGAAAATATATAGCTCATTGAGAAAAAACTAAATTTGAGCTTGGTGGCAAAAGATCAAATTTAATACATAACTGATCTCCCAAAGCGGCTCTTCTTAAACGCGTGTGAAACATTCTCATGTTTCCTGACAGTAAATCCTTTAAACAGTTTGTATGTGATTTGAATTTTCACTGTGGTGACAATACTGCATTTAGATTTTGAATTGACTATGACCCTTTTGAGCTTGTCCCTTATCTTTTCTGTACAGGAGAGGACACAGCATATGAAGAATCTTCTATTAATCACTATGACAACACTGCGTCTGGTCACCCAGGTGAGATAAGGAATCTTTTGTATATACCGTACATACATAATAGGCATTACCTTTTAAAAGATAAGTCACCATTCACTTGTCATAAAATTCAATATGGAAACATTTTCTTCGTTTTTCAGATTATGACCCTAATGGAAACTATGAGGAGGATGAGTATGAAAAGACTAAGGTCACCATGGTCACTGAGGATGAGTTTCCTTTCGCCAGCACCACAGAGTCTCACTACGCCAAGCAGGACAAAGTGATCATGCAGGTAGGAAGGTTCATCAGTTGATACACGAGCTTTTTAGCCGTAAATCTAGTTTCATTACGTAAAGCTTAATATTTTTAAAGAAAAAAAGACGGCAACAAAGTTAGAAATAAGACAAGATATCATGATTCTCATGGCTGCATGAAAGAATATTCCTATCTCTTTGGAACCTTTTGTTTGTTCATGAATACAAGATATTTGTCCAAAAAAGCTTCAAAGTCAGTTTATCTTTAGTTTTTGACACTGTGAATCTCTCCTCATCTTACTTTCCGGTTTTTCCCCTCCATCAGGTATGTGCACTGCACAGCGTAAATCTTGTTTGAGGCTGCAAATTTAGAGTAAAGTTCAACAAGTTTGCAAAACTGGCTTGTAATATTAGTCTATTTGCATTACCAATAACTTTCTTTGTTGAATGGGTGAGCATGATGACAAGGTACATGCACTGAATCTTCCTTTTATGTTACTAAGTGGGCGTGGTAGAGAACAAAATCCATTGCCAAGAACCTGCCATTTAAATAATATCCAAAACCAGGATGGGAAAGGTTGCAAATTTCTCAAACATGCATGAATAAAACAGAAAACCCTTTCAGATAAGTTTTGATATGGAAATAATACAAGTATTTAAACACCTCCAGGAAGTGGATTTTGCAGGAAGAAAGCAAGAAATCAAACATCTGGATGGTCAACGTATGTCAACAAAATTTGATTTATAGTTATTAAACCCATGTCTTGTAAAAACTGTTTCAGTGTCAGGCATGTATTTATTTTAACAATAAATTATTGCACAGCCAAAGAAAAATCTCCATATGAAATAATTGTGTTTCAGGTACCAATTGAACCTGACACCGGGTCTTCAGAGGAGTTGGGGCTTGAAAATGAGGGTCCAACTGAGTGCGACTGCGAACCTGGAGAACCTGGATTTGCTGGTTTTGCTGGGCCAAAGGTAATAATTGCTTATTTTAGCACAAAATCAAAAGGATGATGCGCAACCTCTCAATGAAACAAGAATAAGTATCCACCAAGGTGTCAAACAATATGTCTCTGCCTGCCTTGTACCACAATCGGTATTATTAAAATACCGATTTTTAAATTTTTACTTTAATGGCATCTAAATTTGTAATGTATATTGTGATCTTCATAGTGTTACAGACACACAGATACAAGCGTAGACTGCACAAGTTCTTAACACCTCCACATTCTGTGGATGGAAAAACAATAGCAGAATTTTTTTTTTTCCTTTAGCTTTTTCTGCAACAACAATTCAGTGTCTTCTACGTAACTGCTCACTCTTATTCACCGTTTTTCCACACTTAATTTTTCTAGAGCTTAACCCGCCACTTTTTTTTATTTCTCATCCCTAATCTCACCGTCCCAGCTCCTCTACCTCTTTCCCGCACATTTTCATTTGCAAACATAATAGATTTAGTTTTATGATCAACCCGATTTTTTTTTGCAAACTCTTAAGATTACACCAACATGATGGCAAAGTTTCTTTAGTTTTCTTTTGTAATTTCATTCATCTGTGTTTTTTTTTCCATCAGGGATCCCGAGGTCTACAGGGTCAGACTGTCCGTCCAGGAATTCAAGGCAGAGAGGTCGGAGTTATAAACAAAACTGCTTATAGTCTAAAAAAGTATTAATGAAATACTATGTCCTTTTAACTCTATATTATTTGGTGTATTTTTAGGGCTACAAGGGAACCAAAGGGGTTCAAGGAAGAAGAGGAGACCCCGGACCAGTTGTGAGGAAATCTTAGAAACACTCAAAACCCTCCTAGACAGTTAAAAAAAATACATAGTACTGTTCACAGACAGGGAGAAACCCATGTTATTGAAAAATAGTAAATGAAAGTAAAAGAAATCAAGATCCTAAAGATTATAAAAAGGAAACCAGAAGAATTTAATTAAAATGGAAAGTGAAAGAAACCTAAAAGTAAAAGTGAAACTATAAATAAGATTTATTTTTAAAAAAACACCTATATATTCACACATGTATGTAAACTTACATAAGAACATGTGCAGCATACTGTAAATACTGTATATGTTTACTATAGACTGCGATTGCTTATTTTTTAAAGCTAAAAGGCGAAAAAGTCAGAAAGTATAATTATTTATTTCACATAATTTGCAGCTTTACTTTTACTTTATATATATATATATATATACATATACACACAGTGTGGGAAAGAGACCTCACAGCAAGATGGTCGTGGGTTTGAGTCCCAGGCGGGCACGAGGCTTGGAACACTGGCCTTTCTGTGTGGAGTTTGCATGTTCTCCCCCGTGTATGCGTGGGTTTTCTCTGGGTACTCTGGTTTCCTCCCACCCTCCAAAAACATGCACGTTAGGTTGATTGGCTGGTGCCAAATTGCCCCAAGGAGTGATTGTGTGTGTGGCCCCACGACAGACTGGGGACCTGTTGGGTGTGTACCCTCCCCTTCACTTCAAATCAGCCGGGATAGGCTTCGGCACTCCCCGCAACCCAGTAAGACATAGACGGTTAAGAAGGTGACTGACAAATACACAAACACTCAGACATACACACACACACACACACACACACATTTGAAAGATTTCCAATTGCGAAATCATTTTAACATATTTAGTGGATTTTCTTATTTTTTTTTTTTATCAGTAAATCACTTTTGTGACAACATTATCTAATTATTAGAGTTGCTATGTAAAGATATGAAGCCATTTTTTTGTCTTGGGTGTCATTCTCTGTGTTTCTAGGGTGACGCTGGACCAGAAGGAGAAGATGGAGGTTCTGGTTTCTCTGGTGGGATGGTAAGTTTTTATTTTTCATGCACAATTTAAAAGGTAAATAAATAATATCTGTAAAGATTATGTTGTCTAATCTTTTTCAAATCAACCCAAATGAGTGAGTAGTTTTGATGTCTTTTTCAGGGAGAACCCGGAGTTATAGGTGATGTGGGTGTGTTGGGAGTGCCCGGTCTGAAGGTAAACACACACACTCACACACATACTGACTCATCAGAAAATGACACAAAAAAAAAAAAAAAAAACTGCCGAACTTTAGGAAACTTTTTTGTCAAAAGTTTCTTTTTTTTTTTTTTTCCTGATTTTTAGCTCATTTAGATTAAATATGTTTCCTTTCTAATCCTGCAGCGACTGTTGACCTCTCCAGGATGTAACCCGCCTTGATAATTGAACAATAATAGAAGTTTTAAGGCAAAAAAGTCTAGTCATAAAGAACACTTCATGTCCAAAATGTTTCTAAGAGCTTCATATGGGCACAAAAAAAAACTTTGATATTTTTCCTCAGTGAATATTTGCCCAATAATTAAATTTGTTCAAAGTAGTGAACTTTCATTCATTTTTAGCTCAGACAGAATGAATTATGAATTATTTTTCTCACATATGCTTAAGTCACACATGCTTTGGTCACTAGCTGTGGGTGGTGACCGAAAGAATGAGATCGCAGATACAAGCGGCTGAAATGAGCTTCCTCTGCAGGGTGTCTGGGCTCTCACTCAGAGATCGGGTGAGGAGCTCCGCCATCCGGGAGGAGCTCGGTGTCGAGCCGCTCCTCCTCCAGGTCGAGAGAAGCCAGATGAGGTGGTTCGGGCATCTGGTCAGGATGCCGCCCGAGCGCCTCGCTGGTGAGGTGTTTCGGGCACGTCCCACCAAGAGGCAGACTCCGGACCGGCTGGAGAGACTATGTCTCACAGCTGGCTGGGGAAGGACTCTGGATTCTTCCGGGTGAGCTGGAGGTTACAGCCCAGATGAGAGAAGCCTGGGCTTTCTCGTCTGAGGCTGTTACCCCCGCGACCCGGCCCCAGTTGAGCGGAAGATAACGGAACATACTGTATGCTTTACTAATGCAGCTGGCAGATTTAAATTAGAACTAAATTTGGTGGGGTTTTTTTCTTCATCTGCAGGGTGATGTCGGTATGACCGGACCTCGTGGAGGAGTCGGAGAAACTGGTGAAATTGTAAGAAAAACTCTAATTTCTATCCTTCTCTTTCAGGTGGAACATCAACCCCCTCAGGAGTAGATGATGTGTTAAAACAAAAATGACAAATAGTTCTTTTTTTGGATGAAAATATGTTCTGATTTAATAGCGGGAGGATGTGATGTTAGTCGGGCGTAGACATATTGTGTTTGATTTGTGTTACAAAGGAAGGGACTGTGTGCAAACTGATGTAAACAAAGAACACAATGTGTGACGCACTGGTTATAAAAGCACCTATTACTCTATGTGGCGTGCCAGATGGTTTTAGGTGGTGATTAAAGTCTTATTTTGTTTAGTCATCACACATGTTATTCCTTCAGGGTATTTAAAACCAGATGACACAGTAAAAAAAAAACTTAGAGTGAATTCAGGGGTTTACCAAACCCATTACCGTCTATTCCCTCTGGTTTGGGGTTGAATTGCTTTTATGTTCATTTTTGAAGTGGTTTAACTTTTTCTTTCACTTTCAAGCATCTGGAAAAGCTGGAAAAAAGTTTTTAAGTGTATCCATCTCGTTTTTTCATTTTTATCCACTTATTTAATGTTTCATTTATTTGAAAAAATGGTTTACTGTATTAAAATGAAACATGTTTTATTAATTATTTTATATTTAAGCATTTTTTTTTTAACAAA
This sequence comes from Neostethus bicornis, assembly GCA_902685375.1. Taxonomy (NCBI): domain Eukaryota; kingdom Metazoa; phylum Chordata; class Actinopteri; order Atheriniformes; family Phallostethidae; genus Neostethus; species Neostethus bicornis. The sequence goes on along the minus strand of LR738541.1, from coordinate 14,254,768 downwards.
ATTTTCAGCTTGTATGTGATTATAATGAATAATTCATTTGGTGTAATCATTTTTGTTTTGTCAAAATGCAAAAAAAAAATATTCAAAGAAATGTTTTCTCTGAAAATTTCCGATAATTTTTAAAAGCATATTTTTGTTTCAATTTTTGAAAACTAAATCACTTCGTTTGTCCTTTTTTTATTTGATATTTTATTTAAACATTTTTATTATTTATACCAAATGCAACAAACTTTAAAAAAAAACATATATTTTTTTTTCATCAACTGTTAATAGTTTACTTTTTAAGCATTTTTTTTTTCCATTTTTGACTGAACAGCTTCATTTAATTTGCATTTTGTCCCCGTTTGTTTGATTCACTTGGTTTAACAATTTTAGTAATTTGTCCAAATCCAAAAAACATAAAAACAAAACATTTTTTCTCTGAATTATTAAAAAATAAATAAATAAATAAATTAAAGTTTAAATTAATTTCATTCTTCAGAAAAAGTTTTCTTTACTTTGCATTTCTTTATTAATTTGAAATTGGATATTTTGGATTGATTTATCTTTTTTTTAAATTATTATTATTTCAGGGGCCTCGTGGTGATCCCGGACCCTCTGGCTCCAAAGCTGGTAAAGGTGAAAAGGTAATTAAAAAAAAAAAAATTGAAATAATTTCATATTAAAAATATTTATGACTTTTTATATAGTTTAATAGTTCTTTTAATAGATTAAAAAAAAAAACATATTATATTTTAATTTCTCAGTGTTATTATTATCATTTCTTTCCAAAAAAAACTTATGTTAGTAATTCATTAAAAAATGTTGGGGTTTTTTTATCTTTTTTTTTTTTTTTTTTTTTTTTTTAGGGTTCTCGAGGTGAACAAGGTAAACTCGGTGCTCAAGGAAAAGATGGCCCAAAGGTGAGGTAAAGAGAAAAACACCTACAAAAGAGAAATTATTCATTCCATTTGACTGAATTTTGTATAAACAGATGAAATAACCTTAAAAACTGAAAGGTTAAAAAACTAAAATTTAACTTAAAGAATGTTTGCAAAAAATATACAGTAAGATTACGTGTTTGTGATTTGTGTAGAATGAATTTATTCCAGTTTATAAGAACAAAAACAGATTCCAAAGGTAGTAAATTAACAAAAACAATCAGCATTTCTTTTGTTGAAGCAACACAAAAGCAAACAAGTTTAGTTTATGGTACAACGTTATGAAAAATTACATTGATTTAGATCGCAGGTGTCAAAGTCCGGCCCTCGAGGGCCCATATCCCGAAGGTTTTCCATGTGTTCTTGCATTTACACAAGTGATCCAGGTTAGTGAGTCAATGTACCAAATTTGATTGGTTCTTGATTTCACTTAATGCGTATTGAAGCAGAAACATATGGAAAACCTTCAGGACACTGGCCATTGAAGACCGGACTTTGACACCCCTGATTTAGATGATTGTTGAGTGTGCAGAATTTATATCTGTACAAGATGCTTGTAATTGATTTTAAAATGGGCTCTGGTTGGGTTTTAATTATAGTTATTCTTAACAAAAATTTCAATGGATGATAAACAAAATAATTTCTGATTAGAAAAAATTCTTTTTTTAAATTTTTCACATGTTGCATTTCATGTTAATAACCAGTAGAGGTCACTGTTATTCCTATGTGTGTTTGCAGGGTCAGACTGGAGGTCCAGGATTTCCAGGTGATGTTGGTGAAAGAGGATACAACGTAAGAACAAAAATATTTCTACTCCTCTAGTTTCAACTAAAATTCTTCACCATCACTGTGGGTGACCGATAGAATAAGATTGCAGTTGCAAGCGGCCGGAATGAGCTTCCTCCGCAGGGTGGCGGAACTCTTACTCAGCAATAGAGTGAAGATCTCTGCCTCTGGAAGGAGCTTGGAATAGAGCCATTGCTCCTCTGGGCCGAGAGAAACCAGATGAGGTGGTTCAGGTATCTGGTTAGGATGTCTCCCGAACTCCTCGTGAGGTGTTCCATGCACGTTCCATCTGAAGGAGAGCCAGAGGCTGACCCCAGACCTGCTGGAGAGACTACGTCTCACAGCTGGACAGGGAATGCCTCAGGATCCTCCTTTGTGAGCTGGAGGATGCAGCCAGGGTGAAAGAAGCCTTGGTTTCTCGTCTGAGGCTAATGTCCTCACAATCCGGCCCCAGATAAGCGAAAGACAATGGAATAGACTTTTTTTTTTTACTTTCACATTCTCCTCATTTTGAGTGCAGAAAACAGCTTAAAATTTGACTTAGTGTCTTGACCTTTTGTTGCATGACAATGACAACTTAATTTATTAATCTATAGTTGGTACTGAGTAACTGTGGACAGTTTCATTATAATCCCATCAGTGGTTTGGGAGACATTGCCTCCACAAATATGAAGTCTTTCCCTTTATGACCTAGACTTTGTAACCTTAACCTTTGCTCCCATGAATCAGAAATTGTATCAATTCATCAATAGTTGGTACTGACGTAATGTAAATACTTTATGAACTTATCGCTCACTGGTTATCCTTCATGACAAACATCAAAGTAAGCATGACATTGTTTTGTTTCTGTTACAGTACAAATTTCTTAAATGAGCTCTGCACCCATTTTTATCATCTAAATTTTATCGTTAGGAGACAGTATTTTTTAGCTTGAAATTTCAAATCATTAACTTATCTATTAATTTGTTTTTCTGTTTATAATCACTTTCTACTTAGACGTTATCTTTTAAAAAATGAATAGTAAGTGTATTTCTTCTGTCACGTAGACTGAATTGATCTTTCTTCCATCTCCAGGGTTACCCCGGTGAGCCAGGTGGCTTCGGACAAGGCGGTCCAAAGGTACTCACACCCACCACCTGCATTGTCTTTTGTCTGCATGCCCGTAAGCGTGTGTGTAGTCTTTTGTTAACCATCAGATAAATCTTTATCAGTTGATGGTTCTGAACTTCAGAGAACCCTTTACTTTCGCTGTGACTGCTTTGTTTTTGCTTGAATTGAGAAAGAAAACTGAAACAGAGTTTGTTAAATTCCCCCGTGGATGAAAAGATGAAAAGAAGTTTATTTCAAAACATAAATTTTTAGATGACTTTTTAAGCATTTTGAGCATTTTGTTTTCTCGACACCAGCACTCCCAAAATTTCCACCAAAAATATTAAGAAACGTGTTGTAAAAAGTACAAAAGTGCTATAAATGGAAGTTAATGCTCATTGTGATACCAAAAATAAATCTTGCTGTTTTGTTTAAATTCAAATACTGTATTTTTTCCAATAGAAGCACACTTTCTAATAAAAGCACAACCCTGTTTTTCCTGAAACTTGAATACAGCAAAGCTTAGTAAGTCTTTCATATGTAACTTTAGCGCAAGTCTAACATGTCATCATCTATTTAAATAGTGTTTTAAATAGCGCTACCGCACAAGTACAGCTTGTACCAGTACCATACTGAGACTATTCTGTTTTGCAGTTGTGGAGGAAAAATAGGTTTCAGATCACAAGATGCGTAATTGTCTTAACTTTATGTCTGGATGGCATGTTCTGAGAGGGTTTGCATATTTGGTTTTACACCGTGCAGATTTTTTTTTTACAAATACTTATTTATAGACACACATCCTATCAGTGCGAGCGCGCATGCGTGTATATTAGGACTAATCCAGTCAATTTGTGTAGCCTGATATCACAATGCAGTTGTCTCAATGGGCTTCACATAATAAATTTAGGTTAGTTCAAATAGGGCAGGTGTCAGGGCCTTCCTATCAGATTGAAAATTATTTCTGGATGGAAGTCGAAACGTCTCAATCATCAAATACACTGTCCAGAAAACGCTTATAGAGCTTTTCTCGATGGATCACTGCTGGATGAATTAGGGAATTACAGCTACTCAATCCATAAGACATCTTCATCTCTCATGTGGCCCACAATTACAAACACAACAGATTTTACTTTTAAATTATAAGTTTCATTCTAGTTCAGTTCATTTTAAGAAGAAAGTACAGTTTTCTGTTGAAGCCCCAGTAGTTCCTTATTCTTATTCTGGCATTTCCCTTCAGGGGTCGCCACAGCAAGTCAGTTTCTTCCATTTAATTCTATCTGCTGTATCCTCTTTGGTCACACCAACTATCTTCATGTCTTCCTTCACTGCGTCCATTATTAACACACATTAAAAGTACATGAGTAATTCAAAGGGTAAAATATCACCAACAGATAACAAAGGAACACAAAGCAGAACTTATTTTTACTTATTATACCAAAGTATGCAAATACGAAGCAGAATTTCCTCATTTGAGATGATTCATTGTGAGTAAAGCAATAAGTGGAGTCCCTTTTGACAAAATAATTTGAATAAACTTTACATTTGATCACAAAGGGGATTCATTTAGGTTTGGAAACAACCCTTTGTGATGTGTTGTGTCAAAAAAGTTTTTACCTTTGAATAAAAGAGAAATAAATTAATTTGTTACAGAAAACTTGATAAAATATTAAGTTATTAAACAAAAAACTGGTATAATTGTGACATGAGACTCTTCAATAATTGATATGTTTTAAATACAGTCTCGCCCCAAAATTTTTTTAATAATTGATAAGCTTTAGTATTTTTTGGGCATTACGTTCTGATAGAAACCTTCACACACAGTTGAGAAACTTTTGGTTTTCTTTTACAACATATCTTCTTCTTTTGGCGTTCCCCTTCAGGGGTCATAACAGCAAGTCAGTTTCTTCCATCTAACCCTATCTCCTGCATCCTCTTCAGTCACACCAACTATCTTCTTGTTTTGCTTCACCGTATCCATGAACCTCCTCTTTGGTCTTCCTCTAGTTCTCTTTCCTGGTGGTTCCAAACCCAGCATTCTTCTTCCTATCTACTCTCTCTCCTCTGCACATGTCCAAACCATCTCAGTCTGGCCTCTCTGACTTTATCTCCAAAAACTCTAACATGTGCTGTTCCTCTGATCCTGGTTCATACTATCAGACAAGAATCACCTGGTCACAGTCATTACAGTGTGACCAGTGACCACATGTGTTTTTTACAACATACAGTATGCATGTATGGAATCAGCCCTAGATTTAAACATTGTAACAGTAGAGGCCTGTCTCACAGCCTCTGGAGTTTGTTCCAGACTTTCACAGCGTAAAAATGAAATGCTTCTCTATATTTAGTTCTGACTCTAGCCAGTTAAATTAACTTAATACCACTGAACGGTAATTATAGTGAAACACAATCAAAGAAAACAGGACACATGTGGGTTTTGAAATTGAACTCCTTTTTTGGAAATTATTTTAAAAAATCATATGAAGGAAGTCATCTAGTTTGTGACTGAAATGTGACTTTGTTAGGTGTGATAAAATGTGTGATTAACACACAGCAGAGCACCAGTCTGTCTGAGGTTCACCAAAAAAGGGAAACTCTAGTCCTCTAATTTAGTGAACTCTCTTTATCTTCTGAAATATAAAAAAAATAAAAAATAAAATAAATTTAAATAGTTCAATTCAATTCAATTTTATTTGTATAGCCCAAAATCACAGAATGTCCATCTCAATGGGCTTCACAAGAGGAATGTATTAACACAGGTACACAGCAAGAAAAATAACTAACAAATGCTAACTAAGATAGTTAAGATAGTTAAGATAGCAAACTAGTTAAAAATTCCACATTTCAAAAACATTTTATTAGTGCTGTGTTCTTTATTTAGGGTTGTTTTCTGGATTCTCCAAAACAGAAGTAATTGAGGGAAAAAGAAAAACACGTCACTATTTTTCTTCTTTTTTATTACCGTATTTTCCGCACTATAAGGCGCACCTAAAAACCTTAAATTTTCTCTAAAGTCCACGGTGCGCCTTTTAACTCAGAGCGCCTTATATATGGATTAATATTGAGCTACAACAGGTGTCGCAACTGCGGTAAGCAGCTGCCGACTCCATTTCCCCCGTAGAAGAAGTAGTGCGCGGTGCATGCTGGGATATATGAAAGGGCGTCTTATTTCCATTTGTGTGTTTGTGTAAAGACCCGGAAATGGCTCCTACCAAGAGACACTGTTACACCCCAGAGTTTAAACTCAAGGCGATCGATCACGTAGTAGAACACGGGAATAGAGCCGCAGCGAGAGAGTTTAACATCAATGAATCAATGGTGAGGAAGTGGAGAAAGCAAGAGGATGCGCCAAGTAAACAAGACTAAACAGAGTTTCCGCGGAACAAAGCGAGATGGCCACAGTTAGAGGACAAAGTTGAACAGCCTTTACTGTAGCGCCTTATAATGCGGTGCGCCTTATATATGGAAAAAGTTTTAAAAAATGTAATTTATTGAAGGTGCGCCTTATAATGCACTCGCCTTATAGTGTGGAAAATACGGTACTCTTTTTGTTTGATTTGGTATGTTCGTGAACATTAGGGGAGGACCCTTTTCAGCCCTTCCAACCTGCATCTCATGGGATTTTTGGGCTTTAGTCAGTCTAAAGACACGGCTGATCTTATCATAGCATTCAAGATAAATTGAGGAAGTATTACGGGATCATATGTGTTTTGTGTGTGGGAAGGCCATCATAAGGGAAGATCTTGTTTGTTCTTTATCTTTTCTGATGTGTAAACATCAGATGACTGGAATACACCTGCTGATCTCTTCAAAACAAGAACTCAAACTTAAGGGGAATTTTTAAATGGTTGTTTGGGCAATACCTTTTGCAGTTTTCTCACAATGCATCTTGTTTTACTAAAACTGTTCATACTGGTGATGCTGCGCCTCTCTTCGAGGATCGGCTCTATTTCTCCCTGCGACCCAAAACTGGATAAAGTATAACGAATAGTTTGATCTTGTGAAGTAGAAAGTTAAACGGATAGTAATGTATGACCTGGTTTAACACCTGGTTTATGGTGTTTATGGTTTATGAATGCAGGTGTGTGAAACTTCCCCTAGCATTTGATATTGCTTTGACAATGTTTCTATATGCAGGTGTTTTTATGGTCTGAAGATATATAAACACTCTCATTTTGAAACCATTCATTTACATTTAGGGGAAATCTTAAAACATTTTCACATAATTTAAAAAGACTGAAAGTCAAACTACAACTTTGCAATTTAAATACTGTCAAAATTTTATTCAAATACATTCAAACTATAATCAGTTGCAAAACTAGATAAGTTTAAAGAAGTTCAGATGAAAGGAATCTACTTTACTTTCTGTTTCACTTACTGTATTCATGTTTGCTTTTACAATAAAAGTGTTTTAGTGTCTTTTTAATTAGTCATAAGTTGATGAAACTTAAGTCAATTTGGATATTCCACCCCAACCCGCTCATAATTTTTTTTTTTTGAAATGGCAAATGTTGCAGTTTCACATGAAACAGATTTCAGGTTTGGGTGGTTGAAACAAATTTTGGAGTTTGCATGTTCTCGTGATGTAAAGTTAGAGTTTCTCTGATTCCTCCAGCTTCTCATTACGCTAATCAGATCGGTCAGAGTCAAAAAGGAATAAACAGTGCTGGGCAATTTACTTTAAAAGATTACATATTAATAGTTCATTGGTGAGCCATACTCACTGATGTATGGCTCAGTGAGAAGGATGACTGTCCTGAAACCAGAGGGTTTCAGCTATCCTAAGTTCATTTCAAGGTGTCCTTGAGAAAGATACCGAACCTCCAATTGTTCTTGATGGTGGTTTGCACCCTCCATGGCAGCATCCACCATCAGGTATGAATGTGTGTGTGAATGTGAGCTACAATGCAAAGTGCTATAGCTTTGTATTCTAGCTACAGCAATGCAGCTATAATGCAATTGCTGCATTGTAGCTGCAATTGCAGCTGCAACTGCTGTTGCTTTGCATTGTAGCATTTTTTTTTATTTAAAAACAATTAAAAATGTACACATTTTGATTACACGTGAATAGAAATAGACTAATATATATTTTGTTGTGCCTAAAAAAAAAAGTTGCATAAAACACAAAAACTCAAGAAACAATGTGACAACATATGAATAATATTTTATTCTATGTAAATTAACTTTTATAAAAAAGACTTATGAATATTATTGTGAATATAAAACACATAAACAAAACAAAGAGTCCTCGTGTTAGCGTTAGTAACCAGTCAGTAGTGGCAGGAAGTAATGTTAATTTTTTCCTGTTTTCTCTGCAGCATCACAGTGTCAAAGTATAAATTGTAAATTGTGGACTTTTTTTCTCAGTAAAGTATAATCTCATTGTTTTACAAGAAATAAAAACGCATGTTATAAGAATACAAGACTCTAGTGACCTGAGTAGGGTTAGCCCTGTCTTTCACCTGAATTTTATTTTGTACTGATCACTTTAGAAGATGAATGGACTGAAATAATTATAAGTTACCATTCACCAAGTCAATTAATTCTTGAGTTTAACATCTTTTTAAATCCATCAATATTTTCAATACAAAAACTTCCAATTCATTTGGGTTTTAAAATACAAGAAAATATTTGTTTTTAGTCGTTAATTCCATCAACTTGTTGATTATGTGTTCAACAAAAGTCCACTGCAAATGTATTATTTTTTGTATTGAAAACATACAAATTTGAGATCACTAAATACTTTTTAAAAAGATTTATTATTAAACTCTTTCTAAAGCTGTATTTAAACTCCAACTTGGAGGTTAAACCAGCCTGTCAATGCCTGATCCCATCAGACCTCAGAAGCTAAGCAGGCTGGGCCTGGGCTGTACATGGATGGGAGACCGCTGGAACCCCAGGTGCCACAGTGGGACAGTCGTAGAGATTAAATTGCCGTTGTGTCCCTGGGCAAGACACTTCCCCCAAGTTGCCTAGTCTGAATGGTGTGTGTGCGATTGGTTGGTGATGGTCAGAAGGGCCGATGGTGCAAAAATGGCAGCCTCGCTTCTGTCAGTTTGCCCCAGCGCAGCTGTGGCTACATCAGTAGCTTACCATCACCTGGTATGGAGTGAACGAATAATGCATATGTGTGAAGCGTCTTTGAGAGTCCTGAAAAGTGCTATATATAAATACAATGCATTATTATTAAAATGTTTTTGTTCATCTTTTTAAGATTTAAAAAGATGAACACCATAATGTTTTTTTCTCTCTTTTCTTTTCTATCAGGGTACTAAAGGTCTTAGTGGTCTTCCAGGCAGCGATGGTGAACCTGGAGAAGATGTAAGTGGATTTTATTAATGTTGAAATGATCTAATTGTCTTTTAAAAGAAATATTAAATCAACTCTTTATTCTGCAGGGACCTTTAGGAGTCCCAGGGCTGATGGGTGAACCGGGGCCATTTGGTGTCAAGGTAGCTAAATAATATTTTCCTTGATTATTAGACTGTTGTATGACTGGGATACGTCCATACAGTTATGTTCAGTAAAATGATTGTTGGTATTTAATTGCATTTTTGATAAAGTTGTTTTGAGTTGTGTGATTGTTGCAGTAGTTGTAGTAGTTGTGAGTCATCTTCGTTTAAAACACAATTATGAAACTCGGAGCAACAGAAATGGCAAATCCCCCAAAGTTTTTAGAATGAAACTCTAAAAAGTTCAAGTTTCACAAATTTTTTATGATAGAGATCTTTGAAAATATCATTATAAATAATTTTGGACTGTTTTTTAAGTCATTTTAAAAACAACCTTAGTTGGATAATCAAGTTTTACACTTGAAAAAATATGAAAAGGACTTACGATTAAACTCAGTTGTTCGACATTCAGGTCTTTAGAAAAAGTACAATTGTTTTCTTTTAACAAGTCACAGCATGATGCAAAAACACAGCAAGACTTCTGATTGATGGAGTTACAAAACTAAAAATTTCTATTTCACATGCTGAAGTAAAGATTAAAAGATATCATTTTCAAAATAACAATTTGTCAAAAGGATCGATGATTGGTTGAATGGATGGATGAATAGCTAGATTTTCAGGCAAAATTTCATATCTGCTTTCATTTACAACAAATCTTTATTTTCAGGGTAGTAAAGGTGATCGTGGTTTCACAGGACGTCGAGGCAGAGTGGGCCAAGTGGTGAGTAGGGAACAGACGAACAACATTTGAAATGCACAAAGAGAGGCAGACAAAAAAGTAGAATCAAAAGCTCGAAACTTACACTTCACCTCAACTCTGCTTGTCAATACGAGACAGATCTATTCATCTTATCATCTCACCATTGAACATGAGTTATTACAGGTGCCACTGGTTCGTTTGTTTGCATTATGTCATTTATATGACTCATACTTTGATGTTCTTGAGGTGAGGTTAGAGAAAGATGGATTTTAATTGGCTCATACTTGTGATTTGACACAAATGATTTTAAGTTGTGTAAGTAGAGTTCTGGAGGACTGTATGACCGAATCAACTTCTTATAGCTTATTTTAAAAAGCTCACTGAAATATCTATGCAATTCTTAGTAAATGAGACCCCAGAAAAAAATGGTCATTCTACTCAAAATGATCTTTTACTGAAAACTCATAGTTGTGGGAAACCAGAGTGGTGAAAAACTTTGTTAGTTTTACTCGTGACTAAAGTAGAACCTGGTCAGCACCGCTTTAGTTTTCATTCCTCTGGCTTGACATTCAGATCGACCCACACACAATCACAGTGGAATTTTTTTTGTCTACATTTTGTGGACTAACCAGAGAAATTTGAAAGCAGAAAAGAAAATGTCTTAACAATAAAATTTCTCATGGGATGTTTATGGCACGTTTAGTTTGTTTAGTTGTACTTTTTATTACAGTGGAGCTTTTTTTGTTAAGAGTCTCATTTGCTAAATCTGACAGTCTTATGATGTTGAAAAGGTTACTTGAATTATTTGAATAATTTGCACATATCAGGGAAATGTAAACCACGTCAGAGGCTTTTATAACTTTTCACTGAAAGGCACATTGATTTGCTAAAATGCCGCACCTACGCGGTTTAGAGTTTATTGTGTTTACTCAGTGATGATGTAAGAAACAAAATGAATGAAAACAAATGAATCCCTGTAAGAAAAAAATAAAACCGAACAAAAATGAGTGAATTCAAAAGGTTTGTAAGAAGTCTTTTTAATAGTTCGAAGTATTTCAGAAAAGCAGATTACGCACAAAACTTAAGCTTGGACTTTATTTCTAGACAAAAACGTAAATAAATCAATTTAAGAACAAACTCTAAAAAACAAATTAGGTGGGCTGAGTACAAATCCTAGAGGTACTCCATAGTAAATTACCAGCATTGGAAAAGCATATTGTTTTTTTTTTTCTCTTTTTAAAGCATTTTTTATGATTGATCCATTAAAAGAGCAATAAAATAAGATCAACTTTTCACTTGAAGCTTTAAAAGTGTTCTTCAGTCTTATAAAATTTAGTCTTTGTTGAACCTTTCTATGCACTGCGTTCAAAACAAACAACAGTATTTGTACTCCTCTTCCAGCTCGATTTTAGTGTTCTTAATCCCTGTAATGGTGAAAGAATTGCTTTATTTGTCGGGATTTTTATTTATGTCTAGTTTATTACGTTACGTCAGTCTCACATAAAAGACAGGTTATTTGAAAGAAAGTTCTGTTTTGAGTTAAGCATTAATTTTTTTCAGCTTTTATTTACTGTATTTATTTTTACTCACTCTATTCATCCCTCACCGGGGAAATTTGTGTGCTGCACTCCTACACCGCAGCAGGCTGCCACAATGGCGCTAATGGTGGGAGAAATGGGGGGGTTAGGTGTCTTCTCCAAGGATCCTAGACGTGCACTCAGTGGGATGCGAACCCGCAAACTTCCGATTGACTTCCAGTCCGCAGGCGAACGCCCTAACCACTGAGCCACCGTATCCCAAAGGGTTATTTCACAGTTTGAACATTAGAATAAATAGGAATAATATAAAGGTATTGTGCGTCATGAACTCATTTATTTTCCTGTCTTTTTGTTCGGCAGGGAGCCAACGGGGAGCAAGGAGATGCCGGAGTTCCTGGAAAACATGGACCAAAAGGCCTCCAAGGATCTATAGTGTGTACTTAACTTGTCACATTAAATGAATTATATTTACATCAATAAACAAACTATGTATCACCAAATTATTAATTTCATAGAGTGATAAATGCTATTTTTGTCCCAAAAATAGATATTTTTAGGTTAATATAATCAGGATTTTGAAAATATTCTAAACTTCTAGAAAATTTCTTTTGTCTCTTAATGAAAATGTATGACTGCAAATTTTTTTTAACCATAAAAAAGGTCATTGATAAATCATTACTGATAGCTTAAAACACGGAGCTTAATGTTACGCAAGTAGTTGGTAGAGATAAGAAAAAAATGTCTGAAACTGACCGATCGGATTTCTAGTTTGTATTTAATGAATGTTTTTCTGCTAGGGAGCCAAAGGAGAAACAGGACCTGATGGAGAGAAGGTACTTTTTGATATACTATATATATATTTGTATATAAACGGAAGATATCCTGCTGTTTGAGCTGATAATAGATCTAAAACTGGTTTTAATAATGAGTAAACCATGTATGAAGTGTATAAATAGTAGAGAACAATATTAAAAATAGAAACTGGTACTTCTTGTTTGGCTAAAGAAGGGATTTCCCCAAAGTTTGATGACATTTTCTGTGTCTGCTTTCTGTTTCTTTGTTTGGTATCAGTACGTATTTTTTATTAAACTTCCTCTTTCTTTCCCTTCAGGGTGCAGGAGGAAGGAAAGGTGGTAAAGGGGAAAGAGGACAAAAGGTAATCTGATAGAGAGATGATAAAATGATCCACTTCCTGGATTATTTATCAGTCAGATGGAGTTTCCTGCTATTCATGTTCCTTTTTTGACTCACAGGGAACCCGAGGCTCTCATGGAGACAAAGGACAGGTGATGAAAAGCTTTATATAACGTCCTATTACAAAGACGAGGTGTTGTTTTTGTGCATGTTTAGATAAACATGATACGTACCTGATGATTTGACATTTCGAATTCACCCCTCCTCTTGCTTCTTTCTTAGTCCCGCCCACTGAGCACATGCACAGTATAAATATTGTTTAAGGTTGCAAATAAAGTGTAAAACGCATCATGTTTGCAAAGCTAGCACACACTCATTGATATTCTTTGTGCAAAAAAATCTTCCAACTGTTTGGACTGAGCATGAGCAGAGCGCATGCACTGTAACGCTTACTGCTTTTGTTAGAATGAGGGTGTGGTGGAGAACAAAATCCATGATCAAGATCCATCTGGTGTTTACAGCTTCTGATTACTGGACAGGAGGGTTTTCAAATTACTCACACTTTCATGCCACGTTCTAAATCTACCTGCAAGTGCCATGACCGTCAATGTGACGCTTCTGTAATTATTCATGTTTTGTGTTGTTATATTGCTTAAAATAATTTTTTACACCACTCAATTTTTAAAGTAATAATAATGATAAAATGTTAAATATTTTTAAAACCTAGAATAAAAAAGCAAACACCGTAGTAAAATGGTCTAATTTGTCAATAGCCTACTTTTTTCTGCATTTTGCGCTGCTGCTTCAAAAATGTCCTAGTTATAAATTGGCTATATTCCAACATGTTAACCTGAACTTTCAAGAGTTATCTAGAAAACATTGCAGACTTTATTCAGACAACAATTGCAATTTCCCCAATGTGGGACAAATAAAATTTTCTTACTCTCTTGATGGTATCTCTTCAACATTATCTCACTCAGCCTTTCCAAAATGTTTCTGTAATGGCGTCAGAGTCCTCCTTGTCTCTCTCTCAGAAATACAAACACACACACACACTTTTGTGTGGCAATTTGTCAATAAACACATTGCCATAGCAACATAGCAACAACTTCCCGCCGAAGTTGTTGCTATGGTGGCAATGCAGGCTTTCTCTCAGCTGCTGCGGGACGCAGCAGGTTAGAGAAGATAAAATGCTTATAAATTTTTAAATGTTCATTTTTAGAACACAAAAAATAAATGATAAAATAGAAAACATGTTTATATTAAAATTGTAAAAAGTCACCCTTTTAGGTTGTATTTTATTTATTCTAATTAGCATATTAAAGTGACGTGGGGTCATATTGATGGCTGCGGCTGTCCTAGTGTTTTGATGCAGGAATGATGGTGGAAACTTTCAAAAAGTTTTTATTTGCATCAAGTCCTTCTTTAAAAGATTTATGAAAAACAAACAGCACAGAAATCTCAGAGAAGAATGAGCAAAGATATCTCAAACAGGAACTGGCTACCAAAAATGCTTTTAAATTGTGCCGCTGAAATGCATTTTTTGCCTGTGAAACCAGACTTTTTATTTCTCACCAAAAGACTTTAGTAAATAATGTCAATCGAACCTCCTAAAAGTTTATTTATTATGAGACCCACTCATTAAATCTAAAACATGCTTCTTTTCCTTTTCCTCTATGTTTTCACAAAGAAAGGGCCTAAAGGAGGGATCGGCCGTGCGGGTGTCTCCGGTCCTGTTGGACCGCCCGGCACCCCTGGGACCAGAGGAGAACGCGGTCCAATCGGTGACCCTGGTATTGCAGGCCAACCAGGACCAAAAGGAGTCCGAGGAAAATCTGTAGGGAACATCTGCACAATGTAGAATTTCCTCAGAATGACTTCCAAACTACAGCCATCTACTTTATCTTTGCTTTTGCAGGGTCCGGGTCTGACCGACGAGCAGGTTCTGCAGCTCTGTAGAGGCGTGGTCACCGCCCAGCTCTCCCAGTACGCCCAGTCAATTCAAGCAAAGTGCTCTCAGGGATGTCCCATCAACAATCGCACACTGATTGGACCGCCAGGGAGCCGAGGACCACCGGGACCTCCCGGCAAAGCGGTAAGGCTCCCAGTTGATTCCAACCAAGAATCTGTAATGCAAATAAACTAAACTTTTGTTTCTGCTTATTGGTGGGAAAGAATTTGAGACCAAATTTAGAATAGAGGTGGCATGGAAGATTCTTATAACAATTATTTTACGCAAACGAAATGTCAAAAGGGCATCAGTCATTTGTATCGTTATGCTTTATTATTTCCAACCAGATCAAATTAAAATGAAATGAAATCAATGTGCATCCCAGTAAAGATATGTCCAAAAAGTCGAATTCCAAATATGCCGAAACAATAAATGATAAAAAGAAACATAGTAGAAAAAAGTTTCCTTGAAAGAGGTGTGAAGGAAGCCATCTTTGTGATGAAAAAAAATCCCTCACTGAATCGGAGTGGAGGCGTTAGATACGTTTTGCCCGGTATCTACAGCAGCCTTTTGAAGCCATGGACTAAAGATGACACCTCGTGACCCAGTTTCACGCCTCTCGTTAGCAGGAATTTCTATTCACTAGGCTTTTAGCATTTTTATAATAGGGTTCGTTTACTGGTCTGTGGCTACAATAGGAGCCATACACGGCCATCATAGGTAACACAGGCTCATTGGTCGAGCCCTGCCTTACTATTTTTTTACTCAGGTTAGCATAAATAGATCCAGTTTCCAGTCCATTTCATACAGATTGAAAATGATTTCCGGATGGAAGTCGAAACGTCTCAATCAAGAATTGAATTGTCCGGAAGACTTTTTTGAAACTTTTTCTCATATGGATCACTCCTGGATGAATGAGGGACTACACGGACTTGATAATAAGAAACATTATTAAAAATGATTGAAAAAATTGTGTCTATTTTCTCTCACTACTGTGACATCATCATTTCAAACATTCCAGCCCTGCTACACCATCCACGTAAGTTTTAATACTCATTTACATTTGGACACACCCACTACCCAGACAATCATTCTACTACAGTGAACAAATACCATTGGCCCACAGACTCTCATTCCCTCCAACTTTCTGGTTTTGATGGCCGGAAACTCAAACCAAACAGAAGAAGAAGTCAGAAAAAAGGGGAGTCTATATCTCAGTGGTAGAATGTTCGCCCATGGACCGGAAGTTCGTCAGATCAAATCACACTGAGCTCATGTCTAAGTGTCCTTGGGGAAGACAGCTAACCCCCCATTTCTCCCACCATTGACACCATCCTGACAGTGTAAAGCAGCACATAAATTTTCCCGTTGAGGGAGGAATAAAGTATCGTTCATTCATTCAACTTTTCTGTTTTTCACAATTAGTTACCAGGAGATTGTTCATACTATATTTAATCAGCTTAATCCAGGATTTTAGAAGAAGAAGATAAATAAAATGTAAATATTTTACAGCTGACGAGCATGTAAACCGTTTGCATGAACCTAGAGATGCCTTTGACTTAACGTCACATTTCTATCAAATCTGATGATGTGGTTGCATGTCATTCTTGCCCTCCGTTTTGTCCTCAGGGTAAAGCAGGTAAAGCCGGTGGTAAAGGAGGCAAAGGGGTCCAGGGAGATAAAGGTCTGGAAGGACAGAAAGGAGCTCCGGGAGAAAGAGGTGAGATTGTAAAGATTTATGAAAGCCTTCAAATCACAGCTCAACTGATTTTTTTCAGTTATTTTCTCATATTGTAATTTTCTCCACCTGTTTACAGGTCAGAAAGGTGCTAAAGGGACCACCGGTGATCCAGGTAAAGGTCTGCAGGGACCCGATGGACCACAAGGACTCAGAGGTCTGAAACTTCATTTCAAAGTAATTTAGTAAAACTTCTTCATTTAGAGTTTTATTGATATTTTTTTTGTCTTCTTTCAGGTTATCCAGGTCATCCTGCAGAACCTAAAAATGGAATGGAGGGTGCACGAGGACCTCGTGGTTTCCCTGGTCCGGTGGGAGTTACTGGCATGTTGGGCGATGCGGGCGTGCCGGGATTCTGTGAGGCTAGGGATTGTAGCATTCACGCACCGGTGATGCGCAAAGAACAGGGACTGGTTAAAGGACCCACAAGCATAAAAATCTAAAGAATCGCAGAACCGGAGAAAAATGAAAAATAATTTACAAAAAGTTACATTATTAGATAAACACTAAATGACATGTAAATATTGTGTAAAAAAAATACCTGTTGCAAAAATGTTTGACATAAAAATGTTTTTTTTTTAACTTTAGGCTCCTGTTTGTCACAATTATTAGATTACAAATCTTATCCTGCGATAAATCAGAAATAATCCTGCTTTCAGATTGAAGTAGATGATGAATCTACGTTAGCATTGAAGTTTTTACAAAATCAGAATAAAATAAAGAAAATTTCTCCAAATTATGAAGTTAAAATGACTCAAAAAGAACTCAAATTTATTCAATGTAAAGATAAAAAGTTTCAAGTTTCAAATTCATCGATGTTTGTGTTGTAAAAAAAACTATTTTTATTCTAAAAACACAAGTGTTTTGTTTCATGTTCTGATCCGCGTATCCCTCAAAGTCGCAAGGGGTGCCGGAGCCTATCCCAGGTGATATTATGCGAGAGGCAGGATACACCCCAAACAGGTCCTCAGTCTGTTGCGGGACCAAACACACACACACAACCACCTATTAGACTATTATGTTCAGGTTTTTGAGTAAAAACGTGTTTTTTTATTGAATAAAGTATGCTTTTCACTGGATCAGTTAAATAAAATTAGGTTTAAAAAGTTAATCTTAAAAGTGAATAATAAGTGAATCTTAAAAAAACCAAATTCACTCCAGTAAATTTTCCACGTATGGGATCAATAAAGTACTTCTGATTCTGAAAAAATGACACATTTCTTTTCATTTTTGCATATTTTATTTTGAAAGTGCAAAGAAAGAAAGTTTACTCAACAGTACAAAAAAATGGCAGAAAAAGTTTTATTTTTATGTTTTACATTTTAAGAATAAAAATTCCAAGAGGTACATAAAAAAAACTAGAAAAGGTAAAAACAATTTAAAAACCAAAATCCACATTCAGAAAACAGAAAACCATTAGGTCAAAAATTAAAAGCCTTATTAAAAATGGAGGAGGCAGTGGGCAGGCAGTGACAGAATGAAGATTTTTGGGTTGATGTGTGGGGGGAGGAGCTCAGTGAAATAAGTGGGGGCATGAACATTGACACTGATAAGTGAGGAGGTAGATTTTGTAATGAATTCTGAAATGGATGGGAAGCCAGAGAAGTGATTTGAGAACAGGAGTGATGGGGTCAAATTTTCGCCTCCTTGTCAGCACCCTAAAACTGGTTTAATGTTTAAAACTATTACAAAACTACATAAAAATACATATACAATCAGTTACTTGAAATAAAAAAAATACTGTGAGAAACAAAAGCACCGTTTTTTTTCCCTTCATATTTGTTAATTCGGCCCTTTTTGCTTGTTGGCTTTGGTCAGTTAATGCTTTCAGATTTCTCAAGACCGACCATTTGTTTCCAGTTTAGTTGATTCACAGTATTAATAAAATGATTTTTTTGGATTGGAATGGGTTAATGATTAGAACTTCTAATACTGGCACAACAGAAACACATTTATGTTCTAAAATCATTTTAAAATTTGTCACGTGAACGTTCTAAAAGAAATCTTTGGAATTGTGCAATTTTAGCTTAAAGTCTGGTAAAAAATTATTTTATTAGTAAAGAAAACAGAGACGCTTTGAAGCAGAAAAGAAAGCAGAAATGGAGAAACTACTTTTTTAAGATCAGACTTCAAAATCAATTCAAAATTCTAATTTTTCTCTAGTCTTTTTAAATGCTAACAATTGAAACTATTTTTAAAAACGATTTGTGCTGCAAGTTTTAATTGTTAAACTGTGATCTTACGCAAGAAATCTGATTAATTCAGCATTGTAAACTATTTTAAATCACTAATCCATGACTTTAATCATCAAGGCTCCTTTATCATATGTGTATTATTTTTTTTAGATCACATCAAATAGAATTTTTTTTTAAATTAAAACTACATTTTCAACTATTTATTGATAAAAGTTAAAGATTATTGAACAAAACAGTCTCTACTTAATGCAGAACTAAGTTTTTACCATTTTAAAAACACACAGTGATTTGTACAGAAGACCTAATTTACTACTGCAAACAGCCTGACAAATCAGTTGGCTCCTCAAAAATAAAACCTCACTTTTCTTTTAATTAAAGCAAATCACAGGTTTTAATATTAAAGAAATTGATTTGATAGGAACATTTTTGTAGCCTCATAATACCAGTAAATCTAAATATTTTTATTATTAATGGTGGATGCCTAATTAATAAATAAACTGATCAGTTATAGATTATTTATATAAAATTAAAATAATGTTCTGTTTAAAAATTGGTTGTAATTATGAACTTAAAGGTGACTTTTGTGAATTCCGAGGATTGTATCAAAGTTCAAATTGGAATAAAATAGTTTTTTCTTCCTGAGATTTAAACCTTTTAGTAAACCATGCTATGATGAGAAACATACTCAAAAATTTTAATTTATAACAGAATAAATAGCGTTAAATTAACAAATAAACAAAGTTATGTGTCGCTGTAGTGTTTGTTTTAAACTTTTAATACTGATGATAGAAAAAAAGGGTTTTTAAAAATGTAAACATCATAAATAAATTTTGACTTAACTATAATCCTGAAAACATCTGATTTCTATTTCTTGCAGTTTTTAGCAGCTAATGGACTTTTAAAATTATTTGTGTGTTCACATAATGCTGATTAGTTATTTACAATATATTTAATTGACACTCATTTCCGAATGAGTGTGACAGCTTACATTCACAGTCAAAAAGCAGCAAAGGTGGTCCCAGTTGGTGTAGCCAGTGGTTGAGATATGAGCTATTTACTGGGTCAACCGGGTTCTAATCCCAGTGGATGCAAAGTTTCCCTGGGACCACTGAAAGTAATTTCCACAAAGAAAAACTGAAAAGACAGGGAAGAAAAAAAAAAAAGCAGCAAAGGTTTTTCAGTGGATTTTACTATCCTGAGGGTAAAAGTTGAATCTGTCAGTTTGAACTAGCAGCAAATCAAATCAAATATTCAAACTGATCAGAAATAAATACTGTAAGTGCTTCAAGTTTAACCGAAATGTTTCGGAAATTTGTGCAATATTTTGATTGATACAGTACCTGGATAACTAAAGTTTGTCTTGATGAAGTGATCAATTTTTCTTTCATTCTGTGTACTGTTAGTTAGAAGACAGGTGGATTTACGGATGAATGGTCAAAGGGTTAAAAATTAAACTTACAGGTGGACAGAGAAATGATTACAAGTTTGACTTTTAGAATAAAAATGTTCTATTTTTTCTTTTAGCCTTCAGATCAGACTCCAAATCCTCTTTAGTGCTTCAAAAGTCTCGTTCTTCTTTAAAAATACAATCAGTAAACATAACATTTTAACTGCCTTCAATAAATTCTCATAAAGCTATTACTTGAGATGTGAAGCGGAAATTAAATCTTTTTTCAGTGCAAACTCATCAATAGAACAAAAAGTAAAACATTTTCGTTGATATGTAACGACAATCAAACTCAATGAGAATCTTTTCCTAAGTATTTTATCAAGAAATATTATTTTTGATCAAAACTTTGGCCATTTATTTCTACTGCTGGAGATTGTAAGAAAAAGAAAGAAAAAGCTGGAAAGTAGTCAGGAAGTCAGGAAAATAATATTTATATATAAAAAAAATGCCCCAAATCTGATTGTTGTTATTTCTTAGACACTATTCAACACTTGAAACGAAATCATAGTGTGAAAAAAAAAGTTTTTTATGATGTATGTAAAATAGATTCCTTCAAAAGAGGACAATTTCATGTTGTCCTACATTTCTTCTGGACCTCAAACCCTCCATGCACGTGTTTCCCGCGCGAGCTCTTTCGCACCAATGAATACATTTCTTTAAATTTTACTAAGTTAAATTATAAATGTCTTTTTCTGGCTTAAAAGAGAATCCCAAATGTTTTAAATCTCTATAAAGTGAAGCTTTTGGTTCAATATGATCTCTAAAATCTTCAAACTTAGTAAAAATCTCTATGTAGCATTTAGCATGTAGCATTTAACGCGACATGGTTGTTAACCGTTTACACTCCACGTGCTGCCTTCACATGATTTGGGAAAGATGATATTTTCCACTTGTAAACTGGAAATTACACAAGTTGTTGTGTTTGTAACATAATTTTAAAAAATAGCAACAAAAACTTTTTCCATTAGTTGCAATTTGAATTAATGAATTTAGATCTACGTTCCAACCCTCACCTACAGTATGGTCACCAGCTGTGGGTGGTGACCGAAAGAATGAGATCGCGGGTACAAGCGGCCGAAATGAGCTTCCTCCGCAGGGTGGCTGGGCTCTCACTCAGAGATCGGGTGAGGAGCTCTGCCATACGGGAGGAGCTCGGTGTCGAGCCGCTCCTCCTCCAGGTCGAGAGGAGCCAGATGGGGTGGTTCGGGCATCTGGTCAGGATGCCCCTCGCAGCCGAGGTGTTTCAGGCACTTCTCACCGGGAAGAGACCAGGGGGCAGACCCCGGACCCGCTGGAGAGACTATGTCTCACAGCTGGCCGGGTAGCAACTTGGGATCCTTCCGGGTGAGCTAGAGGATGCAGCCGGGGAGAGAGAGGCCTGGGCTGCCCGCTTGAGGCTGTTGCCCCCGCGACCCGACCCCAGAACAAGCGGAAGATGACGGAACGGAATTTAGATCTCACTGGACCAATTTGCTGCTGAGTGTAAAGCTACTGGGATGAGAATCAACGCCTCGGGATCCAAGACCATGGTCCTCAAACGGAAAAGGTTGGAATGCCCACTGGAGCTCAGGGAGAGTCTTGCCCCAAAAGGAAGAGTTTAATTATCTTGGGCTCTTGTTTACGAGTGGGTAAAGAATGGAGCAAGCGATCGACAGACGGATTGGTGCTGCCTCAGCAATAACTAGTACACTGCAGCTGTCTGTCGTGGCTAAGAAAAAGCTGAGCCAAAAAGCAACGTTCCCAATTAACCAGTCGATCTACGTTCCTACCCTCACCTATGGTATCCCCCTGTGGGTGGTGACCAAAAGAATGAGGTCATGGATACAAGGGGATGAAATGAGCTTCCTCCGTAGGGTGGAAGCCTCTCAAGCGGGCCTCTCACTCAGACATAGAGTGAGGAGCTCTGCTATGCGGGAGGAGCTCAGAGTAAAGTTGTTGCTCCTCTAGGTCGAGAGAAGCCAGATGTGGTGATTCGGGCATCTGGTTAGGATGCCTCCCTAACACCTTGCTAGTGAGGTGTTTCGGGCACATCCCACCAGGAGGAGACCCAGAGGCAGGCTCAGGACCCACTGGAGAGACTGCGTCTCATAGCTGAACAGAGAACACCTCGAGATCCTCTCAGGTGAGCTGGAGGATGCAGCCGGGGTGAGAGAAGCCTGGGTTTCCCATCTGAGGCTGTTGCCCCCATGATCCAGCCCCAAATACACGGAAGACAACGGAACAGAAATCTACCTGGTAAATTTACCTGGAAAGTAGTCTGTTTGAGAGATTGTTGACCTGCTACCTGTAACTAACATTTTGTTTTGCTGGTTAATTCCGACAAGAAAAGGTCGATACAAACAAAATGCAGAAAATTATATTTTTGTTTACGAAAGGATTAAGTAAAAATAATTTGTTTGCTTAGTGTTTCTCACTTGGAATGTTTGGAATAATTCCATAATTCCCAAAACACATGAAGGCAGGATATTTTCAGGCAATCTCTTTCTAGCCTGGATTTAGTTTTTGTAAAGGCTACATACACATGCTATTGTTGATTTAATTTGATATGTGGTTTAAGAACCCTCAGGAATGACTTATTCAGTGCAAACAGAGTCTAAGATCAACAATCTTTACATAGCATTTTAAGCTACCAGAAGATTCTTGGTACCAAGTAAGTCAGCACAGTGGCACAAAGCCGAATCAATATCGAACCTGCAGAAAAAAAAAATCAGCTAAATAACTTAAAAAACAATTCATGCATTTAATTACTTTACATTTATACTTGTTTAAAAATGTTTTTTGTTTTAAAAACCAAATGAACGCTGCGAAGAGGTGGTAAAATAACTCAAATTAGCTTTGTGCGTTTGTTGTTTGTTGGTAAACATAACTGATCATTTGACTACTGTAGATATCAAGTATTATCATGTAGAAAACAGCCTTCGTTTCTCAAAGTTGCACAGTTGCACACTCAAAGTTGGGTGGCTCAGTGGTAGAGCATTCACTTGCAGACTGGAAGTTTACGGGTTCGATTCCAACTGAGTTCATGTCTAGAGTCCTTGGAGAAGACACCTAACCCTCCATTTCTCCTACCATTGGGGCCGTCATGGCAGCCTGTAGCGGTGTAGTAGTGCAGCACATAAATTTCCCCGGTGAGGGATAAGTAAAGTATGTAAAATAAAATTTTAAAAATGGTGCAAACTTTAGAGTGGAGCAAGTTACTTTTTACCACGACATCGACTCTGCCACGAACATTTCTTCCCAGTGGCCCAGGATATGTTTTAATCACTTTGACATTTATTGTTAAATATGTTGTGGTAAATTTATTACATATCATTTCAATGATGTTTCATATACTAATTTACAATTTTTGCAAGTGCTTGCATGATTTTGGTGTAGATTTATATTTGGATGTGCACCCATGTGCAACTTTGATAAACGACACCATTGTGTGCGGTTCAGCTGCTTCACATTGTGAGGTTTTCTCACAGAAGACTGAACAAAAATCACTTGGTTGTAAAAACTTACTTTGGGTTGGGTACATCCCAGAATGCTGGCATTCTTTGGAGAGGTAGTTGGTTGATGTCTCTTCCATCTCACCCATCGCCTGTGAATCAGAATAATCTTTTAAATAAACAGAATCATCTCCTGCTCAGATTAAAGGAGTAGGTTGTACTCCTTTAAACTCTTGTTTAAACTCTTGTAGAACAAAATTAGACCGTGGAACGTACATTAGTGCAAAAAGTGGTCACATTAAAGTTTATGCAGGAATCAAAGACAATCAAGCCGTCATTGTTTATCTCCTTGCAGGGCTTAATGCAATCTTTGATCCCATTGTCATAGCGCGCAAAGGTCTGGAAAAAAGAATAAATAAAGTAGATTAACAGCATGAACAAAAAGCTATTTCTTATTTACTCAAAATGTATTTTTCTGCAAACAAGAGAAATATTTTGAGACAAGAGTTTGGGACTCTTTCCTATTGCATTAAATGCAAGTACACTGTATTTAAGATTTCTTCAAATGCCATCATGTGAAGTGGATAGATTCAAACTTTTATCTGACAGGCATCACGTTGTCCGACATAATCTGATATCAGTTGCTTAGTTACAAGAATTTAGATAAAAACTGAGTTTATTCTGATCCCAAAAGGTTGGAACAACCATTCAAATGATGCATACAGTAGGTAACCACTGGCCAACCCACCTAAGCAGTGTTTTATTTAAACACATTAAAAAATACGACATCTATTTATGTTAACAATGAGTGCATAAAAAAAACTAACTTTAAAATACCTGGTCATTCATTTTCCACATGTGTTCACATTTTTGGTCAAACTTCACACCAGGATTTCCACAACAGCCATAGGAAGAGGTTTCAAATTTCACTCCAGAAGTAAACGAAAAAACCTGGAACATCACTGAAAAGAGGAAAAAAAAATCCCCCATTATTTGGGTTTGTTTACTATTTTACTTTTCAATTTTATTTGTACAGCTCAATATCTAAACCCAATTATCTCAATGAGCTTCACATAGAAAATTAAATAAAAAATAGAATAAAGAACAAAAAATATGCACAGTAAACATTTAAAAATTGAACCCCAAGAGAAAGGGAAAGTTTACAAAACCAAGACCAAGCTGTTCGGTCTAGAAACAGTGGCACTGAGAAAAAGACAGGAAACAGAGATGGAGGTAGCAGAGATGAAGATGCTGAGGATCTCTCTGGGAGTGACCAGGATGGACAGGATCAGAGGAACAGCACATGTTAGAGGTTTTGGCGATAAAGTCAGAGAGGCCAGACTGAGATGGTTTGGACATGTGCAGAGGAGAGAGAGTGCATCGGAATAAGGATACTGGATTTGGAACCACCAGGAAAGAGGACTAGAGGAAGACCAAAGAGGAGGTTCATGGATACAGTGAAGGAAGACATGAAGATAGTTGGTGTGACTGAAGAAGATGCAGGAGATAGGGTTAGATGGAAGAAACTGACTTACTGTGGCGACCCCTGAAGGGAAATGCCGAAAGAAGAAAAAGATTAATAAAGACCCACCACTTATTTTCCACCATAATTTGCATAGAAATTAATCAAAAATCAGACAATGTGATTTTCAGGAATGTTCTCTTTATTTTGTCTCATCGTTCAGGTATGCCATAATAAAATGACAAGATTCTCTCCTCTTTTTTTAGAGAACCTGGTGGCTGATTGAAAACTTTTTTTGTCCCACTGTAATTTACATACTTTAAAGGTAGTATTTGCATCAGTGATATATTCTGACTTTCATTTAAGCTGGAAAGATATGTCTATTTATAAGACTGAGGTCTTTTATTTAAAAAGGAAGTAATTATTAATGATGTTTATTTACACCAACGTGGGAATTTCCAAACCTGCAGGGGAGTTTCACCTTTCATGTTTCCTCTAAGTAACTTGTTCTGAGGAAATTTTGGGGAAATCCCGACATCTGATATGATGGTGTTACTTTCACTTCATTAAATTATATTTTTATTTAAGTAGCCAAAATTACAAGCTTACAACAATATTAATTAAATAAGAAAAAAGTGTAATAAAGAAGGAATGTGTAATAAAGAATGAACACACACACACATACACACACATACAGTGTAACCACTTAGTTTCCTGTTAACAACTTTGAATGAACCCCTTTTTTTCAAAGTTTATTTACTAACAATTCATGTTCTACCAGAAAAATAAAACAACATTAGACAGTTTTTTCCAGAATTAATGAATAAAAACTAACATGCATTATGAAATTTAAACATGCTCATTTAAAAAAAAAAACTAAAATTAATAAACATGTAATCTTATGATGAAATACTCACATAAAGGTGGCAGACTGCCCCGAAACAAATTCATATTTACTCCAAAAAATGATAACTTTAAACAAACTTCGATGAAGATTTGCGATGGAGTGTTTCTATCGGTTTGCCGGGCATGCGTGATAGTGACGGGAATTACAGCTCTTTTTAGTGAGCAGGCTCTTTCGGATTGGCTCACTAAGAAGAGCCGGCTCTTTTGGCTCGCGAATGGCTCTTCTGATTTTTTTTTTTTTTGTTGTTGTTGTTGCAATTGATTCATTTAAAGTTATGCGCAAATTAATTCCTGCTTTTGTTTCTAAATATTTTTACTATATAAACCTGCCATTACTTACCATACAAAATATGTAAAAATTTATATAAAATTTATAAGAAAATGTAAAAAAAAAAAAAAAAAAATCTAGTATTTACAATTCAACTTTGAACAATTTTAATTTTTCGGCTTTTTAAACAAATTTAAAAAGAACAAACAGAACATGGAAAATTAAAATATGACATACATATAAATTAAAATAAGGAAGCAAAAAATAGCACCCAGATTGGTATTTAATTTAGTTTTACTAACTCTATTGATCCCTAAACGGGGAAATTTGTGTGCTACACCTCTACACCGCAGCAGGCTGCCACGACGGCGCCAATGGTGGGAGAAACGAGGGGTTAGGTGTCTTCTCCAAAAACTCTAGACGTGAACTCAAACCTGCGAACTTCAGGTCCGCGGACGCACGCTCTACCACTGAGCCACAGTTTTACACTTAGAAACACTAAGTGCCGCAGTTTTGAAGAGCTGATCCAGTTTCTTCTGTCTGTAATTATCTGCGCAGTTTGAGAAAAGTGTTTTTAAGACATCAGTGATGCCCCGCCCCTTTTTGAAAAAAAAAAAGTAAACAAAAATATGTCAATCGTTTGTGCTGTTTTGTACTGTAGAAATGTTGTTTGTGCTATTTTAGTTTTGCAGATATTTAAATTATTACAGCGCAAACGATTGACATACTTTTTGTTTTTATATATATATTTTAAGAGGGGTCAGTTTCATGGAGGTGTGTTTTTGCACGGGGGTATGGGGTGCGGGATGCAAATCAGTCAACAAATGGCTCCCAAATCAGGAGCCGGCTCCCTTCGTTCGCTTCAAAGAGCCGGCTCTAAGAGCCGTTTTGTTCGCTACCGACACATTTGTTCGCTACCGACACATCACTTATGCCTGGGCCTGACTTCAAATTACAGCAACGTCACACTGATGGTAATTTCCTTACTCCCTGCTCTATAAATATAAAGAAGTCTGCTTTCAGTTGGTGGCAGGATATTCAAGTTCAACAGTCTCTCCTTTTTTTCACCATGATGAATTCTGACCTGCTGAGTCTCTCAATCTTTTCTCTCTGTAAGTATTGTATTTCTTTATTTCTTTATTTATATTTTTACATAAAATGTCTTACTTTTACTTTCATTTCAAACCAGTGGGGCAAAAAAGTATTTACTCAGCCATCTATTGTGCAGGTTCTCCTTCATTTCAACTGTGAGATAAAATTTTAAAAAATCCTGATTATCACATTTAGTCGCCTATAAACAAGAAGATTTCTGTTTCGTGCAGAGCTGTAACTTCTTCTGTCAGAGGCTCATTGCCTCCAGTCCTGACCTGTATAAAAGTGACCTGTTTGAACTTGTTATACGATGATACGTTTTACTCCTGTTCAACGTCAGTCACACTCCAAACTGCACTATAGCCAAAACAAAGAGCTGTCAAAGGAAACCTGAGCTTGAGAAGAACAGAAGCTAGACCTGCACTGTGCTGGGAAGACTGAATCTGCAATGGGTAAGCAGCTTGGTGTGAGCAATTAGTAGAAAATGGAAGACCTACAAGACCAATGATAATCTACCTCAAGCTGGTACTCCTCACAAGATCTCATCTCATGCGGTCAAAATGATCACAAGAATGGTGAGCTAAAGTCCCAGAAGATGCAGAAGCTGGAAGAAAAGTAACAAAGGTTACCATCAAGAACACACTAGGCGCCAAGGACTCTAATCCTGCAGTGCCAGACGTCTCCTTGCTAAATCCTGTACATGTGCAGACCTGTCTGAAGTTTTCTGGAGAGCATTGGGATGATCCAGAAGAGGATTGGGAGAATATTGTATTCTCTACTTGTCATGTTTGAAGGAGAAAAAATGCTGAGTTGGACCCAAAGAACTCCATAGTCACTGTGAAGCATGGAGGTGGAAACATCATGATTTGGCTATTTTCAACTAATCCATCTAAACTTTAGATTCCAAGCTTTCCTTCAGTTTTGAAAGGAAATAATAAATTAGTCAATGGAAGCGCTTTTGTTATTGACCAAAACTTTTTCTTTCAGCATGATTTGCTTTGTCTTCTGAACCTCTAATTCCTAAATTGCACATAAATTAGCAGACAGTGTCATTTTCTCATTTTTTTTTCTCATGTTGTCTCTCACAGTTGAGGTGTAACTACAATAAAATTACAGAGCTCTCTGTAATTTTTACAGTTTTTTTTTTTTTTGCAGAGAAACTGTAACTTTTAGTTCTCCCGCTAAAAGTGGGAGAACTCGCACAATTAGCGGCTGACAGAATCCTTTTCTTTTCCCCCGCGCTTTTAGATTTCAATTTAACTAACCAGAAATACGTTCTTTTCAGATGTGTGTCTCGTCTGGAGTGAACATGTTCATAACATAGAGGAGGTGAATACCTCAGAAACCTTGAACAGCACCCTGAGGTGCACTGCACATTTCAAACCAGGGGTCCGTTACTCTTCACTCAGCTGGTACAAGGTAACATCTGCAATATCTGTGTTTGAAATAAATTCTAAATGATACAAAAATGAGAGTATGAACAGTTGAAGGAAAACACTGCCGTCTTAGTTAATAAACAGAAATAAATATTTTCTAATACAGTATATGATCTGTTTTAAAAAAAAAAATCCGTTATGGCAACTAAATAAGATATAAGATGATATTAAATAATGATATTAAAATAACTATTAAAATGCTTTTTCAAACTGCAAATTGATTTATTCCTATTTGCTTTGCAGGTCATCGGATCAGAGAGCTGCAAAGGGCTTCTTCGTAGCAACATGAACGCCTCGACTCTTCGCTACGTCGATTCGCACAGAGAGATGCAACTGGATGAAAACAACAACCTTTTGATTCCTAATGTGACCTGCCGGGATAGGGGCGTGTATAAATGTCGCCTGTCTGCACCAGTAGGAGAACAAAATCAAGAGGGTCTGGTTCTCCTCAATGTTACAGGTCAATATGGCTTTTTTAATCCTCGAGAGATTTCTAGCACTTTTATTTTCAAAAACACATATCTGGCACCTTGCAGTTTTTCTTAGAGAACATAAAATTGAAGGAAAAATACAACATAGTACTAAAAAACAAAACAAAGAAAATAAAAAGTAGACAAATGTGAAAAATAATCTTCAGAATATCAATTTTTACGGTAACGTTTCAAGCTCATCTGACTCTGATGTTTGTTTCTATCCTCAGGTTGTCCAGAAGACCCCACACTTTTCCTCGAAACTACAGAAACTTTTTTAGACCTTCCTGAAGTTTCTGATAAAAACTCAAACGGTGACACCATCGTCGTCCTTATTGCCTCTTTATTTCTTGTCCTGGCTCTCATCTTATGTGTCATCATCTATGTAAGAAACTAGATTTATTATCAATGCATATACATGAACAATATTCTCATTTTATCTGCCATTCAGAATGAGTAATCAATTCATAAAAAGTTTTTAATTTGAATCTTTTTTATTTCCTTCGCAGAAATCCACAAAAAACACATTCAAGGTGAATAAAGAAAAACTACCGTGGACCGCAAAAGACATATCTTTAGATGCTCCACTTAAGCCGCTTGAGAAGAAGGACCTAATGTTAATTTACACTTTAGGTCCAAAGACATCAAATGTGAAACAAATCCTGGTGTGAAGATGAACTGATGAAAGACGATGATGCATGTAGAGAATAGGACCTCATCAAATTCTGCATGTGCTTTTGATATTGTTAAAGTACAGCTTTTACAAGCTGTATTGTTTGCATTAGAACAGAACATTTTCTCAAACAGCACTTTATTTTCTACTTTGTCAAACTAAACCCAGGTCTTTCCTCTCAAAAAAAATTCTGAACATTCATTTCAATTTTTTTAAAAATACAATCAATGTTTTAAGTTTGAGTGAGCAGATATTGAAAAAACTAGGAATGAATTTTTCAGATTAATGTTTAAGTTTGTAAGTTTAAAAGGCAGCTACTGATTTATTTTAAGAATACTGTAGTAATTTTTTTATATTCTAAAAGGAAAAGTAAAGAAAGATTTTGTAAAACTCTTCTGGTAAACGTCTCAGTTGAGAAATAATTGTAAAAGAGAACTGATCTTTTTACAGGAACTGAAACTGATGACTGGTTGAGACGCCCACTCTTTGGGTTATTTCTAGACTTCAAGTTAAAAAATAACCTTGAGGTTTCTGACCTTTGTATTTTTTTTTGGTATGGCTTTTTTAAAAGTTGTTCCCTTTATTACTCTGAGTTCTTTTTTGCATATTTATGTTTAAAAGAAGTTAGTTTTATCTGGTGCTTTAACTATACTACCCTGAAAAAAAGCTTTCGGTAATGACGTCATACATAGGTACTTCCGGTAAAGTTCAAAGGCGGGCTTTCAATCGAGGAATTATTTGAAATGCGAATATTTATTGAAATATCTTCTTTGGGAGATTAATGTACAAATACACATACTTACTTGCGGCGGATTAAGTGATAGTTTTCTATGACAATTTGTTAAGTAGTTTGTTTGGTGTCAAAAACACCTTAATTAGTCCAAAGGAAAACAAGGCACACCAGGGATTGCGACCAGGTCTGCCAAATTAGGGCTGAGGGCAAGATAGGAGGGATGGTGTGTTTCAGATAAAAGGAGATAATGACATGTTTTCAGTTGAAGGGGCGCAGGTGGTGTTTAGTCAGTTACAGATAGGACACATGGGGTTAAATGGTTCTCTTAGGGTGGTTGGAAAGCACCTGGATGGGAAGTGCGGGCGGTATGGTGAGGTGGAGAAGGTTGAACATGTATTATTGAGGGGGAGAGGGCAGTTACGTAGGGTTTATTGAAGGATTCTGGGTTAAGAGTTGTGGATCTGGAGAGTGTGTTCAGATTGGGAGGTCATGGCCGGGGTCAAAACAAAGAGCCCGGCCATGACTCTCCAGATTCATGGCCGGGCTCTTTGTTCTTCTCTGTGTTCTCTAGAAACACAGAGAAGAACAATCCTGTTCTTCTCTGTGTTTCTAGAGAAGAACAGGATTGATGGATAGGGTGTAAAAATGTGTAGTGACGTAGCAGGTGGTAACGCCCCAGAATGGTGCTACTACTGTAGTTGGAAAAATTGGTTTTATAATGTTTATTTTTTCATGCACTCTGATGATGGGCTACAGTTAAATATTTTATCTAGGGTCAAACTCCAGAATTTACTTTTGTTTTTATGAAAAATTATTTTTTTAAATAAAAAAATCTATTATTTCAATGCAATTTACGTGTTTTTTTCTTCAACTAAAACTGTGAATGAAGACAATGTAGGATTGATAACTCTAACTTGTTTTTTTATTATTTCTAGATAAACTGAACTCTCAGTTTGCTTCGATTGCATCTATAAAGACGGTTTATTTTATTAAGAGAATGAGCAGTGAATTTGATGGGGGGTTTTTTATTATTAAAAATGATCTTTTACATCATGTTTGCAATGCTTTGGCCTGTCTTGTAGGAATGTTTTCTAGTTTTCAATAAATGTTTATTATTAGATGAGGTATTGATGTTATACGTTTATATCATATATGTATGTCTTAAATGTTGTGCAAGTGATTAAAAAATGTCTGATAAACAATCTTTGCCATTTAAAAAAAAATCCTTTTATTTAAAATGTCTTCCTTCTTATGAAATTTAAATTTGAAAAAGTCAAATTTGCTTTTGTGAAATTTCAGATCAGTTTATTTTTGGCCACAAGCCTCTTCAAAGAGAGCTGCATGGTGGTCCAGTGGTTAGCACAGGGGCCTCCTAACTAGAAGGTTGGGATTTGAGTCCTAGAGTGGGACAAGGCTTGGAACACTGTCCTTTCTGTGTGGAGTTTGCATGTTCTCCCCATTTATGCAGGATTTTCTCTGGATACTGTGGTTTCCGCCCACTCTAAAAACATGGATGTAGGTTGATTGGTCACTAAAAAAATGCCCCTCTGAGGGACTCTGTGACAGACTGGCAACCTGTTCAGAGTGTACCCTGCCTCTCACCAAAAATCAGCCGGGATAGGCTCCAGCACCCCTGCAACCTGTTAGGGCTAAGCGGTTCAGATGATGAAGTCTCTTTAATTTAGGAATTCAGAGATTTATTGTCATATTTCTTTTATAATTTGACACGTTTTAGATGCTAAACAATCTGTTGTGATTAATTTTGTAATTTGCTTAATAATTTAGAGACTTTTGAAGATGGAGAAGCAAAAAAAAAAGTTATTTTAAACCTTCCAAAAATGAATCCAACCAAATTTTGCCAAAACAATTGGCATGTTAGTGTCTAAAAACCTTATTTGTTAAATATATATATATACCGGTATATATATATATATATATATATACATATATATGCATATATATGTATATATATATATAATATAAATATATATATACCGGTATATATATATATATATATACATATATACACCGGTATATATATATATACATTATATATACGTATATATATATACATATATATACACCGGTGTATATATATATATACATATATATATATATATATGTATATATATGTATATATATACACCGGTATATACAGTATATATATATATATATACATATATATATATATATGTATATATATATACCGGTATATATGTATATATACATATATCTATATATATAGGTATATATATATATATATATATATATATATATATATATACACTGTATATATACCGGTATATATATATAAATATATATATATATAGGATGGCCGAGAATGTATGTATATATATATATATATATATATTCTTTCTTTTTTATTATTTACTTGTGTTTTGATTCCAGTTTTTTTTTTTTTAACGAACTAATTACAGATTTTAAGTTTTTTGGGGGGTGGGGATTATTTATTTTTGTTACTTTATGAAGAATGTGTGTGTTGCTTAGAAAAGTTAATAAATCCTTTTAAAGATTAAGTTACCTTTATGTATATTTTTTACTTTAATAAACACCCTAAAAAATTAAAAGAAAGTTTTAGATACATTTTATCTATGTTTCAAAATGTGTTTCTAGTGTTTTATTTTGTAAAATTCCAGACGGGAATAGTTTCTTTTTAAGCGAATGTTACTATGAAAGCAAAAATATTTGAACATAAAAACATTAGTTCTGTGTAACCATTCATATTTTTATTAATTGTTTAAGAGTTTTCAAAAGATCCCTTGGCCGAATTAGGTGTTTTGTAATGGTTTATTATTTTAATTTTGATGATTTCGTAGCATCGGTTGTCGTGGCCGAGTGGTTAAGGCGATGGACTAGAAATCCATTGGGGTCTCCCCGCGCAGGTTCGAATCCTGCCGACAACGTAACCTTTTACACTCTTTAAAATACAATCAAATCAAATAAATAACATCATATTTTAAACATATAATGTAAATAAAGCTGAAAAACAAGGTCTTTAGTCACAAATCCGTGTAGTCCCTCATTCATCCAGGAGGGATTTTCTTTCATCACAAAGATGGCTTCTTTCACCCCTCTTTCAAACCAACCTTTCTCTCTACTTAGAATCTTCACCTCACTGTCCTCAAAAGTGTGTTTGGTGGATTTAAGATGCAGATGTACAGCAGACTGTGGACCACTTGACCAGTCTCGGGTGAAAGAAGCCATCTTTGTGATGAAAGAAAATCCCTCACTGAATCGGAGTAGAGGCGTTAGATACGTTTTGCCCGGTATCTATAGCAGCCTTTTGAAGCCATGGACTAAAGATGACACCTCGTGACTCAGTTTCACGCCTCTCGTTAGCAAGTAATTTCTATTCTCTAGGCTTTTAGCATTTTTATAATAGGTTTGTTTACTGGTCTGTGGCTACAATAGGAGCCATTCACGGCCATCTTAAGTAGCACAGTCTCATTGGTCGAGCCCTTCTTACTATTTTTTTTACCTTTTACTCAGGTTAGTATAAATAGATCCAGGTTTCAGTCCATTTCATTCAGATTGAAAATGATTTCCAGATGGAAGTCGAAACGTCTCGTTGAATAATTAAACTGTCCAGAAGACTTTTTTGAAACTTTTTCTACTAAGGTATTTAGACCTACATAGAAACATGTTATATGATTGGAAGCATGTGCTTGTGAACAACATGATTAAAAAGGTTCAGAATTGATTTTTATAAATTTTTATACATTTTGTCAGGATATGAAGATGAAGAAGTGATTAAATTTTAAAGGTGATCCGGGTCATCATGTGGATTCAGGAGGGTTTTCAAGGTTCGGTTCAGCTTTATCTATAAGTTTTGTTAAGTTTTTTTTTTTGTACTTTTAAGCTGACTTTTTTTTTTAAATCCGTTCCGTTCCGTCATCTTCTGCTTGTTCCGGGGTCGGGTCGCGGGGGCAACAGCCTCAAACGGGTAGCCCAGGCCTCCCTCTCCCCGGCTGCATCCTCTAGCTCACCTGGAAGGATCCGAAGTCGTTCCTCGGCCAGCTGTGAGACATAGTCTCTCAAGCAGGTCTGGGGTCTGCCCCTTGGTCTCCAACCGGTGGGACGTGCCTGAAACACCTTGCCCGCGAGGCGCTCGGGGGGCATCCTGGGGGTCCACCCCATCTGGCTCCTCTCAACCTGGAGGAGAAGCGGCTCGACACCGAGCTCCTCCCGGATGGCAGAGCTCCTCACCCGATCTCTGAGTGAGAGCCCAGCCACCCTGCTGAGGAAGCTCATTTTGGCTGCTTGTACCCGCGATCTCATTCTTTCGGTCACCACCCACAGCTGGTGACCATAGGTGAGGGTTTTAAATTTTTCAGCTAATTTTAGAATATTTTAATGTTCAAGATTTGGCCCTTTGGGTTACACAATAGGACTTTTTGTGACCCTCCAGTTAAAAACTTTGCCCACTTTTGAATTAGAAATACAAACGACCTTATCTAGGTTTTATTAGACCTAGAAAAGAAATGACATTTTAGTCCTGTTAGACCTCGGTATGGCTTTTGATACGATTAACCACGACATGACCTAAATGTTTCCTAGAAAGTCTTCAGCTTGTTCAAAATCATCAGCAAGATTTTTAACAGAAACTAATAGAAGAGAACATTTTACTCCCTTTATAGTGTCTCACCACTGGCTCCCGATTGAGTTTGGAATCAAGTTTAAAATTCTCTTACTAATCAACAAGGCCCTAAAGATCATGACCCCATCTTACATGAGTGACCTTACATTAGTTATAGTATTTACAGACATGTTTGTATCAGAGATGAAGAGAATCTCTCTGGGACTGTTTGTGGTGTTAAAACATTAAAATTGAAAGGTAGCATTTTTTTGCGTCTGTTCTCTGAATCAAATCAGGACAAGCTGACCTCTAAAAATGTCCTTTTGAGTACTTATTATTAGTCGGTGTGATTATTGAAGAAGGTGGAAGATTTTAAGTACTTAGGATCAACAGTCCAGAGCAATGGAGAGTGTGGAAAAGAGGTGAAGAAGCATGTGCTGGAAGGCAGGAACGGGTGTAGAAAAGTATCAGATGTGATGTGTGACAGAAGAGTTTCAGCTAAAATGTAAGTGTACAAAACCGTGGTGAGAGTGGATGATTGGTCTAGAGACAGTGTGGTGAGACCGTCCATGCTGATTGGTGTAGAGACAGTAGCACTGAAGAAAAGACAGGAAAGAGAGATGGAGGTAACAGAGATGAAGATGCTGAGGATCTCTTTGGGAGTGACCAGGATGGACAGGATCAGAGAAACAGCACATGTTAGAGGTTTTAAAGTCAGAGAGACCAGACTGAGATGGTTTGGACATGTACAGAAGAGAGAGAAGAACTACCAGGCAGAAGGTCTGGAGGAAGACCAAAGAGGAGGTTCATGGATGCAGTGAAGGAGGACATGAACCTAAGAGGATGCAGGAGACAGGGTTAGATGGAAAAAAAAAATTGACTTAAAGTGGCGCCCCCTACAGGGAAATGTTGAAAGGAGACGATCAACCACTGTATATCTTTTTGTGCATATTTACCAAGAGAAAGTATCATATTTACAAACTGTAATTATTTAGAATCACCTCGTCGTTTATTTGTTTTTTTTTTTTTTAAATCAGCTTTAACTTTAAATGAGTCTACGTCACTTCCGCTCTGTTCCCTAGCAACGCCTGACGCTCTGTGGAGTAATGGATGCCCCCCTGTGTGCTGGCTAGCTGCAGAGCTAACAGGACAAAAAGATAAAAATCAGGAATGGCAGATGATGATTTGGACGAACTGTTGGATGAAGTCGAGAAGAAATTTTGTCGGAATGTTTCTGTGAGCTGCTCAGGCCGAGAGGATTCTGAAGAGACATTAAAAAGTAAACAAAACAAACAAAGGTAAAGGAAATGAAGCTAAATGCTAACAGCTAACATGTGATAAATCTCTTTTTAAACTAGAAAAAATAATCAGATAAATCAGATTGAGATTATTTTATGTCAAAATTACAACACAGAATTTTTTTTTGACTGTTTTTGATAAATAGATGAGGTTTATTTCTCTTAAAATTATTTTTAATTAAAAAGCAACTAATGTAATATATATAATTTAACAACAACAACAAAACCATATTGGAAACATTTAGCACCACAAAAAAATTTAATGACAGATTTGATCAAATAAATGATCTCATTACAATCTGAAAAGAAAACCCAATACATTAACCAAGATCATATTTAGATGTATCAACAACTTTTAAACGATTAACATTAATAATATTTACATTGTTGTGATTTCAGTGTTACTAAATCGAAGCAGCCCGTTAGCAGAATTTCTGAGGACATTGATGCTCTTCTTGAAGAATTATTAGAAGATGATCACAGGGATTCTCCTCCAGTCAAGGTAAAGTCGGACAACTTCTATTTTAAAAAAGTTTCTTATCGATTTACAAGTCGATCTACATTCCCACCCTCACCTGCGGTCACCAGCCGTGGATGACCGAAAGAATGAGATCGCAGATACAAGCGGCCGAAATGAGCTTCCTCCGCAGGAAGGCTGGCAGGAAGGCTGGGCTCTCAGTCAGAAATCGGGTGAGAAGCTCTGTCATACGGGAGGAGCTCGGTGTCAAGCCGCTCCTCCTCCAGGTCGAGAGGAGTCAGATGGGGTGGTTCCGGCATCTGGTCAGGATGCCCCACGAGCGCCTCACTGGTGAGGTGTTTCGGGCACGTCCCACTGGGAGGAGACCCCGGACCCGCTGGAGGGACTATGTCTCACAGCTGGCTGGGGAACGGCTCGGGATCCTTCCTGGTGTGCTGGAAGATACAGCTGGGGTGAGTGAAGCCGAGGCTTCCTGTCTGAGGCTGTTGCCCCCGCGACCCGGCCCGGGAGAAGTGGAAGACAACGGAACGAAATCATGGTCACTTTCGTTCAGTTGGCTAACACAGTTACAAGTGTAACACTTGTAACTTCACTTGGAGAAATAAAGTTTAATTTCTACATATATTTGAAATAAAAGTTCCAATTTCTCTGTAAAATCCATCTTCTTTGTTGTCCTAGAAACTGATTGAAATGATGTTGGTGATATTAACACAACATTAATCATGTAGATAAATGTGTTGTGATATTGAGCGATACGACAAATCAAATTTAACTTAATTATGTTTTGATTAAAAAATGATGACAAGTCAGGTATGACTTTTAAAAAGTTCCTTTTTTAATTCTAAAAATTTAATTTTTGTTTTTTCAACCTTTTACCATTTATAACCTTTTTCTGTAATCAGCTTTTTTTTTAACCATCTTTTTTTGTATTTTCAACCAGTTTAAGGTTTTTTTCCCATCAATTTTTGAAATCTTCAACTTTCTTAATGTACAGTATCTTCAGCTTTTCTCATCTCTT
Source organism: Neostethus bicornis (assembly GCA_902685375.1). Taxonomy (NCBI): domain Eukaryota; kingdom Metazoa; phylum Chordata; class Actinopteri; order Atheriniformes; family Phallostethidae; genus Neostethus; species Neostethus bicornis. Next base: position 14,216,956 of record LR738541.1, on the reverse strand, counting down.
TTCCACCTTTTGATTCTGTTGATCCTCTAAGAAAATTTGAGCGCTGCAGTGCAAATAGAAAGACACGATGAAAGGGCTTTTAAAGAGTCTAATGGACGGCAAAAATGATTCCCTGCACCGTTCCTCTGAGCAGTGGGGTTGCAGGAGTCTGTCAACGATGCTACTTCCAAGATGGTCCACAAATTCATGGAAGGTGTTGGATAGGTCGAATTTGATTGAAGAGCCAACCACAGATCCAGTCCTCCCGGTTAGCTAGTTTAGTTCAATGGTGTCCTTTGGTCTCCACACCAGCTCCCCAACAGATCACAGAGAAGAACAAGACATGGAGACCCTCTCCATGATGGACCCCCAGAACATGAGATCATCCTGCTGCAGATGTTGAAAGACACCTGCAGGTGGTCCAGTCTACCCAAGTTTGACGATTGGGTAAATGTTGCTTCATAACACCAGAGCACGCTCATAACTACTGATAGGCAATATGGATTCCTTCGTCAATCACAGCCGAAATTCCGATCTGTTCATTGTTTTTATCATCTTAAAAACAAACTTAACAACAACATCGGGGAGATGGTGGCTCAGTGGGTACAGCGTTCACCCGCAAACCGGAAGTTCGCAGGTTCGAATCCCACTGAGTGCACATCTAGGGTCCTTGGAGAAGACCGTAACCCCTCGTTTCTCCCACCATTGGCGCCGTCATAGGTGGCAGCCTGCTGTGGTGAAATGCAGCACAATAATTTCTCGTGAGGGATTAATAAAGTATTAAAAAAAAATAAATAAATAAATAAAACAGATTCGTCACAGACTGGCAGAGTGGCTAATTATGCAGAATTTCAATTAGCCACACAAAAATAAAATTTGCATTTGTGAACGTGGCGAACGATTAGCGTGAGCATATGTGCTACTCAGTTCTTTGGCACAGATGACTGTTCCTCCCACCACCCAAAAAAATTCCATATTAAACATCTTCAATGAATCTACAGCAATAAAAAAATGTGTGACAAGTTTCTTCTGTTTGTGAATAAAAACTTTTTGTGTTACGTTATGGATTTGTGAAAAATGTAAGATTTTGTGTTTTAGGTCTGAATTTATAAATTCTTCATTTCAGACTGAAAAGTTCTCTCAAAAAACACAAGCGGAGAAGAAACCTTCGCTTCACATTGGTGGACGAAAGTAAGTTAGTAAAAAAAAAAAAAAAAATCTATTATCTTCTGTTTTCATCGTTTCATTTAAGTTCACCTGAAAATTGGCCTTGTGTTTCTTGCTATGGTGATTTTCTTTCCGTTTGTTTTGTTCTGGGAAACGATCTGCTCCCTCTGCTCTCCGTCCAGGTGCTGTCCTGTTTTTGTTGGCGGGAGTTCAGTAACAAATGGCGTCGGAACAGAAACGTCTAAGAGGTGAGAAACACTAAAAATATCTGCATATATTCATGTACAGCATCTACAGTGGTGGTCAAAAGTTTACATACACTTGTAAAGAACATAATGTCATGGCTGTCTTGAGTTTCCAGTTATTTCAACAACTCTGATTTTTCTCTGATATAGTGATTGGAACAGATCCTTCTTTGTCACAAGAAACATTCATGAAGTTTGATTCTTTTATGACTTTATTATGGGTAAACTGAAAATGTGACGAAATCAGCTGGGTCAAAAATATACATACAGCAATGCTAATATTTGGTTACATGTTCTTTGGCCATTTTTACTTCAATTAGGCGCTTTTGGTAGCCATCCACAAGCTTCTGACAAGTTTCTGGTTGAATCTTTGACCACTCCTCTTGACAGAATTGGTGCAGTTCAGTTAAATTTGTTGGCTTTCTGACATGGACTTGTTTCTTCAGCATTATCCACATGTTCTCAATGGGATTTCAGTCAGGACTTTGGGAAGGCCATTCTAAAACCTTAATTCTAGCCTGATTTAGCCATTCCATTACCACTTTTGATGTGTGTTTGGGGTCATTGTCCTGTTGGAACACCCAACTGCGCCCAAGACCCAACCTTCGGGCTGATGACTTCAGGTTTTCTTGAAGAATTTGAAGGTAATCCTCCTTCTTCATTGTCCCATTGACTCTCTGTAAAGCACCAGTTCCATTGGCAGCAAAACAGGCCCACAACATAATACTACCACCACAGTGCTTGATGGTAGGCATGGTGTTCTTGGGGTTAAAGGCCTCACCTTTTCTCCTCCAAACATATTGCTGGGCATTGTGGCCAAACATCTCAATTTTTGTTTCATCTGACCACAGAACTTTGTCCATGTGATCAGCAGCAAACTTTAGTCGAGCCTTAAGGTGCCGCTTTTGGAGCAAGGGCTTCCTTCTTGCACGGCAACCTCTCAGTCCATGGCGATGCAAAACACGCTTGACTGTGGACACTGACACCTGTGTTCCAGCAGCTTCTAATTCTAGGCAGATCTGCTTTTTGGTGCTCCTGGGTTGACTCTTCACCCTCCTGACCAGTTTTCTCTCAGCAGCAGGTGACAGCTTGCGTTTTCTTCCTGATCGTGGCAGTGACAAAACAGTTTATACTTACAAACAATTGTTTGCACTGTTGCTCTTGGAACCTGCAGCTGCTTTGAAATGGCTCCAAGTGACTTTTCTGACTTGTTCAAGTCAATGATTCTCTTTTTCAAATCTGTGCTGAGCTCCTTTGACTTTCCCATTGTAGCGTTTGTGGGTGTTTTTATCCAATGAGCCCTTTTTAAATGGCTTCAAAGAAGTCACCAGCTGTAGTCACTCATAATCACTCACAAGAAGTTAAGATGTCATGCTATGAAGCTCTTGTCATTGACACAACTTTCTAAGTCTCCAAAATTGCTCATTCATGTTGCTGTATGTATATTTTTGACCCAGCTGATTTCGTCACATTTTCAGTTTACCCATAAGAAAGTCATAAAAGAATCAAACTTCATGAATGTTTTTTGTGACAAAGAAGGATCTGTTCCAATCACTATATCAGAGAAAAATCAGAGTTGTTGAAATAACTGGAAACTCAAGACAGCCATGACATTATGTTCTTTGCAAGTGTATGTAAACTTTTGACCACCACTGTATTTCTCTCTTTTTCTGTCTAAACTTATGTAAATACATATTTTTACTTCTTAATAAATTTGTGTAAATCTATATTTAACTTGCATATCAACAGGTCCTGTGACCAGTTGAGGTGTATCTCGTGTGATTTCCGGGTGCTGATGTTCGACGACTATGAATGGGATGTTTCCTGTGATTACCTGTTCCTCAGGTCAGTTCAAATTTCTGTCTCGCAAAGTTTTCCTGAATATCAAACATTTACGTTCGATATAATCAAAAAGTTAATAGGATCACTTGGTTTTTTTCCTGCTTTTTGCAAAAAGAAAAATTCAAAATTCGGTTAGAATTAAATCCAATTAAAAAGAAACACGACTCTGAAAAATGCATTATAATCCATACAATATAGTAAAATAAATTACCTAAAAATTAGACAAAAATAATATATTATGTAATAGATAATATATATATTTTTTTATATTTATTTCCCATTTTATTTTTTCCTCCTTGTTTGGCCAGTAGAGGGCAAGAGAGACCCTCACAATGTTTTTCTTTTTATAATATTTACCAAAAAAAAAAAAAAAAAACTAAAATCAAGAAAGTTGTGCAAACTCCAATTTTTATGAATCAGTCAAGAACCTCATCAAGACGCCCACTTGGAGGTCAAAGACGGACAGCACAATGGAAATGAAATGATTTTATAGAAATCGGACGGCTAGCTGGTTATGGAGTCATTCTGCTGTTGACATGCATGTTTACATGCGCGACCAGCTGCTGTCTCTTGGAGGCACATCGATTGGTATGTTCCTGGGGGAGCTGAGGAGAAGTAGCCGATCTGGAGGAGGTGCAGAGAAGGAGACGGTCTAGCGGAGGTGCTTCAAACCCTGTGTTTTGCGGTTTCCATGGAAACGTCCGATTGCTCATTTGAGGATCTAGTGGCGCTCACTCAGGCCCAGTGAAATACAGAAAGACCAGTTTGGTGTTCTTCACTGCGACCTGGCTTTATGATCCATTCCAGACTCCAGCTTTTGGTTTGCCAGGTTGGACACAGTGCGACCGGACCGTGACGCCGGTGGATAGCGGCGAGGGGGCATCGAGGTGTTTACACTGCGGCACTCAAATTTCCCTTTGGTGGTATTTTCAATTCAAATTAAACCACCCTGTGTCCTTATTAAAAGTTGAAGAAAGATTTAACCTTCTTTTTTTTTTTTTTTTTGATGGGCAGTGAATATTTTATAGTTTTTTTTACACATTTTTCTTTTCATTTTTAACCAACATTTTAAATTCGTGGGTTATCAGTTTAAATTTTTTTCTTAACCAAACTTTTACTAAATAAAATCAGTGTCCGAAAAAGGTTTTTAAACTGTTAAACTTAAAAAAAAGTTGTCATAAGACATATTTTTCCTAACTTTAAAAATGGAGTTTCAGAAATTTCAGCGTCATTTTCTGCTCATAAGTTTCCTTAAACTTTTTTTTTTTGACACCAGCTTCGAATTATCTACATCATCCTATTTGATTGTTTCAGTAAACCCAGACGAAGTATTGATGTTCCCTGTCCAGCCTCACGTTTCCATCCCATTATGTTAATGTGAGAAATTAGCTCGGCCTAATTTAATTACCGATGCTGTATGAAATCATCCTGAGATCACAGCACAGAGTTACCACGGCGACTCTCCTTCCACTTTCCAATTACACCTGTAATGGCCTCATTTTGTGCTCGCGGCCAACAGCTGGAGAAGAAAAAAAAAAAAAGAAGCCGCCTCATTTGGTGTCACAGCAGAGCAAACGTGTGATGAAGGAGGAAAGGGCAGGAGGAATGAGAAACAGGTTTCAGTACGCAGATAAGCACCAGGAGACGGGAGTTGATGCTCATCAAGCACCTGAGTTACAACCTTTTCACAGAATGTCGAAACAGTTGAATAACTTGGAGGAAAAAACATTTACTCAATTAAAGATTATCAGAGGATTTATTGCAGTTATTATTTTTTTAAGCTACATTATTTGCTCCGGGGGTGCGTTTGACTCCAGCACATTTTTTCCAAAGTTGGTTTAATACTTGAAACAATTTCACTGCTTCTAAAGTGAGTTTAATCTTAGTGTGACCGGACCGCCAATTCAGGACCGGGTAGGGAGCACCAGGGAGGCAGAAGCACAGACCATAAAACCAGTCTTAACATTTTTTATTTAAAACTTATTAAAATGTTGGTCCTTAAAATAGTTGATATGTTGGGGTTTAGCCCACCGGCAACTCCTTGTCCCGGCTTTTGCGGGCCCTTTTGTTGTCCCGGGTCCGCCCTTTGCAGGTCCATTCATCGTCCTGAATTCGCCCTTTGCGGGCCCCTTCGTCATCCTGGGTCCGCCCTTTACGGCCCACTCGTCATCCCGGGTCCGCCCTTTATTTGTCGACCTGGGTCCGCCCTTCATGGGCCCACTCGTCATCCCGGGTCCACCTTTATGGGTTTATTTGTCGTCCTGGGTCCGCCCCTTACGGGCCCATTTGTCGTTCCGAGTCCGCACTTTACGGCCCATTTGTCGTCCTGGGTCCGCCATTTACAGGCCCACAGGTCCACCCTTTGCAGGCTTATTTGTCGTCCTGGGTCTGCTCTTTGCGGGCCCACTCGTCCTCCTGGGTTCGCCCTTTATGGGCCCACTTGTCGTCCTCGGTCCGCCCTTTACGGGCTTATTTGTCGTCCCAGCTCCACCCACTACGGGCCCATTTGTTGTCCTGGGTCCACCCTTCATGGGCCTACTCGTCAACCCAGGTGCACCCTTCATGGGTCTACCCTTTAAGGGCCCATTCAAAAGTTTTTATTTGGCTGAAGTGTCGACTAAACGGGAAGATTTCAGTTGATCTAAAACGCAAGTTTGCGTTTGTAAATATGCGGGACAGATGGGACAAAGTCTTTTAAACACAAATTTTACTGTGCTTTTAATACAAAACAGCCTTTTTATTTACCTACAGATAAATTTAAACTTGTTCGTGTTGCAATACAAGTGCGCTTGAGACACATTTGATTTGTAGCATCTTGAATTTGGACAAATGACCAGAAATATTCACCCGGTAATAAGTTAGGAAAAGCCGTCACTCGTCCCACAATGAAGAACTTAACCAATCAACTCTTGTAAAGTCTCAGAGCAACTTAAAGGAAAGACCTTCACACACTGATGATGAAGTTCTTTCTAGTCCTGACAGGTCGTTCCGCAGAGCGTGGGACTTGTTGTCTAACATCGATGTCAGACAGATTGGGACCCTCGTGTCACAAACCTTCCACACTGAGTCTACAGAGCAGTGCAAGCCAGAGCTGGACTTCTTGATGATTTTTGACTAGTTTCCCTCCCTCTCTGTCTGTGATGCCGCTGTACCAGCAGATCACACCATGCAGGAAAATTGCTGCCACCACAGGGTGCCTCCTCAGGCTCTTCCTGCACACTGTATTTTTGTCCACGTTGATGGAGACTCTTTCCAAGCAATTGGTCACAAACTATTTCTATCATCTGAGGAATGTTTTAAAAGTGTGCAGAAATGTTTCAAAGTCGGATTTGGAAAAGATTATTCATGCTTTTACTTTGTCACAACGTGATCACTGCAGCTCTGATTTGACATGTTTTAGTAAGAATGTTTTTAACAGACTTCAAGTTGTGCAAAATTCTGCAGCAAAGCTTTAAAACAGGAGCTTCGAAAATGGCCCAAATCACTCCAGTTCTTTCCTTTGGCTTCCTGTAAAGTTTGAGATTGTTTTTTTTTTGCGTTCCGTCATGTTCCACTTATCTGGTGCCAGGTCACGGGGGCGACAGCCTCAGACGGGAAGCCCAGGCTTCTCTCTCCCCGGCTGCATCCTCCAACTCACCCAGGAGGATCCTGAGGTGTTCCCTGTTCAGCTGTGAGGCACAGTCTCTCTAGCAGGTTCAAGATCTGCGTCTGTATAGAATAGAATTATTCTTTTTTCATCCCTCAATGGGGGACTTTGTGTGCTGCGTTACACCGCAGGAGGCTGCCACAACAGCGTCAATAGTGGGAGAAACGGGGGGGGGTTAGGTGTCTTCTGTCACAGACTGGCTCACGGATCTGGGACAAAAATGAGGGAAACAGAAACAAAGTATGGTCCAAATACAAATTTGACATTGAAGAAACTGAAAACCCAAAAGCATACTTGACCTGCAGATCAAAAACAGAGAAAGAAAACAATTAGGGCAGGTATCTCCTTCAAAATAAGCCCATGTGGCTCCACTCAGACGCCCCTGCCCCTGCCTGCAGGAGGCTCCGCCCCTGCCCCTGCCTGCAGGAGGCTCCGCCCCTGCCAGGCAAGGGAGGGGCCGTGACACTTCCCCAAGGACACCTAGACATGAGCTCAGTGGGATTCGATCCTGCGAACTTCTAGAGAACTTCCCGGTCCAAGGGCTAACGGTTTACCACTGAGCTAATGCCTTCCCCCCTCCTTTCTAGCTATCTCCTCCCAGTGAGGCGTGCCCGAAACACCTCACGAGAGGCATCCTAACCAGATGCCCGAACCACCCCATCTGGCTTCTCTCGACTCGGAGGAGCAACAGCTATACTCCGAGCTCCTCCCGGATGGCAGAGATCCTCACTCTATTTCTGAGTGAAAGCCCAGCCACTCATTGATTTTTAGATGAGCGGAGGATTGATTTTTAAATTTGACTGTGTTTAAACTTTTAAACAGAATTCATTCTGGTTTTATTTCAAAGAAAACCGATAAACAGAACAACAAATGATGGAAAAAGCAGTTTTATTCTTATTAAAAGACAGTAAAACACCCCACCTGGTTTTCCTTTCACAGTTATTTATGCCCTGCAGGGTAAATTAGAAGAAATGGAAACACAACACCACACATCGACCCAAAATGAGTGTTATAAAAAAACACATCAAACAACAAAAAACCTCTCAACTAGAAAAAAAAAATCTGTCAGGAAGAACCACCTGCTGATGATGGAGCCATTACAGTTGCCAGCACAACTCGGCCCCGCTGAGAGTGTCTGGCTCTGTCCGTCCTGTCACAAAATAGTGCGAATGAATCATCAGATGCCATCTTTTCCTGTTGTAGTTATCTGAAGAGTTTTCACCCTGAGTGAGTCGTTAAAAGACTGCTTGTGGTGAAAAGTCAGTCTCATAGATTTGATTTCACTTTCTCTGCTGCATCCTTTCAGCTCTGATTTGTACTTTTATGCCACCAAAGAAGGTCGAGGTCAAAAATTCTTGTGAACGTGATGTCTCCCAAATTAATGAAAGCATTTTAATTAAGACGCCCACGGTTACTCGTTAACAAATATAGATGAACTGAAAAGGTTTGTAAAACAGAGCACATGGAAGCATATTGTTTGCTGTTTAGCATCTGTATCCATGAACCTCCTCTTTGGTCTTCCTACAGTCCTCTTTCCTGGTGGTTCCAAATCTAGCATCCTTCTTCAGATGCACTCTCTCTCTCTCTCCTCTGCACATGTCCAAACCATCTCAGTCTGGCCTCTCTGACTTTATCTCCAAAACCTCTAACATGTGCTGTTCCTCTGATCCTGTCCATCCTGGTCACTCCCAATGAGATCCTCAGCATCTTCATCTCTGCTACCTCCATCTATGCTTCCTGCCTTTTCCTTAGTACCACTGTCTCTAGACCAATCAGCATGGCTGGTCTCACCACTGTGTTGTACACTTTTTCTTTCAATATAACTGAAACTCTTCTATCACACATCACAGCTAATGCTTTTCTCCACCCAAGCCAGCCTGCCTGCACATGCTTCTTCACCTCTTTTCCACACTCTTCATTGCTCTGGACTGTTGATCTTAAGTACTTAAATCTTCCACCTTCTTTATCTCTTCTCCTTGGAACCTCACTTTTCCAACTTACCTAAAAAAAATTTTAATATTACTCTGGATGTTAGTTTTAATGACCAACATCAGATGAAGATGCTGAGGATTTCTTTGGGAGTGACCAGGATGGACAGAATCAGAGGAACAGCACATGTTAGAGGTTTTGGAGTTTAAGTCAGAGAGGCCAGACTGAGATGATTTGGACATGTGCAGAGGAGAGAGGGAGAATACATCGGAAGAAGGATGCTGGGTTTGGAACCACCAGGAAAGAGGCCTAGAGGAAGACCAAAGAGGAGGTTCATGGATACAGTGAAGGAAGACATGAAGATAGTTGGTGTGACTGAAGAAGATGCAGCAGATAGGGTTAGATGGAAGAAACTGACTTGCTGTGGTGACCCCTGAAGGGAAATGCCGAAAGAAGATCAGATGTAGCTTCATTTTATTTTAAATATTCTCTACATATAGAGAGAATCAAACGTTTTTGCATCACAGGTAAAAATTAGTATCATTAAAGAGGTGTTGAGAGAAGAAGAAAAAATTACAAAAGGCATCAAATGACGGATGTTTTGTTAAACTTTAGATGTCTGACGTCTCACAAATTGATTTCATTTTGCAACAACTTAACACTAAAATTCTTCTTTTTTTTATTTGATTCTTTCCTGTTTTCCCGGCCAAACATGAAAACAAGTTTAAATGGTAGTTTGATTGCAGCTCCCGTCGATTCTACATTGCAATCAAATCATTGTTTGAGAAAAATGTGGGTTATTACACTGTGGTATGAATTATCGAGACATCGAAGGCTTGTCGTCTGAAAGTACGAACAAAAGACATCTGCTATGAAATAGAAAAGTGACCCAAAAAAAAAAAAGGAAATTGTTTTCTATTTCTAATAAAAGATTAATGAAAGCTGTTTGAAAGATGGAAAAAAACAGATTATAAATAGGCTGCTGATGTTTTCTAATGGAGATGCTTTATTTTTTCCTCTCTGGGTATGTTTTTAAAGCTTTTATATTTTGCTGCCTTTTTGTTTCTAATTTGAAAAGTGATGAATAAATTTGAAGTGGGTTTCATTTAAACAAAATTAAAAACAGATCTCAATTAACACTTTGTAAAGTCAATAGACACTTTTTCTTGCTGTTGATCTATGGTTGAGTCATAGCAGCCTTAACATGGTAGCCCGCACCAAGTACCTCTAGCAGATTCTCAGTCTACCTTTCTCTTGGGACATCCTAATTACATGCCTTAGCCCCCCTCTACTGACATGCCAAGTAACCCTCATTGGGCAAGAGACACCCACAGTTAGGACCTATCTCACGTTTACTCCTGCATGATGAACACTCTAGTGCATTCCGTGAACATGATTAGGTATAACGAGGCTAAGCACATGGCATCTCCTGCTAGTGCAGCTGTATATCTGAAAGCGCCTAGTAGCGATCTGCATGGTCTATTGCCAGTATTCAACGCTTCATTAACTTTTTTTTTTTTTAGCAAATCTCCTAAACCACTGAAGAAGGGCTTTATATTTTTTTTTTTTTTTTTTTTTTTTGATTATTTTGAATTACTCTATTCATCCCTCACCGGGGAAATTTGTTTGCTGCACTCCTTACACCGCAGCAGGCTGCCCTTCAACGGCGCCAATGGTGGGAGAAGTGGGGGCTAGGTGTCTTCTCCAAGGACCCTAGACGTGCTCTCCGTGGGACGCGAACCCGCGACCTTCCGGTCCGCGGGCGAACGCGCTAACCACGCGGCCACCGTCTCCACCCAATATAATGAAACTGCCTAAAATTACTCATCAACTATTGGTTCATGAGACAAAAGATCAATATTACAGTGATCAAGGTTCCGAACTATTCATAAAGTTTGACAGAGGCATATTGTTTGACGTCTCGCGTCGACTTCTCTTTTTCCTCATAAGTTCGCTGAGAATCGAATAGATCTGCCAAATTTGAACCCAAACTAAAAACACCTCAAAACCATTGACATTTTATCAATTTGGATTTCTCCAAGTCTACAATTTAGTTTTGGCGGGACGAGAAGTTCAGAGCACTTAAAAACACTCCGAAGCACTCAGGATGATGTGTTTGCCCTTTATGCTGCATCGGCCTGGAAGCTCCAGTTTTGTGTCGTTTGGACGCCAACAGTCATGTTAAAGTACTGGAACAAATTCACCAGACACAAGATGTTTAAAATCTATGTTTACTGATAAAACTTAACCTCTAAAGTCAGACGTTTAAGAGTTTAAATCTTTTAATGGGAAACTATTATCAGATATTTTGATGTGGATTAAACGAAATGTCAAGCTGATTAGATGTAATTAAAGATTTCTCCTGTTCTTTGATGAAACGGTAGATTTCAACATTTTCATCGGTAATTATTCCTAAGTGTTCCCTTAGTGGTTCCTGATAAATTCACACGTTTTATCCCAACATAATTTGCTACAGCTTAGAGCTCACTTACTGGTGATGATTAGATATTTGAAATGGATTAAAGAGTTGGTAAAATAAGTGACGACACAATTCCAAAACATTGTTATGATGTGGAATTAGGAGAAGGACCCAGATGTAGGACTTAAACAGGATTTATTAACAAAAGTCCTGCAAGGCTTTAAGACAAAAGCACAGGATTAACAAAAAGAAATGATCAAAGTTTAAAAATATACCGTATTTTCACGACCAAAAGGTGCACCGTATTAACAGGCGCAGTCCCAGTTTTGTGTGTTCTGTATTTAACACACATAAGGCGCACCTGATGATAGGGTGCGGGTTTTATATACATATCCTCTCCTACATACACTATATTGCCAAAAGTATTCGCTCACCCATTCAAATGATCGGAATCAGGTGTTCTAATCACTTGGCCTGGCCCCAGGTGTATAAATTCAAGCCCTCAGGCATGCAGACTGTGAAATAAGACATTTGTGAAAGAATGGGCCGCTCTCAGGAGCTCAGTGAATTCCAACGTGGAACTGTCATAGGATGCCACTTGTGCAACAAATCCAGTCGTGAAATTTCCTCGCTCCTAAATATTCCACAGTCAACTGTCAGCTCTATTATAACAAAATGGAAGCGTTTGGGAACAACAGCAACTCAGCCACAAAGTGGTAGGCCACGTAAAGTGACGGAGAGGGGTCAGCGGATGCTGAAGTGCATAGTGCAAAGAGGTCGCCGACTTTCTGCACAGTCAATCGCTACAGAGCTACAAACTTCATGTGACCTTCAGATTAGCCCAAGTACAGTACGCAGAGAGCTTCATGGAACGGGTTTCCATGGCCGAGCAGCTGCAGCCAAGCCACACATCACCAAGTGCAATGCAAGGCGTCGGATGCAATGGTGTAAAGCACGCCGCCACTGGCCTCTAGAGCAGTGGAGACGCGTTCTCTGGAGTGATGAATCACGCTTTTCCATCTAGCAATCTGATGGACGAGTCTGGGTTTGGAGGTTGCCAGGAGAACGGTACATTTCAGATTGCATTGTGCCAACTGTGAAATTTGGTGGATGAGGAATTATCGTATGGGGTTGTTTTTCAGGAGCTGGGCTTGGCCCCTCGGTTCCAGTGAAAGGAACATTTAAAGCTTCAGGATACCAAAACATTTTGGACAATTCCATGCTCCCAACCTTGTAGGAACAGTTTGGAGCGGGCCCCTTCCTCTTCCAACATGACTGTGCATCAGTGCACAAAGCAAGGTCCATAAAGACGTGGATGACGGAGTCTGGTGTGGATGAACTTGACAGGCCTGCACAGAGTCCTGACCTGAACCCGATAGAACACCTTTGGGATGAATTAGAGTGGAGACTGAGAGCCAGGCCTTCTCGACCAACATCAGTGTGTGACCTCACCAATGCGCTTTTGGAAGAATTGTCAAAAATTTCTATAAACACTCTCCTCAACCTTGTGGAGAGTCTTCCCAGAAGAGTTGAAGCTGTAATAGCTGCAAAAGGTGGACCGACATCATATTGAATTCTATGAGTTAGGAATAGGAGGCACTTAAGTTCAAAGAATGAGTAAAGGCAGGTGAGTGAATACTTTTGGCAATATAGTGTACATCCGCCTTACAACAACACACACACACAAGCAGACAAGTGTGCAAATTTATAAATAGATTGGGAGCAAAACTGAGTTTGGTTGGTTTTATTTAAATATTAGTTTCAGTCGTCATAAAGTCATTTATTAAATCCATCAAAGTCCTCATCCTCTGTTTCAGAAGCTAACAGCTGCGCAAAATCCAACATAGCAGGTTCACTTTCCTCGCAGTCAGAGTCACTTTCTGTACCATACACCTCCTCGGAAATGATGCCTGCTTTTGTATAAATAAACATTATTACTTTTATTTTTCCTGTAATTCTGATGTTTCGTTACTAAATGGTGCGCTATAGGTATATTGGCTGTGTTGAGAAAACAACAACACGGCTCCCATTAAAATGTGTGTGTCTCCGTGATGCACACACCTTCAAAATAAACAGTGTGCACAGATATGGAAGGCCATCTGGCCCAACACACAACGTAAACAAGCATGTTAGATGTTAGAACAAGCAAAATGTTACATCAAGCACTTAGATTTCAAACCTAGCGCCGCTAAATGCACGTTTTTAAGCGCTATCACACTAGATCTTCAGACCTTGCACCGCTAGGTTTGAAATTTAACGCTCTTGATGTAACATTTAGTGCTTGTTTAAAATCTAGTGCGCCATTTTATCGGTCTAATCTAAAGGTTACCAAAGCATGCCATCCATCTGATCCTGTTCCCAGGGGCTAATCCAGGATTTTCAAAAGGGGGGGAAGGATCATGCTGGATCCGGCCCGCTTGTCAAATGTTAGAACTCAATGTGGTCCGCAAGTCAAAAAGTTTGCCCACCGCTGGTCTAAGTGCTGGTTTACCAACAATTGGTAAACCTGAAGGCAGTGCTTTTGTAAACTGATTTCAATTTAAATTTTAACAGCGTAATCATTTTTATTTGTTCAAAAGTTTGTGTTTAATTCTTAACGCACCACCGGCTCAGTTTAGATTGTGTTTAGAGACCTGACGATTCAAAACGAATAAACGGTTTTAGAGACCAAGTTCATTAAGACTTGTGCACCTGCTCATACATGCAGTTTTGAAATTAACCAACTACGTGGCAGGAAATAACGTTGGTAAAGGTCAGGGGCTTCAGCAAATGTTTGACAATGTGCCTGGGATTTTTATCCCTTTAGTGTGTGCAAATGCTCGGATTAAAGCGTGTTAGCAGAATTAATGCAAGTTTAATCAAGACAGATGATTATGGATGTGAAGAGACTTTGATTTAAAAACCAAACACGTTCCTTTTCAGCTGAGAAAATTTGCTTTTCTTGTGCAAACCAAAACTTCTAATGGAATGTTAAAAAAAAAAAATCGGAAAAACAAAATGTAAAATCGTACCTTTTTTCTTCAGACATTGAGAAAACTATTTTTTTTAAGTGCCTTCAGTTACCCAGTACCAACTATAAATAAACTGATTAGGTTTTCAGGGTCATGTCTTGATCAATATGGTCTATCTCAACTTTTTGACTCGCGGGCCACATTGAGTTCTAACATTTTACAGGCGGGCTGGATCCAGGAGGGGGACGAGGGATTGAGGGTGGCGCACGCCCCCCTTTTGATCCACAAAAAAAAAAAAAAAAAAGCGTTCTTACTACTTTCTGCACACTGTTTATTTTGAAGGCATGCGCATCACAAAGACACACTCATTTGAATGGGAGCAGTGTTGTTGGTTTTTTGGCGCCATCTAGTAGTAAAACATCAGAATTACAGGACAAAACAAATTAACAAGGGGTTTTTTTACTCGTTTGGTGGGCCGGATAAAAACGTTTAACAGGCCGCATGTGGGCTGTAGTTTGCCCATGCCTGGTTTATCTTCAGTCTGTTACGTTTAGTTTAACAATTAGCTACTGTTGATCTTGGTTTTTGTTTGTGTCTCCCTGCTCCCCTAATTTTACTGTGTGAAGTTCATTGAACAAACTGTGTTGAGCAAATAAAACGGATCTAAACTGAAAAACACTGTTCGATTTGTTTGCTTCTCTAGGGATTACATTTCTTGGAGATTTTTTTTAAAAAACTGGAAATTTAAGCGGTTGGAGTCTTGCGTCCTCTTATTGATTGAATGTTGAATACATGCCTAAATGTTGTCTCACACCCACAATAAGTTTAGCAATTAGTTAGCAAGTTAGAAGTTTTTATCAATAATCTTAATGATCTGCTGCAGAAACTATTAGTTTTTCTTCTTAATGTGAATAAGTGGTTGTTTTTAATAATTATTTATGACGAGACCTTCTTTCTTATCGTTCCACGGTTCAGAAACTTCCTCCTTCAGCAGAATTTTAATTACCCGCCCGCTCACGCTATTAAATTTTTTATTGAATTTGAAAATGAAAGAAATCATTTGGTGTCTCCCAGCAAGGAAGCTGAGAAAACTAAGGTCATGTCCTCCGTCGTGATTAAACGTTTGCACTTCTCCTTTTCTTGTCTGACGGAAGGAACAACATGCCAGATGGGCAGAAACTCAGGAGCAAGTTAAGGAGGAGAAGAGGTTGTCGAGCGTACGCCTGCCAGTGCAGCTGGTTGTCTACGTTGGAGCTGATGGACCTTAGAGACCAACCTCGACTCAGATGGGTCTGCGGCAAACATCAGGACTGACGTTCTTACAACACACACTTAATGAATCACAACGTTCCCCACTTTTCTGTCTTTTTATTTCATGTATGTATATTTCTGTATTTATGTTTGTTAGGCAGTAAATTAATAAACATTTCTATAAGTCTTATTCATTCTAAATGACTGTTAGGTCATCATAAAATAAAGACAAGTTCCGTCGTCTTCCGTTTATCCGGGGCCAGGTCGCGTGGGCAGCAGCCCCAGACGTGACACCCAGGCTTCTCTCACCCCAGCTGCATCCTAATGCTCACCTGGAAGGATACAGAGTTGTTCCCCGGCCATCTGTGAGACATAGTCTCTCCAGCGGATCTGGGGTCTGCCTCTTGGTCGCCTCCGGGTGGGACACG
The DNA here is from genome assembly GCA_902685375.1 of Neostethus bicornis. Lineage (NCBI taxonomy): Eukaryota > Metazoa > Chordata > Actinopteri > Atheriniformes > Phallostethidae > Neostethus > Neostethus bicornis. The sequence goes on along the minus strand of LR738541.1, from coordinate 14,201,099 downwards.
CCCGAAACACCTCACCAGCAAGGCACTTGGGGGTCATCCTAACAAGATGCCCAAACCACCCCATCTGGCTTCTCTCGATCTGGAGGAGGAGCGGCTCGACACAGATCTCCTCCCGGATGGCAGAGTTATTAGTTTTAATTGTTTGAAAAAAATTGTTCACTTGATAATCTATTTATTCAGAGGAGGGGCAGTGGACACCATGTCTCCCAAACTTCTGAAGGAATTTTAATGAACCCAGTACCAACTATAGGTGAACTGGTTAAGTTTACATAGTCACGTGACCCAAGGTTGAGGTTACAAATTCTTTTGAATGCAATATCTCTCAAACCATTAAAATGTTTTTACATCCGTTACAACAGTTTCTAGCTTCATCCAAACAGGATGCTCGGAGTTTTGGGGGGGGGGTTTCCGTTAAACTAAAAAAAACGATAAAAATGTTCCAGACTGAAAATGATAAATTAGATTTTTGGGATCAACACTCATTATTGTGTTGATGTTGTTTCCTCTTCCATCATCATAAAACCTAATTGATCCTCTTTCAGTACGGCTGGGTCTCATTTATCCACCGAAACTACTTCTGACTTATAAAATCAATCATAGAATTGGATTCCTTCCAGTTACACCAGGTGCTGCACGGCTATAAGAGGTCAAAACACCAACTGGTATCGTTCACTTGTTGGGATGTGGTCATTGTGGAACCGCAAGTAGCATCAGGGGTTTCTTTTAGAAGCAGATATGATCACATTTAACCAGAGTTGCGGAAACTTTTTTTTTTTCTTATGGGGTATTATACAAAATAATTTTTTAGATTTCTACCATGTTTTGAACGATATTACCACATCGAAAACCACTTGAGGTGCCTTTTTATTTCATTCCTGCATGTTTTAAGTAATTCAGTCTCTATGCAATCTGCAATGTCTAGTATTTGGATTCTATTCTTGGCCACAGATTTTGTTCTCTGGCATGGCCTCATTCTAACACTACCAGAAAGTGTATGAGAGCACGCACCACTTTATCTCGACAGAGAGTGCCATTTTTATTTAAACATAAAAGGTTAAGCATTTAAAAAAATATGCACAAACTTTGCTAATTAGATTTATTTGCGGCCTCAAACAAGATTTACGCTGTGTCATGCACATGAGACCAAGCAGAGAGCAAGAGGAGGGGGGAATGCACTTAATGAAAACTGACAAAATGTGTTTGGAAATGTTTTTGGTAACTATTGCATTTTTCAGCCAACAAAAGGTACCATGTTTATCTGAGTACGCTCTGAGATAAGAATCACTAACCCACGAAAGCACAAAATCCTCTCTTTAAAATCTGTGTAATAACGTTATGTTTGCTCCCATGTTTAGCAGCTGAAGTCAAAATTTGAGGGTAGTGTTCTCAAAAATAATGATTTTTTTTCTCTGAATGGTACTGATGTGTGTGAATGTGTGTGTCCACACAGCAAAGCTCTCACACCTGTTGGCACCTTTTATTCTGTCTCTAAGATGCTGCTCTAACATCAGAGGATCTTTGAACCTTTGTTCTGTCTGTCGATGCTGTGATAAGAACATGTGGTTTCTTTTATCACTTTTATTTCTATTATTCACACCAAAGTGTTTTTAGATCACATCTTCAAACCCTTTAAAACTTCAAAATCTACATTTAAATCATTTTTCTTGTTTCGTTTATGTTCGTTTGCTTGTAAGTTGGACTTTTAAGATGCTAATTTTTTTTAGTTCGTTCACCTTTTTTTTACTTTTTGCTTCCAATATGTGTCTGATGATGAGACAAGCAGTTTTTCTCGAGTTTTTTTCTGAAAGACCTAGAAAAGATAAAGAACAGTAGTGAGCATATTATTACAAAAAGAAAAAAAAATAGACAATCAGCTTTGTGAAAGCGAATTAAAGCCACCACCAGATCGAGACTTAAAAAGTCCATTTTCTTTTGCTATTTTTTAATATTAATAGCTTCTAATTCATGCCTCACATGTGATTCTGTTTGTTTGTATCCTATATTTTTTCTGTCAATTAATCATCTATAATAAAATGTTTTACTCATCTATATGTGGTTTGTAAAAAAGTAATTTCTATTACAATGAGGTGTGGTAGAATCCAAGTGCCGGAACACAGGATGAAAAGGAAAAACAAAAATTTATTTCTAATTCGGCAAAAACCGATTCTTCGAAGCAAGCGGGTTTCTTGAACAAAGGAACCAGAATATAAGACCATAGGTAAGAAAATCGGCAGACAAAGATCTACTAAAGGCTTGTTTTTGTTATCGTATGGAATTCAACAATTTGGCACAGGCTGAGGGTGGAGGCTGGCTTAAGTAGCTTGCTGATTGCTGATCATCTGTAGGTGGTGAGCGAGTTGCCATGGAGACAGACTCCCTCCTAGAAGCAGGAGCAAGTATCTCAACACAACCCCCCCCCAAGGGAAACTCCAGGCAACCGAAATTATTCCGGGTGGGAGCACCGGAAGTCACGGATGAAAGAACGGGTAACCCAGGCACACTCCTCAGGCCCATACCCTTCCCAATCGACCAAGTACAACACACATCCATCAGACGCCAGACGATGTAGGCAGGATGGCCAGCAACCAGTCAGGCAGGCAGAGGGGGGTACCTAAGGGCGGGAGGAGACAGGCTTTAACTGAGACACATAAAAGGTGGGGTGAACCTTCATGGAACTGGGAAGTTTAAGCTTCACTACTGTCGGATTGATGACTTGCTCAATCTCAAAAGGACCCAAGTAACGGGGAGACAGCTTCTTGGAGTCAGTCTGGAAAGATACATTTTTTGACGAAGCCATACCTTCTGTCCTGGAGCATAGGAAGGCGCTGGCGTCCAATGCAGATCAGCCTTGCCGACGACTTGACTCACCTGAGCGAAGAAGCACTGTCCTTGCTTGTCGCCAAACTCGCAGACACCTGCGCATCTGTAACTGTACAGACGGAACAGCCACCTCTTCTTCCTGAGCGGGAAACAGGGGGGGCTGGTAACCTAAGGAACACTCAAAGGGTGAAAAGCCAGTGGCAGCGGAGATGAGGGAATTGTGGGCGTACTCAACCCAGTCAAGATGGTCGTTCCATGAGGAGCGGTTGGACACAGCTACACAATGCAGGGTGGTCTACAGGTCCTGGTTTGCTCTCTCTGCCTGACCATTAGTTTGAGGATGAAAACCTGATGACAGACTCACTGAAACCCCAAGAGACTGGCAAAACGACTTCCACAACTGCGATGTGAACTGGGGGATTACCTTTGAGTTGCTTGTGGTCGCTGGTACCCCCACCTCTACTGATGAACGCCATCTTTTGGCTGCACAGAGCAGGTTGAGATGGTATGCCCAGGTTTCCCACAGAAAAAGCAGCCACCTGCTTTTCTCCACCACTGCTGTTCTTCCCCAGGAAGACAGGCTCGACCCAACTGCATTGCTTCCTCTGCAGGGCGAGAAGAATTGTGAGGAATAGGATGATTAATTTTAAGTCTGATTATGTTCTGTGTTTGAGATTCCTATAGAGGTCATTATTACGTTCCACATAAATGTACAGAATTTGGTGACCCCAAACCAGTAAACTGCTGTTATAATACTATCCCATAATACTCAGCCAACACATCTCATGGATGTGGAACATTGGAGTTTGAGGGTGTAGTTTAATCTACCAGGTCAATTTTGAAGTGAAAACAATTTGATGAAACTTTATTTACTGTTCTGAAGTCCGGTCACAGTTTAAGATGATTGAATTTTAGTGATGAGCTGCAAGAACAAACAAGATGCTCCTCAAATGAATAGCAACGAGGAAATATTATGGTGGGGGTAAAAATTGAAGAAAAATGAGTTCACTGTGACCATGCTTAAATTCAATATTTACACAATTACACAATCATTTTTTTATTTCTGACAAAGCTGCAGGACCCTGACCCCTTTACAAGTTAGCAAGAGGGTGCCACCTCAAGTAAAGGAAGTTTAAATATCTTGGGGTCTTGTTCACGGGTAAGGGAAGGATGGAACGGGAGTATGGTGGATGAATCTGTGCAGCGTCTGCAATAATTAGGATGCTGCATCGAGCTCCAGACAAAAAGATAGTTTGCATCTTTCCAGCAGCAGTGGGGTGCACCTACAAAGAGCTTGGTTTCAGTTGGCAAGATAACTGCCCATGCAAATGCAGACTGAACTAATGACTGCATATTTCCAACTCCATAACTTCAACATGGAAACGTTGATAAGGCAGGAAATAGTAACTGAATTAGCTTTGTTTTAAACATACTGTATGTGGGCGTACTCAGTGCCATGGCTGATGCAACACTCTGTAGGTCCACCCCATTTGCAGTCAGTGGTGGTGACCAAACTAATAAGATCACAAATACAAGCAGTCAAAATGAGTTTTCTTCAAAGAGGGGTAAGTCTCTCGCTCTGAGAGATGGTAAGAATTTGTCATTCAGGAGGAGTTCAGAATAGAATTGTTGCTTCTCCTTATGGAAAGGAGCCAAAAGAGGTATTTCGGGCACTAGGTGAAAAGGTTTGGGGCACAACTCACTGGTATGAGAGCCAGGATGCTCTGCAAATACCATGTCTGGGATACCCTTGCATGAGCCGGAAAAATGCAACATTAAGTTTATCAACTCAACATAAGATACCATCACATTAGAATTAAACCAAAATTTCAATTAACAGGTGGCCATTTTCCTCCTTTTTGTTTTCACTAAAAAGAATTCTAGGCTCTGGAATTATTAAGATGCTTTTGCTCAGGCGTGTTTGATTCTATAGAAAGTCAAATTAAATTTAACTGTGCTCCTATCCTTCCTCTACGGTGATATCACAGAATAAATCAAACCCAGTTACCACTTGAGGAAGCACTGGTGCATCTCATGATGTGTTAAAAGGAAATCGTATTCTTGTTTATATGGAAAACAAATCACACCATTTACAGAGATTACGTCCCCTCGTATTAGCCTTTTGCACATCCAGACCAGCATGCTTCCGCTCTGTTAACAAACAAACCGGCTGGAGAGTGCTAATTCATTCAGCTCTGACTTGAATAAAAAAAAAAATTGGATCACAACATATCAGTGATGCCCGAGCTGTGCTGGAAAGCAGAACAGAGGCGGTAAATGATCTACATCCCACCTGTTGCATGTGTGTGCTCACTTTTCTCTCTCCAGACGTTAACATTCGGATTGGATTCAGCAGAATGCTTTGACATTTTCTCATCATTATGCGTAGCACGATGTTAACAGTGTGTAACACAGGAAGCTGCAGCTGTGTCATGCTCGCTGTTCAATCAGGCCAATGAGTCAGAAATTAATTACACAACTGGAATGACCTACTTTTTAATGGAAATTTAGAGACATTTTAGTTTTATTAATACAAAAGGAACTTAAAAAACTGATTAAGTCATCAAGCTTTTCTTATCAGCATGCAAATGAAAATGAGAGGAATATTAGTTTTTTAAAAGATATTGAAAATCTGAATAATAAGCTTTTCTGTGTCAAAGCGAATGCATTCTGACATTCAGTCGTTCACATTTATGCTCAAATGTCTCCAAAGTTTGGCAAACCGTGCCTTATAAGTACTCCCTGTTGTACTTTCTGATCAGAGCAGGTGAAAGTAGAGAAGTATAATCTGTCAAAGAGGTGAAACTTCAAGTACTGAAATTATTTCAAGAACCCTTTTGATAAAAAAAAATTTGTCCTAATGAAAGAAGCTAAAATGAAATGTTTCAGGGGAAAAAAGTTCTACCAAAAACTACTATTGAAGTTTAAAATGTTATCTTTTAAGGGTGAGGGATGTGTTGTCTTGTCCTTGCTCAGCCCTTCCCCCACCGTGGTAACCCAAAAAGAAACAAACAGTTATGAGTAAACATTATAAATAACTTTCATTGACTAAACTGTTTAGACTCCATTAAATTAATTGAAAATAAATTTGTTTTAAATCAGTATTTGTGACTAAAGATATGAGAAATGAAAACCTTCCCGATGTCCAAATTGATCCATCGTAAACATCCTTGGTCATTTACTACTACTCTGCTAACAGACTGTAAAAAAGGCAGAAAACATGTCAGTCTGTGTTTCTGTGACACTTTGTGAATACAATATCTGCTGAAACAGTGAAGGTATTACTGCCTACAGTTATTCAGTACCAAGTATAGATTAACTGATTTGGTTTTTCATTGTCATACCACCAAAAATGGAGGTCACAAATTTCTTGTGAAAGTGATTATGTGCTTGCAGTTACTCAAAATCAAATATAAATGAACTTTTCAGGGTCAAATGACCCAAGGTCAAAATCACTAAAGTCCCAACTTAATGATTTACATCATTTTGGGGCATATTGTTCAAGGCCTTGGGGTCTCTGGGCCTTTTGCGTCTCTGAAAAAGCATAATATGATCTACTTCAAATAAGTCTTGAAGAAGTTTTACTTCTCTGACAGTCTGAGAGCTTTCAGAGATGTTTAGTTCACAGTGAAATGATGATAACATGAGAGCATATATGGCAGCATCATGATCCCCTCACCTGCCACCAGAGGGAGCCCTGGACCTTTTTCTTCTTCTTGAGGTTTAATGGCAGAAGCACTTGTCTGGGGCATTACCGCCTCCTATTGATACTACACCCTAACCTCCCACCCTACTCATCAATCCTGTTCCAAACAAGCGCCTTCGCCTCACCACTTGACAAAGCCACGACCCTCTACAACTCCCTCCCCTCCTCCGACTTCTTTGCCACCCTATCCATCTGTTCATTCCCCGCTAGTCCCACATGACCCAGAACCCACATACACACAAACTCCCCTCCAACCACTCCCGACACCATATTGAGAACACCCCATATCAAACCCTGGTGATATCTCACCTTACTCAACCCAATCCCCTTGATCACTTTCCTTCTTCTCCTGGATTTCAGCCTGATCCCAAACACCTGTGGTTGTCAGCCTGATGCTAATCATCTGTGTGTTGGTCGTTAGCCTGATGCCTATTTAAAAGCAGTCTCCTGACTTCTTCTTCCAGTCGGGTCTTCCTGGTTGCCTGACCAAGTTTATATACTTGAATATGTACTTTTTTTTTTAAAACTTTGACCCAAAGACATTTTTTTCTGTTGATCCGGGGCCTTTGCCTTGCAGAGTAGCTGGACCTTTGGTTAGTAAATCCTGTTTGTTGTTCTGCATTTGGGTCCTCCTCCTTCCACATCCACACCATGACAGACAGTCTGGAACACATTTAATGGATAAACAAAGTAAACTTGAAAGAAAAACTGTTTTTCAATTTTTAGCACCCATAATCCAATTCTGTGTGCATGAGCCAGAAAAAAAATTCATAAAGCATGTAGGTCACAACTTCACTGGAAGATTTTTTTCTGATGCTTCCCTACATTTTGACACCAAGGTTGAGCATCTACTTGGCTGTATCGACGCTGCTGTCTGGCGTCTTGTTGATATTCTGTCAAATATCTTATCGGATGAGGAGGAGAAATGTTTCCTGTTGCAAACAGTCGCAGTGGGAGGGAATCTGTGCGTTTCTGTGATGTGTCACTATCATGTTGAGGTGGAGGATTGTGCATGGAGATACTGAAAAACCTCCAGGGTGTTTACATACAAATTTATTTTCTGTCTTATCTGCCAACAATCTAAAGTCACACCGCTGCTGCAGAACAGCAGGAAGTTTCAGGACTTCACATGTGACATGAGTTATTCATCCCAGAATGCTTTCAATTTATTACACAAAACATCAAATCTTCATGGTTGGACAAATTCAATTATTCTGTTTCTGTTCTTTCTGTTTTTAATCTTAAGGGAACATTCCCCAGCCTGAGTAGATCATTTCGGTAACGGTGGAACAGAGCGTGCCAAACTCATTTCACAAAAAAGGAGAGTAGGAGTGTACGTAATGCCATTAAGACCAACTTCCTAAAATGATCAAAAAGGCTGCAAGAAAGCAGAATTTGTTTCTGAAATTTCTTTTGATCATCAAATTATTTAATAGTTTTCTTGTGCAAATGGTTCGTTGCCATGTTAATGACCCAAGATTGGTTTCGTCATATAAACGCTGTAATCGGAAAACAACCAGGTTAAATATGGTTGTATCTATCAGAAATATGGGTAAAGTTATAAAAAATGGAGTGGGACAAAAACATGGGTTCTTTCTGTCGTCTTCCGCTTATCCGCCCCAGGCTTCTCTCATCCGAGCTGCATCCTCCAGCTCACCCGGAAGGATCCCGAGTCGTTCCCCAGCTAGCTGTGAGACAATAACTGAACAGAAATGACTCTGTGATTTAAACACAGGCGTTCATCCCGGCCATGTTTGCAATTCTGTAGCTGATAAAAAAGGTTAACCATGCTAAATGGTCTATGTTGGCAACCATTCCCAAAATTGAGAATTTAAAGACAGTGTAAGGAAAGATGCAGGAAATAGGGTTAGATGGAGAACTGGAAGGAAAGAAAAGTTATCAACAAAAAACATTCAGTTTTTCATTTTTTATCTTTATCTTCAGATATTTTTTTATGTTCATTCTTCTTCTTCTTTCGGCATTTCCCTTCAGGGGTCGCCACAGCAAGTCAGTTTCTTCCATCTAACCCTATCTCCTGCATCCTCTTTGGTCACACCAACTATCTTCATGTCTTCCTTCACTGTATCCATGAACCTCCTCTTGGTCTTCCACTAGTCCTCTGTCCTGGTGGTTCCAAATCCAGCATCCTTCTGCCGATGTACTCTCTCTCTTTCCTCTGCACATGTCCAAACCATCTCAGTCTGGCGTCTCGAACTTTATCCCCAAAACCTCTAACATGTGCTGTTTCTCTGATCCTGTCCATGCTAGTCACTCCCAGATAGATCCTCAGCATCTTCATCTCTGCTACCTCCATCTCTGCTTCCTGTCTTTTCTTCAGTGCTACTGTTTCTAGACCAATCAGCATGGCCGCTCTCACCATGGTTTTGTACACTTTCCCTTTAATTTTATCAGAAACTCTTCTATCACACATCACACCTGATACTTTTCTCCACCCGTTCCAGCCTGCACATGCTTCTTCACCTCTTTTCCACACTCTCCATTGCTCTGGACTGTTGATCCTAAGTACTTAAAATCTTTTACCTTCTTTATCTCTTCTCCCTGTAACCTCACTTTTTCATTTGGATCCCTCTCATTCACACACACGTACTCTGTTTTACTCTGACTAATCTTCATTCCTCTTCTTCCTAGTGCAAAGCTCCACCTCTCCAGCTTTTCCTCCACCATGTTCATTAAATTATGTTCATTAAAAGCTAGTATTTATAGAAAAAAAAGTAACTTTGCTGAAATGCAAACACACCTTCTGTCATTTTTTATTTACTTATGTTATTGCTAATTTGTACAAATGTCATTTTATTTTGACAGAAATGTGCACATTTATAAACGTGTCAGAGCAGCTTAAAATAGTCCCACTGGTGCATTATGGACATTCTACACCTCCTCCAGGTCCACTCGGTCACAGCTGTCACATTTATACAGCATTTGATTTATTGTTTTTCCAAATAAATTATAAACTGTTAGAAATCTTTATGATAAACTTGGATTTAAAAAATGCCAACTTATTTTCTAAATTTCTCCAATGATCACTTATCGGGTTGTTTTGACCCCAAATGTGAAAACCTGTCAAAAATATATTCGGCAGAAAGTTTTTAGGAGGAAAACAATGTGTTTTTGTGTGACTGAAAGGTTTAAATGTCACATAAACTAACGTTCAGTCGGGTTTTTTTTTTTATGCATGTCTTCTTACCTGTCTCTAGACAGTCAGTCTGAATGCATTCCTGGTGGTTTCCTTTGGGATTTTTGGTGTCTGTTTGATGATGGGAGAAGCAGACTTCAGAAGACTTTTTCACATCAGGAACCCAACATCCGTCACACTGATGTCAGTTGGTGTCATAGTTTGTTTTTATTTGCCTTTTCGGATCCGAATCTTGGATTGAATTCTAAATAACATCCACCTTTTAAGTGTGAAACGAGAAATTTTGTCACTTTGTAATCATGATAAACTTACATCACTGAGGTACTTGATCCTTGGGAAAGTACGTTCATCAGTAAGGCTGATCATCTTAATGATCTACGTAAAGAAATGTGATTTTATTACATTAAATAACACTAAACTCATCTTTCAAGTACTTTAATTGGACTTTTTTAATTGAACTACAAAGTAGATTTTGACCAAAAAACGAAATATATCAGACATCATAAACCTTTTGAAAACTCCTCCAAACAGTTTAATCAAATGAAACATTGGGACAGTCTTGACATTGGGATAGAGGCAGGATTCACTTCTTGAAATGATAAAAGTAAATATTAAAACAGAGATGCTTAAATGAGGAAATAGTGTCACAGGCTATTTTTGGTTTTGAAATATTTCAAAGAGCACAAAAGTTACTTTTGTTCAGAAATATTCCAGACACCCATCCAACGTCACAAAAACATCAGCTGCAGGGATTTTATGAAGATAAAACACCACATAAACATATACAAAGTTTGACGAAATTCAACCAGTTGACAGTCATTTTGTTTTCTTTACATATGAATAAAGGTTCTCTAAGAGATCCGTTCCGTCATCTTCTGCTTATCCGGGGTCGGGTCGCAGGGGCAACAGCCCCAGACGGGAAGCCAAGGCTTCTCTCACCCCAGCTGCATCCGCCAGCTCACCCAGAAGGATCCCAAGTCATTCCCCGGCCAGCTGTGAAACGTAGTCTCTCCAGCCGGTCCAGTGTCTGCCCTTTGGTCTCCTCCCGGTGGGACGTGCCTGAAACACCTCACCAGCGAGGCGCTCGGGGTCCATCCTGACCAGATGCCCGAACCACCCCATCTGGCTTCTCTCGACCTGGAGGAGGAGCGTCTCGACACCAAGCTCCTCCGGGATGGGAGAGTTCGATCTCTGAGTGAGAGCCCAGCCACCCTGCGGAGGAAGCTCATTTCGGCCACTTATTCCCGCGATCTCATTCTGTCGGTCACCACCCACAGCTGGTGACCATTGGTGTGGGTAGGAACTGTGAAAGTCAAAGAGAATGAGTTAATATAGAAAGTTCAAACGAACATTTTTGTCAGAGTTTTATGGGGATGTTGAAGGAGGAGGACAGGGAAGTCTGTGATTCCCCTTAAATAGATGGCAGGGTGTACAGGTGAGTGGAATCAGGAATCATCCCCAGGTGATCCTAATCAAGTTGATTAGGAACATCCAGTGCTCCCTCTGGCAGCAGGTGAGGGATCCTGACGATTTTAAATTTTGAGGTAAATACAATTAAATAGATTTAAAATAAAGACTTTTTTATAAACTGTGGGTACTTTTACATATTAATTAATTTCTTCTGAAAGTAGTTTTTTAACCTTTAATGTAATTAAAGAAGCGTTTTTTATGTAAATTTAATAATTCATTACAACACTTCCAAAATTCAGACAATTTTTTTAAATCATAAAATTGCATCAAAGCATGAAACAATATGTCTCCCCGAACAACAAACATGAAACTTATGTCTTCTTTATTGTTTCGTTTTTTTCTGGGGGATTTTAAAGTTTTAACCAAAGCTAACATGCATGTAACATAAATAATCTTCACAGAACCTCGTTTGAATTGGTACAAGCACAAAATAACCCATGGGTGGTCGACAAGAAGATGAGAAGCACACAACATCTGAAGGAAACACTTAATGTCGTAAAGTTGCATCATCCCTGAAAGTTTAACTTTAATGCTTCTACCCGGGCTCTGCGTGGAAACGACATACTTTGCAGCTTTGAGTTGTCATATTTAAATCCTTCACATCTCATATTTGTTGCTCTGCATGGACACACTCACACACTTAGTATGTTTAACTGTTTTCAAGCCACATGTCTCAAACAGCTGGAAACTGATGGGCCTGATGTTTTTATCTCTACAATCTGGGATTAAATTAGAGCAGCAATTATTCAGTCAAGTTAATTGGTTAGCGTCACTTGGAAAATGAAAAACTTGTGGTTTTGTTCTGTAAAGCTTATCAGATGACTCAGAATTTGCTTCTGAATGAGAAACATGACCCTTGACAACTTCATTTTAATCTGAATGCTGCCTTTAGAGTGCATGAGTGCTTCGGGCTGATTTTCTCAAAGACTGACTCAATTATGTCTCAATTTGATACTTTTTTCTGCATTTAATCAGATATTCGAATGTGCCGTTGGATTTTTTTTTTTAAACGCATGAACCACTTTGTTGATTTTGAGTTTATTCTTGATTTTATTTATTGTGTTTAATTTCTGATTAGTTTATTTTTGCTTCTTCTTCTCCTCCTTCTTTCCACAAAATACAGGTCATTTCTTTCTGTTCTTGACTCACAGAAAATCCTCGATTTCAGAGTGAGTAACAACCACTTTCTGTTCATGGTTACGTTATCAGATTGCATTGTTCGTCCATCTGTTTATCTCTTCTGTAGTTCTGCCAGATTTATTCATTTAAATTTGAGTAAATAAATTCTATTTGAATACAAGACATTATGTAAGACAAGTTGATCTGACGTTCCTACCCTCTCCTATGGTCACCAGCTGTGGGTGGTGACCGATAGAATAAGATTGCGGACACAAGCGGCCGAAAGGAGCTTCCTCCGCAGGGTGGCTGGGCTCTCACTCAGAGACCGGGTGAGGAGTTCTGCTATCCGGGAGAAGCTCGGTGTCGAGCCGCTCCTACTCCAGGTCGAGAGGAGCCAGATGGGGTGATTCGGGCATCTTGTCGGATGACCCCCGAGTGCCTCACTGGTGAGGTGTTTTGGGCACGTCCCCCCGGGGGGAGACCAAGAGGCAGACACTGGACCCGCTGGACATACTATGTCTCACAGCTGGCTGGGGAACGACTTGGGATCCTTCCGGGTGAGCTGAAGGAGGCAGCTGGGGTGAGAGAAGCCTGGGCTTCCCGTCTGAGGCTTTTGCCCCCACGACCCGGCCCCGGATAAGCGGAAGACGATGGAACAGAACGGAACATTATTTAAGATTTGGGCCCCATCTTTGCAGCTCATTTCTTTTTCGCAGCAAGCATCTCAACCAAACAAGATTTTGTTTTGTTGTGGATTTTTATCAATATAAAAAATGATTAAAGACCTTGAAATTTTGCATGATCATTTGCATAATTAATTATGCCTGTTTGCTGTGGGAAAACAAAGCAGCCTATATTGGCAGATAACTGGCAAGAGGTTGGGTACACCCCGAACAGGTCACCAGTCGGATGCAGTTCCACACTCAAACACACTCATTCCTAGGGGCAATTTTATAGTGTTCAATCAAATTAACATGCATGTTTTTAGAGGCTAGAAGGAAACCAAAGTACTTGGAGTGCTCCATTTCTTAAATAATAAATTTACCTGTTCGTTGAGACCTTTCACTCATCACTCATTAATGTTCACAAAATAACAACTTCTTTCAACAACTTAATAAACTCTCCACGTCTCTTCCTGTCCACTTTCATAAGCATCCACTCTTTTCATACTTCTCACCGTTGAGACATTTAGCGAGGTCACACTTCTGACTTGTTACGACTGTACATGTTATGTACAGATGGGGTCGGGCTGCAGCAACGTTGCAGCAAAAGGCCAGATGAGTCACGGATGCCACATCATCTGTACGTCTCCTGGTGATAATCAGAGTTTACACCGGCTCATGCACAACACAAATATATTTAGTTCTATTAAATATGAACGAGATTTGATGCATTTAGATGTTTTTGGATTAGTGGCTAAGAAATTCATTTGTTGCAATGCAACCGATGCGTTCACCGCTTGGACCTATGCATGCAAAGAAATGCACTGAAAAAAATTGTAATAAAAAAACATATATTAATAAACGGCAGACTCTGACGGAAGAAAAATCTCTGACAACCCCTTTTGTACTGTGACCAAAAAAAAAAAAGGCTCAGAACCTGTAGATCATTCCAATTTTCTGATTTTTGGCAACAAGTATTTTTAATATTTGGAGATGCAAACCGAGCAACAACCTCCCAGAAAAGACCACGACAGGTCTTTACTTGGTATTCACATAGAGTTTCTGTGCTGTCAGTGCTACAAGATAATGTCTTCATGCCTTGAAGGGGTAAGGTAAAATTTAATCAAAGACTCACCCTGCAAGCCTCAAGTATTTCAAATCTCTGTCGACTATATTTAGAGGGTTTAATGCACTTCTTTGTCACCATGTTCAGTCATGTACGTTCTCATGTTGTCATTTCCACTCAGAGTTGGGTTGTGTTTCTGAAAGAAGACGGAGTGACATAAATCTGACTCAGAATCTCGCTTGTCAGACAGCAGGAAGAACAGAATGACAGAGCTGCTGAGGAGGAGGAGGAAAAAGAGGAAAACAACAGCTGCAGTGATGGAGCGCTGCACGGCGTGGGCAGGATGTTAGACCCCAGTCCAAGAAGAGCTCCACTGATTCTTTATGTGTTTTATTCTTCAAAAGAGGTGAAGGAGGTGCCAAATCTTCACATCTATGAGTTGGTCTAAAAGCCATTCAGTGGAGGATTAAAATGTAAAAAAAAATTGTATCCCTTACTAAAAGTAAGAATACTCACACGTGGCGGATGCTGAACATCTGCTGCTTCCAAACCAGTGTTTTCGCTTTGAAGCATTCGTTCTAAAATAGGCTGAACTTGCGTAAGGATCTTCAGAACTTATTCTGGTAGCTCTCTCCACACAAAAGAAACAACTTTGGAACTTTTACTTCAACCAATCTGAATTTGAAGGCAGTCTCAATGCATTCGTCATCGGGTCATCCTGATCCCTCCTAGCGTATGGATTACTATTGCAACAACATATCATCAGCAGGGTAAAACTAGCCTGCCTGCCTGCCTGCCTGCCTGCCTGCCTGCCTGCCTGCCTGCCTGCCTGCCTGCCTGCCTGCCTGCCTGCCTGCCTGCCTGCCTGCCTGCCTGCCTGCCTGCCTGCCGCTGAACTGTCATTTCGGCCACGGACATGTTGTCCACAGACATTTGGGCCAAGAAACTGCAACCTAGGCTATTTGGGCCATGGGATAAAACTGACTAAAAGTAATTATTTTGTGTAATGCAACTGTTTTATTCAATTTCACAGGATACATTATCACAGAAATATCGCAGAAATCAAGTGAAAATATCACAATTATCTACAAGTAAATATCACAATTTTTTACATAAAATATCACAAAAAGAAAAAAAAATGGTTCGTGGCCCAAAAGTCCATCCCAAGTGGCCCACATGGCCCAAATATCATAGGTTGCAGTTTTGGCCCAAATGTCCGTGGCTGAAATGTCCTAGAATCCTGCCTGCCTGCCTGCCTCTGTGTCTTGACTGAAAATTATTCACTTCTTGTCCTTTTTTAATTTTATGTTTGGTGATTTTAATGCATTTTTTGTCTTGTAAAGCACTTTGAATTGCCTTGTCTAGAAATAGTTCCAAATACACTTGCCTTGATAAATGCATGAACAGCACTACTGAATGCCTCGGTATGAAATGCAAGGCCCACTAGAAAGTTTTTAAAGTAACTTTTTCTAAAGTAAAAGTAGGTTAATTCAGTCACAATAATAAAAAAAAAATCTTTAGTAATTTACCAGTAAACTTGCTTCTGGTGAAGAGTGTATGGCAAGGCAAGTTTATTTGTTGCACAATTCATACAAAAAGTAATTCAAAGTGCTTCACAAGAAGGAAAAAAGAATGCATTAAAATCACAAAACATAGAATCAAAAAGTCTTAAAACTAAATAAATAATTAAAACATACAAAACGAGTAATTAATCAAATACAGAGTTAAACAGAAGTGTTTTCAGCCTAGATTTAAACATCGTCACAGTAGAGGGCTGCCTCACGGCCTCAGAAAGTTTGTTTCAGACTTTTGCAGCATAAAATTGAAATGCAGCTTCTCCATGTTTAGTCCTGACTCTAGACACCAGCAGGAGGCCGGTCCCAGAGGTCCTCAGAGTTCTAGATGGTTCATGTTTAGTCCTGACTCTAGACACAGGAGGCCGGTCCCAGAGGTCCTCAGAGTTCTAGATGGTCCATGTTTAGTCCTGACTCTAGACACAGGAGGCCGGTCTCAGAGGTCCTCAGAGTTCTAGATGGTCCATGTTTAGTCCTGACTCTAGGCACCAGCAGGAGGCCGGTCCCAGAGGTCCTCAGAGTTCTAGATGGTTCATGTTTAGTCCTGACCCTAGACACCAGCAGGAGGCCGGTCCCAGAGGTCCTCAGAGTTCTAGATGGTTCATGTTTAGTCCTGACCCTAGACACCAGCAGGAGGCCGGTCCCAGAGGTCCTCAGAGTTCTAGATGGTTCATAAGGTACTAACATATCACAGATGTACTTTGATGCTAGACCATGGAGAGACTTAAACACAAAAACTGTCTTTAATGGGAAGAACAGTTCATTTAAGTCTGAACTATTTCACTTGCGGTTGATAACATTGGGATTATTTTTAGCTTTGTTAAATCTTGTCACAACAAAACCGTCACAATCACACACTTCTACACAAATCAGACTACCCTGTGAGATAACTTAAGTCTGTTGCCATGGAGACGTGATAACTGGTGCTTGTTACCACCAAAGGTCAAGACCTGCTACTCTACTTTAGTTGTTTTTTTCCCCCACTTTTTACTGAAAGTCTAAACTGAAGTAGAAGACTAAGTTGGAGAAACTAGGGTAAACTTGGTTTGCATTCAGTTCATTGTTAGACCGTTCACAGGAAGCTGTTTAGTATGCAATCACAATGGGAAACATTGATGCTCTTCATTACTTTGTTTCCCCTTCAATGGTTTTTGCAGTTCTATAATGAAAAGAAAACACTCGTAATAGCTTGAGGTGCAAAAAAATGTTCTAATGAATTATTTATATGAATAAGTTAATGAAGATATTGAAGCCGGGTGTGAAAATGAGTTTAGAAATAAAGATAGGCTCAGACGTAGGACTGCTTACATTTGGTGAAAAGAACCCATCTTTAGATAATTCTTTGTTTGCAGATGCTAAGTTTTTGCTTTCCAGTCTAAACCCAACGGTCAGAAAAGGAAGATGTAAGAGGCTTGTACATTTCATCGATTAAGTTAAATCTCATTATATAAATACAGTACATGCATGCATGTGTAGACAAATACAGTGTGTTCCAAATTATTGGTCGAATGGAATTTAACTTGCATCTTCATTCAGATCAATTAAACCGGGTGTGCCCAACCGGTCGACCGCGGTCTACCGGTAGATCGTGGACTGGTCCCAAATCAACCGCGAGTCGTGTTGAAAAAAAATTAAAGGTTTAAAAGTTTGCTACTTGAAAAGTAGCCCTTGGGACAAAAAAGGTTGGGCACTCCTGAATTAAACCCTGCATTTGCTGTTGTAAGACTGTTAGAAATCCGATTGTGTAGCATTTTATCGATCTTTTACAGACACATCTTTTTGTAAAAATGTCTGTAAAATTGCTGCCTTCGAAGGATACTAATGGAGAAAGCACAAAAAAAAGTTTGTTGTGTTTATTTTCTGTTAAAGAAAAAAGATGTGCTTTATTTTTCTGTAGCTCTTAAAAATCTATATAAGATTACATTTTTTTATCATGGTTTGTTAAAGGGGAATGAAAACGGGGAAAAAGTAATATGGCAAATCTTTTCGATTGAGGATGGCCAAACTATGACCTGAGGGACATACCGTAGTGGCCTGTTGAACTTTTTAATCTGACTTGCAAAAACTTAATTAAAAAAATATTGGCAGAGAGTCCTTGTTGTGATAAATTTGATGGTGCATGAATCCTCTTGATTCGTATTGCAAATTTAATCTATTCTTTTCTATATCAGTTTTATTTTATTTGCAAAATCCCAGGCATACATGGGCTGCACTGTGGTCTCAGAAGTGCAGGGTTTTGAATCCTGGTGGGGCTACGCTTCAATCAATTGCTTTTCTGTGTGGAGTTTGCATGTTCTCCCCATGTATGTATGGGTACTCTGTTTTCCTCCTACTCCAAAAACATGCATCTAGGTTGATTGGCCACTAAGAAATGGCCACTAGGAATGAGTTTGTGTCTTTATGTGGCCCTGCAACTGACTGGTAATCTGTGCAGGGTGTATTCACCTCTTGCCATGTAACCAGTTTGAATAGGCTCCTGCACCCCTGTAAACCCTGATGGGGATGAGTCGTTCGGAAAAGAAAACTGATCATTTAAGACACTACTTAATAGCAGATTGGCTTCATCCAGTCAGTAAAGCAAAAATTAAAATGTAATGTTTTATAAACTTGTAAATAATTCATGCTACCTGCTTTGACCCCTAAGAGAAATTTATAACACATTGAGACCCATAATTTGTGGGAAAAAATAAAGACACCCTTGATTTTTATTTTTTCCCCTTTAATTTTGTTCATTGACCCTCCACACCATCAGATGGCGGTGTTGTCTGGATGCATCAGTCTGCATGGTGTTTGTGAGGAAGTAGAGCTGCAGGAGAAACATGGAGGATCCAGAGTATGAAGATGTTCTAGATGACTGGTTTATTAACTCCATAAAAACGTGAGAAAAACTCCTTTTTGTATTTTATTAAAGTGTAATTTAAACATGAAGACACCTAGCTGTTAGTGTCCAGTCATAAAAAAATGTCTAATGTGTTTTTTTCTTTATTAAAGCCTGAAATTTCTAAAACATGTCCATCCTTAACTTTAGCATCACTATCTTTTTTTAAGTGAAGAAAACACGTTTAAAACATATTTAATCCTCATTTTGTTTCTTTGTAAATTGAGAAAAAGTTTTGAATTAAACTTTTAAAAATTTTTCTTGTTAAAAAAATTACATTTGAACTTATTACTATAAAAAATAGATTTTTATGCAAAAGATAGCTTAAAATAAAAAAAGAAACACTGATCACAAATAATAACTCATTTTAGTCTTCTGAAAATAATTGTTAAAAAAGTTTAATTCTTATTTTTAAAACAATTTTTTAAATACATTTTTAGTTTTAATTCCTTTAATTACTAACTCATTAAAATGAACATTTCTACCATTTTTAAATTTTGTCTTTTTATTTTAAAATATTTTTATTTCATTGATTCATAGTCTAAAATCAGTCAAACTAAAACTCCTGCAGCTAATATTGAAAAAAATGCTAATTTTATTTAAAATGTATATATTTTTTAAACTTGTGCCTGGGTTCTGTGAATTAAAAAAAACTGAAATAATTAATTCATCAAGTAAGAATCTGAATCACTTTAATGATCCTCATATGTTAAATTTGTGTGTTACAGCAGCATACTAATCATAAAGGGAAGAAAAGTTAATTGAAAATCTATTAACAATCAGATATTTTTCAGTTTAATTTTAGGAACAAAAAGAATAAAAACACCATTAAGTTCCTAAAAATACATGTGATTAAACTTATATTTGGGAAAAAAAGTTAATCTGATTGCAATAAAATTATGGAATGAACTCAATGATGAATTTAAAATATGCTCTTCTATTCTAAAATTTAAACATCATCTTAAATATAAAAGTATTAGTGATTATAAGTAAGTTAAAAAACAATGAAAAGATGATAATATAAAGTTTATTGTGGTTTTCTGTTTGATTGGAGATGTGTACTTTGTAAATTTAATTTTTGTTTGATTGTAGAAATGCTGTTCAGGTAAATGTTTAAAGATGTATAGGGATAGGCACACATAAGCTATGCTTCAGCCTACTCCTTTTCTTTGGTCTGTTTCTTTGTTGCAATCTGTGTTATTGTTGTGATTTTATGTATGACCAAATGAATAAATCTGAACTGAAAAAAAAAATTCTATTAATATTCGAGTCGTTTTTGGCCATTTCATTGAGTCGCAAAGTTATTTGTGTTTTAATAAGTTGCATGGCATGAATTTAAATGATTAATTAGGAGTATTTGCCGTCAAAGGTCAGTTACTCATAGAAATCCAATACCATCTCTCCGGATTTAGACGTGATCACATATGATTTATGTACAAGAAAACTGCTTTTGCAGAAAGTCTAATAATGATGTGTTTTGTTTTTGCTGTAAAGTGATCCATTTTCTTTCTTTATGTAACTGTAGGTATAAAGATCTTCATGTGTATCAGCTGGAACATCCCACTCAGGTCATCGAGTGGACGTCACTGAAATGTAAATACACATAAAAATTCAAAAGCAAAGTTTGATTTTTTTATATATATATATTTTTTTTTGGTCACTGAAAACTGGTGCTTCAAATTTGTCTTAAAAGAAAAATAATAAGACTAAACTAAATTTCTTTTTTTTTTTTTTTTTTTAGTTTTATGCTTTTAGCTACAGTATGAGTCATAACAATCATCAGTGTGACATTTTCTGTGTTTTCAGCCGTGTGTGTTTCCGGCTTCACATTCTCTAAAAATGAAATCTTGGAGCTTCGTTTGCCATTAAAGCTTTTAGCTGATGATAAAAAGGTAAGACATCCCACCATAAAATGCTGCCAAACAGATGTCACTGAGTTTTTATCTCTGTTTGGATGATTTCAGGGACTTTGTGCCGAACGGGATTTTAAAGTTCTGCACGGTGGTTTTACAGAAGGGCCAGTTTGTTGCCTCCGACACATTCCAAAAACAAGGTGATAACGTACACTCGTCACAGTTGACCAACTGTAATAAACTTTTTAAAAACAGATCTACAGATGAATCAGGTTTTGTCTAGGATCATTTGTGGAGTTCCACATGGTTCAATTATTGGACCCTGAAAGTTTTTATACTTTAAGAAAATTATGTCTGCAAAAGCTTTTTTTCACAATGCTAATTTATCACCCAAAATTTTTTTGAACAATCTTATTTATAAAATTAAAAAAAAATTAGGAGAACTTAAGATTGAATCGATGTAAATAAATCATCGTTAAATACTAATAAAACTAAATAAATATTTGGGGGACTTGAGATATAATTTTTACATACATTTTTGTATGTCATGCTGTTGTCTATATTGAGTGCAAATAAAGCACGTTTAAATTAAAAAAATAAAAAGGTTTTTTTTTTGTTAAATGTAATTTAAAATTAGAGCCTCGCTCATGGAAGAAATTTAATTTTAATAAATTACATGATCACACTTTACAACTTGTGTGTATTCTTGTCGTATGTTTATATTGTGTAAAAATGATTTATGTAATTTTCTGCCAAGTTTAAATCAAATAACTTGTGCACTAGTTTTTATGAAAATAAAAAACCACCTCAGGTTTGTTTGATATGGAAATATTAGTCAAACACAATAAAACCTTCTGAAAAGGGATTTTGACCCATTCCCCCGTTTTTAAATTTGGTCTCTTTGAATATTAAAACTTAAGTTTGTAAAGATTTTAATTTATGCCTCGTTACGTGTCACTGATTAATCAGATTTTTACATTTTACCCTTTTAGGGTGGATTCAAGAAAAAGCACTGAAATCTTTCAAATGTTAACTATGAAATGAAAAAGAATAGTTTTTGTTTTTTTGGCTGTGGTTTGGATTTTCTTAACAATCCAGCTGTTTGTTTTGTCAGGTACGTCGTCACCAATGATGGGCAGAGTTCTGACCTGCAGGTGTGGGACCTGGGAGACGACGACAGTGGTGATTGTTTTTTTAATTATTTTTTTCCTCCAAACTCCAACAGTGATAGGAAAAAAAAAGATTACTTTTCTCTTTTAATTTCAGATTAAAGTTGTTTAAGAAGAATCAAGAAAACCTTTAGGGAAACTGCAATAAAATGCTTTTAAAATAACAAAATAATAACTTTCAGGGTTAAACATAATTCATTTTGCCTCAGTAGTGTGACTTTATCATCAAGCAGACTTTTTTTTTTTTTTAAGTCTTATTGGTAAATTTCAAAGCTACGTTGTTGCTTAAAGTTATTAGTTAAGCCCTAAAAGCAGGGATGAAACTTGAAAGCTTTCTGCTGGCCTAAAAATCTGAATTACAATCTAGTCTTAGTCGGATTTGGGCCATTAATAGATAACCTAAAACAAATGGTCCTTTTGATTTCTTTCATCCCTTTTCCAACAACTGTGCTGTTTCTAAACGTGCTTCTTCCATTCGACCAGTGCAGAAAATGCTTTATTTGAAGTTTGATTATGAAAAAAATGATGAGTCTATTTTTCATTTCTTAATGTAACTTTTAGCCAGATTTATTCCTGCTGCTTCATTTAAAACAACCATTTTTCTTTGTCGCTTCTGTTTCCCGTCATCTAATGGCAGATGTAATCAGGAAAACGGGTAGCATTAAGGGAAGGGCGACAGCTTCAGAGGCGTGCAGCAGGATTGCAGCTCGTCCTTCCGCAGAACCTCAGGTCCTTCATGGCATTCACGTTGGAGACGTCCAGCTGACTCGGCTAATCTCCGGAAAAGTTCTGTATAAACTAGGTGTGTTTACTGAAAAAAATTTGTTAATTTTTTTTTTTTTTTAGAAGAGGAAAATATATTTTTATAATTTTCACAGATGCTGACTCAGCAGCTCTTTTGAGCTCCCTACAGTTTGTTGATGACTCGGTTTTCCTCGCCACCTGCTGTGACGGCAGTGTTTACGTTATCGATACCAGAACATCTGCTTGTCCCCTGCCTTCGCCGCCACCTGCATCTCGAGGTGATGAAACTGCGCTGTGGTGGGCGGATGCCTCTGTGGGTTCACATCTGTCCAGCTGCAGGCTTGCCAGGTTGTCTTCCTGCGGGCAGATGGTGATTTCTGACATGAGGAATCTGAGAGAAACAGTGCATCAGGCTCAGCTGGAAGTCAAGACACGCTGCTGTAAAGTGGATGACGTCAAAGTGGCGTGGGCTCCGGCGCTTAAGGACCACCTCTCGGTATCTGGTCAGTCTGAGTCAGATGTTTGAATTTCATTAACTCGTTTATCTATCTTCACGTTAAATGTGTTCTAGAGTTGCTATATTTAATGAGACATAAGAGCGTCTTTATTTGATCCACACCCATATCGGCCTTTACAAAGTTCAACATTAATAAACAAAATAAAACATGATATGCACACCATGCACGAGTTTCCATTTATCACTATTAGTGGCTGTGGAGGAGCGTAATGAGATTTTCCTGTGAATTCATTAAAGTCGGTAGTTCAAGCAGCAAAAGGCAAAGGTGTGACTCAACTTTACTGAGAAAAAAAAAAAAACATTTATACACAAGTTTTCAACACGTTAGAGGTTTCAAACACATTGATTTTTGTTAGTTTGCATTGTACGAAATAAGTTTTCTAAATTTACAATTTTTGGTTGCATGTGATTTTCTATCATGGTTGTGATTAATCGTGATTCATTTGATCATATTTGGTATTAGTTTCTGAAATTGATTGCCGACCCTACCATTTTTATATATATAAACTACACTAAGAAGTACTGTTTTTGTAGATCTAGAGAAAGCGTATGACAGGGTACCTAGAGAAGAACTATGGTATTGTATGAGGAAGTCTGGTGTGACAGAGAAGCATGTTAGAGTGGTTCAGGACATGTATGAGGGCTGTAAGACAGTGGTGAGGTGTGCTGTATGTGAGACAGAGGAGTTCAGTGTGGGGGTGGGACTGCACCGAGGATCTGCTCTGAACCCTTTTCTGTTTGCTATGGTGTTGGACAGGCTGACAGACGAGGTCAGACAGGAATCCCCATGGACATGACATTGTGATCTGTAGTGAGAGGAGGAAAGAGGTGGAGGAAAAGCTGGAGAGGTGGAGGTTTGCACTAGAAAGAAAAGGAATGAAGATTAGTCAGAGTAAAACAGAGTACATGTGTGTGAATGAGAGGGATCCAAATGGAAAAGTGAGGTTACAGGGAGAAGAGATAAAGAAGGTGGAAGATTTGAAGTATCTAGGATCAACAGTCAAGAGCAATGGAGAGTGTGGAAAAGAGGTTGAAGAAGCGTGTGCAGGGAGGCTGGAACGAGTGGAGAAAAGTATCAGGTGTGATAGAAGAGTTTCAACTAAAATGAAAGGAAAAATGTACAAAACCGTGGTGAGACGGGCCATGCTGTTTGGTCAAGAGACAGTGGCACTGAGGAAAAGACAGGAAGCAGAGATGAAGATGCTGAGGATCTCTCTGGGAGTGACCAAGATGGACAGGATCAGAGGAACAGCATATGTTAGAGGTTTTGGAGATAAAGTCAGAGAGGCCAGACTGAGATGTTTAGAACATCGGAAGAAAGATGCTGGAATTGGAACCACCAGGAAAGAGGTCTAGAGGAAGAACAAAGAGGAGGTTCATGGATACAGTGAAGGAAGACATGAAGATAGTTGGTGTGACCGAAGAAGATGCAGCAGATAGGGTTAGATGGAAGAAACTGACTTGCTGTGGCGACCCCTAAAGGGAAATGCTGAAAGAAGAAGACACTTAGAAGTAGTGTGCTGCTGTTTGACACAATTCTGAGTTTTTAAAACCCAAGAAAAGCATGAGCTCACTGCACAAATAATTTCCTATAATAGAATATATGCATGATGGAGGACAAAATCCATGGCCAAAACCAACCTGGCATCTGAAAAGTAAACACATAAAGTAGTTTCCACTATCCTATCAGACTGATGTATAATATATATTAGTGACTAAACTCTTTAATTATTCTAAACTTCTCTTCAGGTTTTCATGGAGATGTTCAGATCTTCGACACGTCACTGTGGAGAACGGATCTTCAGGCAGCTCAGCCGCTCTTTCAACATAATGGCCACATAGTTTCCTCTCAGCAGAGCGATAGTTCCTTCCCCATCTTCGTCACTTCTCACGCCTGGCATCCTCAGCGGCCGAGGACGCTTCTTTCCGCAGCCTCTGATGGGTCGCTACACGTCTGGGATTGGATAGACCCAGGCACAGGGTGAGAATCCATTTTCATCTCGGAGGAAGTTTGTGAAATAAACCTGTGATATTTGAGAAAAGAGGACTGGGTTTTGTTTCCAGATCTGACTGAGTTTTTTTAAAAAAAGTGGAAGAAGAAAAAGCACAATTTGCTGTTAAATTAATCCCACTGTTTTCTTTACATGTCACACATTTCTGCACAGATTAATGCATTGCAAGCATAATCCTGCTCTAGCTCAGTCACGAAACTTAGACGGATCGTTTATGGAAGCATTTGCTCATGACTCCATGGTAGCTGTAAAGTAATGGATAAATAAACCCTTTCATGCAAAGTAGCCACAACTGCTGCTTGTTAATGGTTAAAAATGATGGTAAATATATTGTTAGCATCATAATTTATGCAAAAAAAATAGTAGAGAAATAGATGCACAATTGCGCAGTTTCAAAATGAGTTAAACTGTGGGGATTGACATAGTACTGGGACCTCATTGCTAGATTCACCACATGGAGCAGAGACAATGGTCGGTTCCGAACTCCTCCAAGACCAAGGAGATGATCACTGACTTCAGCAGGAAGCCCCTTCATCAACCTGTTCTGCTCGACAGAGAGAGCATCGAGGTTGTTAAAACCTACAAATATCTGGGTGTCATCTTGACTGCAAACTGGAGGTCAGAGCAGACTCGGGCCCTGCGTAAGAAAGGACAGAGCAGGCTGTTTTTCTTAAGAAGGCTTAAAACTTTTTGCGTGTGGTGACATGTTGAACATCTTTTATCAGTCTTTTGTGGCAACTGCAGTTTTCTTTGCGGTCGTCTGCTGGGGAGGCAGGTTGACCGCAAGGGACAGGCTGAACAAACTGATAAGGAAGTGTACATCTGTGGTGGGGAGAAATGTGGACTCTGTGGGAGCTGTTTTGGAGAGGAGGATGAGGGCTTTAATGCAGGGTATCCTGAATAACCCCCTTCACCCTCTACATGATGTTATCACGATCTAGAAGACGATCTGAAGTAACAGGTTCCTCTCACTGCGCTGCAGGACTGAGCGCTTTAGGAGGTCGTTCATCCCTTCAGCTCTCAGGCAGATGTTTCTGGAAGGAACTGAGTCCTATTTTATTATGTATGTAGGTTGTTTTTTTATTTTGTATGTACAGTTTGTGTGATTTCTGTTGCTGCTGGACACCAGAAATTCTCCTGTGGGGGATTAATAAAGTTTATCTCTCTCTCTCTCTCTCTCTCTCTCTCTCTCTCTATCTCTCCAAATGGACATCTTTTCAATGATGTGGTCCATTGTACTCATCAGGCATTTTGTGGGCTTTCTGTTTTCTCACTGCTTCAAATGCTTCATTTCACTGTCCTGAGTTCACTTCTGAATTGGTACACAAGTGTCGTCTTTCCCTTGAATCTTAAGATTTGCATACGGCATCTCCTGTCTCGCTTTAAAGTTAAGCTATAGTCCACACACTCCTACACCTTCGTAACTCACTTGATTTGGTTTTAGGTGTACACGCCCTTGATAAATGAGGCCATTGCCCTCATTGTTGATCGATTTGTTTTAACAATCATTTTTTAAAGCATATCTTTCCATTATAGTTACGGAAACATTTTTCATTTCAAACGAGTTGTCTCTTTGCAGCATTGTGTGACTTTGACTATAAACTATACAGTATTGAAAAACTAAAAAATTGTTTTGTCTATGTTTATAGAGTGATTGAAATATTTTCATTAAATTTATGTCAGCCTTTGATTAAAAAAAATATTTGAGGCATGTAGATAGAGAAGGCCTCGTGATGTAGACGGTTTAAATTATGTTTTATTTCCATCTAGAAATTGAACAGGGTTTTATCATTTTCAGAGCGGAACGTGTGAAGTTGGAAAAATATCTTTTTAATCTGTGAGAAAATCAGCATGATCAGATCACTGGACACCTTGACAGTGTGATAACAGAAAACCAGGCCACACTACAAAGTTTTTTCAAAAATCTCCCCCTGTTTCTATCCATAGCAAAATAATTTAAGGTCAAATCACTAAACAATTAGCCTCCATTTGCCGTATATCACAAATTGGATAAATAATAAATGTTTGAGGACTGTGTGTTAACAGGGTTGAAGCAATCATGGGAAAGGTTCTTAAAATGCTGCCATGTTATCAAAATGTATTATGTGATTTTGTTGTGTAAATTTTCATGTAAGAAGGTGGAGGCGGATTATTTAAACAATAATCTTTGACACATTGGTTGCTCGTCCCGGGGGAGGAATCTCTCTTTCATGTGGATCCCCACGAGGTTTCTCATTTTTCCCCACTGATGGTTTTTTAGGAGTTTTTCCTCACCGTGAAGGAGAGACTAAGTGCATAAATGTGCTAGTCTTGTTTAGTTAGAATTTGTTAGTTATTTTTCTTGCTGTGTATTTTTTGTTAATACGTTCCTCTTTTTCTTGTGAAGCCTATTGAGACGGAAATTCTGTGATTTTGGGCTAAACAAATAAAATTGAATTGAGAGTTTTGATATCTAGGTTTTTTTTGTTTTGTTTTTTTGGGGGGCTTGGAGGAACTTAAGTGTTTTGCAAATACTAATTGTGTCCAAAAGCATTGTTTTCAGGAATACTGGACCTACACATTATGTGGGTCAAAGCATAAAAAAGAAAATGGTTCGATGTCAGTTATGTGGTTTTGGCTGCTGAAGTCATGGGCAGGCCGACTCCTGGTGTGGATCGATCCCCAGTTATTGTCTCCTCACAGCATCAGGTCAGATGTTTATTTTTATTTGGAATGGGGGCTTGGTAAGGATGGGCGTATGAGAGCTGGGTGGCTGTGTGAACGTCGATGCATGTGTGCAGTGTTTTGTGTGAGAGTGTGATTTTCGATGGATACTTGTTTGTTGACATACTGTTTTTTTTTAATGATCTAGATTTTAATGTTGTTTGTGTTTTTATTTGTTTTGTTCAGCACTTTGTGTAACTTTGTGTTGAAAAGTGCTTTATAAATAAAATTTGATTTATATTTTGTAGCTTACATAAAACTTCAGGTAATTATCAGGTTCAGGTTATTTTATTCATACTAAATTTATTTTGCAAACTGAGATTGCTCGTCTCGTATGCACACAAAAACAGAAATGTTACTGGTGTGTAAAAATATGATACAGACGTCCTCACTAAAGTTTGCACGTTGGTTATAATTTTTATAATTTGAAGGAGGATGCATCACTTTGGACACTTCTCTGAAATCTTCACCTGCAGAAAAGGACGTGAAAGCGTTTTATTTCCTTATTCTCAGAAATGAATCTCACCCCTCGGTTCCCAGTAAACCTGTGATGGTGCAGATTAAACCAAAACGTGCTCAGGACAGAAAGTCTTTGCAACAGGTGGTAAAATGAGAGAGCAGACTCTAGGTTTGAACGGCTCGGTATGACTGATCTATTCTCCAAACGGCTGTTTCTAAATCAACGAACTCCATACACACACTGAACCTCTCGTTGGGCTTCATTGCTCAAGACAACATGGGGTGACACCTTATATTAAAAACAAAGTGGTGCAGGTAGTTTTGTTCCCACTGCATTTCAGTCCTTAAACAAGAGTGTTGGATCTTAACCTGGTTTAATGTTTTCATTCACAGGCTGTGAACTTTTGTGTGTTGACTGTTAAACATTTATGCAAACAAATTTACCTACAGCACAGGTGTCGATCTCCGGTCCTGGAGAGTTGGTGTCCTGAGGGTTTTCCATGTGTTCTTGAATCTACACACCTGATACAGGTTGAGTCAGTGTGCCAAATTTTGACTGTTTATTTCACTTTATGTGAATGAGGTGTATTAAACTAGAAACACAATGAAAATCTTAAGGACACTGGCCCTTTATGACCCGTTTTAGGGATACTGGAAACCTTACACATTGACCTCAGACTTACACGCTGATCTGTCAGTGAAATGAAAAGGAAATAATCCAACCTTAAAGTCGTGCACAATATTGAACTAACCATGTTAAAAATCCATGTCAGCCAATAGAGGTGGTCTAATTCTTCACTTGGTGTTTTCATTGGATTAAAATGATTAATTACTAAGTGCAGTAAGTTAAATAACGCATAGAAGCTGCTAAAAATTATTCCTAATGTGATGGTTGACAATTTGCATATTGATATACATTTAATATGCAATATTAAATATTCATTTTACCACCTGAATGAAACCAGACTGCTGCCTTTACCCAAGTTTCAGGCAACTTAACAAATGACTTTGATCTCTTTGTGTGCAAAATAATTCAGCATTAAAATATTGCCAAACAGAGTAAACACTGATTTATTTTATTTTGAAACGGGAGGAAAAAACTTCTTTCTTTTCCCCAGAAGATAAGGAGCTTCAACCAGATCTCATCCATCCATCCTCAGAGAC
This sequence comes from Neostethus bicornis, assembly GCA_902685375.1. Taxonomy (NCBI): domain Eukaryota; kingdom Metazoa; phylum Chordata; class Actinopteri; order Atheriniformes; family Phallostethidae; genus Neostethus; species Neostethus bicornis. Next base: position 14,172,029 of record LR738541.1, on the reverse strand, counting down.
CTGCCATCACAGAGCTTTTTGACCACCTCAGCATCGAAGAGATGAGGACCCATCCTTAATTCCAAAGACTCTGGTTTCTCCTTGAAAGACTTGTTTGCGGAATGGAGGTCTTTGAAGTACTCCCTCCACCGATCCACAATGTCCCACGTTGAGGTTGACCAATCCCCGTCCTCGCCTTATTTGGTGTTGATGGTGTATTGCTTAGGTGCATGGTGGACCATGTCTCTTGTTTGGGCTGAGAACGGGCCTTGCTCAATGGGAGGGTCCCTGTGACCTGTGTCTAGGCAAGGGAAATTTGGCCACGGTTGTGCTCTACATAAGTTGTTTATGAGCCCCACTTTGTCTGTCGCCTCAACAAGGACTTGTTTGCCTTGGGTGACCGTACCAGGGGCATTAAGCTCCCAATATTATAGTTTGTGGGATCATTGGGGCATGCAAACCTCTCACCCACAGTAAAGTGGTGACTCAAGCAGGGATTTTTATGAATTTTTTTTTTTTATTCAAGCATATATTTCCAACGTATTTCAGCATCACTTTTAAAATGTTTTTAGAAACATAAATTTAGCTATCACAGTTAGTTTTTTGTGCCCATGTAAAATTTTGAGGGTCATTTTTTTAGTTGTAGCGGTGCTCCTAATGCATTTGATTTTGTATTTAGACATTGAATGTACATTTTTGGACCTGTGCTGCTGATGTGACAGTAAAAGGCGGTCAATCTTTTTTGTTCTATGAGGTGTGTTTTTGAGCATTCAGGCCTAAACTTTGAACATGGGAAAAATTACATTTGTGTTTGAGAGCAAAATGATCAAATAACTTACAAGAATTTGATTAAAAATGTATTTAGATGAAAGATTAATGTAGGATTTAAAAATACAATAGTAATAAATTTACTTTGTAAATGAATTATTTTTTGTGTGCATGGCTGCAGACGACAACGCAGCTCATTTATTTGTTCTGGTAAAGGTCATCTTTTAATATGACATTTTTATTAATTTAATCATGACTTTCATTTCCAACCCATTTCTCAAACATAAATTAGTTACACGGTTAATATTTGACATTCATGGGCACATTAATGAAAATAAAATCTCATTTTATGTCTATCAGAAAGGGCATGAAAAAGCAAAAGCATTTTTCTCTGGAAAAGCTATGTACTTGACAGAAGATTTGGAGTTTAAATTAAAGTATTCTATCAGATAAACAGACGTAGGTAGAACGTTCTACCTACAGTTCACACTCTCCATTGCTCTAGACTGTTGATTTTAAGTACCTAGGATCAACAGTCCAGAGCAATGGAGAGTGTGGAAAAGAGGTGAAGAAGTGTGTGCAGGCAGGCTGGAAGGGGTGGAGAAAAGTATCAGGTGTAATGTGTGATAGAAGAGTTTCAGCTAAAATGAAAGGGAAAGTGTACAAAACCGTGGTGAGAGCGGCCATGCTGATTGGTCTAGAGACAGAGGCACTGAGAAAAAGACAAGAAACAGAGATGGAGGTAGCAGAGATGAAGATGCTGAGGATCTCTCTGGGAGTGACCAGGATGGACAGGATCAGAGGAACAGCACATGTTAGAGGTTTTAAAGTCAGAGAGACCAGACTGAGATGGTTTGGACATGTGCAGAGTAGAGAGAGAGTACATCGGAAGAAGAATGCCGGGTTTGGAACCACCAGGAAAGAGGACTAGAGGAAGACCAAAGAGGAGGTTCATGGACGCAGTGAAGGAAGACATGAAGATAGTTTGTGTGATCGAAAAAGATGCAGGAGATAGGGTTGGATGGAAGAAAATGACTTGCTGTGGCGACCCCTGAAGGGAAATGCCGAAAGAAGAAGTTGAAAGTTCTTGAGACTTCTTGAAAAAAAGCATGTTTTGTCCTTTGATACCATTTAATAATGACCAGAAACCATTTTTAAAAAATGAGGTTATTTCAGTGGAAGTTTTTGTGTCTGTTCAAGGCTTCTGCAATAGACTAGCGATCTATTCAGGGTGTACCCCACCTCTCTTCTGTAATCAGTCAGGATAAGCTCCGGCACACCTGCAACCCAGATGAATCTATAATCAATTTACATTTTGTTTTGAAATATGCCAGTATTCTTGTTATGGATCGGGGGAAAGAGATCCAGACGCAGGTCAATGATCACAAAAATACGGTTTATTAAATAACACAAGGTGTCCACACGGAAGTGGGCAAAACATTTACTAAATCAAATGCAAGAAGAGGGTTGATGAAGAACTGACAAAGGGGTAAGTGTATGCCAGTCCTCCAATCAGCAGTCACCAAGGTCCAGCAGCTGAGACTAACTAAAGAAACTGAAAAAGAAACACTACCCATAATGGACACCAGAGGGAGTCACACTACAATTACACCATATGCAGATGATTCAACTATTTATATGTAAGGAACCAATTAAGATTGTCTGAGTTTACCAATGAATTGGAATGGTAGGGAGTTTGTTTCATAAAAAAAATGGGTTATTAATGCAGAAAACTAACTTTTTGATGTTAGGATAAAATTATTTGTTGAAAAACTCGTCTGTTCTTAGTTTGGCTATAAATGGAAGTTCAGTTGAACAAGTTACTGAGACTAAACTTCTGGGAGTCATTGTAAACCGTAACATGACTTGAATAATCCAATGGAGTATGGCAATGGTCAGGCAATGTCCAAAATGCATTTTTACGGGATTAAAAAGATGTTAAATTATTAGTTTTGTTACAAATACAAGTGAATCAAGTTTAAATAAATTACAATTGTTCTAAATAAAGCGGCTTGACTTGTACTGAACTGTTGTTTTAGAACAAATAATGAGATGCATCAGAAGAAGTCTGGCTGTATGTAAAAGGCAGATTTAATTTTTTTCCTCAGTAAAATTGATCTAAAATATAGTTATACAAAAAGACAAATTTTCATGCAGTAAAGTGATGTGAACCAACACCACCACCCGACACCAGGGAGAAAATTGACGTGTTTTACTTGCATATCATATTCATGAGGGTCAAGGAATGGTTGCCATAGAGCAATGCTGGCATGGAATTCAGTACCACAATTTTTAATTACCCACATGTATGCTTTTAACTTTCCAAAAGGTCAGACCTTTTATTTTCTCACAAGAAGAATGAGAATGTCTGGGTTTTAGGGATGTGGTAGGAGGAGGACCCAATTGCTGGACATCAAACAAGGTTTATTAACTCAATTCAGGAAAGTGTGTAAAGCAAAGATGCATAGGGTTAACTCAAAGTTTCAAAAGTCCAAATAATAACAAAGTTCAAACATGGTCAATACTGTAGATAGCAGGGTGCACAGATGAGTGGAATCAAGAATCATCCTCAGGTGACCCTAATCAGGTTGCTTAGGAATATCCAGAGCTCCCTCTGGTGGAAGGTGAGGGATCCTGACAGAGAATGGTTGGTTGTTTGGTTTAAGTTTTGTTCTGGGCTGATGTTAATCCTTGTATCAAAAATCAGAAGAAAATCTGAATCCATTGAGCCTTTTTTCTTTTTGTATTTATTGTGTATTTGTTGTTTTAATTGCTGTTCTATTTTATTTGTGTTTCTGAAGATGTTCTTCTAAGTTTATGTATTATGACTGTGGCTTAAAAAGAGGTGAGACCCCTGGAAAAAAAGTTAATGGGTACCCTTATTAAACAAAAAACAGGAATAAGCGGTTCAAGAAGATGAATTGGTGAGTGTTCAATGCTGACAAAATGAATTGATTTTTTAAAAAGGTATTTTGTCTGTTTTCAGAAGTGTTAATTTACACAATGACTGCTTTTTGAACCCGTTCTGGACTCCAGCTTTTGGGTTGCCAGGTTGCACACAGTGCTACCAGACAGGGACGCCGGTGGATAGGGGCAAGCGGGCATCGGACTGTTTGCACTGCAGCATTTAAATTGCCCTTTGGGGATTAATTATCTTCTTCTTTTGGCATTTTCCTTCAGGAGTCGCCACAGCAAGTCAGTTTCTTCCATCTAACCCTATCTGCTGCATCTTCATCGGTCACACCAACTATCTATTCAATTGCTTCCTTTAGAAATCTTTCCCCATGTTCAATAAAACCCAGAAATTTTTACATCTAACTCTAAAGCTGAAACCCATTAGTTCCTCTTTATGCCGACGACTCTCTGTGGTCACCACCAGGCATGGCGTTTCCATAAACAGTAAACAGTAATTATCCAAAATACCATCTTCTGCATAGCGTCAACTAAAGTGAAAGCGTGCTGCTCTGCAGGCATCAGGTCGATGACTGAAACTCACTTTATTTAGCCTTTTTTTTCTGATGTTCGAAATGTTTACATGTAGCTTTCAGCGTATCGTCTCTCCAAGCTGCAAATTTACTACAATATGCTTTTAATGAAGTGTGATGCCTGAAGATTGAAGCTGTTGTTAAAATGTTGAATAAACGAGCCGCGTCTGAGTGAGGAAAAGGTTATTTGGATAAAAATAGATGAACGTGTCTGAGGGTCAATGTTCTTTCGATATTAAAAGGACCAATCGCGGCCAGAGCTTCTGATATTTTATTTAAAAACAAAAAAAACAACATGTTTTTCTGATAAACTTCATGGCATAAAAAAAAAATACAAGTTGTAATACTAATACTTTTTTAATGAAACAACTTTAGAAGAAAGTATCGTTTCCATTGTTTTCAAACCAGTGATTAGCGGTCCATTTCACACGTAGACCTTCAGCAGTACACCATCTGCAGCCTAAATAACTATTTTGGGTTTGTATCAAGAATCAAGAATACATAACAGTGCTACCTTTGTTGAGGAGATAGAGATACAAAGGGAAGGTAGGGTAGAGGGTAGATTTGGTGTTTAAAAAAAAAAAGTCACCCGGCCTCACCAACGAGGTCAATGAAGCAGGGCAAGTGAAAAAAAAAAAAAAACAGCACCGGTTACTTAGCAACAACATATACAGACATATACATACTAAGAAAAGTGTTGATTTAATTTGATTTAAATAATTTTATTTGTAGATGAAAATCTATACTTCCCTTTGCTCAACAGTGATAAAAGTCCAGCCTTGCTCTTTCATGTTTTTGGTTAGGTTTTCTACAAACGTGAACACCAACGCTGATCGGATTCCTTTACCTTGTTCAACTTCTTCAAAGAACAAGATCACGAACACAAGCGGCCGAATTGAGCTTCCTCTGCAGGGTGGCTTGACTCTCACTCAGAGAGTGAGGAGCCCGGGGTTAAGCCGTTGCTACTCCAGGTTGAGTAGAGCCAGATGGGATGCTTGGGCATCTGATTAGGATGCCTCCCGAATGCCTTGCTGGTGGGGTGCTTTTAGGCACCTCCCACCAGCAAGGCAGAGACAGACCCCAGACCCGCTGGAAGGACTGTCTCACAGCTGGATAGGGATCATCTCGGGATCCTCCCGGGTGAGCTGGAGGATACAGCCAGGGTGAGAGAAGTCTGGGTTTCCTGCCTTGAACCCCAACCCGGCCCCAGATAAGCGGAAGACAACGAAACAGAACTTCTTTAAAAAGTTTGTCTTAAAAAGGACGTCAAAAGTTAATCAGCCCCCAAATCTGTTAGTTTTCTACTTCAGTTGTTGTTTGGTCAGTTGTTTCCATCCATGCTCCCCGCCACTGATACCAGCTGCTGTGCTCTTTGACCATCCAATCAGCAGGCCTGAAAATAGAATGTTTCCTGGGCCTTTGAGGAGCTTTAAAAATGGCTAAAAGTGGCCAGCTTAAAATATGACTGACTAAAGCAAAAGTTTCTGTTTAACAGATCCAGCAGGATGGATTCTTAAGGCCTTTACAAGTTTCATTAAGGTGGCTTCACTGATTTCAACCTTCCTGGCAACAAATACTGGCTGAACTGTGATTGGTCAAATGCGAAAATATGTTTGGAAGCAAAAAAAGCTATCAGAAAAAAACAGTATTATTTTTTTTAAATATCAATGGCCAAAATACAATTTTCATCAGTTTGCGATTCAGATATTTTTAACACCACAGATGTTTTAAAAGCATTCAGTTTGCAACAGGATTAAAAATAATTAATCTCTAGAAATTAATTATACAAAAACAAAAAACAAACATGTTTTTTTTTCCCCAAACGAGCAGTTTGTTGTACGGTTTATGCATTTAATTGAACAAAAATAACTCTTAACAGAAAGAAAGTTTTCAAATTTTTGTAGCGAGAAGAAATCATTCATATTTTTTCAAAATACCAAGTAAACAAAGCTAAAAAAAATAAAGTGCTTGTGATTTTTGGTGAAAAGGAATTTAAATGAGGAGAGAATACAATTCTGTTGACCGACAGGTTTTGATGGAAAGATGAACTCTCGGGTGACCTGTTGGCAACGACACTAAACGATCCTAATGACTCTCGTTTAGTCCCTGATCTGACAAAAAAACATCTCACCCTGAAGCAGCAGCTCACTTAGAAAGCAAAACAGATTCTGTTCCAGAAAAGTTTCTTTATGCTGAAAGAAGATAAAATCATAAGAGTAGATTTTCATTTCACACGTCTACAGATATTTCGAATATTTGTGATTTTTTTTTTACCAATTTTCTTGTACAGTTTTGTGTTTCTCGAATTCTTGAAAAGCTGCACGAGAAAAGAGAAACTTGTTTTAATGCTTGAAAAGAATGTTGTGATCCCCTCGCCTGCCGCCGGAGGGAGCCCTGGACCCTCCTCAGCACCCTGGATAGAGACACCTGAGGATGATTAGTCAGATGACACTCACCTGTGGAACCAGGTGCTGATTTAAAGGCATACTCCCCTAGTTTCCGTGTCGGGTCATTGTCATCCTTCCCAGTCAGGTCCTCATGGCTCCCTGACCAAGTCGATCTCTGAACTCTGTTTTATCGTTTGAACTTTTTGATCCTGAGTTTATCCTGTGCTCTTTGTCTTAAAGATTTACCTGCGTTCGGTTAATAAATCCTGTTTTCGTTCTGCATTTTGGTCGTCCTTCTTCCACATCACAACACAACAAGAAACCTTTGAAGAATCTCATAATTTGGCTCAAAGAAAGAAACTTTTCTGATTCCGCGCTTTGTTTACGAGCAAGAATTCTTGTGTAAAATTTTAGGTTCTTGATACTTTGTTTCTTTGCTTTTTTATTGGGATCGAGTCAAACTTAAAAATCTGTTGGTTTAACAAAGTGATTCCACATAATTACAATGTCAAATTGATTTATGTGTAATTATGCTATTTGGACAGAAATAGATTTTTTTAGGGTCATAAATCGGTTGCCTTTAAGCATCTTCGTTTCTGCTCTGACTTGTTTTGATACGACTTGGATTCAGTTATTCTTTGTTTCCTGAATTTCATTTTTTTCATAACAAGCAGCTCATTAGTTCAGACCTGAAATCCAATTTTACACTCTGCTGACAACTCATTTGTCATCTTTTGTTCCCACGAAAAGATGAAACATGAGCAAAGTTAAATTAAAAAAAAAAAAAAACTTGATCTGTTTCATCCCAGAAGGACGACTTGCTTTTTAATATTTTTAAATGAACAGTTTTATTTTCATTCAGGCAAAGCCTAAAATAACTAATCTGTCTGCATTGGCATGGAGTTTTAATATTATTCTGAATTATTTAAAGGTATTGATTTGACCCAGATCACCTCAGCAGGAAGTCATCATGAGGCCAGATGTCCTAACCACCTAATCCGGTTTATATTCTGATCCCATCAGGGAAGCTCTGAACAGATCTAGGACATCCCTGTCCTTAAAGCCTCCTCCTCAGAGGAAAAAAAACAGAAGAGTCTTTCCTTAAAGGTGTTTTTCCTCACCAAGAAGGAGGATCTAAGGACAGGGATGTCTTGGATTTTTTTAGTTCAGTGAACACTTAGTTTTCCTAAAACAGAAATTTGGAATTCAAAGTAGGCGGTGAATCTGGTAACTTACGTTTAATATCAGGTTGCTCAAATTCCTAACGACCTTCTCTAATAAAATAGATTTAAATACAAAGTTAAGAAGCCAATTAAAGTCATCCATAGAAGATAGATGTCATGATCCCCTCACCTGCCACCAGAGGTAGTACTGGACCTTCCTCCTCACCCTGATTAGGGACACCTGAGATTGATTTCTGATGCCACGCATCCGTGGACTGTGCTGCCTATTTAAGGGCAATCACCCCGGACGTCCACATTGGGTCATTGCCGTCGTCACCATCCTCCCTGACGATGAGTTACATCCTGGAGCTCTGTTGTATTATCTGAGCTTTTTATCCTGAGTTAATCCTGTGTCCTTTGCCTTACAAACTTACCTGACTTCTGTTAATAAATCCTGTTTTTGTCCTGTAATTGGGTCCTTCTCCTTCACATCACAACAGCAGTTTATGATAAAAGTGTCACAGATCTTTATATAATAGATGGAGAAGCACTTTTGACACAAAGCCGGGATGATTTTTTCCACTTGAAGATTTTTTTTTTCTTCAAAGAGGATGAAACACTTAAATGGTATCGAGTTCTTGAACTGCACATCTAATTAGATCGTATTTGCTGCAGCTTTAGTTTTCATAGTGTCGGTTTAATTGCAGGATAAAAGTTGGCAGCTTTAGAAAAGCAGTAATCAGTCATGAGAAGACTGAAAAAGTGGTGAAATTTAGAACAAAAAATATTTTCCTTCTGTTTAGCATCAAATCTTAATGGAGACGATTGTACAAGAATGAACTCATGATATGAAATTTTGGGCCAAAAAACCCCCAGCAAATTATGCATATTAACAACACACAATGATGAGAAAAACACATTTTTTTTAAAGAGTTGGACGTTCTTTTTGGTTGACATAGAAATTCTAAGTAAAAACCGAGATTTAATCCGTGAATATTTTATTTACTCTGCTGACACGTCGATCATTCGGAGGTGTCTTTTTTTGTCGCAGTATATTCACCCCACAATGGGGAAATTATTTTTTGCTGCATTGCACCACAGACGGCAGCCATGATGGCACCAATGGTGGGAGTAACTAAGAGTGAGGTGTCTGTTCCAGGGACACCTGGACACGGGCTCAGTGAGAATTGAACCAGCTTCTCCTGGTCTAAAGACAGACCTTCTACCACTGAGCCAAAGCCTCCGCCCTTACTCCTTAGCCACGCCTCCATTAGTCACTTAATTTACAAAAACTCAAACCATTATTTTTGCAGAAATGTGTAACTTTAGGCTTTAAATTTCCAAAACGTTCACTGATCCAAGAGAAGATTTTAGGCTCTGAGGCCAGTCACAGTCACCTTCTTATCTGTCTATTCCTTTCAGGGTTGCGGGGGGTGCCGGAGCCCATCCCGGCTGATTTAAGGCGAGGGCAGGGTACACTCCGAACAGGTCGCCAGTCTGTCATGGGGCCAGACACATACAACCATCCACACACACACTCATTCCTAGGGGCAATTTGGCACCGGCCAATCAACCTAGCGTGCATGTCTTTGGAGGGTGGGAGGAAACCGGAGAACCCGGAGAAAACCCACGCAGACTCGGGGAGAACATGCATACTCCACACAGAAAGGACAGCCCTTCAAGCCTCGTCCTTGCACCCACAACCTTCTTGCTGTGAGGCCACTGTGCTACCCACTGCGCCACCGTGCTGCCCAGACTCTGAGGCTTCAGGCAAACATAATAATAATGAATTGTAGACATAGAGCGTTTTTCCAGAACGCTCAAAGACGCTTCACACATATGCATTATTTCTTCACTCCATACCAGGTACTGTTGTAGCCACAGCTGCCCTGGGGCAGACTGACTGACTGAAACGAGGCTGCCATTTTTGCGCCATCGACCCCTCTGACCATCACCAACCAATCACTCACACACCATCCAGATTAAGCAACGTGGCTGAAGTGTCTTGCCCAGGAACACAGTGACAATTTAATCTCAACGACCATCCCACTGTGGCACCTGAATTTCCAGCGATCTACCATCCAAGTACCACCCAGACCCAGCATGCTTAGCTTCAGAGGTCAGACCGGATCATGCATTGACATGCTAGTATGGTCACAATGGGTACAAAGGGGTAAAGAGACTTAAGAAAAAACAGCCTCTTTACTGTTTCAAAGACAGTGACTAACCAAGGAAATATTACATGTCCAGCCAAATCCTGAATAAGCTTCTGATTGGATCCATGATTGGAGAGCAACGCAGTGTTGGAAAGAATTTCAGCTCAAACAGTTTTGGCACAAAGAATAAATTTTACTTTGCATCATTCTGCTTTGATAAGAAAATCCACTTGGTTATTCACAGGCAGTCATTCTGGGAGGTGGTGACCATCACAGCCAGGAGGTTAGAATCTCAGCTGGTGGTCTTTTTTTGAACACTGTACACGCTCGCTTTGCTTTCCTCCCATGGTGCAGAAACATGAGGTTAAAGGTTAAATGCTGCTTTAGAATTCACCACAGGACTGAATGTAATGGACTGTTAGTCAGAGATGGACCGGGGACACGTCAGGGGAGCCTACCTTTTACCTGGTAGCCATGGGGATCGCCTCCAGCCAGACTCCAGTCTGAATATGGATGTGACATAAGTCTGCGATGTTTTTCTCAAGGAAAGAAAAAAAAAAGTGATGGTTTCTTTTTGGGATCAGAATAAACAGGACAGTAAAGAAGAGTCCAAGATTTCACAATATGAACCTTTAGAGTCAAGTTTAACTGGTGAACGACTTTAAATAGAAATAAATACAACTCGACCGTCACTGTTCAAATCTAATTAGTGTTATATTTAAGTAGATAAAGAAGATTAAGTAATTAACCTTTTTTTTTTTGGACTCGTCTTCATTTGTTGGACTCGTGTTGATAAGTTTAAACAGAATTTTTCTATTTCGGTTTGTTAGAGAGAAAAACTGCACAGACGTGGTCAGAGAATAACAAGCTGTTTATTCGTATAGAAACGTTCCCTCTGGATGGAACCTGATGTAGTTAGCATATCAATGTTTTCCCTTCGTGTTCATAGAAAAATCAATTACAACGTTTTTCTTTCCTCTGTAATTCTCCAGCTGCAGTTTGCAATTTCACAAACTGCCACGACGTTCAACGAAATAATTTTCTGCCTCTGACGAGAGCCAATGTGAAAGTTGAGCGTTTTATTGGAGAAAAAAGGTAGGAGAGATGAAGATTTTAAGGATCTCTCAGGGAGAGACCAGGACAGACAGGATCAGAGGAACAGCACATGTTAGAGGTTTTGGAGATAAAGAAGGCGGAAGATTTTAAGTCCAGAGCAATGGAGACCTGTGGAAAGGAGGTGAAGAAGCATGTGCAGGCAGTCTGAAACAGGTGGAGAAAAGTATCAGGTGTGATGTGTGATAGAAGAGTTTCAGCTAAAATGAAAGGGAAAGTGTAGAAACCCGTGGTGAGACTGGCCATGGTGTTTGGTCTAGAGACAGTGGCACTGAGGAAAAGACAGGAAGCAAAGATGTTTGTAGCAGGGATGAAGATGCTGAGGATCTCTCTGGGAGTGAACAAGGATGGACAGGATCAGAGGAACAGCACGTGTTAGAGGTTTTAAAGTCAGAGAGGCCAGACTGAGATGGTTTGAACATGTGCCGAGGAGAGAGAGAGAGTACATCGGAAGAAGGATGCTGGATTTGGAACCACCAGGAAAGAGGACTAGAGGAAGACCAGAGAGGAGGTTCATGGGTAAAGTAAAGGAAGACATGAAGATAGTTGGTGTGACTGAAGAAAATGCAGGAGATAGGGTTAGATGGAAGAAACTGACTTGCTGTGGCGACCCCTGAAGGGAAATGATGAAAGAAGAAGAAGAAAATACTCACAACGTACTGATTAGTTATAATAATAATAATAATAATGTATTTTATTTATAATGCACTCTATACTTGAAATCAAGTCTCAGAGTGCTACATGGATTAAAACATTAAAACTTAAAACAATTAAAACAGTACAGTACAATAAAAACAAACATATATATTTATAGTAGAAAAAGTTTCAAAAAAGTCTTCTGGACAGTTTAATTCTTCAACGAGACGTTTCGACTTCCATCCGGAAATCATTTTCAATCTGAATGAAATGGACTGAAACCTGGATCAATTTATTTAAGTCGAAACGTCTCGTTGAAGAATTAAACTGTCCAGAAGACTTTTTTGAAACTTTTTCCACTATGGATCACTCCTGGATGAATGAGGGACTACACGGATTTGTTACTGATTAGTTAGTTTAAATTAACAATAGGTGTGAGTATGCACGTGACTGGTTGTTGATCCCTCCATGTGGTCCTCTGACAGACTGGAGACCTGTTCAGGTTGTTCATCTGCACCCAATGGCTGGCGGGAAGAGGAGTGCCCATTTTACTACAGCCCTTAGTGAAGGGAAAAAAAACCAAAAACATAAAGTAGAGCTAAAAAAAAAAAAAAGATAAGAAAATTTAAACAGAACTTTTAAAACCCTCCTGGATCCAAACGGTGACTCAAATCACCTCCAAAATGTAATCACTTCATCTTTCTATTGTGGATTCATCCTGAATCCAAGTATAGCTTTTTAAATTTTCTTCCACAGATACTTCTACTGAGATAACCTCCTCAGTAGAGGTAAGAATCAGCATGCTGAACAGAACTCCATCCCCCAGCTGGAACACTGGAACAGAATAACAACAAACTCATACTAAAAGCGGAAAAAATGGGTTCCATCATCTTCCACTTCTCTGGAGCTGGGTCGCGGGAGCAACAGCCTCAGACGGCCCAGGCTTCTCTCACCCCAGCTGCATCCTCCAGCTCCATCATGACAAAAAAAAAGCTGAATCGAAAAGCAAAGCTCTCGATTTACAAGTCGATCTACGTTTCTACCCTCACCATGTTTACCAGGATCTACGTTCCTACCCTCCAATGGTAACCAGGAACTACGTTCCTACCCTCACCATGGTAACCAGGATCTATGTTCCTACCCTCACCATGGTAACCAGGATTTATGTTCCTACCCTCACCATGTTAACGAGGATCTACGTTCCTACCCTCACCGTGGTAACCAGGATCTACGTTCCTACCCTCACCATGGTAACCAGGATCTACGTTCCTACCCTCACCATGGTAACCAGGATTTATGTTCCTACCCTCACCATGTTAACGAGGATCTACAGTACGTTCCTACCCTCACCATGGTAACCAGGATCTACGTTCCTACCCTCACTATGGTAACCAGGATCTACGTTCCTACCCTCACCATGGTAACCAGGATTTATGTTCCTACCCTCACCATGTTAACGAGGATCTACGTTCCTACCCTCACCGTGGTAACCAGGATCTACGTTCCTACCCTCACCATGGTAAGCAGGATCTACGTTCCTACCCTCACCATGGTAAGCAGGATCTACGTTCCTACCCTCACCGTGGTAACCAGGATCTACGTTCCTACCCTCACCATGGTAAGCAGGATCTACGTTCCTACCCTCACCATGGTAACCAGGATCTATGTTCCTCAGTGTCGAGCCATTCCTCCTCAAGGTCAAGAGAAGCCAGATGGGGTGGTTCGGGGTCTGGTCAGAATGCCTTCTGAGCGCTTCACGGGTGATGTGATTCGGGCTATGTCCCACCAAGAGGAGACCAAGAGGCAGACCCTGGACCTGCTGGCTGGGAAACGACTCGGAAAAAATGGGTTTCAGTTCTAAAATATTGATGGTGTTCTAAGAAAGAAAACTAATGATTAATTACAAATAACATTTCTAAAAGCATCGTTTATCAAGAGGGGATTAATTTTTATTTTATTTTGAAGATTGATGTGTTTAATCTGTTTCTGGGGGAAAAATCCTTCTATTTAACCCTAAATAACTCAGGCGCTCACATTGGATTTCATTTTCCAAACTAGGTCACTAATTAGCACATGAGAGGCGAGGTACATCTTAGTAAGGTGACCAATGGGTCTCAAGTATCTAATATTCTCTCCACCCACATGTAATCAGAACCAACTATAGATGAACTGATTCTTTTTTCAGACTCATGCTGCCACAGGTCAAGATCACAAATTTTAAAAACCTTCCACGACTGCTTCATCCTTTCACCACAGACATAGGTGTGATCTTTTCATCATTAATAAAATTTTTGACAGGACAAACTAGCCATGATCTCAACGCTTTGAGATTGATTTGATCATGAAATGGTTACCAGTTTGCCTCAGGCGGGGCCCTCAGGCACTCATCACCTGGAACCCCCTCAGAGAAACGGAGACTTTATTGTGACCTCTTCTGCTCTCATTTTAAAGCAGCTCTTGAAATAATAATAAAAAATCAGAGTAATTACATGTTTGATTTGATTACACGTGAGATTTTAGCAATCAGTGCTTTCAAGACTGAAAAAAAAAACAAAAAACAAATAGACAATCAGTTGGTGGAAGTGGGTCGTGTTGTATATTGGTTTTTTTTTTAATCAGGAATCATTATTATAGACAATATTTAGAAAATGTACTTCTTAAATAATGGATTTTATGTGTTTTAAATAGTGATTTTCAGGAAGAGGAATCTGTGCACAATCCCTTTTTAAGCAGATTTACCTGTTTTTTTTTTTTTTTTTTATTCGTATTGAGAGAAAATGATTGTTTTTTAATTTTTTATACAATTATGAGCGGATTTAGTCATTTAAATTAAATTAATTACTCTATTCATCCCTTTACTCTATTCAGGCTGCCCTTCGACGGTGCCAATAGTGGGAGAAGCGCGGGTTAGGCGTCTTCTCCAAAGACCCTAGACGTGCTCTCTGTGGGACAAAACCCGCGACCTTCCGGTCCGCGCGCGAACGCTCTAACCACTGAGTTGCCGTCTCCTCCAATGTCATTTAGATGACATTATGATCTGTAGTGAGAGGAGGGAGAGATGGAGGAAAAGCTGGAGAAGTGGAGGAGGTGGAAGATTTTAAGTACTTAGGATCAACAGTCCAGAGCAATGGAGAGTGTGGAAAAGAGGTGAAGAAGCGTGGCTGGAACGGACCTAGAAAAGTATCAGGTGTGATGTGTGATAGAAGAGTTTCAGCTAAAAGGAAAGGGAAAGTGTACAAAACCGTGGTGAGAGCGGCCATGCTGATTGGTCTAGAGACAGTGGCACTGAGGAAAAGACAGGAAACAGAGATGGAGGTAGCAGAGATGAAGATGCTGAGGATCTCTCTGGGAGTGACCAGGATGGAGAGGATCAGAGGAACAGCACGTTAGAGGTTTTGGAGATAAAGTCAGAGAGACCAGACTGAGATGGTTTGGGCATGTACAGAGGAGAGAGAGAGAATACATCAGAAGAAGGATGCTGGGTTTGGAACCACCAGGAAAGAGGGCTATAGAAAGGCCAAAGAGGAGGTTCATGGAGGCAGATGCAGAACATCAAACATAATGCTTCCTCGTGCTCTGTATCACAAACCTATTCAGTTCATTTATAATGCATGTTTAGTGGACTTTATCAAAAGAAGTTCACACATCTTTTTATATTGACTTTCTGATTTTATTAAAAGTATTCAACCAAAAATAAACTTTACCGAGGCCAGTCACATCCATACAGTATGAAGTGTTTGATTTGAGCAATTGGTCAAAATAATCAACTATTCAAACGGTACAAATAGAGGGAACAAAAAGAATGAAGAGATTTCTGAAACTTAAAAGTACTTTATTTAGTAATTTAGAAGTTTTCTGACCTCTTCATGACGATCCACTGGATGGATATCTCATTTAAAAAAAATCAATCATAGGTTTTTTTTTCTTTCATGTCCGTAACTGGGCTGCACAAAAGAAGATCAATCTAAAAGAAATCAAATTAAAAATCTTATCATTTCATAAATGAAATCAAGCCAAGAAATTAAATCTGTACAAAATTAATCAGCATTTTAAACCCTCCAAACTCAGTCGATATCGTAGCATCTTGAGTCCATATGGATGGTACGGTATTCTCTAAAATAAGACGTGCCAACATTCAGGTTAATCTTTACTCAATCATAGAACGTTTTCAGCTTTGAAAAATTTTCTTGTCCTCTCCAAAAAGTAAAAACTAAAGCAGAACTAATTAGTTATTTTTACCCTAATTATATTCATAACAAAATGACCATAAATGTTTAAATTATATAAGAAACTTCCCTTTTTGTCTTTTTTTTTGTTAAAGCAGCTAAAACTTTGTCTTTGCATCTTTAAATAGATTTTAAAAAGCGGGAAGTGATTTCTGATTTAAAAATCAGTCCCCTTCCGTCTGCTTTTTTAAACCTCTGAGGAGTTTAATGTTATTTTATTAAGATTATTCTGCAAAATATTCAAATAATTCTTCCTATTTAGTCTCTAATAAATCTTATTTTACATCCTCAGACAGACAACAACACTCTGTGATGCAATAAATTAGTATTTTAAAGAGTGGGTCTCAAAGATCAACTCAAAAAATTTATTTTTTGAAGGATTCGATCATGTTCGAACGTCATTCTCACGATTTTATTTGAGGAATTTGCGAGCTCTCCTTTCAGTGTTCGGATACTATTTGAAAGCTAGATCATTTTCAGCCGCACCCACTTTTCACCCAAGCTAGCAAGAAGAATTTTCGCAGAGTTCCTCCTTTCAGGTACTGCTCTCCCTCCCTTTCAATCGACAAGCAGGAATCAAGAGGAGCGGGGATTCATAGTGTCAAAAATATTCATGAAAATGAAGCAACATAAAAGCCCCCCTTAATCACTTAAAAAAATCTGGGTTTTTTTTGCCTTTTTTCTTTCAAACAAACGAAACTCCTACAACGACTGACAGGAAGCAGAAGTTTGGGGCTGAAACTGAGGACATCTAGAAGTCACTGAACCTGATTTTTCTGCAAGTTGCTGTAGGTGCTTAGTCCCAG
This sequence comes from Neostethus bicornis, assembly GCA_902685375.1. NCBI lineage: Eukaryota > Metazoa > Chordata > Actinopteri > Atheriniformes > Phallostethidae > Neostethus > Neostethus bicornis. The sequence goes on along the minus strand of LR738541.1, from coordinate 14,155,310 downwards.
TTCCCCAAACTGGTTTATTTCAGTTCCCAGTTCAACAGCTGATCATGTGAACTGCACAGCGTGCTTTCTGCAGGAAAAGTTCTGGCATTGCAGAAGAAGAAAAGAAAGATGGAGTGTGTTTGTTTTATGAGTCAGCACTGGGAGGACACACACTTCCTGACTTTTTCTCTTGTTTTGCTGAACATGTGCAAACATGTGCACAGATTCGTAGAATTAGAATCTTTCACAAACACAATATTCTCTGTGCTTTTTAAAAAAAAAAAAAAAAAAGAAACACAAATCAGAAACTCAAATGTTTTTTTTTTTAAAATCCTTATTAAACTATTTTTATTGACATTTTGCCATTTGTTCCCTTTTGTTTCCAGAATGTTCCCTCTATGAGGAGATGCATGATCTGCGAACGAGTCGGTGTATTGATGCAGAAACTGCATGCATAGCAGTAAAGCTGTGTTATTAAAGAATAACACGGGATTTTAAACCCAAAACTGACAAAACTACTAGTTTTGTTGCAGATTTTTACCACTAAACTTTCACCTGATCTGCAAAAAAAAAAAAAAATGACTAAACTTCACAGATTCTTAAAATTAGTTTTAAAAATGTTTTTTTTTTTTTTTTTTTTTTTAATGGCTGCATAGTTTCTTAAACGTCTTCCTAGCGTTTCTAAAACTGTTTAGTTTTTATGGATTCATGCATGAATCCATGCCTCTTGCTTTAATAAGTGTGAGAACCAACCTATCATGAAGTTCCGCTTTTCTGTTAGGGTTTTTTTTTTCTATTTTTTACATCCTGGTTTTACTAATAGCTCAATTTCCGAGTCTGAAAGGCACGATGTGGCTCTGAAGGCTGAAGGTAGAGTTCATTTTTTTTTGAGAAGTCATATCAGAAGCATTATTTTGAGACACGTTAGAAAATCTGGGGTTTCAACTCGATCATTTACATTATGATTGTTTAAAAAAGTATATATTGCCATAAATTTACAAAAAATAGAGCGAGAATCTGTTATAAAGTCAATTTAAAGAAGAACATTTGATTCCTTGCATGTTTTAATTCAAAGAAAGGAAATAAGAGAATGAAGGGCATCGCCTCGTTAGCACCTTTATGTTGTGTAGTGATTAGTCGGGGTGTTTCCAGAGGTCACCCGTTAACTCTGCGTTTTAATCAATGATCATTTTACAGTGGAATGTTTTTATCCTGCTGGAAAACAAAACATTCAGACTGAGTTCCAGAGCAGGTCAAGTTGGGACGGTTCATTTTACAAAGAAAAAAAAAGGAAAAAATAGTTCTTTAATAACAACGTAGAAAAGTATTTCCTGCTTAATGCTGAGACGAAAGAAAAGCCAAAGTTTCAATCACTGCTGTCGTCTTCGTCCTCGTCGTCGGACAGGTGGCTGGTGAACTTGGAGCCCGGCCGGCTGATGGAGTCTGAGCGCGGCGCGAGATTTCCCGACGTTAGCTGCACGAAGCAGAACTCGCACACGCGCACAGGTTTGGATGACTGGCTGGGAAGGAGGTATTTCTTTTCCGAGCACGGCCCGCAAACGACGTAGCCGCACTTCCTGCAGTGGTGGCGGCGGCTTACCGGCGTGAACTTGACTTTCTGGCAGCGCATGCAGACGGTTGCCTCGGAGTCAGGCACCCACACGGCCGCGTGCTCACCCGTCGGGGACTTTCCACTCTTTTGGAGCAAATCTCCCACGCACTTCCCGATGTGGTTCATCCACTCTGATTTCTCCGTAGCGGTGGCGGCGTAGACAGCGAAAGATTTGGTGGGCGTCTTAATGAGCCAGCCGTTACGTAGGTCGCCCTCATCAGGCACCGTGTCGATAGTGACACTCTCTAAAGGGATGATGTGCTGCTTGTTGTATTTTTTCTTCTGGATGACGATATTCCCGTAGACGAGGATGTCATTAAAGAGAAAAAACTGCCGCGCTTTGGGTTTCTTACGGCAGAGTTTGGTGAGGACTCCCTCACCTATCAGCACTCGACCCGGGATGGCTAATGGCTGGCCTGCAGCTCCAAAGCAGCCCTCCACCATGGCAATCCGCTTGGAGTTGGCTTCGCTGTTAGCAAGCCGGTCCACCATCTTCACCTCACCTGGAAGAAAACCAAGAAAAAGTTAATTGAGAATATTTTTAAAAGCTGCACAATTTTGACCAATTTAAAGATTTCGGTTTATGTAAAACAAACATGTCTTATTCATGTTCCCACGTCATCAATTATCAGGATCATTACTGCTGATTTTAATGTTTTACTAATAAAGGATTAAACAGTTGAAAAATGTTAACTTTAACCATTTGTAGCATGACCCTGGAAACCACCCAGGAAACAGCTCATTTATAGTTGGTATTGAGAAATCATGTGTGGTTTTATTTGGGAGATAACCTATTTAAAAAAAATTTTTTTGTTGCATTTTTGTACTAAAAAAGTTTTTTGCAGAGACTAAACCTGGAAAAAAAATACTGAAACAAGAGCTCAGGTTTGAATGATCTCTTATAAATCAGACGTCACATCCTGAACCCGAAGATCTGATTAGAAACTACCGTGTTGTCTTTGAACTGAAGCTATGAATGCAAATTCTTCAACATTTATTGAGTTCTATTTGAACTACGTTCATCATGAAGCAAGGACATTGTGTCACTGCCTTTTGCAAATAAAGCTTCACTTAAAAGTTTTTAAAAAGTTGCTTTACAAAGCAAAAACAAACAATAGAAAAAGATCTAACACAGCAGGGTTTGATTTTTTTTTGTGACCATGAGAGTAGAAGAGTGAAGTTTGAGTGGGGAGAAGTCAAACAACACCATTGATAAAGTAAAAAGATTGCTGACTTTTAAGCCTTGGTTTTAGAAACACACGTGCACCGTAATCAACACAGTAAACTCTATTTTTTATTATGTTTTTAAAGCTGATGGTCTGAAAGAAAAATAAACGCTGCTCTGCCAAAGAAAATTTCACAAACTGATATTATTTTTGGACCCTTTGATTCACTGTGACACTGTTTCCGTACGTCTCTGCAAATTCAGCAGATTTACTTCCATCCAGTGCAGCATTGATGAACCTCATTGCAGAGTGCAGCAGTCCCAAAACACACCCCAAAAGATTTCCTCGGGGGTTAAGATCTGAACTCTTAGACGACCAATCCATAAATAAAACCATTTACCGTACCCACTTTGGGTGAGACCATCCAGTTAAAAATCTCTCATGTGAGAAATGATTACTAATCTAAGCATGGGAACAAAAGACCAGCTGGGATATAAAATCAACGCCATGAAGACGTTAAAACAAAATGAGAATTTAAGAGTTGAACCAGGAAATATTGACCCTTTTTTCAGTTTTGCTCGTGTTATTTTACTTCAGTCCCATTTTAATCGTCTGTAGAAATGTAGAAATATACGTAATTTACAGAGAAACCTGTGGGTATTTTCTGTTTGATGCAAGAATTTGACTCGTCTCAGATCGACCAGCATCTTTTCCACAAGCACTAGTCAGAGTAAGACAGAATACATTTGTGTGAATGGGAGGAACCCAAATGGAAAAGTGAGGTTACAGGGAAAAGAGATGAAGAAGGTGGAAGATTTTAAGTATTTAGGACAGTTCACAGCAATGGAGAGTGTGGAAAAGAGGCGAAGAAGCGTGTGCAGGCAGGTTGAAATAGGTAGAGAAAAGTATCAGGTGTGATGTGTGATAGAAGAGTTTCAGCTAAAATGAAAGGGAAAGTGTACAAAACCGTGGTGAGACCGGCCATGCTGATTGGTCTAAAGACAGTGGCACTGAGAAAAAGACGGGAAACAGAGATGGAGGTAGCAGAGATGAAGATGCTGAGGATCTCTCTGGGAGTGACCAGGATGGACAGGATCAGACGACCAGCACATGTTAGAGGTTTTGGAGATAAAGTCAGAGAGGCCAGACTGAGACGGTTTGGACATGTGCAGAGGAGAGAGAGAGAGTTCATCAGAAGAAGGATGCTGGGTTTGTAACCACCAGGAAGGCCAAAGAGGAGGTTCATGGACGCAGTGAAGGAAGACATGAAGATAGTTGGCGTGACCGAAGAAGATGCATCAGATAGGGTTAGATGGAAGAAACTGACTTACTGTGGTAACCCCCTGAAGGGAAATGCCGAAAGAAGAAGAAGACCAAATATTTTAGGGTTTTTTGTTGGTAGATCTTTTGGACCTAATAATATTACTAACTTGTTTATTCAAAATTAAACTAACAATGTTAGATGCTGCATGTGTGATTCTGTGCGCTACACTGTGCAATAGTATGTAGTTTTGAAAACGGTCCAATAAAAATTGCTTTAATTTTTTTTTTAAAAATCAGGATAAAATAGAGGCATGAAAAATTATTTAGGCAAAGATTAGATTTGGCACCAACAGATGAAACGTGACTAAAGTAATAAAGCCAAAGTATTAGGAAGTATTGTGGAAAAAAAAACATGAAAAACTTCAGCCAAGGCTGATGCTTCAATGCTAACACGTAACAGATGATTAACTCTTCTTCTTTCTACAAACAAAAACAGAGTGGAATTCTTTGAAGGAACAACTTGTTGACATTTGTTGAACTATCAGCTTAACGGCCCAGACTGTCGAGGAGCTAGTCAAGTAAATAAAGAAAGAAAAGCATGAGATTGATTTTTGTTCAAACATGCAGCAACTGAACAGAGAGAAATATTTTACACTTAGAAAATCTTCTCATTTCTCAATCTTTCTATTTTTTTTTTTTTTATAAAGAAAGAAAAAATCATGAAATAGAATTTTTTTCTCGCATTTTATTTTTCTTCAATATTTTATTAACTAAAAATCTGCTTTAGCAAGTCATTTAAAATATATTTCTTTACCTAAAAAAAAAATCACATGCTTGTGATGTAATATTATATTCTAAAACTGTCATGTAAAAAAATGTAGAAACTCAGCAAATATGATAAAACAAAACGCCTACTTCCCCCGTTTTAGGTTTGGGTTGTAAAGCAGAGTAAAGGGCGTGTCCGGGTGACTCCACTAGGAAGTAGTTCTTACAACATGTTCAACAACCTAATATCCCAAAATCAGGTCAATCCCAATACTATTTGATGGTGGTAAAAAAAAAAAAAAAAAGCTCAGGCTTTTTTTTTTTAAGTTATTGGATCACATTTCATCTTGTTTTTGGAATTTAAAGCTTAAAAACAAGATAAAAGAGGGGTCTTTTTTCTACCAAAGCATTGACTCAGTTTCACATGAAAACAACTAAAGACATAACAAAACTACAGATTTAGAAACTATGTTAATTAGGGATGCAAATGCCAGCGGTGCTCGGGCCGGCTCCGTGGTGATCTGAACAGTAAAAAATCAAGAGGAGGGGTGTGAACTGCTTTCTGGTGGAGATAGAAGGTTGTTGAAATGTCAGTGCTGTTAGTGAGGGTTTGTCTTTTAGCCCACTGCTGGGCAACTGGCTTCCGTCATCGGAAATCTGAGGTCGTGAAGAGCATGCGGTTCGTGTGAACTGCATAAATACAGGCTGGATTTTCCCAACCCAATAATCAATGCCTCTCAAGAGTAGGAGGAAAAAAATACAGATTTAAAAAAAGACAGCAGAGAAGGATAAATATGAGATATATTTTAAAAGAAAATAAATCCAGAATGCTGTTGCTCAGGTCTTAACAGGAGCCAGGAAGTCAGATCAGATCAGTCCTCTCTAAGTGGTGTCTAAAGATTTTAGGACCATCTATGACAGGGGTGTCCCACCTTTTTGTCCCAAGATCTACTTTACAAATATCAAACCTCCTGAGATCTACTAGTCCAGCGGTCGGCAACCCGCGGCTCCGGAGCCTCATGCGGCTCTTTCATCCTTATAATGCGGCTCTGATTGGCTTGGGAAAATAAATTACTAAAAAAAATTTTTTTGTATTTAATTTGAATTTAATTGTGTTTTATTTGTGTTAGTTTTTATATTATTTTAGTTCTAAATTTGAAGATTATTGTGATCTTGAAATATCACAAAGTAAGCTCCGCTGCATACTTTGAAAGCCCAAGGCGATATAAGGATGACGGCTCACGGATTTTCCCCTTTTGTTTGCTGCATGCACAATTTAAATTCAGCTTTTTAATTTATTCAAAAGAGACATTCAGACATTATTATTTTTTCAAGAATTCAAAATGTGTTCATTACATCGGTAAAATTTAATTTTCTCCGTAGCACTTCATAAGACATAACCACACTATAGTTGTTTATACAAAGTGTAAAGGTAAGAAAAAGCAATATATACAGTGTTATCTTCATTTTAGATAAATGGATATAAGGATGACGCCTCATGGCATTTTTCTGCTTTCGTTTGCTACATGGACAATTTAAATTCAGCTTTTTAATTTATTTGAAAGAGACATTCATTGTTATTATTTTTCAAGAATTCAAAATGTTCAAAATGTGTTCATTAAATGAATACAATGTAATTTTCTCTGTAGCACGTGGATTTCATAAGAAACATGCTGCGGTAAAGTAGTAGAAGTTTTTTTTTTTTCATTTTAGATGTGCAGCTCCCAGTGTTTTCTTTTCCGTGGAAACCGGGTTCAAATGGCTCTTTCGGTGTCAAAGGTTGCCGACCGCTGTACTAGTCCCATGTGACCATCGCAGACCCCACAGATCGTTACCAAGCTGCTGTAACTACCCCAACAACACGATTTGTTACACACGCACACGTACACACTCACAGCGCTTTGCGACGGGGAGGGGCCACAGCAGCACTCTGGGCTGCTTATTGATTACAGGCTTAACAAAGTGATTTCACGTCACAGACTCCAAAAATCTCCAGTAACAGCAGAAAAGCCGATACATTGACACTTTTTTTGAAAGTTTTTTTTTTTTAAACTTTTTTTCAATGCCATGCGATCTACCCATAATGCCGTTGCGATCGACGTAATGGGCACCCCTGATCTATGACATAATAACAAAATTGTATACTTTATTGATCCCTCTACGGGGAAATTTGTGTGCTGCATTTCACCGCAGCAGGCTGCCACGACGGCACCAATGGTGGGAGAAACGGGAGGTTAGGTGTCTACTCCAAGGACCCTAAACTGAGCGGTAATTGAACCCGCAAACTTCCGGTTCGAGAGCAAACACTCTACCACTGAGCCACTGCCTCCTCAGGGACATGTTGGAAAAAAAACCCCTCCCCAACTGGTTCTCAGTACTGGGCCAACATCAGGCAGGGCATCTAAGATCTGAACAAGTGAAAATTTGTGACACCGACTTCTAAAAACAGGACTTTTTGTGTAAATGAAAAAGTGTTTTATCTGCCCTTTTTAGTTGAATTTTACACTGACTCTGTTTAAAAAAAAGCTTAACTAATTTGACTGTTTTATTAGTAACTATTTTCTCAGCCAATCTTTGCTTGAACTGATTAATTTGAAGACAAAAAAAAAACCTACCTTTTTTGTATTTGTAGATCCAAATTTTACAAATTTACTGATTAACAAGTTTTTCCACTTTTCTTTTGTAAAAATATTCAAATTACAAAAATGATAGAAAATGTATCTACATTTTAGTAAATGAATTTATGTCCACTCATTTTATTTATGTGCATAATAATAACGGGATTAAAAAGATATTAACTGGTAAAAGGTATTACAAAAATAATAGTATTATTTTACCCTCGCTCCTCACCCTCTCTAGACGTCGAGCTAAGTGCAGACGGTGAGCGTGAATCATTTATTAATGTGATGATAAGGATACGCTCGCAGACTTGTTCCCTGTCAAACAGGCTGGAAGAGGAGATAAACTTCACAGCCAGAAGAAATTATTTATTTGCATTACGTATGTAGTTGGTGTTAGATTCTCACCGATGGGACTCATAAACCAGCTGCAGTGAAGCGAGCTGGTAAACCCAATGTCGAGCTAAAATTCACCATCTGCTGCGCCATCTGAGAACATAAAGCCATCGATTATCCATCTGTAGCTGTTCAAACAAGCAGGTGCAGCTTTAATATGGTAGGCCAAAGAGCTTCACGTTGATTACCTGTCTGAATTTTTAAAAGGTTTAATTAAACTCTTTCAAGTCACAAGCCGAAACACTGAAATTCATACAAATCTATGTAAAACCTCTATTGTGATTTTATAATGACAAAAAAATGAAAAATCTTACTTATATGACTGCTTCAACCTGGTTATCATAGACGTTAACCAATCAATTTTAAAACAGTTTGGAATAAGGACAGGTGGAGGCATAATGTTTGACGCCTTTAATTTAATTTTAATATACTTTATTAATCCCTCACCGGGAAATTTATGTGCTGCATTACACCACAGCAGGCTGCCACCTATGATGGCGCCATTGGTGGGAGAAACGTGGGAGTTAGGTGTCTTCTCCAAGGACCGTAGACGTGAACTCAGGGGAATTGCAAACCTGCGAACTTCCGGTTAACTTCCGGTCCACGGGCGAACTCTCTAACCACTAAGCCACCGTCACCCCATGGCGCTCATTATTAACTTCATTCTAGTTTAAAGAAATAATCTTGGATTATTGTTATATAAAAAGTTTCAAATGACTACATTACATCATAATGGTAGTCAAACTCGATGCTCAGATAGTGAACAAATTAAATAAGATAACTAAGGAGTGAAAATCTGATCGAAATAATATATTTCTCATGACATAATTTAGAGGAATTTAGAGGTTATTAAACACAACTGCAGGAAAAAAAAAACAAGAAGATAAAAATTTGTCATGTCGGCTGTTTATTCCAGCTTGCAAACTTCCATTCCAACCAGATTAAATTTTAGTTTTATTTTGGAAACAAACGATGATCAAGCTATTAGATCAGGGGTGGGCAAACTTTTTGATTCGTGGGCCACAGAGAGTCCTAACGTTTGACAAGGGGCCGATAAAGGAGCAAATGGATGGCATGCTTTTGTAACCGCTACATTAGACCGATAGAATGGCGCTTGATTTTAAATAAGCGTGCTAAATATTAAATCAAGAGCGTTAAATTTACGCCTACTGTAACATTTTGCTTGTTTTAACATCTAACACGCTTGTTTACGTGCGTGTATTGGGCTCGATGGCTTTCCGTATCTGTGCACACTGTTTATTTTGACAGCGTGCACATCACGAAGTCACACACATTTGAATGGGAGCAGTGTTGTTGTTTTCTCAACAAAGCCAATATATCCAGAGTGCGACATCTAGTGACGAAACTTCAGAATTGCAGGGGAAATAAAACTAACAAGGTTTATTTATCTAATTTGGCGGGCCAAATTAAACCATTTAGCGGGCCGCGTATGCCCGCGGGTCGTAGTTTGCCCATGCTTGTGTTAGTGGCAGCAGATGTGCTAAGCTGTAGTGAATGTATCTCTTATTTAAACACAAATCTAAACTTAAACATTCTAACAATCAAATCATGGAGCATAAAAACAAAACTTGTTTTTTTATCCTTCTAACGCAAACGGGTTAATGAACGGGATGAAAAAGGTCAGTTTCTCCTTTCTTCCACCGTATTGGAGCATAGTCACTGTGTTTCCAGCAGTCTGTGATGTCAGTCCATTTACAAAATTTTGTAAATCTGAGCGGGTCGGATGCTTTCATAGAAAAATCTATCGACACCAATCGGCAACATTTTTGCAGATTATCAATGTTTAGTAGAAGCAGAAAATTGGCCAACCAAGAAATTGATGTGGCTTTTTGGTTTGTGCTGGCAGCAGCAGTGGAGACAAGACTGCAGACATTTTTTATTTCTAAAAGCTTTTCAGGAAAGTTTTTAGTGTTGTTTTTTGTGTTGTGGTTTTATTTAATTTTGCTGTTTGTTGTTCCTTTTGGTCATTGTAGCACTTTGAGATCTCCACTGGAGATATAAAGTGCGTTACAAATAAATTTTTTTATTATTACTATTATTGCACAGTGAATAAAACCCATTAAAACCAAAATGAACTCTGTTTAAAAGTTATTACAACATCAACAAATTGATTTCACATCAATACTTGTGTTTACAACATCTCAAAATCCTGAAGGGATGAATCACCGTTTATGTTTTTAATCTGTTCAGGTTCAAGCTTGTTTTAAAACTACCAAACATTTTATAAGCACACATTTTTGAGCTTTTATTAGAATAAAAAAACAAAAAAAGAGAAAAAAAAGTTTCTGGTATCATTTTGACAACTCATTTCTAATTTGTTATTCTGATTGTCAATGATGCCTAATTGTGAAACTTCGGGTTGCGGGAACAAGAGTTGCTTTGGATGAGACCAATTATTAATTCATCAAGAGTCTTGTTCGCTCTCTCTCAGTTTACAAGATGTGGTAATTTACTGCCAGTGTGAGATCACATTAAAAACCCACAAAGGCTTGAGAAAATCTTGATTAATACGTATGTATTTCTTTTTAAAAGATGATGTCAAGGGAATTTCTGGCTTGACCAAACCTCTGTCATTTAGAGAGGACGATTGCCAACGTCGATTTGCATAAAATACGTTGCTTCGATGCACACATGCAGTCATTTGGTATCTGATTCAAAACCTGAGAAAAATATTTCCTTTTTTAAAGAATAGACTTTAAGAAAGCATAAGAAATCACACATTAAAGGAGTCCGTTAAAGAAGTCCATTGCAGACAGAGGGGGGTTCTTTTCAGCTTCAGCTCAGTGGGAAAAAGATAAAAACATCACCTAAGACGACAAAGATTATCTTTTAAATACAGACACAGCAGTCACAAGAACAAGCAACTAACACTTTGTTCTCTTTGTGAACATGAACATTATAAGTGATTTAAAAACCTAATCGCGCATCAAAGGTTACATTTAAAGTTTTCTTGATGAGCCGAAAACCAACAAGACGGCAGAAAAAAGTAACATGAATTCATTGATATGTTTCTGTAGTCTATTCTTCGTGTCATCTGTAAACCTTCTCTTTGGTCTTCCTCTACGCCTGAACTCTTCCATCATACTAGATACATCTTGCCTGCACACACTTCTTCACCTTTTTTTCTTCATCGTAACAGTTGATAGTATTTGACTTTTTTTCCCAACCCCCCATGCATAACCTTTTGGGCTTTGTCCTATTAAATCCGAAGTACCTCCAGACAGCAGATACGCCTCCTTTTTTTTTAAAGAAAAAGTCCATTATTTTTAGATAAAGTAAACCTCTCAAAGATGTTCTGGTAAAATAACCTCAGTGTTGTTTATTATTGTGCCAGCCCAAATGCTGGTTCCTGATTACGGTTACAACACCATCTTGCAGAAATGCAACCCTATTTATTTTCTATTTCCACAGTGTGCAACAACTACACTTAAACCTCATCATAAAAAATCTTAACAGCACGAACCAGAACATCACCCAGCTCTACTCTGGTCTGTTAACACTTCGTACCCAACTTCAACTTCACTGCATATCAAAGTTCTTGAAATTCTTTTTTTTTTTTTTTTAAATTACTCAATTCATCCCTCACCGGGGAAATTTGTGTGCCGCACTCCTTACACCGCAGCATGCTGCCCTTCGACGGCGCCAATGGTGGGAGAAGCGGGGGTTATGTGTCTTCTCCGAGGACCCTAGACGTGCTCTCTGTGGGCCACAAACCCGCGACCTTCCGGTTCGCGCGCGAACGCGCTAACCACTGTGCTGCTGTCTCCCCCAAATTGATTTGAAATTGATTTTTTTAAATTATTATTTTGTTTTGATACTTTCCATAATCTGTGTTAGTCTTGAATGTCTGTTTCATTTGTCTGACCAGGCAAAATTTGCTTGGATAGAATAGTCCCCAGTTAGCTTTTTTTGTAGAATTAAATCTGGAAGGCATGGTCCAATGGCATAAAAATGGTACCAGCACAGTCTGGCTTTATTTGAACACCGTCATACATGTTAGTAGATGTTTTTTAATCTAGTAAAATTTAGAGATACTACTAAAATAGTTCAAACTAAAACACCCTATTAGTTTAATAAAGGCTTTTTCCATCAACAGCCCACTGAGGGAATCCCTCCGTACATAACCAAACTGGTGTAGACTGAAATGTTTCTGAAGATACACAAACACAATGTGAAGTTGTTAATTTGTGTTGACCACCAGCAGTGAAACCTCCAGCGGTCCATAACTTAGAGGCCTGACAACTAAGCAAAGCAATGAGTCAGATGCTAAAGGGGGAACAGTGATGCTGATGAGGACCAGAGGCAGGGAGAAAGAGTGAATCTGTAGCCTCTGAACAGCAACCACGGAAACAAGGACATTCATTCATCCTGCAGCGGAGATGTGAGGGCAGTGTCATCATTCCTGACTTCTCCATTGTACGTTTCATGTGTCAGATTCTTGCCTCAAATGATTCACATATGCACGATAACGACAACAAGCCTTGAAAAAATATTGCTTTGCATGCTCTAATCAGCACAAGAAGTCTGAAAGAATAAAAATGTGACGATTTTTTTTCTCTGAATCTTTGTTTATATTGCTTCATTTCAGACTTTTAGTGCTGGAATAAAAACCCTTAATGCAATGCACAATGACGTGTGGGTTGTGGGTTATTGCAAATGTATGTCACATAAAGGAGATAAAGTTTTATGTGGGAGAAAAGTAGATCTGTATGAAATTGGGGGAAAATAGCCGCAAAATAGCCGCTAATGGCCACTTATCTGACTAACAATGTGACTTGGTTTGAATTTTTGTCTCTCTCTTTAAATTCCTGCTTCTGCTCAGCATTCCTGGAGGATAAAACTTTTTATGAAAAATGGAGCTTACTACATACTGCATACAAAATTCTGACTGTAGCAAAAAAATTGAGCAATGAGCAGCTTCACAGACCGCGGTGCAAGTAAAAGAGAATTGTTGCAAAGTGAGTGGATTTCTTAAATTGTGAATGCCGCGATGTGAAAACTGAATTACACGCCGTGTAACATACATTATTCACATTTTTAGGCATGCCAAATCTTATGTTTCAATTTTGACTGAAAGATCAAAAGTGGTACAGAAGATGAGATGAAAATAAAACTATTCAATGTTTGGTTGAAGAAAGAATTGCAATTTCATGCCCTATCCACACTGGATTAGTTTTACCAGGTACCGCTGGTAATTTCTAATAATCTCTGAGGTTGTCTGATTTTTTTTTGGTGTGAATCTATCATCTATTTGAATGTCTGTGATTTTGGATACTATGCAGATATCTACTCATCTTTTAAACCAATATGAGAAATAAAGAACTGTATTTTCTGCACTATAAAGCACATCAGATTATAACGCGTACCTGCAATGAATGATCAATTCTTTGGAAATAATAAAAAAATAAAAAATCATTTTGGGCTCACCACATTATGAGATGCTACTTTATTGCCCGGGGTATCGGTATACCTCAAATAGTGATTGTAGAGACACTTCTGCCTGCTGCTTTCTATTCAATAACCCACTGGTCGAGTTTGTCCACTTAACTGAAACTCTGGGGTTTTTTTTCTTAGTGCAGATTGTCTAATTGCTTCTGTGCCATTGATTCATTAATAAATTTTCTGGACGCTGCTCTGTTCTCATATTCTACTGCATGATTGAGAGCTTTGAGTTTGAACATTGTGTTATAAGCGTCTCTTGAAAAGTGCCATTTTGGGGGTCTTTATACACACACAATTGTTGTGTGACTGGAATTCTAAAAATATTTTTATTAGCATTTTTCCGCTTGTATTTTGGCGACGCCTCCTGAATACGGCAACCAAGGTTAATCAAAGTTTATTCATCGGATAATGAGGCACAGTTTTTGAGAAAATTAAAGGCTTTTAGGTGCACATAATACAACATATCTATAACCCTGGCCACACTACAGAGGAAAATACTTCTGAAAAACACAACCTGTTACAAAAATAGTAAACTAAACATTTTTGGGAAGAAAATGAATGTTATCAAAGATTTTGGTGGATTAAACATAGTGATTATAGGAAACTCAAAACTGTTGCCATGGAGAGAAACAAACAATCTTATCTTATCAATCTACTCAAATCATGGACATTAAAAAGTATTTCTAAACCATCACGGTCTTCGGGTTAGCTCACACAGAGCAAATATGGTTTTAGTTAGATTTATGGCAGGATTTACTTAGTTTGCAAGTTATTTTTAAAAGTTTAAAATGTCTACAGGGAATCTGGCAGAAATGTCAGAAATACTAATTAAGTATGATTATCAGAACATTTCTGTGAGTTAGCGATATTTTAAAGCTTTGTGTGCCCTTGCGTGCTTGTTTCTATTTTTAAGAACAAGGGAGATGTGCAGAGTTGTGGTAACTACAGAGGAATAAAACTGATCAGTCATACAATGAAGTTATGGGAAAAAGTTGTCGAAGCTAGGCTAAGGTCTGAAGTAAGAATTTGTGAGCAGCAGTATGATTTTATTACTAAAAAGAGCACTACAGATGCAGTATTTGCCTTGAGGAGGCTGATAGAGAAGTACAGAGAAGGTCAGAGGGAGCTGCACTGTGTCTTCGTAGATCTAGAGAAAGAGTATGACAGGGTACCTATAGAAGAACTATGGTATTGTATGAGGAAGTCTGGTGTGACAGAGAAGTATGTTAGAGTGGTCCAGGACATGTATGAGGGCTGTAAGACAGTGTTGAGGTGTGCTGTAGGTGAGACAGAGGAGTTCAGTGTGGGGGTGGGACTGCACCAAGGATCTGCTCTGAGCCCCTAGCTGTGCGCTGTGGTAATGGACAGGCTGACAGACGAGGTCAGACAGGAATCTCCATGGACAATGACGTTTGCAGATGACATTGTGATCTGTAGTGAGAGGAGGAAAGAGGTGGAGGAAAAGCTGGAGAGGTGGAGGTTTGCACTAGAAAGAAGAGGAATGAAGATTAGTCAGAGTAAGACAGAGTACATGTGTGTGAATGAGAGGGATCCAAATGGAAAAGTGAGGTTACAGTGAGAAGAGATAAAGAAGGTGGAAGATTTTAAGTATCTAGGATCAACAGTCCAGAGCAATGGAGAGTGTGGAAAAGTGGTGAAGAAGCGTGTGCAGGCAGGCTGGGCTGGGTGGAGAAAAGTATCAGGTGTGATGTGTGACAAAAGAGTTTCAGATAAAATGAAAGAAAAAGTGTACACAACTGTGGTGAGACCGGCCATGCTGTTTGGTCTAGAGACAGGGCACTGAAAAAAAGACAGGAAACAGAGATAATAATAATAATAATACATAGCAGAGATGAAGATGCTGAGGATCTCTCTGGGAGTGACCAGGATGGACAGGATTAGAGGAACAGCACATGTTAGAGGTTTTGGAGATAAAGTCTGAGAGGCCAGACTGAGATGGTTTAGATATGTGCAGAGGAGAGAGAGAGAGTACATCAGAAGAAGGATGCTGAGTTTGGAACCACCAGGAAAGAGGACTAGAGGAAGACCAAAGAGGAGGTTCATGAATACAGTGAAGGAAGACATGAAGATAGTTGGTGTGACCAAAGAGGATGCAGCAGATAGGGATAAATGGAAGAAACTGACTTGCTATGGCAATCCCTGAAAGGAAATGCCGAAAGAAGAAGACCGGCCCTCAAGGACAGGAGTTTGACACCACTGATCTAGATGTTGCTTGAGATTGACCTGCACATAGAGGTTACCTGCTAAATTTAAACATCCTGCTATGTCTTTATGAAGGATCACAGAGTACTTGGGTGGAAAGTGAGCACAGATAAAGGGATTGACAACTAATCCATCTTGAGAAGGCACCTAGTTTTTTTTAAAGAATCAAATAAATTAAAAATCAAACTAACCCCCCAAAAAATAATTTTCCCATTTCTAGAAAAAGAATTCAATTTGCTTATAAATTGTAGACAGCATTAAAAATCATTCACTGGCTAGAAGGTGGGAAAGACTAAATCAAATATAATCTTTATTAATCTTTTCTATTTTATTCTGCAAGGAACTATTTTTTACAGGCAAATTATGAAACGCATCAATTGCAAAATGGAAATCTTTACTATTTTGCAAATCAATGACAAATACGTATCCACACTACACAGGAACAAGTTGTGACATACAGCAGTGCAGACGCCATGTCTAAAGACACCAAAATGTTGCCTCATTATATTTTGCACTGTCCTGTTTCCGATCATGAGTTTATCTATTTCAATCTCTAGTCTGATTTATTCACAAATAATCAGAATATATATTTTTTTAAATTAAATAAAATTGTACAAGTGAAGATTGAAACGCCGCAGTGATGTAACTGAGCAGATTATTCACATCTATTCTGAAATGTCAAGTTGGCAAATATGTCAAATGTAATCAAAATAAAGGTCACAACATCTTCATCCCTGAAAAACTACAAGACAAGAAAAAAAGATCCAGGAAACTATTACATAAATACGCAAAGAAATAAACATAATCTTAAGTTTAAAAGTCAGTCATTCTTTTCGTAAAACATGAAGAAGCAGCTACTCACACCAGTTATTTCCAGTAGTTGCTCCACCCTTCACCTCAGCTGATTTCAGACGTTGACCAACACAGTGATTAAACACCCTCCCAAGAGAACTCCTCTCTAAGGTCACAATCTGACATCAGCGGAAAAAGAAAGTGACCAGTCTGTAATGCTGAGCATGCAAAGTAAACATTAACAGTCAAATACGGACATCCCGTTTTGGAAGAGATGGTTTCAAAACTAAAAAACCTCTTTTAGACAACCGTTGATAAGCACATACCAGGATATATGTTCCAGATTATATTTATAGAAAATACAATAATCTATTAGCTTTACTCTGACTTTAAAAAATATAGGAGAAATGACCAAAATGAACAGGAAAACCTCAATCATTCAATCAGAATAAATTACAAAAACATACAAACTAAATCCCTTTAACCAAAGAAAATCACTTCCTCAAGAAACGTTAGATTTACCATAAAAATGCAGTCGATGTGACAACAGGGAAGTTCCTGTTGAAGGAGCTAAACTAGTTTCAAACCACAAAAACCTCAAATTAGGTTAGAAAATCTATGTGGCCAGCTGGAAGTTTCAGAATCAAATGTTGAGTTTGTAGTCACTTAAACACAAGCTGTGATGCCAAAACAAATCCTTTTTGGTTAATTTATTCTGGAAAACGTTCAGATCCATAAATTAGAACATACATTCATTCAAGTGTTTAGACATCAGCCAGATGACACTGGCATTGGGCGGGATCGTAACAGGACAGTAAGTCGTATGCAGACATTTTTTTTCAAAAATGTCCCTAATTTTTATTCACCTATACTTATAAACAGGTTGGTCTTATTATTCACTCATACAAGTTTAAACAAATTTAGTGGCAGAAGCAAGTTTGAAAAATTAGTATTTGTACAAACTTGTAGAGGATAGATAAATTAAATCCATTAGTTGATGAAACCAAACACATTTCCTGACAGAGACGCAAGTTGGGACTATTTTTTTCTCTTCATGAGAGAAAGAATACCTGTGGCGACCTCCGAAGCCAAAAGCCTAAAGGAGCAGATGATGTGACCCATTTCCAAAGACAATGTTTAGAATTTCTAGGATTTCACATTATGAAAACTAATATTCTCCAAGTCAACACTTTTTTTTACAATTAACTCAATTTTTTTTACAAATTAAAATATAAATTTACTAGAAATTGATCAATAAAAAAGTCCCCAAGAATTGGATTTTTCTTTTATGTGTGATGGTTGTCTGTTTCTGTTTAAAAAGTAACGTCACCACTTTCAATATTGCATAATGGTGACCTGTACAGGATGTACACTCCTTCTTTCCTGATGATTAGCTGGGTAAGGCAAGAGCACACTCGCGACTCATTATTGGACTAAACTGTTTAAAAATTAAATTAGATCTTTTTGGAATTCAACAATCTCCCTCACTTCAAGCACAATTTAACATCAGAGCTTTCTTCTTTGTGCCTGGTACTGATTTTGACCAATTTCAAGCTGTCAAGTTAAAAAAGATATGAGAGCAGGAGTCGGAAAAGTTATTGTCGAAAAGTTTACGGTTATTTATAGTACTCCAAAAACATTTTAGGGATTGCCCAGAGGCAGATACAGGACCCACATGAAAGCCTATGACTCACAGCTGGCCAGGGAATGCCTCGGGCCTCCCGGCTGAGCTTGAAGATGAGGCTGGGGCGACAATAGGCTGGGCTTTTGGCAGAGGCTGTTGACCCACGCCCGGACAAAGTGGAAGACCCACAGAAAAGGATTTCATCTAAGTATTTTATAAATTAAACATATCTAATTAAAAGAGATAAACAAGGAGGAGAATTGTAAGTACTTTGGGTTAACAGTCCTGGAAATGTAGGGTGAAAAAGAGGTGAAAGAGTGTGCAAAGAAATAAAAAAATTAGTAACACAAACTTTGACCAAGTCAAGCAACTAATAGTAAATGATTGAAACGTGGACATTTTTATATGAAGACATTCAAACATATTTGAAGTTATTTAAGGTAATCTTCTCATTACATTTTTTTTGTCTTGTCCACACGTAGCCGGGTATTTTTGAAAACACATCTGCCGTCCTCCGTTTTAGAAATACGCTTGCGTCCACACGTAACCGTTTTCAAAATATTCACGTCCACACGGATCCATATAAATACGCTTCTAAGTGTGATTATGAGCATGCCAGACCAGCAGTTGGCGGTATTGATGTAAACGTAAGTTCTGAGCTATCCAATCAGATCACCTCTCTCGTCATTTCCGCAAAATCTGAAATATGATTGGAGAAAAAGGCGAGAAAAGAGGGTCCGCAACAAGGTAAAAAGTAATGTCTGTTTCCATGGATCCATGTTACCCACTGTCTGCTTTTGTAATCAAGGGTGCACACGAATGACGTAGTGTATGTGTATTACTTGTCGCAGGTAGTGACGCATAAAAACACAAATCTTCGTTTTCGCACGTCTACACACAAAAGCAAAAAAGGAGTTTTCCCCGAGTTTTCAAAAACTCCGGTTTTGAGTGAAAAAAAACCCCTCAGTTTTTGTGTGGACAGCAGGCCAAAACAGATAAAAATATATGTGTGTGTCTGTATGTGTTTTCAAAAATACCCAGCTACGTCTGGTCAGGGCCTTAATCAATGAGAACTCTTCTGATGTAATACCAACACTGATCCAATTTTTAATCCACTGAAATCGACAATTTTATTACTTAAAAATTACCTGATGACATTTTCCATCTGATAACTGATGTTTAAAGTCAAACAGCCAAAATATTAAAGCTCGTTTTTTACAATTTCAAAGATTATATGAACGTCTTTAATAACAAAAAGGGACTGAACAAAATGGGATCTACTCTTTTAACACACAAGCTCTCATATCAAATCGGCTCGTTTGTCTTGTGTGTGAGCTCATTAGTCACAGTCTATATATCAACTCTGAATTGTAGGTATTAATTATGCTACAATCCACTCCCTCTGAGAAAAACACTTCCATACAAAGCAAGCAGCACATTTCCATGCCAATTAAAAAATAGCCCACATGAGCAGTTAGTTTCACATCTCCTAAGCACTACGGCGAGCCACAAGGTGGATAACGCCCCCGAGTAATCTGTTTACCTTCACACAGGCTGATTTGTCTGGGACGAAGTGACAAACTCCTCTGATGGATCTAATCTGGATCCATTTATAAACAGAGACACATTGGATTACAGTGAGTCCTGGATTATAAAGGAACCCAGACAGGATTTCCTGTCCTATTAGAGCTGAAAGGGAAGTGGAGTAGGAAGGGCATGTTAGGTAACTTACTTGACATCACCCCTGTAAGTCATGGAAGAACTAGTTTTACAAGGTTAAAGTACAGCGAGAAATAGGATCCTTAGAGAGATTCACTCATTAGAACAAAGGCTGAAGTTTCAATCAGAAGCTAAAGCACCTTATCACAAAGAAGCACTGATTAGCCTCCGCTGGTGTTGAGTGGTTATTTTCCAGGTGCTTCAGTTTAGAAAATGCAAAGGCATTTTTTACAAGAACAAGCAATTATATTTTTACAATTTATTTAATGTAAAAAAAAAAAAAATCATCACGCAAGGAAATACCAAAGTAAGAGAACACCTTGGAAACGTGCCATTTCTCTGTTATTGCTTTCAATTTCAAAGCTGATCCGATTTTCCTGATAGTATGTCGCAAGCAACGCTTCGTCTGAGATCAAAAAAAGGCTCTCTTACATTTTTATCTTTTACTTGTTACATTTTTTATTTGAAATTTTTACACAATGACGCTCAAAAGAAAAATGTGTGGCATTTTAAGCAAGAAATGTCACATTAAAATGCTAATTATGTGTTTAGTAACGCATCAAGTTTAAGAAGTGTAGGAATACTTTGAGAAAAAATTAATTAAAAAAATAAAGATTTTGGTAAGTGGTGCTGTGAGTCATGTTGGATTTAAACCTTATCTAACATTTCACAATTTTTTTTTACAAATTTTGTCACAGTATTTTCTGAAACGTGTTCCTCCTACAGACACGTTAGATGTAAAACTGTGGCCAACTTTTAAAGAAATTTTATCTACAATCATGTTTAATTTCTTTTTGAACTTTTCATGCCACTGTATTAAAAACATCCAGTAAATCAAAGCTCTTCTCCCAACATGTAGTTGCAGTAGAGGTAAACAATCGATTCAAATTAAACTGATAAAAATTACAAATAAATGTTGCTACTCATGACGTTTTTGTTTTATCTTTTCATTTTCTAAACATGATAAAGTTAGATAAAGTGGATCGATGATTGTATTGTGACAGGTGCCTGGATGTATCCCGGCAAGTCAGTAGGGCTGCACAGAGACAAGTAAAGCCACACTTGAATCTATGAGTAATTTAAACCGACCAATCCGGAGTGGATGGTTTTGGAAACTCTCGTGAACTTTCTGGTGGAACCATTACTCAAACATCACGTGAATGAAAACAAGTTGCACAACATTTTTAAACCGCGTGCACATTAATTCAATGAATGAAATGCTGAAAAATCAAACTTTGTCTTTTTAAATCAACTTTGCACAGCTTTCTAATTTCTAACTGTAAGTTTATTTAGAATTAGCTGTTATTACTACTGTTTTTACAAAAAAAAAAGAAATATAATAATTTGCAATTACTAAAAAATTTTTTGAAGAGTAACTTAAAGAAGTAGTTGTGCTCTTTTCTCTTCTCCATCTGCACAACTGACTTTTCCGGACAACATGTTGGACTGGTCCACCAACACAATGGCCACACAAGAAAGGCTCGAGAAGACTCTAGTACCTGAGAAAATTCTGCTGCAGGATGCTCTCCAGTTCATAATGGCAAACGTTTTGTTGTAATCTGCCAAAAAATGTAATGTATTCCACATACTCATTGAAAACGCAGGTCTGTAGGTGGTTCACTTTCGCCAGTTTAGAGGAGGTGGTGAGGAACACCGTGATGAAACAGTTGTCAATTAGAAACAACCCCTGTCTGTATCTGGAACCCAAGAATCTGTGGCCAAACTCAAGCAGCTTCAGTCACAGACTCCTTCAACTTTACCGCTCAGAGGAACAGTAAAGGAATTCATCCCTGACGTCCTCTACCAGACGATCAAAACTGCATTTATAATTTGAAAATAAATCCAGTTTCCTTCTGTAAATATGTTCTGTGTCCTTATTTCATCTATTCATACCCAGGTCCTTGTTTCTATGTCTTTGTTGTTTTCCCGTTTCCTTGTTATCGACACTGTTGCAAACATTTTTTTTAACCTGCAGGGATTTAGAAAAAAGCATTTTCAATTTCAAAGGATATTTTATAACAATAGCCCTTGCGGACTTGCATAGTTATGGTACAAAGAGAGTAAAACTGGAACGTCTCGTGGTATAAAATAAATTTGCATGTAGTACAGTATGACATACAAACCTAGTATAGATAATGAAATCATCTGGCACGGGAATCAAACAGTTTTAAGTAAAAATAAACGTATCTTAACGCTCCTGGCATTTTGTTTGACGTTCACAAAAACACACTTTTTGTGCAAATAATGAAGGTTGGAGTTTTGGAAAAGAAAATGAAAAAACGAATCCCATCATTTGTCTGAAAAATTTAATTTGTTTATGTTCTGAAGTTTTAATGGGTTGTTAAAACCATTCCCATCAGGTCATTTAGAGGAATGAAATTATTTATGCAAAGTCTACTTGCTTCTCAAAGCCTCGTCCTTTTAAGATCAGTGGTACTCATTGCGTAAAGGATGGTATTAGCATATGAAAGAGCATCCTGTATCAACCAGTCAGCAACCACAACCCTCCCGACAAACCGAGGTTAAACTCCACTTTACAAACACTAATACAACATTTTCTTTCATTAGCAACTCATAAAACTTCGCACAATCTGGTCACGATTTATGTTTCAAACCCAAAAAGAGCGACCTCAACAAGGTTTAGAAAAAGTTTAAACTGATTAGTTTTAATTGACCTCCTACTGGGGTTGTGGGCGGTGCGGGAGCCTATCCTGCCTGATTTCAGGTGAGAGACAGGATACACCGTGAACCGGTCGCCAGCCTGACACAGGGCCACAAACACACACTCAATCCTAGGTGCAATTCCATAGCGGCCAATTAACCAGACAATTTTGCAGACTGAGAGGAAACCGGAGTACCTAGAGAAAACTCACGCATACACAAGGAGACCATGCAAACTCCACACAGAAATGTTTTTAATTTGTGTCACGAGTCAAAACTGCTGCAGCACTACTCGTTAACTTGCAAAGAAGACTAGCTAGAGCCAGCGTATCAATAATCTGTAAACTAGACCGCTTGTCTGACATAAATTATTTATTTAGAGCAACTCACGATGAAGTCATTTAAATATGTCACAACCACAACGACACTTGAACAAAATCATTTAGAATTTCTTTTTTACATGGAAAATATTAACATTCTCACGTCACATGAAGGCAGCATGGGGTCACCCCAAGCACCAAAATCAAACAGAAGTGACAGAAATCAACAGAATCTACCAAAATTTTCCTAAAAAATGGACAGAAATTGACAGGAATTGACGCCACATGTACCGAAAAATGGATAGAAACTCACTGAAATCCACCTAACAATTTTTTTTTATTCCCAGTCATCCTTAACACCAAAATCTAGATGTGCTGAAATTTAGTAAATAACTTGATTAATATTATTTTTTTTTAACTCACTCTATTCATTCCTCACCGGGAAAATTTGTGTGATGCACTCCTACACCGCAGCAGGCTGCCACAATGGAGCTAATGGTGAGAGAAACAGGGGGTTAGGTATCTTCTCCAAGGACGCTAGACGTGAACTCAGTGGGATTCAAACCCGCGAACGTACGGTCCGCGAGCGAACGCTCTACCACTGAGCCACTGTCTCCCTTATGAGAAGTCAGTAAAAAGAATAAGGTCTAAAATTAAAACGTTCTCTGTGATTGAAAATGAAAAAAATAATTTGTTTTTAGATAGATTTTTAGTGATTTTCATACCTAATGGCAGATTTCTGTGACTAAAAATGAAAAATAAATAATAATTTCAGGATTTAAATTCATCCCAGTAGATTACGCAAGATTTTTATGAGTGGAAGCAAAAAAAATCTTTTAAAAATTAAGTAGTTTTCAATGAATTTCTGTACATTTAAATCAATTTTATTAGATTTACGTTCCGTCATCTTCCGCTTGTTCCAGGGACGGGTCGCGGGGGCAACAGCCTCAAACGGGCAGCCCAGGCCTCTCTCTCCCCGGCTGCATCCTCCAGCTCACCCGGAAGGATCCCAAGTCGTTCCCCGGCCAGCTGTGAGACATAGTCTCTTCAGCGGGTCTGGGGTCTGCCCTTTGGTCTCCTCCCGATGGGACGTGCCCGAAACACCCTGCCCGCGAGGCGCTCGGGGGGCATCCTGACCAGATGCCCGAACCACCCCATCTGGCTCCTCTCGACCTGGAGGAGGAGCGGCTCGACACTGAGCTCCTCCCGGATGGCAGAGTTCCTCACCTGATCTCTGAGTGAGAGCCCAGCCACCCTGCTGAGGAAGCTCATTTCGGCCGCTTGTACCCGCAATCTCATTCTTTCTGTCACCACCCACAGCTGGTTACCATAGGTGAGGGTTGGAACGTAGATCGACTTGTAAATCGAGAGCTTTGCTTTTCGGCTCAGCTCTCTCTTTACCACGACGGACCGATGCAGCGTCCTAGTTATTGCTGATGCCGCACCGATCCGCCTGTCGATCTCCCGCTCCATCCTTCCCCCACTCGTGAACAAGAC
Source organism: Neostethus bicornis (assembly GCA_902685375.1). Lineage (NCBI taxonomy): Eukaryota > Metazoa > Chordata > Actinopteri > Atheriniformes > Phallostethidae > Neostethus > Neostethus bicornis. Next base: position 14,131,212 of record LR738541.1, on the reverse strand, counting down.
CCCGAGATATTTAAACTCCTACACTTGGGGCAGGACCCTGTCCCTGACCCGCAGGGGCATTCCACCCTTTTCCGGGTGAGGACCATGGTCTCGGATTTGGAGGCGCTAATTCCCATCTATTAGATTTTTGTCCGTTAATTTGAATAGATTTTATCTGGTTTTGGTAGATTTTGGTCACCTCCGGTAGATTTTGTTCTTTAAGATGAGAAAGTAGGACAATTCTTATCTGAAGTTTAGGTGTGATGTTGTAATATTTACTGTTACTCATAGAAAAAGTTACATATTGATCCAGGTTTAGAGATAAGACCATATTTTAAAAATCTAGCAACAAACTTAAACTTTGTTAAATTCTAGATATAAATTTGATCAGAAAATAAATTAGAATTAGGGCTGAAACAACTAATCGAATTAATCGATTATAATCGATTACTGAAATAGTTGTCGGCTAATTTAGTCATCGATTAATTGTGTAGAAAGTTTACGGGTGCTCGTGATTTACCTTTACTGTATACAGTAAGTAGATTTATTATTTTATATTTGCTGTAGAAATGGTAATATTCTCCCTCTTTATTTCACAGAAAGATTAACATTTTTACTTATTAGAATGAGCCCAACTTGTTGTTTAAGTGGTTATGAGTTGTGTTTTGCATAACTACATTCAATAAAATGCCAAAAAAACCATTATTTATTAAGTTGTCTATTCTACCCAATTAATCGATTAATCGAGTCAACAATCGTCAGATTAATCGATCATCAAAATAATCGTTAGTTGCAGCCCTAATTAGAATATTCATGCAAAAACAAGTAGTTAAAAAAAAAACTCCACATGCTCATGTCTTTAACTTAAAAGGTTTTTTGCTGTTTTTTTTAATAGATTCATTTTTTTCTGGCAGATAAAAAGAGACAAAAATGCAATTGAGAAACTTTTAACTTCCTTTTTTTGTGTTGGAATCATTTTCACTTACAGTCAGGATAAAATAACCAACTTTCCAGCTTATAATAAGTTAATTTTACAGAAATTAAAAGTAATCTAGATTAAAATTAAAGGTGTGTAAAGAAAAAAACAATGATTTAAAAAAAAAAAAACTAGAGTAATTATTTATCCATTAAACGCCCTGTAAGCCAAACAACCTCCTAAGAATGAGTTTAAACATGTCTTTTGACTTTTAATAAGTAAATAAATTATATTTTCTGTTTTTAAAAAATTCCACAAATTAATATAAAAGCTTATTTTTTTATTTTTAAAAGTTAAAATGACTTTTAATGTCATCGCTTCAACAGGCTAACAGTTAGCATAAAGTTAGCTTCTCTACAATCTTTAACAAATTAACACAAAACTTGATTATTTTATTTTAAATTAACCACAACATAAACTTTTATTTATTCCATTAGTTTAATAGTTTATTATTTTAAAAAATAAAGGATTACTTTTAAAGCTAATAGCCTGTTAGCATGAATGAGGAGGATAAAAATACCTTCAGCCATGAAACAAGTTTTAAAGCATGAAAACTACCAACCTGACGGAACGAGAGACGTCTGGAGAAACTTTTTTATGTCTTAAAGTTTAGTTGTAGTCCAAAAACTATGAGAAAGCAGGGGTGCTGTCAGAAAGAGATGAGTGTGTCCGTAAAGAGAGACAGAAACACACACACACACATACACACACACCGAGGAGAAACTCAGAGAAACTCAGTGAAAAGAACAACATGGCAGCGCTGCCTTCAGGGACCATCACAGAGTAGGAAACTACACAACTTCAAGGTTCACACAAATTTCACCTTTAAGTCAGTGTTTGGTATATTTTTGGTGCAGTGTAGGAATAAAATGCAAAAGCAACCACCTGTTGCTTAAGAGTTTTTTTGTTTTTTTTTACTAAGCCAACTATTTGTGTTAACATTATGCAATTCAATTGAATTTAATCATAGCCCAATATCACAAAAAATGGTCTCAACAGGCTTTACATTGTAGAGTGAGAAAAACCACAAAAAGTACAAAAAAATGAAACAATTTCAGCACATTGTCGCCATTTAGACCCTCCCTAAAGGTAATGAAAAACTAAAAGAAAAAAACAAACAAACAAAAAAAACAGTAGCAAAAAAGAAGAAACCTCCTGGTGATGCACATGAAGAAGGGATCCCTCAACCGGACAATGTATTTAATCTACGACTGTTAACTAAAAATGAGCTTATTTTACTCTCCAGCCACATACCTAAAGAAATCAGTTGATCCTGATGGAGACAGGCTGGTAGATCAAGCACAGAGGCCTAAATAATAATTTGATCCAGTTAGTAAAGAATCAAATTATTTAAGGCCGCTAATAAGAAGTTAACTCAATCAAAAGCATTTTCATTATTCAGTGATATGATTGTTGCTTCTTGGTTATTAATGGTTAAGTAATCAATTAGGTTCATTGGTCTGCGCATATTAGTGGAGGAATGTTTACCTTCCGTTTGGTCAGGTTGTACAAGATATGGTACTACCTTCTCGAGCCTTCCTGCAAGGGCTTTGCAGATAGGGTCTGCATTAATTAGGGAAATGGGTCTATAGCTAGAAGGTAATGTGGGGTTCTTACCGGGTTTCAAAATGAAAAAAACATTAGCAGTTCATACTTGGGGGTAGGTGATTATTCTCCTTTGATTTCTGTTTGTCATTCTGAGAAAGGTGGAGCTAAATTTGACCCGAATTCCTTATAAAATTCGACTGAAAAGCCATCTGGACCTGGGCCTTTTTTACAGGGCATGTTAATTAGACCCTTGTGAAGCTCTTCTGTGGTGAGGGGTCTTCCAAAGGTTGTGATCGGGTCTTCCAATAGTGCAGGTAAGTTGATATTATCTAGAAAATAACTGGACAGGTGTTTTCTTGATTCCTCAAACTGAAATTGAGAAAATGAGTTTTTTCCCCATTTAAACTGATACTTCCAGATTTCTTTCTTTTTTTTTAAAAAAAAATGTTTTTATTCAAACTTTTTAAGAGAAACTGTTGTTTTGACTCATTAGTATAAACTCACATTTTGTTCTCTTCTGTTTTCCTGGGCTTTGAGTCATACCCAAAAGAATTTAAACTGATGTGAAGTTTGCAATAATTAACACAAAAATGATCTTTCTTGAGCAGTTTGTTCATTTATTTACACACATTTCCAGCGTTGGGGTGCAGCAGTTGTCTAAAATGAAATGAACTGGGATTTCTTTGCAACACATTCTGTCAACATCTCTCTGACAGATATGCATATTAGATGAAAATGATTTGGAAAATAAAAATTTCACAGAGGCAGGAAAGTACTTTTTTTAATCACAGTGTATATATTGTGTTTTGGCCAATGGCATGAACACCCTAGGGAACCCTCAGAGAATATTGCATCCTCCGCTGGAGGATGCAGCCGGGGAGAGAGAGGCCTGGGCTGCCCGTTTGAGGCTGTTGCCCCCGCGACCCGTCCCTGGAACAAGCGGAAGATGACGGAACGTAAATCTAGGAAGAAAAATCCTTTCTTCCTTCCCTCCATCCAGACCTCTGGGTCTTAGCAGTCAGCACAAAGTGGATTTTTATTTGTTCTCACATTAAATAATTCAGATTTAGATGCTCACTTTGCACAAAGGTGAAACTTAAATGTAAAATAAAAATTTATGCATGTAATACATTCCGTTCCGTCATCTTCCGCTTGTCACACAGTCTGGTCGCGGGGGCAACAGCCTCAAATGGGTAGCGCAGGCCTCTCTCTCCCTGGCTGCATCTTCCAGCTCACCCGGAAGGATCCCAAGTCGTTCCCCGGCCAGCTGTGAGACATAGTCTCTCCAGCGGGTCCAGGGTCTGCCCCATGGTCTCCTCCCGGTGGGACGTGCCCGAAACACCTCGCCACGAGGCGCTCAGGTCATCCTGACCAGATGCCTGAACCACCCCATCTGGCTCCTGTCGACCTGGAAGAGGAGCAGCTCGAAACCTAGCTCCTCCCGGATGGCAGAGTTCCTCATCCGATCTCTGAGTGAGAGCCCAGCCACCCTGCGGAGGAAGCTCATTTCGTCCGCTTGTACCCGCGATCTCATTCTTTCGGTCACCACCCACAGCTGGTGACCCTAGATGAGGGTTGGTACGTAGATCGACTTGTAAATCGAGAGCTTTGCTTTTCGGCTCAGCTCTCTCTTTACCATGACGGACCGATGCAGGGTCCTAGTTATTGCTGATGCCGCACCAATCCGCCTGTCGATCTCCCGCTCCATCCAGACCTCTGGGTCTAAGCAATCAGCACAAAGTAGATTTTTATTTGTTCTGACATTAAATAATTCAGATTTAGATGCTCACTTTGAATGAAGGTGAGGTGCATGTAATATGAAAAACCTTTTTTGAACTCTTTGACCATTTTTTGTTTAACTTGATGGTTCTAAACTTTTTCAAAGTGAAACTTTGACCAGATCCATTTCTGATGTTACCTTCATCTTTTCAGGTAAGGCAGCACTTTTTCAAAGAAACAAATTATCATTGTATATCTCTGAAACAGACACAATACCAAAGTATTAGTCATGAAAATTCAGAGAATTTTTTTGAAACTCTGAGAATACAGAGTTTAATGATACAGTGCTTGTATGGAAATATAATTTGCGTTGGGGCGTGTCGGTTCTTTTGAAGGCATTTGAACTCTTTATTAAAGTTATTTTGCAAGCCTATATAATTTTTCTTCTTTCTTCTATTCAATCTAAACCCAATTTTTAAGAATCTATTATAAAGGATATGAATAGGTTCATGTTTCTCTTCACTATTGTTATGAAAATGGATTTTCTCTTTGAAACTGGCTCCAACCGACAAGCAAGAAATGTGTGGTCATCTTGAAAAAGTCCAGTTTATTTCCAGCTTTTCTTAATGTCCAGCATGTTAATAGACTTCCTGGAAATCAACTCCTCTCTGTCACGCATGAGGCCGTTTTATGAGCAATTTGAAACATTTAATTTGTTCTTGGTGAAGACACAGTTTTTCTCATCAATGTCCTCAGCAATAAAATTGGTTGCCTGGAATTCATAATAACGTATCTCTGTATTTGTTACACAGGACACATGTATAAATCTGAACACCATGCACTGCAGGGCAGTTCAATTCAAATACAGACACCACCCTCTGATGAAAATGTTTTACCTACTTCATGTGTTATTTGCATGCCAAAGACTACAAGCAGATGGTGCAGCTATGAACCAAGAGTTTGTTACATTTGGCGCAAAGATCCGTCTTAAAAGATGAAAAGACCAAATAATCACTGAGTCACTGAAACCACGCTAGCCATGTTCATTTGTTTTTGAACAGCACACAGAAGGATTAGGGGTCTAAATCCAAAAAAGGTTAGCCTGAAAAAACAAAAACAATTTTTATGTGAAACTAAACAAGTTTAACTGAATATAAAAGAGGCAAAGCTTAATATTGTACAATGTAAAATTTATGACTACAAACAAAATTTTAAGGGGCCAGCATTGGGCGTTAGCACAGTTGTCAACAGAGGAACAAACTTTCTGTTTATTTTCTTACCAAAACACCAACAGAGTATTCTAGGATTTGTAATATTAGTGCTGTGTGCATTGTAGAAGCACCAGTGGGCCATCTACAACAGTCACTTGGTCACTATGATTTCATGGGCCAAATATAATCACACTGCAGGCCATATTTGGCCCACAGGCCAGAGTTTGACACCTATGCACTAATAAATAGGGATTTCCTAGTTCTGCTAAGTTTAGTTATTAATTTATTTAGTTATTATTACTTTTGCTGATAACTGATAACTGTCCATGTATCTACAATAGTGCAGTGCTACGATTGATCCACTCATTGTGAAAAATCTGGAACTAAAAGTACTTTTTAGGAGATCATGATTGCGAAATAAGGCAATTTGTTCCGTTACGTTCTGTTCCATCATCTTCCGCTTTTTCCGGGGTCGGGTTGCGGGGCAACAGCCTCGAGGATGCGGCCTCTCTCACCCCGGCTGCATCCTCGAGCTCACCCGGAAGGATCCCAAGTCGTTCATCTAACCCTATCTGCTGCATCCTCTTTGGTCACACCAACTATCTTCATGTGTTCCTTCACTGTATCCATGAACCTCCTCTTATTCTTCCTCTAGTCCTCTTTCCTGGTGGTTCCAAATCCAGCATCCTTCTGCCGATATACTCTCTGTCTCTCCTCTGCACATGTCCAAACCATCTCAGTCTGGCCTCTGTGACTTTATCTCCAAAACCTCTAACATGTGCTGTTCCTCTGATCCTGTCCATCCTGGTCACTCCCAGAGAGATCCTCAGCATCTTCATCACTGCTACCTCCATCTCTGCTTCCTGTCTTTTCTTCAGTGCTACTGTTTCTAGACCAATCAGCATGGCCGGTCTCACCATGGTTTTGTACACTTTTCCTTTCATTTTAGCTGAAACTCTTCTGTCACACATCACACCTGATAGTAGAAAAAGTTTAAAAAAAGTCTTCTGGACAGTTTAATTCTTAGCAATAGGACACATTTATATAAGTTTGACTCATCATGATCAACCTTAAGTCAGAGCTGCATCCTGAAAGCATGCTGACTCTGCAATATAACTGAGTGTTTAGTAACTTCAGCACAGAAATCCTCTCAGACTTTCAGGCGTGAAAATCAATGTTTTCGACACTTAGAACGGGAGAGTAGATTTTTCAGCCCGACGGAGGATCCATTATTATCCATCCTAATTCTGATTCAGCCTTTTTGTAATTTCCATAATTCAGATCATTTCACACCAAATAATCCATCGTCGCTATTTCAGAACAATTTTCTCCAAAGTCAAAGAACAAAATGTCAAACAAATCAGCTGAATGGAGTGTGAATCCCAAAATGGCAAGAAGAGTTTATTTGTTGAGCAGAGTTTATCCAGAAAACAATTCTAAGCTTTACAGGCATTAAAGGCTTCATAGTGAGATGAACTTTAACGAGGGGCTTTAGTACTTTCACAGGGCTTTCACTCTTATGTCGTCAAACTCGTATACGTAGATAGATGTGGTTTCTTTTGTTAGTTCAGTGATGCAATGGGTAAAAAAAAGATGTATAAATACATTTATTCCATTGCATGCTTTTTTTGTTTGTAAATTTTCTCGCTTCCTGTTTCGCCTTACTCTGTTGGAACATGAGGAGAGCATTACCTGAGTGGTGGGACTGAGCGTCAGCTGAGCTTCTGCGCACTGCAAAAAGCTTTCATCCTTACATTGGAATGTGGGCGTGGTGGAGAACAAAAAGTGTGACTAAAAAATAAAGGCAGAGACAAGAACAACCTGGCATCCGAGTGATTTCTGAAAACTGGATGGCAGACCCTTACAAATGACTCATAAATGAAGAGTAAAAAAATTTTCTAAATCCACAAGGATTCTTGAGCAATTATTACACCACTTTTTCTTCTTTCGGCATTTCCCTTCAGGGGTCGCCACAGCAAGTCAGTTTCTTCAATCTAACCCTATCTGCTGCATCCTCTTCGGACACACCAACTATCTTCATGTCTTCCTTCAATGTATCCATGAACCTCCTCTTTGGTCTTCCACTAGTCCTCTTTCCTGGTGGTTCCAAACCCAGCATCCTTCTTCCGATGTACTCTCTCTCTCTCTCTCTCTCTCTCTGTCTTTCCTCTGCACATGTCCAAACCATCTCAGTCTGGCCTCTCTGACTTTATCCCCAAAACCTCTAACATGTGCTGTTCCTCTGATCCTGTCCATCCTGGTCACTCCCAGAGAGATCCTCAGCATCTTCATCTCTGCTACCTCCATCTTTGTTTCCTGTCTTTTTCTCAGTGCCACTGTCTCTAGACCAAACAGCATGGCAGGTCTCGCCACGGTTTTGTTCACTTTTCCTTTCATTTTATCTGAGACTCTTCTATCACACTTCACACCTGATACTTTTCTTCACCAGTTCCAACCTGCCTCCACACACTTCTTCACCTCTTTTCCACACTCTTTATTGCTCTGGACTGTTTATCCAAAGTACTTAAAATCTTAAAATCTTCCACCTTCTTTATCTCTTCTCCCTGCAATTATTTTACCACTAAAAACACAAAAACCCATTGAGTCAGAGATATCAATTAAAAATCCCACGTGTGAAACTACGATTGTTCATTTGAGAATTTAAATGTGAATGTACCGTGACCGAAGAGGATGCAGGAGATAAGGTTAGATGGAAAAAACTGACTTGCAATGGCGACCCCTGAAGGGAAATGCCAAAAGAAGAAGAAATGTGAAAGGCATTAAAAAGATGTGAAAAAGATTAATAAACCATGCTGAAGCATAAAAACGATGTTATGAAGGCCTTGAAAAAAGGATTAAAACGTGTTGAATAGAAACCTTTTTTAAAAAATGACATTCGTAACTTCCGAAAAGTTGATTTTGCATGAATGCATCCCATTAAAAGTACATAAAAAAAAGCAAAATGTTGAAAGACCTAAACAGAAACATCACAAATCACATGAACTCTTGATGAACCCTCTTGAAGTTAAACATAAAACTTCTTTGCCTTTGCTACAGGGATCAATTATTAACACGTGCTCTTGTTTTTCATCTACCTTTATTTTTTCTAGTAAACCTTCAGTATGTCTAGAACTGTTTAGCCAGATGTGTGGACTTTCTTGTTACAAATATCGAGTTTGTGAGTGGTTATGAACAGGTTTTTTGCTCGATGAGTCAGCTGTCCAGAATATTACGTGTGATTTCCCAAATGGGTTTCTGTTCAATTAGACACTCAACTGTTTAATTGAGCTGCTGACATCTGTCCAGAGTAGCTGTGGTTGTCCTAAACAGCTTATCAATTAAGCTTTGGTCCCTTGTGGTTGGACACAGATAGGTTGTTAACTCAGTTGAAGTTTTTGTTTAACATCCGGTATTTGTTGTGCTCTTCTGTCAGGAGTTTAGTTAGAGATTATTCTTGCATGGCTCCATTCTGTCGTCTTCTGCTCATCCGGGGCCGGGTCGTGGGGGCAACAGCCTCAGACGGGAAGCCCAGGCTTCTCTCACCCTGGCTGCATCCTCCAGCTGACCCGGAGGGATCCCGAGTTGTTCACCAGCCAGCTGTGAGACATAGTCTCTCCAGTGCGTCCAGGGTCTGCCTCTTGATCTCCTCCAGGTGGGACGTGCACGAAACATCTCACCAGCGAGGCATCCTGACCAGATGCCCGAACCACCCCATCTGGCTCCTCTCAACCTGGAGGAGGAGCGGATCGACACCAAGGTCCTCCCCGATGGCAAAACCCCTCCCCCAATCTCTGAGTGAGAGCCCAGCCACCCTGCAAAGGAAGCTCATTTCGGCCACTTGTATCTGCAATCTCATTCTTTCGGTCACCACCCACAGCTGGTTACCATGGTGAGGGTAGGAATGTAGATCGACTTGTAAATCGAGAGCTTTGCTTTTCGGCTCATCTCTTTCTTTACCATGATGGACCGATGTAGGGTCCTAGTTATTCCTGACGTTGCACCGATCCGCCCGTCGATCTCCCGCTCCATCCTTCCCCCACTCGTGAACAAGACCCTGAGATACTTAAACTCCTCCACTTGTGGCAGGAGCCTCTCCCTGACCTGCAGGGGGCATAGCATTCTTGCATAGCATTATGTTATAATTGTTTGAGTTTAAGTCTAGGTTTGTCTCTTCGTTATTTTGCTTCTTCTGGGGTTGGACTTTATCCGGGCGGCAATCAAGCTCATCCAGGAGAGTCCTGAAGCGTTCCTCATCCATGAGACAGCAGGTCCACTGGGGAATCTATATTACAGCCAGATTTTGGACATATTTACCATCGTTGTACTTCAGGAGCAGATTGTTGTCTCTTACCTGTTCTACAGACAGCTGAAGGAGCTCCTTTTTCCCTCAGGCTGTTTGGCTGTTCAACTCCGTACGATGAACGCTACTGGATATTTAAATTTCCCTGAGGGTGTTAATAAATTATATATAATCTAATTAGGAAGAGAGAGCACTTACAGAAAAGCAAGGAGGGGGCAATGGACTGTCTTTTAAAGGCAAATTGAAACAAAGTACCTACAGCACATCATGTCTACAGTGTTGCCATGACATTACGCCGGTATTGCTAATGTATCCAGGTGGCAAAACAACCTGTGGGTAATGAGACCAAAGCTGTTATACTTTCCCAAAATTATATTTATTTGGGTTACAATTCATTTAAGAAAAATTATAAATTCTCAGGCTAAAATCTCAACAGAACCTAGGGTAGGGGTTTGCCAAAAGTGGCAACAGTTGTCGACCGGGTATATCCAATGCACATGCCCACCCCAACACACAACACACACACAAACAGACATATTATAATGACAACTAAAAACATGCACTACGTGCAAAACCTAACGAAATTAAGGAAACACACACTGAAGCCAACCACTAAAGAAAATAGTGGGGGAGGTCAAATACAGCGAGTAGCCCTACTGCCACAACCCTCAATCCACCCAGCCCCCTGAGCTCGCTCCGTGAAGAAATAGAAGTTACAATCAAACAGTTGGTGAAACAGCTGTGGTCGAGTCTTTCAGGTGTGTTGTCTGTCCTTTCTTCACTGCCAATGGGAGGGAGTTTTAAAGACTCGTAACACACCACACTTTAAAACGAACGACAAGCAACGTAATCAAATTAAGACTTACAAGTAACCTCAGGGCCACAACCAACGTAAAAGACAACCAGACTAAGGACCCGTCCACACGTAACCGGGTATTTTTCAAAACGCATATATTTTTATCCGTTTTGGCCGTCCACACAAAAACGGAGGTTTTTTTCACTCAAGACCGGCGTTTTTGAAAACCAAAGTGGAGATTTTGGAAAACTCCGGGTTTTGCGTTTGCGTGTCCGAAAACGGAGATTTGCGTTTTTATGCGTCACTACCTGCGACAAGTAATGCTCATACGTCATTCGTATGCGTCCCTATTTTCCTGTATTTTATTAACTTTATAGTCGATGATGACTTTTAAAAGCAATTCCACCTCCTTGTCGGTTCACACGAACGAGATGCCTGGCGCTATGTTTCAGGTTTTGCAGAAATGACGACAGAGGGGCTCTGATTGGATAGCTCAGAATTTATGTTTACATCAATACTGCCAACTACTGGTCTGGCATGCTCATAATTGCACTCAGAAGCGTATTTATACGGCTCCATGTGGACGCGGATATTTTGAAAACGGTTACAAAGTCGACACGAGCGTTTTACAAAAAAACGGGGACAGCAGATATGCGTTTTCAAAAATACCCGGCTACGTGTGGACGGGGCCTAAGCTGCTCCACAGGCCTGACACCAAACACCACTAAACTGAAAAATATTACAGAGACTGCAACCAGTAGACTTTGTGATGTAGGCCAGGCGAAGGCTCATATTTCTTGTTTATAAAAAACGTTTCAATATTTCTAAAATCTATTACTTTTATGATTTTATTACATAAGATTAAAACATGTTTCTAAAGAGTTTCATTTTAATGCAAAGTATTAAGTGATGGGCTTACAGGACAGAGTCCTATTTACAGATTCACTATAAGAGTCTCATATTAGCCAAAACTACCAAAATAATTCCGACTACATCTTTTTAAAGACCTTACTTAGGTGTTAAACACAGTATAATGTTCCACACACCTAGACTGCACAGTTGTTTAATAAGAACCAAGATAGTGTCACTATGTGTGGGCAGGTTTAATTGAGGACAGTGTGGCCGGCTGATTTGTAAAGTGTTTGTTTTTATAAAAAAAGCTCACAGTTCATTCTCCACAGTAGTGCAAGTGTCCTCGAGCAGCTATGTGTGCCCATAAGTGGGTTGCAGGCTCTGATTACGCTCGTTTTACTACAAATACCTCGATGTCCAAATACCAATTAGTTTTCAGTGATGGGCGAAGAAAAACAGGATTTTTAAATTTAAAGTAATTAGAGAACTTGAGCCCTCACCTTATTGCGGTGAAGGGGTTTGCATGCCCCAATGATCCAAGGAACTATGTTGTCTGGGGCTTAATGCCCCTGGTAGGGATACAATCGGCCAAAATGAGCTTCCTCCGCAAGGTGGCTGGGCTCTCACTCAAAGATCGGGTGAGGAGCACTGCCATCCGGGAGGAGCTTGGTGTTGAGCCGCTCCTCCTCCAGGTCGAGAGGAGCCAGATGGGGTGGTTCAGGCATCTTGTCAGGATGCCTCCGCGAGCCTCTCGCTGGTGAGGTGTTTCGGGCACATCCCACTGGGAGGAGAGTGAGAGGCAGACCCTGGACCCGCTGGAGAAACTATGTCTCACAGCTGGCTGGGGAACAACTCGGATGCAGCCGGGGTGAAAGAAGCCTGGGCTTCCCGACTGAGGCTGTTGCCCCTGCGACCCGGCCCCGGATGAGCGGAAGATGACGGAACAGAACGAAAGTAATTTGTAAAAAATACATACTTGTTTTAGCTTGACATTTGGCATGTGTTTCAATTTTTTGGTTCAGTGGCGAAAAGCGTGATAAGCAATGAACGCGAATGGAAGAAAATTTTTGTGATTTATCCTTAAAAACACTTTTAAAAACCTTCTGGGTTACTTGTATTTTAGCTTGTGTGTATTTTCTGCTTTAAATAAAATGATAATAAGCTCACTGGTGATTTGTCATGTTGACATGTTTGGCCTTCTCAAGCAAAGCTGTGACACTTATTTATATTCGTGAATTTTAAAAAGAAATTAATATTTATTTTTGGACAGGAAATAGGTGTAGTTGTCCTTTATAGGTCAGAATAAAGGTCTTGCCTCGAGTGGAGCACATCTAAGTATCTCAGGGTTTTTGTTCCTGAATGAGGAAAGCATGGAGCAGCAGATCAACAGGTGGATCAATGTAGCATCCTCAGTAATGAGGATCCCGGATTGGTCCTTTGTGGTGTAGAGAAAGCTAATCAGAGAATTTTGCCTTCGAGGTTTAAAAATAAGTGTTTTATGACTAAGAGTGGGTTGTACAGTGGTGTGTGTGGTTAGCACTGCATTTCACAGCGAGATGGTCACTGTGTGGAGCTCAGCTTTGGCTCATGTGAGATTTTAACCAACCAAAATGATCTCTTTTACATAAAATTGAAAAAAATCTATAAAGCATCGTGACAGCGAGATGGTTAGCTATACAGACATTGAACCATGCAAATCAAATAAAGAGGCACAGTTACAATCACCAAACGATTACCTTCAATGACCAAAAACCTCAATTGGAAGCTGGCAGAAAGCAAATCAAACGAACAAAAATCCACCGAAACACATGCAATTATTTGAAAAAATAGCTCCAGGCCTTCAGTTCCTTCTGCTACTTTAATGATTACGGTACTTTTCGCTCTTGCCAATTGCTGTTGCCTGGTCAGAATCAGACATGATGAAACTCTCATTTTTTCTGTTCCAGATTCAAATTCTAAAATTTCGGGAATTGTTGCCAACACACCCGATAGCTTTTTTTAACCACTGCACTATTACCAGACCTTGGAGGGACACCATTTGCCAGTTTCCAGGGTATTCTCAATTGTAAATTTACGTGATTGATACCTGACCCAGTATAGAAGTGAAACAGAATTGAGCGGAGGCACTAAGTCAGGGCTGTCCTCGAGGGCCGGTGTCCTGAAGGTTTTCCATGCGTCCCTGCTTCAATACAGCTGATGCACATAAAGTCAAATCAACAGCCAATAAAATTTGTCACATTGACTCGTTAACCTGGACCAGGTGTGTAGATGAAAGAACACATGGAAAACCTGCAGCGCACTGGCCCACTAGGACTGGAGTTGGACACCCCTGCATTAAGTGCCAGTCGGTTTAAAGTTGACCAAAAACCCACAGTGCATCTGCTGTTGGGTCAGCACTTCAGAAACATTTTTGCACCTTTTGTGCCAACAAGTAAAAAATGTTGCCCTCCACTGGACCAAATGTTAACCCTTACCTTACCAAGAACTTAAACCAAATAGCTGTCCTAGAAATAAAAGCCCAAAAACCATCAAACTTGATGATATAGTAATGCCTCTGGTAGACCTATTAAGTAAGAAAACCTTTATTTGTCCCACAATGGGGAAATTGCAGTATTCAACAGAATAGGCACAGGAGGAAAAAAAAGGTCACGACAAGTATGCACAAACAAAACAAAAAAGGTAGAATAGACAAAGGACAAAAACATGCAGTCAAAGTGAGTGAGCTACCGCACAGTTCTGGTGAGCACATAGTTAAAATTGCTCATTGTGGAGTCTCACAGCAGAAGGAAGGAAAGACCTCCTGAATCTCTCCTTAACACAGTGAGGGTGGAGCAGTCTGCCACTGAAGCTGCTTTCTAGTGCAGACAGAGGATCCTGCAGGGGGTGGGACTTGTTGTCCAGCATGGATGTCAGTCTCTTCAGGACCCTTCTGTCACCCACCTCCCGCACTGAGTCCACGGAGCAGCCCAGGACAGAACTGAACTTCTTGATGAGTACGACTTTCAAACACTTCATCAATGATCAAAAAAAGGATTGTTTCTGCGTTTCCACCCACATTGCCTTTTCTCTTTTGACTTCAACAGAACATTTTTATCAAGACAACTGCTGCTCAGAAAATTTTTTATCTTGGTATAGGTAAGTAACAACCTCTGTAAGCCGTGTTTTGCAAGTAAATATGCTTTTCTGCCATGAAATGACTCTCGCTCTATCACATGACACGCAAAATTACAATCATACGATTGGCTGCATCCTAAAAGTTTGGTGTTCAGAAAAGAAAAGGATATTTCCAAGAAGTCACTTTTTCATGCCATGCAATTTTAACCTAGAATGACAAATAAACTTAAGAAGCACAATTTGTCTCCATTTCACACAAAACTGAGTGGCTGTAGCTTGTGGTTTTGAAGTGACATCCAAACAGGTAGATTCAGAAAGACTCCTGCTGAGGATAGTTACTTTCCTGCTCTCATTTATGCGTATCTAACATAAACTCAGCAGTAAGCCTAACTCCTTCTGGAAAACATGCGCAGAGTCAGGATGTAGCGTCCAAGCTCCATTTTAATGACTACTGTATGAAAAAGATGTCTTCAGAACAGAGTAAAACTGTAAAACAGAAAGAAAATATACACTTAACATAGTGCAAAAGTATGTTTAAAGTAGCTTATCCCATGAAAATAGGCCTACATGCGGTAATAAACATACAAACTAGCAGTAGCAAAATACACACTTCCAAGTGTCCTTTCACACAAATGAAACATTAATATTGTACTTTATGAACATATAAAACAAACTTACAGACTGTGATGTCAAAAAGGGGATTAGAAAAAATAGATGAAAGGCGGTGGATAACTTGTAGCTGGCTAACTGTTATGCTAACTCACTAGCGGAAGCAAAATAGCTGACTTCTCCTCACAACTTCCTGTTTTTCCTCGTTCAGCCTTCAAAATAAAACACAGGAAACGGCCTTCAAAATAAAATACAGAAAAACTTAAAGAATGTAATCTAACTCTGAAAATAAATATTCCGCACAATTATAAAGGGCAAGACAGTTACAGTTTATATGTCGACTCCTGGTGAGAAGTGTCTGCTTGCTGCTCAGCTCTTTACCTCCTCTATCATTACAGGATAAAGCTGCTGTGTGATTACCGAGATGCTCACTGTGTGATCAGAGAATGAGCTGTGTGAGAAATGAAGCATCGTTAGTGACACAAATGTAGCCTTTTCCCCCTGATTTGAGAACATGTATCACTTCTGATTTCTTTTAGTCCTTCTTCTTTCAGCATTTCCCTTCAGGGGTCGCCCCAGCAAGTCAGTTTCTTCCATCTAACCCTATCTGCTGCATCTTCTTCAGTCATTCCAACTATCTTCATGTCTTCCTTCACTGTATCCATGAACCTCCTCTTTGGTCTTCCTCTAGGCCTCTTTCCTAGTGGTTCCAAACCCAGCATCCTTCTTCCTATGTACTCTCTCTCTCTCCTCAGCACATGTCCAAACCATCTCAGTCTGGCCTCTCGGACTTTATCCCCAAAACTTCTAACATGTGCTGTTCCTCTAATCCTGTCCATCCTGGTCACTCCCAGAGAGATCCTCAGCATCTTCATCTCTGCTACCTACATCTCTGTTTCCTGTCTTTTTCTCAGTGTTACTGTTTCTAAACCAATCAACATGGCCGGTCTCACCACGGTTTTGTGCACTTTCCCTTTCATTTTAGCTGAAACTCTTCTGTCACACATCACACCTGTTACTTTTCTCCACCCATTCCAGCCTGCCTGCACATGCTTCTTCACCTCTTTTTCACACTCTCCATTGCTCTGGACTGTTGATCCTAGATACTTAAGATCTTCCATGTTCTTTATCTCTTCTCCCTGTAACCTCACTTTTCCATTTGGATCCCTCTCATTCACACACATGTACTCTGTTTTTCTCTGACTAATCTTCATTTCTCTTCTTTCTAATGCAAACCTCCACCTCTCCTGCTCTCCAGTCCATATTAGTAATAAATTGCATGTTTTATTTCCGTGCTTTTGCACATTTCTGAATAAATAAAGTCAAAGTTACCATCACTTGCAAACGTTTCAGATCATCAAAGCCATTTTTATGTCGCCTTGAGACAACGCAAGTAAATTCAAACTGCAGTTTTAAAATTTTTAATTTAAGTTACTCAAGCAAAAAAAAAAACTTTGTAAATGATAAATATGCAAAAACTGAGAAATCAGGAAAGGGCAAGTGCTTTCTGCCTGCACTGCATGTTGAATCTTATCACTTGTAAGTATGACAACCTCTGTACTGCATCAAAAAGCATTCAATTATCAAAGTTCATGTTTCCTGATAACATGAAGGCTACACGGTCTTAAATCAAATTTGAAGTGCTTCACATTTTTCCCACTGAGAAATCGAGGTCAGGAGGGGACAAATGAAGATTTTGCTCATTATCAATTACTTTGAAGATGATGAAATATACAAGCAACTAGACTCAATTCCATTTTCTGAATCAACATGTCTGTCTATATAAATATTTTTACTGTACGTCCAAATATGTACTCTATATACTGTATATACCTTTTTGCTTAAAAGCATTTGACCTATCACATTCCAGCCAGGCAGTATGGTAGTGCAGTGGGTAGCACAGTGGCCTCACAGCAAGAAGGTTGAGGGTTCAAGTCCCAGGTGGGGACGAGGCTTGGAACACTGTCCTTTCTGTGTGGAGTTTGCATGTTCTCCCCGTGTCTGCGTAGGTTCCCTCCAGGTACTCCGATTTCTTCCTACTCTCCAAAAACATGCATGTGAGGTTGATTGGCCGGTGATAATTTGCCTCTAGGAATGAATGCGTGTGTATAGTTGTATGTGTGTGGTCCCACAACAGACTGGCGACCAGTTCGGGGTGTACCCTGCCCTTGTCTTAAATAAGCCAGGATGGGCTCCCGCAACCCTGAAAGGGATAGATGGATAAAAGATTACTGACTGACATTTCAGCCAGTATTTGTTGCCAGGTAGACTAAAATCCGGAAAGTCTCCTCAAAAGCTTTGAAAATTTCTTTTGCTGTTTCTTTTTACACAAAAGGGAAGGCAATGAAACTTATGCTTTAACCAATTTATTTATTTTAAGTGAAAAAGTTCTGTATCTTGTGTGGTCTGTCTTTTGCAGATTTTTGTTACTGATATCGATACATTTTCCTAAACTTTTTAGGTTTATCAGGAGTTTATGAATGCTTTTGTGTGTTGTGGCCGCATGCACATTTTTACCACCTAATTATTTTTTGAATAGAGTCATTTCTTGTGGAGTTGTTCATCCATGATCCCTGAGTTTTTTCTGTATTAAATCAGTTTAGTAAGATTGATTCGTAACCACCAAAGAGCAATTGAGGAGCCCTACTGAAGGCTTAGGTGAAATATGAGTCCACCACTGATATTTACACATATTCATATGCATGAAGAAGTGGTTAGTCGTCTCTGAATTCTCCTCAAAAGCCTCAAAATTGGACTTGTTTTCTACCTATGGCATTCTGTGACTTATGACCTTTCTCCTCTGACCACATATTGACGGTGAATGATCATGCTTCAGGTTTCTTTTTGCCTCTCTCACTGTGGTTGTCGGTTCAGAGATCATAACTGACAGATTGTGTCAACCTGTGATGCATCGGTGCAGCTGTCACTTGTTTGAGCGACTGATGGAAAACCAAGTGTGTTTCTGATAAAGACAGTGTTTAGTGGAAGAGTGGCTCAATTTATGCAGAGAAAACATGTCACTGCCTGTCACTGTTTTATGGAATCTTTAAGAGAAAAGGTCTTGACTGTGAGCTTTTTCTTGTAATCATATTTAGATAAATAAATAAATTAATTACTCTATTCATGCCTCACAGGGAAATTTGTGTGCTGCACTCTTTACACCGCAGCAGGCTGCCCTTCGACGGCGCCAATGGTGGGAGAAGCAGGGGTTAGGTGTCTTCTCCAAAAACCCTAAACGTGCTCTCTGTGGGACGCAAACCCGCGAACTTCTAGTCTGCGCGCGAACGCTCTAACCACTGAGCTGCCGTCTCCTCCCAAACGGGGTGGGGGGAGGGGGCGGTTACATGATTGTCAGATTGTTTTAGTCTATTTTAAAGACACAAATAACTGTTTCCAAACAGTTGTTTGAAATTAAATAACTAATTTTAATTAAATTTAAAACAGTTATTAAAAATGAGTATATCAGGAGGACAGCACATGTTAGAGGTTTAGGGGATAAAGTCCGAGAGGCCAGACTGAGATGGTTTGGACATGTGCAGAGGAGAGGGAGCGAATACATCGGAAGAAGGATGCTGGATTTGGAACCACCAGGAAAGAGGACTAGAGGAAGACCAAAGAGGAGGTTCATGGATACAGTGAAGGAAGACATGAAGATAGTTGGGATGACCGAAGAGGATGCAGCAGATAGGGTTAGATGCAAGAAACTCACTTGCTGTGGCGACCCGTGAAGGGAAATGCCGAAAGAAGAAGAAATAACTGTTTTCTACAGATTGTTAACAGCTCCAACATTAAATACCGTAATTTCACGGCCATTTGGCGCACCGTACGAAAAGGCGCAGCCTCAGTTTTGTGCGCTGTTGCTGTATTTAACACACACATAAGGCGCACCATACGAAAAGGCGCAGTCTCAGTCACACACCGCCTTACAACAACACACGCAAGCATGCAAATGTGCGTATTAAAAAAACGTCCAGTGCTTAAATAGTTTAAATAAGAATTATTTTTTTTAAATTCAAGTTAATTGATGCACTTTAAATATTTTCTTTTACACACTAAAAAACAATAAAGCTGTCAATAAAGCTGTTCTTTTTTTTTTCTTTAATGTTAATGAGGATATACTGTAATGTTATGCAGAAGTGTACTCAGAACCAGGGGTCCCCAACCTTTTCTGCGCCACGACCGGTTTAGTGTCTGATAATATTTTCACGGACCGGTCTACAGGTGATAAGACCAGCCGGAAAAACTCGCTTTTTAAAATCAATAATAATACATTTAAATCCACGTTGTCTTCACGAGAAAATTTATTAGCAGCGTCTTTATAACGTGGAAACATTCTCTCTGCTCGAACGCACTCTGGTTGCCATGGTAACGGTAAACATACCTTCTTAATAAAAGACATCACAAAAACAAAGTGAATAAAAATACTAGTTAGGCCCCTCACACCAGGGGTGGTCCACCTGGTGGTTGGGGACCACTGCCTATAACAATTTCATAGACAAATGATACTAATTATGGTCATGGCGGAGAGTGGGGGAGCGGGGAGGGGAATATTTTCTTCTTTCTAGGGGGGGGGGCGCAACAGGATATAATTGAGAAGCACTGCGTTAGTCCAAGCATCTACAATCCATTGACTCGTTTATGCTGAAATTTCTCACGGCGGCTCGATTCCCATGTTCCTCCGCGTAGCTGATTGCCTTCAGCTTAAACTGAGCGTCATAAGCGTGTCTCTTTGCCATTTTTAGGGTTAAAACAGCAATGTTGTGCATACCTTTTTTATACACAATCCACGCCCACACTTCACTCTTTAACGTTCTCATGCCTTTTCTTTCAGGTCCGCCTCGCCTCACGGGCACCGCTTTTTCTTTTAGGTCCGCTTTTTCTCACACACACAAGGCGCACCGCACGAAAGGGCGCACCGCTCATTTTGAAGAAAATTTTAGACTTTTAGGTGCGCCTTATGGCCGTGAAATTACGGTACATTTAAAAACTGATAGTCTGCTGTGACAAAATCCAATTATTACCGTCGTTAGAGAACTGTGGCTAACTTTTGTGTCTTCCATGGAGAGTTTTTCCAAAGGGGGTTGAATATTATTAGTCACTTTGTAGTGTGGATTGTTAAACCTTGGCCGATAAAAAAAAAAAAAATGTGAGGAAATGTAATTCCAAACATCGCCCTAATCTGAGGAAAGCAGACAAATGAAAGGGGAAATGCAGCAATAGATTTTTTTTCAAAGGAAAAGATGAGCAGCTTTGTGTTCTGGTGCTTTCGATCCAACTGGGAAACCTTTATTTAAGTGGAAAAAATTTTCATGTGATATTTTGAAGAAAAAAATTCCCAAATTTCTCGCGCTTAAAAAATGTTAATTGTCTGTTTCTTTGTTCCTGATCAACTGTTGCTGTGTTTTCTCTTACACACACGAGCACCAGATGGTTAGTTATTCTTTATTAGGATATAACCAACAGAAAAATACACAGGTTTCAACATGTGTGCATGTAGCTGTCCACCTGATGCCTGCAGATACAGTAAATATTGAATTCACCAGGGAGTGATTGAATGAGTGGTTTTTGTGCTGCTGTTGTGAAGCCTTGAGTTTGTCTTGTGGCTGTGGAAGATTTTTTTGGTGCCAGCGGTGATGTGTAGAGATGAGTCAGTGTGAGAACCAGAGGACAGAAACATGTACAGTGACTCAGCTGTCATTTGAAAGAGCTGCACTTTTAATCAAGTGGACACTTTTACAAGTCTATGTGCAGTTTTTTAAAAAGGACAATCTTCTTCTTCTTTTGGCATTTCCCTTCAGGGGGCGCAACAGCAAGTCAGTTTCTTCCATCTAACCCTATCTGCTGCATCCTCTTCGGTCACACCAACTATCTTCATGTCTTTCTTCACTGTATCCATGAACCTCCTCTTTGGTCTTCCTCTAGTCCTCTTTCCTGGTGGTTCCAAACCCAGCATCCTTCTTCCTATGTACTATCTCTCTCCTCTGCACATGTGCAAACCATCTCAGTCTGGCCTCTCTGACTTTATCTCCAAAACCTCTACATGTGCTGTTCCTCTGATCCTGTCCATCCTGGTCACTCCCAGAGAGATCCTCAGCATCTTCATCTCTGCTACCTCCATCTCTGTTTCCTGTCTTTAAATAATGATACATCACATCTGATACTTTTCAATAAACTGATTATTTGATTTAGATCAAATTAAAGGGTGGGTGGGGAAAGCCTTAAACCTTCCCCTGAAGGGAAATGCTGAAAGGAGAAGAAGAAGTGTGCCCATGTTGAGAGGATTTGGTAAAGGTTAGTAATGTGCAAACCCCTCTAATTTCTGAGGGGAAAAAAAACATACAGAACATAAATAATATAATGTCCCACTTGACATGTTCCCTCTGTGGTTGGGGCAAACCCTCCAGCCCCCTTCTTAGAAAGAGGAACCACCATCCCTGTCCTCCAACCTTGATGTGCATGTGATGGTGCAAACGCCATTCTGAAACTTTAGGAGCTTTGGATGAATTTCCTTCACCCCTTCAACATAAACAACTTTTGTAATTGATCGTTCAAACTCAGAGTCCAACCCTCTAGAAGAGGATAAAGCAGATAGGGTTAGATGGAAGAAACCGATTTTGCTGTGGTGACCCCTGAAAAGAAATGCCGAAAGTAGGAGAATATCACAAACCAATTAAATAAAGCTGTACTGTGCCAAAAAAAATCTAATAAAAATATTTGCTAGTGAGAGTTTGGGATTCAAATCTGCTGTTTAAACATGTTGCTAAAATTGTTTCCATACACTTGATAAGCTTTGCTACCTGCAGCATCGCTGTCAAGTGTTAGAGGCCTTTCTAACATTATCAGTCCATCCAAAGCTTTTTTTAATTCAGGTTTTCACGCAGCTCCTTCAGAAACTTTATTTGTATTCAAGCATCCTTGAGAGAGTTGCTTGATGCAGTTTTTTTAAGAACAATTCATTAGAAAAAAATTAAACTTGACTCTGTTATTGACCTCAGTCTGTCTGATTTTTTTTCTTATTAATTTCACATATTCTGAAAAGGCTCTCAAATGCAAGATGCAATCTAAGGTATACATATGTATATATTCATACGTGTTTATAAAGTCCAAAAAAATCTTTGATGTCAGATACGAAGCGATATGTTGATATAGTTTGAGCATCAAAAACACAGCTGAAGGGGTTTAATGTTTTATTCATTTTTTTTTTTTACTCACTCTATTCATTCCTCATTGGGGAAATTTGTGTGCTGCACTCCTACACCGCAGCAGGCTGCCACAACGGCGCCAATGGTGGGAGAAACGAGGGGTTATGTGTCTTCTCCAAGGACCCTAGACGTACACTCAGTAGGATGCAAACCCGAAAATTTCCAATTGACTTCCGGTCCACGGGTGAACGCTCTAACCACTGAGCTACCGTCTCCCAATGCATGTTAGAAAGATTTGAGAGGTCTTGCGTACGCTATACAAATACTATGCAAATGCCAGGTTGTTCTTGACCACGTATTTTGTTCTCTGCCACGCCCACATTCTGACATAATCACATGCTCATAAAAAAGTGGTGACCATATCTTTTTTAATTTGTAATAAATTGTCCAATTTTATCCAAATAAAAAAAAATCTTTTTTGACATTTAAAAGGAAAATAACATCCAATTTTGCTCCTATGTTTTAGAAGATTTTCATGACCAGAAATTTGATAATATCCTTATTTTTTTTTAGAAAAAAAATAGACAATTTGAAAGGATTGCAGCGTAATGAAATTGTAGATGAATGAGTTTCGATTCAGTTGAATGCAGTTCTTTGCAAGAAAAAATGGATTGAGTGTAATAACTTGCGAATCAAAGCCAATAATTTAATTGCAATAAGAAAATCTAACTTTACTTAGGAAGAAAAATGATATTGCATTTTTCAGTCAGTCATCTTCCATCCCTTACAGGGTTGCGGTGGGTGCTGGAGCCCATCCAGGCTGATTCAAGGTGAGGGGCAGGGTACACCCCGAATAGGTCGTGGAGCCACACACATACAACCATACACACATTCCTAGGGGCAATAATGTAGTGGCCAATCAACCCAACATGCATGTTTTTGGAGGGTGGGAAGAAACCGGAGTACCCAGAGAAAACCCACACATACACGAGGAGAACATGCAAACCCCACACAGAAAGGCCAGTGTTTCAAGCCTCGTCCCTACCCAGGACTCGAACCCACGACCTTCTTACTGTGAGGCCACTGTGCTAACCACTGCACCACCGTGCTGCCATTGTAATATGGGATGTATAAACTATCGTGCTGTCATTAGATAAAAAATATTAGATTCATTTGTTATGACTTGTAAACAATTCATTTTAATGTTACTTAAAATTTCTGAGAAAATTCCCTTTCAAATATTTAGTGGAGCAGAAGAAAAATATCCTTTAATTTGAGGAAAAATGAAGAATTCCGATGAATTCCAGAACAATAAAACTATTCTCCATATAAATGTGTCTCAGCTCAGTTAAATGCGTTTAATCAGGTTAAAATAATGTATTTAAATATTAAAAACAAAAACATCAGATATGATCAGATTCTTTTTTATTTGTCCCTGCTGTGTATTTTCATGATGTAACGCAACATGCAATCATTAGATCCACCCATCTAAAAGATCCCTTTCTGCCGTAAATCCAACAATATTACATAACTTTTAAAGGAAAAACACGCAAACAGCTGTTGGAGTCCTGCTGTGCGGGTTCTAATGGTCTTATAGCAGCAGCTGAGGCAACCTACTTCTTTACTACACCCGCTTACTCGGACATGTAAGTCTAAACAAAGATGACATCATTGCTGTGTGAAACGTGACTCAGAGCCAGCGGGCTGTGAAGCTCAGCTGCCTGCAAACATCCCCATCTGTCGCCTGAAATCCACCACATCAACCCCCAGCAGAGCCTCATCAGCACTCTAGAGATTGACACAGAAGGGGTTTGGAGTCAGGGTTATGCTGGGAGTTGGCTTTGACGAGGGGGGTGGGTATAGAATAGGGTTATACTGCTTATCTTTCCCCACAGATAAACGAGTACATGACAGTCATAGTGAATTAATCCAACTTTCAGTGGCGTGCTGAAAGCAGCCGTGGGATTGGCTGCATTTTGCCTCTCAGGCCGCTTTGTCATGCCCACCCCCTCACTACTCCTCCCTAACTCCACAGAAATGATCTCCATCTCTCTGTACTCAGTAATTCCCCCCTGTGGCTTCCTCTCTTCTGTACTTCTTCAGCTCTGTCTCTGTACAGTTATTTGAAGTCTTGTGATGACAGAAAATGCAGATCTCCAATCTACAAACACTGACCACATGAGCCGTTTGATATGGATTGGTTTTGATCTTGAGCGTCTTTGAGGATGAAAAGTTTAACCTTGACCAAAATAGTGAAACAGGAAAAAGGAAGGCATATAATTACTCATCTCCTCCCTTTTCCAGTGCAGAAAGGATGTAAAGTGATTTCTTAAGCAGTGTTTGACACCCGTGGGGGTTTATTGAGTAACACACCTCCTACTTTGTGCAAACTGCATTACTCTGCATGTAATGGTTCACTAAATTATATTACAAATGGTAAAAACAAGTCACAGACTATTTAAAATCAGAACATCATCAGCGCATGCTTTTGGAGTTACGCCATGGCTCGTTTCTAATCTTTCAGCCTGCATTATCTTTTCCATCAGTTATTGTGCCATGCTGCTTGGTCTACCAGGACAAGTGGATTAAAGAACTTTTCAACAGGAGGAGTTCATGTAAAATCAAATTTAGGACGTTTCCACCATATTTTTAATATTATTTCAAAATGAAAACATACCAGAAATGGTTTCTATTTAATTCATGCATGTTTGAGTAATTTGCGGATTCTCCCATCGCAACACCACCTTTTCTTGGACCCGCCTGCAGTTGTCTGCTGTGCCTTTTATTCTGTGCTACGCCCATATTCTACACTGCATTAATCCCAGGAAAAAAGTGTTCCAGCTCGGTCTGTCCCTTCAGGTATTGCTCTCCCTCCTCAAAAACAGAACTCAGGCGGTTGGTGAGCACCAAGGAACATCCCCAATTGTTCATCTGAGTGCTAGATCAAAAAACTTATGTTCCTCTTAGTCTTTCATCCAAATGTGAAAATATGTTAATTTCACTTAATTTTTTTCAAATATTTAGAAACCTTAATTATTGTTCATGCATTTCCATTCCGTTCAGTTCGTTCCATCATCTTCCGCCCATCCAGGGCCGGGCCGCGAGGGCAGCAGCCTCAGACGGGAAGCCCAGGCTTCTCTCACCCCGGCTGCATCCTCTAGCTCACCCGGAAGGATCCCGAGTCGTTCCCCGACCAGCTGTGAGACGTAGTCTCTCCAGCGGGTCCGGGGTCTGCCTCTTGGTCTCCTCCAGGTGGGATGTGCCCGAAACACCACACAAGCGAGACGCTCGGGTGCATCCTGTCAGGATGCCCGAACCACCCCATCTGGCTCCTCTCGACCTGGCGGAGGAGCAGCTTGACACTGAGCTCCTCCCACCCTGCAGAGGAAGCTCATTTCAGGCATTTAATTTTGTTTCATGCATTTTTTTTTTAAATAATTTTCTTCGCAGGGACTTTGTTGGGCAGATCTTTTTTTTTGTATATTTTGTTTAACCTCATCAATCTTTTCTTTCCGACAACATTTAGACACCTTTCCCATTAAATAAAATTTGTTTTTGCAGCTCAGACGGTTATATAAGTTATTAAAGTGCACCATCTGGAAACTATGAATACAATATTTATTGACAATTTGTTAAATAGTTTGACATATTCATCCGGACCCAGGTGGCGTTCAAGCTGACTTAACAGACTGATAGACACGCCTCCAGCAAGCCTGTTGGCCTGTCTAAAAAGACTCTTCATGCTCTTCAAAGCAGCTGAGCTTTTTAACTTTTTGAAATAAAGAGACAGTGAGCTTTCATCATTTCTTACTTTTTGGTTTTAAAACTATTAAAAAAAATGCACGTGTTGGATTATTTGCTTTACTTTGTGTCGTGCTGCTTTCTTCTTCTTCTTCTGTTTTTTGGCATTTCCCTTCAGGGGTCGCCACAGCAAATCAGTTTCTTCCATCTAACCCTATCTGCTGCATCCTCTTTGGTCACACCAACTATCTTCATGTCTTCCTTCACTGCGTCCATGAACCTTCTCTTTGGCCTTCCTCTAGTCCTCTTTCCTGGTGGTTCCAAATCCAGCATCCTTCTGCCGATGAACTCTCTCTCCTCTGCACATGTCCAAACCATCTCAGTCTGGCCTCTCGGACTTTATCCCCAAAACCTCTAACATGTGCTGTTCCTCTGATATACTCATTTCTAATCCTGTCCATCCTGGTCACTCCCAGAGAGATCCTCAGCATCTTCATCTGTGCTACTTCCATCTCTGCTTCCTGTCTTTTCCTCAGTGCCACTGTTTCTAGACCAAACAGCATGGTCGGTCTCACCACGGTTTTCTACACTTTCCCTTTCACTTTAGCTGAAACTCTTCTGTCACACATCACACCTGATAGTAGAAAAAGTTTCAAAAAAGTCTTCTGGACAGTTTAATTCTTCAACGAGACATTTCGACTTCCATCCGGAAATCATTTTCAATCTGAATGAAATGGACTGAAACCTGGATCTATTTATACTAACCTGAGTAACAGGTAAAAAAAAATAGTAAGAAGGGCTCGACCAATGAGCCTGTGTTACCTATGATGGCCGTGAATGGCCCCTATTGTAGCAACAGACCAGTAAACGAACCTATTATAAAAATGCTAAAAGCCTAGTGAATAGAAAATACTTGCTAACGAGAGGCGTGAAACTGGGTCAGGAGGTGTCATCTTTAGTCCATGGCTTCCGGGCAAAACGTATCTAACGCCTCCACTCCGATTCAGTGAGGGATTTTCTTTCATCACAAAGATGGCTTCTTTCACCCCTCTTTCAAACCAACCTTTCTATCACACCTGATACTTTTCTCCACCCGTTCCACCCTGCCTGCACATGCTTCTTCCCCTCTTTTCCACACTCTCAATTGCTCTGGATTGCTGATCAGAAGTACTTAAAATCTTCCACCTTCTTTATCTCTTCTCCCTGTAACCTCATTCCTCTCATTCACATGTACTCTGTTTTACTCTGACTAATCTTCATTCCTCTTCTTTCTAGTGCAAACCTCCACCTCTCCAGCTTTTCCTCCATCTTTTCCCTCCTCTCACTACAGATCACAATGTCATCTGCAAACATCATTTACTTTCATTAACATCATAAAGCTTTCTGGAGCTTTAACAGACACAAACTTTTTATTTGTAATACTTTCTTCCCTCTCGTGTTGGGTACATTTTCTCATTAAAAGACCAGTCGTATGTGGGTGTTTGTGAGCTATATATTTATAGGAGGCAGCGATTAAGTTCACACTTAGAGAACTGTCAGCTCTCTGAACAAAATGACTAAAATAAAGGATTCGTTTGTTGTCATGTTGCTTTTTTATTTACAAAGTATATCAAATTAAAAAAAATACTTGGAAGCCTTACAAATGTAGATGAACTGCTTTATTTAGAATAGAACACATTTTTTTTCTATCTTTTCTTTTTGCACTTTTTGGACAGTAATTTGGAAACTTTTTGATCAGTTTATTTAATCTACCTCATAAAGTCTAGAGGCTCTGCATTCCCAACTGAATGTCCCAGAGCTGCTGATAGCTCTGATCCCTGTTCAGAAGTGCGATCAAAAAAGATGAAGGGGCAGAAGAAAGAAAAATGGAATCAGATGCTTTCAGGCTTGATGCTTATCTGGTCACACTGATAACTAAATTTGGGGTGACCTGATTTTTCTATCAACAACTTTTTAAAAATTTCTTTGATCGTAAAGTTTGACTGTATAGCTATAAAAGTTTGAACTGAAAAAAAAAATCAACTTAGGAAGGTACTTTTCAATAAAATCCAGAATAGAAATCAATTAAAACAATCTTTTAGAAAATATTCAAGTTGAACTTTTTAGAGGTGGGCAGAAAAATGCCAGGATGGCACCAATGGTGGGCGAAACAGGGGTTAGGGGCCTTCCCCAAGGAAACCTAGACATGAGCTCAGTGTGATTCCATTCCGTGGGCTTCCAGAGAACTTCCGGACCAAGGGTAAACGTTCTACCATGGAGCTACTGCCACCCCTGTAATTGATCACTCTATCAGTTCATATACAGTACATATATTTCTTTCGTTCCGTTCCATCATCTTCTCCTCATCCGGGGCCGGGTTGCAGGGGCAAGAGCCTAAGACGGGTAGCCCAAGCTTCTCTCACCCCAGCTGCATTCTCCAGCTCACCCGGAAAGATCCGGCCGAAATAAGCT
Organism: Neostethus bicornis; assembly: GCA_902685375.1. Classification (NCBI taxonomy): domain Eukaryota; kingdom Metazoa; phylum Chordata; class Actinopteri; order Atheriniformes; family Phallostethidae; genus Neostethus; species Neostethus bicornis. The sequence continues at coordinate 14,102,774 of LR738541.1, read as the reverse complement.
TCCTCCGCAGGGTGGCTGTGCTCTCACTCAAAGATCATGTGAGGAGCTCTGCCATCTGGGAGGAGCTTGGTGTCGAGCCGCTCCTCCTCCAGGTCGAGAGGAGCCAGATGAGGTGATTTGGGCATCTGGTCAGGATGCTCCCTGAGCGCCTCGCTGGTGAGGTGTTTCAGGCACGTCCCACCGGGAGGAGACCAAGAGGCAGACCCCGGACCCGCTGGAGGGACTATGTCTCAGCTGGCCAAGGAATGACTCGGGATCCTTCTGGGTGAGCTGGAGGATGCAGCCGCTGTGAGAGGAGCCTGGGCTTCCCGTCTTAGGCTGTTGCCCCCGCGACCTGGCCCCGGATGAGCGGAAGATGACGGAATGCTTTGGTAGTTCATTCTTAGAACAGTAGCCTTAGATTTCTTCTTAGAAGATTACAGTACTATGAAATTTTGTGTTACTTGCAAAAGTTAGTAGTGTAGGATGCACAAGCACCAGTGTAGGACGCCTGATGTTTGGTTTCATATTGACATTGTTCGTTATATTCTTTCATGACTGCAACAGACACTTCGCCTTGAATTATTTGAGAAAATATTCACTCTCCCACCAGGTCTGAAATTTTCTGCACTCACTTTCTACCTTTCGTTGGTTCTGCCACATTAAGCCATTTAGGGTAAATTTATTCTCTGAATGAGCCTCACGGATCAACCGTAGGTCTCCCTCATGTTGAAATTATAAAGTCTAATACTCTGGAAAATTCAGAGATCTAAAGCAACAGAGAGTGTGGAAAAGTTGCGAAGAAGCATCTGCAGGCAGGCTGGAGAAGGTGGGGAAATTTTTCAAGTCGAGTAGACTGACTTGCTGTGGTTTGCCCTGAGAAGAAAAGCCAAAATGAGAAGCAGGTGAGCAGAAAACAAACGATGCAACAAGCTTTCAAGAATCTTTGTTGTGAGACCATCTGGTCTGAGTCATTCAGAAACTACCGATCTATTGGGATTACCACACAGAACCATCTCTGCTGCTCACAAAGAGAAAATAAAGAAGGAAAAAAATCAATTTACCAGCAGCTGTTGGCATTAAAAGGAGAAAATGAAGAATGATTGGACTGGTTGGAAACGATAGAAAGGGACTCAGATAATGATTGATCACAACCACAGACTGTAGAACACCATCTCCAGCTGGAAGATTGAAGCGGAAGGACCATAGCCAGTATCACTTTTGTCGGCTGTTAATAAGAAACTGATGTTCAAATAAATTCACCAAAATTGAAGTATAGATTGAAAATTTTGCCTGGTCCGATGAGTTCTGATTTTGACCAAAAAATTCCAACGACTGGATTAAAAAATGGCTGCAAACAACGTAAGACATCAATTGAGCTTGCTTGTGGTGTTATTTTATTTTTTATCTGATTGGTCCCAGTGTGTAGGCGCACACTTTGATGGAAAGTAAAAAACAAGTTTCACCAAGAAAGAAACCCTATAAAATTATTAAAGAGTTCGTCCTATAGCATAGTAAATAAGAAGCTACAGAATCCACAATATTATGTTCTCATAGCTCGTGTCTAAACCAAGAGATTTATATACTCTCCCACTTGTTCAATAAAATAGCAGTAAAACACTCCTAACTTGCCGATTTAATAATTACATCATAAAAAAAACATAGGTCTGTGTTTTGCAGAGATGGAAGAAAAAGGCAGACCAATTAAGATTTCATTCCCACCTGAATTGCACCCGTGATCCCGTAAATTGTGTGGATGAAATTAACCTCTCTTCCACCTTCTCATTACAGCGTCTTACCCCTTTTACCTTTGGACCGGTTAAAGTGACCCAGAAGAATCCAAGTGACAGCTCTGAGAGGAGATGGTAATGTTCTCTAAATGATGATCTGTTTAATTTATAACACCCACAGTCATCACAGTCACGGGGTTATTCATGTCTTTTTGAGGACTTAGAATGAAGTATTTGGGCTTTTTATTTATTGATTGAGAATTTTGAAGGTAGTTTTAGGAATCGTGAGACAAGTATTAAAATAACTTTTAATATTCCTGCTTCAAAAGCTCTTCTTCTTCTTTCAGCATTTCCCTTCAGGGGCGCCACAGCAAGTGAGTTTCTTCCATCTAACTCTATCTTCTGCATCCTCTTCGGTCACACCAACTATCTTCATGTCTTCCTTCACTGTATCCATGAACCTCCTCTTTGGTCTTTCTCTAGCCCTCTTTCCTGCTTCAAAAGCACTATATAGAAAAGTGATATTTAACATTTCTGTCATTTGACCAACTTTTTCTGCAGTCATGTACTATGCAACGATATGCTTGGATTTTTTTTGGTGTTCAGTGTTTTTTTTTTCTTACAAAAATGGTAAGATATTTGTGTGCAGTTCTTTAAAAAATAAATTAATGAATTACAATTACTTTCATTTTGTGTACCGCTTGTCCCTTTCTGGATTACAAGAAATTTCCAGAAAAAAATCCCAATTTGTTGAGAAAACCGGCAGGGTGTATTTTTTTTTGGGGGGGGGCATAGACGAGCTTTTTAACCAAAGCTTTTGTTCAGGGTGTACCCTGCGTCTCGCCTGCTAAACTATCTGGGACAAGCTTTGTTTCCTGTTAGACGAGTTGTTTTTAAAATTGATGGATTCATAGGGTGGATAGTTTTATTCATGCTGTGGTTCTCTTTAGTGTGGATCCCCACAAGGTTTCTCATTTTTTCCCCACTGATGGTTTTTTAGGAGTTTTTCCTCACCGTGAAGGAGAGTCTAAGGGCAGGAATGTGCTAATCTTGTCTGGCTAGCATTTTTTTAGTTAGTTTTCTTGCGTATTTGTGTTTATACGTTACTCTGTTTCTTGTTTTTTTCCTCCTGAATCTTTCATGTGACGCCTATCGAGACAGAAATTCTGTGATTTTGGGCTATACAAGTAAATTGAATTGAATTGGTTTGTCCATCCTTCCACATATTTAATGTTATTTTCAATACATTACACTCAGGTTAGCCTGTGGCCTCCACCTTATTATTGATGTTCTTCCACTCCAAACTTCATAGAATGATGGCGTACGCTTTTTGAACTCCGAGCATTTTCTTCTGGTTTTCTTTTTTTTTTTACTATAAACTTTATTTCTTCGTCTTCTTTCGTCTCATCATTTTTCAAACAACTTCAAATTAAAAACTTTTCTTGAGCGAAACGTCAGACTTATTTTGGTAACCAATATCCAACACAACTCGATTTCTCGATATTATTGTCAGCTCACATTAGAGCACATGAGAGGTGTTTTCTGAACCAGAGCTCGGAGGATTCTAACTTAGAAAAGATGTAATGTTTCAAGACACGAGTGGGAAACAGAAAATATTACAACCATAAATCATAAAATTCTCATACTTGATAATTATTTCTTATAAATCCAAAGTCCATCACAGTATTAAATATGTAATATTTTCAAATCTAAAATTCACTGCTCATGTTTTTTCATATTACAGAAAAATGCCTTTTTTTAGTTTATGTTGAATCCAAATCAAACTTTGTTTTCAAAGACTTTTTCAAGGTTTAGTCCGTATTCTATAAGAAACTGAGTATCCTATTATTACAGGTAAAATTCGAAGTTTACCAGTCATTTATTTCTGAAATAAAGGCCAGATAAAGTGGTTACATAACTGATATTTCAGGGTCTTTTGTTGTGAAAGAAAAAAGGTTTTGGTAAAAAAAAGCTGAATTGCTTTCTCTTCCTTCCCAGCTGGAGCGAAAGGAAAGAAGCACAAAGTAAAAGATTGATAGGAAACAAAAATACCAAACATGAGACTGTGTGTGTGGACTTGTGTGTTGCTTTCGACGTAACTGGGACTAAACACATCTTGGCCAAACAAGAACGAAATAACATTTTGATTTTCTGTCTGGAATTATATTTGACGTCTTGCCTCCCATCACTGACGGCGTGTTATATTCATTCAGAAACATTTTTTTTTTTTGAGCAGCTAAACCAACGCAATCACTGTCCATAAAACACAAAATACACAGAAAAATATAGAAAGATGCCTTTGCCCGTCTTGTCAGTTGATTTTCTGTCTCAACTAGTCAGACCAAAAATTTAATCTTTACCTCACCATCTGAAAGTTGATGGGCCATTTAATCTATAGGATTTAATTCTAACTGGACCACTGAATATGGTTTTAGATTCACATAAGAGTACGTTATGGTATGCTGTTATAGTGCTGGTCTGATCTGAATTCGCAGGAACAGGCCGCTTGAATACGACCTGCTGCATTCCTGCTATTTTTTTTGTTGTAATACCAGTGTTATTTGAGTGTCTATTCGCACCCCCAGACACCAACCATACACTGGTGTTCAAACATAACATCATTGTCTCTGCAGAGTTTTGTTCTTTACAACAAAAAAAATATTTTATCTCATAAATGCTAAAAACTCCTTAAATTGAAATTTGGTGGTTGTTTCTACGAGTGAAGTTTAGCTACGGTTTCTGAATATTTTAATTGAATAATTTGGTTAGTCAGTCGGTCAGCTTCTTATCCGTCTATCCCTTTCGGGGTTGCCGGAGCGCATCCCGGCCAATTTAAGGTGAAGGGCAGAGTACACCCCAAACAGGTCGCCAGTTTGTCGCGGGGCCACACACATCCAACCATCCACACACACACACACACACGCACTCATTCCGCCGGCCAATCAACCTAGCATGCATGTCTTTGGAGGGTGGAAGGAAACCGGAGTACCAGGAGGAAACCCACGCAAACACGGAGAGAACATGCAAACTCCACACAGAGAGGACATCGTTCCTGGAGGTGCGGGAGATCGACAGGCGGATCGGTGCAGCGTCAGTAATAACTAGGACGCTGCATCGGTCCGTCGTGGTAAAGAGAGAGCTGAGCCAAAAAACAAAGCTCTCGATTTACAAGTCAATCTACGTTCCTACCCTCACCATGGTAACCAGCTGTGAGTGGTGACCATAGGTGTGACTTGTGCACACACCCAGACAAGAGGGAGGGAGTAAACAGAACACATAGGGGAAACAGACTATTTATTTAGATTGTATGATCAATCTTTCTCTGCCATCATTAATGTAAAAGATCAGCTTATCTTGTCATATTTCTGCTAAGTTTCAAATTTCTGCTGGACAGAAGCAGTGGACACACGATTAGTCACCACCAAACATACGTGCAGCTGGGATTAGCTGCTTCATGCCACTCAGATATCTTAACAATGTCCAGCTTTTTGAAAAGTTATGATAATAAATTGGCCATTAAATCTGTTTCTTTTTCTACTTCAGTCATCGTGAACTGATAGAATAGCTTTCACATTAAAATAAAAAATCCATTCTCACAGCAAGCATTTGTTTTGATTCAGACTGAAATCAGCAAAGCTTCCGTAACGACCTTCAGAGTCCATTCTGCTTGCTCTTCATGGTATTAAGTGGAAGCAAAAAAAACTTTTGCTTAAGCCAGGCGGTCTTCTCAAAGGTCTGAAGTAAATCATCATATTTCTTGTGGAGACTGAAAGAGCATAGAAGCTAAGCTAGACAATAGGGAGTCAGCGGTAGAGAGCACATATCGAAAAATTGTTTTGTTTCTATCAAAACCTTTTTATATGCAAACAACAACTTCTTCTTTCGGCATTTCCCTTCAAGGGTCGCCACAGCAAGTCAGTTTCTTCCATCTAAACCTATCTGCTGCATCTTCTTCGGTCATGCCATCTGTCGTCATGTCCTCTTTCACTGTATCCATGAACCTCCTCTTTGGTCTTCCTCTAGGTCTCTTTCCTGGTGGTTCCAAATCCAGCATCGTTCTGCCGATGTACTCTCTCTCTCTCTCCTCTGCACATGTCCAAACCATCTCAGTCTGGCCTCTCTGACTTTATCTCCAAAACCTCTAACATGTGCTGTGCCTCTGGTCATGTCCATCCTGGTCACTCCCAGAAAGATCCTCAGCATCTTCATCTCTGCAACCTCCATCTCTGTTTCCTTTCTTTTCCTCAGTGCCATTGTCTCTAGACCAAACAGCATGCCGCTCTCACCATGGTTTTGTACATTTTCTCTTTCATTTTAGCTTAAACTCTTCTATCACACATCTCATCTGATACTTTTCTCCACCTGTTCCAGCCTGCCCGCACACACTTCTTCACCTCTTTTCCACACTCTCCATTGCTCTGGACTGTTGATCCTACGTACTTAAAATCCTCCACCTTCTTTATCTCTTCTCCCTGTAACCTCACTTTTCCATTTGGATCCCTCTCATTCACACACATGTACTCTGTTTTACTCTGACTAATCTTCATTGTTGCAAGCAAACAACAACTGAAAGAGAAGAAAGGTTGATTTGGTGGCTGATTTTTGTTTGTTTCAGGATGTACACATGAAGAAATGAGCACTGTTTATCCTCAGCTAATTGGAACACGAAGCAGATCTAAAACTTTTGTCTGACCTGTGGTTTTAAAGGAACGTTCAGTAAAATACCTTAAAAGAGACAAAGAATTTCTTAATAATCATTTAGTGACAGAAATTCAATGCAGAAGTGTTTTAGTAACCGTACAGTCAACGTATAACACAAATGTTATGAGGAGAGAGCAGAGACCTGGGGAAGAATTTGTGCAACCATTTACAGCTGACCTCCAAAACAATAAAGATAGTTACAAACGTCAGGAGGAACAGATCCACTCTGCAACTTGTTTCCATGGAGAGCTGGACGCGGAGGTGGTCGAGACCTATAAATACCTGAGCTCACAGCTGAAGGACAAACTGGACCTATCCGGAAAATAATTGCTAGTTTATTCTTTGGTTTATACATTTTTATACATCTATCCATTTTTTCTGCATGTCTACACATGCACAAATATATTTCATGTATATTGTGGGGTTTTTTTCTTTTACTCCCTTGAAACACAAAAAATTAAGCGTTCTCTTTGGGGCAGATGGGAAAAGTTATGCTGTTTGAAAATTAAATCTAACTTAAGGGAATTCTCTAAAGAGCCGACCCAGATGAACTATTAGTTCCATTCAGTTTTTTTTTTCCTCTGAACTATCCTTCTGTTGCCAGGCATCCAGTCAGCGTCAACTCAAATTCAATTTAGACCAAACCTTAGGAGAACAGAGAACTCTACCATACAGTTTTCATGTTGAAACCGTCACTGAAACATTGATTAATATGCACTGCCACGTCTCTCCTTGAAACACATGCATTCATACAAATCTAAACTTAAGTATTCTAATATTAAAATTATGCATTATAATAACAAAACTTACTTATTGTTTTTATTTAACACACAGACAATAAAAAAAAAATGTCTTTTTTTAACTGTCTTCTTCCATGTTGGAAAAGAGTCTACGTTGCCTTTAGTGTACGTGATGTCATGCAACTCTGAGCGGCTAGCCGATAGGTTCAAAAAGAAACCCAGTGGCACCAATTGGCTGTTTGGCAAACTAAGGCTTATAGAAAAAAATCTGCAGATTTTATACCAGTCACGAGCGAGTCAAATCCTCATTTGCCGATGTCTCACGAGGATGCAATATATGCCAATAAATCAGCCAATCAATACATTGGTTGAGCCCAAGTTCAGACATCCATGAGTAGCTAATAATTAATGTACTGCACTTGTACGGTACTTTTTATACTTATAGAGTACTTCAATGTTCTTTATGAAGCATTGCACTTACATTCTTGCATGATGTCAAAAGACGCCATGCAAGAGGCTCAACTGTAACCTATCAATGATAAAGTTGCAGAGCCCATAGGAAATACTGATTAGGAAACCACCCGGAGGCTTTTCTTTTAAGTTCATCTGTGTATTCCCTTTAGAGGATTCCCTAAGTTAGATGCAGAGTTTTCCAGTGGGATAACTTATTCCATCTGGCCATGGAATGCTACTGGAGAGCACTGGAATGGCCAGCTTGCTCTATTGGCACAGCAACTAAGCCTTGGTAGATTAGCCAGGGGATTATGGGTGGGCACATGAAGCAGTTAAACATTTTTAAAGGCCAAATTTTTAGTATAATTATTCCTTAAATCTAGTTCCAACTATCAAAAGTCATTGGCTTCACTAAGCTCAGTATGAGAGGCAAGGGAAGTTGGATTGGGTAGCAAATTTTTTACATAAAATACTTTACTTTAAAAATATTTTACACAAAAAAAACCACAGAGATATTTAAAATGAAAGCAGTCAATTCCATTAAAAATTGAATATGAGTATTCATGAACATGAATGAGCGCAAAATTAAACTAAGACAATTGAGTACATTTAAATTACTTGTAGATGTGATCTGTACAGCTAAAAGAGTCATTTCTTCAGTTTGAATCTGATCATTTTCAGAGTGGATCATGGCCCACATTTCAGCGGCTTTACCCAGTTAGTCCCGATACTCGGAACCAAGTAATGGCCTGTTTTCGAGATCCTCAGAATACAATATGTTTTTTGTTGGACCAGCATGGCTCAAATATTGTTTGATCCTAAGCCATAAAAAATTTTTTACACAAGAAGTCCAACTTTAAAATGTATCTTTTGAACAATAGCAAACCAGTACAGAGACCTGAGGACATGGACTAACATAATCAAATTTTCCAGTTCTAGTTGGGACTCACGATGTCTAACAGCTCACTCAGTGAGTTCAGAGAGGGGAGTGTTTACTGTATTCCAACCTACTGGAACAAAAGAGTAAATACGTTTTTCTAGGTCTAATTTTGAAATCCAGCAATGTTTTTATCCCTTCACCCAGAAAAGCTATACGAAGCACTCGGCTGTCCGTGCTTCTCTAGCCCTTTTGTGAAAGTGATCTCTCCCAAACCACTGAAGAAATTTTGAAGTTAATGTCCGCAGTTACACAGTGCTGACTAAGATGAACTGATCTAGTTCTCAGGATCATGTTGTTCCTGTTTGGAATCAGATATAAATCTGAGTGTCGTCTGCATAATGAATGATCTGACACGATTGCTGTGTTCTAACCAGCCAATGTAAAGATTAAACAGACTTCCCAAAATGAACAACTGGGTTAACCGACAGGTCAGATTCATTTGGTCTGAGAAACAGAAATAAGGATGAAACCAGAAGCTCAATCCTATCAAGAGAAAGTTCTTGTCAGAGCCAAATTTAAAGATAATTCACAAGTAGGCTCTTGCTAGTGTTGCTGTCATGAGCCGAACTAGACACAAAATAGTCAAGGTTTTTGAAGAAGCTGAGGAATCAAATTCTGAGCAATCAAGTTAGTTGGATGTTTGACAATTTTAGAAATTATTTTTTTTCAGGTTTTTACCAAATGTTTTGCTTCTTGTCTGCATCGTGTTTAAAAAAAAAAGAAAAAAAAAAGTTTTTAATGTAGTCCAAGCTTACTTTTGTAGCTCAACATTTTTTGCATTTTTATCATAAATGTATTCATTTAAACAACCACGGGGCAATGTACTCAGCAGCTCTTTACAAGCTATTTAATGAGTGTTTTATAAAATGAATAAACACTAGACAGAAAGGCTCTCAGCCCCTGAAACATCGATGTTTTCCTGCCTTGTACAAAGAGAAAAGGGTCAGAAGTTGAGGTAAATTGCAGCTTTTCCAGTAATAATGAACAACCATTAGACGTAAAAAAAAAAAAAAACATCACCACAAGCAGCACTTGAGCTTGTAAGGTGAGGCAGGTGGAGAAATTAATTATTCAATCAAAAAAATTATGTGGCAGAGGAGTCTCTTTCCAAGAAACAATTTAATGATGTACATCACTTACAGCAGAAAATTTGTCAATTATACATTTACGATTAGTGAAAAAAAAGGTCAAACTGACTCAAATCGTGGTACGAACAGCAAAAAAACAAGATCATTAATGAAAAATGAAATCCATCTAGTCATCCCAGTCCAGGGCATCGCTGGGCTGAGGAGTCCCCTGTCCCTGTGTAACCATCATAACATCTACTCATCCCCGTACTGGACATCTCCGGGCTGATGAGTCTCCCGTGTTTCCATCAGGATGAAGAACATCTATTGACTTCTGTAGATATTTAGCTGTAGAGTAGAATAACCTAATATTTAAATAATACCTAATATTAAAACAATAATCTTTGACACATTGGTTGCTCGTCCCGGGGGAGGGATCTCTCTTTCATGTGGATCCCCACGAGGTTTCTTATTTTTTCCCACTGATGGGTTTTTTTAGGAGTTTTTCCTCACCGAGAAGGAGAGTCTAAGGGCATACATGTGCTAGTCTTGTTTAGTTAGCATTTGTTAATTACTTTTCTTGCTGTGTATTTGTGTTAATACATTCCTCTTTTTCTTGTGAAGCCCATTGAGACGGAAATTCTGTGATTTTGGGCTATACAAATAAAATTGAATTGAACTGTTCAAAGAAAAACATTTGATGAAGCTTAAAAAAAAAAAAAGTTGGTTTGAAAAAACCCACAAGTATAATCTCATAGGTACAAGAACTATAAGTTTAGGTCTATGTCTGGAGCTGTAGAGACACCTGAGGAGAGAGATAACAGAACTACATCAAGGTTTTCAATCAGAATAAGGAAGTCAATGACAACTTGGTGTGAAACAACAGGCTGTAACCATATGTGAGTTCAAACTGTGAAAACAAGACAATAAGAACAAAGTAAAGAGTCATGATGCGGAGTGCAGGTGGAAAGAGGAGGACCCAATTCCAGACAGAAAACATGGTTTAGTTGAATTTAGCAGTCCATTAATACTGTGGAAAGAAAAACAAAGTTTCAGTGGCATGGTAAACTGTTATTGTAAGAATGTGTATTTGGTCAGGCAACCAGGGAGCCTGGCTGGAAGAGATTGTATGACACGACATGAATGTCTGGGGTGATTGCCCTTAAATAGCTGGCAGGGTGCACAGATGTGTGGAATCTGTAATCATCTTCAGGTGACCCTAATCAGCTTGATGAGAAATAGCCAGTGCTCCCTCTGGTGGAAGGAGAGGGGATCATGATGTAGAGAAACTAAAGCAGGTTGAACTGATCTCATTTCAGTTTAAGGTGCATATAAAATCCAAACTAAATGAAACAGCAAATGAAAAGAATAAGTCGAGACTCAAAGCATCAAATAGTATGGCTCATTACCTGCAAGAAAAGATTAAAATTGTAACAAAATGTAATTCAATTAGTAAATATCAATTTTCAGCAAAATTCCTCTTGTGACCCAGACTTGACGATCAGCTACTACTTCTGTTTGACACCTTTAAACTTGAAAATAACATTGAGACAAACGCAGGTAGAACAAAGATAAAGACAGTGAATAGGAAGATTCAGTGTCTTTGTTTGTACTCACTGATTGTCTTCTTTAATTATTTATACATTCATTCTTAACCTCCTAATTTAATCATTAAAATAGCTCAGAAATTCTGATTGTTCATAGAGAATAAATTAAAAATGATTCGTGCTACTGGTTATTTGATTAATAAAACTCCTCTAAATTAAAACCTACAGTAGTTTTTCTACATAACATCTATTTTCTATTCAGGTATTTCTGTAGAGTAGAATTAGCTCATGTTTAATCTACTGTCTTCTATTATTATTTATTATCTGTTCGTCTTTTCCTTTTTTTTTTACTCACTCTATTCATCCCTCACCGGGAAAATTTCTGTGCTGCACTCCTACACTGCAGGAGGCTGCCACGACGGCACCAATGGTGGATTAGGTGTCTTCTCCAAGGAACATGACGTTCACTCAGTGGAAATTGAACCTGCAAACTTCCGGTCCACAAACAAACACTCTACCACTGAGCCACCGTCTCCCCCCCTTGAGGAGTGTTATGTCGAGCTGTGTGGAAAAGAATGATGATGAGTTTCCATGTTCGGCAGACAGAGCGTGCTGGTTGGCAGGTGGACGGAGAAGCAGGGCTGGATTTCTGGGGAAAGATCGATAAGATATACAAAGCCGATGATTGTTACCGGAAGGTGAACAATAGTCGTGTTGACTGAAGGGTCTTCCAGTGAATAAATAGTAGAACTGATGAGGAGTAGATGTGGAGTAGGTGTGAGAATGGGATGAGTTACAGGTGAGGAAAGAGTACTGAAAGACAGCACAGGTTCATAACAAGGAAAGATCTCTCTTTCATATGGATCCCCATGAGATTCCTTATTTTTTCCCCAATGGTGGGTTTTAGGAGTTTTTCCTCACCAAGAAAGAGGGTCTAAAAGGTAGGAATATACATACAAATTTATTTAGGTACTTTATGTGTATTTGTGTAAATAAATGTTTGTTTTTGTCCTATTTTTCAGTTCACAACGTGAAGCCCGTTGAGAAAATGTCTTTTTTTATTTTGGTCTACCCAAATAAAATAAAATAGAGAAATAATTCCACTGAAATCCTGCCTCTCTGTGTTAAAGTCTCAGAAAAAAGTCAGACGAGGTTGTAAAAATATGTTTTATCACCTTATGACAAAACTTATTGTTGTGTTTTTTCTTTTTAATACAATCGAATATGAAATGACCCACTGAGAGAAAATATGTCACCCTGCTTCGGGGAACGGTCACCGAATGATTGTTGGATGACATTTGGCAACTGAAAGTTTGGGAGACGAAAACAAACACCAATAACCGAGTTGATGATTCATGAAACTTCAGTTTCTACACAACTGAAGTTTGTAAATGGAATAAAACTGACCCTACATGACTTTTTAGGGTTATGATGACTTTTGGGTTTTTATAGATGTTCCCTCCAAAAGGTTCCACTGCCAATTTGTTTCCTCAATTGAACCATGTCTTCTGTTTTTTCTCATATTACAAATACCCTCAGGTCCTCTTTTCGACAGTGCAACTGGCCATCGTTTATCAAAGTTGCCCACAAATGGAGTAAATTTCAGGCTCACGTAGAAAATGTGCCAGGGCGCGTGTAACGTTTATGAATAGGGTGCGCCCGTCGATTTTAGGCATTCTGCATGATTGATCTTTATAAATGCAACCATATGAACCTGCCAACATATATCCAGATCCAAGCTCAGTCACAATGTAACATAAAGGAACAAAGATGGCAATAAACAAGAATTATTACTGAACCATGTTACTGGGTGAATGTTTATTCGGGTGCCCGAGTAATGAGACGATCGAGTGCAAAAATTAAATCTCGTGGCAGACTAAAAATGAAATAACGAGTGAGTTAAACCCAAGAGACGGTGGTGTTGTGGTTCCCTTAATCACCACCAGAGGGAGCCAGGGACCATCTCACCTTTCCCCCAATTCTACCTGATTTGGACCACCTGCGCCTAATCTCTCTGCTGACTATTTAAAGGCAGCCTCACCAGCATTCCTCGTCGGGTCTTCATGCCTTCCAGCCCTGGCTGACTCCCGTCCCAACGGATATCCATTGGAACTGATATTAACTCTTTGAAAACCATTTTGTTCCCTTTTGACTTCTGTTTCTTTACTAACAGCCTTGCTGATCCTTGGTTAAATAAATCTTGTTTGATGTCCTCCATTTGGGTCCTCCTCCTTCCACATCACAACAGGTGGATGCCAATTTTAAAATTTGTGGAGCAGAATTTCTCACCCCTAAGTTTAATAGGTTGTGTTTTGATATGGCCATCTTTGAACTAGCTGGGCGTCACGTTAACTCCCGACCAGAAAGGAACATTACGTTAAGTAAAAGAAGTATCTGTTTACTGTAGACCAAGTGAACCCCAATGTCTCTTGGTCTGACTGTTTTTCACAGAATGAAAGAAACAGCTATAAAGAAATAAATTTTCTGTGTGCACGTTTTGTCTTTGTACACAAAATTTCTTGATGAACTACCAGATGTCCAGATGTCCTATCACTGTGAAAAAAGAGACAGTAAGAGTTTTTTCTAATCGTCTATTGTAATTATGGTAAAAACATTGCGTTATACAGACTGTTACATGTGCTTCAAAGCGTCCAGATTACATTCTAATAGAAACCTTATTAATGCCAGCTTTCTGTTCTTAACCATGAGTCTGACGACTCACTGTGAAAAACTTTTCTTTTTTCAAGTCAATTAAAAATAGAAAGATGTGAAACAAACTTCAAACAAATATCATCGAGACAGCGATGCTGAGAAGAGGTGGAAGATTATTAAACTCAGAGGTTGAGATGTGAACAGAATGAAGTTATAACTAACCGTGCTTGTTAAACAGCAACGCTGGAAAACACCGACCCACCAACTAATATTATTAACATTCCACAGGTTTATGGTGTGTAACACCAAAACTAAGCCCTGAGTTGAAAATGGCAAAGCCTAATCATCCTCATAAACCTCATTGCAGACTCGAGGCCCAATATAGAAAGACACAACTAACAACAACTAAATAAAGAAAAAATGAATACATATAACGTATCAAACCACTGTTTACATCAAACAATTGTACCAATGGTTCCACAGTTCAGACTGGTACTTTGTGGTACTAAGTTTCACAACAACCAATCTCCTAATAATAGAGTTCTCAGAGCCATTAAGACGACTAATAAAACTGTACATCAAATAGCACAGAGTGGCCTGGAAAGTCCTAATTCCTGCTCAGACAAATGAGGCCACTGTGCAGATTGGTGATCTTAAAAACAAGAGCTCAAAGCAGGTATTATTATAATTGATTTTGGGGTTTTTATCACAAAGGTAATAAAACAGAACAAAAACATGACAGTTTTGTTTTGGTTTCATTTAATTTTTTGGGGGGATTTCTTGCAAGAGACCTTTTTCCAACCTGGCCTGTGTCAAACCGCTCCTCCTCCAGGTCGAGAGAAGCCAGATGGGGTGGTTAAGGCATCTGGTCAGGATGCCTCCGCAGCGGGCACGTCCCACTGGAGGAGTCTCTCTACCAGATCCCGGTCCTGCTAGAGAGACTCTGTCTCACAGCTGGCTGGGGGACGACTCGGGATCCCTCAGGGTGAGCCGGAGGATGCAGCTGGGGTGAGAGAAGTCTGGGTTTCCCCTCTGAGGCTGTTTGCCCTGCAACCCGGCTACAGATAAGCGTAAGATGACGGAACAAACAAAATTTCTTGCAAATGAAAGCAATGAAAGACTACCCACTGACTATATTTTTTTAAAGAAAATTCCACATCATCCTCAGTAAGTGGGTTGCTTTCACTTTGAACTCACAATATACTTGTTGGGAACTCATGCACTAGCTGTGGATTTTGTGGCCATTACCATGGTAACAAATAGACCTCCAGTGCTTCTTCAGAAAAAAAAAGCAACACAACTCAGTGTTAACAATACTAATTAGTTAAATTAAGCTGATGTAATCAAGATGTGGTTGTGTTTTGTGCACTTTAAAGTCATCGTCTGATTCCAGTGTTCAGGTGAAGTCTATTTTACTTACTGTAACAAATAACTACAGCAGATTAGACACATTGATCCTGACCATAGAGTAGGATTGGCAGCACAACCCGACCGGTAAATTCATTTATCAATTGACGATCCAAGTCCAGCGAGAAATTTATTGATATTTTTTTCCCTGTAATAGTATTTGTACCTCATCACCAAAACTGTGTCGATACCCCTATATTTAGACTCATCTCTGGGTGGGAAACAAAAAGTTTACAAACCGCATTACAATAGTTTAACAGTTGATGTTGCCCCCGGGTGAAGACACAGGAGTTACACTGGAGGTACACTGGAGGTACACTGTAGAGTTTGGATTTCTAAAGATTGATTTACAAGCAAAGGAGGGCATTGATTAAAGAATTAGAAACCGAAAAACAAGTTCAGAGCAAAATAAACTAAACCAACAAGTACATTTTAAATTGAATGACTTGTTAACGAAAGAAAGTGTTTTAAATGATCGAAAAATCCCACCGTTGTTACACTGGGTTTTGATATCTGAAATTCAGAGTCACGTTTGAGTTCTATCATTTATTCATTTTCTTTCGAGGAAAGAGATGGATGAGAAAGATAGTTGGGAAGTTTTGGTGAATGTGACATCGAATCACGGGTCAAAAGGAACTGAACGCTGTGGGATCCAGTCCATATTACCAACCGTCTACTGAATGATCCAAATCAACAGTCTGATTTTAATGAGGTGACTGATTCTAACATCATAGCATCCTGGCTGTCGAAACATGAACATATTTCACTTTTCATGGAAATGTTTTAGTTAGTTTGACTGTGGCTTCTGCACAAATTAAATATTAATCCTCACCAATCGGAATAAGTGTTTCAAATTCTGAAAAAAACCCAAACAGGTTGCTCAAAGTAGAAATACATCAATTTGCTTCCGATGGATTGAAGAACAATCCCAAAACCAAATTACTATTAAATCACAAGAATAAATTGATGCCAAGGTGTCAAGTAACATGCCTTCGCCTGCCTTACATCACAAGATTATTTTTTATGAATAATTTGAGGCTTGTATGATAACTAAGTTGAAACAGTCACATGTGCAAGGTTTTTACATTTTTTTGTCATCAAAATTCTTGATGTATGAATTTTCAGAAAGTTGGTGTAGATTTTTATAGTAAAATATAAAGTTCCAACCCTCACCTATGGTCACCAGCTGTGGGTGGTGACCGAAAGAATGAGATCGCGGGTACAAGCGGCCGAAAAGAGCTTCCTCCGCAGGGTGGCTGGGCTCTCACTCAGAGATCGGAGAAGAAGCTCTGCCCGCTTAAGGCTGTTGCCCCCGCGACCCGACACCGGAACAAGCGGAAGATGACGGAACAGTGATGTTTTGTATAATATCAAGTATGACAATTATTTGGCCCGTGACATTTCTGTCACCACCCACAGCTGGTGACCATAGGTGAGGGTTGGAACGTAGATCGACTTGTAAATCGAGAGCTTTGCTTTTCGGCTCAGCTCTCTCTTTACCACGACGGACCGATTAAGCGTCCTAGTTATTGCTGATGCCGCACCGATCCGCCTGTCGATCTCCCGCTCCATCCTTCCCCCACTCGTGAACAAGACCCAGAGATACTTAAACTTCTCCACTTGGGGCAGGACCCCGTCCCTGACTCGCAGGGGGCATTCCACCCTTTTCCGGGCGAGGACCATGGAAGGCACTAATTCCCATCCCGGCCGCTTCACACTTAATTCTTTCTGGAAAAACAAGTTATAGTATACACAAAAGAATTTTGGCTTCAGTCATTATGACACTATTTGCATTAAAGGTAATTTGTTTAAAAATGCCTGTTAATAACGAAGATGAATAATGAAGTAAAGTGATTAAATTTCTGTCTGAACACTAATTTTTTGGGCTGATATTAATTTGCAAATATGATGTAATCACAAGATTTTATGCAGCTTCACATTCTCCTGCACTGAGTGAAATAATTAAACTCATGCAAAATTGGGAAGAAAAAAACTAAATTAAAAGATTGGTTGATGAAGCGGACACAAATTCCTACGCTCATGAAGTAGAGGAGGCCGAGAGGAAGACCAAAGAGGAAGCCAAGGTAGTATGTGTTTTTATCTAGAATGTAGGGAGGGAGGAATCGAAGATAGTCGATGTGAGGGGGGAGTACGCAGAAAACAGGGTTCGATAAGTGTTACTGGTTTGCTGTGGCGCCCCCTGAAGGAACAAAGCCAAAAAAAGAAAGAGAAAACAAGCCTAGCGATGATTTAATTAAGACTGATTAAGTCATGTTGAAAGAAGCAACTATAAGTCGACACCAAAGCATCCATTTTTGTCACAAACGTTATTATTAATGAATGGATTGTAACTTAAACCTTTTGTGACTCTGAAAACCTAATCAGTGCATGTTCAGTAGGGAATGAGTAACTGTGTGCAGTTTTATTTAAAAAATTTCAGTGGTTTGAAAGATTTGTGTTAATAAAATGTGTTACAGAAGTACAGACCCATCGACAGCCTGAGCGACTAACGACACCTCTACATTCTGTGCGATAAAAAAAAGGTGAGTTCTTTTCATATGAAGCTTCTGAAACAAACTACAAACAAAAGTGTTTTACGGTATTTGGCTGGAGCATCCACCGGGATTCTAGGATTAAGGATTAACCAACACAAATACACACATGCATGAGCATGAGATTACACTACATTATCTTATATACAAGCTTCTGCAAGATTCTGGTTGAACTACCTCTGATACACTCACTCTGCTGCTCCCAGGTGCTGTTTTCTTTCCTGGGATGACAAAGTGTATTGCATGAAAAACCAGAAGATTAAAGGTTTCTCAGAAAAAGAAGAACTGGTCTACAGATAAAAGAGAAGCAGAAAGATACAATGCCCGGCTGGGCTGAATGACCTCACCATTGTTATCTGACGTTTGAGTGGCTGAAGAAAACATAAAACACCACTGGATGAACCTATAAAACAGAAACTTACAGATTATGGGTTCAAAAGAGCTAAAAAACTATACCATTGCTAGAAATATATATAAATATGTCTGTTGCTGCTCAATATGGTTCATATTCCTGTCAAAATATACTTAAAGTTACTTTTAATCCTCAAAAAGGATATTTGTTGAACTGAAAATCAAATTATTTTCATGCTCTGTTGTGCTTCTAAAGAGCACATCCAACAATTTATGTTCACTATCGTGAGACAGACTGATGAAAAGCTGATGTTTGTACCAAAACAGATGTTGTGGTAAGTTTTATACATAGTATCTCTTTAGTTATTAAATCTCTTTATTTATATTTTACATCACGAACTTAGACAGCTCCGGACTGAGAAGCCCCCCTGTGTTTCCATCAGGATGAAGAACATCTATTGACTTCTTTAGATATTTAGCTGTAGAGTAGAATAAGATCATATTTAAACAATAATCTTTGACACATTGGTTGCTCATTCCGGGGGAGGGATCTCTCTTTCGTGTGGATCCCCACAAGGTTTCTTATTTTTTCCCCACTGATGGGTTTTTGGGAGTTTTTTCTTACCGTGAAGGAGAGTCTAGGGGCATAAATGTGCTAGTCTTCTTTAGTTAGCATTTGTTAGTTATTTTTCTTGCTGTGTATTTGTGTTGATACATTCCTCTTTTTCTTGTGAAGCCCATTGAGACAGAAATTCTGTGATTTTGGGCGATACAAATAAAATTGAAATGAATTGAATTAAAAGGTTTTACTCAGACTTTAGCTTTTTTGCTTTCAGCTGGTTGCTCATTATTTTACTTCAATGCAAATGTTCTGCTGTTGTTTCAAAGTTAAACACAGTTTCTGTTGGTTTTTTAGAGTTACTGGTGTGTTGCTTTTATCAGTAGATTATCTGTTAATGTTAAGCTAGAGCACTGATGTTACATGAGGAGTTCAAATGAAGACACATGTTTTTTTCTTTTCAGACTGCACGTTAACATTAATATTAACAGAATGAAGTTAAAATTGGTTTCAAGTCTTTTAGTTGTCGTTTGTTGACCAGAGCAAAGGAGGGCTCGGGGGGAGCGGGTGTTAAAATAAGAAAACTGAGTTCTGTGTAAAAATTGGGGATTCTATCTGTAGGCGTCATGACCCAGCTCCACTTTCCATCACTCTAGTGTTGAAGTGATTTGGAAAGAGATTTGAAAAGCCACTCTTTTTTTCTCCATTAAAAACAAAGTAGGAGTTTTTTTTCTTTGTGTATGGTTAATAAACCGCTAGTGCTATTGGCTACACCAGTGGTGGGCAAATTTTTTGGTTCACGGGCCTCATTGAGTTCTAACATTTGACAAATGGAGCAGATGGATGGCACGCTTTGGTAACCGCTAGATTAGACCTATAGATTAGACCAGGGGTGGGCAATTAATTTTTATCGGGGCCGCATGAGAAGCCTGAATTGTGTCAGAGGGCCACCAACTTTCTTTGATTGTAAAATACTTCAATATTTTGAATAGCTGGTACTGATAATCAGAAGAATAAAGCACTCTGTAAATATGTATATTAGGTTATGTGAAACTGTGCTCTATTGGTTAAATAAGAAAAACAATTATTGAACCAGTGTAATTTATTTTTTAACTTGTTAATCTCCACAAACGTGGAGACGGTGGTGGAAACGTGGTGGAGACGGTGGCCGCGTGGTTAGCGCGTTCGCCCGCGGACCGGAAGGTCGCGGGTTTGCGTCCCACGGAGAGCACGTCTAGGGTCCTTGGAGAAGACACCTAACCCCCGCTTCTCCCACCATTGGCGCCGTTGAAGGGCAGCCTGCTGCGGTGTAAGAAGTGCAGCAAACAAATTTCCCCGGTGAGGGATGAATAGAGTAATTCAAAATAAAAAAAACAAAAAAAAATAAACAATAACTTGGAATGCTTTCCACCTCATGTTACCTCTTCAGTGAGAATAATCCAGTCTGTTCTGGGCTTGAACATTGAAATCTGGCGGAATGTCTGAAGTGGCTATGTGAAGGACAGCTGAGAGGTGGTCATCAGTCATAGAGGATCTGCGTTTGGATTTGTTGAACTTCATAACTGAGAATGTCTGTTCACATTGATAGGTAGATCCAAAGAGGACTAGGATCCTCTGAGCATGCCTCCTCAGGTGTGGGAAAGTTCTCCTCTTTGAGGGCGGGGTAAAAGTCTACGACGTGCATATGTAGCGACGTAACGCTTTTCAAAATAAAATAAAAAATTAAATTTCAAAATAAAAGTTAAAAAAAGTTTAATTTATGGTGTTTATGATTGGCCTCTTGCGGGCCGGACAGGGACGTACAAAGGGCCGGATGTGGCCTGCGGGCCTTAATTTGCCCAGGTCTGGATTAGACCGTGCTAGATTTTAAACAAACGCGCTAAAGGTTACATCAAGAGCATTAAATTTCAAATTTTTCAAGTCCCGACGGGCCGGATTAAACAGTTTAACGGGCCACATGTGGCCCACGGGCCATAGTTTGCCCATGCCTGTGCTAGTCAGTAACATCTTTGAATTACAAGCGTGTGTATTAAAGGATAAAATAATCACAATAGTGACCTGATTCCATAAAAAACTGAATTTTCAGGTCAGTAATCTAAAAGGAAAATTAACATTCTCATCCTAGATTCTATAAGCATGCATAAAAATTGAACAAATATCACCTGAAAACTTCACATCTTGATCCATTCTCAACAAAAAACTTCTTGAAAAAGGTCTAAACCCTACCGATTACTTTGTTCAATACTTTTTCTGACTTCTCCCCACATCAAAAATATTATCAACTTTAAAAAGCTTCAGGTAAAAAGTTCAGATGGTTGAAAATGTTCAGGTAAAATGAGGTAAAACTGCTGCTGAACTTCCGTTGCTTTTCCACTGAGAGAACAGCAAACAGAACACCTGAAGCACTTAAGCAGAAAGCATTCTTTCTATTTCCTCTTCATCCCTAATGCACCAAAGCATGAAAGATCTAGAAGCTCTCTCATAAATCTACCTGTTTGACCTTCTGACGCAAATTTTAGAAGAACCAACAGGGTGGAGTTCGCACCATGTGCTTCTCTCCAGGTTCTCAGACTTCCTCTCACCTTCCAAACACAAGCTTTCCCGGTCACAACTGTATGTTACTGTGAAACTGTCCTCTACAATCAATGTGCTTGTGTTATTGGATTTGTGTGCCAGACTGGTGAGCTGTGCATGGTGTACCCCACCTCTTAACTCCTATTGGCGACGAAATACTTCAATATGCAGTTGAATGAGGCGGCTCAGAAAATGAAAGATTTGAGTTACAGAAAGAGACTATGTGATGAGAATAAACCCTTACATTCGACAATGTACCTTGACACTGCAACGACAGTAGATTTTTCCAGGTAAATCTAACTGATTTTACTCTTATAATTTTACTGATTGAACATCATTACCTTTGAAGCCTCGAAATGTGACTTTTGTAATTAGAGTAACAGCTTTTCAGACAAAGCGACATCTATCACTCTCTACTACGAGATAGTTTAGAGCAGGCATGGGCAAACTACGGCCCGCGGGCCACATGTGGCACGTTAAACATTTTAATCCGGCCCACTAAACTTGAAAATAAACATTTTCGATGTTTTATTTTTCCTGCAATTCTAATGTTTCGTCACTAGACGGCACCAAAGATACATTAACACTACTTCCATTAAAATGTGTGCATCTTCGTGATGTGCAAGTTGTCAAAATTAAGAGCGTGCCCAGGTATGGAAAGCCATCGGGACCAATACACGCATGTAAACAAGCGTGTTGGATGTTAAAAACAAACAAAAGGTTACATCAAGCGTTTAGATTTCAAACCTAGCGCCGTTTTAAGTGCTATCGCACTAGATTTCAGACCTAACAGCGCTAGATTTGAAATTCAACGCTGTATGAAATCGAGCACGTCATTCCATCGGTCTAATCTAGTGGTTACCAAAGCATGCCATCCATCTGCTTTCTGTTCCGGCCTGCTGGTCAAATGTTAGAACTCAATGTGGCCGGCAAACCAAAAAGTTTGCCCACCTCTGGTTTAGAGGGTCTTCCAACACATTTTGAGACAAAATGAACATCTATGAGTTTTTTTGGAAAGAAGCAGATTCAAGAGTCTATTATAGGGTCTCAAACATAATTTATCTGGTGGCCACTCAAGGCAGAGCCCGGGTATAGCTGGGCCGCATCAAGTTTACACAAGAAAATTCCAAAGTATGATCACTTAACAGTTTTTTAAAAGTGTTTATGCCCCAAAATAGTTAAAAAAAAAAAGAGTTGCATTTTGGTCAATTCTGACTGTCAGAAACAATGACTGTTGGAAGAGAAGTGCTCACATAGCCACCGCTGCCAGCATCTGCACCACCTGATCTGGTTCCAGCTGTACTGAGCTGAACTGGACCAGCTTCTTCCATGCCAGATCACTCACAGCCTGAAAAAGCTCTTTGATGGTCAGCTGCTCTGAAACCATAGCCTTGAGAAGGATGCTCTGATGTCCACAAAGGCTGTTTTGGGCCAAAAGGCCTGCTGCAGCTGTTCAGGGAAAGAGGCCAAACAAATATGAACGGAAGAGTAAAAAACCAATAACACAACCCATAAATAAGTAATAAACTGTACGATTGAAAGCATCACAAACTGTTTGAAAGGAGTTTTCATGTTACATCGACAACAAAAGGCTTTTATCTAAAAACAATTAAATTGTGAAGCCAGTAAGAACTGGTTATTATCATGGGCAGTCACACTAACAAAACAAAGTATGTTTAAAAATATTTTTATGAATAAAAACTGGCAATAAATTAAATAGAAGCTACTCATTTAACACAAGCAAAATAAAGTTTTCAATAATATTGCCATAAGTAACAAATCCGTGTAACCCCATGATCTTCTTCTTCTTTCGGCATTTCCCTTTAGGGTCGCCACAACATATCAGTTTCTTCCATCTAACCCTATCTGCTGCATCCAGTTCGGTCATGCCAACCATATTCATGTCTTCCTTCACTGTATCCATGAACCTCCTCTTTGGCCTTCCTCTAGTCCTCTTACCTGGTGGTTCCAAACCCAGCATCCTTCTTCCGATGTTCTCTCTCTCTTTCCTCTGCACATGTCCAAACCATCTCAGTCTGGCCTCTCTGACTTTATCTCCAAAACCTCTAACGTGTGCTGTTCCTCTGATCCTGTCCATCCTGGTCACTCCCACAGAGATCCTCAGCATCTTCATCTCTGCTACCTCCATCTCTGTTTCCTGTCTTTTCCTCAGTGCCACTGTCTCTAGACCAAACAGCATGGCCGCTCTCACCATGGTTTTGTACACTTTTTGTTTAATTTTAACTGAAACCCTTCTCCGCAACATCACACCTGATGCTTTTCTACACCCGTTCCAGCCTGTCTGCACATGCTTCTTCACCTCTTTTCCACACTCTCCATTGCTCTGGACTGTTGATCCAGTACGTAAAATTTTCCACCTTCTTTATCTCTTGTCCCTGTAGTGATCCATCGTAGAAAAAGCTTCAAAGTAGAGTATTTGATGATTGAGATGTTTAAACTTCCACCCGGAAATAAATTTTCAATCTGATAAAATGGCCTGAGAACTGATTCTTTATATAACAACCTCAGTTTTGTCAAACCCCTAAAGACGGGCTAACCCCAACAAACAAGTACCCAACTGCGAATTGGAAAGGATGTATGGAAGTTGAAATGTCTTGATCAGAAACTACATTGTCCAGAAGATTGAAGCCTTTTCTACGATTGCCAGAAGTTATACGGTAAGATACAGTGGATGATAGAACCCTCTATCGTACTAAAGTCGTGTTTTGCCATTTGCAACGTAATTCATGGCAAACACCAAACCAAATAGTCATTTATTTAGGATCTAAAGCTAAATTACGGTAATTGTGCTTTTTGAGCAGTCCATTAACTAATACTAAACTGATGATAAAGACAGTGAAATGTTTTGACACATCGAATGTACTAAAAACTATCAAACGTTTGAGCAGTCTTTTTTTAAAATACCGTTTTAGTTATGCACTGGTGTTCATTTCTATCTTAAGCTGCATACATTTATATTTACATAGAGTAGTTATTCATCTTTTCTACATTTTCTATGAATGCGCTTTAGAAAACCAACCAACCGTGATTCCATCAGACCTGCTTTGAATAGAACGCAGCAAGGGTCTCATTTTATGTGTAAATGCAACAAAATCTGCACAAACCCTGAAAAATCAGTGGTTTCAGGCCTGAGAAGCAGTTCAGAGCACTACAATCCACCACGCTGCTGCTGTCTTGGCAGTGATTAGCTTTGAACCAATCAGAACCTAGAATAGGCAAAGCACATGGAGGATTTTTGATAGTTTCAACTAAGAGAAAAAGATGCAAATGTTCATATTTTTTACCTAAACATGTAAATGTAGGATTGCATTTATAATTTTTGTAAATTATTGTTCATTTGAATGTAATTTACATAAGAACTGTAATATTTTTCCTCCTGTGAGGAAACCTATAGAGTTGTTTAGGTTGGAATACTCGTTCCAATGTATCTTTTAGCATTCATGGCAGATGTGCGAGTTGCCTGTGAGTCGTTCTCCGCTGCATCCCAGATGCTGATAAAAAGCCAGATGGGCTCTCTCTCTCTTTCAGCCCGGAGGACTCAGACGTAATGATTTTCTATAAGAATTTTCCATTTTGAAATCTTTTAATCCGAGTTTTCCACCCAGTTCATCTGAAACGAGCTCAGCTTAGAAGAAAGTTTGTTAGATCTGTTTTTAGACACAGCATGGTGAAGTTTCACATTTAATAATCAGCTGCTTGTTGATAGTTTTCACAAATCTTCCTCAGCTGGAAGGTGATTTCCCCAGAAGTTTGATTCGATGTTATTTCAATAAGCACATGGATTTAATTTACCGGAGAATGCCAGAAGATATGGACGCATGATCATGAAGAAACAAGATGGACTTTTTATGACTAATTGGCATGTGAGGTTACTGGGCGGTGTCGTGGTCGGAATAGTTTGAAAGATGCATATTTAACCGTGGAGTTTCCATGTTCTGACAATACTTGTTTGAGGTATCTTCGGCCATTCTTCATTTCAAAACTCTTCCAGATTTTTTAAACTTCTGGTCTGTCTTTCACCTTTAGAAGGTTTAGCCATAGATTTTTAATGACGTTGAGACTCTGAAGGTCATAATAAAACCTTTATTTGACACTTAATCTTGTAATCCACGGTGGATTCATATATTTGTTTTGGATTCTCATATATTTATAAAAGACATCTTCTCTCTAACTTCTGTTTTGTCACAAATTGTTAGCTTCCAAAATTTGCTGAGAATTTTTTTGGCTGCATTTTTCTTTTTACTCTTAAAATGTTCCCTGCAATCCAAACCCAAAACATGTTTGGTCCACCACCGTGCTTAACAGTTGATGAGAGGGTATTTCTAAACATACATTTGTTTCATCTGGCCTGAAAGTTTTATTTGAACCTCATCAGTCCCTCAGAGCTTGTTTCCAAAATACATCAGAGTATTCTAGATGTTCAAAATCAACTTCAAACGCTGAGTTTGTTTATTTTGTTGGAACAGAAAGAGGTTTTCTTCTGATGAATCGTCCGTAAACACCATATTTGTTCATGTATCTCTTTGGAGTGGAATAGTGTAAAACAACTCTAGTATTTGCCAAATCCTCCGGGAGGAATCGTACAATCAAAAGAGGGTTTTGACTTGGTTTTCTCACAATCCTGCACGTTGTCCTGTTTCCAGATCTTGCTCTAATTTTCTCTGTTCCTGACGACTACCATTTTTTAATCATATTTCTAACAGAGGACGTTGGCAGCTAAAAATGTTTTGCTATTTTCAGACAGCTTTCCCCTGCATTTTAATCGTCTACTGTTTTTAGTTTAATTG
Source organism: Neostethus bicornis (assembly GCA_902685375.1). Classification (NCBI taxonomy): domain Eukaryota; kingdom Metazoa; phylum Chordata; class Actinopteri; order Atheriniformes; family Phallostethidae; genus Neostethus; species Neostethus bicornis. The sequence continues at coordinate 14,076,714 of LR738541.1, read as the reverse complement.
TTTGATACAGCTGCTTTGAACAGGTGTAGCAAACCTTTCAGTCGGCCACAAATGAGTTCCAAGATGTGACTTCCAAGAGGCTGTCAAACAAGAAGATGAAGGGTGTAGTTTGGTAAAACCACTTAACTACTACGTACATAGGGAACAGCACACACACACATTTCTATAGGCAAAAAAAAACATTCTCATACAATCCATCTGGTCCTGATATGCAAAGATTCTTGATGAACTAAGAGGTGCCCTTCTGAACGTCCAACAGGTTGTTGGGAGTAAAAAGAAAAAAAAATTGGCCCCAATCTATCTGCTTTGGGCTTCTGGGACCACCTAGAGAAATTTACTCTCATTACTAAAGATGGTGTAGTTTTGAAATACCACTTATACGTGAAATGAAACTGAATTGGATCAAGAGTAATACATAAATATATCCCCGTGCTTTAAGAATGATGGAGAAAAAAGTTTCTGATCAAGACATTTTTTTATGATTGTCCCCTAACGTTTGACAAAAAACCAAAAACTGTTAGTCTGATGTTTCAATGCTGTATCCAAATTCACTCCTTCTAGATAATAGCCAGTGAGTCTTCAATATGACATGATTTGGCAAATGTCTACTTTGGTGAAAAAAAAAACATTAATATGTGATAATTCCCCCGCCCACCACCAGGGGGAGCCCAGGATCTTCCTCCTCCCTGATTCAGGACACCTGTGGATCATTGACATAGTGCCTATTTAAAGGCAGTCTGCCATGACTTCCTTGTCGAGTCATTACCCCTTCCAGCCAGGTCTTCTTGGCCACCCGACCAAATGATGCTTTTGAGTATTTACCATGAGACATTCCTTTTTGAATCATATGTTTTTCCCACAGCATTGCTGGTCTTCCTAAGTTAATAAATATTGTTTGTCGTTCTTCAAATGGATCCGCCTCCTCCTTATGCACCCACACCCTAAAATAACAAAATTTCAATAAATAATTACTTTGGTTGTAGCTGGGCAAAAATATATCCAGTCCTTCAGGGTTATCTCACCATGGTTTGCCTACATAGAAAAACCTATGTTGATTGTTGGGGCAAATGAAGTCAGGCAAGTTTGAGCATTTCAAGTTTTGAGATTGACCTCACCTGGTTTATCAAAAATAAGATTGAGCACAATCGATGACACTTTCAGGTCTCATCTTTCCAGAAAAAGCAGTACAAAGTATCAACTCTGTGAAGTGCCCAAACATTTGCAGACATTATTGTGTTCTCTCTTATTTTAAAAGTGTAAATAACAAAATAAAATCTAACTTTTTTGACAGATAAAAATTTCTTGCTTGCAATTTTGCACCTATCAAGGGATTCATCCTGCCTCCCGTATTGGGGAGGTTTTCACATTGTACTGAGTGCCAAAAAACTGTATCCATTGGCCAATTTGAAAATCAGAAAAGATTGCGTGTGCGCATAATGAGCGCACATATATTAAAATAATTGCAAAACCGTCTAACTTGACAGGTTTTAAAGGTATGCCACAATCCTCCCAACATCAAGTCCTTTTTTCCTCCCGTCTTGTTCTGCCCTTTGCTCTAATTCCTCAGACCTGGTCCTTATGAGCTCTCCCAAATGTTCACATCTGTGTCTTGTCTTCCCTCCAGCCAAAATAAATGAAATTAAGTTGGGGCATCAGGTGGCACCAGCCTGGCTAAACTTTCACCAGAATGAAATCTTCTGCATCATAACTTAATGTACAATATTGTTTCATCTTCCGAGGTTTGCGGGGGCTTTTGGAGCTATCCTAGCTAATTTAAGCTGAGAGGCAGGATACACCATTAACAGGTGGCCTGTCTGTTGGAGGGCCAAACACCCACAACTATATATATATGGACACATATACTCATTTCTAAGGGTAATTTCATAGCGACCAATCAACCTAACACGCATGGTTTTGGAGGGTGGAAGGAAACCGGAGTACCCAGAGAAATACATGAGGACACGCATACATGGGGATAACATGGGGAGAACATGCAAACTCCACACAGAAAGGCCAGTGATTCACCGCCATTTTGGGACTTAAACCCTGACCTTCTTGCTGTGAGCCTACTGTGCAGAAGAAAAATGAGCGGCCCTCTATCCTTATTGGATGGAGACCATCACAATAATAATTCAACCAATTTTTTTAATACCTTATAGATAATAAGCGATTAATCAGTAATTAATTAATTAAGTAATTAATTTTTATTGTGGTTAATCACAATAAAAAAATAGTAGTAGTTTGGTAGCTATGGGTAAAATTGGGAATGTGGGGTTACCTCAGTGGGAAACACCAGCCACCTCTGGTTTAACATCTGTCGTCACATTGTGGGCGGTGGAGTCATCAGAGTCTTCAACCAATAGAGGATCCAGTGGAGGAGAGACTTGAGGATCTGTGGAGCTGAGAGGAGAGCAGTACCACTGGAAAGAAAGTCAGTGTCATCCTGGAACCACCTCTGTTCAACTTGTTGGATTTCTCTGTTGGATTTAAAAAGTCTGCAGCGTGGACTTGATGCCGTGAAATGAAGCTCAACAATCTGCGCGCATCTTCTGACAGAAGAAGATCTTTTAAAGGATTTATGAAAAGTAAGTGGAATTAATGATAAAGGATGAAAAAATACATAATAACAGAAAATTTAAAAAATATATACAGCAAAAAAAGGGACCCAGATTAAGCCGTTTGTAAAGAAGACGCACAGAATTTTGTTGAGTTTTTTTTAAAGCGTGCGCAAGAAATTTTTTTTTCTTTTTATAATTTTTTTTTAAAGGATTAAGTCCATATTTGTCTGCAAATGCTTGTTTTTTGTGAGAAAATGAGCTTTTGATAGAAATCCAAAAGATGGAAAATAAAACCAGAATCAACCTGTTTTTAGATTTCATTTATTCATGCAGAAAATTTTTAGATTTTTAATTTATGAAGTTGCTTTAAATTTTTTTTTTTCACTTTTTTTTTTTTAATCAAAGCATTTGATCATGCTTTTAAGCATGAATAAAATATCTAAAATTGTTTTTAAAAAATATATTTTACATGAAGGATCATTCTGAAGCACATTAGACTTCATTTTTTCATGCATGAAAATTTATAGATTAATATTTTATAAAGTTCCACTAAATTAAACACTTGCATTTTTTTTTAACCTATGATCCTGCTTTTACGCAAAAATAAAATGTCTAAAATAGTATTTTTTACAACCATACTTTACAAGAGAGGGTCATTCTGAAACAAACCAGGTCCAGTGAAACTTCCTGCACTGAGGTTTGTTGTACCTGGACTTAAATCCAACAGAGAGGGAGATTGTCCAGGAATCTACCTCACATAATCTACAGATGTTGTGGGTGACATCTGGATTTGTTTACTACTGCAGCTGTTGTTGTGCACCGGATTATGACATCACATCTACGCTACTATTACTCTATCTCTTTCCATATATGTATGTATATATATATAATCATATAGATGCGCATATAGATACGTCTATGTGTTTATATGTAAATTATAAATAAAATTCAGAATGATACTAAAATAACATATCAGTCATCGGAAGTAGCTGCAATGATGATGATAATTGGTTGTGACATTTGGAATGCACTTTCCAAGCAGAGTAGAGAAAAAGATGGAGCTGTGTTTCTTTGAGCAGGATGTTATTATTAAGCTGTACACACTGTCAGGAACTGGTTTTCAGAAATCTGGTAAATCATTAGAAATAGTGTGTGGACGGTTATAGTGAGATGGAGCTGTGGGCCCCGGATTTGAAAATACAAAAGAAACTTAATGATGGAAAATCCTCATTTACATGCAGGGATGTGTATGAAAACACAGTCGGTAATACACAGTAGATTAAAAGAAAGTGTAGAAGTGTATGATAGAGTCTGCAAATCAGAGGACTGAAAATACACATATGTATGTTATGTTACATCACAGAATCTGGGATCTGTGTTACGTATAAAAACAAACAGATCTACCTACAGTACCTGCCTGCCTGTCTGTCTGCCTTTCTGCTTGCCTGCCTGCCTGCCTGTCTGTCTGCCTGCCTTTCTGCCTGTCTGCTTGCCTGCCTGCCTGCCTGTCTGCCTGCCTGTCTGCTTGCATGTCTGCATGTCTACATGTCTGCCTGCCTTTCTGCCTGTCTGCTTGCCTGTCTGCCTGCCTGTCTGTCTGTCTGTCTGTCTATCTATATCCATATATCCATATATGTTTATATACACACTCACAGATGGATCGATGAGAGACTTACATGTGCAAACATGATAAAGAGGGTGTGTTGTATTTTTTCTTTGGGTAAAAATAATTGCATTTTAACGTGATAATAAGGATAAACATGGTGTGTTTTTGTAAACTTAGAAATGAGATATTAGGTTTTAAAAAGCTTATAAATACATTTAGTACGTTTGATTTTTGACTTGTGAAGTCCGCCGTCTTTTTCTCCTCTCCTCGCTTTACCCCGCCCCCTGGGAGTGTTTATGAGACAGCGTAAAAATTTTTTATGTTGTAATTACAGTGTAGCAGCCATAAAGTTAGCAAAACAAGCCGATAATATTTTAGATTCTTCTTTTGAAGCATTTGTATAAAACACACTGCAAAAACACCGTCTGGTTGTTAGAATCTGGGCGTGGTTGAGAACAAAATCCATGGATAAGAACAAACTGGGCTTTGAATTGTGTCCAAATACATAAGAGGAATGATCACAAATTGCTCAGACATGCATTAATAAAATATAAAAGAATAACTTCTTCAGGACTCTTGTTTATGAAAAATGCATAGGCCCAAGTCTTTACGAACACCGACATCCATTCAAGTCAAAGTTTGTCTTCCACATGGACCGTTGCATAAGACTAAGAAAACTCGTGAGCTGCTGTTTGCAAGTTGTAAGACATAAAATGACTGCACTTTTGGACAGAATCTGGAGTGGGGACAGTGAAATGAAGCATTTGAAGCAGCAAGGAAACCATTAGAAAACAAACGTAAATGCCAGTCATTAAAAAACAGACCAAATTATGAAAAGATGGTTAATCAAGAAAAATGCACATTGTCAGATAACCACCTTTAAACGCACATCGCTCTCTTTGCAATATTTCTCATCTTATACATAAAAATAACATCATTTTAAAAAGAAGTATTCAACCCTGAGTTTCCAATCATTCATGTTCAAAGTTTATTTCATATTTTCAGACATACAATAAAAACTGATATTTTTTTCTGATTTTATATTTCTTTAATGAATCCCTTCCTCAAGCCTCATTCATGCTGACCTTCATATTTTTTCTCTCTTATTTCCAGTTTACCATGTGAGTGTGCAGCAGCGTGGGGTTTTCCAATGATTGAGAGCAGCACAGCGACCATGTTGGAGCGCACGGAGGCGGCTCCCTGCACCGTGTGCTGCTGCACTCTTGCCAACAAAATCCTCATGGTGGTTTTTATGGTGCTGCTTATCTTTGCCACTTTATTCGGGAATCTGGTGACACTGGCGGTGGTGTTGGGGACCAAACACTTCCACACTCCGCAGGGATACCTGAAGGCCTCTCTGGCAGTGGCCGATCTGGCTGTGGGGATATTTGTGGTGCCCTTGTCCGTCTACGCTGAGGTCTACCTCATGGTGGCTGACTCTGCTCCGGAGTGGACGATACAAAACTCTCAATTAGTGAGTTTCCATCCATGCAACATCATTGGTCCCATCTTTGCCGGGTGCACCTTCGTCTCCATCACCACCATCTTCCTGCTAACCATCGAGCGGAGTATCGCCGTCCTGAGGCCACTCCATAAAGACTCAGTTATCACCCGTAAGAGGACCACCATCCTTATCGTTCTCTCTTGGGTCGGCAGCTTCTCCTTGGCAGTGTCGCCGATGATCTTCAGTAGTGAGATTGCCTTGGAGTACAATTCCTGTAGCAGGATGTGTAACTACGCCGTGGGGAATATTGAGGTGTTTGCCAGCCAGGCATGGAACATTCTTCTCCTCTTTCCTGCGTTTGACTTCACTCTTCTTGGTGGAACTGTCGTCATCAATATTATCTCTCTCTCCAGCATCCGGCAGCATTCCAAGCGCAGAAAAACTCTTGCAGAGACTGAATACCTCAGTTCGAGTAATCCCACCTTCTCAGACATTAAAGCTGCAAAGACCATCGGGACTCTTACAGTGGCTTTCACCGCTTCTTTCACGCCCATCGCCGTCTTTGTCGTCGGGAATGTTTTGGGGAATTTATGGTGTAATTTTTCATTTTTTGCCTTTTGGATTTTGGCTACGAACAGCTGCTGGAATGTGATCATCTACAGCGTGAGGGACCAGAAGTTTAGACTGTGTGCACACAGACTTCTGATGCCTTCCCAAAGACAAAGCACCACCAAAACCTAAAAAAAAAAAAAACTGATGTATGATGGGAAACTGAGTGCTGTTCCCAATGTGAGATGTTCTGTATCTGCATGTCTTGTTGATCGCTGTTGTGGAAATTTTATTTTTTTTCTTTCTAATTTTACATGAAAGAAAACAGCATGAAGATTTTTTTTCAAAAATTTCTTTGTGAATATTTGTTTGGTTCTGTAAGACGTAAAACCGCTAAGTTCGATAAGATTGTTTACACATCAATGTCATCAATTAAAATAGATTAAAACAACCTTTGCTTTATATCTACATATCTGGGAAGATTCTTGGGGATGTTATGAAAAGAGATGAAGTGATTCATGTTAAAGAAACAAACAAGGTTTATTTGAAACATTTGTGTACCTATGGTGGGCGGTTGTTATGAGCGGGGGCCGTAAATCCTAGCTGGGGCCATAAATCCTAACAGTTTTTTCTCAACCAAGTGGAAGAAGCCATTCTCCATCCAGTTGGTCTGTAAAGTCGTCTTGCATCTTTTTGGCCCTTTACCAGGACACTGTGTATTCTACGACCTTTAGCTGTAGACTGGCTGGATTTCGTAAGTGTGACACAAACCACAACTTTCAGCTCAAACCAAATGAAACCAATTGAGTTGCCATTTTCTGGCCATACCGATCTTTTTGGTCCTTGTTGAAATGGATCTTCTCTTGGAACTAAATGTTTACCACATAGTCTTGATGACCCACTGTGGCTGTATCTTCAGTGGATTTGGTATCCCAGATTGTGCATACTTAGGACAGAGCACTTTGTAATGTAGAGCCTTTGATCATCGAAGGGGTGGACTTAGAGAGTGTTACATAACATGCAAAGTGAATTTATTCACCATTTCTGGCTGTATGAGTATGGCGCCACGTTGAATCTACGGAGCCGGTGAAATGTAGAGTTTGGTTTAATCTGCTTTTGCATGGCAAGCCCTTGCCAACCAAGAGTGAGCTTTTTGAATGTATTTGTTGCAAACTGCTAATTTGTCTGAATCACAGTAACATGAATAAAATCTCAAAATAAATCTCAAAATAAAGTCAATACAACATCTCCATGTGAGGTAAATAGCTGCTACCTTTTTAATGTACCAAATCGTTTATCCTGGTCTAAGTTCAGCCGGGAATGGGCCCCACCATCCCATTCTTGGCTGATTACAGGTTAGAGACATGTTACACCCCGAACAGGTCGCCAGTATATCATGCGGGCCATTGGGCTGTAAAATCAGAAACTCAAAAATTCCGATTAAAATTTCTGCTTTTTAAGAACTTCTGTTGCTCGGTTGGATACAACTGTATTAAAGACCGGCTCGTCAGACTTGCACGAAAAAAATTGTCAGAGAAGAATGTGTTTAGTTTTGTATAAAATGTATAATTGAGCGTCACGTTACAAGCTATAAGTTAGGTGGTGAGGCCATAGTTTAGGACCAATAAACCAACATCAGGTGATTAAGTCATCTTGAGATACAATCTACGATCAACTAGCTAACATCAGCATGATAACTTTTTCTCGACAGTACTTCCTATTTCCCACACAAAGGGGTTTGGCTGGCAGTGCCCAATTCCTTGATACAATCATTATGTGAAGCTCCCGAGCAAAGAGGGAGTCAGTGGGATAGATAGGACTTCATAGAACCTTTGTAATAAAGTGGATGGGGTTCCAGCTCAAGCTTCCAGAGAAATGAAGACCAAGACACATGGAGTTCCTGACCAACTCCACTTCCTCCCCATTGACGCTCAGGCCCGATGGGGATTCAGTCCACTTTTATGCCTCCATTCATGGATAGTATATTGGATATAAACTGTGTACAACCAGTACCAACTCTAGATTAACTGATTCAAGGTTTTCAAAGTCATGCAATCAAAGGCCAAGTCGCAAATTTTGGAGAACACAATATCTCCCAAACCATGTAAAGGCTTTTAAAATACACTACCTAATTTTGCTCCATACTAACTACAGATGAACTGATTCCCCTATTGCCTACAATAGCAGTTCTTTTTTATGAGGAAATAAAAAGTGTTCAGTGACATTTTAACTACTAAATAACTTTTATTATTATATACTATATGATATGTTCTTCATTTCTTTTTTAATCTAAAATTAGTTTCTTTTTTGCAGGTCTAGTCAAACAAGTGTCTTATTCTGGTGCTAAAATCACTTCAAATAAATTCAATAGCTTTGAGGTAATTAAAAAAAATGTAAAAACAAGAATTTATCAATGAATTATGTAGAGTAACACTTTATTTTTAATAATGACTGTAATTTATTGCAACTGGTTTGGTGTCTTCTTTTATTCAGAAGTTAAACAGATATAAACAAACATATGATTGCTCATCTCAAATTTTCTTGAATTGATTCTCTTTTGAATCCAAGCACCCTGATTGGTGGAAAATTTGACAGGATGTCGTTTTTTGTCAGTTTCAAAATGCATAAAAAGGATTTCAAAGAAACACTATCAATAATTTATATTAAAATAATCAGTCACCACTGATAAATCCTTAACAGTCTCAATCTGTTTAAAACTTTTTGCCGCAGAATCTTTGGCCATAAAAACACAAAGTAAGCACCTGGGAAACAACAGAAATGTACAGATAAGGTAAGTTATAAATCAAACAAACCTTTTCATTGCCGGGCACCGGATATATTCTCCATATTCAGATCCCAACCTCCCGGACTAGATCGTCCCTGCTCTCAGGCTATGGCTTTTTGTTTATGTAAATGGCAATAAATCCAGTTGCAAAGGCAAAAATCCAGGCAAAAATATATTTAATTTCACGACTATAAGGCGCATATAAACGTTTTAGATTTTCTTCAAAATGAGCGGTGCGCCCTTTCGTGCGGTGCGCCTTGTGTGTGAGAAAAGCGGACCTAAAAGAAAAAGCGGTGCCCGCGAGGCGAGGCGGACCTGAAAGAAAAGGCATGAGAACGTTAAAGAGTGAAGTGTGGGCGTGGATTGTGTATAAAAAGGTATGTGCTGTATGCACAACATTGCTGTTTTAACCCTGAAAATGGCAAAGAGACACGATTATGACGCTCAGTTTAAGCTGAAGGCAATCAGCTACGCGGAAGAACATGGGAATCGAGCCGCCGCGAGAAATTTCAGCATTAATGAGTCAATGGATTGTAGATGCTTGGACTAACGTGTCTGTTGGTACTGTTATCCGAGCTTTCGCAAAAGCTGGTATCCTTTCTGAGGAGCCGCACAGTACAGACAGTGACTTTGACAGCGAGGAGCGAGGTGGACCTGCTCTGTTGGATTTTGTGCAGCTGTTTGATTCCAAAACAGAGGGTGAGGAATTTGACGGATTTGAATAAAGACTATTACCGGTAATGTGCTTGTTTAGTATTGTTACTACTTAAATAAAGTACAACCAAACTCAGTTTTGCTCCCAATCTATTTTTTAATACGCACATTTGCATGCTTGCATGTGTGTTGTTGTAAGGTGGTGTGTGACTGAGACTGCGCCTTTTCGTATGGTGCGTCTAATGATCGTGAAATTACGGTATATACTCATTCAAGATGCCACCAGGGGCGGCTTCATGCCTTTTTGGTCCACAAAGAAAAACATGAAGAAGAAAGGAAAGGGGACTGGACAAGCTATCGTCTTGCAGGGCCTGTGAATAGGCCACCAAAATGTTCTGGAGGGAGAATGCACCCAGCCCCCCATACTGCCTTTGTAGATGACCTTACGTCCCCCAGATCCCCTTTTTAAAAATCCTGGATCCGTCCCTGGCCATGCTTATTGGTGTGGGCGGTGCTTACAGCAGCACACGCCTACATGCAGGGCAAGGCTCGTCTATGAACATACATATATACAGAGCCAGTGCATCAAATTTCATTGAGTTCTAAAGATTGATGACAAAAAAATCAATGTGAACATTCAAGATATCAAATCTATTTTGAATCTTACTGATAAGAGCAGTCCAATCAGGAGACTATTGTGTGTATGTAATCCATATCACACAGAAGACATTTTTAAAAGTATAACTTACAGAATATTAACCGTCTTTTTGGTTTCTATTTTGGAGCAAACACACGTCCCATTTACAAAAAATTTTAATATAGAGAGTAATTTCTAGTTTATTTCTAAAGAATTCCCACATACTGTACGGGAAGCGGTCATGTTCTGTTTAAAGTGTGTCCTTATTCAGTACAAGTTGCTCACAGATTCAGCAGAGCAAACATAAGCTGCTAAAGCAAATATTTAGAAGACCGAGCTCAATTAGCATGAGAAATGTTAGAGAGTTAGCATCGTGGCTTCAGGTTGCTTTTTGGAGTTTAAATAAATCTTATATTTAAAGTTCTCACATATTTTCTTAATATTCGCCCAAATTTAACTCCAAAATGCAGAAGAGTTACAAAGCCCTCAGGTTGCTTTTCTCCATCTGTCTTTGTTTTTGTATCACTTTTGTGTATGTGACGTCTTCCAAACCACTGAAGGAATTTGACTGAAAATACCCTCAGCACTCAGTACCTACCAAAGCTGAACTGTTTAGGTTTTTAGGATCATGCAACCCAAAGTCAAGGTCGCAGAGTTTAAAAACTTTACACGTATTAATACCAATTGGGACCTAATGCATCCTGAGACATGTTGCATGATGCTTTAAAGTCACCTTTTTCCATTTGTTCAATTCAATTTCAATTCAATTTTATTTGAATAGCCCAAAATCACAGAATGTCCGTCTCAATGGGCTTCACAAGAAAAAGAGGAACACAGATACACAGCAAGAAAAATAACTAACAAATGGTAACTAAACAAGACTAGCACATTTATGCATTTAGACTCTCCTTCTCGGTGAGGAAAAACTCCTAAAAAAACCATCAGTGGGGAAAAAAATAAGAAACCTCATGGGGATCCACGTGAAAGAGAGATCCCTCCCCCGGGACGAGCAAACAATGTGTCACAGATTATTGTTTAAATATTAGCTTAATCTAATCTACAGCTAAATATCTAAAGAAGTCAATAGATGTTCTTCATCCTGATGGAAACACTGGGGGACTCCTCAGCCCGGAGATGTCCAGGGCGGGGATGAGTAGATGGATTTCATCCTGATGGAGCGGGGATGAAGAAGCGCGGAGGTCTTGTTCTGTCGTCTTCCGCTCATCCGGGGCCGAGTCGTGGGGAAACAGTCCCAGACGTGAAGCCCAGGCTTCTCTCTCCACGGCTGCATCCTCCAGTTCCCCCGGAAGGACCCCGAGTTGTTCCCCAGCCATCTGTGAGACATAATCTCTCCAGCAGGTCCAGGGTCTGTCTCTTGGTCTCCTACCGGCGGGACGTGCCCAAAACACCTCATCAGCGAAGCGCTCGGGGGCATCCTGACCAGATGCCGAACCACCCAATCTGGCTTCTCTCAACCTAGAGGAGGAAGAGGAGGAGTCAACTTATTCTTCTTTAATGATGTTTTTGATCTATTGATTCTAAAGTTTGTATTATTTAGCGTTTTTTTTTTTTGTTTGTTTGTTTTTTCTGGCCCAAAATGTATTTTTTCTGCCATTGCAGGTCCTTTTCTTCCCACAAGCAGTTTGATCCCAGAAGAAGATAAGGGCTCTTTTTCATATTTAATATTTTTCATTATTATTGACACTTGACCCCTGAAGGTTTTTACTTTGCACTTTAAAGAATCTGAACATTTGAGCCGCGAATTGAGAGCCAAAAATTTTTGGCAAAAATTCCCAGAACACGGAATTAAAAATAAGAAAAATCACATTATTTATAAGGAGGACATAAATATGATAAATATGCTGTATTAGAACAACAAAAGCCTTTGTTCTCTGTTACTACTCTGGCTCAAAAAGCAGCAACAATAAGGGGAAGGCCACACGAAGTAACAAGGTTTAAAGGAATTTATTACAAAAAGATACTACTAAAGACACAATCAATAAAATAACGGCAGAGGATCAGACTGGCGTCGTGAGCAGAGAGCCGCCAGCAGCCATCTTGTTCCAGAGGGCGGGGCCAACGGCAGCTCCAGTTCCTGTGAGGACAGACAGGCAGAAAGATTTAAAGGGCCACGACCCCAAGGTCGTAACACTCCCCCCCTAAAGAATAGGGTTCTACCCTGTTAATCAATGTGTACAATACTTATCAGAATGTTGAAGAGTGCAACCTCCAGTTCCACATCTCAAGCCATTCGTGGGAACCACCTGGAGCTAAACGGGCCAAGTCAATCCAATGGAGCCCGAGACAAAGCATCAGCGAGTATATTATTTGTGCCTTTGATGTGCTTGATATCTAGGTGGTAGGGCTGAAGGAAAAGAGCCCAACGCATAAGGCGCTGGTTTGGGTTCTGCAGAGAATTCAAAAAGGTAAGTGGGTTGTGATCCGAGTATACAGTTAAACTGATTCCAGAGTCAACATAGACACTAAAATGCCGCAAAGCCAAAATTAGAGCAAGAGCTTCCTTTTCTATGACGGAATAGTTTAACTGGAACTGTAAGAATTTTTTGGAAAAGAAGCTGACAGGACGCTCAACCCCATCCTCATCCTCTTGCAGCAATACAGCTCCTACCCCAACATGGCTTGCATCAACGTACAACTTAAAAGGCACATCAAAACGAGGAGCAAGCAGTACAGGTGCTGAACACAACAATGATTTTACTTCCTCAAAAGCATGTTGACAGGAGGCAGTCCAAATAAATGTAGATTTTTTCTTAAGAAGGTCTGTAAGTGGTGTAACTACAGTTGAAAAGTTTCTGCAAAAAGAGCGGTAATAACCTACAAGACCCAAAAATCTCATAAGTTCCTTTTTAGTAGCTGGAACAGGAAACTGTGCAACAGCGGTCACTTTTGCCATAACCGGGCGAACTTGACCCTGCCCCACAACCTTACCCAAATAAGTTACTGTGGCTTTTGCAAAGTCACACTTGGCTAAATTCAAGGTCAGATTACCCTGGACCAAACGCTCAAACAATGCTTTAATTTGGGCAAGATGGTTCTCCCACGTGTCACTATAAAGGACCACATCATCCAAGTAGACTGCACAACCTTTCAAACCGTTAACCACTCTATTCATTAACCGTTGGAAAGTCGCAGGCGCATTTCTTAGTCCAAACCCCATAACTGTATAGGAAAACAGACCAGACGGAGTTATAAAAGCTGCAATTTCTTGGGCTTTCGGGGTTAAAGGCACTTGCCAATACCCTTTGAGCAAGTCAAGCTTCGTCACAAACTTCGCACTACCTACTTGGTCAACACAATCCTCAACGCGTGGTAATGGATACGAATCTGGTTTTGTTACAGCATTCACTTTACGGAAATCAGTGCACATACGTGGAGACTTATCTGATTTTTCCACCAACAAGCAAGGAGAGGCCCAACTAGAAGCAGAATGAACAGCCAGGTCATTATCCAACATATACTGTACTTCTTTGTCAATCATTTTACGTTTTTCCTCAGAGACACGATAGAACCTTTGACAGATTGGCTTTGCATCCCCAACATCTATATCGTGTGATATCAAGTTGGTACGAGTGGGAGTGTCACTGAATAAAACGTGATATTCGTTAATCAATGCAGCTAACTGTTCAGCTTTATCCTTTGACAAATGACAAAATAGCAAATCCAAGTTATTCAGAGTTTCTGAATTTTTCAACCGACCAGAAAGAACAGCGTCATCCGGCATAGCCACGTCCTCTCCCCCATAGACTATCGACCCTGGTACCGCACAGGTAGACAACACCGCACCACACCGAAAAGACCCTGCCGTGCACTGCAAGGACTCACGACTAAAGTACGGTTTAAGGAGATTAACATGGCAAAGCTGTTGCTTCTTCTTCCTGTCTGGAGTTGCAACCAAATAATTCAAGTCCGAAAGCCGTCTTAACACAGTATAGGGACCATGAAATTTGGCCTGAAACGGTGAACCTACAACAGGCAACAAAACCAACACTTGATCCCCTGGACTAAATTCACGACTCTCACATCGTCTGTCATACAAGGACTTCATCTTAGTCTGAGCTTTGACCAAATTTCGCTTCGCCAACTGCCCCGCCACGTAGAGACGATGGCGAAAACCATTCACGTAATCCAACAAATTACCAGGGGGTTGTTTTGAAGCCCAGTTGTCGTGAAATACTGCTAATGGACCCCGAACTTTATGGCCAAACACCAAATCATTTGGACTAAAACCCGTACTCTCCTGACAGACTTCTCTAGCTGCAAGCAGCAACCACGGCAAACCCTCCTCCCAATCCTTCTGCAACTCTGTACAATAAGAACGAAACAATGATTTAAGAGTCTGATGGAATCTCTCCAGAGCACCTTGGCTCTGGGCGTGGTAAGCTGAAGCCTGAATATGTTTCACCTTAAGCTGGTCCAAGACTTGGGCAAACAGGTGAGACGAAAAATTAGACCCTTGGTCACTTTGAATGATTTTAGGGATGCCAAAAACTGAAATAAACTGAGTAAGAGCTTTTACAACCGCCTTAGCAGTTATATTGCGAAGCGCATACGCAGCTGGATAACGAGTGACCAAACACATAACCGTCAGCAAATACTGAGAGCCTGATTTAGACTTTGGCAAAGGTCCAACGCAATCAATAATCAAATGCTCAAACGGATTTTCAACAGCAGGTATCGGCTTAAGAGGTGCAGGCTTAATTCCCTGATTCGGTTTGCCAGAAATTTGACAAGTATGGCAAGTCCTAATATACTTGGCAACATCACGTTTGAGAAGGGGCCAAAAGAAATACCTAAGCACATGACTATAGGTTTTCTTTACTCCCAAATGGCCTGTTCGGTCATGCGAACAAGACAACACCCTTTCTCTAAATTTTGTAGGAACGACTATCTGCAAACACGGACTACCCAAAAGATCAGAACCCTGAGGCTGCCATTTCCTGACCAATACCTCACCCTGAAGGAAATACCCAGATGCAGAGCTTCGAAGTTCCGATGAAGGTTGGACTTTATCAAACAGCGCAGTCAGTGACACATCCGCTTTCTGTTCAGCAATTAACTCCTGCTGGGAAATAGAAAACATTTGAGGTAAATCAAACTGAACATCTGAGTTAGGGCAACATTCTTCTGATGTTTCAGACTTAGCCTTTGCCATGGCCCTGGTGACAGCACAAGCAGTGAACACCTCAGGAAAGTTCCGCCCACAGGAATCAGGAACTTTTGCTGGAACTGAAACTTTGATAGGACACTCTACAGGCCACACCTGGTTACCAGCTAAGTCATTACCCAAGATCACAGCAACGCCCTCTACTGGCAATTCTGGTCGAACAGCAATTTGAACATTTCCTTCAACAAAACCACTAGACAGAAAGATCCTATGCAACGGGGCACTAAGTGGTACCAAACTAACACCTCTCACCAGGACACAATCACCTGTACTTGTCTCTTCTGAAAAAGGCAAGACCGAAGAAAGAACAAACGAGTCTGTAGCACCTGTATCCCTCAAAATTTTCACTGGGACTTTCCTATGATCACCACAAAGTGACACAAACCCATCAGAAACAAAAGAGTCGAGACCAGAAAAACATTTGGATTCCACAACTGGGCCCAAGCACTGAGATTTTGCCTGAACAGTGAAAACCGCAGGTTTAACAGTCTTAGTTCTCACTTGACCACTTTTCCTTTGCAAAACGGGACAATCAATCTTCCAATGACCTTCCCCCCGACAGTAGTTACAACTTTGCCCCGACTTTCTAAAAGCACTAGGGCTCCTAGTCTCGAAGTTGTTACTCCTGGTAGAAGTAACAGAAGTACCAGTAGAAAAAGTAGTAGAAACACTCTTCCTAAATTTACCCTTGTGAGCCAAAACATAGTCATCAGCTATAGTAGCAGCTTCTGAAACAGTAACTACTCGACGTTCTCTAATATGAGTGGCAACTTCTGGCGGAACACAATCGACAAATTGTTCAAGAACCATAAGATCACAAAGGTTATCATACGAAGAAACCTCCAAAGAAGAACACCACCTGTGAAAATGCTTGCTTAAGTCCTTGACAAACTCAACATGAGACTGGTTTTCACCCTTCCTCCAAGATCTAAAACGTTGCCTGTAAACTTCTGGAACCAACTCATATGCTTTCAACACCGCTTCCTTAACAAGTTTATAGTCCTGACTGTCGTGGTCACTCAAAGCAGAATAGGCTACCTGGGCCTTCCCTGTAAAAACTGACTGCAACATTACAACCCTCAAATCATCCGGCCAACTTCTGGAATCAGCAACACGTTCAAAAAGTACGAAGAATGTATCCGGATCCTTTTCATCAAACTTCGGGACAAGACGCAAATTAGAAACCACATCAGACTCACTTCGAACGGAAGTAGAACTAAGCCTCTCCCTCTCAAACTGTAACTTGTCCCTTTCCAAAGCTACTCTCATCTGCTCCATAGCCATCTGCTGCTCATACTGCACCCTGTCCCTTTCCAAAGCTATCTTCTCCTTCTCCATTTCTAACAAAAGCAACTCCCTTTTTTGTTCAAATGTCAAAATATCTTTAACCTCAGGGTTGGTTAGACCAACTTTCCCTGGCAAAATCCCATCACGTACCAAAGCAGACCACAAACACAACTTTATCTCATCTTTCAGTTTTCTAGCACCAATATCAACGGAATAATAATCAACCAACTGCAATAGTTGTTCTCTAGTAAAGCCATTTAACATCTCCTCAGTAGGGGACTCCGTAAAATCCTCCACAGATGACATGTTTGATGTAAAAAAAAAAAAAACTAACTAGAGCACAGAGTTGAGGTTTCCCCACTAACTACCTAACCAGAATCTAACTAAACTCACCCCTAGTCTTCAGGAGGCCTGGCGGTGGGTATTTATGCGCTTGAGGCTGCTAACCAGCCCCATACATACCAGCGGTACAGTACAAGTACTAATACCACGGCGCGCTCCCGAGCCGACGTAGGGTAAGGGTAGTGGGATGCTGCAACCCGCACGTACCTCCACTCTAAATGCCTATTGCAAAACAAAAACAAGTGAATCTCATAAGGAGACAACACTTCTAAATCCTAACAGGGTAAGCCCCAACCCCCAGCATGTGCTCAAAAATACTAACAAAAAAATAATGTAGGCTTCAATCAAAATAAAAAAAAAATAAAAAATAAATTCCAAACAAAACTAAGGTCTGCCACAAAGTGTTAACTGGTCCCACACACCCTGATCAACAGCCAAACCAAACTCAATTTAACTCAGAACTTTGAAATAAACTCACATTGCCAGCAAAAGAAATCACCCACACCTGTGTGGTCTCCCCCAGCCTGATTTGATTAGCAGCCAAGATAGCCAACCAACCGACTAAATAACCAAACTTCTCCAAACTGAACTCAAAATGGGACAAAACCAATCCAAAGCAACCAAATTCAGTGAAGACGAATTTCCAATTTCAAAACAAAAAAAAATTTTGTACAGACTTTAACTTACCCAATTGGTCTGATCCCGGACGAGCCCCCATTTGTTACTACTCTGGCTCAAAAAGCAGCAACAATAAGGGGAAGGCCACACGAAGCAACAAGGTTTAAAGGAATTTATTACAAAAAGATACTACTAAAGACACAATCAATAAAATAACGGCAGAGGATCAGACTGGCGTCGTGAGCAGAGAGCCGCCAGCAGCCATCTTGTTCCAGAGGGCGGGGCCAACGGCAGCTCCTGTTCCTGTGAGGACAGACAGGCAGAAAGATTTAAAGGGCCACGACCCCAAGGTCGTAACATCTCACAGGAGAAAGTTTGTGAACCGTTGTCGTTTCCGTGGCTGCATCGTTAGTACAAATAACCAATATGTTATTTACATGGTTGAATGTGTTTTTGTCTGAAGGTATTTAATACTTTTGGCATCCAATCAATTCTCTTTTATTTCAGTAATGGAAGGTCAATCTTTTGATTCATTCAGCTTTCTTTACACCTGTGAAACTCACAGCCGAGCTGTTGATTTAAACTAAAAAGCAGCTCTCAGGTGAAAATCGACTGCTTCCAGTTCACCTTTGCAAGGTTGTTCAGAGAAGCTTCTGCATTCAGAACAGATTCAAGCTCAGCATGAGGTCAAAAGCCAGATTCTTTCAGTCAACTTAGTCATTCTTCAAGAGTTTTTTTTTTTTTCTATCAGAATGCAGTAATTCAGCTCATATTTTTTTGGTGCTGTGAGTCAGTCATCTCCTTATCCGTCTATCCCTTTCAGAGTTGCGGGGGGTGCCGGAGCCCATCCCGGCTGATTTAAGGCGAAGGGCAGAGTACACCCCGAAACAGGTTGCCAGTCTGTCGAGGGGCCACACACATACAACCATCCACACACACAATCATTCCTAAGGGCAATTTTGGCACCGGCCAATCAACCTAGCATGCATGTCTTTGGAGGGTGGGAGGAAACCGGAGTACCCGCGAGGAAACCCACGCAAACACGGGGAGAAAATGCAAACTCCACACAGAAAGGACAGTGTTCCAAGCCTCGTACCCACTCGGGACTCGAACCCATCACCTTCTTGCTGAGAGGCCACTGTGCTACCTACTGCACCACCATGTTGTCGTGCTGTCAGTCTATTAAAAAAATAGAACAAATTTATCAAAATAATTACAGGACTTTTTGATTAGTTAATCAACCTAATCATATTTTAACGTCATATTTGCTAAAGGTCTCCCAATAAAGAATTTGAATTCCAGGATATTAAAAAATTGTCCTGTATGACTAATCAATTGAATACAGTAAGAAGAGAAGATTTTAAATCCAATTTATTACTGGTGAACTGTACTTCATGAGGCTCACTCAGTTCATCATTAAGAAAAATAAAACAAGGGTTAGAGTTCGTTAGGGTTCGTTCTTATCTTTAACTATAGAAATTAGCCTGAAATCAGCAGCAACCCACTTTGCGACAGTATTTGTCAATTTCTTTCTGGATTTGCTCATTCGCTTGTTAAATTCAGCTAGCTTGGTTTGGTGGAGCGAGCTCCCAGTAGCCACACTCGCAACAGAGAAACTTGCCTGAACATGTTTTAGGTTTAGATGGTATGTCAGGCTGGAGTTGCTCAAGTGGTAGGAGAACCATTTTTTTTTTTAAATTTAGATGCCAAAAGTGAAGTTACAGGGAGAAGAGATAAGAAAGGTAGAAGATTTTAAGTACTTGGGATCAACAATCCAGAGCAATGAAGAGTGTGGAAAAGAGGTGAAGAAGCGTGTGCAGGCAGACTGGAACGGGTGGAGAAAAGTATCATGTGTTATGTGTGATAGAAGAGTTTCAGCTAAAATGAAAGGGAAAGTGTACAAAACCGTGGTGAGACCAGCCATGCTGTTTGGTCTAAATACAATGGTACTGAGGAAAAGACAGGAAACAAAGATGAAGATGCTGGGGTTCTCTTTGGGAGTGACCAGGATGGACAGAATCAGAGGAACAGCACATGTTAGAGGTTTTGGGCATAAAGTCCGAGAGGCAAGACTCAGATGGTTTGGACATGTGCAGAGGAGAGAGAGAGTACATCGGAAGAAGGATGCTGGATTTGGAACCACCAGGAAAGAGGACTAGAGGAAGACCAAAGAGGAGGTTCATGGATACAGTGAAGGACGACATGAAGACATTTGGTGTGACAGAAGAAGATACAGCAGATAGGGTTAGATGGAAGAAACTGACTTGCTGTGGCGACCCCTGAAGGGAAATACCAAAAGAAGAAGAAGAAGATGACATGAACAATTTTTTTGATCATGTACAGAAACACACTTGATATTTATGTTGCACAAACCTTTTCACTGGCAACATAAAAATAATTCTGTTAATGATAATCATAAATTATTTTGAAGGTAATCAAACAAACTTTGTGGATAAACTTGCTACTAAATCTTATGGAGAGTGTTCCTGGTAGAATTGAAGCTGCAGAACGCTGATCGACATCATATAAATCCTCGTAGAGCAAACGAGAAGTCACATCAGTTCATTTAGATAAAAAGTTCGCAGAACTGTGCAGATAATGAGAAAATTAGGAACAAGGTGAGTCTGACATTGTGGGAAAAAGAAAAGTGAGGAACGTCAGCAGGAGGTAATGAAGCCAGACGGGAGGGAAGTGTTCTTTATGGAGTCATTTTAATGTTTTTACTTCACATGCATTCAAACAGAAGTTCCAGTAATGGACAGCAACATAAAAACTCATAAAAGAATGAAAACAAACAAAAGCCTGCGTTCAAGTGAAACATTTTACCAGATGGTTTAATTCATTACCACAAGAAAAGCTCATTTGGAACCAGTCTGAAACAAATAATGACGGTACAGAAAATGCAAACAAAAGAGAAAATGCGTACAATAAAAAACACAAAGACAGTTCCAGACATTTAATGGAAGAAGAACAAATAGTCAAAGAAAGACTAAAAAAACAACCTCCAGATATCTGATTATTAATTTAAAACAGTAATTAAATGCAAAAAGATTTATTTTGAGGCGCAAAAACACTGATATACTGTATGAGTTTATTTCTACAGTGTAACATGACAACATAGAAATCTCCAACATCCTCACACACAGTAAATCTCAGAGACACAAGCAGCCCAAATAACAACATTCAACCAAGCTAGCATGTCCTTGTTCCTAGAGCCTCCTTTTCTGGAAGAAAAAATTCCCAAAAACTCAGTTGGATACCCTGAAAGGACCGACAGTCAGAAGGTAACAAGGACTGATAAGGACTGATAAGATCAAAACATAAACATGAGGTAAGAGGTAAGAGGTAAAAAAATTTTGACCTTGACTTTTGGTCTCATTACCTTGAAAATGTAATCAGTTCATCTATAGTTGGTACTGACTAAATGTGGCCAGTTTCATTAAATGCATTCAGTGGTGTGGTAAATATTTTGATCGCAGAAATTTGTGACCTCAAACATTTTTCTATAGATATATAAAAAAAAAACCTCAGTTAATCTATAGATGGTACTGAGTGACTGTAGGGAGTTTTATTCAAATAAAGCCAATAGCTTGGGAGATATTGTGCTTCCAAAATACGGAATCAATGCGTAATGTCTAATGTATTTAATTAAAAGTGACCTTCAGTGAATTCCGGCACGCATTCCTCAACTTGATGCTGGAAGTTTCTCCCAGACCTGGACGTATAAAAGTTTAAGAAGGAAACACGATGACCTCCATCCTGCACTCGCATCCGCTTTGACAAAAACTGACTGACCAGCAGGAACTACATACCATATTTGGACAAGCCAGCCAGTCAGCTAATCACCGAGCTGTTTAAAAATCAGCCATGCATTTCATCCAATTGGTTATTATTTTTCTGTAATAACTGTTTTATGTAAATAAATCCGTGGCAAGAAGTGTTTTTTTCTCTTTGTTGCAGGTAAACCCACAGCTAACATCCACTGCAACGATGAAGAACATCCCATGTGCTTAATGCTTGTTTCATATTCTGTGGGCGGACACATAAATGAGGTAGAGGGTCCAAAGGTGAGGGATGGATCATTAGAGGGTATTCCATCTTTTATTCCTGCTGCAGTGGATTTTTATAAACAACACTCTACTTAAAATTATTTATCCTTGATATGGATTTTTATCTACATGGTTGTGTTTTGTAGTTTGTTTTTTTTTTTTTTTTTAAGTTTTGAATGTTGTCACTGATTTTATTTGTCAGGCTGTGGAAGGAGGACCCAAATGCAGGACAAAAAAAAAACAGGAGTTATTGACCAAAAGTCCAGTGAAGCTGTAAGGCAAAGGACTAACTCAGGATCAAAAGTTCAAACAATATAAGAGTTCAAAGATGCACCTTATGGTCATGCAGCCAGGACAGAAGACCTGGCTGGAAAGGATGGTTGTGGTGACAATGACGTCTGAAGTGATTGCCTTTAAATAGGCACCAGGATCCACAGGTGTGTGTCATCAGACTAATCACCATCAGGTGTCCCTAATCAGGGTGGCGAGAGAAGGTCCAGAGCTCCTTCTGGCGGCAGGGGAGGGGATCATGGCATTATTTGTGAGTGTATTTCAATTCAGAGTTAATCAGTTTCCCACTTAGAGGATTAATGAAGTTGGTTTTGTTCTGTTCTAAACAACCACCAGGAGAAAGATATCTGGGACATTTCAGGCTTTCTCATTAAGGGAGAGACATTAAGGGAGTAGTTTTATCAATAAGAAGTATGTTATACATAATTAATTGGATAAAATATAGAAAACAAGAGGTAAAATGGATCAAACCAGAATCCCACAGGTTCAGTGCATCATTCTTTGTCCAGCTTCTGTATATCTGCTGAAGCAGGTGTACAAACTAAATATAACACTTGCATTCAACAGCGTTGAACCCGGCTTGTAGGTGATAACATAACCTTGTTAGGAAGTTATTTTGCTGTTGGAGAAAATGCAACTGAGCGTTTTAGTCTCCTAAGCAGTTCTGTCATTCAAATTCTATAAAAATAAATAAAATAAAAACATGATATAAATAATATTCCTCACCCTCTGGCAGGAAAGCAAACCGGTTGCACTTGTTACATTATGCAATCTTTTTCACATCACAGTGACTTGCCAAACCATTTTCTAGACTTTTACATTCTATAAAAACACACTAGCAGTTACTTTCTATGCTCGAACATTTTATTATTTTAGTGACTCTTAGCAGCGACTTATTTGTCTCGTTAAAATAACCAAAATTAAAAAATTTATTTGAACACATATTTCTTACACAGGCACAAGACATGTAAAAAACGCCTCACATAACACCACTGTATGTATGTTCCACCTCACTGTGAACATTGTGAGGTGTGCACCACTGTCTTACAGTGTTGAGGTGTGCTGTAGGTGTGACAGAGGAGTTCAGTGTGGGGGTGGGACTGCACCGGGGCTCTGCTCTGAGTCCTTTGCTGTTTGCTATGGTGATGGAAAGACTGACAGGCAAGGTCAGACAGGAATCTCCATGGACAATGATGTTTGCAGATGACATTGTGATCTGTAGTGAGAGGAGGGAAGAGGTGGATGAAAAAATGGAGAGGTGGAGGTTTGCACTAGAAAGAAGAGGAATGAAGATTAGTCAGAGTAAAACAGAGTACATGTGTGTGAATGAGAGGGATCCAAATGGAAAAGTGAGGTTACAAGACTAAGTATCTATGATCAACAGTCCAGAGCAATGAAGAGTGTGGAAAAGAGGTGAAGAAACACCTTCAGACAGGCTGGAATGGGTGGAGAAAATTATCAGGTGTGATGTGTGACGAAAGAGTTTCAGCTAAAATGAAAGAGAAAGTGTACAAAACCGTGGTGAGAGCGGCCATGCTGATTGGTCTAGAGACAGTGGCACTGAAGAAAAGACAGGAAACAGAGATGAAGATGCTGAGGATCTCTCTGGGAGTGACCAGGATAGACAGGATCAGAGAAACAGCACATGTTAGAGGTTTCAAAGTCAGAGAGGCCAGACTGAGATGATTTGGACATGTGCAGAGGAGAGAGAGAGAGAACATCGGAAGAAGGATGCTGGGTTTGGAACCACCAGGTAAGAGGCCTAGAGGAAGACCAAAGAGGAGGTTCATGGACACAGTGAAGGAAGACATGAAGATAGTTGGTGTGACCGAAGAAGATGCAGCAACTTGCTGTGGCGACCCCTGAGGGAAATGCCGTAAGGAGAAGAAGATTTGTACGTATGATTTTTACTACGGAGGGAAAAAGTTATTCCAGGCTCAGACAGGCACATATTTACATCTGTATTTCTATTGATTTTGTCTTAAAGCACATCTGATCATGTATATTTCCACTTAGAGATGTGAAGGATCTCAGTCTGAAATGAGCACAAGAGAAAATTGGTCATTTCATGTTCATAGGTAAACATAATGTGATTTTTTTTCCCTCTTCCCCACCCTTTATTGAACCATCGAACAGTCTGTTATCAGCTCTGACAGAGCAATGTGATCGTATCTGTGACACAAAACGAAATGAAACGTGACACGTTGGATGCAACGGTGTTTAACATTCACCAACATCACCATGAAGCAGCAGTTGGAACACAATAATAACTGTGGAGTGGAAGAAACTCTGGCTGACACTAGGAATTCTGCTCTGTTATGACAAGATGGCAACAGGAAGAAATAATAAATTCACATATTCATGTAAACATCAGCCGGTTTAGCCTGAGAGGGAATTGTACCGACTGTAAGCTGGTATTAAACTCACATCACTGCTAAACATTATTAAGAAACACTTTCATTTTACACGTCTTTTTTAAAAATTGTTGCTCTTTCTTTTTTTTTTCATCCATAATTCATGTTTCTGTTGAAATACCTCTGAAAAATGTCAGATGTTCCACCCACAATCATTTCAGCTTTTTTTTTATTCACTGAAGTAAATGAAAAAAAAAAAAGAGCCACCTTTTTTATTCGGAGCATATGATTTATTCTTATGTATAATATGAGAAAATAAATAAACCCCCACTCGGTTTGAAAAGAACATTTGATGTGTTTATTAGGAGTAAACTGTGTGAGGTCTTCACATTTTATAAGAACCAGATTATTATTTACTTAAGTGGAGAATTTATTTACAGTAGAAATGCCAATCCTGCAGAGCAAGCTTCTGAATTCATATTAAAATAATAACACAACACATTAAAGCTTTGAACGGTCGAGGGAGGGCCGAGGAGGGGTTTGTGTTTATCACAGAAAAACATGTAAGAACATGTTATCACCAAAAGGTTGTCATGACACAGGACCGAATTACACACGGGCAAAGAGAACATATTCAACGGAATGGTTTTAAAATGAGTCATCACGCTGTTATTGTTCATTTCCATTTTGAGAGAAAAAAAAAAGACGAACCCAGAAATGTATGTTTTTGACCCGCTGGCAGGTCGTAATAAACACTGTGTGAGTGTTTAACTACATTCTGCATCTTTTTTTACTAACATATGCATGCAGATTGCATCACATCGTTTCCCATCTGCTATGTCCCACACTTAATTTCTAGAATGTTGCTAGGAATTGCAACCACATTGTCTCATGTATAGTTCATGTTTAAATGTTGCAGAATGATTGTGGAATGTCTCATTTCTTTCTTTTTTTTTGCATTCATTTGGTCATTTCTTCGGTTAAGGATGAGCAGAATATTTGTTCCGTATTATTTTACATTGTCCTTAAAACTGGTTTGACATGGAAACAATACTAGTGCTCTCACAGTGAGTCTGATCCTGGTCTTAAACACATTTTAAAAATGGAAAGTATTCTGTAATGTTGACTAATTGTTAAAAATTAGGGCGGGGTCGCGGGGGCAACAGCCTCAGACGTGAAGCCCAGGCTTCTCTCACTGCGGCTGCATCCTCCAGCTCACCCGGAAGGATCCTGAGTGGTTCCCCGTCCCAATGTGAGACATAGTCTTTCCAGTGGGTCCGGTGTCTGCCTCTCAGTCTCCTCCCGGTGGAATGTACCAGAAACAACTCCCCAGCGAGGCGCTTGGGGGCATCCTGACCATTTGCCTGAACCACCCCATCTGGCTCCTCTCGACCTGGAGGAGGAGCGCCCTCGACACCGAGCTCCTCCCAGATGGCAGAGCTCCTCACCCGATCTCCGAGAAACACAATTTTGTCTTCAAAATTTGCAAATCCTGGATGTGACAAAAGACTGTTTCATATTTTTATATATTTGAATTTTTTCACATGCATCTTTTAAAAAAAAAAAACAAAAAAAACACAACTTCTTTTAGTGTATTTAGTGATGAAATAAGAATTTTTGACACCTATATTTCTGAGAAAATAAATTTGAGTCAGAAGTTATTTTTTTTTACTTCTTTTTTTATTTGAGTTTTTCTGCGGGAAAACTTTTGAAAGTAAAGACATAATTTGATTTTACAGATTTATGTCTCGTTTCGTCTCTGAAACGTTCATCCATATTATGGTTACGGGAGGTGCCGGAGCCAATCCGGCCCAATTTAATGGCAAGAGGCAGGGTGCACCCCGAACAGGTCGCCAGTCTGCTGCGAGGCCACACATGCTAACAACCATCCACACACACAGTCATTTCTAGAGACAAGTTTGTAGCAGCCAATGAACTTAACATGCATGTTTTGGAAGAGACTGGGAGGAAACCCGAGCATCTGCAGGAAACCAACGCATACATGGGGAGAACATGCAAACTCCACACAGAAAGGCCAGTGTTTCAAGCCTCGTCCCACTTGTTGTGAGGCCACTGTGCTAGCCACTGCACCACCGTGACAACCACAAATTCATGTGAACAGTTTTTTTTTCAATTCTTCTGCAGCAGAAAGGCCAGCATTTAACAGTCAGATAAAGAAAAAAGGTCATCAGCTCTGAAAAGAAAATGAAAAAACTTGCACTGCTACAATTTAACTGCTGTCATCTGAAACAATTTAACAAACTAAAACCCACATATAAAAAGACACATAAAGGTTTTTAAATCTCTTTATTTGTCTGAAATTTTCGGAGGAGGACTAATTGGCCGCTTAAAGAAACAAGACCGCAAGCACTGGCCAAGAGTAACGTTTAAATGTTGGAATTTAAAGGGCATTTATACGCACATGCATTTTTTTACCCATAAATTCCAGATTTGGTGAAGTATTATCCCTTTAACTGAAAGATACGGTTTCTGTTTTTTGGTCAAACGTGCAAACAATCACAAGTATTGGCAAGAGTCACAGACTCGACTGAACTCTATGTTGTTTAAATTGATATAAAATATTCCAGAATACATAAAAAAAAAATGTTCACATTGGCAAGCATAGTAACATTTTGACTCTAATCCTTTTCCCAAAACCCTTCAGCAAATATAGAATGGCCTTTTCTTTGTGTGCTCGCTGCCTTTTAAACAGCCTTGTGACAAACAAATAAGTGAAAAGAAGACGCATTTTCAAAAGGACAGTGTGGGTTGGAGATAAAAAATGAAAAAAAAAAATAACATGGTAGCAGCTTTGAATTTTTCGTAACCACGCTGTAAAGCACAACTAAAGCTTAATGAAGACTAAATGTTTAAAAAAAAAAAAATGGACAAATGAAAGGGTTACAAAGGGTCAGTTATTGAAGGACTCACATTTCCACCGACCTCTAAATCCCCACTAACAAGGTTTTTTTTTTAAATACAAGAAAAAGGAGTGGGATGATTTAGAATAAAAATTACATAAGCATCAGAGGAACTAGTAAAAAGCAAGATGTACATATCACAACAGGACGTACACAACTGATTGGCTTCTTATCATGAGATGAATAAATAGAAAGTTATTCCAATGAAAGAAACTGATTTGCTCATAAAAAAAAATAAAAAAAACTTCCACATGCGTATGTTTTTTTTCTGTGTGGGTGTTTTATGTTTCTTTTAATTACTTTTGGGAGTGTAATTAATCAGAATAAAATATACTTTAATGATCCCACACATGGGAAATTTGTGTGTTACAGCAACAACTTTCTATCTGCTGAGTGAGTCGTTGTAGAGCCCGTGTCGTGATGTGGAAGGAGGAGGACCCAAATGCAGGACATCAAACAATATTTATTAAACCAAGGATCAGCAAAGCTGTAAGCAAAGAAGTGGGATCAAAATGGTTATCAAAAGAGTCAATCTTAGTCCCAACGGATATATCTGCTGGGTCGGGAGTCAGCCAGGGCTGGAAGGCATGAAGACCTGACGAGGAATGCTGGTGAGGCTGCCTTTAAATAGTCAGCAGAGAGATTAGGCGCAGGTGGTCCAATCAGATAGAAGTGGGGGAAAGGTGAGATGGTCTCTGGCTCCCTCTGGTGGTGGTTGAGGGAACCACAACAGCTCGGTCACATACAGAAAGAAAGACCTCCGGTACCGAGATGTTCTCGAGCGGAGCTGTCTGAGCCTCTTGGAGAAGGAGCTTCGCTGTTCGTCCAGGAGTGGGTAGAGAGGATGGTCATGATTGTCCATGATGGACAAAAGTTTGTTCAGTGACCTCCTCTCTACCACTGCCTCAAGTGAGTCCTGTTTGCTGCCAATGACCGAGCCAGCCAGTCTGATTAGTTTATTCAGTCTGTTGGCGTCACTGGCTGCGATGCTGCTTCCCCAGCAGATGACAGAGAAGAAAATTAATGCCGTCTTCTGGAATTTTAAAGCTATAAAATCATTTTAATTAATCACAAACTAAATTTATCAGTGTTGATATGACATCAAAACTTCTTCTTTTGGCATTTACCTCCAAGGGGCGCCATAGCAAGACAGTTTCTTCCATCTAACCCAGGCATGAGCAAACTACGGTCCGCGAGCCACATTCGGCCCACTAAACATTTTAATCTAGCCCGCCAAACTTGAAAAAAAAAATCAAATAAATGAACCTTGTTGGTGTTTTATTTTCCCTGCAATTCTGATATTTCCTCACTAGATGGGACACTCTATGATATGGAAAGCCATCAGGCCCAATACATGCATGTAAAAAAGTGTGTTAGATGTTAAAACAAATCAAGATGTAACATCAAGCGCTTAGATTTCAAACCTAGCACTGCTAAATGCACGTTTCACACTAGATTTCAGACCTAACGCCGCCAGATTTGAAATTTAACACTCTTGATGTAACATTTAACGTGCTTTTTTCAAAATATAGTACGCCATTGTATCGGTCTACTCTAGCGGTTACCAAAGCATGCCATTCATCTGCTCCTGTTCCGGCCCCTTTGTCAAATGTTAGAACTCAATGTGGCTCGTGAACCAAAAAGTTCGCTCACCCCTGATCTAACCCTATCTTCTGCATCCTCTTTGGTCACACCAACTATCTTCATGTCTTCCTTCACTGTATCCATGAACCTCCTCTTTGGTCTTCCTCTAGACCTCTTTTCTGGTGGTTCCAAACCCAGCATCTTTTGCCGATGTACTGCTGAAGTCAACACTGATACATTCTCTTAATTACACATCACATTGACCCCCATTGATCAAGGTTGCATTCAACAAAGTGGTATTGAGGTGGTGCTCAACCGAAACGATGCACTCATCTACATTTATAAAAACAACATGAGTGAACAAAGCACACAAATTACTGTGCCAGATCAAGAGGTTGAGGAGATATCATGTAATACGCTGATTACAGGCGAGAAGCAGGATACACACCGAAAAGGTTAGTCGTGCAGCCCCACGACTAAAACATACTTCATATATCTTCTAAAAAAATAAACTTTTTTTTTATATATTGGCATTTTTGCAAGTTTAAGGAATGAAAACAGACAAATCAAGTCTAATAAAAAGTGTAGCCTCCAAACACATGACCAAAATTAAGTGAAAACTATCCGTGAAATTCGTCATATTTGCCATCTCCATCACTTCATGTCATATAAAATGAGTGTGACCACACACGGATCTGAATACAGTATGTACTTATGTTCATTACAATTATTTTTCTTTATAGCCATTGCATTTATTTTAGATCACAAGTCTTAAGGTCCTCTGTTACTGGCCTTCTAGTTACCTGCATCATTCCAGCATTATAGTCCTCTCCTGTGGAACAGCCTGCGAAAGGACCTCAGGATCGAATAGCCTGTTCATGTTTTCCAGGAGAGGCTGAAAACCCGTTCCATTCCGTCATCTTCCGCTTGTTCCGGGGTCGGGTCGCGGGGGCAACAGCCTCAAGCGGGCAGCCCAGGCCTCTCTCTCCCCGGCTGCATCCTCTAGCTCACCTGGAAGGATCCCAAGTCGTTCCCCGGTTTGGTTCCAGAGCCCAAGCTGTGCGTCGAAGAGAGTCCAACTGTATCTAGCCGAAACCGCTCAACCTCGCGCACCAGCTCGGGCTCCTTCCCTGCCAGAGAAGTGACATTCCACGTCCCAAGAGCTAGCCTATGCAGCCGAGGATCCGACCGCCAGGGTCCCTGCCGTTGGCTGCCACCCATCTCCTCCTTCACCCGACCCCTATGGCCCCTCCTGCAGGTGGTGAGTCCGCTGGAAGGGTGGCCCATGTCCCCTGTTCGGGCTGAGCCCGGCCGGGCCCTATGGTTAAAAGCCGGCCACCAGGCGCTCGCACGCGTGGCCCACCCTCGGGCCTGGCTTCAAGGGGGGGCCCCGGTGACCCGCGTCCGGGTAAAGGCAACTTGGCCATGTTTGATTTCTTCATAGGGGTATTTTTGAGCCATGCTTTGTCTGGCCCCTCACCTAGGACCTGTTGAACTTGGGTGACCCTACCAGGGGCATTAAGCCCCGGACAACATACAGTAGCTCCTAGGATCATTGGGGCACGCAAACCCCTCCACCACGTTAAGGTGGAGGCTCAAGGAGGAGTAAAACCCACTTATTTAAATTGGCTTTTACTTTCATTTTATTGCTGTCTAATATGATTTTCATATATTATTTAATTATTTTTATACATTTTTATTATTTTCAATATATGCTCCGCCACCCCTGAGACCTCAGGAGGCTTAAGAGGTTCAGAAGATGAAACAAAAATCAGAGATGAGTATGAATGTATGAGTATATAAGACTCGTGTGTGTGTGTGTGTGTGTGTGTGTGTGTGTGTGTGTGTGTGTGTGTGTGTGTGTGTGTGTGTATGAGTACGTCAATACATGTTTGTCGTGCATTGTGCAAATGCATCTGTAATATGTGGAAGGATATTTGATTCTACGTTTTCTTTTTTTATTGTAAAATAGTACGTTACATGTAAAGTTTGATTTGATTTATTTTGATCAAATAAAATTAAAATAGTAAAAAAAATTGCTAAGTTAAAAGTCAAACCACTGTTTTGTATAATGATTTTTGTTATTGATAATTTGCACACGTATAAGCAGATATCCATACGCATACATATGAGATCCTGTAAAATTCTCAGAAAAATACTTTGAACCATTCTATTTTCAATCAGCATTGATTGTTCACTCTGCCAAATGCTAAGAAAAAAATTCCTGAAAAGAAATGATGATGTCTGCATGGATGTTATAATCATCTATGTTAATATATTCGTCTCTGGCACACTCTGTAACGATGCTCTCCTCCTGTTTTTTCATCCTGCTCTGTGCATGTGTATCACTGTAACTCTCTGCTTCTGTCTCCAAACCCTAAAGTATTTCTAAATCAAAATGGATTTAGTCAGCTGGTCTCTCAAAGCCATTGACAAGACTTTTTCAACCTGAAGTACTGTATATCCGCAGGGGAGCCTTTGTGTCCTGACAGTGTATTTCCAGCAGGGTACATTGTTTGCCCCTTTAATAAGAAGTAGAAGCTGCTTTGCCTCCCAGTGCCGTTCGTTAAGGATGTGGATGACACGCATATTTGGATCAATCAGCGGGTTTGATCCAAACCCACTGATTAGGAGTTTTCTGGTGTGTTAGAAAACCTGGCAGGTCTCAGCGGTACTTAGCAAGTTGTCAGACCTGCTCGTTAGGATGATACGAATGCTCATCACTCAGACAATGACCTGTAATTTGGAGGTTTCACTGGAAGCCATTTGGGTTGTAAAGGGCAGATTGGCTGCGGTTTACGAACCACTCTGTAAAATGAAAACTGTGACTGGTGTAATTGCTTGTGTCTTCATCTTGAGTTGGATGTGCTTGAACTGTAATTTTTTTTTTGTTTTCTTTTGGTTCAATGACAATAAATATCTTCTGATTTTGAAGCTATTGGCAAAAGTTTTATCAGGAGGACCTTTTTGTCACCTCGTCTAGTTGTATCCTCTGCCCTCTCTGGTCTCTGCTTTCTCTTTCATGCTTTTTGTCCCTTTTGTTTTGTCAAAAAAAAGACAAAAATCTGTTAGAAACCGGTTCGATTCCCACTAGGTCCACGCCTAAGTGTCCCTGGAGATGACACCTAAGCTCCTATTGGAGCTTAATATAAGAACACCTCAATAATGTCCCACCGGGAGGAGACCAAGGGGCAGACCCCGGACCCGCTGGAGAGACTATGTCTCACAACTGGCCGGGGAACGACTTGGGATCCTCCCGGGTGAGCTGGAGGATGCAGCCGGGGAGAGAGAGGCCTGGGCTGCCCGTTTGAGGCTGTTGCCCCCGCGACCCGACCCTGGAACAAGCAGAAGATGACGGAACGGAACCTCAATAATGCATCACTCTACTACCTTGCTTAGTTGATAAAGGGTAGGCAGTACGTCTGCAACTGAATTTCAGAAAGGCTCATGCACCCAATCCACTGCCGCTTCTTCGTCGACTCATCACTCTGTATTGTAGACGCCTGTATTAGTCCGTAATGGGACGACGTTGGACATCTGGCTGCTCTCGTTTTGGTTGCCACAAAGTAAAATACGTTGGTTCACCCAGTCCCCAAGTCCCTGCTGGCTTTAAATTAAATTGGCTTTATTTTGATAAGAACAAACAGCTATACTCCTCACACATCCAGGTCAATAGCTCTCCGTTCTCTGTGGCCACTTACAATTTCTGCTTTTAGAGTTTAATGAAAGAGCTGCTGACCAACGCTTTGCTTTTCTGGGAGCCAATCATCATCAAAGCTGCTGAAAAACTAAAGAGGATTTCTGTTCAAATTTTACTCCCACCCGTGTGGCACTTGATGTTGAACGAGGGCAAAAGTGTTTGATTTCACTACAATCTGTTAATAAGACGTACAGTTCTTATTACAACTTTTTTGTGATTGAAGGTGTAAATTATCAGGTTCCCCCGTATTCAGTTCAGCTGTGCGGTTGTTTGATGTCACACCTGGATCAAAAGCCAATCGAATAATAGTTTGATCACTCAAAACCAGCAAACCTGGCCTGTCGATGAGATACTCAAATGGTAGTTAAAGTTTACTCAAAGATGCTCATCATATTGAAAATATTGAAAGTGGGGCTATATTTGTGGCCAATTGTGACTCGTTCCGTTCCATCGTCCTCCGCTCAATTGACTTGTGACCCTTAAGTCGATAAATCGCCAGACTTACATAAAAAGTATGAATTCCTGCTCCCATTAGTGTGATATTAAGACACTTTACAGGGACTTACATGAAAATATGTGGCCATTTCAGCTTGTCAATGCCTGATGCCGTCAGACTTCAGAAGCTACGAAGGCTGGGTCTGGGCAGTACTTGGATGGGAGATAACTGTGACCCCAGATATCACAGAGGGACGGCCGTTAAGATTAAAGTGTTGCAGACAGTTCACCCAATTTGCCTTGTCTGGATCTGGTGTGTGTATGATTGGTTGGTGATGGTCAGAGGGGCTTCTATCAGTTTGCTTCAGGGCAGCTGTGGCTACAACAGTACCTTACTGTCACAATGCGGGTGCAGAAGGAGGACCCAAGTGCAAGACAACAAACATTATTTATTTAGTAAGGAGTCCAGTAAAGCTGTAAAGGAGAAAACACATGGATCAACACATGGAGGAATGTCTCAACATAAAAGTTCACAGGCACGCCTTGGTCAGGAAGCGATGATGACCCAACTCTGAAGGCAAGGCAGACTGCTTTTAAATAGGGAGCTGGTCAATCACCAACAGGTGTCCCGAATCAGGGAGATGAAGGAAGATTTTTTTAAACTGTTGCTTAACAGAAACCTACATCAGAACTTTAAAATGTGAATTCGTTTATAGAGTAAAATGCAACTGTTCGTTTTTTTCTGCTCTGAGGTTGTGGAGCAGATGGAGACGTGGAGATAAGCTGCTCCATCAACAGATATGAGCAGACAAGCAAGATTCTATCCAACCATCTATCTGTCTTTCTATCTCTCTAGCTATTTATCTTGAACAACAATTGTATGCTCGAAATCATGTATAGAGCTATTACCAGAATGGGCTTACTCTAGCGTCAGAAAATCATTAGCCACTGTGGCCAGTCCAGGTTATTTTATATTAGCCACATTGAATTTGCTTTAGCCACAAAGTCTTTTTCAGTAATTATATACTCTGTGTCGTAACGTGTTAGTTTGTGGTTAACAGTAAATGTACTCCAGCTCACCCGGAAGTATCCCGAGTCGTTCCCTGTCCAGCTGCGACATAGTTTCTCCAGCGGGTCCAGGGTCAGCCTGACCAGATGCCCGAACCACCCCATCTGGCTTCTCTCAAGCTAGAGCAGGAGCGGCTCAACACCGAGCCCTTCCAGGATGGCAGAGTTCCTCACCCGATCTCTGAGTGAGAGCCCGGCCACCCTGCAGAGGAAGCTCATTTCGTCCGCTTGTATCCGTGATGTCATAGGTGAGGGTGGGAACAGAGATCGACTTGTAAATCGAGGGCTTTGCTTTTCAGCTCAGCTCTTTCTTTACCATGACCGACCGATGCAGCCTCCTAGTTACCAGGAGATGTAATGGTACCAATTCAACCTGATCACTTTTTCTTATAGTGAGCTGAAAAAGAAAAGAAAAAAAAAAGATGTGCTTCCATCGGTTCTCATTTCAAGTACTTGTGAATCTTTTGTATGGTGAACGAACAGGTCAAGGTTTCATGTCATGTTTGTAACTAAACAGTTTCCATTGGGTAAGTTACCGACCAATTCTTCTACATGTCTTTTTTTTTTTTACTAGATGTACAAAATTTAATGAGTTTCTGAGAAGATATAATAATCTATTGACATTTCTGGAAGAGAAAGGTCACTTTTCTGCTTTGCTCGAAGCAGAGTCATGGTAATGATTCATTAGTGGTTTTGTCTTTCACCCATCGGTGCAGGAGCAACTTGACAAGCGTGGGCAAGATGTGTTTTTCATCGTAAAGATGCTTGATGGGGTTCAGTTCTGCTTTCCTCGAGAAAATTTTACTGAAGCACTTTAAAATATTGGAGTAGTTATTAGAGCAATTGAAGAAATCCAATTAATCAAAGTTTTAATGAAAGCAATTAAGTTTAATCATAATTCGTAACAAATTTATAAAAAAAATAGCTTGTTGTTGGACGTTAAACTTGTTAAGTTTCCCTGCGGTGCATTTTTAATGTGTTCTCTAGTTTTTCTAAACAACATTCAGTCATTTATACACATTATTATGCCTGTTATTTATTCCGTTCTGTCGTCTTCCGCTTATCCGAGGCCGGGTCACGGGGGCAACAGCTTCAAACAGGGAGCCCAGGCTTCTCTCACCCCAGCTGCATCCTCCAGCTCACATGGAAGGATCGCGATTCATTCCCCAGCCAGCTGTGAGATATAGTCTATCCAGCGGGTTTGGGGTCTGCCTCTGGGTCTCCTCCCGGTGGGACGTGCCTGAAACACCTCACCAGCAAGGCGCTCAGGCAGCATCCTGACCAGATTCCCGAATATCCCCATCTGGCTTCTCTCGACCTGGAGGAGCGGCTCGATACTGAGCTCCTCACCCGATCTCTGAGTGAGAGCCCAGCCACCCTGCGAAGGAAGCTCATTTTGGCCGCTTGTATCCGCGATCTCACTCTTTCGGTCACCACCCACAGCTGGTGACCATAGGTGAGGGTGGGAACATAAAATGTTTCAGGTCTTAAATTTTGTTCTGCAAGTTGTAACGGGTCGGTTCAAATTGCCAAAAGGTATGAGTGAGGTTGTGATTGGTTGTCTCCGTGCTGGCCACTGACAGACTGGAGATCTTTGCAGGTGTTTTACCTGCTAAGCGGGTAAAACACCCCACGGGATAGATTCCGGCATGTCCCACGACTAAGAAAAAAAGCAACAATAAGGAAAATCTAAAGATAAAGATTTTTTTTTTTTTTTTATGGAAATGTCTTCCAATTTCTCTGAAAAAGAGAAGATGCAAGTTGTTTAGAAGAATTGATGATTTAGAGAAAAAAACTACTGGGTGTGCAGGAATGACTTCCAGTGTGTGTCAGATGTTTGGTTCCAGTATGTTTACACTTTACAGTGCACAGATCTAGCATCATTGGAATTGTAAAAACCTCTCCAGTAAAAAAGTCAAACATACTCAATGTCTTTTACTCAGTTGCCTCAGTAAATGAAACAATTTCAAACTTTACTTTTACCAACTTTAGTTTCCAAACAGCCATGGAAATAATATCAAGTTATGAGTTGAGCATTTTCAGGTAGTTTAACTGAGATCAGACTGTTCCTGCTTTGCTAAAACATTTCCAGTATGATCTGTCAGAATGAAAACATGACTAATTCATTAGGAGTCTTGTTCCAAAACGATGATGAACAACAATTTCGGGACCTTCCACTTTGCAGGCACGACATATTCACTGACATAAAAACTTCATTTTCAGAAATAAATTATGCTTTTTGAGCAAGTACGGTACCTTAACATCTATTAGTCACGAGGCATGTTTAGCAGTTTGAACTGCACTACCTCGGGCAGTACAGTGGCCTCACAGCAAGAAGGTCGTGGGTTCGAGTCCCGGGTGGGGACAAGGCTTGGAACACTGTCCTTTCTGTGTGGAGTTTGCATGTTCTCCCCGTGTTTGTGTGGGTTTCCTCCGGGTACTCCGGTTTCCTCCCACCCTCCAAAGACATGCAAGTCAGGTTGATTGGCCGGTGCCAAATTGCCCCTAGGAATGAGTGTGTGTGGATGGTTGTATGTGTGTGGCCCTGCGACAGACTGGCAACCTGTTCGGGGTGTACCCTGCCCTTCGCCTTAAATCAGCCAGGATGGGCTCCGGCACCCCCGCAACCCCAAAAGGGACAGACGGATAAGAAGATGACTGACTGACTGCACTAACTAGTGTTAAAATGTGACTTGTGTTTTGAGATTTGCACCGAAGACATAAAGAAAAAAAGAAAAGCTTTTATAAGTAAAGAAAATAACCTATGGTTCCCTGCTGTGTGTGGTCACCGACAGAACAACATCACGGATACAAGCAGCTGAAATCAGCTTCCTCCGCAGGGTAGCTGGCCTCTCACTCAGAAATAGAGAGAGGAGCTCCGAGTAGAGCTGTTGCTCCTCCAGGTCGAGAGAAGCCAGATGGGGTGGTTTGGGCATGTGGTCAGAATGCCTCTCGAATTCCTTGCTAGTGAGGTGTTCTGGGCACATACCACCGGTACCACCAGAGGAGACCCAGAGTCAGACCTCCGACCTGCTGGAGAGACCATGTCCCACAGCTGGACGGGGAACACCTCAGGATCCTTCCGAGTGAGCTGAAGGATGTAGCCAAGGTGGAGAGGCCTAGGTTTTTTGTTATTTCAGAGAAGATAAAAACAATCAGCCTCTTTTCAAATTCTGCTGAAGAACTTCTGCGAGTTTTAAAAATGTTTAGGCTCGTGTCAAACTTTCGTTGCTCCATTTTTTTAAGATTGTAATAATTTCTTTCATAGGCTTACCAAAGACTTGGAAGGATTTATGTCTTCTCTTGGTATGTTATTCAATTTAAAAGATTTTTGATGTTTTATGTGTCCATATTTCATAGATTAAACTAATTTCTTCAAGAATAAAATTTGATTTAAAGTTTTACTAATAATATTTTTTAAAAAGTTAACTTTCAGACAAACTAACATGTTACACAACTTTTCTATCAGGAGCGGGAGACAACGTCGATAAACTAATGTTTGACTTTAGACGGAGTCGGTCTAATCTCTTTACGTTTCTGATATGATACATAAATTTAAAATATTGTCAGATAATCTTCCTGCAGTTCTTCTCTTCTGGAGGGATTGAAGCCTCTGGGAATGAATAAACGATGTTGGTTTAATAATCTAATCAAGCAACCAATCAGCCCGATCTTTCCATCTATCTGAGACTCAAGTGCCTCTCAAACAAGCTACAGAACCATTTTCATTAAGGTCAAGTCAATTTCAAAGAACTTTGCAAGCAAACTCATCAAAATACAAAAGTTTATTCATTGTGTTATCATCATAGAAACATAAGTTTATGAAACATGTTCATATTTCGATTCCCACTGAGTGTACGTCTGGGGTCCTAACCCCTCGTTTTCCCAACATCGGCGCCATCGTAGCAGCCTGCTGCGGTGAAATGCAGCACACAAATTTCCCCGATGAGGAATTAATAGAGTATACATTATTATTATTATTATTTCTTCTTCTTTCGGCGTTTCCCTTCAGGGGTCACCACAGCAAGTCAGTTTCTTCCATCTAACCCTATCTCCTGCATCCTCTTCGGTCACACCAACTATCTTCAAGTCTTCCTTCACTGTATCCATGAACCTCCTCTTTGGTCTTCCTCTAGTCCTCTTTCCTTGTGGTTCCAAATCCAGCATCCTTCTTCCGATGTACCGTTCTCTTTCTCTCCTCTGCACATGTCCAAACCATCTCAGTCTGGCCTTTCTGACTTTATCTCCAAAACCTCTAACATGTGCTGTTCCTCTGACCCTGTCCATCCTGGTCACTCCCAGAGAGATCCTCAGCATCTTCATCTCTGCTACCTCCATCTCTGTTTCCTGTCTTTTCTTCAGTGCCACTGTCTCTAGACCAATCAGCATGGCCGCTCTCACCACGGTTTTGTACACTTTCCTTTCATTTTAGCTGAAACTCTTCTATCACACCTCATTTCACTGTTATCGCTTTTTTTATGATAAAACATGGAGCACGTGCGTTTTCAAGCGTGTTTGTGCCGTTTATTAGCGCCTGTTGCATCGCATTTGGAGCTACTTCGACGCGCTCGTCAAACACAGGGCATCTTTCAGTCTGAATGCCGTGGTTTTTGGCATCGTGTTTGGCAAACTGCATGTGGTTCTACTTTTACATGAAAATACTTTATTGCACTTTAGACAACGCGCGTTGTCGGCATCGATTTTGGCAAAATAAAGACAAGCTCGAGATCACTGTATGTTCTGCCTCACGCCTCCCTCGGCTTCAAAATGGAAATTTGCAACATTGCGTTGCAGCAGCAGCACATGTGCGCACCGCCCCTTCGCGGGTGAGGGGGCGGAACCAGAACCGATAGCGGATTCGTTTGGACTAGCGCTTATTGGTCCAGGTAAAATGACAGCTGCGGAACCGGTTCCGAAAAAAAAAAAACAGTTCTCGATACCCAACCCTAACCAGAACAGTACTGGAAATCAGCGGTGTAGGTTGTAAAAAGGAATGGGGACAGGACAGTTCCCTGTGGTGCACCGGTATTACTGGTCAGGAAGTCAGACGCAGTTCTCCGGAAGTTCGCTGCTTCAAATCCCACTGAGCTCATGCCTTGGTGTCCATAGAGAAGAAACCTAACCCCCTGTTTCTCCCACCATTGGTGCCATCGTGGCAGCCTGCTGCGGTGTAATGCAGCACATAAATTTTCCTGTTGAGGGATGAGTATAGTATTTTTCTTTCTTCAATTTAACAACTCTTCTTAATCTTTTCAGCTCATATTTCTCTCTCTTAGTTTGTAACCATTTTTTTTATCATTAATATAAAGATATAAATGCAAATTCTCGACATCCGCTGTCACGAAGGTCACGCTCACCACCAGGGAGGTATTAGCTTTTAATTTGCTGCAACAAATCTGTTGCAAAAATGAGCCGCTCGTCGTCGAAGTCACTTCACCCAAAGTTTTTTTTTTTTTTTTTAATCCGCCATTAAGTAACAAATTGTTCCCTTTTCTCTTTTGTTCATTAAATAGACCCCATCTCCCTGCTGATGAGTTGGAAGCACATCACTTTCCTGACCACATGAATCCATTACTGACTTCATTTAAACAAACCAGGGGTCATTAAAAGAATGAGTTTAAGAACACTGAGCAAATTTAATTAGGACTCCAGAAGTAGCTGGAGGTATTACAGCGACTCATGGGAAATATATTTCCTAGTATTTTTCATCCTGAGCCAGCAACCGTGTTTTGTTTGAGCTTGAGTGGGCAGCAGGTTGATTATAGCTGCCCTGATGAACGTTTGTTGCTCTGGGAATTTTTTTTTAAGCCAATGAAATGAACGAAAGACACAAAAATCTATTTGGAAAGATACTTTGTGTAGTTCATGTAGGTTTTATGTGTGATACTTAGAAAGTTGTTGATTGTTATTGAGTAGGTAAATAAATCCGAGAGGCATGGTTAACTTCTCATTATGCTTCATCTGAAGGCGTACGGAATGTAAAATAGATACCTCCTCCAGGAACAGGTGAGATGCAAAACAAAAACAATAGATAGTTTTTAAAAGTTGAATAACTTTTTATTTACAGATGTCTCCTTTTGATTTCTTTGCTGTTGGCATGAAGAACCAAGATTAACAGTCAACATACTGTATCAACTTTTTCTCCTTTTTTATTTTACTTTATATGGCTCCGCCCACGAAATGTGAAGAGGTCAATCATGCACTCGGGCTATCATGGATCCATCTGTACTTTTGAAACACTTTAGAGAAAGCAACATCTCCCGAAAAGCAAAAAGCAAAGATTTTAATTAAACGGGTGATAGTTTAATTTAATTAATTTAATTAAAGGGTGGAATGCCCCCTATGGGGCAGGGACAGGGTCCTGCCCCAAGTGGAGGAGTTTAAGCATCTCGGGGTCTTGTTCACGAGTGGGGGAAGGATGGAGCGGGAGATCGACAAGCTGATCAGTGCGGCGTCAGCAATAACTAGGACGCTGCATCGGTCCGTCGTGGTAAAGAGAGTGCTGAGCCGAAAAGCAAAGCTCCCGATTTACAAGTCGGTCTACGTTCCAACCCTCACGTATGGTCACCAGCTGTGGGTGGTGACCGAAAGAACGAGATCGCGGATACAAGCAGCCGAAATGAGCTTCCTCCGCAGGGTGGCTGGGCTCTCACTCAGAGATCGGGTGAGGAGCTCTGCCATCCGGGAGGAGCTCGGTGTCGAGCCGCTACTCCTCCAGGTCGAGAGGAGCCAGATGGGGTGGGTCATCTGGTCAGGATGCCCCTGAGCGCCTCGCGGGGTGAGGTGTTTCGGACATGTCTCACCGGGAGGAGACCAAGGGGCAGAACCCAGACCCGCTGGAGAGACTATGTCTCACAGCTGGGCGGGGAATGACTTGGGATCCTTCCGGGTGAGCTGGAGGATGCAGCCGGGGGGAGAGAAGCCTGGGCTTCCCGTTTGAGGCTGTTGTCCCCGCGACCCAGCCCCGGAATAAGCGGAAGATGACGGAACAGAACGGGTGATAGTTACTCAGTACCAAGTGTAGATGAACTGATTAGGTGTTCAGAATTACAAATGTTTACAAAACAGGGTTTATCTTCTTTTACTTTTACTGTGAATTCTACAGATAGTATTTACGGTGCATTTGAGAGCTGGATGTCTCAACTTATTCTTTGAATATGACGCAAACGATGCAATAAAACGACTAATCCACTTTAAATCCGGTAACTGGAATAAATGAGCCACTTATTTTTTCTCAGCTGCAGTTTTATCTGTGAGTCTTTGTTTTTTAAGACAGACGTCTACAAAGGCAGACAGGCTCTGATTTCTCAGGAGGAGTAAAAACGAAATGGCATAATTATGGTTATTTATGCTGAAACTCAGAGGAAAAAGGAACCTGTAACAAGGAGGAAGTCAAAGAATTCCACATAATTGGCAGCGGTTCAGCATTTTGATGCACAGGTGTTGCTTCCAAACACAGAAACAACCTATCTCCAGACTGAGCTGAGAGTCATCGACCTTATAGATCAAAGCTAAGTGGAACGGGGACTGAAGCTGTGCTCACATCTCTATATTCAGACAATCAATAGCCGAGCAAATGATTAACACGAGGATGCAGCACAAAGAAGAGAGACAGGTTGTTTCTAAAAGTGAAAGCATCTCTTTACTATAACCGCCTGGCAGTTGTGTGTTTAACACCGTCACGCTGAGAGGCATCCGTGTGTGTGAACAGTCACATGTTGCTAAGACTTGGAACAAATTTAGATTTCTGTTTGTGCTTCTTGTTAAATGTTCACTGATGAAATCCAGAGACTGCCTTCATGTCTGCTCATAGAGTGAGAAAAATGAGGAGAAAAACATCCAGAAAACGGCTGCTGTGTGTGTTTATTTCACAACTTTATCTGGATGTTAGAGCAAATATTTTGGATGTAAATTTTAAAAAATGATTATGGTTGGAACGTGACTATTACTAAGAATATAAAGTGTCAAAAAAAAAATCAAGAAAGAAACCAGTCAGCCACACAAAAGGCAAAGTGTTTCAGAGCTTTTGGGGGTCACAGCTTGATAAGACAGATGCCACTGATTTTTAAATGTAGTTTTAGGACCGTACAGCATGCTCGGATTGGATGACTGAAGGGTGCAACTGTGGAGAAAATTTTCCACACGGACGGGCTCCGAAACTCAAACATGACAAGTAGCAACAGGAAGTAGATAAAACAACTGGGGCAAATTCACCAGGTTGTTTGTCTTCGCTCGGATTGGGCCATTTTCACGTGTCAGGCAGGGGAGATGCTACCTTATGTGGTTTTTATTATCTTTTATATAATGGAGAATTTCTTTTTTTGTTTCAAACAGTCTGGGCCAGTTTTTAATATCTGTGGGTCATGTTTTCTTTGTATCAGCATTAGTCTTCAGTTTTAAATGTTTAGGCAGACATGGTATACAAAGCCAAGTCTTCTTTCTGTGAATCAGATTTTGTTCCATGCCCACAAGCCTGGCAAAACTCTTACTGCAATGAATAAAAAAAAAAACACCATGGAGTTTAATATTTTAATATTTTTACAACACGACCGAAAGGGCACGTGCTCAAAAGGTCCAACATATATTGGCAGGCCTGACCGTGGAAAGGCATTTGTTTAACAAACATCCACCGACTCAGAGCGAGGATGACCTAGTCTGGGAGGTCAGGGTTAGCGTTTGTTCTTACATTTTTATTTTTCCTTTAGCCATAAATTTATCTGATTGTTATTGTTGTCATTTTAAAAACAACCAGTGAAATAATTCAAAAGTTGAAATGTAATTTTTCATAGCGACCAAAAAAAATCCACGTGAACATTGGGGTTCCTTCTAGCAACAGTGACATCACATCCCAAATTGTGTGGTGTCACACAGTCCTACGCTACGACCAGGGATTTTTGTCGTGATGTGGAAGCAGGAGGACCCAAAGACAGGACAACACACGATTTATTAACAGAAGTCAGGTAAGTCTACAAGGCCAAGAGCAAAGGATTAACTCAGGATGAAAAGTTCAGATAACACAACAGAGTTCCAGGATGTGACTCATCGTCAGGGAGGATTGTGAAGACGATGATGACCCGGCGTGGAAGTCTGGGGTGATTGCCCTTAAATAGGCAGCAGGATCCACAGGTGTGTGGCATCAGAAATCAATCTCAGGTGTCCCTAATCAGGGTGATGAGGAAGGTACAGGGCTCCCTCTGGCGGCATGCCAGGGGATTACGACAGTTTTGATCATTGATAAGCGGATTTTTAACATTTCTATGGTGGTTCTTTGTACATGTTTGAAGCTCATCAATTGAAGTTTTAGATTTTG
This sequence comes from Neostethus bicornis, assembly GCA_902685375.1. Lineage (NCBI taxonomy): Eukaryota > Metazoa > Chordata > Actinopteri > Atheriniformes > Phallostethidae > Neostethus > Neostethus bicornis. Next base: position 14,033,337 of record LR738541.1, on the reverse strand, counting down.
CAATAAACCAATTGTAGTTAATTGTGGTTAGGTGCTAGTTTTTGTCCAGTACCCAATGTAAACTTTGGTTTACAAAACCAAAGTCCACATTTTAATCCCCACTTTGCAATTGATTGTTTAGGATTTGAATATTAATTTTCATTCGTATTCAATTACATTACATTTTGCTTGTATAATCCAAAATCACAAAAAAAAAGGTCTCCACGGGCTTCACATTTCCAGGCCAAAGCAGTTTGCGGATTTTATATGTATAGAAATATTCTGAAATATGTAATACGTTAAATTTTACACTCAAATATTTTTGGACTTTTAGGATTCCAGTTACTTTAGTTTGAAAATAAATAATTTTACAGTAGAGTTAATGAGTTACTGAGAAGTTATTTGTAACAGTAACTAATTAGAAGCTGGTTACAACATTACTAACTAGCTCAGGGTGGTGATCAAATGATAAAGATTGAGATTTTAAATCAAAGTGACTGAAATGAGTTTAGGTTGAGGAGGTCAGAGCCGTTTCTCCTCCACTTAGAGAGGATCTAATTGGGATTCTTGGAGTATCTTTACAGGATTACAGAAAAAATTATCTTCTCAATATGTTCATTTTAACTTTTTGTTTTGTTTTCCCACCTTCATTTTTTTACTGTAGAATAAAGTAATAGGTTAGTAGTACACGATCATGTCTGAGAGACAGACTTTTTTTATACTGTTTTGTATGAAAGTAAAAATACTGGTTTAACTTGTTAATTAATTTCTTTGATTTTTGCTTTTGTGCAAGAACTTTTCTCCTTACAGCTTGAACGATAAGCTGATTTAATTCAACTGTTGGCTTTTATGGTTTCCAGAGCACTGCAGTGTAGTGATATGGGTCATTGTTATGGTTCCCACTTTGAATTAGCTGCTGCTAAGATGGCTTTACGAGCGAAGCTCCATGTGTGCCGTTTGATCCAAAAGCTCTACAATTCTAAAAGAAAAATATTTAGTCATTTTAACAAAAGAATGGGAAGTTTTAGCTTTTTACAATTTTATGAAAAAGAACAAATGATATTTTGAGAGGTTTTATGGATGATAAAGTTTTTCAGATGAACTTTGAGCCAAGTGTCCTACTGGCTCTTTGCACACCTAAATCGACAGCACTGCTGTTTTTAATGAGCTTTTTGTTAGTTATTCAGAAACAAGTTGGCTCTTTGATCATCTACACAACCATCGTACTTTGATTTTCTTTATTTTTGTGCACTTTGTTCTGGACAGCAGCAGGAATTTAAACCAGGACTGGAAACAGAAGTAAGCTCATTTTTAAAAACATTTTCACATACATGACAGATTTAAATGCGATCAAATCTCGACCAACCTCTGCGATACCAAATATGAAGGATTAAAGTTTTTTGGGGTTTTTTTTAACGGTAGAACGAGGAATCATGTGGAAAAAGGCCTTTTGTTTTAGACCAATAAGTTGAGTTTATAACATTTCCTGAAATATTGCACAGCGGGTCATCTTAAAAGCTTTTATTAATGTTAGAAAACAAGCCACGCAGGTTGTATCCGGCGTCCGGACCCCATGCCATGCTAAATTAGAGGAAGTTGTTTGGAAAATGAATAAATGTCAGAAAAAAAAAAAAAACTATCTACAGCTTTCTCAGCTCATTTTTTTCTGTTCGATGAGTCCTTTTATTAAGTTAAAAGGAAACTAGGCTTGAAAGTTATGATTTTTTTTTCTCTGTGTGCAGTAATTGTCACAACGTGGGGATACGGAAGAAGGACCCAAATGCGGGACAACAAAACAGGATTTATTAACCAAAAGTCCAGTATGGCAAAAAGTCTAGTAAAACTGGTTTGAAGGGATGGTGATGTTGGTGACGTTGATCACTCGACAAAGAGGAATTGATTGCCTTTAAATAGGCACCAGGATCCACAGGTGTGTGTCATCATACTAATCACCCTCAGGTGTCCTTAATCCGGTTGATGAGGGAAGGTCCAGGGCTCCCTCTGTTGAAGAAGCGTGTGCATGCAGGCTGGAACAGGTGGAGAAAAGTATCAGGTGTGATGGATGATAGAAGAGTTTCAGCTAAAATGAAAGGGAAGGGGTACAAAACCGTGGTGAGACCAGTCATGCTGATTGGTCTAGAGACAGTAGCACTGAAGAAAAGACAGGAAGCAGAGATGGAGGTAGTAGAGATGACGATGCTGAGGATCTCTCTGGGAGTGACCAGGATGGACAGGATCAGGGAAACAGCACATGTTAGAGGTTTTGGAGATAAAGTCAGAGAGGCCAGACTGAGATGGTTTGGACATGTGCAGACGAGAGAGAGAGAGAGAGAGAGTACATCGGCAGAAGGATGCTGGGTTTGGAACCACCAGGAAAGAGGACTAGAGGAAGACCAAAGAGGAGGTTCATGGATACAGTGAAGGAAGACATGAAGATAGTTGGTGTGTCCAAAGAGGATGCAGCAGATAGGGTTAGATGGAAGAAACTGACTTGCTGTGGCGACCCCTGAAGGAAAATGCCGAAAGAAGAAGAAGAAGAAGAGGTTCTTAGATGAGCGAGCTAATAAAAGATTTTTTTGTGGACATGTTTGGAAATTAAAAAGAAGAGCAGATCTTTGAACAGGTTGATGTTAGAAACAGAAATGTTTTAACTTTTGACCCCTAATTTTATCCCAAAAGAACTGTTCAGCTGCTTTTATTCAGCAGCACCGCTTCACTCTGCTCTGTCTCAATGATCAATTTTCCAAACCGGTGCCCACTGTGGTTAATCATCTCTTCCTCTTTACAAAACGGTCAACCAGTCTGAATGATCTATAAAAGGGTCAAATAATAAACCGGATGCCAGGAGGAACAGCAACAATTTCACAGATGACTGATCAGGGAATTCTCGCTTATTTCCTGCAAGTGACCAAGTTAACGCAGGTGCTGATCTATTCAGAACTGGTTTTTGTTCAGTGGAACAGAGCAATGGGGAGTGATGGTGTCCATCTGGAATGTCTGGGCACCAATAAAATATCCTAAAAATTAATGTTATGTAACATCATTGGACATCTGAGGAGTGTATTTGTTGACAGGAATGAGTTGATGCCAAGGCATGAAGGACCATAGGAATCAGCCTGCCCTGTAGTGCAAACATGTGCTTCATGCCTCCTCAACATTCTGAAGGCAGAGGCTTGGAAATGTTTGGTCAATTTATCTGAAAGATTCTGACCAGAGGGTCTTTAGAATGTAAAATAAAATAATAAGCTTAATAATGAAGGGAAGGATATTAACATCACTGAACTACTCGACCTGTTTCAGTGAAAATAGTTAGAAAGTTAGGAAAATAGTTAGAAAGTTAGAAAAACATAAAGCAGGTATTAAAAAATGTTCCGTTCCGTCATCTTCCGCTTGTTCCGGGGTCAGGTCGCGGGGGCAACAGCCTCAAACGGTTAGCCCAGGCCTCTCTCTCCCCGGCTGCATCCTCCAGCTCACCCAGAAGGATCCCGAGTCGTTCCCCGGCCAGCTGTGAGACATAGTCTCTCCAGCAGGTCCGGGGTCTGCCCCTTGGTCTCCTCCCGGTGGGACGTGCCCGAAACACCTCACCTGCGAGGCGCTCGGGTGGCATCCTGACCAGATGCCCGAACCACCCCATCTGGCTCCTCTCGACCTGGAGGAGGAGTGGCTGGACACCGAGCTCCTCCCGGATGGCAGAGCTCCTCACCCAATCTCTGAGTGAGAGCCCAGCCACCCTGCGGAAAAAAAAAAATCCTTTTCTCAAAAAAAAAAAAAAAAAGTTAAAATTCTAAAGTTTTTAAGTCACTAAGGGTATAAGAGATCTCAACAACACGTATTAATAAAAATAGAAATACTTCTTCCAGTTATTGAATATTTGTGAAATTTGTGTGGGTTTTCTCTGGTTTCCCTCCACCCTCCAAAAACATGCATGTTGGGTTGATTGGCCGCTATGAAATTGTACCTAGGCATGAGTGTGTGTGGATGAATGGGTATGTGTGTAGCCCCGCAACAGACTGGCGACCTGTTGTGTGTCCTGCCTCTCGCCTTAAATCAGACGGGATAGGTTCCGGCACCCCCGATAGCCCTGTTAAGGATGGTTATTTCAGAAGATGAATAAACAAATAGTCATTTACCCCTTCCTCTGAAGTAGAACCCGATTGGTCAGTTACCAATCACAGATAGTGACCGTAGGTGAGAGTAGGAACATAGATCGACTGCTAAATCAAGAGCTTTTTTGACTGATTGCTGCCCTAATTTTTGAGGTAGTCGGACCACTCCCCTTTTCGTTTTGTCCTTTCCTAACTCGTGAACAAGACCGAAAGATACCGGGTCATCTACAGTACTTGTAGCAGGACTTTTTCTCAGGCCTGTAGCAGAGACTCCACTGCTTTCCAGTCGTGTATCACAGAGTCACATTAAGAGGTATTGATTTCCATTCCGACTACTTCACACTGCAGCTGGATTCCTTCACAGCACCACTGCCACTGATCAGGGAAAACTCTCTGGTGACTTTCGTGTTCTGATATGTGTCGCATACAGTGTTGTGTATCTGACTTTGAAAATAAAGGAGAGCGGTCCCTGAGTGAACAAAATTCATTGCCAAGATCAAACTGGCATACAAGTAGTTTCTGAATATCGGAATGGAGAACTCACAAGTTACTCAAACATGAATGAAATAGAAAACCTTCTTCTGCGTCTCCTGTACAACAGTTCCTGTGCTTTTGTTCTTACACACCACAGCAAGAGGAATTACAGTAAAAAAAAAGAAAAAATCTTTAATTTAATGTCTTTTACCATTTTCCTTTCCGTTGTCTTCCGCTCATCCGGAACCGGGTCGCGGGGGCGATAGCCTCAGATGGGAAGCCCAGGCTTCATCCTCTCTCTCCCCAGCTGCATCCTCCAGTTCACCGGGAAGGATCCCGAGTCGTTCCCCAGCCAGCTGTGAGAGATTAGTCTCTCCAGCGAGTCCGGCGTCTGCCTCTTGGTCTTCTCCCGGTGGGAGGTGCCCAAAACACCTTACCAGCAAGGCGCTTGGGGGACATCCTGACCAGATGCCCGAACCACCCCATCTGGCTTCTCTCAATCTGGAGGAGGAGTGGCTCGACACCGAGCTCTTCCCGGATGGCTGAGCTCCTCACCCAATCTCTGAGTGAGAGCCCAGTCACCCTGCAGAGTAAGCTCATTTAGGCCGCTTGTATCCGTGATCTCATTTTTTCGGTCACCACCCACAGCTGGTGACCATAGGTGAGGGTGGGAACGTAGATCGACTTGTAAATCGAGAGCTTTGCTTTTCGGCTCAGCTCTTTCTTTACCGTTTTAAACATCTGAACTTAAAAGACAAAAAATAATCTGTTACAAAAACGGTGGGAGGTTTCTATGACGCGTTTCTTTTAATGCAAATATTTTCAATCAAATCAAAGACTTCAGCCAGTAATAGGAATGAGCTTTTCTCACTGACGTCTTCATTTCATATACTATTCAAAATCATTCCTGATCAATGAGTTTTAATCTGTTCTCATAATGATACCCTAATTCTTTTAAGATGGTAACTTGCAAAAATGGACTTGTTGGTCTGAGAATTAATCAAATTTTTTTTTGATCAAACACAATCAATTCATCTTGGATTACGTTGGGGATTGATGGATAAATTTTGATTGCCAGGTATTTAATTGTTTCTAATCTTTCAGGTAAAATGATTCCTTTTATAATATTGAGTAAAGGTCTGTCTTCATTTACACCTTTAATCATTCCGTCCAATCAGAGGACTGAAAGGGCTTTTTGAAGAGCTTCACTGATCTTAGATCATAAATACATCTGACTTTCTATTCGTTTGAACTCATTTATCAGCTTCCTGTCCTCTGAAATGATTTTCATATTGAAATGTAAATCTCTTCCATGTCTGTCTTCTAATTACAGGCTGAATATTCTAACATAGATCACAGTATGTGTTTACCATAAAGTAATTATAAATGTATTTTTAGTCATCTTTTTGAGTTTCTAAGGCATTTATATTCTCAGTGAGAAGCTGTGTTTATCCAGAATTTTTTTTTACTTTAATCTAGTTTATTTTCAGTCTGTTTTGTTTGGGTTTAAACAAGCGCTGCAGGGGTGAGAAGTCCGTCTTTAGGAGCTACTTTTCTGCAGGTGAATAAATGAAGATAAATGAGAGGTGGTGTCATAGAGACCAGATGAAAGAAAATTCTGGTTCCCGTGGCAACTGGTCAGACCGTTTTATGATCATATATTTGTGTATAACTCATTCTATTTGCTTTTATAAGCTTTAACATATTTTTTCTTTTTCCGAAAACGTGTGTCGTTCCCCACATAATCTTTTCCCAGTCTGGTTCTGCTCTGATCCGTTTGGAACATGAGCTGCCAATACTTTTTGGCTTTCCCCGTCACTCATCCAGACTGTCTGCCGGGTGGCACAAGCACATTAAATCCTCGTTTGCCTGAAATAAGCTACAGGAAAGAAAGAAGCATACGATAAACATGAAGAATGGAAATGCTGTTTGTCCAGATGATGTATCTGTACATGTCAGGGTTTTGGGATGGTCGAAGGAGGAGGACCCAATTTCAGGACATCAAACAAGATTTATTAACACAATTCAGAAAAGTCTGTAAAGCAAGAAGCACAGGATTAGCTCATGGTTTCAAAAGTCCAAATAATAACGAAGTTCAAACATCCAGTCCAGAGCAATGGAGAGTGTGGAAAAGAGGTGAAGAAGCGTGTGCATGCAGGCTGGAACGGGTGAGGAAAGTATCAGGTGTGATATGTGATAGAAGAGTTTCAGCTAAAATGAAACGAAAAGTGTACAAAACCGTGGTGAGACCGGCCATGCTGTTTGGTCTAGAAAGTAGCACTGAGAAAAAGATGGGAAACAGAGATGGAGGTAGCAGAGATGAAGATGCTGAGGATCTCTCTGGGAGTGACCAGGATGGACAGGATCAGAGGAACAGGACATGTTAGAGGTTTTGGAGATAAAGTCCGAGAGGCCAGACTGAGATGATTTGGACATGTGCAGAGAAGAGAGGGATGCTGGATTTGGAACCACCAGGAAAGAGGACTAGAGGAAGACCAAAGAGTAGGTTCATTGACGCAGTGAAGGAAGATATGAAGATAGTGGGTGTGACTGAAGAGGATGCAGCAGATAGGGTTAGATGGAAGAAACTGACTTGCTGTGGCGACCCCTGAAGGGATATGCCGAAAGAAGAAGAAACATGGTCAGGCAACCAGGGTGACTTGGCTGGAATTGTTGGTAAGACCCGACAGGTAGTCTGGGGTGATTGCCCTTAAATAGATGGCAGGGTGCACAGATTTGTAGAATCAGAAATCATCCTCAGGTGACCCTAATTAGGTTAATTAAGAACATCCAGGGCTCCCTCTGTCGGCAGGTGAGGGATCCTGACAGTACAGGTATGGACGTTTTTAAGTGAGATGGCAGTAGAGTTTCTGACCGGGTCGTTTAACAGGATCTCATTTAGTAAGAAGATGCCTGATGAGTGAAGAAGAAATGTGCTGCTTCCTATTTTAAGCATAAGGGAGATGTGCAGAGCTGTGACGACAACAGAGTAATGAGGTTGATGAGCCATATGATGAAGACTGAGAACAAAAAGTGAGCATTTGTGAGCAGCCGTATGGTTTCATGCTAAAAATAATTTCTATCTTATAGCAGATATGATAAGAATCGTCGCTTTTGTTTGCTCAGAAATACAATATGGCCCAAAATGCATAAAATGCATTTATGTAGTTCACTTGTGTTTTTTGACACTACAGTATATTACACCATCTTCTTGTTCCCCGCTCAGTGCCGTCGGTGGGCACATGCATGACACGGGGTAAATCTCATTAGAAACTGCAATTAAGGTGTAAAAAAGAAAAAGGAGGAGGTGGAGTTGACTCAGTGGTAGAATGTCTGTCCTTGAACCGGGAGAAGCCAGTTCGATTCCCACTGGGCCTGTGTCTAAGTGTCTCTGGAGCAGACTCCTAACCCACAGTTACTCACATCATTGGTGCCATCGTGGCTGCCTGCTGCAGTGCAATGCGGCAAAATAATTTCCCCATGAGGGATGGATAAAGTACAGTACATTATAATAAAAAATTAAATAAATATAAGAAAAGAAGGTCAACACTCGATTTACAAGACGATCTACATTCCTACCCTCACCTTTGGTGGTGACCAAAAGAATGACATCCCGGATACAAGCGGCCAAAATGAGCTTCCTCCGTAGTGGCTGGGATCTCACTCAGAAATCGGGTGAGGAGCTCTGCCATGCAGGAGGAGCTCGGTGTCGAGCCACTCCTCCTCCAGGTCGAGATGAGCCAGATGGGGTGGTTCGAGCAACTCGCCGGTGAGGTGTTTCGGGCTTGTCCCACCGGGGGGACACTGGGAGGCTGACCCCGGACCTGCGGGAGAGACCATGTCTCACAGCTGGCTGGGGAACGACTTGGGATCCTTCCAGGTGAGCTGGTGGATGCAGCCGGGTGAGAGAAACTTGGGCTTCCCATCTGAGGCTATTGCCCCCGCAACCTAGCCCCAGATAAGCAGAAGACGACAGAGCGGAACAGAGGTCAACACCAAAATGTCAAACAATAGGCCTCCACAATTGCTGTGATAACTGGCCTTAATCCTTGAGCCCATGACACTGGAAACCTAACATGTTCATCTATAGTTGGTACTGATTAACTGTAGCCAGTTTAGTTAAAATCTGTTCGGTGGTTTGAAAAGTTGAGTTCACAAAAGGAATATCTGGGAGGTAAAAAAAAAGACATCCCTTGTTGCTATACCTAACACGTACAATCTTCATTCCGACACAGAGCGCTCAAATATGATGGAAACTATCAAAATTTGAGTTTGAGTGAAACCCCTATTTTCAGAAACGAGATGCAACTTGTTGCACCAGTTGGGGTTAAATCGCTTGGTTAAGATCAGAAATACTTCATTAATCCTCGTAGGGACGTTACTTGGATAATTATCCAGTCAGTAATTATCAAACAGAAGACTTGAGCATGTTTTCTGTGTTAAACTCACTAACGTGCTGCTTTCCTTCACGTGCAGTCATTTTAAGAGAAACAGGGTTTTTTATTTTCACAAACACTCTTAGATTTAAGTAGCTGTTTTCGACTTTAAGCATCTCAGCTTTCTTCTTCCTTCTCATTCGGTGACCGTTGGCCTCATGTTTTGATTTCTTCTTACACACAACTAGCATCCAGACTGATGAACTCCCAGAGATGATATCCACTGACGGAACCTTTTGATTTTTGTTCATACAAAATATTGATTTTTCTGCTCGGGTTCAGTAGTAACTGGACTAATATGGATTTTGGAGTGTGTCACTCACCCGGTTGGCTGTTCAGAGAATCATAGCTGACTTCACAATCAAACAACTTGAACTAATAAACTGAACCACTTCAACAAATCTTTCACTTTGTCTTTTTTTAAAAAAACAATAATAAGTTGAGGATAAGTTATCGAAAACTTTGCGCCGCGCTGCCCCGGGTTACATGAAAGGGTCTGTTCATGTTTTTAAGATGAGGCTGAAAACCCATCTTTTTAACTTGGCTTTAACTTGATTTTTATTTTTGCTTAAGATGAGTTTATGTACGTATGTATCGATTTGCTGCCGAATGTGAAGCGGCCGGGATGGGAATCAGCACCTTCAAATCCGAGACCATGGTTCTTGCCCGGAAAAGGGTGGAATGCCCCTGCAGGTTAGGGACAGGGTCCCGCAGGACACAGGGGCAATAGCCTCAGACAGGAAGCCCTGGTTTCTCTCACCGCAGCTGCATCCTCCAGCTCACCTGGAAAGAACCCGAGTCAATCCCCAGCCAGCTGTGAGACATAGTCTCTCCTGCGGGTCCGGGATCTGCCTCTTGGTCTCGTCCCAATGGGACGTGCGTGAAACACGTCACCAGCGAATTGCTCGAACCACACCATCTGGCTTCTATCAACCTTGAGGAGGAGCGGCTCCACACCGATCTCCACCCTGATGGCAAAACACCTTGCCCGATCTCTGAGTGAGAGCCCAGCCACCCTACGGAGGAAGCTCATTTCAGCCGCTTGTATCTGAATCTCGTTCTTTTGGTCACCACCCACAGCTGGTGACCATAGTTGAGGGTTGGAACGTAGATCGACTTGTAAATCGAGAGCTTTGCTTTTCAGCTCAGTTCTCTCTTCACCATGACAGATCGATGCATCGTCCTAGTTATTGCTGACGCTGCAACGATCCGTCTGTTGATCTCCTGCTCCATCTTTCCCCCACTCGTGAACAAGACCCCGAGATACTTAAACTCCCCCACTTGGGGCAGGACCCTGGCCTGCAGGGGCCATTCCACCCTTTTCCAGGCGAGGACCATGGTCTCTGATTTGGAGGAGCTGATTCCCCATCCCGCCCGCTTCACACTCAACAGCAAATTGGTCCAGTGAGAGCTGGAGCTCACAGAAAGTTTTATCTATCCCTCAGGAGCTTTCGAAAGCAAACCTTTTTTTTTTTTCTTGGTACAAAAACATCCAGATTTGAGGCTGAAATATGAAAAACACAAAAAAAACTAAAACCATAAACATAAAAATGCCTTAAGACGTGGATTTGTGGGCGTGGAGTCAGGCTGCTCAAACTTCTCATGATAAATACACTAAAAAACTTTACGAAGTTTTGTTTTTCACAAAGACCCGTCTAAACTTTTTAGCCTCCTTGAAGGCACCCTTAGCAGATTGAGAGCATGTGTACTTCTAAAAAAAAAAAACATTACCAAGAAAAAACTTTATCTTCTAACAAAGTTAACTTATTTTAAAAAAGAACAGTGCTGTTGTTAAAACTAAAAATGAAAAACATTTTGAGTTCGATTTGGGTCAGATGAAATCATGTTTAACGCCTAGATTTGTGTTGTTTTCTCCTAGAGAATTAAACTTTTAAATTCCAAGCTGTTGTCTCATATTTGACTGTAAAATAGCTAAATGATCTTAGTTTTGTTTTCATACAAATATATTTGAAAATTTGGTCAAACCAGCCTGTCAATGCCTGATCCCGTCAGACTTCAGAAGCTAAGCAGGCTGGGCCTGGGCTGTACTTGGATGGGAGACCGCCTGAACCACGGTGGGACGGCAATTGAGATTAAATTGCCGTTGTGTCCCTGGGCAAGACCCTTGACCCACGTTGCCTAGTCTGAATGGTGTGTGTGTGATTGGTTGGTAAAGGTTAGAAGGGGCGATGGCACAAAAATGGCAGCCTCACTTTCGTCAGTTTGCCCCAGGGCAGCTGTGGGTACAACAGTACTTTATCATTACCTGGTATGGCGTGAATGACTAATGCATATGTGAAGCATGTTTGTGAGTCCTGAAAAGTGCTATATAAAAATAAAGCATTAACTCACAGGAACCCCTCGTTTGGTACCCCTGTGGTGACTCCACCCTGCCGGAACTACACACCTACCCGTTTCAATATTCAGTTCATGGTCTTTCTCTGAAACTTCTAGAAGCTTCTATTCTCCTCACCTCTCAGTAAACCATCTGATCTTTTCCACATTAACACTTTATCCTATTCCTTCAGATCTTTATCCTGTTTGCACCCTGTTCTCAACCCCGACTTTACCCAAAACTTCTCACTTTTAAATCAGGACACTCTTTACAGTCTCATATTTGAATGATGGCAACAACTTCATCTTTTCGGGAGTTCGTCATTTTTTTCGTTGTATAGACACAAAACAATGAGGCTGCACGGTGGCCTCACAGCAAGAAGATCAGGGCTCGAGTCCCAGAGTGGGGTGAGGCTTGAAACGCTGTCCTTTCTGTGTGGAGTCTGCATGTTCTCCCCATGTATGTCCCACCCTCCAAAATGCATGTTAGGTTGATTAGCTGCTGTAAAGTTGCCCCTAGGAATGAGTGTATGTGTAGATGGTTGTCTGTCTGTGTGGCCCCACAACAGACTGGCAACCTGTTCTGGGTGTACCCTGCCTGTTGCCTGAAATCACCCGGGTAGGCTTTGAATACCCCGTCACCACATCAAAGAAGAATGGTTCAGAAGATGAAACAAAAACAAACCATCGCTTCAACGCATCTTTTTGTTTGATGGTTACAAAGCGGCTGCACACTGCTGAACAATTTATTATCCTTGGTTTTTTTTTTTATTTCTGTTAAAAAAAGAAAAAAGAGACTCTTCATATTTCTGTGACTTGTCGGAGGTTTAACGCTCATGATTTAGAAATCAATTGAAATGACAAAAATGTCTGCTTCAAAAACCCACAGCATCCTTTCAAACAAATTATTTTGAGTGCTCTGCAGAATTTTTTGTTGCATTTTTGGCAGGTGTCAGATTGAAAAGATGTTTTTGTCCAGTTGAACGATCTAAACCATCACACAGTGGGAATAAAAGAGGCAGTTTTTACAGTAACTAAATAATAAATGAAGATGAATTTTGCAAAATAAAGATGACTGAACCAGTTAAAATAAAAGTCTGAAACCCAGTGGGTTGGTTTTACTCAACAAGTTGTAATGATTGCAAATGTTCCGTTCCGTAGTCTTCTGCTTATCCGGGGCCGGGTCGTGGTGGCAACAGCCTCAGACGGGAAGCCCAGGCTTCTCTCACCCTGGCTGTATCCTCCAGCTCACCCGGAAGGATCCCAAGGCGCTCCCCGGCCAGCTGTGGGACATAGTCTCTCCCGCGGGTCGGGCTCTCCTCCCGATGAAATGTCCCCAAAATACCTCGCTCGCGAGGCACTCGGGGGGATCCTGACCAGATGCCCGAACCACACCATTTGGCTCCTCTCGACCTGGAGGAGGAGCGGCTCGACACCGAGCTCCTCCCGGATGGCAGAGCTCCTCACCCGATCCCTGAGTGAGAGCCCGGCCACCCTGCAAAGGAAGCTCAATTCGGCCGCTTGTATCCGCGATCTCATTCTTTTGGTCACCACCCACAGCTGGTGACCATAGGTGAGGGTTGGAACGTAGATCGACTTGTAAATCAAGAGCTTTGCTTTTCGGCTCAGCTCTCTCTGTACCACGACGGACCGATGCAGCATCCTAGTTATTGCTGATGCCGCACCGATCCGCCTGTCGATCTCCCGCTCCATCTTTCCCACACTCGTGAACAAGACCCCGAGATACTTAAACTCCTCCACTTAGGGCAGGATGGGGCAAATGTTGTTTTCGACATTTCTCTCAAGTTAATCTTCTGGGTCTTAAAAAATATATTTACCAACCAGATTTTAACCTCCAATAGATTCCTCTGATTCTAAATGTGGATGAATCCGTGTGTCTGTTGCTAATAGCAACCATAATGCCCACAAGAGTGGGTTACTTACAACTAATACAAACTAACGCTAGTGTTTTGCCATTAGATTATTTTCTTCAATTAAAGTTTGATGTTTGAAACACTGGTATTTTTGTGTGGAGTTTGCATGTTCTACATGTGTATGTGTGGGTTTCCTCCGGTTTCCTCCCATTCTCCAAAAACATGCATGCTAGTTGGATTGGCTACAACATGATTGTCCTTAGGAATGAGTGTGTGCATGTGTGGTTGTATGTGTGTGGTCCCGAGACAGACTGGTTATCTGTTTAGGGTGTAACCTGCCCCTCGCCTTGATTCAGCAGAGATGGGCTCCGGCACACCCAGCAACCCGTAAGCGATAGACGGTTAGGAAGGTGACTGACTGATGAATTAACATTAGTGTTTTGCCATCTGATTATTTTTTTCAATTAAAATCTTTACGTTTGAAACACTGGTCTTTCTGTGTGTAGTTTGCATGCTCTTCCTGTGTATGTGTGGGTTCACTTCCACCCTACAAAAAAATGTGCATATTATTTGAATTGGCTGCTATGAAATCCCCCCCTAGGAATGAGTGTGTGGATGGTTGTCTGTATGTTTGGCTCTGCAACAGATTGGCGATCTGTTCGGGGTGTACCCTGCCTCCCGCCTTAAATCAGCCGGGATAGGCGGCGGCATCGTTCACGATCCAGTCTGGAATAAGCGGTTTAGAAGATGAATAAATGACAAAATAAACTCTTAAAAAATGTAATGTTAAAGCAGACCTCTGTTTTCATAAAAACTGAAACGATCCCTTAAATTTTTGGTCCGTCAGAGGAAAAAGGCTTTAAGTCAAAAACAGACGTGTTGGAGAAGTCATACAGATGTTAAAACATCTTCTGGGTGAAAAACATGTTTTGTCATGTAAAAAAACACTAATGGAAAATACTATTTATAATCCCACATAACCTTTAAATGTGCCTCTTCTCAGAATATATTAGCTATCAGTTCAATCATGAAAGCTCATGGAGGCTTCTTTGTAGAGTCACACATTACTGACCAATTTAATGTTTACTAATGCATACAGTCATTATCTACAGCGTGGCATCATACGATGCACCAGGTGGCAGCTCATTAGTGGGATGGATGGAAATAAATGACATTGGCTTGTGGTTTTGATTTTTATTATAACTTTTTGTTCTGTTCGTCCTTTTATCTTGAGGTTTTTATCATTTTTAGCGTCTTTTTTTCTTAAAGCTATTCATAAATCTACAAACTGAGAGGTGAAAATGGTCTTACCATTCAGGTGAACCTAAAGGATTCTTTGTAGGATCAAAAAAACAAAAAAATCTTTCTGATTGATACTGGATTTAATTTGATTTTCAGTTCAGGAAGATTGTATTATACTGTTTTTCTTTTATTATTATCGGACTCTAGCAAGATGCATTAAAACCTCATGGACTGCAGAAAGATTTTATTATCAGATGAAATTATGACGTTTAATGTCCCAGTGGGATTGTCTTTGAGAGTAGAGCGTGTTCATGACCAAATTCAAACTTTTAATTTAAAAAAAGTTTGCATAGTGGCCTCACAGGGAGAAGGTCAGGGTGTATCCTGCCTATCCCATGCTATCTCACCCTCACCCGCCCAGGGTAATGAAACTCTGGCATAATGAAGACTATCGTGCATTCCATGAACATGATTAGGTATATTGGGACTAAGCACATGGCATCTCCTGTTGTTGCAGCTGTGCATCTGAAAGCCACTAGTAGCGGTCTGCATGGTCTATTGCTAGTATTGTTTTTGATGAACGTATGGAAGAAGTCAGACATCCGGGAACTTTGGTCATGTGGTAGCTTACGTGCGACAGTCACGTAAAACCGAGTGCGAACAAGCAGTACAGGGGTGTATTCCTGGTGGTAATTCCTCTTCGTACTGATACATAACGCTAGGTCGGAATACACGGAAGACGCACAAGTTTCCAGAAGCTTTCTCGTGTTTTGAACAGTTTGTTTTACACTAACTGTCATGGCGGGTGTTGTCCGACGGATGTGATGTCATAGCCCCTCCTCCTTTTAGCCCCGCCTCAAAATCTCCCACTTTGTGAAGCCAAAAACTTGGCTTCTCTGCTTTTCTTTAACATTACTTTTAAATCACATTTTACATCTGAGTAAATTAAGTTGTTCTGTCTTTTTGATTCAAGCCAAAGGAGAAAAAGGGGAAGTTAATTGCAAGAAATTGTTTAACTATTCCTCAGGTTTGTCATTGGATAAGTCAGTTCTGTCATTTCGGATATGTGGGTTTTCATGAGAAAGGTTAAAGTTCACATACGCTTTCTTCTTTTGAGTTAACTAAAGTTTAATCTTTTTATCTTTTGTACATTTTGCATGCCTCTTTTCTTCTGTTTCATCATTTGAACTTTTGTAAATGAACTTACCTATCAGTCTCGGTAATTAATTAGTCTCCCTTCTCCATTTCCAGCCGACGGTTGCTTTTATTCTTTCATTTTTTTTCACCGACCTCTGCAGAAGCAGCGACACCAGATATAAATTAATTTGGCCATCTTTACCGAGAGGCCGAACAGTTGTCCTTTAAATCTTCTATATTTGATCTGCGCTAAACGAAAGTGATGTCTGCAGTGGATCTAAGGTCTTTACTATCAGCAGACATTTTATTGGAAGTGACTGGAGAAAATTAGTTTCCTCGATGCATCACTAAGTCCGCTTACGGTCAAACTTGGACAAAACTTCTTCCTGGATCATCAGACTGGAAAATTAAATGTGCAAACGCTGTTTCAAGGTGGAAAATGTGACAGTACAACATTTTATATCAAACTGGGCATCGTAGGCGAGCCAATTTATTCCACTAGAATATTTATGAAAACTGTGGTATTTTGTGAGGCAGTTTAGAGTGGCTGAAAGTATGTTAGAGCAATGCAAGACAGGTATGAGTACGGTCAAACAGTGGTGAGGTGTGCTATAGGTGTGACAGAGGAGTTCAGAGCAGAGGTGTTGTTGACAAATAAGGTTAGACAGAATTATCCATGGACTTTGATGTTTGCAGATGATGCTGTGTAGTGTGGTGAGAGCATGGATACAGGTGAAGGAAAAGCTGGAAAGATGAAGGTTTGCCCTGAAAAGTAGAGGGAAAAAGGCATGCTGCAGTAAGACATGGAGTATGTGTGAGTATACAGTATGTGCTGCATAAGACAGAGTATGTGTATAGAATGAGAGGAGTGAGGTTACAGGGAGAAGAGATAAAGAAGGTGGAAGATTTTAAGTACATAGGATCAAAAGTCCAAAGGAATGGAGAGTGTGAAAAAGAGGTGAAGAAGCATGTGCAGGCAGGCTGGGACGGGTGGAGAAAAATATCAGATGTGATGTATGATTGTAGAGGAGCCAAAATGAAATGTGTAGAGAGCCATCCCAAGTCCACACCTGGCCGACAGCCTAAGTTACAAAACTACACCCATAGCAGCAAGTTTGTACCATTCAAACTTCACTGTTGACCTCAAAGATAGAAAATAAATTTCTATAAAAATTCAAAGAGAATCCTATTAAAGCCCAAAATGAAAGTTTAATTTACTTCGATTCAATGTGGCAAAGACTTTTTGCTAATTTTTTGATAGCAAAATTAATTTCCTTCCACAGAGACATGTTTAGTCAGATTAAATTTCAAGTAGGACTCTGCCACTTCCTTTTATTTTCCAAAATGTGTGCTTGGCATTACAGTCAGAGCCACAAAATGGGGTGATAAAACGCTTCAGCTCATGTTAATCACCTGGAACAATTTATGCAAAGACCACGACCCATCTGGCACAGGAAGATGTTACATTACAGAATAAAAACGGAGTGAAAATTTTCAGGGACAAAAGCTGTCACAATGGGTCTCGAGGTGAAGCATTGTCAGCTTGTTGCTTATCTGTTTTTTTTTCCTTTAAGATAAAAGGTGCAGTCTTGAGCCACCAGATAAAAGGATCCTCATAAACATACTCTGGGTTCTTGCTAATTATGTTCAAAATTTTCCAAAAACACCAATTGTTTTTTTTTTGTCAACAATTTAGAAATTATTGAACCAAAAAAAATTTTTTTTTTTTTTTTTACATACTTAATTTATCCCTCAATGGGCAAATTTGTGTGCAGCATAACGCCGCAGCAGGCTGCCAGGACAGCGCCAATGGTGGGAGAAACAGGAGGTTAAGTGTCTTCCCCGAGGACATCTAGACATGAGCTTAGTGGGATTCGACCCGGCAAACTTCCGGTCCAAGGTGAAACATTCTACCACTGAGCTATCACCTCCTCCCCAAGTACTCTGATTCAGATGAACGGACCATCTCTCCTGGACCAAAGGAAACAGGGCCTTAGGACCTACCTGCTCAGAAAGCGGAGGAAATGTTGTTTTAATCACAAACAGATTTGTTCCTCCTCTCCATTCTCCAGCTTCCTGACCCAACCCTACCTCCTAAATTAACTCCATCTGGTCCTTATTGTCTCTCCCTGCCACACTTGTCTTTCGTTTATCCGTGGTCTTGACAAGCCCTGTCCACGCTACCCCTAGGTCCTGGGTCAAGGACAGATTGGCTGTGCAGACTGACAAACTAGAACCAACAGGAACCTGACACGTCCAAAGGTTTCCATAGAGAGCAGAGTCCCAATGTCTTCTGCTCCATCTTTCATAGTGCCAGCATCTAATAAGACTTTAAACAGAACTTTTAAAACACTCCTGGATACCAACGGTGATCTGGATTATTCTCAAAATGTAACCTATTCTTCATCTTCCCATTTTGGATATTTCCTGAAAATCTTACAAAAATCCACCCAGAACTTTTTGAGTTATCTTGTTCTAATACTTTGTCTTCAAACAACTTCAAGCAGTTTTGTTCACAACAATCATTGAAAATACTGTGCCATTTCAGACTGTTTCATGTGGATCTAAAGCTCGGTATTGATGTGAAAGTGTCACAAACACAACTGTTTGTTTACTATGCAGACAGGGACCTTCACAATGTGGTGCCTTTTATGAGCCATGGCGGGTAAGTACGTGATGAAAATGACCAAGATAATAGAGCAACAACCATAAACGGCACATCTAGTGAGTCAGTCCTGTACACAACTTCTAAGTTATTGTGCTTAATTATTTAGATAAAATTTATACTATTTATGATAGAAGATTTTCTAACGAGTTATTTTTAAAACGTATGTTTGAATCAGTGATAGGCACCACCGTGACAATCGTGGTGAGACCGGCCATGCTGTTTGGTCTAGAAACAGTGGCACTGAGGAAAAGACAGGAAACAGAGATGGAGGTAGCAGAGATGAAGATGCTGAGGATCTCTCTGAGAGTGACCAGGATGGACAGGATCAGAGGAACAGCACATGTTAGAGGTTTTGGAGATAAAGTCAGAGAGGCCAGACTGAGATGGTTTGGACATGTGCAGAGGAGAGAGAGAGAGTACATCGGAAGAAGGATGCTGGATTTGGAACCACCAGGATAGAGACCTAGAGGAAGACCAAAGAGGAGGTTCATGGATACAGTGAAGGAAGACATGAAGATAGTTGGCGTGACTGAAGAGGATGCAGCAGACAGGGTTAGATGGAAGAAACTGACTTGCTGTGGCGACCCCTGAAGGAAAATGATGGAAGGAGAAGAAGAAGAAGACACAACCGTGACCGTCATTTTTATCGTTACATAATAAAAGTCTGGAAAACCTTTTTTTGTCTGCTCCTCTTTTTACAGCCATCATTTGGCTCTTTGCAAATATCTGTCACTGACCTTTAATATAAATGTAAACATTAATTTCCAAACAAATCAGTCTAAACGCTTTGACTTTAGTTTTTATGATTTGGTGTTTAAAGGTCTTCAGCCCTAAAATGACAAAACACTTCATAAATGCATCTTTGAAGTAAAAGCAGCAGTTCAGTGACTTTGAAAGGTGAATAAATGTCTCATCTTTTGACTGTAATTATGCAGGACTGGGCAGATATGCCCCAATTAAAGTTTCCACTTCTCTCTATCGTATGATGGAAACAACAAGGCTCCCCGGGCTGCAGTGGTAATTACAGGTCTCTGTGCCCACAGAGGCAGCTAAAGGCAACGCTGATGAGGTTTAATTAAAGCCTAACCAAGTAGCTGTCATGTGGAAATAAAGGCTAGAGTCAATGACCCCATGCTCGTCGAAAGATGAATAAATAAATACATTTAGCGTCTGACATGATTACGATACACACACACACGACCGTAATGATCTGAGTAGGATTTACTTCCCCATCACACTTGTTTGTCGGCAGTGCCTCATGTTTCTCTCTTCCAGAAACAGATGCAAACTCAGCCAAATAGGTAGAGATTTGTGTTTATCTGATCGAAAATGTGGCAGATGTCTAGCAGACAGGAGCTGTGACTGGATCAGAATTTATCTCGCCGGGTTTGAACAGAGACCGTGTCGTCCTGACAGATCACAGCAGCTTCACCAGCTATTCAACTCTAATTACATCCATCTATTTTTCTAAACCGGTTTTAATCACTCACTTTCAGAGGTTGTTGGATCTGGTTAGCAAGGAGGTATATTAATAATTTATTACATTTGATTAAAAATTCTATTACTCACATTTAGGTTTTAAAAGTTTTAAAGAGGGGGAATTATTTAAGCCCAAGGAATATTGACCTGTAGAAGCAAAAATTAATCCTATTGTTTGCATTGATTAAGGACACATTCTGAGACAGAAGGCATATCAAATTAACTCATCTAAATTTCCATTCCGTCGTCTTCCGCTTATCCAGAGATGGGTCGCGAGGGCAACAGCCTCAGACAGGAAGCCCAGGCTTCTCTCACCCCAGCTACATCCTCCAGCTCACCCGGTAGGATCCCGAGTCATTCCCCGGCCAGCTGAGAGACATAGTCTTTCCAGCAGAACCGGGGTCTGCCTATTGGTCTCCTCCCAGTGGGACGTGCCCGAAACACCTCACCAGGGAGGCGCTTGGGGGGCATCCTGACCAGATGCCAAACCACCCCATCTGGCTTCTCTCGACCTGGAGGAGGAGCAGCTCGACACCAAGCTCCTCCCAGATGGCAGAGCTCCTCACCCGATTTCTGAGTGAGAGCCCAGCCACCCTGTGGAGGAAGCTCATTTCAGCCCCTTGTATCCGCAATCTCATTCTTTCGGTCACCACCCACAGCTGGTGACCATAGGTGAGGGTTGGAACATATATCGACTTGTAAATTGAGAGCTTTGCTTTTCGGTTCAGCTTTCTCTTTACAGAGACGAACCGATCCTAGTTATTGCTGACGCCGCACCGATCCCTCTGTCGATCTCCCACTCCATTTTTCCCCACTAGTGAACAAGTCTCCGAAATACTTAAACTCCTCCACTTGGGGCAGCACCCTGTTCCTGACCTGCAGGGGGCATTCCACCCTTTTCTGGGCGAGGACCATGGTCTCGGATTTGGAGGCGCTGATTCCCCTCCCAGCCGCTTCACACTCATCTAAACTCACTTTGCTCATCTAAATGGAGGGAATAAAATTTTGGAATGTCACTCTTCGTACTGATTTACTCAACAATGCTACACACCTCCTTCTTGTTTCACTGTTCATTACTTGTACCTCACAGGAAGCATCTCAGAGGACTTTACAGCCAGTTGCTCTGCTTCCCAAACCAACAATGGAAGTTGGTCAAAAACAATGTGCCACATAAATTATGCAGATTTAGTAGGTTTCCACTTGGACAAACCTGATGGAAACCACACAGGGGATCCTCTGGGATTCAAGGATGGGGTGGAACTTAGCTAGGACTGAGAATTACACATTAAATTGAATTGAATATACTTTTATCCCCGAACAGAAATTTGAGTGCTGCAGTGTTACAATCATACAATCTCATACAACATTGTGAATGGCAAGAATTTACAGGTTTCTTTCAATGAATTAATTGAAATTGAATGATTTTCATTCACTTTCATTCATTGAAATGATTTTCTGTACCGTTCCTTTGAGCAGCAGGATTGCAGGAGTCTGTTGCTGAAGCTGATCTTCAGATGGTCCACAGATTCATGGAGGAAGTGTGAGGGACTTAGCATGATTGATGACATTTTTGCTTTCATTCTAGCCCTCGCTACCTCCTCCACGCAGGCGAGCGATGAGCCAACCCCACGTACAGCTTTTTTTTTTTTTACCAGCTTGTTCAGTCTGTTGGCATTCTTTGTTTTCATACCAGCTCCCCAGGCAGCCACACCAAAGAACAGGACACTCTCCATGATGGCATGGTGAAACATGGAGAGCATCTTGTTGCAGACGCTGAAGAACCTGAGCTTTCTAAGGTCGTACAGTCTACTCAGGCCCTTTTTGTAAATCATCTGCATCCATCACATAATAGTTCATGTTTGTAGGAAGTAGTAGATGGGGTGCATCCAGAAGTGAGGGAGAAGGTTGTGGTTCAGAAAGTCACAAAAGGTCAGGTCAATAGCCTGCAGCACAGGACAGGTGTATACATGGGATTAGCTAAGGTCGAGCTCCAGACGCCAGTGGAGGTGTCATTCATAAAAATTGGAGTTTTCAAAAGTTTCATCTTGTTGAAAAGTTTAGAAAAAATTTTTTTTTTTTTTTTGCTTTTTAATTACCAGAATAATAATCCTACAAAAATCATCCATTAAAGCATCAGATCTCAGTCCTGTAACACCAATCAATATTTTTACAATGTTTCTACAATGTGTAATCCACTACGGCTGCTGTTTTCTGTACGTGTTCTACTATTTGATTTATGAAGACAACTATTTTCTGTGAACATGCCCACAGGCTTATTTTTCTGCCATTTTTTGTTAGGTGTACTGAAATCACAGCAGTGACAGATTTGGAAGTGAAACCAGAAAATGACAGAATGCAACAATGAGAGCAGCAATTCCTGCACAAATGATAGAAAGGTGGAATTACCGGCTGGAGTCTGCAAAGTCTGCAAGTAAGGAGAAAATAATAGCTATTTCTTAGAAGAGACAACAAACATCACATCATACTTCCAACCTGGAAATGAAAACTGGTTTGCATTGGACGCAAGACGACGGATACATTCAACACATAAAGCGAAAAAGAAAAAAAACAGACTTTTTCATTTGAACAAACTTTTTTATGTAAAATGCCGTCTTTCATCATGAACAGTACTGATAATGAATGCTACGCCAAAGGGCACCAAAATCCCTGCAAACGTCTCACAGCACAATATGTAAAGCAATTTATGGTAGAGGCGCTGTCCTGGGCAGCTGCCTGCTGCAGTGCTTCCTGTTACTTTAGCGTTTAGTCCAACTTTCGCTGAGGTTCTGTCCCTTTTTCTGGCTATGTTTTGTCTCGTTTTGGACGTTTCATTTTGAGCACACTTTGGACGTCATTTTGAACTTTGTTTTGTATCGGACAGCTGGTTTGTTTTAGCTCCCAACGGCTAGCTGGTTATGGAGTCAGTTGATATGCACGACCACGTGCTGGCTCTCGGAGCCACATCCATCTTTGCTGGAGGAGTTGGTTTGGTCCCGGTGGAGCTGAAGAGAAGACGATCTGGAGGTGGTGTGGAAAAGGAGACGATTTTAGAGGAGGCGCTTCGGGCACTGTGTTTTTGAGGTTTCATGGAAATGTCTGGTTGCTCGCTTGAGAAACTGCAGGCGCACACTCGGACCCAGTGAAATACAGAGAGGCCAGTCTGATGTTCTTCACTGTAGCGTAGCTTTGTGGACCCATTTCGGACTCCAGCTATTGAATCGCAAGGTTGGACAAAGTGCAACCAGACTGGGACGCCAGTGGATGGGAAGGGGGGCATTGAGGTGTTTGCACCTTCTGGGATTTATAAAGTATATTCAATTCAATTTCTGTGCATTTTTTAAGTTTTGGCAGTTTAGCGCTTGTTTCCCCTCGTTTTATGCTTGTCCAAACAAGAAAGTGTGTTGAATATTTGAAGTAATTTGAATCAATTACAGAGCAGAATATTTGCTGAGCCAAAAACATGCTTTGAAACACTGAAGCGATTGAAATGCAGAACGAAGCAGTAGGCGGAGGAACCAAAACTTTGACACTTTCATACTGTGAGCAGCTAATGTAAGCCAAACTCAAAGACCGGTTGAAGTAAGAATGAAGTGTTTCTGAAAGAACGAGATGTGCTTTGGAACTCCGGCTCATTTTTCCATCTCTCCTGAAAACCAAAGTAGTTCATCTATAGTTGACACTGAGTAACTATCAACAGTTTTATTGAGATTCTTTCTGTTCTATTTATCTGTAAAAGTGTAACAAACAGATGCATTGTTAGCTGTTGGCACAATCCTGTTTTGAGGTTTCCAAACTTTTAGGGCACAAAATAAATTGTTTCTCTCAAAGACTTTTCGAAGACCAAAAACAGACGAAAATGAGGCAAACATTTCATCTGAGCCACAGTTTATCGGTCTCATCCTGTCTGCTTGATAAAATCCAGAGACAATTTCATCTGTCACCAAACTGTTGTCTATTTTCTGCTTTTATTGATCCCCGCGTGAGCCAATTTGTTTTCTTCTGTGAGCAGATTTCGAGGAAATTTTTGTTAATCAAAATCCGGAGATATTCATTCAACCACTTCTGATAAAGTCTCATACAGCCTTCATTGGTCTTTTAACGTTAAATAACTCCAGTTGCATATTTTTTTATTGTATTCTCAGATGTTTTCCCAGGCTCTAAACCTTTTTTAACAGACGAGCACACGATGTCTAAAATGTATCTCGTGCAGAGAATAACAAATGATTTCAAATCAAATTTACACAACAGAGGTTTTGGAAACTTAAAGCTTAACCATTGACTATTTTGATGCATGTTTGTCTTTGTTCTCATTATGTTTGCTTGCTTCTGAAATAATGAGATTATTAATCCTCACACGATATTACTGCCGAACTGAGAATTCCTGGAACACACACTGAGTGCCATCACACTGAGCTATAAATATTGGAACAGCACAACTCAGTAAACCCCTATAGACCTCCATGGAAAATTTAGAAAAGAATTTGAGAACTCTGCTTGAAATGCATGTAGCTTTGAAGACGTTCAGATTCAGATTACTATGTGAGCAGATGGGTTAATAATGTAGAATGTCACAATGCTGCACAATAGCAGAGCTGGCACTTCAATCAGCATTTCTTCATAGCTGCATCTTTGTCAAATGGATCAAATGGATTCTGTTCTTTTTGTCACGATCTTTTATGCCCACCCGCATTTGGAGACTATAGGGGAGAGTACGAACACAGATCAGCTGGTTTCAGATCAGCTCTCTTTTACCATGAGGGGCTGAAGCAGCGTCCTTTTGTAAGCACACCAATCCACCTACCAATTTTACTTTTCATCCTTTCCTCACTTTTGAACAAATCCCTTAGATTCTTAAAACCTCCACTTGGGGCAGGACCCGTGTTTTTAACCTGCAGAGGGCTCTTCCCCTTTTCTGGAAGAGGGGTTCACACCCTGTCACAAAAGGAAGATATGTTGCTCATCTCACTTCAGTCTCTATTTGGAGTTATTCATTTCTCCTCAGAAAATAATCTCACTGTAGTGTCTAAATCAACACATTTGAATGATTAAACATCCGTATTGTGTTATTGATCATCACTTTTAATATAAACTTTCCGTTCCGTCATCTTCCGCTTGTTTCGGGGTCAGGTCGCGGGGGTAACAGCCTCAAGCGGGCAGCCCAGGCCTCTCTCTCCCCGGCCGCATCCTCTAGCTCACCTGGAAGGATCCCAAGTCGTTTCCCGGCCAGCTGTGAGACATAGTCTCTCCAGCGGGTCCGGGGTCTGCCAAGTGGTGTCCTCCCGGTGGGACGTGCCCGAAACACCTCGCCCGCGAGGCGCTCGGGGGGCATCCTGACCAGATGCCCGAACCACCCCATCTGGCTCTTCTCGACCTGGAGGAGGAGCGGCTAGACACCGAGCTCCTCCCGGATTAATATAAACTTCATTAACTGCTTTCAGTTTAAAAAAATTTTAATAAATGAAGAAACCATAAAGTAAAAAAAGGTGGAATTGAAAGGTTTCTCTTCCAACACAAAATGTATTTGATCGTACTGATATTTCAGAGCTGTTCTCCTCCAGGATATCACATCTCAATATGAACCAATCTGGTTTCATTTCCATCTGGACCCCTGTTTGCTGTAATATTGTAAGACATGTTTTTTTTTCTTCAACTGACACTCATGTTGATTCATTTCCTGTTTCCTTCACTGATCGTAGGAGTAATTCTGAGTCCAGTTTTATTTATGTAGCTGGAAGTTTCTCCACGGGGAGATTTCATGTTCCGAGATGAAATGTCTTATTTATTACATGCTGTTTTTACATCATCCAGCTTATTATCTCCAAACTCTTTGCTTTCAATGGATTGTTACCCCCTCTGGGAGACTACATGACTCCTTGAAGACCGGGCCTGAGATTATGACAAAGTTCCAGCAACAGATCATGAGGTGGAAACAGAAGCAGACATCCATCCAAGATCCTCAACTTATGATTCCAACTCTACGCTGCAGGAATGCTGCAGTCTATCAGTTAAAAAGCAGGGTACACCCTAGACAGGTTACGAGTGTACTGCAGAAAACAGAAAAAGAAAAATCTCATAATCAGTTATTAGAGTTTCATTTTTTTCTCCAATTTGCTTTTCACCATAAAAACAATAATCTAAATATGAGTCATTCTTGCGATTAGTAAAGTATTTTTTTGCACAGTTTGTACTTTTATGCACACAATTATGTGTGTTCATTGTGTGTGTTGCTCGTGCTTCCTGGACCCCGTGGTTTTGGTCTCTGCTATTATGGATAGGTTGCAGAGACCTGGTGTGGATCGATCCCCAGTTATTATTTCCTCACAGCAGCATCATGCCAGATGTTTATTTTATGTGCCATTATTTTGACTCAGATAAAGAGACAGTAGTTAGCAGTTAAGAGAAAACAGGGTGGTGGGGTGCGGTGGGTGGTTGTGTGAATGTTGATGCATGTGTGCAGTGCTGTATGTGATTATTTTATTGTATGTTTGCTTTTAATTGATAATCGTTTAATGATCTGAACTTTAATTCATGTTTGAGTTTTTGAAAAGTGCTTTATAAATAAAATTTGATTTGATTGGACTACATTTTTTTTTTTAAAGGAAGAAATTTCAGACAATGAGCTCAACATCTTAACGTGACTAAAATACAATCATTGAGTTTGAATTTTTACGTGCTGTTTTCATCTGAAAGTATGTAAAAAAAAAAAAAACCCTAAGATGAATTTGAATTGAAGAAACTACTTTTTGTAGCTTTATTTTCCGCTCGCTGTGTGTTATGAAAGAGAACAGAGGTCATCCCAGCCTGACACCTCTCACCAGTATTGGACTTTATGACGAAGCTATGACGACAATGCCGGCAAAGAACTCCCGTTATTTCTTTTCTTTTACCACATTAGAACTGTGAAATAAGCCATGAAAGCATAGTGTTTTTTTTTCCAGAGGAAGCACAGTGAGATGATGAAGTTCATGAATCTAATGGATGTCTCGAACTCTGACAAAAAGCACAGGACAGAACATTTTTACCTGGATAATGGATTAACAAGGTAAAAAAGTCTGGATAAAAAGCAGAAAGCAGTCGACTACTGACAAAAAAATAAAACTAACAGATCAAACCTTTTGCTTTATATTTTGCCGTTGCTTTATTTTGTTTATTCTCTTACGTGCGTTGGCAGTCTTTAAGTCTGATTGGGTCTTTTTTTCTTTTCAGAATGACTACAAACTAAAGCTGAACTTTTACCCTTAAAGATTTTTTACAAACAAAAACATTAGACAAAATAAAGAACCTGCTCAGATTTTATTTCAGCAGATCATTATGATTTATTTTTATATCATTTTTAAAAATTTGTTTCTTTGAATAATTTGATACTTTTCTCATGTGAAGTTTATGAAACTAAATTGATCCTTTAAATACTGAGCTGGTATCACAGCCGAAGGTCTGAAAACAGTCTGATGTGGATGTTAGCTTAGAGATAGACCTGATTCGGAGTCAGTAAGTGTTCTTCCATGATCTGAGGTAAAGCTGGAAGGGGAGGAGTGGGTTTCTGTTCTGAAGACTCTTGTGGAAAACGTCAAAATCGACTTTTCTGACCCTCTGGAGGTAGTCTTCCAACACCACCTGTAACACAACAAAACACTAGTTTAATCTTAAAGAGGATTCAGAGACATGCCAATCCAAGGTCATGTCTACACAACATCACAAAACTTCTCTATGTCGCTCTACGACTAACTGAGGACTTTTTCACGGTGTACCCTGCCATTCTGCCAAAAGTTTTCATCTCGTATAAAATGCAGGGACCGAATTTCTGAATCTTCCACGAGATAAGTACTTAATGTTTCTTTTGTTCAAATGGTCTGAGAGAAAAGATTTGGATCATTTTGATCATTTGATCAAAATGATTTATTTATTCATTTGATTTATTCTAGACAATCAATATAAACATGCTGTTTCTTTAGATTTACTTTTCAAACCTTTTAGGTCAACATAAAAAGACCTCAGAAATGCACTGAATGTAATCTGTTAAGATTTTATTTCTATTTGGGACTTTTTAAACAAATAATAACCTAAGAATGTGAAGCACATTGTGGTTCATATAAAGTGTGTTTTTGTGAAATCTACTGATCCTCTCTGGAGCAGCTTGCTGCATCCATTTCACACAAACCCATTTTCCATTTGTTTTAGTAATACAGCTGGAAAACGGTTCCAAACATGGCACGGAGAATTTCTGAACTCCGATTAGATGCCTGGTTCTCCTCCCTCCTAAATTCTCACTGTACAAATTGGCAGCTTATGAAAGGGTATCTGGGAAAAAAAATGAGTTTTTCTATTTCTATCCTTCAGGGTTATTTTTTCATTTAAGCCGTGGTGCTAAATTCATTTAAGCCTGCAAAACGGAATGTCACAGATACATCACCCTAATGGAGAAAAAAAAAACATAAGAGAAATCTACAATTAAAGAGATCATGTGAAACGTTTCTGTAACAGCTGAGTTTTTCTAAAGCTTTGATGTACATCTTCTGCTTTTAATGGTACCACCTCTCGGTAAGATTGGTGTAGAAATGAAAGAGCCACAGAAGCCATTTGGTTTCCTAGCACTCCTCCACAAGCTTCATTTCTACTTTCATGTGGACCCGACACACAAACACAATGTCACACACGTACGGGAGACTCATTCTGCTATAGTGCAGAGAGAAAATCAGGAGGGCAGAGTGCTTTTTGCCGCTCAAACTGTAGCAGGGATTTCCAGCGCTTTACTCGAGTTTTACAGACAGTCTGCATCATGTTTATGAATTCCACAAACAGCAGAGAAAACAGCTTCCAGCTACAGTTTGGGTCACATTTGTTTGAAATAAATTAGTTTATATATATATATATATATATATTCTTTTTAAAGACAATAAGTGAATGAGATTATTGATTTAATACGTAAAATACTTGTTTCAATGTATGATTTTGATATTTACAAGTGTAATCTCAGAGATGTTGATGCTCGGTACAAACAGACAGTGGTGGTACGTAACAAAGTAAATGTACTTCGTTACTGTACGTAAGTAAAAAAAAATGGTGTATCTGTACTTTACTTAAGTAAAATTTAAGACCGGTACTTTTACTTTTACTTCACTACATTTTTAGAGCAAATATCTGTACTTTTACTTCGCTACTTTTTAAAAGTGTGTTTTACATTTTTTGTTACATTTTCGTTCTGGAATTCGAAAAATACACAGTTTTTTTTTTAGCGCATCTTGAAGCCGTATCACCAAAATCAAAAGAAGCAGTTGATCGGGAGAAGTAGTAATGAATCGAGAAACATTTTCCGCATTCATTCAGCACCAAAAACCTAACATCAAATATAGTACAAATTAAAAAGAGTCAGAAGATCGTTGTTTGTTGTGTTTACTTCTAAATAAAAAGTTGAGCCATCATTACACAGAGCAGGGGCGGATCTAGAATTTTCCAAAGGGGGGTAGGGTTTTGACAAAGCCAATATATAGTGACTGGGGGCCTCCCCCCCCAAACATTTTAAAAAATAAGTGTCATTTTCCTCCATTTTGGCGGCCCATTCACTGGCCCTTCTAAGGATAGCTTGACTTGTCCCCTTTACTTTTATTTTATTTTTTTTATTTATTTATTTTTTTTTAAATAGGCAGGAGAGGGGGGTCACACCCCTGCAGAGTATTTACCCTGGTTACCATGGTGACACCCTATAGCACAACAAATAACATTTGAATTATGGCCGAATACTTTTACTTTTTACTTAAAAAGTACAATTTACACCAAATACTTTTGTACTTTTACTTAAGTAGATTTTTTTATTGATACTTTTACTTAAGTAAATTTTTAGCGTAATTATCTGTATTTTTACTTAATTACAAAAAGTGAGTACTTCATCCACCACTGCAAACAGATGACATAAAATCTGAGTTTTCTTCCATCTTAGAGGATTTGGAGATAAAGTCAGAGAGGCCAGACTGAGATGGTTTGGACAGGTGCAGAGGAGAGAGAGAGAGTACATCAGAAGAAGGATGCTGGATTTGGAACAACCAGGAAAGAGGACTAGAGGAAGACCAAAGAGGAGGTTCATGGATACAGTGAAGGAAGACATGAAGATAGTTGGTGTGACTGAAGGGGATGCAGCAGATAGGGTTAGATGGAAGAAACTGACTTGCTCAGTCTCCTGGCTCTTTAACTTGTGTTTTAATTATTTGTGCATCTTCCTCTCAAGTCGGGTGTACTAGAACTGTAAATTCATTGTTCCATTGTGCAAAAGTTTCTTTCTATATTTTGTAATCTTCAACGGACAGAGACATAACTTTTTCTGCCTTAGTGTTGAATTATGCTTGTTTTTATAAAAACCTCAGGAAATAAAGTTCCAACAGCCAAAATAAGCTTCATCTTACTGTTTCTTTATGAATTTATGATTCATATTTCATTCCTTTAACGGTTATGCAGCATAAATCACACGACGTACTGGATCCATCAGTGTAATCAGGTTGTCGCGCCTCTGAATAACAACTGATGAACAGCGTCACAGTAGTTTGATGATGCTGCTCAGACTGCAGACAGAATAGTTTATATTTATACGGATGAAATCGACCTTTTATGAGACTGATTTTCTTTTGGCACATTACAGAAAGTCGGTGGCTTGTTTGCTTAATTGACTGTGTTGCATTTCATCTGGAACGAAGAAATGAGAAAATAAATGCAAGTTAAATAAGTTTACAGCAAATAGCGTGAATATTTTAGATTCTAAATAGTAATTCAAAGCAACACCCAAATCGAAGACAAATACTATTTTGTGTAAAGTCTAATTGCTGTATAGTCGGCTGTCTCCACTATCCAAAATTATGGACACGGCAGAGAGATGAACATTCTGAAACAAACACTTTTTTGGGCATTATTTCTTGCTTTACTTCTTAAATTCTCAACAACTTTTCTAAAATCTATGCTCTGTTCTTTCTGTTTATTGACACAGACGTTGCAATGAAAAGCGTTCCTGGGATGCAATTTATCAATGGATGTGTTTTGCACGTTAAGGCCATCCACAGATGCAGATACAATAAACTCTATTGATCCCATTTCGGGGAAATGTGTGTATCCGATAGCTCCAAGCAGTCCAAGAGAGAGCTCTACACAACTTCAGAACAGCAGCTATTTGATATCTAGTGGTGTTGTTTAAGTATATGCGATGCATAGCTAAAAAATTAGGAAATTCACCAACTTAAGGAGTTGTATCCATTAAATTTGAATAACTCTGGAGATTTGTTATATTGTAAATAAATCTCAGTTGGCTTAAGGTTAAGGTTTTGACATTGTGTTCTGTGGGTCTTTGTTTAGTTCTTACTTTCTTTCCCTCAGACCATGACCTAAGATTCCTTCTAAAAGATATCTCTTTAAGGAGTTTTACCCTTTCTGCCCTCAGTGAGTGGGAGGTGAACGCATTCATAGTGGGTCAGTGTCAACCACCCACAAAAAAAAAAAAAAAAATGAAGGACGAGATGTTTTTCCATCTGTACTTCTCCCGCTCTGCAGCTCATCCCATGTCAACGTTTTTGGGCGTTTAATGATTTTTAAAATATTTACCACCTCTCAGAATAATATGTTTTTTTTTGGTTTGACCTTTTAAAGATGAACAATCCAGGAATTAAAACCAGAAAACTTTTGTAAGTCCATATGAAAGCAATCTAATGCAATGGAGAAAAGAACAACAGAAATTCTTTCCGCTTGGACCATGGAATGTTTTATTTCAGCTCAAAGTGACACCTTTCTAACACATCCTGCGAGCATCTGAGGTGGAAATAAAGTGATGCTCCAACCAATAAAAAAATAAATAAAAAGGGGTAGGGAGAGATGGTGACTCAGTGGTAGAGTGTTTGCCTGCGGACCGGAAGTTAACCGGAAGTTCACGGGTTCGATTCCCACTGAGTTCATGTCTAGGGTCCTTGGAGAAGACACCTAACCCCCGTTTCTCCCACCATTGGCGCCATTGTGGCAGCCTGCTGCAGTGTAGGAGTGCAGCACACAAATTTCCCGATGAGGGATCAATAGAGTACGTAAAAATAAATAAATAAAAACTTCTCATTGTATCAAAATCTTTCATGATGTGAATTTTGTGTCCTTTTTTCAAAAAGAAATGTGAGGTATTTTTAGGGGTTTGATGACTTACAGTTTGAAGGAAGGCCGGGGTGGCAGGTGCAGGAACGTCATGGCTGAACGATCGCGCCTAAAGCATGAAACACAAATAAAAACAAACAAGACATAACATTACTTTTTTGCAACTTAAATCAGTCTTTACTGTGCACGTAACTTCATTCTAATAGAAACTTTGAAGTAAGATGGAGGTTTTTGTTTTGTTTATTTAGTAGGATCCCCATGAGCCTCCACCAAGGTGGTCGCTAGTCTTCCTGAGGTCCAGTTTAAAATGACAAAATATATTTTAATTCATCAAAAACAAGTTAACAATTTAAAAAACAACAGTACATCTTATGAAAAATATGTAATTTTGTTCAAATCTAAGATCTGTGAAAAAGTTTACTATACAAAACTGATTTAACTTTATAAAGGGGAGACGGTGGACCAGCGGTAGAGCACTCGCCCGCGGACCGGAAGGTCGTGGGTTCGATTCCCGCTGAGACCACCGTCTAGGGTCCTTGGAGAAGATACATAACCCCCGCTTCTCCCACCATTGGCGCCGTTGAAGGGCAGCCTGCTGCGGTGTAAGGAGTGCAGCACACAAATTTTCCCGGTGAGGGATGAATAGAGTAATTCATTTATTTATTTATTTAAAATCAACATCCACAATAAAATAATCTCTCATTATAAAGTAATAACTATCTGTATCAACATTCATGGGTTTGAGATAACGTAAGATCACAGAGCCTTTTAAAAAGTGTGTAAAGATGACAAAGAGCTTAATTCATTGGGTAACTTGTTCTATAACTCACTTGATCTAAAACATACAGAGAGATCCAAAACATGCAGATTTTGGTAAGAAGTTAGTCATTGGACAAGTTACATAGATTGTAGTTGTGGGCTAGAGAAGGTAGTGAACCAGGTTTTCCTTCAGTTCTTTTACCAACGGGCAATTTAAATATTTTGCTGCTCTTTTTATCTGCTGATTACCTGGAATATTAATGTTGAGGGTGTTGGTTAAATATTACAGGATGGGAAAAGTGACAAATGATTCTCTGTAATGTGAAGATAAAATGGTTTGTATTTGCTGCTCCAGGCATCAAATACTGCATCCCTTTATCTACAGTCTAGACAAAATTCTGTTTCATTCTGTCATCTTCCAGCATCCTCCAGCTCACCCAGAAGGATCCCGAGTCATTCGCTAGCCAGCTGTGAGACATAGTCTCTCCAGTGGGTTCGGGGTCTGCCTCTTGCTTCTCCCGGTGGGACGTGCCCGAAACACCTCACCAGCGAGGCGCTTGGAGGCATCCTCAGCAGACACCCCAACCAGCCCCTCTGGCTTCTCTCAACCTGGAGAAGGAGCGGCTCGACACCAAGCTCCTCCTGGATGGCAGAGCTCCTCCTGAATGAGAGGCCAGCCACCCTGCAGAGGAAGCTCATTTTGGCCGCTTGTATCCACAATCTCATTCTATCGGTCGCCACCCACAGCTGGTGAGCATAGGTAAGGGTAGGGACGTAGATGAACTTGTAAATCGAGAGCTTTGCTTTTCGGCTCAGCTCTTTCTTTACCACAACAAAACGATGAAGCGTCCTAGTCATTGCTGACGCTGCCCCGATCCCACTCGTGAACAAGATCCCAAGATACTTAAACTCTTCCACTTGGGGCAATAAAAGGAGTTATATTGTCCGGGACTTAATGTCCCTGGTAGGGTCACCCAAGGCAAACAGGTCTTAGGTGAGGGGCCAGGCAAAGCGCGGCTCAAAAACTCTATGAACAGATCAAGCATGACCAAGTTGCCCTTGCCCGGACGCGGGTCACCGGGGCCAGCCATGGAGCCAGGCACCTGGTGGCTGCGCTTTTACCCATGGGGCCTGGCCAGGCTCAGCCCAAACAGGGGACGTGAGTTGCCTTCCCTTCCAGAGGGATCACTGCCTGTAGGAAGGGCCATTGGGTCGAGTGAAGGAGGAGATGGGTGGCAGCCAACGACGGGGACCATGGTGGTTAGACCCTCGGCTGCATAAGCTAGCTTTAGGGACGTGAAACGTTATTATTGTTTTCTGCTCACTTTGCATTCAATGCGAGCTCTGAGCATGGATATAAAAAGCATTGAGTTTGGGTTCAGACTTTCAGTGTCACTTTATTTACTCCTATGACAGCAGCAGGACAAGGTATGCAGGTATAAACATGTTATTTTG
The DNA here is from genome assembly GCA_902685375.1 of Neostethus bicornis. Lineage (NCBI taxonomy): Eukaryota > Metazoa > Chordata > Actinopteri > Atheriniformes > Phallostethidae > Neostethus > Neostethus bicornis. Next base: position 13,999,286 of record LR738541.1, on the reverse strand, counting down.
AGCACATATACGAGCACATATAGTAAATTATATGTCAAGAATAAAGCTAATGTATGAAAATAAAAACAATTTTAAAGGATCATTTTTGTGCAAAAACTTCCATTTATGGGACACAAATAATTGCAAAATGCAACCAAAAGGAAGAGCTGTAAGCAGATAAACGATGTGTTTGGATAAACACCTAATATTAGACAACAATTGCATGAAAAATGCGGAATGTAGAAGCTTCAATTTTAGTTCTGAAATAAAAAAGACAATATTGGTTCATTTCTGTTTGTTAGCTCGTTATCTTTTTGAGATGAAAAGCAAACCTATTTGCACGCCTTTGTCTGAATGAAACTGCTTTCAACACAGTTTTGTTGGAAAATTGTTTGCATTATTTTTCTTTATTGTTCCTGAAATCAAATTGCGCTAAAAAAAATTCAGAAAAATGAAAACAAACTTCTTCACTTATTTAATTGCATGCATGATATAATATGCATGAAAAAAATGGACAAATCAGGCTATTGATTTCCCTCCTTTTCATCAACAAAGAGTTTCCTGTTTCATTGCAAGATCAATGTTAAGCTTAATTTGACTGGAATTTATTATTAAATCCTTATTAAAAGGGTTGTAAAGCACCATTTTTTTTGTCTTTTTTTATTTCAAAGTTGCCTCTTCGGTGGTTCCAGGGACGTCGTGGACCTAGTGGGAATCGAACCGGGTTTTCCCGGTCAACAGACGTTAACTCTACCACTAGATCAACGACCCTGTGACCAGTAAAACTGCATTTTTTAACCTGTGAAATATTGCCAAAATCTGAACGTGACGCTGAAAAACTCAGTGCACTCATTCATGCATTGGCTGCATGTCAATTCAAATGTGGTCATTTTTTTTTTAAAAACGGTATCGCCTACAGTTTCTAAAAACTGCATTTTTTACTCACTAAAAGCAGGACTGGTAGTTTTTTTCTAGGATTTCAAAAAGTCCAACTGGTGAAAGAGTCTCTAGCCTGTGTTATGAATGAAGACTTCTCCATCCGTCAGACCAGAGGTGTCAAAAGTACCAACATTTTCTACTCAAGTAGAAGTATAAATACCGAGTTAAAAAACTACTTTAGTAAAAGTAGAAGTATCAACTCAAGTTTTCTACTTACGTAAAAGTAAAAAGTAATCTATTTTAAAACTACTTAAAGTAAAATAAGTAAAAGTAATTTTCAGAAAAAAAGGAATATTGTTAACAAAAGCGTATGAACATATTTTTTAACTATTATCACATGCTTTAAGGAGCAGAAAATATGATAATAAATGAAAGTGTTTTGGTGTGAAACTTTATGAATCAGAAACATTTATTTCTTAATAATCTTTATTGGAAATCGATTATGAACACAATCAAATGTATTATCATAAGCAGGGCATTATGTAACGTCCCTTCAGCTATCAACCTTCACTCTGCATCACCTAATTTAACCAACTTCAAGACACAAACACACTCATTATTAAAAAAAATAAATAAATGAAAAAAAAAATTACCAAAAGGCTTTTTCAAGCCTTGAAGGCAGCTAGTTTTCAAAGTTCTTTGAGGCAATACTGAATAGTCTTTAACAAGTTGATAAGGTTGGGAGTGCCACATACAGCCTGCGTGACACCTGGAACCAGCGTTGCCAGGTGGGAGGTGCTGGATTATCGTACTAATGACGTAAAATTATCGTATTTTACAAAAAATATCGTACACCCAGTAAAACCACGCCCATTGACAAAATAACACCCTTTACATGCACTCGTAAGGCTGTGGGAGTTAAGGAAACACGCAGGAGGCAAAATCCTTGGATTCTTTTTCTAAAATTTTAAGAACTGTAAAAATGAAAAAATAACCAGGGAAATAAGATTTTAAGAAACCCAGAAAGAAACCAGTAGGGGCGGGACTTAGGAGACGATATATATAAATTTATATATTTACATATCTACATATATATGTGTACATATAAGGTTTTTTTAATGATAACCCAAACATCTACATGATACAAAATCTAAGTGATGTGTAGTTTTAATTTCCTCAGTCAGTCTTTATAAACTAATCAATAACATTTTGGATGCTTTTAAGCACAAATACTTCATCCACTACTATTTATGGATTAATCAGTTCAATTAGCTTTGTTTCCAAAGATAAAATAGTGCGTCACAGATCAAAGTTATTTTTATAAAAATACCATCTACAACATTTTCAGCAAAGACGTTTACAATAACCGCAGACTGAAAATAATAATAATAAAACATTTCTTTACTGTTGTTTTTTTTAAAAAAAAAACCCTGATAATTCAATCAAAGTTCAGTGTTGCAGCATCAGAAACACTTTGATTTCCGAGCCCGCAACAAGTCTCAAAAACGGAAATTGACGTTCCTGCTCTTTAAAAGTTTGTGGGCGGTGCTACTCGCTCAAAGTAATGATTGACTAGACCTTTCAGCCAATCATTCATCTGTTCCTTTGTTTGATGCATTCAGGGTTCATAAAAAAAAAACAAAAAACAAAAACAAAACTCTGACAAACAGTCGCGGCTTTTTATCGGTGACAAAATGGCGAAAGTAGCGATTACTTTTTATAAAATTAACGACGTAAAAGTACAGATAATTGCATAAAAAAGTAGTGAGTAAAAGTAAAAAGTAGACAAAAAAATAATTACTTCGTTAAAGTAAAGATAACGAGATTTTCTACTTGAGTAAGGTAACGAAGTAGTCTTACTTCGCTACTTGACACCTCTGCGTCAGACTAATATGGTCCGATTGCGTATTTACCCTAAATTAATTGTGAAACCATCAGAGTTACCATACCGGACTATTGGGGAAAAAAAATGTCTGAATACACGTTATCTCAACTAAAGATTTAAAAAGACAGAAAAAACATGAGACCCTTCTTGTTTCTTAACAACACTTCCTAACAATGCACAAGCTTTCAAATAATTAGAAAAAGATCACAACAGAGCAATTCCCTCAGTAGTTAATAAAATATTTTCCATGTAATTAGCTGTCTAATCCAAAACAAGTTTTATTGAAAGCTTCAACTGCCTGCAATCATCTCCCGTCAGCTCATAATTATGATATTGGAAAAAAAAAAATCATTACGTAGCTTGACTGCCTTTCAAAAGAGATGTTTAATCTCAATCGTTTTTTCCGTGTGAAATAAAGGTTATAATGGTACTTTAAAAAAAAAAAAAAAAGTACAACCCAATCTATTTATTATTTGACCAATTAAATCAGATAATATTGCCAAAATGAGCTTCCTCCACATTGTGGCTGGGCTCTCACTCAGAGATCGGGTGAGGAGCTCTGCCATCCAGGAGGAGCTCGGTGTTGAGCCGCTCCTCCTCCAGGTCAAGAGGAACCAGATGTGGTGGTTCGGGCATCTGGTCAGGATGCCCACCGACCGCCTCGCGGGTGACGTGTTTCGGGCACGTCCTACCGGGAGGAGACCAAGAGGTAGACTCCGGACCCGCTGGAGAGACTATGTCTCACTAATAATACTGGTAAATGTGGGAATTTTTTTTTTTTTTTTCTGCAGTTGAGTTTAACCCTTTCATGCATAGAGGTCACTAGAGTGGACAACTTTTTAATTGTTGTTTTTTCCTTTATGAGCAAACCTGAATATCAGAATTGCACAGAATTGAAAAAAATCCTGGAGTTGTCCATCATAATTCATGCACGAAAGGGTTAAATCATAATTTGAACAAACTTACACCACAAAACCATGAGCTAAAAATTTCAAAATGTAACCAAGCTTCATATTTATTGTCTGACTAATTAAATAATTTGCTTCATAATATTAGTAACAGTTAGATTTATAATTAAAAGTTCCATTAAAATGATATTTTTTATGTAGAAAATATTATTTTTAGGTCTTTAAATGGAGAAATTATGACAGATTTTTACTGCCAAGTTATCAAATTTAATAATTATATGCCATCTATCTAATATTTAGAAATGAGCTATTTTTGGACCCCTTAAATTGATATAAACATTAGTCGCAAAAACTTGTTTTTGGTGAAGCTTAAAAAGGTGCATTTAGGATAATATATCCCCTTTAACACACACAAAAATCAACAGTCTTCTGGCAAATTTAATTGAAAAAATATATATTTTTGGCATAACCAACTGCACTATTTTTTAAAATCACTGAAATCCCAATGCTATCAACTCAGTAAAAATTCCCGTTTTGAATTAAATGCTTAAGATTAACAAACATTTTTTAAAAAAAAAACCCTAAAGAAAACAAGTTTCCCCTCTGGTTTGTTATAAAGCAGGGAGGAGTCTAAACATCTTCAGTACAGAAAGTCTGCACAGTATGCAAATTTATGCAAAGCAGCTCCTCCACATCTTATCATCTTCTCCATATGGGGAAGTTTCTAATCAGCCAGTCGCCTGGAAAGTTAATCCACTTAGCTAGATAATTAGCGACTACATTTTTCTATTAGTAAGTTTGCTTTTGTAACCTTTGATCCTGTTTCAATAGCTTTGGAATCTTAGAGGATTGCAGCATGCTTTTTTTAAGATGATGACATCAAGAAATAATTGTGCTGTCCGGCTTATTGATCTTGAGTCAATTTTTTTATATTATCAACTTCAATTAGCTGATAATAAACATCATTTTACTCTGGTTTTCTTTGTTGAATTGTAATAAAATACAATGAAGAAATGGTTTTGCTTCCAAAGTTAGGTGTTAACTTTGTAGAAATCAAATGGTTTTGGATTCAGAGTAAAATGTCAACCAGAAAAACACAACGTGGTTGAACAAATGAATTAAGAAGGTGCAAATATTACTTTCTGATGTTACCAACTTACCATTAATAAAATCTGGGTCAGGAGGACAAACTGATCAATGTGTACAAGTGATTGCTCTCAAAGTTATAATTAAATCCTATAATAAACTGGTGATCTGTAGTGAGAGGAGGGAAGAGGTGGAGGAAAAGCTGGAGAGGTGGAGGTTTGCACTAGAAAGAAGAGGAATGAAGATTAGTCAGAGTAAAACAGAGTACATGTGTGTGAATGAGAGGGATCCAAATGGAAAGGTGAGGTTGCAGGGAGAAGAGATAAAGAAGGTGGAAGATTTTAAGTACTTGGGATCAACAGTCCAGAGCAATGGAGAGTGTGGAAAAGAGGTGAAGAAGCGTGTTCAAGCAGGCTGGAACGGGTGCAGAAAAGTATCAGGTGTGATGTGTGATAGAAGAGTTTCAGCAAAAATGAAAGGGAAAGTGTACAAAACCGTGGTGAGACCGGACATGCTGTTTGGTCTAGAGACAGTGCCACTGAGGAAAAGACAGGAAGCAGAGATGGAGGTAGCAGAGATGAAGATGCTGAGGATCTCTCTGGGAGTGACCAGGATGGACAGGATCAGAAATGAGTATATCAGAGGTACAGCACATGTTAGAGGTTTTGGAGATAAAGTCCGAGAGGCCAGACTGAGATGGTTTGGACATGTACAGAGAAGAGAGACCGAGTACATCGGCAGAAGGATGCTGGGTTTGGAACCACCAGGAAAGAGGGCTAGAGGAAGACCAAAGAGGAGGTTCATGGATACAGTGAAGGAAGACATGAAGATAGTTGGTGTGACCAAAGAGGATGCAGCAGATAGGGTTAGATGGAAGAAACTGACTTGCTGTGGCGACCCCTGAAGGGAAATGCCGAAAGGAGAAGAAGAAGAAGAATAAACTGGTGACCTGACTAGAGTGTACCAGCCTCTCGCAGAATAGAATCTGGTATTTCGCCACCCGAAAAGTTGGACATGCTGTTCAGAAAATGACTCTGTGCAAAACAAATCATACATTCTGTTCTATTTTGAAGCACTACTTAAAAAATAGTGCAGCTACACTTATTGTTACTGGCTTAATTAGTATTGCACTTTCTAATTGGCTTGTAGCAGAAAAAAAACATGATTAAAAATGTAATGCATTCATTTGTATTCCCTAACTGGTTGCAATGTGCTTTTGCTTTAAGCATTGTCCTAATTTGTGTACACATGGAGACGACAAAACTTAAAATGCTACTGAAGGTTTGAACAGCGAGTTCATGAAAAAGCCTCGAGTACAAAACCCGGTCAGGCATATAAATGAAAACGAATGAATCTTTCAGCTAATTAGCTGTAAACTCTTAAAAGCTACACTAATAAGTTAGTGGTAAAACATAATACGTTTCCAGGACATTTTCAATTAAAAGCCGTCATGCAGGTGTGAGCGGTAAATCACAGCATGACAGAACATTAACCATCATTCTTGCTCATTTACATTTTATGAATGGATATTTTATTTCTTGTTCCTGCTGGTTAAGTGACAGAAAAGTGTTACTAAACATGTGGTTCTTACTTTCACAGTAAGTAATGAACCCATAGTTTCAGATATAGTAAAGAAAAGAAGCCCATTTATAATCCTTTGGCTTTTATGTTTTATTTTACAAACTCGTAAGCCACTGTAAGATTATGGAGTGTGAAGATTAACCAAGTTAGTTGGCAAGCGAAAGGTGGGTTACTCCCTTAAAGGGCCCATCTCATGCAAAATAACTCTTTTCACATTGTATCCTCTGCACATACACACGCAAAATGTGGGGTTTGCAACATGCATTACACCATAGTTATGAAAATATATTGATTTGGTGGAGCACAGTCACAGACCCGGAACTATGAAAGGCCGGGTATTGATCATCCCCCGGCCCGTCCTGAGAAAGTACAAGCTCCGCCCTCTGCTCTCACTGAGACGCTATTCCTCCGCCCATCTCTGAGCGGGAGGGGGAAGGCAGGCGTAAACCCGTGCGTAGCGTTTTGGTAGCGTCTGAAATAAGATTTTATAATGTCGATTCATCAAAAAAGCGTGTTTCAAGCAAGAAAATAAAAAAGACGCAGAGCAGCAAACCAGCCTGTATATCGGACGTTGAAAGCGAGTTTGTGAGGGCGTGAGGTGAATGAGGAGGGCGGGCGGGTGGTGAGGAGGGAGGGTTTGCTGCGGAGGGGGGCGTGTGCGAAGTCCGTCCTGGCTACGTCAAATGCGTCATACTTTAGACATCCGCATCATACTGTAGACATCTGCTCATTAGTTGTTTTGTCTGAGCGTACCAGAAATCCACAGCAATTTGTGAAAAACGGGCTAAATCAATCTAGAAACCCTTTTGGTGACATATACAAGGCCCGGACATCACTCTTACAAGCTAGAAAACTCTGGAAAGTCGATTTTGCATGAGATGGGCCCTTTAACAGGATGCCAAATAAAAGTATTTCTACAACAAGAATAAATCGTCACCAGGACATCAAACAATGAGCCCGCGCCTGCCCTATTTTACAAACTCTATAAATAATAAATGGTTGAAGTCTATGTGATACTTTTTGTCTATGATCTCTAAATTTATTAAGTTACCTCATTGTGTGAATTACCAAAACCAGGTCAGTAGAAGAGATCGGATAAGGAGCTCTGCCATCCGGGAGGAGCTCGGTGTCGAGCCGCTCCTCCTCCAGGTCGAGAGAAGCCAGATGAGGTGGTTCAGGCATCTGGTCAGGATGCCCCCCCGAGTGCCTCGTGGGTGAGGTGTTTTGGTCACGTCCCAACGGGAGGAGACCAAGGGGCAGACCCCGGACCCGCTGGAGAGACTATGGCTCACAGCTGGCCGGGAAACGACTTGGGATCCTTCCGGGTGAGCTGGAGGATGCAGCCGGGGAGAGAGAAGCCTGGGCTACTCGTTTGAGGCTGTTGCCCCCGCAACCCAACCCAGGAACAAGCAGAAGATGACGAAACGGAACGGAAAGGTTAGTAGAAGGAGTAAGTCTAGATTTAATTCATGCAGTTACACTGCAATATGTTTGACCTGCTGGTGGATCTCCCAAGGTGTACTCAGCACTTTCCTCCTCACTTGTTTTCTCTGTGTTTACAAAGCTGACACTACCATAACATGACTTGTCTTTGTTCTTGCTTTCTTTGCAGGTGTTTCTGCATGTTTTGGTGTTGTTTATACTCAAGACTTGAGGAAGAAATGCTGGTAATGATAAATCAGGGCGGATCCAGGGGGAATGGGGCCTGCATGCCTCCCCCTTTTGGTCCACAAAAAAAAAACAAGAAGAAGAAAGAAAACTGGACTAGTCAAGCTATCCCCTTGCAGGGCCAGCGAATGGGCCACCAAAATGCAGGAAAATGACTCCTATTTTTTAAAATGTTCTCAGGGGGTGGGGATGCCAATGTCAATGACCTCCACACCACCTTTAGAAAATCCTGGATCCGCCCCTGCAAATGATTTACTTTATTATAAACTTAAGAGTTCTGGACCAAAAAGTCCCTCTAGAGAATAAATCGCACTAGGTAAAAAAAAAAAAAAAAATTATGAAGAAAAAAGTCGCACTGAGGTAAAAGTTGCATTTTTTCAAGGGTATTTTTATTTTACAAATTACTCAACCACAAGCAAACAATAAGTCATCTTGAATGGCAAGTTTTTAAGGGTTAATGCCCGAATTTGTGGAATTAACCATGCAATGCCGCTCCATCGTTCATTCATTTTTCGAGTTCATCAAACAGCATTCTACCGTTTGAATAATTTTTGAAAGAAAAAATTTAATCAACTGACATGAATGATTTCCGTTTTATTATTTACTATTTAAATTGAAAGGTTTTTTTTTTCTGGGGAGAGAATAAATACTGGTATTTTTCCATCAAAAATGAAAACTGCAAAGGTGATACCCATCTTTAAAAGCGGAGATCAACATAAATTTACAAACTATAGGCCCATCTCATTATTAACCCAATTTTCAAAAATTTTAGAAAAACTCTATGCAAAACGTCTTGACAACTACCTGGATAAGTTCAATCTTATTAGTGACTTTCAGTTTGGTTTCAGGTCAAATCGGTCAACCTCAATGGCAGTCATGGAGTTAGTGGAGGACATATCTACTGCAGTAGATAAAAGTGGATACACAGTTGGAATATTTATAGATCTGAGCAAGGCCTTTGACACCATTGACCACAAATTGCTGTTACAGAAAATGAACGGATATGGTGTCAGAGGTCTTGCTCACGACTGGCTGAAAAGCTATCTCAGTGAAAGAGACCAATATGTGCAAATGCAAAACTTTGAATCCAAAAAACTAACTATTACTCATGGTGTTCCGCAAGGTTCCATTCTGGGACCTAAGTTATTTATAATGTATATAAATGACATTTCAAAGCAACTTAAAAATATGCACTGCATTTTATTTGCCGATGACACCAGTCTGTACTTCTCTGGACCTGATCTCAACCTGCTCTTAGACACTGCCCAAAAAGATCTTGAAATACTAAAAAAATGGTGTGATTATAACAAATTATCAATAAACTGGGTCAAAACAAAATATATAGTGTTTGGAAACAGAAAAATAGATGAAAAAACTACAATACAAATTGATAATACTGAAATAAAGAGAGTCACATATATAAAATTTTTGGGCATCAATATTGATGAGAAATTAAATTGGAAGGAACATGTAGCCTATCTCAAAACTAAAATATCTAAAACTGTAGGAATACTGTGTAAATTTAAAGACATCTTGGATCAAAACTCTTTACACTTACTATATAACTCTCTTATATTTCCTTATTTGTGTTACTGTCTAGAAATTTGGGGAAACAATTATAAAACAACTCTACAACCCATTTTTCAGTTACAAAAAAAGGCAATCAGAATTATTAACAATGCAAATTATTATGCTCCTTCAAACCCTTTGTTTATAAAACTAAATATAATCAAATTACCGGATCTAGTCGACTTCACAACAGCAATAGCAATGTATAAAGTCCATAATAACCAACTTCCAGAATGTATTCAAAACAGGTTTAAAGTTAAAGAAACACAATATGACCTAAGAGGAAAAAATCTGTATCAACAAAATCTGGTCAGAACCAATACAAAAAGTAGATGTGTATCAATCAGAGGTGTAACTCTATGGAACGGTTTAGAGGATTCTCTAAAAAACTCAACCTCCTTAAAAACATTTAAAATAAAGTATAAAAACAAAATAATACATGATTATAAAACACTAGAAATATCAACTTAATTAGTAAGAAAAAAATAAAACACAGAGGAAACTTGGTTGGTAAAGATCAGGTCCAGAAAACTTTATTTTTTTCTACTTTTTTGTATATGTGTTCATGTGTGATTGTTATTATTATGTTCAGGACGTACTGTTTTTGTCATTATTATAATTTAAGTCCAGTCAAATGCTTGTTTTTTAGGTCTTTAATAGCTTTGTAAAATGGGGTTAGGCTTAAAATAAGTTTCTTTTTACTTCTGCCTAAACCCCTTTTTCAGTCTCTGTTTGTTTGTTTTCTTTGTTCTTTGTTAAACATGTAAAAAACACTGAAAAAAATAAAAATAAACTCAAACTCAAGAATGGCAGACTATTGGCATTTGTTGCCATGGTGACAGCATGTTTTATTTCAAGGACCCACTGGTGATCTTGCTCCTCTAGCCGTTGCCATCCAGCTTTTTGCTCATAATTAGCTATTTTTTTTGTCTATTTAAAATTTTAAGAGTAAACTCCGCTTTACGCCAGAACCAAATAAGTAGCTCTTTAATAGAAATTTTATCTCTGCTGCACAATTACAGTTTTCAGTTAATTTCCCTACTTGCAACTCAGAGACAGCAGAATTTGGTCATCTTTTTGGGGGCCTTTGTGCTTTCTCAGTTGTCTTTGTAAGATAATACTTACTCTGTGAATTTTTAATTTTTAAGGTGTAGGTTATATGGTGCGTAAACCTCTTGGGGCTGCCTGTGAACATTTTTCCTTTATATGTACAAGTTTGCTCTGGAGTATTTGTTGCAGAAACAGCCAACCTATAAAAGAAAGTGTGACTTATAGTCTAGGAAATACAATATATAATAATAGTAAAATAAACGTCTATTAATTTATCTTTATATGCAACCACTTGTTGATTTATGAAATTGTTTTTCTCCATCTTTATATATGTGTATTCTTCTCTTTAGCAACGACATTAATTGGTTTTTACCAACTTACAGTAAGGCTGTGTCTAAAGTTGCTTTCAAACCCAAATACCAATTTAATCTTTAAAAAAAACTACTACAGTGCATTTGTTGTAAACTCTGTTAGCTTTAAAAGTGCTACAGAAAAATGAGTCAAGTAAATTAGCCCCATTACCATGTTCACAAGTCCTCTACATGCAATTATATTCTTGGAATACAAAGCGACTCCTTAAACTTGTGTTTGCTCACTTTATCAAGATGCTGGGATTTATTTAACAGAGTTTGATCACTTGGATTGTGTTTTGGATCCAATACAAATCCTTCAACAGCTTTAAATAATACATTGAATTTATACATCTACATATTAATATCTAAAAACGTGACTTACTTTTTTCTGGCTTCGAGGCTGTTTTGATATTTGTTAAATTTTATGAGAAAACTTTTGGTTTTCCATTTAAAATAGAAAAATAAACCCGAAAGGCTTGTTTGTCAGAGGTTAAAAAAATTGTTAGAAGTATTTGGTTTTATATTTAACAATTGCATTCCAAAAAAAAAATTAAAAAGTAGTTTAAGAAAACTGGATTCGTTATTCAAGTTTCACTCATCTTCTTAACCATCCATTCCATACGGCGTTGCTGGGGTGACAGATCCCATCCCGGGTGATTCGAGGCGAGGGGCAGGGTACATCCCAAACAGGTCGCCAGTCTGTTGCAGGGCCACACACATAAAACCATACACACACTCTGTCCTAGGAGCAATTTGGTATTGGCCAATAAATTTCACAAGCATGTTTTTGGAGGGTGGGAGGAAACTCATGCATACACAGGAAAAACATGCAAACTCCACACAGAAAGGTCAGTTGTTCCAAGCCTCGTCCTCACCCGGGACTCGAACCCCCAACCTTCTTACTGTGAGACCACTGTGCAAACCACTGCGCAACCGTGGCGCCCTTATTCAAGTTTAAATACACCAATTATTCAGTTAACAAAAAATAAAGCTAGATTGTATGCAAAGTATTTTTTTTCAGGTTTTTACCATATTTAAATATAAACCCCACATAAAAAATATCTCTTATGTGGTTCAGAATTTTATTCATGCATGTTTGACTAACTTGAATTTATTCCATTCATTATGTGGACACTACTTGCATGTCAAGTTGTTTTTGGCCACAGATTTTGTTCTCTATTATACACACATTTTTACACAAGCAGAAGAAGTTTTATTGCACATAATCTGCTCACACTCAGTCTCAAAAGGGAGGGACATTTTTATGGAAATACACCAGAATAAGAATTTACATATAAGTTCATTTATAGGTGACGTGCTTTACAGTGCTTTTGTGTCCTCAACTGAGATTTACTCACTAAATTTACAAGCATTTTTAGGCTAATATTGCATTTCTGAGGAGACTAAATGTACTTTTTTTCTGTACATGCTATGAAAAAAACTGTTGCATGGTGGTGTTTGATCCAATACCTCCTGATTAGATGAAAATTTTCTGTTTCTCCATGTTTTTGGAGGCTGGTGGCCCTTTCTCTCAGGGTATCCATGAAACCAAGTATTGGGCTAATTATTCTCAAAGGATTGTCTCTGACCTGCTACATGGATAAAATTCCAGCCTATATGTAAATCCCTCCAGCCAGATTCCAGGTGCTGGTGAATTATATATCAAAGTTACACATCAAAGCCTGTGTCTTCATCATGTGTTCAAGTGTATCAGAACAATTTTGTGATCATCTACTTTTGATCTGTATCCATGTGGTACGTACGTGTTGAAGGTGTACATGAGCCTGGCTGGCGATGTCGTACACAACATCTCGGACGTTCTGCTCCTGACGGCCGCGGATAAAATCCTCTTGAGAGACGTCGTGCTTTATATGGAAAGACGAGAAAAAAGTGTTGTGTGGAATCAATTTAAGAGAAAAATATATCTCAAAAACTCAGCTGCAACTCATGATACAACATTGATTTAAGACAGAAAAACATACATAAACATACGTAACTTGGGCATCACAGATGAACAAACTCCACAAACAGCCTTAGCACACAAAACTATTCATAAAGACCTTATAAACTTTCATAATGTGGCAATAATATAAAATTCTATTCACCTTAGCAATGCTAAAAGTCCTGTCCTGTTATAGGACAGTCTGGACAGTTATAGACATACATATACCTCCACTTGTCCGCTAAACCGATCTCCACGTTTCCTCCCTCTTCCCTTACCTGCTGTCTTTCCAAAATAATAAAACTGTCTCACCTCTAACCTCCTCAAACTGAATTCTGATAAAACTGAAGTTCTTCTCATCGGATCCAGATCCACATTATCCAAAGTCAATGGCTTCTCTCTATCAATTAACAGTTCTTTTATTTCCCCTTCCTCTCAAGTCAAGAGCTTGTGTGGCATCCTTGATTCCTCACTGTCCTTTCAAACCGTTCCGTTCCATCATCTTCCGCTTGTTCCGGGGTCGGGTCGCGGGGCCAACAGCCTCAAGCGGGCAGCCCAGGCCTCTCTCTCCCCGGCTGCATCCTCTAGCTGACCTGGAAGGATCCCAAGTCGTTCCCCGGCCAGCTGTGAGACATAGTCTCTCCAGCGGGTCCGGGGTCTGCCCCTTGGTCTCCTCCCCGTGGGACGTGCCCGAAACACCCCGCCCGCAAGGCGCTCGGGGGGCATCATTACCATATGCCCGAACCACCCCATCTGGCTCCTCTCGACCTGGAGGAGGAGCGGCTCGATACCGAGCTCCTCCCGGATGGCTCCTCACCCAATCTCTGGGTGAGAGCCCAGCCACCCTGCGGAGGAAGCTCATTTCGGCCGCTTGTACCCGCGATCTCATTCTTTCGGTCACCACCCACAGCTGGTGACCATAGGTGAGGGTTGGAACGTAGATCGACTTGTAAATCGAGAGCTTTGCTTTTCGGCTCAGCTCTCTCTTCACCACGACGGACCGATGCAGCGTCCTTTCAAACCAACATCAGTAATATCATCCAGTCCGCTTATTTTCATCTTAGTAACATTAATCGTCTCCGTCCTTCCCTCACTTCTCATACCGCTGCCATCCTTCTCAACAGTCTCGTCATCTCTCATCTAGACTATTGTAAGTCACTTCTCTTTGACCTCCTTCGGAAATCTCTCAATAAACTTCAGCTGGTACAAAACTCCTGCCTGCATAATTTCTGGAACCTGTTCTTTTCATCACATCACCCCAGTTCTTCAGCAACTTCACTGGCTCCCAATTGAATCCAGAATCATTTTCAAAATTCTCATTCTCACTTTCAATGCCATCCATGATCTTGCTCCTTCCTACCTGTCTGATCTTGTCCATATTGCTACATCCTCTCATTCTCTCAGGTCATCTGCATCCATCCATCTCACTGTCCACCCCCGTTCGTCTTAGCACAATAAGGGGCAGAGCCTTCAGCCGCTTTGGTCCCTGAGTCTGGAACGCACTTCCTCCTGACATCCGCAACTTTGACTCTTTCCCTCTGTTCAAATCTCGTCTCAAAACTCACCTCTTTAAATCTGTCTACTCTCTTTAATCCTCTTCATTCTTCCTCATGTCTCTTGACATGATGTCTTTTATGTTTTGATCCATTATTCTTTTTAACATATATATTCTTATTTTTATATTTAAAATGAATTATTATTATTGTTGTTAAATTTCTGCTCAAGTTTTCAACACATGAGAACACCTGTCATGTCCCATGCTGCTCGGATTTTTTTACTTTGTGAAACAGCTTTAAAATATTCAGTCTTGAAAACTACATCGAAAGCAAATTAACCACTAAATTTGTTTGCGCTCCTTCTTCAATAGTTGTTCACTGATAAAAAAAAAAAAAAAAAATACAACAACTAACAACTCAGAGAACGGGTGAGGAGTTCTGCCTTCCGGGAGGAACTCAGTATTGAGCCGCTCCTCCTCCAGGTCGAGAGGAGCCAGATGGGGTGGTTTGGGCATCTGGTCAGGATGCCTCGCGGGCGAGGTGTTTCGGGCACGTCCCACCCGAAGGAGACCAAGGGGCAGACCCCGGACCCGCTGGAGAGACTATGTCTCACAGCTGGCCGGGGAACGACTTGGAATCCTTTCAGGTGAGCTAGAGGATGCAGCCGGGGAGAGAGAGGCATGGGCTGCTCGCTTGAGGCTGTTGCCCCCGCGACCCGACCCGGAACAAGCGAAGATGACGGAACGGAACGGAACAACTAACAATATTTTCATTAATATAACCTGCCACTGACGTTGCGTTTTCTATCTCAGCTGCTGTGTTCTGTGACCAATCAGCATATCTGTAAATGATGACATGGAAAGCACGTCAGAAAGCTTGAGAAAACCTGACTGGTTGAGGCAAAAAGTTTCATCACTGTTCCCTTTGTGCACAGAACCAGCAGAACAGATTTTATTTGGCCTTTACGGGAGCTCTGTTGATTTTAAACTAACTGGCAACAAATGCTGAACGGAAACAGACAGATCAATTTTAAATTTAATTTAATGGTTTTATTTTTTTGCATGAAATAAATATTTAGCTTGATGGTCACACTTGGTGAAAATTTTGTGTCGACTCAGAAGTTCCCTTTAAGATAAAAATACTAATGTGTCAAGTACTTATTTTTCCCGCTGTGTTTTAATGTATGCACATTGAGTGCTGGTAATGTTTTGCATTTGGACTTAATCACGTATTATTTACTCATAACAGTAAATCAATAGTAATGATCGGTATCTCCCTGCAGCAACATGACTGGTGCAGTCAAATCAAGCTCACTTCCTCCCTCCCTCATTTACATTACAGCACTTAAAAGCAATTAGATTTGATGTGGGATGTGAGCTTGAATGAGCCATCACTGTTCATGCACACGTGGACCAATAAACATAAAAATTATGCAAATCCGATTCAATTTAGGTCAAATATTAGTGGAAATTGTTTATTCACACAAAAATACAGTTTAGTTTTCAAACTTTTTTCTAGAAAAATGAAAGCCTGTGGCTTTTTATTTGTGTATTTTTCAAAATATCTTCAGATTCTCACGTCTCCATCTGAAATATTTGAGCAGATGTCCTCTTTAATACATGACCAGAATGACAAAGCACTTCCTGCTCCGAGAGCAATTTCTCCTTTTTTTGTAAAATCTGGTAAATTTGCCTTCAATCTGCAGCTCCTCTCAGAAACATAAGACGGACTGAGTGGGTGAAATCGGCTGTCGGAAAACTATTTTTCAATTGAGAAACAAAAGCATTGCATCTTCTTTTTTGAGGATAAGCAACATATTTATTCCACATATTGTGGACGAGGCATTAAGCACTCAGGCTGTCTCTAAGACTTTTGTGAACGCAACTTCCAAACTTCGTGAGGCGATTTTAATTTAACTGTTCCTGTTTACTCAGTACCAACTATAGATGAACTCAAGGTTAATTTTTCTTTTTATTTTAATTTTTACTCACTCTATTCATCCCTCACCAGAGAAATTTGTGTGCTGCATTACACCGCAGCAGACTGCCACCTATGACGGCACCAATGGTGAGAGAAACGGGGGGTTGGGTGTCTTTTCCAAGGACCCTAGAAGTGTACTCAGTGGGATGCAAACCTGCAAACTTTCGGTTGACTTCCGGTCCGCGGGCGAACGCTCTAACCACTGAGCCACCGTCTCAGTGGTCTCTTTAAGGTCACAACTTTAAACCTATGTTGCAGATTAAATTTGCACGAGATTGTGAAACACAGAGAAGATAAGTCTTCATTCAGGAGAGAGAAATGGAACAATACGTAAAAAGGAATTTAAACTGATGCTTTCATACAGCACGTATCACCGAAGGAACAAATGTTTTTTTGTATTTTTCCATTTTTATTAAGCTCACAGACACACAGCAGAAACTTTTGGTGTTTTCTGGAATAAACTCCCATCCCAGCTCATATGAGAGAGGCAGACACAGCTTCTCATCAGAGGTTAGGCTTGAAAGTAATATTCACAATTCTTCCCCTAAAGTCCATCCGCAGAAAAGACATTTCTGTAATTCTTCTGAACTAAAACTTCTTTGTGAAACAGTTGCTCTCTTTAAAGCTGCAATTATACCACAACCCCTTTTTAAAGGATCAAAGCAACTTTTTTTTGAAAATGAAAGAAGCTAAGCTGAGATTTGTAATAATAGTTCCTGCTGGGAAGCACCGGCTTTTCTACGGAGAACTAATCACACTCCTGTGGAAAAATTCACCCTTCAAAACTCAATTAAGCAGGCAGTATATTTTTATTTATACCCTTCCTTCTGTTCCATTTCAAGTTTTAAACTTGATAATACTAGGAAACTG
Organism: Neostethus bicornis; assembly: GCA_902685375.1. Taxonomy (NCBI): domain Eukaryota; kingdom Metazoa; phylum Chordata; class Actinopteri; order Atheriniformes; family Phallostethidae; genus Neostethus; species Neostethus bicornis. Next base: position 13,982,040 of record LR738541.1, on the reverse strand, counting down.
CTTGGTATTCCTGCACTGTTTTGCCCCAAAGTTTTTTTGACATTCTTCTGACTTCATTGATTTGTAGATTGTTGTGTGGGAGCTTGTGAACGCAAGCAGACAAAAATTTAAACAGGTCAATAATCAGTTTTGGTGTGGACGTAAAAATCTTCCCGTGTTTAATGGAGTTATTATAATTATACATAATTAATTGTCGAGGTGTTTTGTCCTGAAGCACCTCACATTTATCTAGACATCATTAAAGGAGTTGTTGTTTCTGTGAATTGTACTCATAAGAATTTGAGTCTATACTTTTTTTTTTACCTAGACCATGATCTTAAATCCTGATCAGTTCATTTATAGTTGGAACTGAGTAACTATGCGCAGTGTCACTTAAATCCCTTCGATGCACTGCATTCACTAAAGTATTACAAAAGTACAAACAGACACATAGACAGAAGCCCAGAAAGTCCATGTTTAATGTCTCCTACACATTCTGTGAGCGGAGAAATTAAAATGATGATTTACTTAACTCGGACGCTGCATCGATCCATCGTGGTAAAGAAAGAGCGGAGCTGAAAAGCAAAGCTCTCAATTTACAAGTCGATCTACGTTCCTACCCTCACCTATGGTCATCAGCTGTGGGTGGTGACCGAAAGAACGAGATCGCTCCGCAGCGTGCCTGGGCTCTCACTCAGAGATCGGGTGAGGAGCTCTGCCATCCGGGAGGAGCTCGGTGTCAAGCAGCTCCTACTCCGGGTCGAGAGAAGCCAAATGGGGTGGTTCGAGCATCTGGTCAGGATGCCTCCCAAGCACCACACTAGTTAGGTGTTTCGGGCACGTCCCACAGGGAGGAGACTTAGAGTCAGACCCCGCAGGAGAGACTTTGTCTCACAGCTGGCCGGGTAAATGACTCTGGATCCTTCCGGGTGAGCTGGAGGATGCAGCTGGGGTGAGAGAAGCCAGGGTTTCCCGTCTACGACCCAGCCCCAGATAAACGGAAAACGACGGAACGGAACAGACTTACTTGATGATGTGCAATTTAAACAACAAAAAACACAGAACCACATGGTGGATCTTGATTTCAGCTCATATTAATGATTTAGCAGCTAAGTATGTTCACAATAGGTGTTCCAGGCCAGTGCACTATTTTATCAAGATTATTGTCTGGATTTGTGGTCATTTGCATCCCAATCAGTCATTAGCTTCGGCTGCCACATAAAAAAGCTCAGAAATCATACTCACAAAGAAAAAAAATGGGAACCTATATTCTTACCAAACTCTGACTAATTGGGATTTTTAATGCATTTCATTTTTTTTTTGCCAACATCTACTTTTTGTTAAAAATGGACACAAATGGCATCCAATAGATATTTAAAACTTCTGAGAGCCTGAATAAATTGTTCCAAGTCCACAAAGTGGAAAAAATGCATTTATATAGGAACCAACAACCAGAATCCACTGGAAAAATATGAATAACACACACTCGGGAAATTCACAATGACTTTAGACTTTTTTTCATTTTTGGGGTCATTTTGTTTTAATATGTATAATGTTAATTTTATTTATTTTAGGCTAGGTTGGCTTTTTAATATTTCTAACAGAAAATAACAGCTTATTTTCTTAATTTATTTAATGCAATTGTTAATTTTATTTGATGACCAAAGAAAAAAATGGTGGTTGTCAATAAATCCTTCAACGTTTAATAGCTTTTTAGAGAAAAACAGGTCAAATTTCTCAAACTAAACATGAATTTCGCTTGTGTTTTAAATGAATAAAAAAACATCCAATCCAATTTGTTCAAACATCATCATATAAAATGACTAAATTAGTGGAATTCCACAAAATCAATTTGGTTTTAAATCAATTTCAATCATATAAGACATCTATATAACGAGATGAAAAGAAGGTTGAAGTTCAAAATGAGAGTGTTTTCAGTCTGATAGTGATTTTATAATAAAGCACATCTCTTGAGTTTTCACGTCTCTTTATTCTCCCGCCTCAGCTCCTCGTTTTAACACAAACAGTTAAACGTTAAATGGCTGATGTTTCTTTTGCTCGATGTAAAAAAGATTGTACTTGACATCAAATTGAAAAAAAAAGATAAAAAATCCAGCTTTTTTCCATCGTGTAAAGAAAATGTCTTGTGGCTCAAAACATCACAGTGGAACCAGAGCTCTCTCTACCGTCAGCAAACAGGAATAACTCCAGAGTGGTCATGCATAAATTCATTTCATGCTCAACTTAATGCTGCACCATTTCATAATCTCCAAAAATGTAAGAGACAAATATGGGCAAATATAAATATGTAGAAATGTATGTAAAAAAGGATTGGCATAAAAAATTTGGAATTTTCATTGATTTTTTATGCCGTTCTTCATTATGGCCGTTTAATTTCAAATAAAGCTTTAACTCAGCTTTATGTCAGAAAACAAGCTCATCAATCTCACATCAGCTGAAAACTAGATCAATAGTAAATCATTTTTATTTGCCTTGCACAAAACATATGGAACACAAAAGAAACACACACCTTTTTACGCTTTTATAGAAATAAATTTTGAATATGTAGAATTTCTCAATGTTTACGCCATTAAGAAATGAACTCTTTTGTTGAAATTTAGGAAAAACATTCAGGTTGAAGATGATAAAAAAAAAAAAAAATGACTAGAAACATCAGGAATTAACTGATCTTGGTTTGCCATCTTGTCACTGAGGCGCCTGCGCTGGCAAGCCCTTGTATGCAAGATGAACAATGACCGCATCCAAAAAGACATGCTCTACTGTATGGAGAGCTCGCCACAGGAACGCAGCCAACTGGATGACCTGCCCTGCGCTACAAATATGCCTGCAAGAAGGATCTGAAGTTGTAGACATCAACGCAACTGATCTCGAGTCAGTGACCTCTGACCACTACAGGTGGTGTGTAATTGTCCAAATCTGAATCAAGCAGGCCGAGGAGAACAGAGAGATCCAGTGCAAAGCTACAAAGACTCTGACTCCTGTGAATCCTGAGGAAAAGTCTGACTCCTGAGAAAACGGCAAAAGAGTCAGTCTACCATTGGTCCCTCATGACTCATACCGCCTATCGCATTTGCAGCAATTGTGGTAGAAGCTGCAGCTCTTGCATGGCTTATTCAGGCACAGGTGATGGTGCACAAAGGTCAGTATCCAGGTGCAGGCTCCATTGTGTCTAGAGACAGAAGGATGCCAACAACAAGGTAGTGTACCGCACCTCTCCTCAGATACGTTTCAGGTTGAAGCTAACATTGACAAAAAATAGATTTCAAGATTAAATTTTGTTCTAACCCTCCCAGAAAGAGGTGTCGAAGTTTTAACTGGTGCATTTAAATAAATCACTCCACCCCAAGGAGTGAGTATGATTGGCTGGATGTTTCTGTATATCAAGACAATTTGGTGACCTGTCCAGGGTGTAACCCAATGAAGACACCAATCAATAAACCTGTAACGGTTGTTGTTTGATGCTTTGGTGTTGACTTTTTCTTGTTAGATGAGTAGTTTAAGAGATGAATGAACTATTTGGTCAATAAATTTACTGTAATGTTTTTCTCTCGGTATTGTTCTCTTTCATGCATTTGGACTCACCAGCATGCAGATATCCATCGGCAGGTAAACTTTCCGCCGGCGGCTGTTGTAAGGAGTCGCTCTCAGGCACGTGACGATTCCCTGAGCTTTCCCGATGTGACTCGCAGCGTGATCGGCATGGACGTTTCTCACACCTGCAAACAAGCAGTTTACCATAAATAACTTTTTTAGAGTTCAGTGTCAGAAGTAACAAATTTAACAAGCTACTGCAACATATGTATACATTTTTGGGAGGTTATGCAGTGATATATTACATATATTACAATATATGCAATTGTAATATATGCAATTACATATATTACAATACATATATTACAATTGTAACGAGTAATATAACAAGTACCCTTACTTGTTACGATCTCAGTAGAGCAAGTTATGTGCATTTTTAAGTCAAGCACATTAATTTTATGATGAACTCACAAAAATATGTCCCAACAAATAAAACAAATCAAAGAATAAAATTTTTTATTGTGTAAAACAATTCTCTTCTGAAACCAGCAGGCTGTAAGCATGATAAAGACGTCTAGAGCCAGGGTTTGTTTAACAAATTCTCAACGGAAAAAATTGCAAGCTGTTTTCTTATTCATTTTTGCTAATGAGGATGAGTAGAGGTGGTTTTAGAAGCAAAGAACCCCCACTTTCACACATTTAAAACACCAGCAAAACTGCAGACTTGCCATTAAAATGGGCAATTAAAGTTTAAAAATGCAAAGCAAGTAAAATCTACATTTGTCTTAATTTTAGGGGGTTTATTTTATTACAGAATGATCAGTCTCTAACTGAGTGCTAAGCTGTAAAATGATCTTATAAAATACTCGTCTGTGTTTGCCTTACCTAAACATTCCAGCAGCAGGTAAATTAAGGAGGACTGTGTGTTTTCAGAATACGTCTCCAGTTCTTTTAATGACCTGTAAGCTCTGTCATCCAGATCCTTTTCCTGTTCAAACAAAAAGTAATTAACTTTTATATTATGAAACTATAAATATGACTTATTTAATATCAAACAGGCATTAAATTTGCACAGTTCAGAAGCTGCCCAGGAGTTGCAAACTTAAGGAGTCTGAATGAGGCTGCGTCATCTTGGGTTAAATAAAAAAAGATTGAAACACAAAGAATAAATTGGGAATTATTAAAACATTTTTTTAAACGTGAACAATATACTTTAGTAGAATGTTTACAACAGACTGAATTTTTTGTGAAATAGTGTTGAACTTCAGCTGGGTATTCACTAAGATATTGGCCCCAAATTTTATTCAATTTTAGGCCATACGAATATTCTAAGATCAGACCGAATTGCAGTTTAATTGTGCATTTTGGTTGCATCGGTGGTTCACTTGTATCAGGCTACCTGATTGTATTGTGTGCGAACGTAATTTGTGAGGCCGGGGTCCAATTGTAAATCAAATCAAACCTTATATCTGCACTTTTCAAACACAGATACACCAAATGCTGAACAGAACAAAAGAAAAACTTAGACAAGAATTACAAATTGTTGTCCGTTGTTGCACAGAGTGAATGGGTTGATTGTGTTTTGATTTGAAATGTCGGGAAATTGCTGTGTATAATTAGCCAAAGATATGTTTTGCTGAACATATTTGAAAATGTCTTGTGTATTTTTTAAACATTTTAAAATACAAGAACAAGCTGAAGCAAAGAGGTCGAACAATATGAGTTTGCCTGCCCAGATGATAATCCTTCAGATGTTTCTTAACTGCCAGTTAGGAGAGACTAAAGTAATCCACATCCCAAACAGCAAACACGTTAGAGTCTGCTTTAACTCGAACAGTTCTAGAAATTGTGCAAAAATTTAGATTTTTAAGAACCTAAAAACGTAAAAAAAAAACCAATACTATATTTTTCAGGCATTTAAGGAATATTTGACTGAGATTCAAACAAACTACTGAAACCTGAAATGAAATCCTCATGATGAGGTGTGTCTTACCCTCTCTGTGATGATCCTTAGCAACCATCTTTTTGTCAGGCTGTGTTTCCTCACTGCCTGCAAGACATTAAACTTTAGTTAAATGATTCTCTCCCTTTGAAAAGAAACAGAAACCCTGGATGTGTTAGTAAATTTAATTTAGTTTGGTCATGTTTTTGTAAAAAAAGAAAGACACATATAGATGATGTTCTGATTTTTACCCTCCACAGCTCATTGCTGACAGGCTGGTTCGGAGGATCATCTCTGTAGATTTCCTCTATGGCTGTTTTCCAGAACTGCATCCGCATCAAACCAATAGTTTTCTGGGAAACAGAGTCTTTTACCTAATACATTTCAGAAAAAAATAATCAAAGAACAGATTAAAACATCTTTAAATAAATTATTGTGTTTGCCAGTCTTTTGTATTAACAACACAATATGGGAAGGAAAAGTTGTGACTCTAGTAGACTTTTCTAAATTTAAAGCTACTGCTCCAGAGTAGTCATGCATAAATTCATTTCAGATGTTTTGGTATGTTTTCAGAGGTTAAGAGGAAGCCAGCGAATCCAGATCAAACCCTCAAATAAATGGCAGTTACAACATTTTGTTGTCTATTGCTTATTTTAGGGGCCGTGTAACGGGGCAACAGCGTTAGACAGAAAACCAGGCTTCCCTAACTTCGGCTGCATCCTCCAGCTCACGCAGGAGGATCCCAAGGTATTCCTTGTCCAGCTGTGAGACATATTACATAGTCCCATCTACTCCTGGTGGGATGTACCCAAAACATCTCACCAGCGAGGCATTTGGGAGGCATCCTAAGCAGATGCCCAAACCATCCTATCTGGCTTCTCTCGACTCACAAAAAGCAATGGCTCTACTCAGAGCACCTCACTGTATCTGAGTGAGAGCTCAGCCACCATGCAGATGAAAGTACAGTAAAATACAACATTTGCAACAAAAATATAAATCAAGCTAACATGCAGAATGTTTGTAGGAATACCTGCCTGTGCCAGCTCCACATTAAATGCTCTCAAAGCCAGAGAGGAACGCCGGGCCTCCTCAGGAAGGAGGAGAGATGATAAAAAACCTTCATAGTCTCTGGATCTAAAGAGAAAGATGACATGTTACAGTTAAATACAAACAGAGCAGCTTTAAAGTCTATTCTCTGAGACACAGGAAGCCAGTGCAGAGACTTGAGCACAGGACTAATGTTTTCATATTTTCTGGTTCAGCAGCATTTTGAATAAACTGCAGCTGTTTTGAGGGGGTTTTTTTCAAACTAGAGTAGACCTTTGCATTAACTGGATAAGAACCTACCGGTAAGTCTGTTTTAGACACCAAACCTCTTCTTGAAATGTTTTTACTATGCTAAAAGGCTGCTGAAATCAAGATGAGAATATATTTATATTCTTCTTCTTCTTTTGGCATTTCCCTTCAGGGGTCGCCACAGTAAGTCAGTTTCTTCCATCTAACCCTATCTGCTGTATCTTCTTCGGTCACACAAAGTATCTTCATGTCTTCCTTCACTGTATCCATGAACCTCCTCTTTGGTCTTCCTCTAGTCCTCTTTCCTGGTGGTTCCAAATCCAACATCCTTCTTCTTATGTACTTTCTCGCTCTCCTCTGCACATGTCCAAACCATCTCAGTCTAGCCTCTCGAACTTTATCTTCAAAACCTCTAACATGTGCTGTTCCTCTGATCCTGGAACAGAACCCGACCAGTGAATGTGCCCTGTATGATTTCAGAGTAAAATTCAGTCAGCTTAATCTTGATCATGTGATTGTTCATCCACCAAAGTACAACCCCAAATACTGCAGGGGCATTTGCACGACCACTATGGGCTATATTTACGGTTCACCTCGTCACGCTTTGGTGCAAAGCTACATCTATGAGAACATAGACTCCTCTGTTCCCAGACCCTCGTGTGTCCCTTCCCACTACCGACCCCTCAGCGTCATCATGTCAAACAGGGATGGTTCTCTTCATTGAAGGTCTTGATCTCCTGGTCACTCCCAGAGAGATCCTCGGCATCTTCATCTCTGCTACCTCCATCTCTGCTTCCTGTCTTTTCCTCAGTGCCACTGTCTCTAGACCAATCAGCATGGCCGCTCTCACCACGGTTTTGTACACTTTCTCTTTCATTCTAGCTGAAACTCTTCTGTCACACATCACACCTGATACTTTCCTCCACCCCTTCCAGCCTGCTTGCACTCACTTCTTCACCTGTTTTCCACACTCTCCATTGCTCTGGACCGTTGATCTTAAGTACTTCAAATCTTTCACCTTGTTTATCTCTTCTCCCTGTAACCTCACTTTTCCATTTGGATCCCTCTCTTTCATACACATGTACTCTGTCTTATATATTTATATTCATGAATATAAATATATATATCTAAATATCTATAGTCCATAACTCCCCCAGGTCCCCCAAAAAATCTGAATGCTAGTTCTACAATGAAGGTTTGTTTTTTTCAGTTTTGCATACTGAGTTCAAGATGAGTCTTTTTTAAAGGGCATGCTGCACAAGCCTTACTTAATGTGTGGTGTCTGTATCCTAAGAAAGTCTAAATATAGTTTATTAGCAGAATATTTCTATTTAGTTGCAAAATTTGACTCCAAATGCTTACATTATGCTAATTGTTAGCATTGAAACCCACCTGACCAGGTCCAAACAATACTTCTCATTGTGTTGAGGCTCTGCTGTGGCATTTGTTGAAGCTCTTACATTTTGTATTTCAGCTGCTCGTTTAATAAAAGCAATATTTGGTGTTAAATTTCTTTGACGAAAGTGATTTAATGATGTTTTACAGCTTAATAATCCATGCTGAAGACTGATGCTAGCTGCCATGTTCTCCTTCACTTTCTGCCGCCTTTACTTTACTTCGGTCATTAGAACTCCTATGTCACCTCCTTATGCTGCACGCATAAAGAAAGGAGTAAAATCACCTTGAGTTGTTTAATGAATAATAGCAAAAGAGAACAAACAAAAAGTCCCATTTAGTAAGTAAAAAAATAGTTAAAAATATTTTATTTAGCTGTTATTCCAACATGAAAGGTAAAATTCCGAGTTACACAGACATCTTGAATCCATCATAAGGCTGGTGTTACATTCAAATCTTCCCCCCTTATTGCTTAATTTTAAAACACAGTTTATTCACACAATGATTTTTTTTTAATAGCTATTAAAATGTGGTATTTTTCAAAATATTTTTTAGGTAATATAATGAGTTGTTGTAATGCAATCTAGTCCAAAAATATATATATAAATAAATACTAGGAACGGATGCTCATGAAAACACAGAAAATAAAACTTCTATATTCAAAATAAAAGTTTATATTATTTAATAATAAGATTGTAATAATCTTTTAAAAAAATGAAATAATCAGACCAGAGGTCCTCAGAGTTCTAGATGGTTCATAAGGTACTAACATATCACAGATGTACTTTGGTGTTAGACCAATGATGTTTGCAGATGACATTGTGATCTGTAGAGAGGAGGGAAGAGGTGGAGGAAAAGCTGGAGAGGTGGAGGTTTGCGCTAGAAAGAAGAGGAATGAAGATTAGTCAGAGTAAAACAGAGTACATGTGTGTGAATGAGAGGGATCCAAATGGAAAAGTGAGGTTACAGGGAGAAGAGATAAAGAAGGTGGAAGATTTTAAGTACTAAGGATCAACAGTTCAGAGCAATGGAGAGTGTGGGAAAGAGCTGAAGAAGCGTGTGCAGGAAGGCTAGAACGGGTGGAGGAAAGTATCAGGGATGATGTGTGATAGAAGAGTTTCAGATAAAATGAAAGGGAAAGTGTACAAAACCGTGGTGAGACCGGCCATGCTGTTTGGTCTAGAGACAGTAGCACTGAAGAAAAGACAGGAAACAGAAATGGAGGTAGCAGAGATGAAGATGCTGAGGATCTCTTTGGGAGTGACCAGGATGGACAGGATCAGAGGAACAGCACATGTTAGAGGTTTTGAAGATAAAGTCCGAGAGCCCAGGCTGAGATGGTTTGGCCGGTGAACGGACATTTCAGCCACGGACATTTGAGCCAAAAAACTGCAACCTAGGATATTTCAGCCACAGACATTTGAAGAACTGCAACCTGGGCCCAACTGTTTATTTACAATAAAAAAAATTTAAATGACTAAAAGCACGATAAAAATTTTTGCACGATAAAAATTTTTGCACGATAAAAATTTTTAAGACTAAAAGCAATTATTTTCTGTAGTGCATTTTTGTACGATAAAAATTTTTAGTGTTTATTTACGATAAAAATTTTACATAAAATATCAAATTTTTACACAAAATATCAAAAAATTTTGAAAATATCAGATTTTTTTATTTGAACCATGGGATAAAAAATGACTCAAACCAATTATTTTCTGTAGTGCAACTGTTTATTTACGATAAAAATTTTACATAAAATATCAGAATTTTAACATAAAATATCAACATTTTTTAAAAATATCAGATTTTTTTATTTGAGCCGTGGGATAAAAATGCCTAAAACCAATTATTTTCTGTAGTGCAACTGTTTACTTACAAATTTTTTTTTTACATAAATTATCACAATTTTATACATAAAATAGGTTTTTGGCCCAAATGTCCGAGGCTGAAATGTCCTAAATTCGGGGGCGCACATGGCTCAAATATCCTAGGTTGCAGTTTTTTTGGCTCAAATATCTGTGGCTGAAATGTCCTAGAACCGGTTTGAACATGTACAGCGAAGAGAGAGAGTACATTTGAAGAAGGATGCTGGATTTGGAACCACCAGGAAAGAGGACTAGAGGAAGACCAAAGAGGAGGTTCATGAATACAGTGAAGGAAGACATGAAGATAGTTGGTGTGACCAAAGAGGATGCAGGAGATAGGGTTAGATGGAAGAAACTGACTTGCTGTGGCGACCCCTGAAGGGAAATGCCGAAAGTAGAAGACTTTGGTGTTAGACCATGGAGAGACTTAAACACAATCAGAGCAGCTTTAAAGTCTATTCTCTGAGCCACATGAAGCCAGTGCAGAGACCTGAGCACAGGACTAATGTGATCATACTTTCTAGTAGGGCTGAAACAACTAATCGAATTAATCGATTATAATCGATTATTGAAATAGTTGTCGACTAATTTAGTCAACGATTAATCATTTAGAAAGTTTTGCTGTCAACTGCACTTAATATTACACAACTTGATTGTTTTTTGTGTATTTTTACTCATGTTAACCTCGGCCATTTTTGTTTGGTACTATACCTCTGAACAAGGTTAAATTTTCAAATCTAAAACTGTTAACGATTTCTTGTTTTTAAATGTGATCCTGGATGGTCAACAGTTTACATTTTATGTTTTTTTAGCCAGTACTATAAAACACATTTTATGGGGGCTCGTGATTTACCTTTACTGTATACAGTAAGTAGATTTATTATTTTATATTTGCTGTAGAAATGGTAATATTCCCCCTCTTTATTTCACAGAAAGATTAACATTTTACTTATTAGAATGAGCCCAACGTGTTGTTTAAGTGGTTATGAGTTGTGTTTTGCATTGGTTGGTGATGATCAGTCTGGATCTGGTGTGTGTGTGATTGGTTGGTGATGGTGAGTCTGGATCTGGTGTGTGTGTGATTGGTTGGTGATGATCAATAAAATGCCAAAAAACTATTATTTATTAAGTTGCCAATTTGCCCGATTAATCGATTAATCGAGTCAATAATCGTCAGATTAATCGATCATCAAAATAATCGTTAGTTGCAGCCCTACTTTCTAGTTCTTGTTAGGACTCAAGCAGCAGCATTTTGTGATCTAAAATGTTGTGTTACCTTTTTCTCTAAAATATTTTAAGTAAATGGTGTCCTTTCTTCTTTTTACAAATGAAGTGCTTTTATTTTGTAAATCAACCGGAAGTGCTCTGCTTCATTATTTCCTGAATGATGAAGGCTCCAAGAAGAGGTGAAGACAGTTTATCAGCAGGATAAAATTCCTCTTCATATGGCAGCTATATGGCTGAAATGGCCTTGTTTCTTTCTGCTGCTTCGGTTCTACAGCTCGGTTTCAGGATCCAGAACCACTCGGTAAAAACTTTCTGTTCTCCATCTAACTAATGTTAGCTTTACATAAAAACTCGTGTTCTTTGGACTTCTTATCAATTTTATCTTTTATAAAATAAACATATTTACTCCTACTTTAAAATAAGAGTAGTTAAAATAATTATGACCAGTTTATAGTGAATTAAAAATAATTATTAGAACGCAAATTTTGACAAATGTTTTAAGTAAACTTTAGTCACAAGATGTTTTTAATGCTTCCTTTTCAGAATCTGACAGTTGCTGTAACATAATGACCACACGGTGGTGCTGTTTGACCAAATATTCACCCTGTAATTAGAAATACATTAATTAGATCATTTTATGTTTTAATTAGACTGTATTCAATGAAGGTAACACAATGTATCATCATCTTTAAAAAAAAAAAAAAAGCACTCAATTGTTTATTAGTTTTATTTTATATGATATTAAATCGCTGCATCGGTCCGTCGTGGTAAAGAGAGAGCTGAGCCGAAAAGCAAAGCTCTCGATTTACAAGTAGATCTACGTTCCAACCCTCACCTATGGTCACCAGCTGTGGGTGGTGATCGAAAGAATGCGATTGCGAATTGAAGCGGCCGAAATGAGCTTCCTCTGCAGGGTGGCTGGGCTCTCACTCAGAGATCGGGTGAGGAGCTCTGCCATCCGGGAGGAGCTCGGTGTCGAGCCGCTCCTCCTCCAGGTCGAGAGGAGCCAGATGGGATAGTTCGGGCATCTGGTCAGGATGCCCCCAAGCGCCTCGCAGGCGACGTGTTTCGGCCACATCCCACCAGGAGGAGACCAAGGGGCAGACCCCTGACCCGCTGGAGAGACTATGTCTCACAGCTGGCCGGGGAACGACTCCGAGATCCTTCCGGGTGAGCTGGAGGATGCAGCCGGGGAGAGAGAGGCCCGGGCTGCCCGTTTGAGGCTGTTGCCCCCACGACCCGACCCCGGAATAAGCGGAAGATGACGGAACGTAACTTTTTATTTGTTTTTTTATATGGTATTAAATCAAATTAGAGATGAGGTAGCAAAATGCTGAGGATCTCTCTGGGAGTGACCAGGATGGACAGGATCAGAGGAACAGCACATGTTAGAGGTTTTAAAGTCAGAGAGGTCAGACTGAGATGATTTGAACATGTGCAGAGAGAGACGGAGAGATTACACTGGCAGAAGGATGCTGAGTTTGGAACCACCAGGAAAGAGGGGATTTATGGACGCAGTGAAGGAACACATGAAGGTAGTTTGTGCTACCGAAGAAGATACAGCAGATAGGGTTAGATGGAAGAAACTGACTAGCTGTGGCGACCCGTGAAGGGAAATGTCAAAAGAGGAAGAAGAAGTCCAAATTGAAATCAGGAATTTCTGGTTTGGTAGAAATTAGACACAAGTCACATTTCTTAGTTTTTGTCTTCTGAGCCATCCATCCGTGTGGAGGGGAGGAATGAAAGTTATCCCAGCTGATTTCAGGCGAGAGGCAGGATACACCACAAACAGGTCGTCAGTCAGTTACAACGGTATCCTCGCACCAGACTGGTGACTTGTTTGGGATGTATCCTGCCTCTCGTCTTGAATCAGCCAGGACTTTTTAGATGTTTAAAAAAATTCCTAATGTGATTCAAAAAGTTATTCAACTTTTCACTTCTTTTAATTTTACAACAAAAGGAAATAATTTCTTATCTTTTTAACTGTGGAGAAGTTTTCCAGATTTATTGATAGTGAGATTATAACAAAATTTTCCCCCTAGTTTCAGAAAAAATATAAAAATGATTATTTTTTCCATCGTGTGGATAAGTTATAATTTGCCCTCTGCTGCATTAACTAATTCTTTTGGTCTTCTGTATTTTCCAGACTTTCCCTGGACATCCTACGGCCGTATGATAAAGCGCATGGATCCCCTCACTCTCACCGTCATGTTAGAGATTGTCAGTCCATTAAATATGGAAACCTTACGCATGAAAGCTGGCCGTCCAGTAACCACGGGGGACATCCCGTTGTTGAGTCCAAGGTGTTTGTGACGAATGTGCACGGACCTGCCCCGTGGGTTTACGGTGGGTGATAATGACGTTATAAGAAGTTACAGATTATTATTTTACTGATTCAATGCAGCATTTGAACTGATGAAATCAGTTGGACCGAAACACGTCAGCAATTTTAATCCAGACACAAACTGAGTAAAAATTAAAATAAGGTAACCAAATTTTCTAGACGTTGCCATATCGAAGAGGCTTTGATATTTGATATACCCACATCACCCGTCCCTGATTTCTGGCTTTCCTGTCTGGTGGCCCTCATCTCTTCTTTGGTACGTTTTACCTGTGCCTCCAGTTAGCTCCCATTAAAATCTGAAATGAAATCTGCTTATTTACTCAAATTTTAAAACTGTCAAGGGTTAAAAACGGAAATGGAACTAATTAATTGTAACTATAAGGATTTTTGATAAGAATTTTTGAGGTTGAAAAAACAGCTTCCTTGTTTATTTAGATTTGCTATGAGACAAAAAACCCACAAAAGAGGGATGTTTAAATTCTAACTCAATTTTACCCAAATCTTAAAACTTTACACGTTATCATTTTCTGCTACAGGTCACATCACCGTCGTTCACGACCCACTGAGGACTGTGTCTGTGTTAGAACCGGGTGGACCGAACGGCTGCCATGATAATCGATCTGTATCCGTGGAGGAGACGGCTAAAGCTGCCGGGTGCCTTCGTGCCCAAAACGCTGGTTTCTTTGATATAGACTCACACATGTGTTTGGGAAATGTGGTGAGCAACGGAAGGCTGGTGCAGGACAGCGGCGGGGTGCAGAACGCTCAGTTCGGGATCCGGAAGGACGGCAGTCTGGTGTTTGGGTAGGAAGTTTTTCTTGTGTCCATCTTTATCAAATAAAGTTTACGTAATCAAATAAAATCCAAAAATAGGAACAAAAAAGAAGCACACGTACTTTTCTTTTAATGTGTTTTTTTTAAACGTCGTTTTAAAAAAGTTAAAAACCCAGTTATTTCCAGCAAAATAAGCTGCTGTATTGATTTGCATAAACATGTTTTTCTTGAATTTTTTTTGAGGATTATTGATATTTTCTATTTCATTTTATTGACAAAAAATTACAAAGAAAATAGATTTTTCTTCGTAGTCTTTTGGCCGATCAATGTTTATCTTTTGAGAAAAAACTTTTGATTTGAAAATGAGTTTTTGTTTCATGTGTGATTTTTTTTTTTAAGTTTAGAACTATTAACTTAAAGATTGGAGGTTTGATGATTCAGTTACTTATCAGCAGAAGAGACTCATTTACAGCTCCGACTTTCATATCAATTAGCACACAAAAAAATGACAAAATATTGCACTATGAATCACCGGAAAAGAAGAGGATATGATGAAAGACGGAAACAAATACGTTAAGAAATAAATTCAAATTTGTTATTTTTGTCTCATTTTTGAGTAAAGCAGAAAAAAAATGTATTACAATCTGAAACCTGCTTTTTGTTTCAATAAAATCTGAGAGGCTCAAATTCAGTCCCTCCCGTCAGGTACTGCTGTCCCTCCCATAGGTTATGTAAGACCTGTAAATTCATATGTATAAAAATATGAATGGCTTAAACAGTGACACACTAGGAACAATCCAAAATTACAGAGACTAAAATGAAATATATAGAAATCAAACAACAGTAAATTTATAATATCATGAGGAAAAAAAAGACTTATGGAAAACACTGGAACACAAAAACTGATACTCAACATAAAGGTGGCGCATGTGTTTTAGTCAGCTTGCAGATGCGGTTTAAATAATGCACGCAAATATACTGTAATTAGATTTCAAAACAAACCCGTTCCGTCATCTTCCGCTTGTTCCGGGGTCGGGTCGCGGGGGCAACAGCTTCAAACAGGCAGCCCATGCTTCTCTCACCCCGGCTGCATCCTCCAGCTCACCCGGAAGGATCCCAAGTCGTTCCCCGGCCAGCTGTGAGAAATAGTCTCTCCAGCGGGTCCGGGGTCTGCCCCTTGGTCTCCTCCCGGTGGGACAAGCCCGAAACACCTCGCCCGCGAGGCGCTCGGGGGGCATCCTGACCAGATGCCCGAACTACCCCATCTGACTCCTCTCGACCTGGAGGAGGAGCGGCTCGACACCGAGCTCCTCCCGGATGGCAGAGCTCCTCACCCAATCTCTGAGTGAGAGCTCAGCCACCCTGCGGAGGAAGCTCATTTCGGCCGCTTGTACCCGCGATCTCATTCTTTCGGTCACCACACACAGCTGGTGACCATAGGTGAGGGTTGGAACGTAGATCGACTTGTAAATCGAGAGCTTTGCTTTTCGGCTCAGCTCTCTCTTTACAAAGTTTCTTTAAAAACAAACCCAACAAATCAATATGATTATGTATTAAATGTAGGATTTCAGAGATTGCAAGTTTTTGGCTTCACAAACAGGGAGATTTTGAGGCGGAGCCAAAAGGAGGAGGGGCTATAGTATGCCATGATGTCACATCCGCCAATAGCCAACAACTGCCATGACAGTTGTGGTAAATCAAACCTTTCAAAACACAAGAAAGCAGCTGGAAAATTGTGCGTCCTACGTGTGTCACCACCTAGTGTCATGTATCAGAACGAAGAGGAATTAGCACCAGGAATACACCCCTGTACTGCTTGATTGCATTATGTTTTGCGGCACACGCACATAAGCTGTAACATGACCAAAGTTCCCTGGTGTCCGACTTCTTCCATACGTTCACCAAATACAATACTGGCAATAGATCATGCAGATCGCTACTAGCAGTTCTCAAATGCACAGCTGCAGCAACAGGAGATGCCATGTGCTTAGCCTCATTATACCTAATCATGTTCATGGAATGCATTAGTGTTCATAATGCATAAGTTTTATTACCTTTGGCGGGTGAACGTGAGGTATGTCCTGAATGGATATTCCATCAGAATTTTTAAGATATATAAAATATCTGCTGTGTCATTGTTTATGAGCAAAGGTTTGAATGGAATCCAACTTTTTCAATTTAAGTTTAAGTTACTTCAATAGTTAAATAAAACTTTATTTTCATCATGTCAACATCTCTTTTACAAAATCACCTGACCTAAAATCTGTTAAATATCTTTTTCTAGAATTTTCTGTTTGCGTCTGACCTCTCGTTTGGTTTGATTAACTCACAAACAATCCTCAGGAGCAAGTTTATGTCTTCATGACTCTTTATCTTTGACCTGTTTGACTTGATAATATTTGATTTCAGAGTCAAATCCTTTATTGAGGTTTTGTTTTGCACAGTTTAATTTCTAAAAAGAAAGGGAATAATTTTAACTAAATTTCAAATTATTCCCAGAAATATCAAGAAAAAATGAAGCTAAAATCACACTGACCCACATAAACACAACCTCACTTCCTTGTGAGCCACAAAAAAGTAGATTTAACCTGTTTGTTTGATTACTGAGGTCAGCAATCCCAAAATGTTAACATGATGCAACTCATACTCAAGTTACGTAATGATTCAGCCATAAGTTGAACAAAAACAAATGTCTCATTATTCTACCTGACTCATTCGTTTCCCTAAAGACTGAGACATACTTAAACGCCCATTTAAATAGAAAACATTGCAACAGTCTTGTAATAAAGCTGCAAGGACGGAAACAGCCACGTTGTGCACATTTTGCTGACTTTAAATAGAAGTTAACGATTAAAGCTTTTTGTTCTTCTTGGATGTTGGATTTAAATTAACCCAGAAAATCATGTCAGAATGATGTAACATTTATTTTACTTGTAATTCTAAGTTATTACCTGATGTTATCCATTTAGGTATCTGTCTCAGAGTGATGTTTTGGACCAGTCCAATCCTTTCCTCCAGTTGGTCAGCGGTGTGATCTGGCTGCTGCGGAACGGCGAGATTTACATCAACCAAAGTTTAGAGGCGGAATGTGACAAGACACAGAGAACAGGTACATTCTAAAGACCGTTCCGTCATCTTCCGCTTGTTCCGGGGTCGGGTCGCGGGGGCAACACCCTCAAACGGGTAGCCCAGGCCTCTCTCTCCCCGGCTGCATCCTCCAGCTCACCCGAAAGGATCCTGAGTCGTTCCCCAGCCAGCTGTGAGACATAGTCTCTCCAGCGGGTCCGGGGTCTGCCTCTTGGTCTCCTCCCAGTGGGACATGTCCGAAACACCTCGCCTGCGAGGCGCTCGGGCCGAACCACCCCATCTGGCTCCTCTCGACCTGGAGGAGGAGCGGCTCGACACCGAGCTCCTCCCGGATGGCAGAGCTCCTCACCCGATCTCTGAGTGAGAGCCCAGCCACCCTGCGGAGGAAGCTCATTTCGGCCGCTTGTACCTGCGATCTCATTCTTTCAGTCACCACCCACAGCTGGTGACCATAGGTGAGGGTTGGAACGTAGATCGACTTGTAAATTGAGAGCTTTGCTTTTCAGCTCAGCTCTCTCTTTACCACGACGGACCGATGCAGCGTCCTAGTTATTGCTGACACCGCACCGATCCGCCTGTCGATCTCCCGCTCCATCTTTCCCCCACTCGTAAACAAGACCCCGAGATACTTAAACTCCTCCACTTGGGGCGGGTCAGGGACAGGGTCCTGCCCCAAGTCGAGGAGTTTAAGTATCCTAAAGACCCACACAGTAAATTAATAGACGTTTAGTAGTTTTTCAAAGTATTTACTGCCACAATCAGTTGGGCAGAGGCAGGGTGCACACTTAACAGGTCACCACCCTGTCACACGACCACATTGACATCTATTTGCATCCACAAAACATTTCTTTCAATAAAATTATGTTATTGCTTCAATTTTTTTTCTACTTTTGAACGTTTCTTTCTTTTGAGTCTTTTCTATCAAAGCTGCTGCTTCTTGTCCTTGTTTAGGATCTGCTCTTCTCCTCTCGGTGATAGCAGCTGGATCAGCTCCAGTTGTGCAGTAAACAAATGAAACGGTATCTCGGTTGCTAACCTGCTGTGTTTGCATGACACACAAACTGGTCTGCCACCTTCTGTACACACACTGCCATGTTTGATTAGCAGAGACGACAGAAGTCATGTGAAACTACAGCAGGACACAAACACACATGTGGAGGGCAACGGGGGGATTTTTCAGGGCTTTTCTTGGAATTCTCTCTGATTGCATAATGCTTGCCTTTCTTTTTTTGGACAACAAAAACAAACAACATTCCTTCTTAAAAGTGCACAGAGTTGGAATTTTTTAGTGAAAAAAAAAATGTGTTAGCAAAGCAGTTGTCACATTCTTTGTACAGGATGACTTTGAGCTGCTGAGTCAAGACGTGACCAAAACAATGTACTCAAAATGGGAAAACTATCCAACCAAGGGCTGACTCACACCGGTTGCGGTGCGGCTGCGGACTCCGCAGTCCTTCCGAACTCGTTCTGTAACATTAAAAACATGAGATTGGCTCACACTGGATGCGGTGCGGTGCCACGCCCCCTGCGGAGCTCTGTGGCAAAAGGAATCCTCTCCGTCGAAAGGAACTTTCTCCGCAACGCTGTAGACCCCTACTGCGCACAGCGAAGTACATCCGCTGCTTTTTTTTTTAAAAAGAAAAGTCGCAGAAACATCCACATGACTGAGATGCGGTTTCAAAAGTTCCGATATTCATTCAGCACCATAAACGACGAATGTTTGATTGTGGAAGTTCAAAACCACACTATTTTATTTGATCCTTGTCGTCCGTTTTACACAGACAACATGATAAAAGACAAAGTTTGGGATCCCGCTGCAGATGATATCGGTATGAAAGATTAGATTGTGTAAACACACAGGGAATGAACATACAAAGATATTCTGTTGACTCCCATTTTCTGCATATGTCATCAATTATCGCTCAAACTCCCGATCTCTCAATGCTGCAAAAAACTCTGCAGCAGCACGCAACGGATTCGGTGTGAGTCACGCTCCACTGCTCTTCCGCACCAGATCCAGTGTGAGCCAAGGGTAAGCCCATCCGATACACAAAATTATTTAAATGTCGAGCACAATTTTAGTAGCTCATTTCTTTTCCATTTTTGATGACGAGAAGTGATTACTGCACTTTTTACTGTAGGTTATTTCAAATAATTTAATCTACCCTCTTCAGGATCCTGGAGGGGTCATGAGAGTTTGCCCAACCAGTCTACATGTGTTTTGTGGATCTGGAGAAGGCATTCGATCGTGTCCCTAGGGGACTCCCGTGGGGGGTGCTCTGGGAGTACAGAGTCTCAGAGCCCTTGGTACAGGCTGTCCGGTCTTTGTACGGCCGGAGCCAGAGCTTGGTCCGTATAGCTGGCAGTATGTCGATTCCATTTCCAGTGAGAGTTGGACTCCGCCAAGGCTGCCCTTTGTCACCGATTCTGTTCATCACCTTTATGGACAGAATATCCAGGCACAGCTGAGGCGTTGGAGGGATCCAGTTTGGTGACCTCAGGATCGGATCTCTGCTTTTTACGGATAATGTAGTCCTGTTGGCTTCATCGGACCGTGATCTCCAGCTTTCGCTGGATCGATTTGCTGCCAAGTGTGAAGCGGCCGGGATGGGAATTAGCACCTCCAAATCCGAGACCATGGTCCTCGCCCGGAAAAGGGTGGAATGCCCCCTGCGGGTCATGGACAGGGTCCTGCCCCAAGTGGAGGAGTTTAAGTATTTCGGGGTCTTGTTCACGAGTGGAGGAAAGATGGAGCGGGAGATCGACAGGCGGATCGGTGCGGCATCAGCAATAACTAGGACACTGCATCGGTCCGTCGTGGTGAAGAGAGAGCTGAGCCGAAAAGCAAAGCTCTCGATTTACAAGTCGATCTACGTTCCAACCCTCACCTATGGTCACCAGCTGTGGATGGTGACCGAAAGAATGAGATTGCGGGTACAAGTGGCCGAAAGAGCTTCCTCCGCTGGGTGGCTGGGCTCTCACTCAGAGATCGTGTGAGGAGCTGTGCCATCCGGGAGGAGCTCGGTGTCGAGCCGCTCCTCCTCCAGCTTGAGAGGAGCCAGATGGGGTGGTTCGGGCATCTGGTCAGGATGCCCCCTGAGCGCCTCGTGGGCGAGGTGTTTCGGGCACGTCCCACCGGGAGGAGACCAAGGGGCAGACCCCGGACCCGCTGGAGAGAGTATGTCTCACAGCTGGCCGGGGAACAACTTGGGATCCTTCCAGGTGAGCTAGACGATGCAGCCGGGGAGAGAGAGACCTGGGCTGCCCGCTTGAGGGTGTTGCCCCCGCGACCCGACCCCGGAATAAGCGGAAGATGACGGAACGGAAGTGATTATTGCACTTTTTACTGTAGGTTATTTCAAATCATTTAGTCTATTCAAGAACATATCTTTTCATATTTTTTTCTCCATTTAATGCCCAACATTCATCCTTTTACACTAAACTAGGGGTGTCAACTTCACGTCTTGGGAGGGATGGTGTCCCTGCAGGTTTTCTATGTGTTCTTATATCTACATACCTGATCCAGCCTTTTGAGCTGATGTGCCAAATTTTATTGGCTGTTGATTTCACTTTATGTGCATCAGCTGTTTTGAACCGAGAACACAAAAAACCCCAGGACAACGGCCCGCAAGGACCGGAGTTTGACACCCCTGCTTAAACCAACTGTTTTTTCTGTGCATAGTGCATCCCTTCATCAGCCAATGTTGGAAATAATCTACTGAAAATGCTCGTAGCAATCTTTTTAAAACATTTTTTGTTTTTATTGTTTTGACTTAGTTAATTATTAAGATCTACTCTTTTAGATTAAACCAATAACAAAGAAGCATTCGAGCTTTATAAATTAAATATCCAAGTTGCAGAAAGCAGTTTTTTATGATTCAAATGGATTGTTTTTGTTTACCCACTCCTCCACGTTGTTCTTGCGAGATAACCTGAGTGAACCGAGACACCTTATTTGGTCATCTGTAATCCCACGTAGATTGAAGCTGACAAATGTGCAGTTAAATTCACGTCACTAAAAGGATCAGGTTGGGCAGACTATCCAGTATTATCCATTAATGACTGAGTCCCTGTCTCTGCTCTACTACCTGATCCCTGCATGACAGATGGGCCTTTAGTGTTTTATCTCCATAACAAGTCTGAAGCTCAGCTGGTTCCATTCTTACATCTGGTTAATCTAATATATGCCAGGTGAAAAAAACGCATAAAAAAAAAAGTCACAAATCTGCTACATATAAATAATAAAATACACAAACAGAACATTTTTAGGTTAAACGTTTTTATGAGATTTAATTATAAATACTGTAGTTTAAAATTTCTTGTAATTGTAAGTCATGTCGTTTTATGCAAGTTTAAGTCACATTCAAAAGATTGTTTCATTGATTTGTTTTGAATTTTGTATATATTTAATCCCGAGTCAGTCCTGACCAGCGGGTCCGGGGTCTGCCTCTTGGTCTCCTCCCGGTGGAACGTGCCTGAAACATCTCACCAGCGAGGCGCTTGGTAGGCATCCTGCCCAGATGCCCGAATCATCCCATCTGGCTCCTCTCGACTTGGAGGAGGAGTGGCTCAACACCGAGCTCCTCCCGGATGGCAGAGCTCCTCAGACAATCTCTTAGTGAGAGGGCAGCCACGCTGCAGAGGAAACTCATTTCGGCTTATTTTAATTGATACTAATTAAGGTATTGATCAAACCTAGACGTCCTTTAAAGAAAGTGAGAAAAACAATAAAGGTTGTTATTTTTATGGGATTTGAAATGTGCAGCTGAAATCATAGTTCGGTACGTGTTTTGGTTTTGAGGTCACTGTTTGGTTCATTTTTAGTACAAACTCATTGACCGTTGTTTATTAAACCAATTATTTCTTTCAACATGATTCGATTTGGACGATAAAATAATGCAAAGCGCTGCTAAATAATAAGTTAAACAAAATATTCTCAAATGACCAACAAAGTTATGAAATATTTAAAAAAATATTGGAAACGGTAAGAAAGAAAAACTTTTTAAAAAATTGAAGCTCAGCAACAGTTTGACCAAATATGATTACTGTTATCGCTTTGGCCAGATTTAAATTAGCAGCAACAGGCTGCTTGAATGCTGACCAGCTGCATTTGTACAGTTTTTTTATTTCTTGCATCACCTGTATACTTGACATATCTGTTTCAATTGAGTTTTATTTTCTACAAAATTTTATTTCGCCTCATAAATGCCAAAAAAATTACATTAAATTTCTGTTTGGTGTTTTTTGCTGTTTACATTTTTGCATCTTTTTCCATTTATTTCCTCCTGTTTTACAAGAGTTTCACTTTCCGTATCAATAAAAAAAAAGTTAAATAAGCAGTGAGCAAATAAACAGTCTGATATTGGCATCAAATGTCAGAATATTGCAGAATTATATAAAGAAAATGCAAGCAATGAAAAGCTAGATGCCGCTAGTTAGCACCAGATGCTAACCCTAATCTCCCAGATTAGGTCATCCTCGCTCTCAGTCTGTTTTTGTTTGTCATGGAATTAGCACTAAATGCAATTATTAAAAAAACAATAAAAGTTCAATATTATCAAAATATATTGATGCAAGACGCTACATATGCAGCTCCAAACAGAGCAAATAGATTCGGCAAGGTAGTTTATGTTGTTCCTTATAAGTTCACCATGAGTCAAGCATTCTACATAGCGGCACACACAGTTACAAATTATAAACCAACACAATTGTGCAGAATTTATTGTGCACAACCCTGCACAATTAATTCATCATTGCATCTTATGAGATGTTTTAGAAACATTGCACATTTTTTATCTATATCTCTGCTCCAAATTGTATCCTTCATAATTGTATTTTAAAACAGTTTTTTGTCGTTTTTACAAGTTGATTCTTCACTTTTAAACAGATGCATTCAGTTTCTGAAGGAATAAACCAGATACAGTTCTTGAATATTTGCTTATTATTTAATCAATCTTAATGCAATTTTTTTTAAACATTTTTTGCAGGTAGTCTACAGCATTTTGTGGACGTGGTTTCGGCTAGAACTGCAGTGGGTCATGACGCAGAAGGAAAACTAATCCTGTTTCAAATTGATGGACAAACAGAAGTGAGAGGGTAAGGAAATACAGACTAAGTACGTAGCTTTTAGCCTGGTAGAAGTAGGAAAGAGACATTTTTTTTTTCTTTTTAAATGGAACTAAAGAGCAGCAGATGAGACAGAAATGAACGTATCGAAGTTTATCAGCTTAAAGTGACTCAATTTTTATTTAAATGAATTTGAGATCAAGAACAAATCACTTTTTTAAATTGTAGCCACAGTTGAAAGATATTTTTTTTTTATAGTTTAAACTCCTATAATCAACTTGTTGAGGTAATAGAATTTTTTAATCCAAATAAATCTAGAATAGAAGATAAAAACATTGTACACTGAATGAAATAAATAGAAATAAAATGGAAGGACCCTTTAAAGACCTTGTTTGTGTGATTAACTCTCTGTGTCAGGCTAATGTCACCTCAACCCATTTAAGGCACTTCCACAAATGGAGGTTATTGATTTGACTTTCTTTTCACCCTAAGAGGGCGTGACCTTGCATCCCTGCAGGATTTCCATACATTAATGTGTTGGAGGTAATGATTGTACCGTAAAAATCACAATGGTCTGACATGTTTAAGCAAATCTCTGACCTCTGTGAAACCTCCAATCAATACTCGACCAGGAGTCGTTCAATAAAACGTGTGTCGAAGTCAACTCAAACCAAACGCTGACCTTCTCTCTGTTGCTTAAAAACATGAAAAACATCCACAATAAAATGCAGAATTAGCAGGAATCCTGCTGCATTGTTTGTTCTCATCACATCTTTAAATCTTGATCCAGTTTTTGAGCTGAGACGATGTAGATAGAAAACATTATGAACCATATTAAACCGTTTGATACACTTTGATTTTTATTTAATAATGTTCTACATTAGATCTATGGCTGTTTGCATTGTGTTTTTGGAGAAACTTTTAAAGAACTCAGATTGTTATTAAAATTATGTTGTAAACTACGTCATCTATAGCTGTGACATCACTATTAATTGATTCCCTTGATTTTTTATAAAAAAAATATTATTGGAATTTGAGAAATTATTACCTCATGATGTACCGTATTTTCACAACCCAGTTTTGTCTTCTTTTTGTCTTCTCTGTATTTAACACACACATAAGGCGCACCTGATGATAGGGCGCGGGTTTTATATACATATCCTCTATTACGTACGTCCGCCTTACAACATCACACACAAGCAGACAGACAAGTGTATATTTAAAAAAAGATCGGGAGCAAAACAGACTTTTTTTTTTTAGTATTATTTAAATACCAGTTACAGTCGTCATAAAGTCATTTATTAAATCCATCCAAGTCCTCATCCTCTGTTTCAGAATTTAACAGGTGCGCTAAATCCAACCTCACAGGTTCACTTTCCTCACTGTCAGAGTCACTTTCTGTACCGTGCGGCTCCTCGGAAATGATGCCTGCTTTTGCGAAAGCTTGGACAACAGTGCCAGCAGACACACCAGCCCAAGCATCTACAATCCACTGGCAAACTGTGGCGTAACTCGCCCGACGCTGCCTTCCATCCTTCGTTAAGCCGTGGTCTCCATCGGTCATCCATCACTCTCACGTTGCTCGCAGCCTTACTTTGAACGGCCGGTTTGTGCGGATGTCCAGCGGTTGGAGTTCCTTTATCAGACTTCACGGAATCACAGCAAGCGTAGTGTTCATCTGCTTCACTTGTATTTCACAACAAACATAGGGCGCACTGCAAGATAGGGCGCGCCGCTCATTTTGAAGAAAATCTAAGACTTTTATATGTGCCTTATGGTCGTAAAAATACGGTAATTTGTTCAAATGATCATTTAAATGCAACTGCAGCCAAACATAAATGACACATTTAACAGGACTATTTCAGACGAAAATTCATCGGCTCTAATTTTCAACATTTTTGCTGATTTACGACGTTTCATTACAGTGCGGAATCAGTTCGTTTAATCAGCAAAGAATAGGTTGGTTTTGTTCCTACATCGAGTGTATTGTGTTCACTTGCTACGTTTTGTTTTTTGTGTAGTCTACAGTTTTCTTTATATTTTTCTGTCGGTTCAGGATGAGTCTTTGGCAAGTGGCGGAGTTTTTGAAAGCGAATGGAATAATAAATGCCATTAACCTGGATGGAGGCGGGTCTTCCACCTATGTGGTTAATGGCTCGTTGGCTAGCTACCCCTCAGATCACAGGTAAGACCCTAAATCCATCACATTTATTATATTTCACATATTAGACGTTCAAAGGATTTAAAAAAATCCTACTTTTCTATCTAGTGTAGAGGATAATAGATGGCGCCAGGGCAGGAGTGTTTCTACCATCCTGTGCATCCATGAACGAAGATGTGAGCCTGCGGATTGCAGCGGGCACGGTGCGTGTGTGGACGGACACTGTCGGTGCCAAGAAGGCTGGGAGGGCGAGGGATGCAACTTGCTGGTCTGTAGGACAACCTGTGAACATCACGGCCTCTGCACTCCCAGTAAGAATAGAGTTTAAGTCAAATCTTACATACACATTACAATCTGTAGTCAAAGGCTTCCCAAATGATAGTGAATTTAAATTTAAACCCAATAAAATCTTGAAATTTAAATAGGATGAAGTTTCATGCAAAAATGAAAGGAGGTTTCTTCCATGTTGAATGTTATTTCTGGATCAAAAACGCGGCTTTCTTTGTCAGTCATGCAAGTTTAAAAATTTGCAAGCTCTCTCATTCAGTTTTTTTATTAATGTAGAAATATATTAATCAGGAACAATGTACATAATCATTGATCTTAAAAAAGAGAGATGATCTGGAACAGGTTTATCTATTGCGAATTTCCATTTGTAGACCCCAGGCAGGTAAACATGAGACTAATAAAAAATAATTAGCTAAAATCACAACAATGATTTCCTAATAAAACAAAAAAAGGGACTTCCTCTTCTTCTTCTTTCGGCATTTCCCTTCAGGGGTCACCTCAGCAAGTCAGTTTCTTCCATCTAACCCTATCTGCTGCATCTTCTTCAGTCACACCAACTATCTTCATGTCTTCCTTCACTGTATCCATGAACCTCCTCTTTGGTCTTCCTCTAGGCCTCTTTCCTGGTGGTTCCAAATTCAGCATCCTTCTTCTGATGTACTCTCTCTCTCTCCTCTGCACATGTCCAAACCATCTCAGTCTGGTCTCTCTGACTTTAAAACCTCTAACATGTGCTGTGTTCCTCTGATCTTGTCCATCCTGGTCACTCCCAGAGAGATCCTCAGCATCTTCATCTCTGCTACCTACATCTCTGTTTCCTGTCTTTTCCTCAGTGCCACCAATCAGCATGGCCGGTCTCACCATGGTTTCCCACACTTTCCCTTTCATTTTCGCTTAAACTCTTCTATCACACATCACACCTGATACTTTTCTTCATCCGTTCCAGCCTGCCTGCACACGCTTCTTCACCTCTTCTCCACACTCTCCAGAGGGACTAAATAAATAAATAAACTCAGATACACTAGGTTGTTCTTGGCCACAGATTTTGTTCTCTCCCACACTTCCTTTTTAGTGCATATGCACAAAATATTTCTCAATCCACTGAGATAATTTTAATAAGACTGCCCACAGTTACACAGTACCAACTGTAGATGTACTGATTTGAGTTTTCTGGGTTATGTGACCAAAAGTCAAGGTCCCAGAGGGAGAAATTACAGATTTAAATGGCAGGTGGCGCCATATTGTTTGTCCTCATGATGTTGACTTCCTATTTTTTGTATTATCAGTAAATTAAACTCATTAGTTTTACAGAAATGAAATAAAACTCTCTGCATGTTTTGATGTTTGGTTCAGAAAATAATCTCGTGACGAATAGTGGCGTAAATCTAACAGCTAGAATTGTTCTTCAGTAAACTCCCCTTTTAATCTTAACAAAACAACACACAGGAACTATAAAGCATATGGATCACAGCGTGGAAAGTTTAACTGAAAAAGAAACGGCTCTGCATAACTTTGCCTGATAAAAACCAAACAGACTCGTATGTTAACATTTTTTCTTAAACCAGTTTTTAGATTCAACAAAAAATTAAGCTTCTTTATCTATAAATTCTTCATAGTTATAAATAAGCTGTTTGAAACTGAGAACGTGCTTGTTATTGTTTAATCACATGAAAAAAAAACCCTCGTTAAAATGTAATGTGGCTGTGTTCCATCTTTTTTGTCGTAGACGGCTGCGTCTGCGATGCTGGATGGAGAGGAAAGAACTGCAGTCAAGGTAAACACACATTTTATTTTCTGATGGAAAAACCTTCTTCTATTGACGTGAGTATTGACAAATAGTAATAATTTATTTAAGGCTTTTTGTTTCGATTCTTTCCAGAGTGCTCGCCAGGGTTTTACGGCGACAGCTGCAATCAGACTTGCTTGTGTCTTAATGGTGGTCGATGTGATCCTGTTCATGGACACTGCACCTGTCCTCCTGGTTTCCAGGGTGAAAAATGTGAACAAGGTAAAGATTTGTCATATTTTTGTCAGATTTTGGTTTACTTAATTTGAATTTATTTCATTTTTGTTGTAGAAGAGGTTATGCTTGAGAACCTGGGCAGGGCAATTGAATATGATAAGGAGTGGGAAGGTTCTTTGTGGGATTAGACAGGAATTCCCTTGGATTATGATGTTTGCAGATGACATTGTGATTTATATTCTGAATTCCAAATTATTATGCAGATGAGATTTTTTTTCTGTAGAAATTTTTCAGAACTGAAAGTCTCTGGAGCACAGGAGTCAAAGTGTGATTCTCGAGGGCTGGTGTCCTGAAGGTTTTCCATGTGTTCTTGGATTTACACACCTAATCCAGTTTACTGGGTCATTGTGCCAAATTTGATTGGTTGTTGAGTTCACTTCATGTGCATCAGCTGTGTCAAAGCAGGTACACAATGAAAACCTTCAGGACACTGGCCCTGGAGGACCAGACACCCCTGCGTCTGGAGGATCCTATATTTTGATGTTCGTAGCAGTTTTTATTTGCTGCTTTGTAATGTCATTTTAGCAGCTGCATATTTTTTGTCCAGCAGAATCCTTCCTCATCATGTCTTTATCTGTACTACCGTACAGTACACATTGGAATCTGAATCAGACTCACATCTCTCACATAAATGCTGAAGTTTCTATGAAATATAGATTGTTCTCATCCACCTATTTTCTGGTTTCCAGCAGCAGAAACTATTTTTCTTTCCCCAGATTGCTGGAAATATTGATCTGTTTAATAATGTGGAACCGACTTCCAGAAATGTTTTGATTTAATTGAGCTCAACTGATCAACCAGTTATCACAGAAATTGGATTTCAGGAATTGAAAAACCATGAGACATAATCCAGATAAAGCAAAGGAATCATTTTGATGGTGCTTAAATCCCATTTGCGTAATAACTTGGAATGCATTATAGTCAGAACAGGGAAATGGTGAAGCATGCTGAGTTTGGGACTGGCAGGCAGTAGACCTAGATGAATACCAAAAGGGAGGTCTATGGACGTACTTATGATTTGTAACAATAAAGATGTTTGAGCTGCTATTTATTTTCTCTATTTTAGTTGTTATCTTTGGGTTTACAAATATTTTTTCTGTCAGTGTGTCCTTTAGGTTTCTTCGGTCCATCCTGTGCTTTGGAGTGCCAATGTGACGACTTGTGCCCGTGCGACCCGCAGACAGGAAGTTGTAACACTACACTGTCTGAAAAAAGCAACGTCACCTTACACAGAGGTTTAAACACTTTTTCATTCCACCGTGCACCATTTGTCTCATCTTAAGCCATTGCAGATAAACCAAAACTGTGATTTTTGTTGGCCGATTGGGACCAAGCCAAGAGCTGGTGCAAACACTTACCCCCCTAGTTGCTCGTACCATTGGCGCACCATAGCTGCCTGCTGCGGTGCAATGCAACAAGTCATTTCCCCATGAGTGATCAATATAGTATGGTAAAAAAAAAGAAACGATTTTTAATCTGATTAATTTAAATATATAGATTTATTTTTATTGACCTAAAGCATTAAAATCTTTACATTTTTATTTTCTAACTTTGAAATGCCATAAACCATGCAAACGGTCCATCTCAGAAAATATTCCGAAATTGATTATCGTTTGCACAAATCCTGGCCTAAAATAATTAAAAACATTTTTATACTTGCATGGTTAATATTGTCTGAAACTAATTTTATTTTTTTACCTTTTTCCTTGAACAGCTGGACATTGCTTGGCCAAACAGATGTTTGCACATTGGAAACAAGAAGAGGACGCTTTTAAAAAAGAGCCTTTTTTGTCAGAGTAAGTAGCAAAAGTTATGTTGTATTAATGCACCCTGCCTCCCCCCATCGCCTGCTTGGTGCAAAAAAAAAAACCCTTCACCATAGAGCTAATACTCCCTGCGTACAATCTGACTGAGTATGCCACTGCCAACTACTGTAGTGGATGTGCAATTACACTTTGTTCTAGCACGGCAAAAAAAAAGAAGCATGTTCTCCGGGATTACACATGCCCCCTTGGCATCACACCATTTGAGAGGCACTGCCCTGATGTTATGTAACCTTTTACCCCTGCTGTTACAGCATTTTCAGCTCCTTTTTTTAACTTCAGTTTCATCCTAGTTACATGGCATACACAAGGCGTTTTAAAGCACAACTCACAATGAACACAAACCGGTGTAATCAGATGAGAAAAATGTCTCCCACAGTGAAAGTGATCTCCCCACCTTCTTGTTAAATTTGCCAGGTAATAGAAATCAAATTAACATGTCAAATCGTGCTAATTTAACCCAACACATTTCACACAATGTTGATACGTCACAGCGTAGCAATGGGACATTTCACAGTGGGATGATAAATATGGAACAAAAAAATACAACTCTCCTGTTTTAGCAAAGAAGAACTGAATAAATCTGATGTTCACTCGATGTAAACAAGGTTGTTCCAATGCGGACATGATGCACTCACATGCAAGCTAAGGTTTTTTAAAAGCTCTTTATTTGTGGCAAGTTTGAGGTCAGATTTTTAAAATGATAAAATATTCTTTGAAACAAGTCATTTTGGGGGAGGCGGTGGCTCAGTGGTAGAGCATTCGCCCGCAGACCGGAAGTTAACCAGACTTTCACGGGTTCGCATCCCACTGAGTTCACGTCTAGGGTCCTTGTTTCTCCCACCATTGGCGCCGTCATAGGTGCCAGCCTGCTGCGGTGTAATGCAGCACACAAATTTCCCGGCGAGGGATTAATAAAGTATATTAAAATTTAAAAAATTAAATTTTCTCATACTTTTTTTCTCAATTTTCTAAATGCTCCAAGTGGAGGAGTTTAAGTATCTCGGGGTCTTGTTCACGAGTGGGGGAAAGATGGAGCGGGAGATCGACAGGCGGATCGGTGCGGCATCAGCAATAACTAGGACGCTGCATCGGTCCGTCGTGGTAAAGAGAGAGCTGAGCCGAAAAGCAAAGCTCTCGATTTACAAGTCGATCTACGTTCCAACCCTCACCTATGGTCACCAGCTGTGGGTGGTGACCGAAAGAATGAGATTACAGGTACAAGCGGCCGGAATGAGCTTCCTCCGCAGGGTGGCTGGGCTCTCACTCAGAGATCGGGTGAGGAGCTCTGCCATCCGGGAGGAGCTCGGTGTCGAGCCGCTCCTCCTCCAAGTCAAGAGGAGCCAGATGGGGTGGTTCGGGCATCTGGTCAGGATGCCACCCGAGCGCCTCGCAGGCGAGGTGTTTTGGGCACGTCCCACCGGGAGGAGACCAAGGGGCAGAACCCGGACCCGCTGGAGAGACTATGTCTCACAGCTGGCCGGGGAACAACTTGGGATCCTTCCAGGTAAGCTGGAGGATGCACCCGGGGAGAGAGAGGCCTGAGCTGCCCGTTTGAGGCCGTTGCCCCCGCGACCCGACCCCGGAACAAGCGGAAGATGACGGAACGGAAATTTTCTAACCAAGTTGAAGCAAATTATTTAGATTCTGAATTCTCTGAGGGGTGGCTAAGGCTCTACAACCATAGGCCTACAGAACTTCCTAAATTCCTTTTAAGTTCTAACCAGACTTCAGCTGCTGAGACCAGATCGTTCATGTTGAGGTTACTAAGGGAGTTAACCCATCGTTTTGGATGACTGCAATCTAAACCTCCTTTCTCTGAAACATGTCTGACATTAGAAAGAAGCTGTCTGGAACGTAGTGTCATCCATTATCTGGAGCTTCTCTGAATCACCTTTCACCCTCACTTGACCCAGTAGTTGTACGGTTATAATTTCAGTCGCCAGGTTCATTTTTATTATTTATAACAATATCAGGTCTCCTGGATGGGTTGCTTTGTCGTTGTTTTTAAAGACTGAAAGCTTCATTCGGTTGGTTAAAAACCACCGTGTGTGTTTCTCTACCTGT
Organism: Neostethus bicornis; assembly: GCA_902685375.1. Classification (NCBI taxonomy): domain Eukaryota; kingdom Metazoa; phylum Chordata; class Actinopteri; order Atheriniformes; family Phallostethidae; genus Neostethus; species Neostethus bicornis. Next base: position 13,950,151 of record LR738541.1, on the reverse strand, counting down.
TTTGTCAGATAAACTGAACAAGTTTTTTCCAAATCAATTTGAAAATATCAAGTCTGGTGGGAAACTTTCAGAATTGTAACATGTCAGACGTTGTTTACCATCAGTCACAAAACCACTCACTCTTTGACATTCACTCAGCAAAAAATCAAACATTTTGAGAAAAAAAACTAAATGCCCATTTTTTTTATTTTAAAGAAATAAAAATTTAAGCATTTTCACATTTTACAAGCGGCCGAAATGAGCTTCCTCCGCAGGATAGCTGGGCTCTCACTCAGAGATCGGGTGAGGAGCTCTGCCATCTGGGAAGAGCTCGGTGTCAAGCTGCTCCTCCTTCAGGTTGAGAAGTAGCCAGATGGGGTGGTTCGGGTATCTGGTCAGGATGCCTCCTGAACGCCTCGCTAGTGTGGTGTTTCTGGCACGTCCCAACAGAAGGAGACCAAGAGCTCTGCCATCCGAGGCGAGGTCGGACTAGAGTTGTTGCTCTTCCAGGTTGAGAGAAGCCAGATGGGGTGATTAGGGCACCTGGTTAGGATGACTCCTAAACACCTTGCTGAGGAGGTGTTTCAGGCACATCACACTGGGAGGAGACCAAGAGGCAGACCCTGGACATGTTGGAGAGACTATGTCTCACAGCTGGTCGGGGAACGACTTGGGATCCTGAGTTGGGATCCGAGCTGCATCCTCCAGCTCACCCGAGAAGCCTGGGCTTCCCGTCTGAGGCTGTTGCCCCGCGATCCGGCCCCGGATGAGTGGAAGACGATGGAATGAACAAACATTTTTTAAAAAAAAAAAAGTTTTTTGCTCCATAAAAAGACTACAAAATTAGTTTTATTCTAAAAAGCAACACGTTTGTTTTTCTTTTTTCAGACAAACCTGGCTTCTGATCACGCTCACCCTGACTTGTCTTCTACTAGCCAGCCTGACGGTCCACGTTGTGCAGAGATGCCGCGGCCCACCAAGGTTTTTTCTTCCTGAACGTCAGGATTACTCTTACGTACCTTTAACCAACATCAACGGTGCCGCGCCGCGAACTGCGAAAGGTTTTAGCAGGGATTTAGAAGATTCCGATTCTCAAGATGAAGTTTGGTCTCCACCACGCTCTGGGAAGCCGTAGCTGCTGAAGAAACAAGGAACATGAAGCGCTGTTATTGCACAGAGACACTTCTAGTTTTGATCCATTTTTTTATTTCTATCTGTAGGTTTTTTAAGATGGACCAAACAGAGAGCAGAGGATGTCTACAGGCTGCTAATAAGGGTACTTTATTGCACGGGTCACAACGACAACACATTTTGCTGTGCTAAAAAAGCCCAATAAATCTGGCATGCACACCAGAAGCACACACACAGTACAACCAGGCTTTAGTGGACTTTTTCTACATTAAAAGCTGTTACATCTTTTGATATTTCTATAAATCACAGGGTATTTTTATGTCCTTAAGGATTTAAAAACTTTACAATCAAGTTACAAGTGTCTTATAAATCAAATCAAGGATGAATTTCCAGTACTTAAGAATCTGATTAAAATGACTCCGTCTCAGGTAACATTTTCTTTGCTGTGAAGCAGAAAATAAATAGAAATAAATTCTTGCACAAATTTTGTTACAACTGATTGTTCGCAGTTTGATTCCAAAGTTTACCAATAAAATTATTTTAATTTGCAAAATCAGATTAACTTTGCTCGCTGCTTTTTCGTATTTTCTGCTGACATTTTATCTTTGAAACTTTTAAGAACATCAAAAATGATTGTAGAATAAAATAATTATTTGAAAGGATGGAGCTCAACTTAACTTCTTTGCCAAATATTTTTAGGGTTTTTTTTTTAATTACTCATTATCTTTGCAATCAAAGTTGCTAATCTGATTTACCGGACCAGCATAAAATATGATTGGTTGGAGAAAAAAACATTGAATTTTTTTTTTTTTATCCCATACATATTAACGACCACAATTCGGGTTTTGTAACAACCATTACACAATCGTTTTGAAATTATACCAGTTTATAAAGCTCTAGAACAGACCTTTGGGTAAATAAATGTTCTTTTTCTGTCATTTCGTCTTCTCAATCGCTCATCTCTAATAAATTCGCTGGGGGTTGTCAGTACCTATCCCGGCTGATTTCAGGTGAGAGACAGGATACATCCCGAATAGGTCGCCTGTCTGCTGCAGGGCCAATCGCAGACACCCATCTACACCACGGGTACCCAACCATTCAATCGTACTGATCCCGTCGATCGGACTGACTTTTTCTAGTGACTATTTTTTCCAAAAAAGCGACAATTTAGTGGCTTTTTCTGGTGTTATGAGAGATTTTTGAAGTCTGTGACATGAAAGCATGTTGTTAAGCCCGTTCTCCCAAAACACTGCGTGTGTGGAAAATGTCTCTGTGTTGAGAGAAAGAATGAGAGACAGAGAGAGAAAGATAAATTTATCTGTATGAGAGCAACAAGAGCCTGTTAAATATTATTTGTGCTTGTTTTTACTGAATAACTCGACCGTCACATGGAATGTGAAGAATGTACCGAACCATTTTGAGATGACTGTTCAGATTTTTCTTTTTTTTTTTTTTAATCAATGTTTGAATAAAAGTTTCATTGGAAGAGGGTTTTTTTTTCTTTAACAGATGGACTAAACTTTGACTTTTGGTTGTTCCACTATGTAAACACAGCTGTTCGTGTGTCAGCTGAGGCTGAACTTTCACCCTGATGCGACTGTTATTTCACTGGCATTTCAGTAGAGTGCCACTTTACTTGACCTCTAACCTCATTCGTGAGCTGCACATAACAGTGCAGTCGACAACTTGATGATGAGTGGTTTTGTTTTTCTCAGAATGGCACACAATTGTGGATTTTTTTTTTTTTCCAAATAAATATGTGAAGGTGGTCCAGACAACTGGATTGTAATAATGGGGATACACAGGGGTGCAGAAATCAGATGAGCTAAGGATGGCTCAACAAAACTTATATGGCCAACATGGAAAAAGATAAAACAGGGTTGATACAAGCTCTGTAGAACAACTCCAACATGGTGCGGTTGATGTTTCTCAGATCAGAACGGATCAGTCTTCGGTGGCCCGTTTTTCAGATGGCCTCACAGTTCTATTTAAAACTCAGTTTGGAATCAATGATCGTTTCATTAAATTTGTCACACATTTAATTGGTTGCCTTTTGATTAAACACCAGGAAAGGTATTGTTGGAATTCCAGCCACACACTACTAGTGCATCTGTGCGTGTGTGTGTGTATAAAGACTCCAAAACACGCTTACAACGGTAGTTTAAACTCAATGACATCAGTCACACAGCTAACATGGGAACAGAAAAGCAGGCACAGTCAGTCACTTCCTTAACCGTCTATCCCTTTCAGGGCTGCAGGGGGTGCCGGAGCCCATCCCGACTGATTCAAGGCGAGGGGCAGGGTACACCTCGAACAGGTCACCAGTCTGTTGCAGGGCCACACACATACAACCATACACACATTTCTAGGAGCAATCACGTAGCGGCCAATCAATGTAGTACACGTGTTTTTGGAGGGTGGGAGGAAACCCACGCAAACATGGGGAGAACATGCAAACTCTACACTGAAAGGCCAGTGTTACGAACCTCATCCTCACCCAGGACTTGAACACATGACCTACTTGCTGAGAGGCCACTGTGCTACAGGCAGAATATTTAACATTAATGAATCAAGTTTGCAGGATGTAGCAGATGGGCTTCATCCAAAGCAGTGAAATAAATGCCCCAAACTCAAACATTTTAACCAGCATGCCAATGTGAGTTTTAAAAAAAACAAACAAAACAAACTTAGTGAGTTATTTTTCCACAAAAGCATGTCTAGAATTTTCACGTCCACGAGGCATCTGAAGAATGTTGTTTGTAAAGTCCTTCGAAACTCCGTCTGAGTTTTTCACACTGAAATGCTTTCAATATAATTAGAAAAAAAGTAATTTAGTTCATCAGTGGATGAATGTTAATAACTTGTGACTTCATTCTTGGGGTTTTTCTAAACATTACCTGTATTTTTTAATATGAGGGACCAAACCAGTACCAAACAAAGACACCTCACAAGAAATACCCGTGGGATTTTTTTTTTTTTTCAGTTCTGGTGACTCATCTCAGGTGACTCTTAAATTCCTATCAAATACTTTTTGTTTTCCTCAGAGATTCACCCAAGATGTTTTAGTTGTTCTTTGTTTCAGTAGTTTTTTTTTTTATCCGTAGATGACACAAATAGTTCATTTTTCTGATGGCAGGTTTTTTTAGCGGAATTCTATTAAGAAAATTATGTATTCGTAGCAGTATGCATAGTCTTTTCCCATTTTTTTATTTATTTGAACCTTACTTTACTGCGTCACGTTCATTATTTTTGCTCAATACATTTTGTACTCTTTAAATATTTATTGGTTTATTTGATCTCATTTTTTCGGTCACCACCCACAGCTGGTGACCATAATGAGGGTTGGAACGTAGATCGACTTGTAAATTGAGAACTTTGCTTTTCGCCTCAGCTCTTTCTTTACCACGATGGACTGATGCAGCATCCTAGTTATTGCTGACGCCGCACCGATCCGCCTGTTGATTTCCTGCTCCATCCTTCCCCCACTCGTGAACAAGACCCTGAGTGGGTGGTGACCCAAAGAATGAGATTGCGGATATAAGCGGCCAAAATGAGCTTCCTCTGCAAGGTGGCTGGGCTCTCACTCTGAGATCGGTTGAGGAGTTCTGCCATCCGGGAGGAGCTCGGTGTCGAGCCGCTCCTACTCCAAGTTGAGAGGAGCCAGATAGGGTGGTTCAGCCATCTGGTCAGAAGGCCTCCCAAGCGCCTCGCTGGTGAGGTGTTTTGGGTACATTCTACCGTGAGGAGACCAAGAGGCAGACCCGGACCCGCTGGAGAGACTATATCTCAGAGCTGACTGGGGAACGACTCGGGATCCCTCCAGGTGAGCTGGAGGATGCAGCTGGGGTCAGAGAAGCCTGGGCTTCCTGGTTGATGCTGTTACCCCTGCGACCCGGCCCCGGATGAGCAGAAGACAACGAAACAGTGTTATTTGAACAAATTTGAATGTACGTTGTTTCACTAAGACGCTTACAGAAACATTAAAGTTGAAAATAATCTTAAATTGTGATTAAATTCTTATCTTTAAGTTAAATGTCATAATTTTTATTCATTCATCTTTTGAACTACCTGTCCCTAAAAAATGTTGCTGGAGCCTATCCTGGCTAATCAAAGGCAAGAAGCAGGGTACACCTTAAACAGGTCGCCAGTCTAATAATCATACACACACACACTTATTCCGTGGGGCAATTTTATTGCAGTCATTAAACCTAACATGTATGTTTTTGGAGGGTGGGAGAAAGCCGGAGAAAACCCACACATACATGAAGAGAACATGCAAACTCTACACAGAATAGCTAGTGTTTTAAGCCTCGCCCCCCACTCCAGGACTGGAACCCCTGACCTTGTTGCTGTGAGGGCACCCTGCTAACCACTGCACCACCTAAATGAGTCCAGTGTTTCTATTGCTGGTGATAGAAACACTGGACTACACCCAACGGACTAAACCCAACGGATTTTTGGTCCGTTGGGACACATCGCTGGAATGTCTGCAAGGTTTTCACAGTTAAGCTGAACTTAAAAAGGCCTCACATTGTTGCTGTTTTCTTTATTTCAGCCAAAACTAGAAGTACGTTTTCTTAATTAGAGTTGAAGGATGTTCAGAAGGAATGAAAAAAATTACCAGTCAGGACTGAAAGGTAAGAGAGGTGACCCTAATCTGATGGATCAGAGGCCCTGCGACATTAGTCTCCTACTGGTATTCTTTACGTTTAATTTTTATTTAATCAACTCCGAACTCAATGAGGTCCAAACCCCTTTTTGTCTTTGTGTTTAATAACTTCCTTGATTAAGCTGCAGCATAACACAGAACACAGATATGCCAAGTTTTTGACTTCACAAAAAGGGAAATTTTGAGGCGGGGCCAGAAGGAGGAGGGGCTATTGCAGGACGTCAAATCCGCAAATGGACAACACTTGCCATGACAGTTGGCGTAAAACAATCGTTCAAAACATAAGAAAGCAGCTGGAAAATTGTGTGTCTTACGTGTGTTACCACCCAGCGTTATGTATCAGTACAAAGAGGAATCACCACCAGGAATGCACCCCTGTACTGCTTGTTCGCGCTTTGTTTTGCGACTCACATACAAAACCTGTTACATGGCCAAAGTTGCCAGATGTCCGACTTTTTCCATACGTTCACCAAAAACAATACTAGCAATAGACCATGCAAATGCACGGCTGCAGCAGCAGGAGATGCCATGTGCTTAGCCTCAATGTGCAGCAACAGGAGATGCCATGTGCTTAGCCTCATTATACCTAATCATGTACCATTCTATTGATCTTAAGGTGAGTTTAATGTTTAAGTTAATGCTTTATGTAACTTTTTTTTTTGTTTTCCACTCTGTGTGAACAGTCATTTTTTTACCAGGCTGTTACTTTAACCGCTGCCTTGTAAAATACTTTCTTCCTTTATTTATATTCCAGCTTGACGTTATTCCTTCTAATTTATTTGGATCTTATTTAATCCGACAGCTGATCCCACAAGCTGTTAGACCTTTTTTTTTTTATAAAGCCATGACTCACTTTGTGCATGTAGTTCACCTTCCAAAAATAAGCCAAACAACCTGTGTTTTTATAACTGGATGGTTATAATTAGCCAGTCTTTACGAGCAGTAGCTCAGCCTGAAGAACGAACACGACTTTCAGAGCCAACGGCTGGCAGCTCTCACGCCTTACACCACACAGCTGATCCAAATGTGGATCAGGATGCCAGTATGAGATGGTGGGAAGGGGAATGGAGAGAGGTTTTTTTTTTTTTTACAGATTGACACTAAAAATAATCAAGTGTATTTTTAAAGAACTTTTATAAAACGTCCAAAAAGCTGTCGAAAGAAATTCTGCCAGAGAAGATCATGCATTGAAAATAACAATCAGAAGAGAGGCTGAATGTCAAACAAAAAAGATGAGTTCATATATTTCGAGTCGACTATTTCCATGTTGTGTTTTCTGTCTGATCATCGGTCGTTCCACCTCAGTGCATTTTTCCCCGGGGTGTGTTCGTGGTTCTACATGTCAAAAGTTCAACGTACACTGTCATCCAAATATGTCCAAGATCCTGTGGATGTTTTTATTTCCTCTTTCTCTGATGAACACATGCAGGGTGGAGCGTTAAAAACATCTAAACAACACAACGATGCCCTCCATCTGTACACACATGGTTTGTATTTGTCTAAGAAAAAAAGTAGGACACAGACGATACAAAAAAGTCAAGACAACTTGACCACTTAGTGGAAATTTTCCCTCTTGGTAATCCAAAGATGAGTCACCTCAAGTGTTTACCTAAAGGTGACACATCACAAACACACAACATGAATCATGCTGAGGAGGATGTTTAAGCTTTAAGAAAGCAGTTTAATAATGAAATTAAATCCACATGTAATTATCAACGCATTAGTGTTAATGATTGTGTGTTTTTATTTTTAGCTTTGCTACCTTGTCTTTGTCATGCGAGAGTTTGAATGCATATTTATTTTCACAAAATTTGGGATCCTTCTGGGTGAGCTGGAGGAGGCAGCCGGGGTCAGAGGAGCTTAAGCTTCCCGTCTGAGGCTGTTGCCCCTGCAACCCGGCCCTGGATAAGCAGAAGACGATAGAATGGAACGGAAATGGATAAAAATGAATTTCTGCAACACATCAATGACAAAAATGTTACATAAGCAAAGGCCAAGCCGACAATCTGATTATATTCTTCTTCTTCTTTCGGCTTTTCCCTTTAGGGGTCGCCACAGCAAGTCAGTTTCTTCCATCTAACCCTATCTGCTGCATCCTCTTCGGTCACACCAACTATCTTCATGTCTTCCTTCACTGCGTCCATGAACCTGCTCTTTGGTCTTCCTCTAGTCCTCTTTCCTGGTGGTTCCAAACCCAGCATCCTTCTTCTGATGTACTCTCTCTCCTCTGCACGTGTCCAAACCATCTCAGTCTGGCCTCTTGAACTTTATCCCCAAAACCTCTAACATGAGCTGTTCCCCTGATGTACTCATTTCTAATCCTGTCCATCCTGGTCACTCCCAGAGAGATCCTCAGCATCTTCATCTCTGCTTCCTGTCTTTTCCTCAGTGCCACTGTCTCTAGACCAATCAGCATGGCCGGTCTCACCACGGTTTTGAACACTTTTCCTTTCATTTTAACTGAAACTCTTCTGTCGCACATCACACCTAATACTTTTATCCATCCGTTCCAGCCTGCCTGAACACGCTTCTTCACCTCTTTTCCACACTCTCCATTGCTCTAGACTGTTGATCCCAAGTACTTAAAATCTTCCACCTTCTTTATCTCTTCTCCCTGTAACCTCACTTTTCCATTTGGCTCCCTCTCATTCACACACATGTACTCTGTTTTACTCTGACTAATCTTCATTCCTCTTCTTTCTGATCTGATAATACCATTCTTAAAAGTCTATGTCTTACGGGTCGCAGGGGGAGAACATGTAAACTACACACAGAAAGGCCGGTGTTCCAAGTCTCGTCCCCACTCGGAACCCATGACCTTGTTGCTGTGAGACCACTGTGCCAACCACTGCGCCACAGTGCCGTCATAATAGCATTCAAATTTTATAAAATTAGAAATAGCTACAAAAAACTGAAAACATGAGAAGCTAAGTGATGCTAAAGCTAAACGTAAGATAGCACCAATCGGAACTGCTAGCTAGCACCAGATGCTAACCCTAACCTCCCAGATTAGGTCGTCCCAGCTCTCAATCTGCAGCTGTCTGAAATGTAATCAGCTCTAAATTCAGTAACTGTTAAGTGATAAAAGTTTATCTCTCACAAATTATACACATGCAAGATTCTACTCGCTTCTGCAGGGTTTGACAAGGAAACTAGTCTATGATTAGCACAACGTATGCTGAGCCTTCCTTGCCGTTGATGGATTTTAAATACACAAAAGTTGCACAACATTATTCGTGCACAGTCTGAATGTATCGTGCCGAAATGGTTGGTTACAAATGTAGCGTCACAGGCCTGTTATTATCACGTGTTGCCTGTGGGGTAACATGTAATTACTATGACATTACAGTGGGTTGTAGTTAAAAGTAATTCCATTTGCAGATTTTTTTTTTTTCAATGCTTGGAACACTGTCTTTTCTGTGTGGAGTTTGCATGTTCTGCCCGTGTCTGCGTGGGTTTCCTCTGGGTACTCCGGTTTCCTCCCACCCTCCAAAGACATGCATGTTAGGTTGATTGGCCGGTGCCAAATTGCCCCTAGGAATGAATGTGCGTATGGATGGTTGTATGTGTGTGGCCCCGTGACAGACTGGTGACCTGATCGGGGTGTACCCTGCCCCTCACCTTGGGCACCTTCCGGCACCCCACGCAACCCCGTAAGGGATAGACGGATAAGAAGGTGACTGACTGACTGACAGAATGTTTTTTCTGTTCCGTTCGTTCCGTTCGTTCCGTTCCGTTCGTTCCGTTCCGTCATCTTCCGCTTGTTCCGGGGTCGGGTCGCGGGGGCAACAGCCTTAAGCGGGAAGCCCAGGCCTCTCTCACCCCGGCTGCATCCTCTAGCTCTGCTGCGGTGTAAGGAGTGCAGCAAACAAATTTCCCCGGTGAGGGATGAATAGAGTAATTCATTTATTTATTTTATTTATTTAGCTCACCTGGAAGGATCCCAAGTCGTTCCCCGGCCAGCTGTGAAACATAGTCTCTCCAGCGGGTCCGGGGTCTGCCCCTTGGTCTCCTCCCGGTGGGACGTGCCCAAAACACCTCGCCCGCGAGGCGCTCGGGGGGCAGCCTGACCAGATGCCCGAACCACCCCATCTGGCTCCTCTCGACCTGGAGGAGGAGCGGCTCGACACCGAGCTCCTCCCGGATGGCAGAGCTGCTCATCCGGTCTCTGAGTGAGAGCCCAACCACCCTGCGGAGGAAGCTCATTTCGGCCGCTTGTACCCGCGATCTCATTCTTTCGGTCACCACCCACAGCTGGTGACCATAGGTGAGGGTTGGAACGTAGATCGACTTGTAAATTGAGAGCTTTGCTTTTCGGCTCAGCTCTCTCTTTACCACGACGGACCGATGCAGCGTCCTAGTTATTGCTGATGCCGCACCGATCCACCTGTCGATCTCCCGCTCCATCCTTCCCCCACTCGTGAACAAGACCCCGAGATACTTAAACTCCTCCACTTGGGGCAGGACTCTGTCCCTGACCCGCAGGGGGCATTCCATCCTTTTCCGGGCGAAAAGGGTTTTTTCTGTGTTTCACTAAAACTAAAAACAAAATGTACCATTATATTTAGTAATTTGGTCATTTTTTAAAAGCATTTGTTCCAACATTTTCTGTTAAATATGTGCCTAAAATGTAAATGATTTTATGACTGATTTTAAACACTTTGTTTACATAGAGACATAATTTCCAATAAGACATAAATTACATTTGAACTTCAGTCTGAATAGACAAACATATTCCCGGCATACTTAATGACTCATCAGTGAGGATAACGTACATTTGTTGATGACGGTCAACTTAGAGGACAAAGTTGTGCAACACGGACTGTAAACATTAACCAGATTACATAAAGTGCAGCAGAAGGAAGGCGACTCTGCTTTGTTGTGATGGATGAATGTGTAACACTGATAGCTCATTGTGTTGTGTTCCTCACACTACCATTAACGCACACACGATCCGCACAAACACCATCCTCTTTTATCACTCCTGAGGACATCACAAGGACTTATTTGACCCTAAAAAACACCGATCTGAACAGAAACCAGGTGCATTTAATAATTGACTTGACTTGTACTTCCTCTCACCGTCTCCATGGACGATCATGTTCCCACAATGTCTACACTACATAAACAAACTGATAAACACCCAGAACAGAACACTTTGTGCACTTTATTGGTCTTTAAGTATCAGTTTAAAAGAAAAAAATGTGTCCAGATGAAACATTGGTTATTAATGGGGAACAAATGTTTCCTTTTAAAACTGCAACAGTAAAAAACTATCATTCTTATCATGAAAAACAAATCATTCAAAGGTTTTCTGTTCAAATCAGTGGAAGAATTCTGTCTTACAGTCAACTTTTTTATTTATTTTTATGGCTCACAATTTTACAATGAGAACATTTTAATAAAAAATAATGCGTGATTAGTGATAAATGATTTCAGTGTCCCAAAAACCAGCTGCAGCCTCCTTTTAAATGACATGTAAACACTATTCTCATGTGAAAACTGACCAAAATGCTGCAAGAAGTAAATGCAAAGTGTTCCAAATGATTATACAAATGGATTTAAGCATTGTCAAGATAATTGCTTTCATTAATCTGGATTGTTTTCTAAGTTTTTCAAATTCCTAAAATCAGATTTTTGTCATAATCAGTCCGATTTGAACCGATTTAGGGGAAAAACTTTTGAAGTCTGATCCACATATCCACATTCCACAGATCAATATTTCCAGCAATCTGGGAAAGAAAAATTATCTCTGTTGCAAAGCAGGAAAGAGGTGGTCGAAAACATTCCATTTTCCACAATTTTAAGAGATGTTTTTGATTCAGAGCCCGCACTGTGTCGTGCAGACGGAGTCATGATGCGGAAAGATTCTATCGGACAAATGTGCAGCTGCTAAAATGACATTACAAAGCCACAAACAGGAAGTGTGGAAGATCCTTCAGAAAAACAGAAAAATTTCATCTCCAGAATCACATGGACGTCCATCATAGGAGTGCAGTTGCAGCTGTAATTTATAAACAATCTCAGGTTATAGAAATGGGTCGTTTTTAATCGACTGGAATGATAAATCCGCAGGGTGGCTGGGCTCTCACTCAGAGATTGGGTGATTAGTTCTGCCATCCGGGAGGAGCTCTGTGTCGAGCCGCTCCTCCAGGTGGAGAGAAGCCAGATGGGGAGGTTTGGGCATCTGGTCAGGATGCCTCCCGAGTGCCTCGCTGGTAAGGTGTTTCGGGCACGTCTCAACAGGAGGAAACCATGGGGTAGGCCCTGTACCGGCTTGAGAGACAATGTCTCTCAGCTGGTTGGGGAACGATTCAGGATTCCTCCGGGTGATGATACAGGATGCAGCTTGGGTTAGAGAAGCCTGGGTTTCCCGTCTGAGGCTGTTGCTCCTGCGACCCGGCCTTGGATTAGCGGAAGATGACGGAAAGCATTTCCCCCTGTTTTATGCTTATATTACATTTAGCAATTCATTTTTTGCTCTTTCGGCATGCCATGCTTGTCTACTAAACCACTTCAAAGCGTTTAATGTGCAGCGTAGCATGCATGCATTCGCACACCAGTTATGTGCAACCCTGGAGAACACGTTACCGCTCTGTTAGCTTGACTTCATTGACCGAGGTATGGAACAATATGTCTCTGCCTGACCTGTAAATTTAGTGACTTTGACCACTGTGACCTCGATCTTTGGTCATATGAACCTGAAACACCATTCAGTTCATATATAGTTGGTAGTGAGTAACTTCTGTCAGTTTAATTGAAACAGTTTTCCGCCATGGACGATTACACAAGCAGCCCGAGTGTTATTTTAGTGATCCTGTAGAGTTGTCAAAACCATTTGGAATACTTTGTTCCCAAAATGCAGGGTAGCTGGTAACCACCAGGATTTTTAAAAGTCCATTTGGAGGTAGAGCCTTGTGTTTCATGGAATAAGGTCCCAGCTCATGTGAGAATGACTGTCTATCGACCTGAGGTTTGGATCAAAACATTAAAGTCACTCCTTTTACTGACTCAAACGATCTATTTCAAATTGATTAGATTTACTTTGAAGCTCCTTCTTATGAGCGTTCATCATCACTCAAACTGTTGACGGACCAGTTTGCAAATATCAACTAAATCTAATTAGAAAAGATTTTTCAGAGCCCCGCTGATCCACATTCCCACTCATGCAGCAAGTTTGTGTACATTGTGGAGAAGTAGCAGTGGTTATGTAACAGTGAGGAAAGAGAGGAAACAACACAGTGAGCTATGAGGGACACGTTATCAACGTCAGATTAACGTTCTGTAGGTGCGTTCTTGTTTTTTTAGAGTGGAAAAATCTAGGCTAACTTGCTATCTCTGTGTCCTGCTTCTGTGTGTCTAGTTTCTGTTTTCTTAGCTGAAAAAGTTCCCACGTAATCTGTGTGATATAACTCCTGAATATAAATCACAGATATGGAACTGTGTGTGGAAAGAATGGAAAATATAAAAAATAGGGACGATTCCACAAATTTTATACATATTGTAATTGATTCAACTTTATCATTTTTTCCCCTCATGAGGATCCGCCATCCCATGAGCTCTGCCAGCTCAGTCTGTGGGGTCTTCTCTGTCGGGGTCTGACTGGCCCGGGTGGTGCAGGTGCCTCACTTTAGCCAGGTGGCTTCTGTTGGTGCATGTGTCTCTTGGAGCCAGGTGGACCCCTGTGGTTTTGGCCGCTGCAGTCATACGTAGGCCGACTCCTGGTGTGGATCTTCTTCTTCTCCTTTCGGCATTTCCCTTCAGGGGTCGCCACAGCAAGTCAGTTTCTTCCATCTAACCCTATCTGCTGCATCCTCTTCGGTCACGCCAACTATCTTCATGTCTTCCTTCACTGCGTCCATGAACCTCCTCCTTGGTCTTCCTCTAGTCCTCTTACCTTTTGGTTCCAAACCCAGCATCCTTCTGCCGATGTACTCGGTCTCTCTTCTTTGTACATGTCCAAACCATCTAAGCCTGGCCTCTCTGACTTTATCTCTAAAACCTCTAACATGTGCTGTTCCTCTGATATACTCATTTCTGATCCTGTCCATCCTGGTCACTCCCAGAGAGATCCTCAGCATCTTCATCTCTGCTGCCTCCATCTCTGTCTCTAGACCAAACAGCATGGCGGGTCTCACCACGGTTTTGTACACTTTTCCTTTCATTTTAGCTGAAACTCTTCTGTCACACATCACACCTGATACTTTTCTCCACCCGTTCCAGCCTGCTTGAACACGCTTCTTCACCTCTTTTCCACACTCTCCATTGCTCCGGACTGTTGATCCCAAGTACTTAAAATCATCCACCTTGTTTATCTCTTCTCCTGGTGTGGACTCCTGGTGTGGATCGATCCCCAGTTATTGTTTCCTCACAGCATCAGGTCGGATGTTTATATTTATTTCAGTTAAAGAGACAGTAGCTAGCAGTTCAGGTGAAGGATGGGGGTATGAGGGGCAGGGGGCTGTGTGAACGTCGATGCATGTGTGCAGTGTTTTGTAAGAGTGTGTGATTTTTTTTTTTTTATGTATGCTTGTTTTTTTACTTACTTTTTTTAATTATCTGGATTTTAATGTTGTTTGAGTTTTATTTGTTCTGTTCAGCACTTTGTGTAACTTTATGTTGGAAAAGTGCTTTATAAATAAAATTTGATTTTACTTTGAATCTTAAATAGTCTCATAAATTAGAAATTTTTATGATTTAATAGGTAATTCGAGATGAAGTGTCATGGTGCAAAAACAAGCAGTAATAACGGAGTTTCTGTTACAAACAGAGGAACATTCCTCTACATCCTGTTCTTTTTATTTAACTACTAACCCTTGCCGTGTGTCTGCTGTCTGAGTGCAGCAATGACATGGTTGCAGTAAAATGACAACAATGTCACGTTTTTAAGGCCTAGAATTCCATTTAAAATCCAGATCAAATCTTACATTTTACTTCTAAAACACATGTAAAATTTATTGACGATCAAAATTTCCTCTGTCGTGCACATTGTGCTTCACTCTTTCTTTTGTGCCTGTACGTTACTTACCCCGTCTAGAAGGACAAGATAAGGAATCTTGGACATTTTTATTGCTGCATGACATCCTGCAGAGATTTTATGTCTGTGTTATGGTCTCTTCAGCATGTTATGTACCAAGCAAAGTCGTAAAATATTCTGGAAGAATACAAGATCTGTTCTATAGATTTTGACCTGGGGGGGAGGGCGGGACAGGACCCAGTTTGTTAAATCACTCGTACTATTACTCAATTATCTCTATATCCTTTATCTTAAAAAAACCATGGAGTAAAGCTTATGTTAGGTAGAGATTGCAAATACGTCTTTTGTTACTTCTTTTATTACTTCTTTTGTTACTACTTCTTTTTTTTACTTCTTTTGTTCCTATTTTTTTGTTACTTCACTTATTAGGGCAGCACGGTGGCGCAGTGGGGACGAGGGGACGAGGCTTGGAACACTGTCCTTTCTGTGTGAAGTTTGCATGTTCTCCCTGTGTTTGCTTGGGTTTCCTCCAGGTACTCCGATTTCCTCCCACCCTGCTAGGTTGATGCATGCTAGGTTGATTGGCCGGTGACAAATTGCCCCTAGGAATGAGTGTGTGTGTGGATGGTTGTATGTGTGTGGCCCCGCGACAGACTGGCAACCTGTTTGGGGTGTATCCTGCCATTCGCCTTAAATTAGCCAGGATGGGCTCCGGCACCCTCCGCAAGCCCAAAAGGTATAGACGGATAAGAAGATGACTGACTTCATTTATTCTTTTCCTTCAAAAGTGTCTTTAGTTAAAAAAAAAAAAAAAAATTAAAAAAAAAATGTGTCTTTAGTCATGTGATCCCCCAACTACAGGGGGGTTCCTGGCCAGCTGTGTGACACAGCGTTATGTTAAAGAACGTACTCATACTAGTGAGCATCCCCCACCTCATCTCTAATCTGTCTCCAGTTATCTGTAAGTTGAGGGTCTGGAATTTTTCCTTTTCCCCCACTACTCTGCAAGAACACACTTGTTGGTTTTTATTACTTTATAAATAAAGCAAATAGGGACACACATCTTTGTAGACACTCCACTCTGGATCAATGCTGCCCTTGTGACAGGTATAACAGAGAGTCTCTCGCTTGATCTCCGGTCAAAACAAATTCAAGATAAATATTAATAACTTTTTCTTCTAACGGCTTTCATCGATGTCTGTTTTAAAGAATTACATTTTAAATGTAGTCTATTGGTACACTTTGAAGGTCACGCCGTCTTACATCATGTTAACCTTTACGGTTAGCGAGAAGGTTTCTGTAGGACAGTGTGTGAGTGTAGGTTTTTTCTGTGTGTGTGTGTGTGTGTGTGTGTGTAAATGTGTATGACAGTGTGGGTATCAGTGTGTAGATGAGTGTGTGTGTACACATATGTGAGTGTGTGTCTCAATGTGTATCATTGTGTTTGCATGCATCTGTGTGTGTATCTGTATGTGTCTCAATGTGTATCACTGTATTTGTGTTTTTATATGCATCTGTGTGTGTATCAAGTGTGTGTCTCAATGTGTATCACTGTATTTGCATGCATCTGTGTGTCTGATCTGTGTGTGTCCCAATTTGTATCACTGTGTTTGTGTTTTTATATGCATCTGTGTGTGTATCAAGTGTGTGTCTCAATGTGTATCACTGTGTTTGCATGTATCTGTGTGTCTAATCTGTGTGTGTATCTGTATGATTCTTAATGTGTATCAATGTATTTGTGTTTTTTATATGCATCTGTGTGTATATCAAGTGTGTATCACTGTGTTTGCATGCATCTGTGTGTCTGATCTGTGTGTGTATCTGTATGTGTATCACTGTGTTTGCATGCATCTATGTGTCTGATCTGTGTGTGAGAGTGTGTGTCTTTTAGTGTGTTAGTGAGAGAGTGTCTTTCAGTTTGTGTGTATGTGTGCGTGTTTGTGTGCGTGTGGGGAGGAGGGATTGGCAAGAAAAAAGTCTAATTTTGATTGGAACGTGACTGGAACCTTGTCACAGATCAGCCAATCATAAAACTGTTAAGGATGATTCTGATTGGCTGATTTCTGCTTGGACTTGGTTGTCTTCGGTGACGTCACAGCGATCAGCTGTTAGAAGCAGAAAAACAGAACGCAGTCTAAAGAAAAAAGAAAGACAGAAAGAAAAAAACCATGGACAGACCATAATATTACACTTTCATAATTTATTTCTTCCGAGAAGAAACAACAAGTAGTTTTTATTTTTTTCTGAAAGTTTGTCGGTTTGAAGGATTTTTCATCTGTTTTTTTGTGTGTTTTTTTTCTTCTTCCTGCAGGTGGGTTTTCTTTGTTTTCTACTGGTCACACATTCAGCAGTCTTTTTACATCTTAAACTCCTCTTAAAACCTTTTTATTTCTACATTCTGACCGTTTTTTAAACCTATTTATCTATTATGTTTAATTTTTACTACTTTCAGTTTGAATTATGAGGTTTTTATAGTTTAAAAATCAGTCAAAATGATCTTTTTTTAACACTAATCTCAAAGCAAATCCTCCATTTTTATTATTTTGAACAATCCAACAGGTTTATGTCTAAAAGATTTAGATGATTTTGTGTATTTATGAAGTTTTTTTTGTTGTTTTTGTGTGTATAGAAGTGTAGGATTACATGAGAACCTCCTCCTCTTCCTTTACCAGTAAAACCACAGGGACCAGTTTAACAGTCTAAACATTTAAACCAGTAATCAGACATGTTAATGTTGCATAAAAATAAAATCAACTCAGAAAACAGCAAAAATATAGCATTTAACTGATGCTTTATTCAACATTTGAGGTTTTTATTCTCTACAACATGTTCAATCTGATGTATTTTAATCGATTAATCGACCAAAACCAACTGATTATTCGATATTTTTGGACAGTTTTGACTTTTCATTCTGATTAATTGATTTAATGATGTCACAAAACAAGAAAATTGTCAGAATCAGTGTGAATTTTGTTCACAATGTTTTCTTTATTACATTGTAGTTCATTTGAATTTTATCCATTTGTGTTTTTTATTCCACATTATTTTATTTTAATCGATTAATCGACCAAATAATCGTCAGATTGAATTTGATTTGACTTTTTTTCCAAAGTGAATTTATTTAGCAAACTCATAAAACAGTAAAATGTAGCATTAAATTGCAAAATGAGTGTGAATTTCACTACAATTTAAGGTGTAAAGAGTTTTTTTTTTTTTTATTTTCACGATAATGCTGTATTATTCCATTATAACAACATTTTTTATCAATTAAACGTTCCAATAAACTATCAGTTATTCGATATTATTGGACAGATTTGACTTTTTCCTCTTATTTTAAAACAGTAAAGTAAATCATTGAATTTCAGGATTAGTGTGAGTTTAATTAGAATCTGAGTTTTTTTTAATCCATGTAATGTATTTAATCTGCTTCTATCTCTGATTATCAGACATCTATTGTAGGTTATTCTTAATCCTTCAGACTCCATCATTTACAGACAGGATTTAAAGGGTCCTACATTTTAGACCATTGTTCATACTTGTCTATTTGACCTCTTTTATTTAGATCAATCAGTCAGATTGTGGTTAGTTATTTGCATTTTAATAATAGGGATTAATAATCTTGTCCATGAGTGGGGGAAGGATGGAGCAGGAGATCGACAGACGCTGCATCTGCCGTGGTAAAGAAAGAGCTGAGCCGAAAAGCCAAGCTCTTGATTTACAAGTCGATCTATGTTCCTACTATCACCTATGGTCAGCAGCTGTGGGTGGTGACCGAAAGAACGAGACTGCAGATAAAAACGGCCGAAATGAGCTTCCTCCGCAGGGTGGCTGGGCTCTCAATCATAGATACAGTGATGAGCTCTGCCATCCGAGGCGAGGTCGGACTAGAGTTGGTGCTCCTCCGGGTTGAGAGAAGCCAGATGGGGTGGTTCGGGCACCTAGTTAGATACCTCCCAAACGCCTCGCTGGTGAGCTGTTTTGGGCAGGTCCCATCAGGAGGAGACCAAGAGGCAGACCCCGGACCTGCTGGAGAGATTATGTCTCACAGCTGGAAAGGGAACACCTCGGGTTCCTCCTACATGGACTAGAGGAGAAGCCTGGGCTTCCTGTCTGGATAAGCGGAAGACAACAAAATGGGAAAAAAAATAATAATAGTGAGTAGTAATAGTGAGTAATAACAGTGTTATTGACCTATGAGATGATGGGGTGAAACAGGTGCAGCTGTTTCTGGTGGTAAAATCCTCTACAGACTGGCCTCTGTTCGTCCCAGCTGCTCAGTGTTTGCACAGGAAGAACCATCACACTTTTTCTGCAGCCTGTATTTTTTTTTGTAGACATAAGTGGAGCTGTAATCGTGTCTGAGAAATCCGAGGTAACTTAAACTCACCAAAAATGTCTGGAGATGTGAGGGTGTGTTTACTTGCAGATGGAAAAATTGGACATATGAGCTTTGAGGATTTCTCACCATTTGATCAAAAATAAATTTAACTACGCCCTCTAGCGGGGCTTAGGAGTAGTGATTAAAGATTTACACCTCAATGTTATTGAAATGTTTGTTCACAATTTAATATCCCAATAATCCCTAATTATATCACAATTATTGTGTTTTTTTTGGCCTGATTAACTCTTAGAAATATACTCAGCTCTTTAGCAGATGTTGAACCTTAGTTTTTTAGGGG
This sequence comes from Neostethus bicornis, assembly GCA_902685375.1. Lineage (NCBI taxonomy): Eukaryota > Metazoa > Chordata > Actinopteri > Atheriniformes > Phallostethidae > Neostethus > Neostethus bicornis. Next base: position 13,930,716 of record LR738541.1, on the reverse strand, counting down.
TTTCTTTGTCAAAATGCCTCAGTGACAGTTTTGTAAATGCAATATCTGCTAGACAAACAACTGAGGGGATTTGAATGAAACCCCCCCGAGGTATTTGATGCCTGCGATGGACCTTTGAGTTTAGACTGAGCTTCTGCCAACGGCTGTCATTAATCCAGCAGCTGCAGAGGGACAGTTACACTGATCTGTTTGCTGTTAGTATACTTTCCTTATGTGAGGCTGTGAGCCAGCTGTGTGTGTCCTCTGAGGACAGCAGCAGCCTTTATGTGTGCCTGTGCACGACTGATAAGTCTCCTTGTGTTTGCTTGAATCAGACTGATGTTGTAGGAAAGCCGAGCTCCTGTTTGGATCACTCAGACTTGCAAGAAAATGATGCAGATTAACTTAACAGTTTCAATTAATTTCTATGAGTCACAGAAATAAATGGATTTAATAATTTATAGCTGTGACATAATATTCTAAAATAGAGTTTTACACCACGGCTAGAAAACAGTTACAGTACTCTTAAAAAAAAAAAAGATCTCAATATTTTTAGTAGTGAGGACTCCTTAGAGCCTCCGGTCCTGTCCTGAGGACCACCTGATGAATCATTATTTTACTGCGTTCTTAAAATCAACAAGAAATTTAAATAAAAAGACACTTTTATTTGTTTCATTTCGTCTTCTGAACTGCTTATGCCTAATGGGATCATGGTGGATGCCGGAGCCTATCCCGGCTACTTTCAGGCAAGAGGAAGGGGTACAGCCCGAACAGGTCGCCAGTGTGTTGCGGGGTTACACACACAAAGACAACCATCCACACACACACAATCATTCCTAGGGGCTATTTTGTTGCGACCAATCAATCTAACATGCATGTTTTTGGAGGGTGGGAGGAGGCACCTGGAAAAAACCCACACACATACGGGGAGAACATGCAAACTCCACACAGAAAGACCCGTGTTTCAACCCTCGCCCCCACTCCAGGACTCAAACTCCCAACATTCCTGACTTTTCAAATTCAAGCAGAGTTAAAAAGCGTTTTGTTAAAATCTTGAAGCTTTTCTAACTCGTTTTCTCTCTTTCTCTCTCGACAGGGCTTTCTTTCGTATTTGCACTATTGGACGTTGAGTGATGTCCAGCTCGTGTCTGCTGGCGCTCAGATGATCTATGACTACAACCTCATTGATGCACTTTAGCACCTTTCTCAAGTTCCCCGCCTGCCGTGCACCCTGCAGCTGATGACCAAAAAGTCTGTTCCTCGGCCTCGCCGTCGCCCTGAGCAACGCGCCTCTTCCTGCCCCCCTCAGCAGAACATCCCGGGATGTTCCACAGGTTCACCAGTGCTCTGTTTGGTGAGGATGTGGAGGAGCTGAGCCAACGCAGCAGGACTGGAGATGGAAAGGAGGATGAGGAAGAAGACTGGATCTTGGTCAACTACTTAGGTGAGTGGACAGATGAAAACTAAAAACTCAAGAAAGCAAAACCAAACCACAAACATGCAAATTAGACTGATTTGTTGGTTCAAATTGTCTGTAGACATACAGTAAGTGTGCACATGATTAGGGGTCTGTTCATTGACGTCAGAATGAGTGGACTTACAGTATTAAGTGTCATGTCACCCAAAGCGTTCGGCTACATCCAAGAGAAGCCAATTCAGTCGGAATTGTCTGCCTTGCATCCTGTCCCCTTGGAGTGTGCACGATAAAGCGTAAATCCCATAGTCTTATTTTGGGACACATACATGAAAAAGACACTCCCTGTTGAGTGGAAGGACCAAGTGTGAGCAGAGCATGTGCACTAAAACACTTGCTGCTTACGTTCGAATGTTTTAAATGTGGCAGAAACTCCCAAAAAGTTTTAGTGCAAATCCCTCCCCCTTTAAATTAGAGATAAAAATAAGAACATTTACATTTTTAGTTCATGATTTATTTGTCACTCTAATACATGATGACAAAATATAAACGAGGAGGACATTTAAAATTTTGTAAGAGCAAGACAAATCCGAGCCAAGTTTCCAGAGCAGTCCGAGACCAAAAACAGACTCCAGTCAAAACAGAAACGGCACCAGCTGATCAGCAAAGCTCCCTCACTGTACGCAGCAATGTGATACACTGCATGAGCTTCCAAACAGACCTGGCACAGATCTGACCCTCCACCAGGCTGCAAAAGTCTCCGATTCCACAGCCGTGTGAATATTTTAGGTCAGAACGCTGAGGACGGGTGGTTTGCGGGAGGAGGGGGAAGATGTTGGACATGAAGCTCATAAACCTGTAAACAAGCCAAACAAAAGCATCTGAGGAAGCTATTGAGGTAAAAATAGATTGGCTGGTTGTTTCTGCAAGGTGGACATTTATGGGCTCAGAGCTACTTCTGGTATTTATTTTACACCTGTCCACACCAAGGTGGGATTTCTTAAGGACATACTGATCTGCTGTAACCTGTTTATGAAGTTTCTGGGGTTACACAAAACAACCCACAGGGCATTTTTATTTTGTTTTACTTGCAAGAAAACAATTCAATTTCACAAAGCACAATGTTCCAAGTGGTTATGAAAGTCCTGAATTGGCCAGAAGGGTCATTTTTATCTTGTGGATGAAAATTAGGGACGTGGAAAAGCAGTGAAGTACACCAAAAAATAACAATTTTATTGTTGCAAGTGTAACAAATAGCATTTACATTACAAAAAAAAAAAAAAAAAAAAGCATAATATAATGCAACATACATGTTCAAATGTTTATTGCGCAAGTCGACAATATGTTCCATTCCGTTCTGTCATCTTCCGCTTGTTCCGGGGTCGGGTCGCGGGGGCAACAGCCTCAAGCGGGTAGCCCAGGCCTCTCTCTCCCTGGCTGCATCCTCTAGCTCACCTGAAAGGATCCCAAGTTGTTCCCCGGCCAGCTGTGAGACATAGTCTCTCCAGTGTCGAGCCGCTCCTCCTCCAGGTCGAGAGGAGCCAGATGGGGTGGTTCGGGCATCTGGTCAGGATGCCCCCCGAGCGCCTCGCGGGCGGGATGTTTCGGGCACGTCCCACCAGGAGGAGACCAAGGGGCAGACCCCGGACCCGCTGGAGAGACTATGTCGACAATACGAAGACTAAAAAAAATTGGGGTCTAAACTTGATCCCTGTGGGACTCCATTTAAAATCAGCCCTGCAGAAGTTTATCAACACAGATTTTGTTCCAAGATGTAGATCAGGCTCAAACATGCAAAAAAAAGTTACATTTGAAAGGTTGGTAAGAAGAACAGAAAGATGGAGTGTTTAAAAACACCTTTTCTACGACTCCACCCCAATCGGGTGAAGATTTAATTTCCCATTGAAGAGATGTGTAGCCATGTTGGCTAAACAATTGGATTTGAAACCAACAGCCTGGCGAGGTTTAAGTGTTGAATTGTAAAAGATATTAAAGCTTTTATGACATAGTTTTGATAAAATTTCATTTATTTGCTCACGTTCAGGTTGAATGTGTGGAACTAAGCTGTAAGAGTTAGCTTGTTGAACACGTGCACAGCAAGTATTTTAAGCATTTCTGTTTTTGTTTTTTTTTTTTTAATCTAAGTGAACGTGATATTGTTGCAAAACGTGGCTTCACCAAGTCAAACATGGTACAAAGTTGTTATAAGCAAACAGAGACGTTTGCCCTGATCCAAACATCAAAACCAATCCATGAGGGTTTGGGGTAAAGACTGAATAATGTGAAGAGTCAGGAGGTTCATTCGCAAGCAGGGAAACTACAGCTTGAGGAGAGACAAGACGTCAGATTTGCTCATCTTACACGCCTTGCGCATGCTAGGTAAACTTTGCATTCATTAAAACTTTAACTTGATCGTATTAGCAAATACTGATCTAGTATCCAGTTATTTGAACACTTTTTAGAACCCAGTGTGGCCAACCCCTGGTCCTGATCGTCCTCATTAACCCCATGCCTATTCAGCTTCTGGCATCTTGCCGGTCCAGGTGACCCGGAGCACCTGCAGCCTCTGCACGAGATCAAGCTGCTGGTGAACTCCGTTAGGGAGCACTCGTCCTGCTGCTAGTGAGCAGATTAAGTGAGCAGAAGATCAGCTGCTGGGCACTGAGTCAGCACTCTGCAGCTTTCTGGCCTGTAGTGGGTAAACAAGGATTCCTCTGTGGAGCCACAATCACGTGCTCTAATGAACTATAAACACCATCTCACAGGACAAAGACAATACACACCGCTATGCACATGGAGAACAAAGGGGTCAGAGATTATTTACTGAAGATATCATCGACTCTAAAGCGTGTATGTGAGTGAAACAAAGAGTTTGATGGAAGAAAAAAAGAGTCTGAAAAGGGGTTTGCAGTTTTATGAGCTCTATTGAGTCCTAGCTGCCTGATTGGACACAAGCTACATCGATAAACTTCTGCAGGTCTGATTCTGAATTAAGTTTCTTAGGACTCAATATTTCATCCCAATTTTTGCCTCCGCTGACAGTAACACCTTTCCGAACACGCTATTACCCCAAACACTCGAGATCTTAATGCAATTGTCCACAATCACTCAGTACCAACAAAAGGTGAACTGATTAAGCTTTAAAGGTCATGTTAAAAAAGATTAAAGTCACAAACGTAAACATGCTATCCACCAAACCAGCGAGGTGATTACAGTTCGTGATGTCAGGCAGGTAGAGGCTAATTGTTCGACACCTTGTTGTCTAGTTATTTCTTGTTTAGTCTTTTATCATTTTAATGTCCACTTCTCCCTCAAACAGAACTGTAACCAAACAGACACAGTTGCTTAGTCGGTAGTTATTTGAGTGTTGTTTTGCCCTGAATGAGATCATGTTTCCTCCAACCAACTTCCTGTTTCTTAGTTAATAATCAGAGGTTAATATGGGACAAAACATGGCTCGAACCTCCTCCCAAACCTGCAGCTTTGGCAAACCTCCAGCTCCGCCAGCTTGTTGTTCCTGATGATTTATGAGCGAACGACTGTGCAGCAAATGTACCGGCAGCAGATGTTTCAGCTGCTTCTCGTATAAAAAAAAAAAAAAAGCACGGTCAGAAGTTCACGAGGAGATAAAACTGTTCTGATAGGACGCAGAGTCAGGAACCTGCGTGTTTATTTGGACGTGAAAACTGCTCGGTATCCACATAATGACTGTTTACGTCTGACTGTCTCTGCTACTGTGTACCCAGCATGCAGCGCTCCTGATGGTAGACTGGAGCCATTACACTCACTTTAACCACAGCAAGAAGAATGTAACATAATACCCCCTCTTAAACAATAAAAATAAAAAAAAATCATTTTAACATCAAATACAATTTAAAAATGTAAGCATTAAAATAATAAAAACATATAGAAAACAGACAGTTGCAACAAAATTTATTCATGTGATATATTCAAATAAGACCGGACCGCATAAAATCACCTGGCTGGCCGTTTTGGGCCCTCCAGCCATACTTTTCCACCGCGGTGGTCACTCATCCTCTTCTTTTCCTTGCAGCTGAAGCTTGCTCCAGTCGTCATGGTGACAGCCTCTCTGGATCGACGGTTATTCCTGAAGATGATGATGATGAGGACCTGGTGATGATCCCCTCTCCCATAGCCAGCCCGGCTATCCGCTACGCCTCCTGTACTTCCCTAAACTCCACAGCCGACACTGATCCGGACGGCGTTGTAGAGGAAGAGGAGGATGCAGAGGAAGAAGGCTTTCTACGTCTGGACGCCTCCTCCTTGGAGGAGAGTTGGTTCGTTACCCCGCCTCCTTGCTTCACGGGCTGCGGTAGTCAGCCGGTTCTTTTGGAGACCAGCCCTCTGGAAAATCTGCTGATCGAACACCCCAGCATGTCCGTCTACGCCCATCACAGTCCTTCACGGTTGACCCTCGACCCTCTGCCACGACGCTCGCTTGACCAGGATTTGGAGTTCCTCTCAGGCAATGTGGTGGCAGAGCTGGGAGGTGGAAAAGAGAAAGGGAGGGGCCTGCTTGACGGATCTCGACACAGGTTAATATTTTTTATCTAAATTTTTATTTATACACCTAACAGTCACGTCATAGACCTTCACACACGCTTAATTAACACAAGTACTGACCAAACCAAAGAGAATCGGAACACTTGTGTTCTTCTTCCTTCTCACGGAGGAAAGAAACACTCCAGTTGGAAGGGGTTCAGATGAGATGAGGTTAGGGTCCCACAGGTCAGGAGCCCAAATTGGAGTCTATAAATTTTGAAAAACTTATAAACTACCTTGCGGACTTAATGCAGGTCATTTTTAAAATGTAATTTTACAGTCATCGGAGCATCACTGCATCAAAAATATTCTCTTGTTAATCAAAAAAACAAGAAATTTAACATTTCTGATTAAAAAAAAACAGCAAATGTTTTATTAATCTTGTTTGTGTTTTCTGCCCCCTGCAGGCCAGATGTGGTACAGCGTCGTTCCAGCCTCCACTCCCCCTGCTACGCCGCAGCCCTCTCCACCCAGACCGGCGTCCTGCAACAGCGTCCAGGTAACACCACCCAACGTGCCCAGCCGCTCTCCCGCAAAGCTCTACGGCGTCTCAACCTCCTGCGTCCCCCCAAGACCGGCACCATGCATCTTCATCAGCCCAGCCAGAGGCACCTTAACTTCTGAGGGGTCCTCACTTCATCATCATCAACAGGACTGGACTCAAACACTGGCCACTATAAACACACACCTCAAACGCCCGAATCAAACACCAGCAACTGATAACCAACCACATCTGGAATCCTTCATATTGTAGGACAATTTTTGGCCAGTGGAGAGTTTTATCCTGTTTTTTTTTTTTCCTCTTTTGACAAGATGTTAGAAGAAAAGTATCTTGTTCTTCTTTCTGGCAGTTTTATTCTATCTCACTTTCTCCTTTTATTTTTTTCTTCTTCTTTATGGACAATTTAATGTGTAGAATCAATGCTGTAGGTCACTTTATTCAGCAGCAGGTTCACAGTGCAACAAGTCCGTCTATTGTTGCCATCTCACTGGTTAGTTACCTGGCAATTTTCAGCACTTTATGGAACCGTTTCACAATCTAAAATCACTTGAATATTTAAAACACAGCAGCACAGTATTTCTATTTAATCAAAAAAGTTTTGTAAAGCGCAGAAAATGATCAGAACTCATTCGCAGCTCGTATTAAAAGTGGAAAGTAGCTTCAGTAAATTTCAATGACAGGCCGTGCATTTCACACCAAGGACCTCAGCAGTCCTCGATCTGCATCAATCTATCCATTATTAATTATTTTCTGTTCAGAACTAGATTTTATTAGACTTAATTTATGCAGGAAAAAAAGGGTCGGCATCACGGATATAAAAAAAGAAAACATCTCCATGATAAACATTTTTAACCACTAAACAATCTAGTGGTAAAAAAGTTTTCTATTCACACAAAACCATGAATAAATACCTCATAAACATCAGTAATAATTAAACATATAACATTTAACGGATCTGATAAATCAATGATTGTGTCTTAAATATCTGAAAATGACCGTTTTTTTCTGTTTAAAGTGGAAACCAGAGACGTTACGGCTGAAAACTGAGAAACAAAACCGAGAGTTAAAGAGAAGTTTTAACTCAAGCCCTCTTAGTACTCCCACTCCTTCGACACAATCCATTTAAAAATTAAATAGAGGCTCAGTAATTAGTTTTTTATAGATAAAACAGGTTGTGCAAACTTCAAAATCCTCATATACTCTTTTTTTAAATATATATTTAGCACCACCATTTTTTTTCTGAGATAAATCTACCCGTTGCTCTCCCTGAACCTGCTGCTGACTCTATAATTCAGTACTTTTCTTTTTTTAAAAACAAAAAAGATAAAAAAAGATTACTGGGTTTTGTATCACTAAACACATTGTTTTAACGGTAGCTTTCAGAAAAGAAAAAAATATAGATGTAAGCAAAATTATTACAAAAAAGAAAAAAAAAACCTTCCAAAATATTTTTTTGAAACGAAAAAAATAAATTACATATCAGTATGAAGTTGTATAGGTTGATGGTTTGTTTGGTTGTGTCAGTGTGCGATTTGTTGCATGGTTGTAAAGTTGTGTTAATGTTATGATAGTGGGAAAAAAAATGAAAAGAAAATGGATTTTTTTTTTTTTGCGTTTGTTCTCAAATGAATCTGCAGTCCACTTCTCAGGGTCACAACCAATCACCTTCACAATTTAGGAAAATGCAGATTTACTTGACAGCTAACTATTCTTAGCGCTCAGACTTTTCCGCCACCATTTTTTTTTCCACTAGAAAAAAATTTTACAAAAATTTTCAATCCCTAATTTTTTACTTGTGACTCTATCGCAATGAAAACAAATCTTCTCTTTCGCTCAATTTGTTTTATAGCTTTTATACTTTGTTCTCTTTTTATGCTGAGTTAGTTACATTGTGTTTATCTTTTATTTAAACCAAGAAAATAGCGGTGATTTTGAAACTTTTCTTATTTTATGATACTAATGTTCTTTATTTTATACTGTTTGAGGTTTTGTTAACGACTTGTTGGGCTCAAAGCTCATAAAAAGTGGACTATTTCATCTTTAAATTGTGTCTGCTGTAGAGAAAATGAAGCCCGGACTGTTGTTTCCAACGCTGCAAAAGGGATGAAGGTGACTGAAATCTGTGGAAAGCCAAAAAATGGAAACTTTAAAATATTACATGTTAAACAAACTTGAGTCAAATTTAGTGTTTTTTTATTTGTGTTTCTGTTAGATTATCATTGTTAATGTTTTCAGTTGAATTTGGTTCAATTTATGGTCTTATTTTCTGCTTTTGAATCAGTAAAAAACTCCAGTTGTAAAATATTTTGCTGGTTTAATGAAGAAAAGTTTTTGTTTAAAGTGAGTTTGTTCAAAATAACTTTCTTTTTATCGCAGTTTTTTTTTTTTTTTTCCAAATTAAAAGTTTATGGTATCAGTCATTTGGGGCAAAAAAAACCTTTTGCAGTTTGGTCCATGAACTGGTTGTATCGATGGGAATGTAGCATTAGCAAAGCACTAACACACCTTCGTTAGGCATCAGTGTGATTTCTTGTAAATATGATAGTTATGTGAGTCACGTTTCGATTTTTAACATTTAAATCTTTCTTTGCTTCAATATTTTGCTTTCAAGATTACTGTTATGTTTTTAAGCAGAGGAAAAACTCAATAGCGAAAGGATTAAAGTGATGTTTGAGACGTTTCCTGCTGTCAGGAGCCGTGAATATTTTATCTGTACTTTGATTTATTTTTTTTTCCAGCTCAAACTAACAGGGATTTCTAATGTTTCTGTTAAATGCCTTGAAATCTGTGGATCACGTGCCTTCCAGGTTGAAATATTGTAATGACAATGCATCAATGAAGAACTTGAACTTGTGTTTTCTGTTTTTTTTTCCTTCTAATGTTTTAATTGGATTTAATAAGGTGAAACAAACAGTAGAAAACAGCTATGCATCAGGAGGAGGGAGTTTAAATGCTTGTGCCGCCCAGCCTGAGCTTTTCTAAAAGCTCAACAAACCAGACAGAATGATGTAGCAAACTTTTTTTTTTCTTCTCTTTTATTTGCATTATTTTAACGTGTGAAGAACATCTTTTGGCATTTTTGTTTCTCACAAAGTTTTAGATGTGTATTTTTTTTTTTTTTTTTTTGAGTAGTTTACTGGAATATTACAGCACTTTGCCAAAAAAAGAGAAAAAAAATCCAGGATTAAAAAAAAAAAAAAAAGACGTAGAAACTTTTAGGGTTAATTTTTTTATTTATCAAATAACTGTTTTTTTTTCTGTATTTTGAATTTTGACATATTGATTTTACTCTTTTTCTGATGTCACAAACAAAAAAAAAGTCAAACAGAAGTGGGGTCATCTGTTTTTGAACTGTAATCGTTAATACATGTGATCTCTTATTAAAATGAAATAAATGTTTTCATACACAAATCTAGCTTCTGTCTTCTCTCATACTATGTTTCGTCGTCTTCCGCTTATCCGGGGCCGAGTCGTGAGGGGAACAGCCTCAGACGGGAAGCCCGGGCTTCTCTCACCCCAACTGCATCCTCCAGTTCATCCAGAAGGATCCCAAGTCGTTCCCCGGCCAGCTGTGAGACAGTCTCTCCAGCGAGTCTGGGGTCTGCCTCTCGGTGCCCAAAACACCTCACCAGCTAGGCGCCCGGAGGCATCCTGACCAGATGCCTGAACTACCCCATCTGGCTTCTCTCAATCTGGAGGAGGAGCGGCTCGACATCGACCTTCTCCCGGGAGGCAAGGATTCTCAACCGATGTCTGAGTGAGAGCCCAGCCACCCTGCGGAGGAAGCTCTTTTCGACCGCTTGTATTCACAATATCATTCTTTCGGTCACCACCCACAGCTGGTGACAGTAATTGAGGGTGGGAACGTCCCCAACGATCGACTTGTAAATTGAGAGCTTTGCTTTTTGGCTCAGCTCTCTCTTTACCACGACAAACCGATGCAGCGTCCTAGTTATTGCTGACGCCGCACCGATCCGCCTGTTGATCTCCAGCTTGATTTTTCCCCCACTCATGAACAAGACCCAGAGATACTTAAACTCCTCCACTTGGGGCAGGACCCTGTCCCTGATCCGCAAGGGGCATTTCACCCTTTTCCGGGCAAGGACCATGGTATCGGATTTGGAGGTGCTGATTTCCATCCCGGCCGCTTCACACTCGGTAGCAAATCGATCCAGCGAGAGCTGGATATCATGGTCCGATGAAGCCAACAGGATCACATCATCCACAAAAAGCAGGGATCTGATCCTGAGGTCACCAAACTGGACCTCTCATACGTTTATTGTTTATTTTTATGGGTCCCCATTTGCTGTTAAGTTGACTGCTACTTGTACCACATGCCATATATGTACCAACAAAGTTTATTGTTTGACGTTAACCAATTACGCAGCTTTTTAAAAGACCCTTTTCTGAAAAACTTGTGCATAGTGCAGAGATGCCAAGTTTTTACCTCCGTGAAGCTCCGTTTAGCTCCATTATGAAAAAAAAAATAAAAAAAATGAACAAAAAAATAATGAAAAATATGTCAATTGTTTGTGCTACGTTTGTGTTGGAAAAATTTTTGTTTGTGCTATTTTAGTTTTTTAGATATTTACTATTCTTTTCTAGGTCAATCTGATGTCATCCAGACCCTCAATTTGCTTAAAAATTCGGGAAAACTCCTAAAAATGGTGTCAATTGGTTGTGCTACGTTTGTGCTGTAAAAATTTTCTTTTGTGTTGTTTTAGTTTTTGTTTATTTTCAGAAATACGATTTGGACCATGACGTCATCAAAGATAGCGACGCCCGGAAATAAATAAAGGGCTTGATGACGTCATCGTCCAAATCGTATTTGTTAAAATAAACATAAACTGAAACAGCACAAACAATCATTTTTACAGCTCAAACCAACACACGTAGCACAAACAATTGACACAATTTGAAGGTGTTTTCTCGCATTTTTAAGCAGAATGAGGGGCTGTATGATGTCATTTTGACCTTTGTTTATTTTTGTTCATATATATATATTTTTTTTAAAGAGTGGCCATCTTCACGCAGCTCAATTTTTTTGGCTTCACAAAGAGGAAGATATTGAGGCGAGGCCACAAGGAGGAGGGGCTATGATTTAATTTGACGTCACATCCGCCAATAGACAACACCCGCCATGACAGTTGGCATACAACAAATTGTTCATGACATGAGAAAGTAGCTGGAAAATTGTGCGTCTTACGTTTGTTACCACCTAGCGTTATGTATCAGTACGAAGAGGAAATCCCACACATACCTGGGTAAGTTTAAGGGTAAGTTTGTTGATAACCTCAGATTTTGGTTCCAGACGGTGGCTCAGTGCTTAGAGCGTTCGCCCATGGAGGGAAGCTCGCGGGCTCGCATCCCACCGAGTTCAATCCCATTTTATTTGACCAGCCCAAAATCACAGAATTTCTGTCTCAATTGGCTTCAGAAAGACAAAAAAAAAAAAAAAAAAAAAAAACAAGAAAAAAAAGGAACATATAAACACAAATACACAACAAGAAATGTAACTAGTAAATGCTAGCTAGACAATGTTAGCACATTCCCGCCATTACTGTAGACTCTCCTTCAAGGTGAGGAAAATCTCCTAAAAAACCATTAGTGGGGAAAAAAATGAGAAACCTCTTGGGGATCCACTTGAAAGAGAGATCCCTCCCCCGGGACGAGCACCCAATGTGTCAAAGATTATTGTTTAATTATTAGCTTATTCTAATCTACAGCTAAATATCTAAAGAAGTCAATAGATGTTCTTCATCCTGATGGAAACACGTGGGACTCCTCAGCCCGGAGATGTCCAGGACGTGAATAAGTACATGGATTTCATCCTTATGGAGCGCGGAGGTCACCTCGGTCTGGACATGCCCAGGACAGGTACGCAGAGTATCCATCAGGAATCTGAAACAGAGCTCTCTCCCCAAGAGGAGGGAGAGACTGGGAGAGAGGAGTTCACGTCTAGGGTCCTTGGAGAAGACACCTAACTAACACCCCTTTTCCCCCACCATTGGCGCCGTCATACGTGGCAGCCTGCTGCGGTGTAATGCAGCACACAAATTTCCCGGTGAGGGATGAATTAAGTATATCACAATTAAAAAAAAGAAAAAAAACATAAGTAACTTCCAGGTTCTGTAGGTAACCGTGGCAACTTCCCCTCGCAACATAACCTGCTCGGGTAAGTTTCAGAAAGGTTACTGAGCAAGGCGTGTCCTTTTGATGACGATCCTCTGAACGTGGAAGCACAAATTATTCAAGCCTTTTTTTTGTAAGAGGATGATAAGACCGTTGCATCGGTCCGTCGTGGTAAAGAGAGAGCTGAGCTGAAAAGCAAAGCTCTCGATTCACAAGTCAATCTACGTTCCAACCCTCACCTATGGTCACCAGCTGTGGGTGGTGACCGAAAGAATGAGATCGCGGGTACAAGTGGCCGAAATGAGCTTCCTCCGCAGGGTGGCTGGGCTCTCACTCAAAGATCGGGTGAGGAGCTCTGCCATCCGGGAGGAGCTCGGTGTCGAGCCGCTCCTCCTCCAGGTCGAGAGGATCCAGATGGGGTAGTTCGGGCATCTGGTCAGAATGCCACCCGAGCGCCTCGCGGGCGAGGTGTTTCGGGCACGTCCCACCGGGAGGAGACCAAGGGGCAGACCCCGGACCCGCTGGAGAGACTACGTCTCACAGCTGGCCGGGGAACGACTTGGGATCCTTCCGGGTGAGCTGGAGGATGCAGCCAGGGAGAGAGAGGCCTGGGCTGCCCGCTTGAAGCTGTTGCGCCCGCGACCCGACCCCGGAACAAGCGGAAGATGACGGAACGGATGATAAGGCCACCCCTCGATGTGCTGTCTTATCCAGAAGAGTAATGTGGATTCTAATGAAATCTCATATTTTCTGCTCGATATTAAAGAGGAAAAAGTTTCTGTTGCATTCTGGGTAAATCCTCTGAAAAACTGATTGTCTGGAACTAAACATTTTGAAATGGAAAATAAAATGCTAAACTTTTTTATTAAAGTGGGGCAGCACGGTGGCGCAGTGGATAGCGCAGTGGCCTCACAGCAAGAAGGTTGTGGGTTCGAGTCCCGGGTGGGGACAAGGCTTGGAACATTGTCCTTTCTGTGTGGAGTTTGCATGTTCTCCGTGGGATCAAAATGATCACAAGAACGGTGAGCAAAAATCCCAGAACCACACGGGGGAACTAGTGAATGACCTGCAGAGAGCTGGAACCAAAGTAACAAAGGCTACCAGCAGTAACACACTACGCTGCCAGGGACTCAAATCCTGCAGCACCAGAAGTGTCCCCCTGCTAAAGGCAGTACATGTGCAGGCCCGTCTGAAGTTTGCTAGAGAGCATTTGGATGACCCCGAAGAGGACTGGGAGAATGTCATATGGTCAGGTGAAACCATAATAGAACTTTTTTGTAACAACTCTACTCATCATGTTTGGAGGAGAAAGAATACTGAGTTGCATCCAAAAAACACCATACACCAAAGAACACCGTTTTTCAGCAAAGGGACCAGGACGAGTGATCCTTGTCAGGGAAAGAATGAACGGGACCATCTATCGTCAGATTTTGAGTGAAAACCTTCTTCCATCGGTAAGGGCATTGAAGATGAAACGTGGCTTGGTCTTTCAGCATGACAATGATCCCAAACACACTGCCCAAGTAACGAAGGAGTGGCTTTGTAAGACGCATTTCAAGGTTCTGGAGTGGCCTAGCCAGGCTCCAGATCTCAACCCTATAGAAAATCTTTGGAGGGAGTTGAAAGTCCATGTTGCCCAGCGACACCCCCAAAACATCACTGCTCAAGAGGTGATCTGCATGGAGGAATGGGCCAAAATACCAGCAACAGTTTGTGAAAACCTTATGAAGACTTACAGAAAACATTTGACCTCTGTCATTGCCCACAAAGGGTATATAACAAAATATTGAGATGAACTTTTGTTGTTGACCAAGTACTTATTTTCCACCATAATTCAGACAATGTGATTTTTTGGATTTTTTTTTCTCATTTTGTCTCTCATAGTTGAGGTGTACCTATGACAAAATTTACAGGTCTCTCTCATCTTTTTAAGTGGGAGAACTTGCACAATTGGTGGCTGACTAAATACTTTTTTGCCCCACTGTATTTTGGCAACCTTGTCCAGCACATTGGTTATAGGGCCTCTCTGCTTCATCTCATCCTTGACAACCTGCTGCAGGGTGTTGGCATAGCAGGGATTGTGCTCTGTGATGATGCCATCTGTGATGTCGGCTTTCCAAATACATACATTCAAATGGGTCTTTAGATGTGATGTAGGCTTCGCACAGTAGGACACTTTAGAAGAACAGTGCTTGCAAACAGCCTTGTTTTTATCTGTTTTGAGAGCAGGCTTGAAATAGTTCCAGATTGACATCTTGAGTAACTCAGTGCAGCAGGTCAACAGAAACTGATGATTTGTCCCAGATACCAACTCCTTTTTTAAATTATACCATGTAATCCCACATTCATCCAGGAGTGATCTATCGTAGCAAAAGCTTCAAAGTCAAAAGAGGAAGCTTCTGAATGAGAATCTATTCGCTCTTTGGGGTAGCAGTTTCAGTTCACAGGGCTATTTGAACTCTAGGGGAGCGTCTTACTGGTTATTTAGTTTTGGTAAGGACAAAAGAAGGTAAGAAGACCACTTTAGAGATTAGCTAGACCCACTCAGTGGTAAACAAGGTACTTACTTGCCAGTGCCATTAGGCCATTGTCTTGCCCTAGCAGTACCCTCACAGTTAATTATCAAAGTGCGTAAAGGCATTCACAACCCTGATAGTTAATGACCCTACGCACCAATGGACCTTTCAAGAAGTCAAAAACAGGTGACAGTAATATATACGTAATATACCACTGCTCTATTACTTTGTCGTATATTACTTTCTATTTCAACAAAACCCTTCAATTACATATTACTACCAACCCATCCCTGGTTGATAGGCAGCAAAGAGTGCAAAATGTGCAGAGGAGACAGAGTAACTGCCAGGCAGGAGGCCATGAGGAAGACCAAAGAGGAGGTTTAGTGATGAAGTGAAGGTGGACGTGAACGGAAGAGGATTCAGGAGACGGATTTTTAATGAAAGAAACGGACTTTCTGTGGCGCCCCCGGAAGGGAAATGTTGAAAGGAGGAAAAGAAAAATATATTTTTTTTATTCATTCATCTCAGAATCAGAAAACTTTATTAGTCCCAGAGGGCAATTGTTTTACAGCTTTCTTTGGCAATTTACTGCACCACACGACATCTCATTAAAAACCAACACAAAAACAAAAAATGACAAAAATCAGATAAATAAAAAACAAAACAAAAAAACCCACTGTGTTTTACTGTTAATTTGTGTTTTACATTGTGTTATTGTGTGTGTAGATCGTTCTAAAGAGGATTTTTAAGAGTATTTTTAGTTTGACAGCTGCTCCACGTGTTCTCTGTTTACATTGCGGCTAAGAAACAAACGTCCTCTCTGATTGGCCAACGTCACACAACCCCCGCCTATGGGCGGAACTAAAGGCGGAAGTGTTTTTCCTGCAGCAGAAATAAAACGTCCAAAAATCCTTTAAAACGTAAATTATTGTCATTGTATTTTTAGCGAAATGGTTTACTAAGACATTCTGATCCGTTTAAGTTCAACCGGAATGAATGGAAAACAATATATTTATATAAAAACCATTAAACAATACAGCTCTCATTACAAATGAATGAATCTTTGGCGAAACAGTTTGGAAAAAGGCAATTAAATAAAGTTAAAAGTTAAAGTTTTGCATCGAAAAGAAAAAATAAATACATTAGCTTAATTTGAAGTGATATTAGTGGTAGATTTAAAAAAAAACGCGCTCAGATTTAAACATTTAGCGCGTTAATGTTAGCCGGGAAGGCGCATGCGTACTGGTGATTCTGACGCGGATATAAAAGCCTTGGCGCCACAGCTGATGCTTTCATTCGTTCTTCTTGTTGAAGGTAAGATCACACTTTTATTTACCAATAAAATACTTTAAAATCACTTTTAAAACACTCATTTACTTTAAATCTTTACTTTCAGATGCGAATCGATCATAAAAACAGTGATTTTTTTTTTAAAATGATGATTTAAACCACTGTTTTGTAAAAACAAAGCTAAACCTTCTTCATATAAAGTAATAAAATAATCATAAAATCAATCTTGATTTTTCACATTTTGCTTGATTTGATTAGAATTAAATCAATTTTTAATGCAATTCAAATGAGTGATCTATAAGGCTTCAGTTTAATCTGCTTCCAGACATTTAAAACTAACTATAACTTTACATGATTTTAGTTTTATTAGTTTAAAATAACATATTTTAAAATATGTGATTTTTAGTTTAAATAAATGTTTTTTTTAATGAATGATTTTTAGATGATGATGACCTAGTTAGCAAGTTGCTGAGCTAATCTGAGTAGCTTTACCTCGAGGTGAGCTAAGATTAATCTACTTTAACAGCTTCTTTTTCAAATAAATCACAGTAAAATAATGGATTATATTGTTTAAAACAGATTAAATTGTGATATTATATGTATTTTATGTTATTTTGTCTTGTTTTAAAGAGTTAAAGTGATCTTATTTAGAGAGAAGCGCCCAAATCCTCCCGCTTTCTACTTTGTGTAAATTGGCGCGTTGAAGTTTTCAGTCATCGATAAAACATCATTTTTTTATCTTTTAATTGAATTAAATTTCATCTCAAACACAGTGAGGTTTGTTTATGTTTGTTAAATCTTTAAAATGTGAGTTTAAATAATATTTTAGTGTGTTTTTTATTGTTTTAAACAGATAAACATTAACCCCCCTCTTCTTCAGCTCAAACTAGCTTCATGGAGAAAAAAAGAAGCTAGTTTTACTTTGTTATTAAACGTTTTTCTACCTTTTTTTCTTTTTATTTTATCACTTTAACTCATTTTTAAAGTTTATTTTTTCTTTTAAACGTGAGTTTGTAACTATTTTTTAAATTAATGAAGTTATTTTGTTATTAGGCTAATACTATTGTTTTTAAGCTAGCGACAAAAAAGCTAAAATTGCGTTAAAAATGTCTAAATTGAAGCTTTTTTTGCTTTTAAAACACTTTAAATCTTAAACAAGAATCTCTTTAAACATTTTAATTGAGTTTTGGTTGATTTTAGGCTTTAAATATTAATTTATTTTAATAACTAGTACCTCACTAGCAAAGCTGTAATTACATGTATCAAAGCTAATCAATTATTATTAGTTATGATCATTTTAAATTAAAGATAGAAATAAAATAACGAGTTTTAAGGTTAAAATATGTTTTTATATGTCTTTGTTTTTTATATTTGCATAAGTTTATGCTCATAAATGCTGTAAAATCTAATTTTTTGTTTTTTTTTTTCTTTCAGTGGAATTGAATCTAAAAGCATCATCATGTCCAGACGCAGGTAAAAAAAATTATTGTATGAAAAATCAAATGTATTTTATTTTTTATGATTCGTAAGATTCATAAAACTGTCTGAAGATTCTTATGAGATTCTTATAACTTATAGCTTTCAGAATCAGAAGTACTTAATCCATCACACACTTTGTAAATGTGTGTGTAACAGCATCAGTACAGTAATCATGAAAAAAAAATGTATGTAAATTTGCAAAAATAATGAATAATAGAAATCAAAGGAATATTCTAAAGTAAAGAATATAACAGGTCATATAATTTAAAATCTATTATCAATCAGCACAGACACAATGTGCATAGAGATAAGACAAGAACTATTTATTTCCATTATCAATAAAAATTCAAAACCGTGGTGAGACCCGCCATGCTGTTTGGTCTAGAGACAGTGCCACTGAGGAAAAGACAGGAAGCAGAGATGGAGGTAGCAGAGATGAAGATGCTGACGATCTCTCTGGGAGTGACCAGGATGGACAGGATCAGAAATGAGTATATCAGAGGAACAGCACATGTTAGAGGTTTTGGAGATAAAGTTCGAGAGGCCAGGCTGAGATGGTTTGGACATGTACAGAGAAGAGAGACTGAGTAAATCGGCAGAAGGATGCTGGGTTTGGAACCACCAGGAAAGAGACCTAGAGGAAGACCAAAGAGGAGGTTCATGGATACAGTGAAGGAAGACATGAAGATAGTTGGCGTGACCGAAGAGGATGCAGCAGATAGGGTTAGATGGAAGAAACTGACTTGCTGTGGCGACCCCTGAAAGGAAATGCCGAAAGGAGAAGAAGAAGAAGATCAATAAAAATTCTCAGACTAGAAACTTGCTTTGGCAAAGTGTGCAACATCAAACATAAAATCTGTCTAAATAGAATAAAAATGAAGATATAATAAAAAAAATTTCATCCTCTGAACCACTTATCTCCAATGGGGTCACGGGGTGCTGGAGCCTATCCCGGCTGATTTCAAGTGAGAGGCAGGGTACTGGCAACCAAACAGGTTGCCAGGCTATTGCAGGGCCACACACACTCACCGGCCAATGAACCTAACGTACATGTTTTTCGAGAGTGGGAAGAAACCGAAGTACATGGAGGAAACCTATGCATACATGGGGAGAACATGCAAACTCCACACAGAGTGTTTCATAGTGTTTCAAGTCCCTAAAATAAAAATCACTCTACATGAATAGAAAAGACATAAAATGTAGTGCAAAGAGAATGATAAAGCAGTACGTAGAGGAGTGAAAGTTTTCAAGAGTCTAGTTTATTGAAGATGCAGGTCAGGTAGTGTTCATCAATCTGATGGGGAGCCGGGAATGGCCCCGGTGGTGAGAGATCTTGGTTCGAATTGGCCGTACCCTAAGGTAGAATGGAATTGGCCGTAGCCTAAGGTAGAATGGAAAGTAACAGAAGGTGATGAATTATATGATCCAGTCATTTGTAACTCTGAGTTATTATTAAGTGTTATTGTGTTGGGAATCAAAAATATCTGGTACTGGGTGGTTTTTGAGCGCAGCCGTCTGAGCCTCTTGGAGAAGGCGCTCTGCTCTTTGTCCAGAACAGGGCAGAACCAATGGTTCATGTGCGATATTTTCATTCTTATTGGTGCCTTCATCACCTTATAAAAATCACATAAAACCACAAATAGATTGTCTGATATTAGTGTCTTTTTTTTCCCTTTTTGAGACATGATTTTAACGTCTTATTGTAGTTTAAAATGGTTACTTGTAATAAAAAAAAAACATTCTAATGTATTTTATTTGTTTATTTTAGTAGCCGCATCACACTTCACAGCAGAGATTCCAACTCACTTGAAGCTACTGTGAACGTCTCCACGCAGAAGAAAAGAAAATCTGAGGTTTGTCGCCTTTGTGTTTTGAATTTTATCCGTGATTGGATTGTTTCAACTGAAAATTAACTGTTTATTTTTACTTTTAGCCTACTAAGAAGAAGCTGCAACCTGCTGCCAAGAAACAGAACTATGAAATAAAGGTTAGTGACTCTACATGTGCCCCCGACTGTGACCGATTGTGTTTATAACAGATAAGCGCCACAATGTGTGTTTGGAGGTCATTATCTGTGGAGGTTTAGGATCCACCCGTTCACTTTCTGTCCTGCCCTTTTTTTAATTTACTCATTTATTTACTGAAATTAGAGTTGTGCGGTTCGTATTAAAATCTTAATAAATTGCTTAATAAAAACATGCACTATTAACAGTATGATGTAGTAACTTCACTTCAACATGAAGTGGCGTTGTTTATCTTTTCTGTTTTATGCCATATTTCAATGTAAATTTTTAGTTTAAAAAAAATACATTAAAATATTTTTGGCTTTTTCTGACACATATGATCATGGTGTTTTTTTTTAAACAGTTCAAAAGATTTAAACATCTTTTTTTTTTGTCTGCAGAAATGTTGGCCAGAGGGCGATGTCAGTCCCTGTACTCTCATTGAAACTCCTGACAAAGACCTGGAGCCCACAGACCAATCTGGTTTTAAACAATACAGATTCAAGAATCTCTTCATCAAAGGTTCCCCAATTCCTCAAATCAGGTAACTGGAAGATTCCACCAAATCTCAACCTTTCAGATTCTTTGATCACAAAAGCTTGATTATAATTTTCATTCACATTCCAATCCTCCGGCTGTGTTTAATTAGTCGTGAGTGTCGACCTCTTTGTTTCAATGGTTTCAGTTGAATTTGCACAAACTTAAATCCCATCAGGTTTATTCACACTTTTAACATGTAAAGTTAAATAGATTGATGTTTGATTTTAATGGTTATCTTCTAGTTGGGCTTGCTCGGAGGACGTCTGGATTAAAATGATAAACAAAGAGCTGAGCTACGGACATGATAAAAGCTACATACAGCAGCATCCCAGACTGCAGTCCAAGATGAGAGCAATCCTGTTGGATTGGTTGTTTGAGGTGAGTCAATGAAGTCTTGACTGTCTAGCTTCACGTACCACCTTCACATTTTTTTCCAAAAATTATCCGCTTATTCAAACTGAGTTGTCCAAATAAATTCTATTTTGAACCTTTTTTCTGGTGCAGTTATTTCTTTTTGATCTGCCTTTGTATCTGTCTTTGTGCACAAAACTTCAATCTGAGTTTAATGACGTAAAACACATCACTGAACTCACTTGAGAATCGAGCTGCAAAGCAGTGTGTTATCGTAAAATTACACGACAATTTTTCTTTTGCAATATTTTGATCGTGCATGGAACGACACATCATCACATGTGGATGTTTAACCAAATGATACAAGACGCAGTAGAGACTATTCTGTCATACAAAGATTACAAGCTGGTCTAGTTAAAGCCTGCCCGCAGGTTAAACCGTGTGTTCATGTGTGTGTGCAGGTGAGTGAGGTGTACAGCCTCCACAGGCAGACGGCTTACCTCGCTCAGGACTACTTCGATCGCTTCATGCTGACTCAAGAGAACGTTAACAAAGACTACCTGCAGCTCATCGGCATCACAACGCTTTTCATCGCTGCCAAGATTGAAGTGAGTCCATCCCCCTCATCCTGAAATCCTTGTAAAATATCAAGAATATTGATGTTCATGAATCCCTTTCTCTTCACAGGAAATCTATCCTCCGAAGATATTTGAATTTGCGTACGTCACAGATGGAGCGTGCGACATCTGGGACATACAACGTACAGAGCTTCAGATACTGAAGGTAGGAAAACAAACTGTTTGAATGCATGTGTGTGTGTTTCTGTGTGTGACTGATGTATTTTTTTTTTTTTTCAGGCTTTGGACTGGAAGCTCTGTCCAGAAACTCCCATTTCCTGGTTAAAACTTTACTGCCAAGTGGCGGCTCAGAAAGATGGAGAAAATATCTTGGAACCCCAGTTTGATCAAGAAACATTTATACATATTACTCAGGTACCTTGACGGAGATTACTGAAACGTTATCCTTTAAAATGATCATCTCATAGTAAAAATGACTCCTGCAGCTATGATTGTTTAAGTACCGTCTTTTCACGACCGTACGACACACTTGATTAACGTCCTCATTATGGAGGCTTTGACACCAGGCTCAGGATCACGAGTCACTTTCCTGTTATTTCTTCTTTGATTTGAAGAACTGATTGCGCAATCAATTAATTAATTAATGTGATTTATTTATAAAGATTTCTAAGTATTTTAAATGTCTGTAGAATTAACATTGTAATGATTGGGGATGTTTTGTGCAGTATGAAAAAAAATTAAATAAATTTACATGCCTTTTAAGCTTGTTGACGTGACGGCCGGGTGTGCGTTTGCACCCATGATGCTTTGTTTGCAACAAAAAAATTACACTTGATTTTTTTTTCCCAGAGAATTTTACTGTTGGTGTTTATTTCTCATCTTCCGTTCCGTCATCTTCTACTTGTTCCGGGGTCGGGTCACGGGGGCAACAGCCTCAAACGGGCAGCCCAGGCCTCTCTCTCCCCGGCTGCATCCTCCAGCTCACCTGGAAGGATCCTGAGTCGTTCCCCGGCCAGCTGTGAGACATAGTCTCTCCAGCGAGTCCGGGGTCTGCCTCTTGGTCTTCTCCCGGTGGGACGTGCCCGAAACACCACGCCCGCGAGGCGCTCGGGGGGCATCCTGACCAGATGCCCGAACCACCCCATCTGGCTCCTCTCGACCTGGAGGAAGAGTGGCTCGACACCGAGCTCCTCCCGGATGGCAGAGCTCCTCACCCAATCTCTGAGTGAGAGCCCAGCCACCCTGCGGAGGAAGCTCATTTCGTCCGCTTGTACCCGCGATCTCATCTTTTTATCATAATTGTATTAATTAACAGAAATGCTCTTTTTTTGTTTTTCATTTTAACACACTTATTTTATTTGGCTGATGCATTGAACAAGGAGGGTTTCCATCCTTCTCCCAAAGTCTGTTTTAGGGTAAACGTACCCAGTGTTGACACGTTAGACTTGTTGAAAACAAAAAAAAAAACGGTTAAAATGCAGAAATTTTATGACGTTTTCAGGTGTCTAACTTTTTATTTTTGTCTCAGTTGTTAGATTTATGTTTGTTGGACATTGATTCGTTGGACTTCACATACAGCGTTCTCGCCGCCGCAGCTTTCTGCCACTTTTCTTCATTTGATGTGGTTCACAGAGTCTCTGGTAGGTTCACGCCCTGTTTTTAAATTCTAACAATTCTATGTTTTGTTTTTTTTTAAGTTTTCTTTTTTTGTGTGTGTATTTTCAGGATTGACGTGGGAAAGTGTGTCTGACTGCGTTCGGTGGATGGCTCCGTTCATGGACACACTGCGCTCCTGTCCCAAACCTCAGCTGAAAAAGTTTCCTAAAGTTAAAGATTACGACAGTCACAATATTCAGACACACGTGCACTACCTGGATCTGCTGGTGAGCAAAAACTTTTTCTTCCATTTTTCTATAAACACAGACACCAAAATCCGTTCTGTTCCGTCATCTTCCGTTCATCCGGGGCCGGGTCATGGGGGCAACACCCTCAGACGGGAAGCCCAGGCTTCTCTCACCCCGACTGCATCCTCCAGCTCCCCTGGATGGATCCCGAGTTGTTCCCCGGCCAGCTATGAGACATAGTCTCTCCAACAGGTCTGGGGTCTGCCTCTCGGTCTCCTCCTGGTGGGACGTGCCCAGAAACACCTCACCAGCGAAGCGCTCGGGGGGCATCCTGACAGATGATCCTAGGAGCTATGTTGTTCGGGGCTTAATGCCCCTGGTTGGGTCACCTAAGGCAAACAGGTCCTAGGTGAGGGGACAGACAAAGCGTGACTTAAACACCCTTATGAAGAGATCAAGCATGGCCAAGTTGCCCTTGCCCGGACACGAGTCACGGGGGCCCCCTTTTGGAGCCAGGGCCATGGTGGGGCACGAGAGCGAGCGCCTCGTGGTCAGGCTTTTACCCATGGGGCTCAGCCCGAACAGGGGACATGGCCCGCCCTTGCAGTAAACTCACCACCAGCACTAGGGGCCGGAAGGGTGGGGTGAAGGAGGAGATCGGTGGCAACCAACGATGGGGACCCTGGCGGTCAAATCCTCGGCTGCATAAGCTAGCAGACACCAAAATGTTCCGTTCCATTATCTTCCGCTTGTTCCGGGGTCGGGTCGCAGGGGCAACAGCCTCAAGCGGGCAGCCCAGGCGTCTCTCTCCCCGGCTGCATCCTCTAGCTCACCTGGAAGGATCCCAAGTCGTTCCCCGGCCAGCTGTGAGACATAGTCTCTCCAGCGGGTCCGGGGTCTGCCCCTTGTTCTCCTCCCGGTGGGACGTGCCCGAAACACCTCGACCGCGAGGCGGTTGGGGGGCATTCTTACCAGATGCCCGAACCACCCCATTTGGCTCCTCTCGACCTGGAGGAGGAGCAGTGGCTCGATAACCGAGCTCCTCCCAGATGGCAGAGCTCCTCACCCGATCTCTGAGTGAGAGCCCAGCCACCCTGCGGAGGAAGCTCATTTCGGCCGCTTGTACCCGCGATCTCATTCTTTCGGTCATCACCCACAGCTGGTGACCATAGGTGGGGGTAGGAACGTAGATCGACTTGTAAATCGAGAGCTTTGCTTTTCGGCTCAGCTCTCTCTTTACCACGACGGACCGATGCAGCGTCCTAGTTATTGCTGACGCCGCACCGATCTACCTCTCGATCTCCAGCTCCATCCTTCCCCCACTCGTGAACAAGACCCTGTCCCTGACCTGCAGGGGGCATTCCACCCTTTTCCGGGCGAGTACCATGGTCTCGGATTTGGAGACGCTGATTCCCATCCCGGCCGCTTCACATTCGGCAGCAAATCAGAGAGACACCAAAATGATAAAAAAAAAAAAAAAATCTCTATTCTTCTGTTCGCTATCTTGACACCAACTCGATATTTAACGTGAAACTATGTAAAAAAAATTTAATGAAAAACCATCACGACATTTTGATCATTAATTTTTTTTTTTTTGGGCACTAACCCGCGCTCTCCACTTAACTGAACATTTTGTTTTGTCGTCTTGCAGAGACAAGCTCAGGAACATCAAGTGATCAACCTGGCGTGCCAACACTCGCCCGTCTCTGTCGGAACTTTCTTGACCCCGCCCAACAGCACAGAGAAACCAGCCCATCCTTGATGAAGCCAGTCTCGCTCTGACACGATGTGATGCGGAAGCTGCTCGCCGAAAAAAAAAATCAGACCTCATGTTTTGTTTTAGATTTTAATTTTCTTCCCTTTTTCATTTTTTTTTTTTACATACTAATTTTCTATTTTAAGTGTTAAAATGGTCAAAAAATTTGAGAAAAAGAACACATTTTAAATTCGTTCAGTTGACCAATTTTTTTTTTTTTTTTGAACCTGCGTCTCCAGGAGTTGTTTACTTGTGTGTTGACCGTGCACGCTGCTTTTCCAGCACGTCTAAGTTTCATGAGGACGCTGAACATTTCTTAAGAAAAGTAACAGGTGCTAAAACGTGCTTCAGGAAACGAGGATCAGCAGGTTGTTTTTTTTTATTTTGGTTCAACCCTCATCCCACGTGAATAGACATGGATTCAAACTTGTTATGAAATTTCTCGTTAGCCATGAAAGCCATGTCGTTCTTTTTCCCTCGTTGTTGTCTTTTTGTTGCAACCTAGTTGCATCTTGTTACATTCCTGAGACACTTGATTTTGCTCAGTTTTATTTTCCATTTTAAGGTTTTTGTATTTATTGACGAGCCTTAGTTCGTAAAGGAAAATGTTTGTTAGAGTTGGTGCTCAGTGATCGCTGCCAAAGGCTAAAGTTATTTAAGATTTTTGTTCTGTGACAGTTTAGCTGACCCGTTTAGTGCCTTTCTTTCCAGATTTTGTACATTGATTTAATTTAATCTGGTTGTGATCAAATGAACCTGTGACTGTAAATCTCTGCAGGAAAGAAGGAACCGTACGTGTTTATTGTATGTTTATGTAAATACAATTTCAAAAAATGTTAAATTTCTTTTATATTTGCAATTCTTAAATAAATGTTGAGAAATTTCCTTCTTTTCTTGCCTCCTTTTTTTTTATTTTAACCCACTTTAATTCACACATAGAATTAGTTGATCTGGATATAAAGTTTAAATTTGCAAGCAGTTGTTTAACAATGACACTCCCTGTTGAGGTGATGGACTGTGTTTGAGCAGAAACCCCAAAAACACTTCCTGTTGGTGGGGTTACCAACTCTGCAGAGAAAAAAATCCACAGCCAAGAACAATCTGGCGTTAAAATAGAATTCAAAATTGGAAAGAATTTTTACTCAAACATATGACATAGAAAATCACTTCAATGATGTTTTTGATGCATGAATAACTTTAAAACTTGAAAAAAAAAAAAGAAGTTGACTTCAACTTCAATGATATTTTTACTCCTTTTAGTGTGTAAAGGATTAGTTAGTGTTTGTCCGTCAGTGTTTTCACAGCTTGTTTTTTTCTTGGTCTCTCTTGGTCTTGGTCTACAGCTAATTTGGAGTTTAAATGTAGGCTTTAAAAAGATTAAATTATATTTATTACAAAATAAAATAATATGTTAATAATTCTCAGCCAAATGCAGTACTGGATAAGACCACACGGTGTCAGTGTTGGACCATAAATCTTACTCTAATCATTTTTAGATTTAAAAAAAAAAAGGTTTTCTTTTTGAAGAAAAAATAAATTGATTTAATATGTTTGGTAAATAATTTGGAGGTAAAATATGAAGCTGTATCAATAAAGACTCTTTCTGTGA
This sequence comes from Neostethus bicornis, assembly GCA_902685375.1. Taxonomy (NCBI): domain Eukaryota; kingdom Metazoa; phylum Chordata; class Actinopteri; order Atheriniformes; family Phallostethidae; genus Neostethus; species Neostethus bicornis. Next base: position 13,904,160 of record LR738541.1, on the reverse strand, counting down.
CTCACTGGCTCCACGATGGAAGAAATGCAGAGTTAATATAATGTTTGACCCCCTTGACCTCCACTATTTTTGTCCTTATATTTTCAGGTTAGTCTTTAAGAATGACAATAAAGTTTGTTTGGGAAATTCTAATCTCTTTCAAAGAAAAATCCGAGTTATAATCACTCCAAATTTACCTTTTTTTCCACTCAGGTACACCTCGCACATGGTTCTTCATTAGAACTGTGTCGCACACTGCTTCACTCGTCTACACCCAAAAAGTTTTTTTCCATAGATCTCATTATTTTATGGTCCTTCAGATTATAAGATGTAATTTTTGGATGACAAATCTTTCATTGAGAATATCCTCATGATGATGAAGAACTTGCAAACTCCACACAGAAAGGCCAGTGATTCAAGCCTCACCCCACCCAGGACTCAAACCTGCAACCTACATGCTGTGAGGCTTCAGTGCAGACCATTGTAACACCATCCAGCCTCGTTGTGGAGGAGATTAAAGGTTCAGTCTCATGCAAAATCACCTTTTCAGAAATTTTGATGATGCTTATGCCTTGTATTTGTCACCAAAATGTCATGATACGTAGTGCAGGTGAAAAGAGGAGGACCCAGTTACAGACAGAAAACATGGTTTATTTGAAGTTGGCATGGTGAAAGGTTATTGCAAGAATGTTTTATGGTTAGGTAACCAGGGAGACCTGGCTGGAAGGGATTATATGACCCGGCAGGGAAGTTTGGGGTGATTGCCCTTAGATAGATGGCAGGGTGTACAGATGTGGAGAATCTGTAATCATCCTCAGGTGACCCTAATCAGGTCGATGAGAAACATCCACGGCTCCCTCTGGCGGCAGGAAAGGGGATTATGACACAAAGTGATTTTTAAAAAGATTCAGTAACAAATTGATTGGTATTTCTGCCCACGTGACCCGTAATGAGTGATTGCTACTCTGATGACCCTCACTCTCATGCTCCTCCCACTTTTTCTCACCCACACAAATACACAAACAAAAGCAACATCTACACAATCTAAATGAGGATGATTTTATCGCTCAGTAATGTTTAGATGTGATTGTGTTTTGTGGAGTTTGGAGATGAGCTGCCTCTTTGGAATGACGTGGTCAAAGGTCAAATAGTCCCACTGAGGACTGAATGAGGTGAGTCTATAGTTTATGAATACTGGTATTGTTGATATCTCACGGATAGATGGTTTTATATAAGTATGGATACGGGCTCCTCAAAAATTCATAAAATTGAATATGGTGTTCCCCAAAGATCAATCTTAGGCCCAATACTTTTTAGATGTACTTGTTGCCACTTGAGGATGTTTTAGTCAACCAGGCAACAAATACTGGCTGAAATATGTTTAATGGAATTTAGGAGACACGGTGTTGATTTTCACAGCTATGCTGATGATACACAGCTTTACATCGCTGTGTCTCCTGATGATCTAGATCAGGGTGGCAAACTTTTTGATTCGTGGGCCACATTGAGTTCAAACATTTGAAAAAGGGGCCGGAACAGGATCAGATGGATGGCACGCTTTGGTAACCGCTAGATTAGACTAATAGAATGGCGCGCTACATTTTAAGCAAGCATGCTTTTAAAGCGTAAAATTTCAAGTCTAGTGCGATAGCGCTTAAAAACGTACATTTAGTGGCGCTAAGTTTGAAATCGAAGCACTTGATGTAACGTTTTGTTTGTTTTAAAATCTAACACGCTTGTTTACGTGCGTGTATTGGCCCCGATGGCTTCCCATATCTGTGCACACTGTTTATTTTGAACACATGCACATCACAAAGACACACACATTTTAATGGGAGCAGTGTTGTTGTATCTTTGACGCCATCTAGTGACAAAACATCAGAACTGCACGGGAAATAAAACTAACAAGGTTTATTTATTTAATTTTTTCAAGTTTGGCGGGCCGGATTAAATCGTTAAATGAGCCGCATGAACGTTTATGTGAGTAAGACGTAATGATAAAAAGTTTATTTTGCACGAGACGCAACCTTTAAGTAAGTTATAGTCTGGTTTATGAGTTAAAAAAAGATGGAGTAAGAGATCTTTGAGTGGATCAGTGCAGCGTCCTCAATAATTAAGACTCTGCATTGATCTAAATAATAAACCGAACCAAACTTTGGGGGAAAATCTTTCACTTTTTATTAAAAGTCACATTACAAAAGGTTTTTTTTTTTTTTCATCAGCAACTATAAAACCTCCATATTTACATATCATACAGATCTGGACTGCTCAGCACCCGACGGCTCCTCTTTAACGGCAGCAGCTTCACAAGCTTTAAATGGCTCTAAAAGCAGCGGCCAGATGTGTAACTCACATCTGGATCAGCTCCTAGAAACACCTGCTTTTTATTCAGATGCATAGCTTCCAGCAAAAGTTTCTAAAAACATGTTTTAACTCAGAAACACAGAAAATAAAAACAAAAAAAGTCAGATTCATTTGAACAATAAAAATAAGAGTTTATGAATCCAAATTAAAACGATGCTTTCGACTCGTTACTCATTATGAAATCAAATTAAATACTTTTTACTTTTTTATGATTGTACTTTTGCTTGATTCAAATTGAATCTTTCTGTGTATAAAATCTACATTCAGCAGGCGGTGGATGAACACACGACTTATTTAAAATAAAAAGAAATCAAAGTTTAGCAACTTGAAAAGATTTATTTGTACTTTTTCACTTTTAAAATTTAAGATCCTTAAAACCACTGCTGTTTAAATTATTTTTTTTTTTACTTTCAACAGATGATTTAATAATTAAAAAGATATTTAAAGGAAAATATTGTATATCAATGAAAATGTAATTTTCACAATTCAGGTTCCAGTAAACACGTCTCACAAAATTTGGTGGAATTTGTTCAAATCTTAAAGTCAATTTAAAACTTGTTTGTTTCAGTTTGAAATTTTGTGATTAAATTACTATAAATAATTTAAATTCTGTTCAGAGGCTGATTGTTGAGTCTGAATCCCTCTTTTAGAAGAATTCATCTGATTATTAAACTTGACCAGCCAGGTGCAAACTGTGGTCTGAGGTCCAAATGTGGGCCGTTAAGGTTTTTAATCCGGACTCCTGAATTTGAAAAAAACGACATGAATAAATTTTGATTTAAAATAATAAATCTAATTGTAGTTCTGTTTTCTTCTCCACGGACACCAACTTAGAGTTAGAAAAGTTTTTTTCATAATTTAACTGTATTATTAAATGGATTTATTACGGATCGGTGCAGCGTCAGCAATAACTAGGACGCTGCATCGGTCCATCATGGTAAAGAGAGAACTGAGCCGAAAAACAAAGCTGTTGGTTTAAAAGGCAATCTACGTTCCTACCCTCACCATGGTAACCAGCTGTGGGTGGTGACAGAAGGAATGAGATCGCGGATACAAGCGGCTGAAATGAGCTTCCTCCGCAGGGCGGCTGCGCTCTCACTCAGAGATTGGGTGAGAAGCCTTGCCTCTCGGGAGAAGCTCGGCGTTGAGCCGCTCCTCCTTCAGGTCGAGAGGAGCCAGATGGGGTGGTTCGGGCATCTGGTCAGGATGTCCCCCGAGCGCATCGCTTGTGAGGTGTTTCGGGCACGTCCCACTGGAAGGAGACCAAGAGGCAGACCCCGGACTCGCTGGAGAGACTATGTCTCACAGCTGGTTGGGGAACGACATGGAATCCTTCTGGGTGAGCTGGAGGATGCAGCTGGGGTGAGAGAAGCCTGGGCTTCCCATCTGAGGCTGTTGCCCCTGCGACCCGACCCTGGATAAGCAGAAGACGACGGAACAGAATATTATTTATGTTTGAAAGCATTCATATGATGTTGGAAACACGGACTTTCAAACCCAGACAAATGAGCGCTTATGGCAAATTTTTTCAGTCGAAAAGTCAATTTTTCAATTTTTTTCAGACACATTTTAGTCTCAATTGAATTAAATTAATACAAAGTAAATTTTTCAAACCAAATACATCTTTTTTGTTTGATTGTAATAAGATTTTGTCGATTAGAAAACAGTGACTTTGTTCATCGTAAATTTAAGTTGCTAAAAAAATAAAATTAGGAACTCTTTTTCAAAAATATTTTCTTTTTAATCAGATGAATCAGAAATATTTTTTTTTTCTGACCCTGAACACACGCACGTTTCTTTTTTTTTTTTATATAACAGTGTAAAGTATTTCTGTAAAGTTTCTATAAGGGAATAAAAAAATAATCTCTGATCAAAAACATCCCATAATGCTGATTTTTTTTTTTTTTACAAATATTTCACAAAGGTTTCACACGGTGAGCTCAAAGTTTTTCATCTGAAGACTTTTAATCATCTTCTAGTGCAATATGAAATCTGAAAAGAGACATTTAAAAAACTCCAAGTCAAGGTGAGGGTTGATCCTGAAGGCAAAAAAAAAAAAATTTTCTGAGGATTTTTTCTTTTCGGCTGCTCAAAAAGGGTCAAACCAAAACCTGTCGGGTCAGAAATAAAGGATTAAAAAGCTTCTCTGAAGAGCCCTCGAGTTTTTTTGTGTGAAACATGAGGTCTGCTGTTTTTTATTCGGTTTTTAACATCCTGAATGTTTCCAATAAAATCTGGTGGTAATTTTTCTTTTTGTAAATTTTCAACCTTGAAAGTTTAAACATCTAAGATAAAAAAAAATCTGCATTGAAATAAAATAAATGAAAAGTTCCCCTAAAAACGTCAAAATTGAGGATTTTTAAGTGAAGTGTGTTTCTGTTTGGAGGACCAACTATTGAAATCATCTCTGTGCTTTTTTTCTTTTCTCTTTAAAGAAGTCAAACCTGCAGCGAGTCTGCTGTTGATCCTCCTAAAACATGAAGGTTGGAACAACTCGGATTTATGAGGAAAAAAAAAAAAAAAAAGAATCCGGGTCGAGAGGAGCCAGATGGGGTGGCTCGGGCATCTGGTCAGGATGCTCCGCAGGGTGGCTGGGCTCTCACTCAGAGATCAGGCGAGGAGTTTTGCCATCCGGTAGAAGCTCGGTGTCGAGCCGCTCCTACTCAACATCGAGAAGAGCCAGATAGGGTGGTTCGGGCATCTGGTCGGGATGCCCCCCGAGCGCCTCGCAGGCGAGGTGTTTCGGGCACGTCACACCGGGAGCCAGGGGCAGACCCCGGATCCACTGGAGAGACTATGTCTCACAGCTGGCCGGGGAACGACTTGGGATCCTTCCGGGTGAGCGAGGCCTGGGCTGCCCGTTTGAGGCTGTTGCCCCCGCGACCCGACCCCGGAACAAGCGGAAGATGACGGATGGAAAAAAAGAAGTAATCAAGTTTTTTTAGGTTCCACTTGTTTGTCAATTAAAACAAAAAAAAGAATTTAAAGGTTTAAACTTTTAAAAACAACAGAAAATTTGAACTTTTTAAGTAAGAAATAAACATAAAAGTAAAATAAATAAAGCATCAGCTGCATTTAGTCGTTTGTAACCAGAGATCGATCAACCGAAGGACCCAAAAACGCCAATTCGTAAAAAAAATCCATGTTTCGTGATGGTGCAGAATTGTGATTTACATCTCCGAGCATCTTTGAATCTTTTGTAAAACCAGAAGATTTGCATTAATTTTTTCTGATTTTTATGTAATTTTTAATTCCTTCCTTCTACGTTTTCACTTCTAAAAACGTAACGTTTTTTCAGTGAACGAAGTTTTGAGTTTCCGCGCGGCTCTTTGTCGCCCCTACTGGTGCTGAGGCAGTACGTCATGGCTGCGGCTCCTCTGAATGTAGGCGATAGCGTCTCTGTAAGTAAGGGCCAGCTGGGGCCGGTCGTACATCTCACTCAGAGTCTGAAACTTGGGGCCCCACCGTGAGAGCCTGTCGTACACCAGCTCTCCTTCCTCATCCTCGTTGTCAAGGGCAACTGTTCTGACCGACCCCAAAGAGCTGAGGCTTCCTGCTGGGGACCCGGAGCCTTCCACGCACCAGACATGGTAGGCGTCTGGCGGCAGAGCCTCACTGTCGTTGTCCGCCTCCCAGATAATTCGTGCCACGTAGCTTCTGAAGTCTACGTGAGAGCGGGATTCAGGCGGGATGTCCGCGTAGCTGCCCGCGTCGCTAGCCTCCATGTCCCTGCCAGGGTGAGGAGGGTAGATGGCGTAAGCAGCGTCTCCATGTTGGTGGGGGTGTGGGATACTGAGGTAGGGAACACCGGAGCTGCAGGAGGAGCTGGAAGGATGGACCTCCTCTTGCGAGCCAGGTGAGGACTTGATGAGGGGAGCAGTGGTGCAGGAGGAGGATTGGGACAAACTGGAACACAGTGGACGCTTCAGCTCGGTGATGTCGTACCCGTTCTAACGGAAAAACAAAGACAAGAACTAATTAAGAAGATGTTTGTAGACGATGCTGTGATTGTGAGAGCTTAGTTTTGGGGGACAGAGAAGTATGTTAGAGCGGTGACGGACCTATATGAGGGCTCTAAGACAAGTAGTGAGGTGTGCTGTAGGTGAAACAGAGGAGTTCAGAGTGGAGGTGGGACTGGATCAAGGATCTGATCGTTTTCTTTTCATGGTTTCTCTGGTAGCCGCGCTGCTTCCAAACATGTTTTCACATTAATACATTCCACCAAGAGAGGAATGTTTATCTAGGAATGCTGGATCGATTTGCTGCCGAGTGTGAAGCGGCCGGGATGGGAATCAGCACCTCCAAATCCGAGACCATGGTCCTCGCCTGGAAAAGGGTGGAATGCCCCCTGCGGGTCAGGGACAGGGTCCTGCCCCAAGTGGAGGAGTTTAAGTATCTCGGGGTCTTGTTCACGAGTGGGGGAAGGATGGAGCGGGAGATCGACAGGCGGATCAGTGCGGCATCAGCAATAACTAGGACGCTGCATCGGTCCGTCGTGGTAAAGAGAGAGCTGAGCCGAAAAGCAAAGCTCTCGATTTACAAGTAGATCTACGCTCCAACCCTCACCTATGGTCACCAGCTGTGGGTGGTGACCGAAAGAATGAGATCGCGGGTACAAGCGGCCGAAATGAGCTTCCTCTGCAGGGTGGCTGGGCTCTCACTCAGAGATCGGGTGAGGAGCTCTGCCATCCGGGAGGAGCTCGGTGTCGAGCCGCTCCTCCTCCAGGTCGAGAGGAGCCAGATGGAGTGTTTCGGGCATCTGGTCAGGATGCCCCCCGAGCGCCTCATGGGCGAGATGTTTCGGGCACATCCCACCTGGAGGAGATCAAGGGGCAGACCCCGGACCCGCTGGAGAGACTATGTCTCACAGCTGGCCGGGGAAAGATTTGGGATCCTTCCAGGTGATCTGGAGGATGCAACCGGGGTGAGAGAGGCCTGGGCTGCCCGTTTGAGATTGTTGCCCCGGCGACCCGACCCCGGAACAAGCGGAAGATGACGGAACGGAACATTCCACCAATCACATTTCAGCCAGCATTTGTTGCCTGGTTGACTAAAATCAGCAGAAATGATTAAAGGCTTTCGGAATCCGTTCTGCTGATTCTTTTGACATAAAGTGAACAGAAATTAAAGTTTTGCTTCAACCAAACAAATTTTGAGCTGGTTTCCCAATGACAAGAAATTTTGAAGCCTTGTCGACATTCCGCGCCAACATTTTCAGACTTGCTGATTGGAGGTACACAGAGCTTAGTGTGAATATTGTGAATAATTCAGTACAGTAAGAAAGTTTTATGACCCTATAATAGTAACTAAGAGGCTGATTGATGCGGATGGAGAACCACTTGTAAAAATGAACAACGTGTAAAACAAACGGTTCGTCACTGGTTCAGTAACTACCTGGTCCTGCTCTCCTCCACCTTCTTCGTTGTAGTTCAGGATGTTTTCCCGGATGTCCTCCCAGCTTTCATGTTCTGCAGGAATGTGGTAAACCCCTCGTTTTCTGAATTTATTTCTGCTGCCTTTTTGGTTCCAAACGGTCACGGCAACCAAGACCACTGAAACACAAACAGACAAAAAAACATATTAAACTGTAATTCATCAATTTTGATTATTTTATTACTTTAAAACCCTAAATCACACGTATCAAAAAGTGTCATGATCCCTTCACCTGCCACCAGAGGGAGCCCTGGACCTTCCTCACTCTACTGGATTTCAGCCTGATCCCAAACACGTGGTAATTAGCCTGATGCTACTCATCTCCACAGTCTAGTCTCCCTTGACTTCTTCGATGGGTCATCACCATCCCTCCCAGCCATGTTTTCCTTCCTGCCTGACCAAGTTCATATCTTTGAACTCTGTTATTTTTTTAACTTTAAGACATTCTTTTGTGTTACTCCTATCCTTTTGTCTTACAGCCTTATCGGACGTTTGTTAATAAATCCTGTTTGTTGATCTGCATTTGGGTCCTCCTCCTCCTCCTTCTCCACCCACATCATGACAAAAGGAGTCATATAGAGGGATCCTTCAGAGGCCAGTAAATACTATAAAACTTCTGAACTCTTACCGATGAAGACGAGGAGGCACATGCTGATGGCGAGGATGGAGCTGGGGCTTAGGGCTGCCAGACGGTGACCTCTAACCTGGCCTAGCTCGCAGTGCGGACCTCTGAAACCCTCCAGACATCGACATTGGTACGTATCTGGCGACAGAGCCCGGCAAACGCCACCATTTCTGCAGGAAGTCGGTCCGCAGGGCGACGGCACACAGTGGTGCCGTCCGGAGTCGTCTGTCACTGTAACCTGCGCCCCCGGACATCTGGGAAGGTTAGAGGTCACAGGAATCCAGTTAAAAATCTAAATTATTTACTTCTCATGTCAGTTTTATGACTTCACACAAACAAACAAAATACTGGTTGATACCGGATGTTATTTACTCAGTTACTTTTTGACTGAGATCATTTCTAATGTAACTAATTATATTTTTTAAGTCAGATTCACAACATTGATAAAAAAAAAAGCGTTTTAACATGTTTAAGAGTGAGGTTACAGGGAGAAGAGATAAAGAAGGTGGAAGATTTTAAGTATCTAGGATCAACAATCCAGAGCAATGGAGAGTGTGGAAAAGAGGTGAAGAAGCGTGTGCAGGCAGGCTGGAATGGGAGGAGAAAAGTATCAGGTGTGATGTGTGACAGAAGAGTTTCAGATAAAATGAAAGGGAAAGTCTTTCCATGGTGAGACCGGCCATGATGATTGGTCTAGAAACAGTAGCACTTAAGAAAAGACAGAAAGCAGAGATGAAGATGCTGAGGATCTCTCTGGGAGTGACCAGGATGGACAGGATTAGAAATGAGAACATCAGGGGAACAGCACATGTTAGAGGTTTTGGGGATAAAGTTAGAGAGGCAAGACTGAGATGGTTTGGACATTTGCAGAGGAGAGAGAGAGAGAGTACATCAGAAGAAGGATGCTGGATTTGGAACCACCAGGAAAGAGGCCTAGAGGAAGACCAAAGAGGAGGTTCATGGATACAGTGAAGGAAGACATGAAGATAGTTGGTGTGACTGAAGAGGATGCAGCAGATAGGGTTAGATGGAAGAAACTGACTTGCTGTGGCGCCCCCTAAAGGGAAATGCCGAAAGAAGAAGAAGAATCTGCAGCGCAGCATTACTTTGACAGAAGTTTCAGATACAATCTTCTAACATGGTGGTGTGTAGGATTTACCTGCACGAGTGTTTCCTCCACAGGTCGACACACCGGAGCGGACTGTGGCACGGCTGGTCTCTACAGGCATCGCTGGAGCACCCTGAGGTGACCCCTTGTCTCTCCAGCACCGCCACCATGTCTCTACTCTGTCCATCCAGAGGAAGAACCTGACCATTAAAACGAACGTCCCGCAAACATCCTGCAGAAAGAAAACTTTTAAACCCTACTTTCTGCAACCCAGTTTTAGTGGTACAGTAAATATGAGAGATTATTTAGAGTCTGTGACCCGATGAAGATCTCACCTTGGAAGTCATTTTTCTCTCCAACATTTGGTCCGTTTCCAACCATCAGACTCGTTGGTTGAATCACCAGCTCTCTTCGATTCCCCAGCTGAGCCTGAACCTCCCGCAAGCCTCCGCCCTGTTCCAGCCGCAGGGTAAATATGTTGTCATGACGACTGAGACTGACCAGAACCCACTGTCCGACATCCACCCGGGGGCCGTAAAGTTGCAGCATGTGTGCGCCGTCGCCCAGGTTAGCACGCACAGAGATGTGACCGTCACTGATCTGAAAAAAAAATCACACGTTCCCTCAAATTTGGGACGAACTGAAATATTTTGCAGATGGCGACTCAAACGATGAAATGAGGACCATTAGTTTTATATGTATGGTTAATTTTAACAGACATAAAAATGACATAAAAAATGCATGAAATTGTTTATACGTAACTGATCATGTCCTAAAGAATTTGCAACCACGTGAAAGTGATAAAAACCATCTGTGATGATGCGCAAACAGGACTAAATGTTGTGGAAGTTGAACTGGTTGTTCTGAAACTGTATCAGCAGTGGTGGATGAAGTACTCACTTTTTGTACTTAAGTAAAAGTACAAATAATTAGGCAAAAAATTTACTTAAGTAAAAGTAAAAGTACCAATAAAAAAATCTACTTAAGTAAAAGTACAAAAGTAGTTGGTGTAAATTGTACTTTTTAAGTAAAAAGTAAAAGTATTCAACCATGATTCAAATGTTATTTGTTGTGCTGTATTGTGTCGCCATGGTAACCAGGATAAATACTCTGCAGAGATGTGACCCCCCTCTCCCGCCTCTTTTGGTCCACAAAAAAAAAATATATAAATAAAATAAAAGGAAAGGGGACAAGTCAAGCTATCCCCATAGAAGGGCCAGTGAATGGGCCGCTAAAATGGAGGGAAATGACACTTATTTTTTAAAATGTTTTAGGGGGGAGGCCCCCAGTCACTATATATTGGCTTTGTCAAAGCCCTACCCCCCTTTGGAAAATTCTAGATCCGCCCCTGTTCTGTGTAACAATGGCTCAACTTTTTATTTAGAAGTAAACACAACGAACAACGATCTTCTGACTCTTTTTAATTTGTTCTATATTTGATGTTAGGTTTTTGAATGAATGCGGAAAATTTTTCTCGATTCATTACTTCTTCTCCCGATCAACTGCTTCTTTTGATTTTGGCGATGCGGCTTCAAGATGCGCTAAAAAAAACCTGTGTATTTTTCAAATTCCTGAACAAAAATGTAACAAAAAATGTAAAACACACTTTTAAAAAGTAGCGAAGTAAAAGTAAAGATATTTGCTCTAAAAATGTAGTGAAGTAAAAGTAAAAGTACTGGTCTTAAATTTTACTTAACTAAAGTACAGATACACAATTTTTTTACTTAAGTACAGTAACGAAGTACATTTACTTCGTTACGTTCCATTATGTGTATAAGTGAATGAACGCTAAGCTGAATCCGTCCACATCAACGTGTCCATCTGGTGATAAGGTCACTTTAAGTCGTCTCAGACTCTCTAACCTCCAGGGTGATGTACTCATTGGCCTCCCGAGACGCCACGGACAGCAGGGTGCCTGAGGTGGATCTTGTTCGGAGGAGCATCTGGATGTTTGTGCGCCTAGAGTTGCTCCCCCCTCTGAGCTGGAAACGCAGCATGCTGCCTGAGTCAAAGGAGAACTCTGGAAGAGCTGTGGGAGAAAACAAAAAACAAACATCTTATAATTCTGAGAATTTAGCCCAGAGGATTGTAGGAAAGTCGTTTCCTTACTTCTGTCACATTTGTGCCCGGCAAAACCCGGGCGACATTCACAGCTGAAGGACCCCCACTCAGCAAGACAGGATGCATGGACGCCACATGAGGGTCCGGCTGCTGTCACACACACACCGTCTGTAAGCCGACACCCAGGAGAACTGTCCACACTCTCACCTGGAGACGCCAGATCGTACACCTGCGGGATAGAGAGAGCCCGGATGATCCAAAAAAATTAGTTCCTATTTTTTGTATGTTGTCAGAAAAGTGAATCCAAATTTCTCGTGTGTCTGCGCTGCACTTTTAAATAGGAGATTAAATGTTAAAAAAAACCCTTCAGACACACCACGGTAAAATGCTACACCTAATCATAGTGATGATGTAATATTTAAATAGCAGGGGACATAGCAGACAGGAAACAGTGTGACATTATGTTTGTTGTGTCAAAGTTTATGCACATTTTTTAAACATCAAACAGGTTGTGTTTAACGTTTTGAAAAGGGTTTCTACATTTTATCAAACACTTTTGGGGTATCTACTTGTTCATTGTGACACCTGGCACAAAAAAAACCAACAGTAAACAAAGGCTTAAAAAGTTCAACAAATTGCTAAAAAAAATAAAAAAATGTCCTCGTTTAGACAGTGAAAAGTAAATTAACGGGTCATGCCAAAAACACTCATCTCTTTTTTAACACTAGGACTACCAGAATTCTACAACTACTAGAACTCCCAAGGCTGTCAATTTGACAATTAGCGCTGTGGAATTGACGTCATGCACAAAAGTTCCTCAGCGACTGATAAAAGTCTTCTCAAATCCAATTTTGCTCACCTAGATTTCACTTGAATGGTGCCATAAGTGTTACTAGGCAACAGCAACTACACTACGCTCAGGCGCGGGAAAAAGTTATACTGTATTTCAGAATCAGAATGTTTTTATTCTCATCATTTCCGGGTGAGTAGCTTTCAGCTTGAAAAGTTTTGTTGTCCTTTTGCTGCTGTTAACTCAGCATTTTATTCATTGATTTGATCTGTTTTTAGATTATAAATAATCTAAGTACTGTCTTTAGTTTTCCAACCATAAAACCCGCTGTTTAACCCTTTGTTGTTTACCTTAAGCGCTACCGTTAGCATTAGCATGGCTTCCTCCTCTGCTTCTTCTCCTTCTTCTCCTCTCTCCTGCTCCATGTGCCATATGTTTAGTGAGGATAGTGACAGGTGTGTAAAGTGTAGCCTTGTCTTAGATTTGGAAGCCAGGTTAGAGGAGTTAGAAACGCGGCTGCGCACGAAAGATGCTAAGGTAGCTAGCCAGGTTGTTACTAGGAGTGTCAGCCGCACGCAGCTAGCTTCAACCCCAGCACCTCCTCTGCAGCCGGGGAATACACAGGATGGGTTTGTACCGGTGAAGAATAAGAAGCATTTTTCTGAACGCACTTCCTTAGAGCACCCAAGGCTCCACATGTCAAATAGGTTCTCTCCCCTCAGCGACGCACCCGCTGAACCATCAACTCTGGTTATTGGCTCCTCTATAGTCAGACATGTGGAGCTCCCAGCGGCGACAGTCAGGTGTTATCCGGGGGCCAGAGTTGGTGACATCGAGGGAAACCTTAGGATGTTAGCCCAGAGTAAGTCTAGATTCCGTCGAGTCGTGATCCACGCGGGTGGTAACGACGCCAGACGGAGACAGTCAGAGGTTCTCAAATCAAACGTAGAGTCGGTGTGTAAGTTAGCTAAGTCGATGTCACACACTGTAATTTTCTCTGGTCCCCCGCCGAACTTAGTCAATGATGAAATGTATAGTCGCTTTTCATCATTCAACCGCTGGTTAGCTAGATGGTGCCCAGAGAACGGCATTGGTTTTATAGATAACTGGAGTGCGTTCTGGGGGAAGCCTGGTCTCATGCAGAGAGATGGTATCCATCCCACTTTGGAAGGTGCCGCTCTTCTTTCTAGGAACATTCGTGACAGCCTTAGTCGTTCAACCTGACAATCCAGAGAGGAGACCCAGGCACAGAGCTGTAGTTTAAAACTCTCCTCTGAGCTTCCTTCTGCGCTGGTGCAAACCCAACACAGGCTTAGCTCAGCAGGACTTAGCTTTAGCTTATACACAGAAAGACAAGTGAAAGGAGTGAGACCCAGAAACTTAAAAGTGATAACCACCAACAGTCTCAGTAACAATGAGCAGAATTATGATATAGTTAAATGTGGCCTACTGAACATCAGATCAATTTCTTCAAAGTCCCTTCTAGTCAATGAACTAGTTAGTGATAACAAACTTAGTCTACTAGCGCTAACTGAAACTTGGCTACGACAAGATGACTATGTAAGGCTAAATGAAGCAACGCCTCCAAGTCACAATAACTACCTAAAATCCAGAAGCTCTGGGAAAGGTGGTGGTTTAGCAGTAATATCACAGTCTAGCTTACTTCTTACCCCTAAAATAAAATACACATATAATTCCTTTGAAAGTATCGTACTATCTATTAACCAGCAAAACCGGAAAAAACAAAAAGCAATTTTATTTATAATTGTCTACCGTCCGCCAGGACCTTATTCAGAATTTTTAACCGAGTTCTCTGATTTTCTGTCCAGTGTAGTTTTAGATTCTGATAAAATAGTGATAGTAGGAGATTTTAATATTCACGTTGATGACTCTAGCGATTGCTTAGGAAATGCTTTCACTGCTTTACTAGATCATGTTGGTTTCACACAAAATGTAAATGAACCTACTCACTTTCACAAACACACATTGGACCTAGTTCTAACCTATGGTGTAGAGATTAGTCAGCTTAGCGTCTTTCCTCATAACCCTGTACTTTCAGACCATTTTCTAATTACGTTTCAGTTTTTATTAAAAAATGTGTCTGCCCCAATGAAAAAAACACAACTTAGAAGAACGTTATCTGAGCGATCTGTGTCTGAGTTTAAATGTCAAATTCAGCCAATACTTAGTACCATATTAAATGAATTTACTGACAATACCTCTTGCAGCTCTAGACGCAGTATTCATGACCAGTATGTCGATAGTGCTTTCCAAAGTCTTAGGGACTCACTAGATTCTGTCGCGCCTTTAAATTCCAAAGTTATTAGACGGGACCGAGTGCCACCTTGGTTTAACTCTGATACACGCTCTCTTAAACAAGAAACCCGTAAGCTAGAAAAAGAATGGCGGCGTTCTGGATCAGAGCAATCTCGGAACGCCTGGAAACGTAGCCTCCTAGATTATAAAAAATCTTTGCGTAAGGCTAGAAACCAGTACTATTCAACTTTAATAGCGGAGAATGAAAATAATCCTAGATTTCATTTTAGCACTATAGCTAGGCTGACCAGCAGTCACAACACAATAGAGCCTTCTATCCCAGTTACTCTAAGCTGTGAAGATTTTCTTACATTTTTTAATGATAAAATCTCAAATATAAGGCATAAACTGAATGAACTTATTCCTACAATTAGTCCAGAGCAGGCTGAAGCTGCAGAAATGAAAGCTTCTCTAAAAACTTCTGTAACATTAGATTGTTTCACTGCTATAGACCAAACTGAGCTAACAGATGTTATTACATGCTCCAAAACATCAACCTGTCTTTTAGATCCAATTCCAACCAAGCTTTTCAAAGAAACGCTACCTGTAATTAACAAACCTATTTTAACTATAATAAATTCCTCCCTAGAAACAGGATATGTTCCACAGTTATTTAAGCATGCAGTTATTAAACCGCTTCTAAAAAAGACCAATTTAGATCCCAGCATTCTGGCCAACTATAGACCAATATCAAATTTACCTTTTATGTCTAAAATTCTAGAAAGAGTTGTAGTTAAGCAGCTGAACCGTCACCTGCAGGAAAATAGTCTTTTTGAAGAATTTCAATCAGGGTTTAGATCACACCACAGCACAGAAACTGCGCTAGTTAGAGTGACAAATGACCTTTTATTAGCCAAAGAAAAGGGACTGGTTTCAATCGTAGTTCTCTTGGACCTTAGTGCAGCCTTTGACACAATTGACCACAGCATTTTACTTCAAAGATTAGAATATGACTTAGGGATCAGAGGAGCAGCTCTTCAATGGTTTAAATCTTATTTATCTGATAGATACCAGTTTGTTCATGTAAATGATCAGTCCTCTACTTCTACCAGTTAGTTTTGGTGTCCCTCAGGGCTCAGTTCTTGGACCTATTCTGTTCATGCTCTACATGCTGCCTCTGGGAAACATAATCAGAAAACACAGTATTAATTTTCACTGTTACGCAGATGATACACAATTGTACTTATCAGTCAAACCTGACCAGAGTGACCATATAGAAAAACTTAATACCTGTATCAGGGACATAAAGACTTGGATGACAATCAATTATCTCCTTTTAAACTCAGATAAGACTGAAGTTATTGTAGTAGGTCCTAAAAATCTGAGAGATGTTTTTACTGACCAAGCAGTCTTCTTCGACAAAGTAACTGTGGCCTCTGACCTCACCGTTAGAAACCTAGGAGTTTTATTTGATCCAGATTTATCATTTAAAGCTCACATAGCACAGACTTGTAAAACTGCATTCTTTCACCTTCGCAACATTTCTAGAATCCGAAATATCTTATGTAAAAGTGATGCTGAAAAACTCATCCATGCATTTGTTACATCGAGATTGGATTATTGTAACGCTTTGCTCGTAGCATGCCCTAAGTCTTCCCTAAAAAGTCTTCAGCTGGTTCAAAATGCAGCAGCAAGACTATTAGCAGGAACTCATAGAAGAGATCATATTACTCCCGTGCTAGCGTCTCTCCATTGGCTTCCTATTGAGTTTAGGATCAAGTTTAAAATCATCTTACTAACCTACAAGGCCCTAAACGGCATGGCTCCATCTTACATTAGTGAACTTATAGTACCTTATCAACCAAGCAGAACACTCCGCTCACAAAATGCAGGGCTGTTGGTGGTTCCTAGGATTTCAAAAAGTACAGTTGGAGGTAGAGCCTTTAGCTACCAAGCTCCAGTTTTATGGAATAAGCTCCCAGCTCAAGTGAGAGAGGCAGACAGTGTTCTTACATTTAAAGGGAGGCTTAAAGCATTCCTGTTTGAACAAGCTTATCAACAGGTCAGATAGAAACAGATTCAATTAGCTGATATAATTAATAGTTGGCTGCTAGATAGTAAAAGCTGGGGAAAGTATGGTACATTGGGGTTCTGTCCTCTAATTCTATCTACTATTCTCTGCCAGGCTGTCTTGGCTCTTTCCCCCTACCCCCTACTCTAACCCTCTACCCTAAACCCCTGGCTTGCTATCTCATTCATTGTTCTAAATTGTCTGTTTATTTAGAATTACACTGCTAGTTGGTACAATACAATTCACATGTTGTCCACCTCTCTCCCTCCTCTCTGGGAGAGAGCCCCATCCAGGACTCTGCGTTCCTGTCCTGGGCATGGCCACACCGAGGAGACCTCCGCGCTTCTTCATCCCCGCTCCATCAGGACGAAATCCATCTACTCATCTCTGCCGTGGGCATCGCTGGGCTGAGGAGTCTCCCGTGTCTCCATCAGGATGAAGAACATCTACTCATCCCCGTTCTGGACATCTCCGGGCTGAGGAGTCCCCCAGTGTTTCCATCAGGATGAAGAACATCTACTCATCCCCGTACTTGACATCTCCGGGCTGAAGAGCCCCCCGTGTTTCCATCAGGATGAAGAACATTTATTGACTTCTTTAGATATTTAGCTGTAGATAAGCTAATATTAAAACAATAATCTTTGACACATTGTTTGCTCGTCCCGGGGGAGGGATCTCTCTTTCACGTGGATCCCCATGAGGTTTCTTATTTTTTCCCCACTGATGGGTTTTTTAGGAGTTTTTCCTCACCGAGAAGGAGAGTCTAAGTGCATTAATGTGCTAGTCTTGTTTAGTTAGCATTTGTTAGTTATTTTTCTTGTTGTGTATTTGTGTTAATACATTCCTCTTTTTCTTGTGAAGCCCATTGAGACGGACATTCTGTGATTTTGGGCTATACAAATAAAATTGAATTGAATTGAATTGAATTGCCATGTCAATGAGAATATCAGAGATTAGGAACTTGCTTTGATACAGGTGTGCAATAATATAAGATAAAAATAAAAAATAAAATAAATAAAAATAATTTTAACAAAACAGAGTGCTCAGAAAGAAAAAGAAAAGTAGTGCAATGTCATAGAAAATAATAAAAAAATAATAAAGATAGTAAAGTGACAAGAGAGAGGTGACTAAGAGATGTAGGGTTCAGGTTATAAAGTATTAATTAGACTAACGGCAGAAGGGAAGAAGCTGTTTTTGTGGCGGGACGTTCTGGTCCGAATGGACCGGAGCCCCCTGCCCGAGTGGAGTCGCTCAAAAAGTCAATGTCCAGGGTGGGAAGGGTCAGCTGCTATCCGACCTGCACGCCCCCGAGTCCTGGAGACGTACAGGTCTTCGAGAGATGGAAGGCTGCAGCCGATCACCTTCTCTGCAGAGCGCACAATGCGCTGCAGTCTGTGTTTGTCCCTGTGCAGTGTGTTTGCAGTCTGTGTTTAATAGAGGCATCAAAATGACGGGTGTGGGAGTTAGAGGTAGAATTACTCATAACTCGTTTCAGTGTTTTATTTTAATTAAATTACAACAATATACAGAAAAATAAGAGGAATAAGTAAAAAAAAAAACAAAACAGGAACGTCAAAGATCAACATAACTACGTCAAATTGACAGCTTTGGTAGTTCTAGTGTTAAAAGCATCCGTAGCACGGTTAAAAAAGTTTTTAGAGGAACGACAAAAGCTTGTTGATGTTCAAAAGAATGGAAAAAAAAAACCCTAGGAGTTTATTTTACATTTTAGATTGTAATGCTTTATCCTCAGTCTGGTTTATGAGACCAAACACTGATCACCATCTGTCCGAAGATCTACTCCGATGGTTAGAACACACACACAGACACGCACACACTTGCACATGTACCAACTCGAATGATTCCCAGTGGATTTGGACTGAGTGAATTCATGCATGTGGAAGTGCACAGATGAAAACAGATAACCATTAAAACTGCATTCAAGGACAAGAAACATGCACTCGGGAAATGTTGATGATGTCCGGGATGGGAACACGTACCCACAGACGCACACACACAGACACACAGACACAAAGACATGTTGTTACTTTATTTAAGAGGACATTACATTGATTTAGATTTGTTAAAAGTTGATTTCAGTAATAAATAGACATAAATAAGTCCATTAATTGCTTCAACGAACAATCCAGTGATGAAAAAGTCTCCTTTTGAGCGTTCAACCACCACACAGAAGCATACATAAAGAAGTTACTAAAACTTTCATGGTTAAAATTTTTTGGACATTTTATTCAGCACTTTTTGTAGATAAACTCCATCTTTCTATCTCCTCAATGTTAACAGAGATGCCAATTTTTTGGTTTCACAAAGAGGGAGATTTTGAGGCGGGGCCAAAAGGAGGACGGGCTTCAATATAACATGATGTCACATCTGCCAATGGACAACACCCGCCATGACAGTTGGGGTAAAACAAACTGTTCAAAACATGAGAAAGCAACTGGAAAATTGCGCGTCTTCTGTGTGTTACCACCTAGCGTCATGTATCAGTACGAAGAGGAATTACCATCAGGAATACACCCCTGTACTGCTTGTTCTCGCTGTGTTTTGCGGCTCACACACATAACCAAAGTTCCCGGATGTCCGACTTCTTCCATACGTTCACCAAAAACAATAGACCATGCAGATCGCTACTAGCGGCTTACAGATGCACAGCTGCAGCAGCAGGAGATGCCATGTGCTTAGCCTAATTATACCTAATCATGTTCATGGAATGCACAAGTGTTCATCATGCGGTAGCTCACACTTCTTTACTTTATTCTGCTTATTTTGAAAAAAAAAAAAAAATCTATCTTGAAAATGACTGTTGTAGTAACTACGGTACTTTTTAAAAAAAATAAGTTCAGAGGAAATAATGAACAGTTGTTTGTGACCCAGACTTTTTTAGGAAAGCAGAAATGATTTTAAGAAGTTTAAGCTTTGCCTCGAACTAAATGTAACAAACAACAGAGCGGTACCTGGCTGTCGACCACCAGGTTGCGGATGCAGCCGGTAAAGCTTCGGTAACGTCTGTAAGAAGACATTTCCTTCATCCCGCCGAGCTGAAGCGGCTGGAAAACATCTAGATATCTAAAAGAGAGAGAAGAAAACTCCATGAAGCACAAAAAGAACCATTTACACATTTATTTGGTTTACTTGGTATCTTTATCACTCTTTTCCAATATTCTCGTGCATATTCTGAATAAATACATATAAATAATCAGCCTCATGTTTCCTCATACCTTTCATTCCCCCGCGTCTCTCCAGTAACTTTACATCCAGATTCATCCACCTGCTGCATCCTTCCAACAGCTCCTTCCTGTTCGTTTGATACCACGTTAGCACACTGATCCAGGATCAGTTGGACATTCTGAAAACAGAACAAAAAAATACATCAACAATTTATTTCTGAAATGTTTTTAACACCATTATTATTACTTTATATTATAAATGTAAAGTGTTTCATGTTACAATGTAATATATTATAATCAAAAACAATATGCTGTTAAAACTTAGTCTGCAGGACCAAAAAAGGGTTGAAATTATTGTTCCAAAAAAACGTAAAAAAACCTACTTTTTTTCCATATTTGTACAAAAAACACCCCTTATAATGTTCAGGGCACTTCAAAGATCAATACCATGCTATGAAATCTTCCAGTTATAATGTCTAGACTTTTTTAGAAGGTTTTTTTGGTAGTCGTGTATGGGCACGTCATCTTTTTTGAGCACGGTGGGGCCTCAAACTAATACATCAATTGAACGTGCCTGTTTATTGTGGCAGCGAAAAAAAACCCGTATATGATGTGTACTTTGATTTAACAATTGCTGCACAACTTTTTGCTTGTGATCAATTCTTCATCCATTGGTCTGACCTTTCCATTGCTGATTATATCGAGGCGATGCCAGCGTCGGTCACTGATGGTGGATTTAGGCGGTAGCTGGAGGGTCAGTGTTCCAGATCCGTGGTTTATACTCAGAGTTGCAACTCCATTTCTCAACTCTGAGTGAAGAGAAGACACAAAGAAAACTTTTGTTTCTGAAAAGTTCATCTCTGCCATCTGGTATCAGTAGTGCTGTGTCAGCTTCTAATTCCTATGAACAACTTCAGATATCTTCTATCAATTGTGAGTTTTGTTTATCCTCCAATAAACCTCTGGCGTGTTTGACCTGATCAACCCCACACTCCCAATATTGAACATGTAAGTGAAAAACGCTTCAGAAACATCGATGCCGCAGCCATCTTTGATTTTCCTCGGCTTCAATCCATACAGCAACAACCCGATTCAATAATTACATAACTTTAATGCCATGAGATTATGCAAGAAGCGTTTGAAAGGCCATCGGCTGGCAGGCTAATCCATTAAAGCCACACGAGGACCACCGGGAGCTGACATTAGAGTTTATGAAGCACAGAGAAACTGTCTTCACAGCAGTGGATTGATGAACGCTTTGGGTTTGTTAAAAAGGACAAGCTGTACACGTCTCCACCGGGAGGGTGAGATTAGTAGCTCACATTTGGAGCTTAAAATTTACACTTATGTTTAAACGAGTGAGGGATTTTAATCTGAATACTTTGTTTTCAAACAGCAAGAAAAGAATCATTCAAACCTCATCTGGGCTTCATTTAAAAAGCAAGCTTACATCAAAATCAGTGGGCTTGCCAACTTCCACACAAATTGACTGATTTAGGAAGGTAGTGGAGGGTGTGGATTTTGGCGAACTCTAAGCAAAGTAAGAAGCTTGTAAAAGTGGGGGAAAAGACGACACTAGTGGACAGAGCCGGAAGTGAACAGAGGACAGTGAAATGAAGCATTTGGAGCAGTAAGAAAATAATTTGTTAGCACCAAAAAAATACCTGTAAGAGTAAGAAAAATGGACCACTTCACAGAAAATGAAATACATGTGGATTCCTGGTGCATGGCTGGTTTCTTCTTTCTCACTTTTTAAATTTACTGACAGATTGAAATGCGGCACTCACAGACACATTGGGGAGTTACTGCTTCTGCTTGTGGCTTACAAAGAACACTACTTTACTCTCCTCCTCCTGGAAGACTAGCATCTGCACTTCTGTTGTGATGAAGTTACGTTTTCTTGCCATTATGTGTGTGAATAATGACAGTTGGCAATAGCTGATCATCATTTGCATGATACATATTTGGAGTTCTAGAGGCGGAGCTAGGGTGGGATGAAGATTAAGTTGGCTTATACCTGAGGTTTGTTGCAGGTTTTATCTAGGGGTGGGCGTATCGATCCTAATATTGATAATATCGATACCAATACTAGTATTGATATTGATCAATGAGTGCACTAAAATATCGATACTTTGGTTGAAGTTTTACGCCTCGCACTTTGCTTCCGTTTTTTTTTTTTTTTTCAAAAAGACAACCTAACTTATCTGTCTGCAAAATATGCGTAGATGCTGTGTGTCGCGCCTGTATGCTAAAGCGAGGCGGCCTTGCACCCTGTCTTTCGCTTTGACTTGTCACATGACTTAGAGAGTCGGGGGCCAGGAAACAAAAAAAAAAACGGAAGTCGGTAAAAGTAGAGAGAGATGGAAGGAAAAAAGAGAAGTACCATGTGGCTGTACTTTGCGGCTACCTGCACCATGTGCAGAAAGGCTGTTAAATATAGTGGTAACACTAAAAATTAAAGAACCACCCCAAAGAAAAACTTCAGAAACGGTGAGTGGAGGCAGCGCTCATTAACAGAGATGTGAAAGTACAACATAATCATCTTTAACATTAGTTAACATTTGTTTGCGTACAATTGGGCACTTCTATCGATCTACCTACCAACCTGTGTTTATACATATACTAGGTCATACTATGTATATATGACCCTAACCCTTGATGCAAAAATAGTCATTTAAAAAACATAAAATATCGGTATCAGTATTGGCGATATCGGTCTGGTGTTTACTTGGTATCGGATTGATACCAAAGCTTGCAATATCGCACAACCCTAGTTTTATCTAAAAAGCTTTGAAAGGATAAAAGGAATTTCAAATGAATCTCAAGTTTGTGCGGCCGAACAAAAATGCTTCCTCAGCAGTTTTTATAAATAAGGTCTGTAGTCTGCAAAACTTACCCACTGCGATGAAATCCTCCTTCTCCCCAGACTGGATCAGACCGAGAGGCCCGTTGTAGAGGAGCAGACCATTGGTGGATTCAGCCAGAAACTCCAAGGAGATGTGGCTGTGGAAACATGGTTTGATGGGGGGGAACCAGGCATAACCTTGACCCCCAAAGCTGTGTTTTGTCTGCTGGCACTCAGGTCCATCAAACATGGGAGGACATGAACATCTGAGAGACGGAAAAAACATCAATCCATAGCATATTATCATTAAAGGACTTCATAAAGATGCAGTTTATTGTATCAATAAAAAATCAGACTCTTTAGACCCACCGGTATCCCAGAGGTCCATCCTGACAGGTGCCCCCATTCAGGCAGGGGTTGATGAAATAAGCAGAACAGTGCTGGTGGATCACCTCTCGACCTTTGCAGCCGCATTGAGCGGTTAAAGTAGCCGATAGTGAAACCAGAGAGATGTTACCGGCGCTGAGAGCCAGTGGAACGTGACTGAAGGAAACGTCGCTGCTGCAGCCACTAGCCTGGCTACAGTCTGTGTGGGGACAGTCATCCACACCCACCTGTAGGATCGACAGACCCAACGCCGCTTCCAACTGAAATAAAAATAAAGAAAATCCAGAAAAGAGCATTTTACTTTAAAAAAAAAAAGAAGAAATAATACCAAAAACAAAGGAATAATTTCCAACAAGTATGAGTTGACTTGACTTCAAAGAGTCAAACATTGTGTCCACATGCTCTAAATCACTTTATCAGTTCATTTATGGTTGGTACTGAGTAACTGAAGGCGGTTTCATTAAAATTTTTAGGGTTTGAAAGATATTATACTCAAAGAAAGTGTTGCAGAAGCATGGATGGACAAACAGCCGGAGGGCGTAATGTATCTAAAAACTGCGATGAAGTTTTTTGATGTTTAATGATCAGAATCGTCTAATTAAGAAAATCACTTTGTGTAACTTTGTGTCAGACAAAGTGCTATTATTTCTAAAATCAGCTGCATGGAGATCCAATGTGATCGAATGTCAATAATTTGAATTAAAAATACTTTATTATTTCCAATACTTAACTAATCTATTGAGATACTTACAGTAAAATGAGCTTAAAACGGCCGAAATGAGCTTCCTCTGCAGGGTGGCTGCGCTCTCAGTCAGAGATCGGGTGAGGAGTTCTGCCATCTGGGAGGACCTCAGTGTCAAGCCGCTCTTCCTCCAGGTCGAGAGAAGCCAGATGGGGTGGTTTGGGTATCTGGGCAGGATGCCTCCAAGCACCTCACTGGTAAGGTGTTTCGTTTTGGCACGTCCCACCAGGAGGAGACCGAGAGGCAGACCCTGGACCCGCTAGAGCGACTGCAGCACGTCTCACAGCTGGCTGAGGAACGACTTGGGATTGGCAGATGCAGCCGGGATGAAAGAAGTCGGGGCTTCCCGTCTGAGGCGTTGCCCCCATGACCCAGCCCCGGATAAACGAAGACGACAGAATGGAACTAATCTACTGTAAGGACATTTTTGCTCAAAATTGAGAGGTAAAAATGTCTAAATGTTTACTGTACTGTTATCTTAAATTGGATCCATCCCGACATGCCTTTTTAAATGCTATACTCTACTTCATACTTTTTTTCCTCCACCTTCTTACGTCTTTCTGAGTCTTTCAGAAAGAAAGTTTTAGTTTCTCAGTGGATTACAAGTTGGAACATGTAGAGAGTGGGTTTAACATGTGTTTACAAGGTTTAGAAATGAGAGAATTCAGGAGCACCGTTGTTTGGATGTTTCTGAAATATTTATTCATGTACAACATGGGAAACACAGTATGAATATGTATCAGATTCTTTTAGTTTTTTCCTAAAGGAGGCGTCATACTGACGGAGTTTGCCAGAAGTATGATGATATTTTTTTGAAGCAACTGTTTTAAAGAAAAGACTAAACAAGACTTTATGATAAAGCAGTGATTTTTATGAAGAATAGTGTATAAAAATATTATTATTTAGATTTTTTTTTTTCCGTTTCATCCGTCCACTTCCGCTTAACCGGGGCCGGGTCTCACCTCAGCTTCATCCTCCACCTCCCCCGGAGACGTTTCCCGGCCAGCTGTGAAACGTAGTCTCTCCAGCAGGTCCGGGGTCTGCCTCCCGGTCTCCTCCTGGTGGGACGTCCCGAAACACCTCACCAGCGAGGCGCTCGGGGGGCATCCTGACCAGATGCCCAAACCACCCCATCTGGCTCCTCTAGACCTGGAGGAGGAGCGGCTCTACACCGAGCTCCTCCCGGATGGTAGAACTCCTCACCAACTTCTGAAATAGAGCCCAGCCACCCTGCGAAGGAAGCTCATTTCGGCCGCTTGTATCCGCGATCTCATTCTTTCGGTCACCAGCACATGCAATTTTTTTTTTTTATTGTAACCTAACCTGCCAGAACTTTTTTTGCCAGTATACATGCGCCAAATGATCTTACTCGCTATGCAAAGCAAGACAATAATACCTCTAATTTCTGAATCACCAACATTTAAAGAGAATGCTGATGTTTAAAAAATTATTTCTGTTTTTTTTCTTACCATGGGTTTGTTGGCAGCCACGTATCCATGCAGTTTCTCTGCCTTGTAATATGGAGAGCCATGTGCAGCGAACCAGACGTTCAGCGCCTTCTCACCCGGCCGACTTGCATCGCTCACAGAGAAGATCTGGACCTTGTCAGGCTTGGTGTGGAGGAGCTGGGACAACACGCGTCCCAAACAGGAGAACGGACTCTCCCCCCCACTGGTTCTGCTCATAAAAAACTCTTCTATTGTCACATCTGCGAGAAAAAAAGAGAGAAAAGACATTTTATTTATTATCATATTATTTTAGAGCAGCTGTGTTCGGACGTCCGGCTGCACAGTATCTCCCACAAATCGCAAAAAGTCTTTATTGTCTCGGTCCTTTTACTCCCAGTTTTACAGCATCTCTCTCAGCCAACTGGTTGGTCAGGTTGTTTGCAGTTGGCCTATAAGCTTGGTTATGACATGTTACATGTTGAAGGTGATGCTTTAGGGTCATTTATAGTTGATACTGGTTAACAGTGAGCAGTGTAATTAAAATTGCTTCAATAGTTTTGGAGATTTCAAATTCACCTTTGGTTGCATGACCCTGAAAACCAAAATCAGTTCATCTATAGTTGGTATTGAGTCACTCTTGGTAGTTTAATTTAAATTTCATGAGTGGCTCGGGAGTTACACAATGACCAAAGACTTGCGGAAGCACGGACACCCCGTGTGCAGTATGCCTCCTCAAAATTTTGTGAGTGGACGCAGAAAAATACATATTCAGTACTGATTAATAATGCAAAAATGTGGATTTATATTTGGTTGATATTGTGCATCTGTGTTTGGATATTTCCTCGTGAGTCCTGTTGGGGCTTACTCTTCAGACGAATAGAGGCCGCTTCCTTTAACGCGTCCTGATGAAGCTGTATGACGTCAACCTGAGCGGTGGAGGTAACATCTGGCCACGTGCGATCCGACACCCGCACCTGAAGTTGATATGAGCCGGGAGGAGTCCCTTCTTTGATATTGAGCTGACCTGAGCTCTGGTTCAGACTGAAAAACCTGCCGGGGTCAGAAAGATTAGTCTACGGTTGTTTTTAGACCCAGGAAACACAAAACAATCCAGAAAGACCTCGTAAACTTCAATAATATCTAATAATAAATTATTATTAATCAGCAGGTCTGAAAACAGTGAGATAGAACACCTCAGAGATGGCATGAGAGAAAAGGCAGTAAAATGAATTCCAGAGGCCTTCATGGAAAATCTGCTGATTTTAGTCTACCTGGCAACAAACACTGGCTGAAAATGATTGATCAAAAATCACAAACAGTCATAAAAGAAAATAAACAGATCATTTGGAAATATTTTATAAATGTAAAAGCTTCTTCTTCTTCTTTCAGCAATTTCTTTCAGGGGTCGCCACAGCAAGTCAGCCTTTTCCATCTAACCCTATCTGCTGCATCCTCTTCGGTCATACCAACTATCTTCATGTCTTCCTTCACTGCGTCGATGAACCTCCTCTTTGGTCTTCCTCTAGTCCTCTTTCCTGGTGGTTCCAAATCCAGCATCCTTCTTCTGATGTACTCTCTCTTTCCTCTGCACATGCCCAAACCATCTCAGTCTTGCCTCTCGAACTTTATCCCCAAAACTTCTAACATGTGCTGTTCGTCTGATCCTGTCCATCCTGGTCACTCTTAGAGAAATCCTCAGCATCTTCATCTCTGCTTCCTGTCTTTTCTTCAGTGCTACTGTCTCTAGTCTAGACCAATCAGCATGGCCGCTCTCACCACGGTTTTGTACACTTTTCCTTTCATTTTAGCTGAAACGCTTCTATCACACATCACACCTGATACTTTCCTCCACCCGTTCCAGCCTGCCTGAACACGCTTCTTCACCTCTTTTCCACACTCTCCATTGCTCTGGACTGTTGATCCTAGATACTTAAAATCTTCCACCTTCTTTATCTCTTCTCCCTGTATCCTCACTTTTACATTTGGATCCCTCTCATTCACACACATGTACATCTTTATAAATCTAAAAGCTAAAATTTAATAAACACCAATTTGTGATTTAAATTTTTTTTTTAAGCCAGCAGAAAAAAGCTTTGAAGGCGTACATAATTTTTTTCCACTGATGTAAATAACCTTCCTCCTAAACTGGATCCAGTCTGTGAACAAATCTGCAGGTTTTGGTGCCGAGGGAAACTGGTTTGGTAGCATCTATGTTAATTCTCTCCCTGGTGGTTTCTTTGTTCTCTTCGTCTCTCCTTGTCCCTCTGTGTAGGTGTCTCGTTAGAAGAAAAGGTGGCAGGCAGCGCAATCAAACTTCCTTCATGA
This sequence comes from Neostethus bicornis, assembly GCA_902685375.1. Classification (NCBI taxonomy): domain Eukaryota; kingdom Metazoa; phylum Chordata; class Actinopteri; order Atheriniformes; family Phallostethidae; genus Neostethus; species Neostethus bicornis. The sequence continues at coordinate 13,876,541 of LR738541.1, read as the reverse complement.
AGCTTTGCCTCATCAAACAAAATGAGCGCCCTCGCTGGGAGGCTTCAATACACTGCTTATAAAGTATTAATAACACTCTTCCTGACACGTCTGATTCCTCCTTTCTTTCTCTCTCTCCTCCCTTTTCTCTTTTCTTTTCATTCTTGTTCACTCTTTCTTTGTTTCTCCCTTCAAACGGCTTCTTTTTTTTTTTCCTGATTTGACTTCTCCCCCCATGTCACCTTTGTTCTGTCTCTTTCTCTCTATTTTAGATCTGTCAGCTTCTGTTCATCATTTGTTCTTTTTTGTGTCACATGAGAGAAAAAACATGACGAGGGAATCTTTTAAAAACTGTGTTACATCTGCTTTTTTTTTTTCAGAAACTACTTGTAGAGCATCAAAAACTAGTTCATTAAAGAGAGGTTCTGAGTCACAGAATTTGAATTTTCAAGCTCTGTTCTGTTCTGTTGTCTTCCGTTTGTTCGGGGCCGAGTCGCGGGTGCAACAGTCTTAGTAGGGAAGCCCAGGCTTGTCTCATCCCGGCTGCATCCTCCAGCTCACCCGGAAGGATCCTGAGTTGTTCTCCGGCCAGCTGTGAGACATAGTCTCTCCAGCAGGTCCGTGGTCTGCCTTTTGGTCTCCTCCTGGTGGGACGTGCCCGAAACACCTCACCAGTGAGGCCCTCGGGATGCATCCTGACTAGATGCCCAAACCACCCTATCTGGCTTCTCTCGATGTGGAGGAGGAGCAGCTCGACACCGAGCTCATACCGGATGGCAAAACTCCTCGCCCGATCTCTGAGTGATAGCCCAGCCACCCTGCAGAGGAAGCTCATTTCGGTCGCTTGTGTCTGCGATCTCATTCTTTCGGTCACTACCCACAGCTGGTTACCATGGTGAGGATAGGAACGTAGATCCTGGTTACCGCGGTGAGGGTGGGAACGTAGATCCTGGTTACCATGGTGAGGGTAGGAATGTAGATCCTGGTTACCATGGTGAGGGTAGGAACGTAGATCCTGGTTACCGCGGTGAGGGTAGGAACGTAGATCCTGGTTACCATGGTGAGGGTAGGAACGTAGATCCCGGTTACCATGATGAGGGTAGGAACTTAGATCCTGGTTACCACGGTGAGGGTAGGAACGTAGATCGTGGTTACCATGGTGAGGGTAGGAACGTAGATCCTGGTTACCATGGTGAGGGTAGGAATGTAGATCCTGGTTACCATGGTGAGGGTAGGAACATAGATCCCGGTTACCATGGTGAGGGTAGGAACGTAAATTCTGGTTATCATAGTGAGGGTAGGAACGTAGATTCTGGTTACCATGGTGAGAGTAGGAACGTAGATCCTGGTTACCATGGTGAGGGTAGGAACGTAGATCCTGGTAACCACGGTGAGGGTAGGAATGTAGATCCTAGTTACCATGATGAGGGTAGGAACTTAGATCCTGGTTACCACGGTGAGGGTAGGAACGTAGATCGTGGTTACCATGGTGAGGGTAGGAACGTAGATCCTGCTTACCATGGTGAGGGTAGGAACGTAGATCCTGGTTACCATGGTGAGGGTAGGAACGAAGATCCTGTTACCATGGTGAGGGTAGGAACGTAGATCCTGGTTACCGCGGTGAGGGTAGGAACGTAGATCCTGGTTACCATGGTGAGGATAGGAACGTAGATCCTGGTTACCATGGTGAGGGTAGGAACGTAGATCCCGGTTACCATGGTGAGGGTAGGAACGTAGATCCCGGTTAACATGGTGAGGGTAGGAACGTAGATCCTGGTTACCACGGTGAGGGTAGGAATGTAGATCCTAGTTACCATGATGAGGGTAGAAACTTAGATCCTGGTTACCACGGTGAGGGTAGGAACGTAGATCCTGGTTACCATGGTGAGGGTAGGAACGTAGATCCTGGTTACCATGGTGAGGGTAGGAACGTAGATCCTGGTTACCATGGTGAGGGTAGGAACGAAGATCCTGGTTACCACGGTGAGGGTAGGAACATAGATCCTGGTTACCATGGTGAGGGTAGGAACGAAGATCCTGGTTACCATGGTGAGGGCAGGAACGTAGATCCTGGTTACCATGGTGAGGGTAGTAATGTAGATCCTGGTTACCATGGTGAGGGTAGGAACGTAGATCCTGGTTACCATGGTGAGGGTAGGAACGTAGATCCTGGTTACCATGGTGAGGGTAGGAACGTAGATCCTGGTAACCACGGTGAGGGTAGGAATGTAGATCCTAGTTACCATGATGAGGGTAGGAACTTAGATCCTGGTTACCATGGTGAGGGTAGGAACTTAGATCCTGGTTACCACGGTGAGGGTAGGAACGTAGATCGTGGTTACCATGGTGAGGGTAGGAACGTAGATCCTGCTTACCATGGTGAGGGTAGGAACGTAGATCCTGGTTACCATGGTGAGGGTAGGAACGAAGATCCTGTTACCATGGTGAGGGTAGGAACGTAGATCCTGGTTACCGCGGTGAGGGTAGGAACGTAGATCCTGGTTACCATGGTGAGGATAGGAACGTAGATCCTGGTTACCATGGTGAGGGTAGGAACGTAGATCCCGGTTACCATGGTGAGGGTAGGAACGTAGATCCCGGTTAACATGGTGAGGGTAGGAACGTAGATCCTGGTTACCACGGTGAGGGTAGGAACGTAGATCCTAGTTACCATGATGAGGGTAGAAACTTAGATCCTGGTTACCACGGTGAGGGTAGGAACGTAGATCCTGGTTACCATGGTGAGGGTAGGAACGTAGATCCTGGTTACCATGGTGAGGGTAGGAACGTAGATCCTGGTTACCATGGTGAGGGTAGGAACGAAGATCCTGGTTACCACGGTGAGGGTAGGAACATAGATCCTGGTTACCATGGTGAGGGTAGGAACGAAGATCCTGGTTACCATGGTGAGGGCAGGAACGTAGATCCTGGTTACCATGGTGAGGGTAGTAATGTAGATCCTGGTTACCATGGTGAGGGTAGGAACGTAGATCCTGGTTACGATGGTGAGGGTAGGAACGTAGATCCTGGTTACCATGGTGAGGGTAGGAACGTAGATCCTGGTTACCATGGTGAGGGTAGGAACGTAGATCCTGGTAACCACGGTGAGGGTAGGAATGTAGATCCTAGTTACCATGATGAGGGTAGGAACTTAGATCCTGGTTACCACGGTGAGGGTAGGAACGTAGATCGTGGTTACCATGGTGAGGGTAGGAACGTAGATCCTGCTTACCATGGTGAGGGTAGGAACGTAGATCCTGGTTACCATGGTGAGGGTAGGAACGTAGATCCTGGTTACCATGGTGAGGGTAGGAACGAAGATCCTGGTTACCATGGTGAGGGTAGGAACGTAGATCCTGGTTACCGCGGTGAGGGTAGGAACGTAGATCCTGGTTACCATGGTGAGGATAGGAACGTAGATCCTGGTTACCATGGTGAGGGTAGGAACATAGATCCTGGTTACCATGGTGAGGGTAGGAATGTAGATCCTGGTTACCATGGTGAGGGTAGTAATGTAGATCCTGGTTACCATGGTGAGGGTAGGAACGTAGATCCTGGTTACGATGGTGAGGGTAGGAACGTAGATCCTGGTTACCATGGGGAGGTTAGGAACGTAGATCCTGGTTACCATGGTGAGGGTAGGAACGTAGATCCTGGTTACCATGGTGAGGGTAGGAACGTAGATCCTGGTTACCATGGTGAGAGTAGGAATGTAGATCCTGGTTACCATGGTGAGGGTAGAAACGTAGATCCTGGTTACCATGATGAGGGTAGGAACATAGATCCTGGTTACCATGGTGAGGGTAGAAACGTAGATCCTGGTTACCATGGTGAGGGTAGGAACGTATATCGACTTGTAGATCGAGAGCTTTGCTTTTCGGCTCATTTCTTTCTTTACCACGACGGACCGATGCAGTGTCCAAATTTTGAAGCTAAAATTTTTTTTTTCGCAATTTACTAAGTTTATCTCTCCTATCAGCGACATTTTGATAGAGGTCACCTTTTTGGTTTTTGAAAGTGATCAGATAAAAGTACCTCGTCGATTTGCCTTCAAACCGATAAACTTTCTCACTCCAGTCATCAAGGTCAGGAGACTGAATCTGGCCGAGCTGCGTGGTCGGGAGAATACCTAGAGGAGGAAGAAAGTAGAAGACAAAAAAAAAAGTTTTAAAAGTATGAACAAAAGGAATTAGTTTAAAACACAAGGATCCCCTCTGGAGAAAATATTAGAGGCTGGAAGCTTCTCTTTGCAGATAAGGTGACGGGCCACGTTGGAGCACCACAGGAGGAGGATGTGCTCACATTAGAATCATTTCCACTTTGTTTTTCTTTCTCACTCACAAAAAGCTAAAGCGCGCTGCTGTAATCTCTTTAGTTGTGAAAATCGGCTTCACCTACTGTTTACCTGGCTGCCAAGCCTGAAAGTTAAGCTGAAGTTAATTGTTAGCTTCATGGCGTGTTGTGGAGGAACGTGATTGATTCGTATTAGCAGGTTGATTCACTTTCATGTGGAAAAAAAGCCCTGGAGAGGGAATCCACTAAAAATGCATCATAGGAAACTTTAGTTTTTCCAGCAAATTACAGCCGGCAGACAGATGGCAGGAAATACTAAATAAGTGATGCACTGAAACGGGAAGCAGTCAGCTGTGAAAGGAAGGGTTTTACACTCAGGAGGGATGTGGACCCAAAGGCCTGGGATTAGAAACACACCATTCAGAAAGAACAACTGGGATACTTCATTGTCATTTTTTTTCGGTCCAGTTCCCAGATGAACACCTGAAAATTTTACTTTGGTGTACCGGTGACATCACCAGAAGTGAGGAAGTTTATTCCCAAATTTTAAAAGTTTAAAAAAGAAGAATACAAGTGGTTGAAATGAGCTTCCTCCGCAGGGTAGCTGGGCTCTCACTCAAAGATCGGGGGAAGAGCTCTGCCATCCGGAAGGGAGCTCGGTGTCGAGCCGCTCCTCCTCCAGGTCGAGAGGAGCCAGATGGGGTGGTTCAGGCATCTGGTCAGGATGCCCCCGAGCACCTGGCTGGTGGGGTGTTTCGGACACATCCCACCGGGAGGAGACCAAGAGACAGATTCCGGACCCGCTGGAGAGACTATGTTTCACAGCTGGCCGGGGAACGACTCGGGACCCTTCCAGGTGAGCTGGAGGATGCAGCCGGGGTGAGAGAAGCCTGGGCTTCCCGTCTGAGGCTGTTGCCCCCGCGACCCGGCCCCGGATGAGCGGAAGACGACGGAACGGAAAAAAGAAGAATCAGGCCATTAATAATCAGAGGAGTGAACACGTTTGTCTTCAAAATTTAAATAAAATGACATCCTCCAAGGAGAAAATATTAAATGAGAAAATAATAAATTTATTTAAAAAAAAAGCATCATCAGCCAACTAGTTAACTTCTAATTTACACTTTTCACTTTGATCTTTTTTTTAAACGTAGTCTGGAATCCATTTAAAACCATAATTTGCTTGTATTGCTCATATTCAAATGACGGCACAGTTCTGGTTCACAAATTACTGATGCTTGCAAATTAGAGATAAATTTAGATTTCCCAAAGGCGTGTTTATGCTTAATATGTTTGTTCTGTCTGCAATGGGTGAAAATACGTAGAACCATAATTTTTTTTTCAGCTTTAAGGCTGTAACAGCAAAATAACCGAGTTTTTCTTTGCCTGCATAATGTTTGTGCTAAAAATGAGTTTTTTCTTACCTAAGGTATTTTACTGCTTGTCTTCAGAGTACACTCTGGTCTATAAATTTTAATTTATTTCTGCATCCTGATATCACAACAGAGTCATTGCAAAGGGTTTTGCACACAGTTAATTAGACGGCACAATTTAGTACCTAAACTAACCAGCGTCGGGACATCCATGTACTCAGAGCTGTACCTAAAGTACTCAAGCCGGAAAAACCAAGATGAAGGAAAACATAACGTTGAACAATATGCCTCCATCTGTTTTATATCATAGTTGGCCACAAGAAAAATTAGGCAGGTTCATTAACAGAAGTATGGACGTACAGTACGTACTTCTGTCCGAACTTCTGACACAAGTATGTCTCGGGCAGCCCAAGTGCTTGATGCCTCCAACGCTTAAAAAAAGAGGAACCTGATCGAAATGGCAAAAAGGATTGATTTATGTGTGGTGCTTGTTAGAGGTTTGGGATTTTCTATTCAATGAATAAAGTAATATAAGAGAGGAAAGGTAGATGAATGTAGAGTATGGAGTACGTGTACTTCTGGTTCCATACTGCCAGACGGCAACTATCAAGCTTATTGAGACCCTTAAGGATTTGGTAATGCCATTTGTTCTGCGTCAGACTAGAGACTGGTCCAGGGTGCACCAACGCTGTACCAAAAACTGATACCCAGATATTTCTCGGTATTATTAAAATTGACATCATATTGATTCACAGTTTCTAATTACCAATATTCTCCTGCTGCCTCTAGCAGATATACATATTGTCCCTCAAGACTACCAACTTTTGTGCTCTGCTACAGCGTCACCATCCTGATAAGATAACTTCTCCTCTGACACAGAGGAAGCCATGGTTGACAGAATGATGAATGTAATTGAGTGGTACTTGGATTTTTATATAATTTTCTAGTTAACAAGCATTTTTACTAAACGCACTTTGCCATGTTTATCACACTCCAATAAATGGAAGAAAACTGCACCTCTAATTTTTAATTGTATGAATAGATTTGATTTTTAATGCATGGTATCGAGAAACATATCGAATCGAGAGATCTGCATCGACAGCCAGGCCAGGGAGTACCGACCTCTTTTCTATGTAGAGCCTCAGGTGGGCTTTGGCATTCCTTTCAACATGTTATTGGGCTTAGTGTCTTCATTCTAACTCCTTCTGGCCCTTTTTCCTCCCCTCATGTTCTACCCTTTGCCTTGATTGCTCACACCTTAGTCCAATTGCTTCATCCTAACGTGTCCACATGTGTCTTGTTTTTGCCTCATGTAAACCCTGCTGTCCTACAAGCCTTTTTCAGGTATTCTGTTTTCAAGTCCTAGTCTCCACATCTGGTCCAACCACAGTGTTTCTTTCATGCCTGGTTGTGTCAAAGTCTTCCCAAGACCTCGAGCCTGCTCGGGACCCCGAGCCTGCTCAAGAGCCCGAGCCTACTCAAGACCCCGAGCCTGCTCAAGAGCCCGAGCCTACTCAAGACCCCAAGCCTGCCCAGTCGGGCCACCAGGACATCACACCCTTGTTTTCCCAAATAAACTGTATAAAACTGTTTTGCATGTGGGTTGTACCTCCCTACTTCCACCACGTCGTAGTTTAGAATATAAATATACATCTTGAAATTATTTCTAGAATACATTATATTGTAGGTGAGGATCGGGGACAGTTGATCTGAGTACGAAGACAAGAAATTTTAAACGATACCAATGCAGAACCACTTTTAAGTCAAATTGGTTATGGATTGTCATTGGGCTAAAACTCATTAAATAATCAAAATGACCATTGTTTCATTTTTTAAAATATATAGTAGAACTTTTAGAGGCAACTATACCTACCTTCAAAACTATAAACGAGAAAGTTGGTGTGTCCCGGCGAATGGGCATGGTCATTCATGTCGCCGATGATAATGGTGAGTGTGTTGGTTGAGCTCATTGGCGGAGAGCCGCTATCAACCATGAGAATAGGAAGGCGGTATTCCTTCTGACGCTCCCGATCAAACGTCCGCAGGGTGGTGATGGCCGCACTGCCGTTTCTAAAGTCCGTCAGGTTGAAGTTTGTGGCGTCTGAGGTGAGCATGAGGAGCCTGATGGAGAAAGGACCACCATTGGTGGAGGTGTCATGGTCAATGGCATGAAGGAGCAGGGATGTTTTATTCATCCGCACCACTTGGGGTGCTGCCAAGTTTTCCCATACAACTGGTTTGTAAGGGGCTTCAAACTCTGGACCGTTATCATTAATGTCAAGCACGGTCACCATCACGATAGCAGTACCAGTGAGCGATGGAGTCCCAGAATCTGCCGCAAGGACCAAAATCCTGTGCTGAGAGATTTTTTCTCTGTCTAATGAATCAGCCACAACAACCCAACCCGACTGGTCCACGAGGAACTGACCGTATGGGTCGGACTCTTTGGAAATAATGTAAGAAAAGCGGCCATTTTGTCCTGAGTCCAAATCCGAAGCAGTGACCTGAGCAACAATTGTTCCCACAGGGACATCCTCTGACATGGCAGGTGACTCATAGAATTGTGGGAAAAAGACAGGAGCGTGATCGTTGGAGTCTTCCACCTGAACAAGGCAGTAAGCCAGGCTGAAAAAATCCGCATCTTCAGCCTTCAGCGTCAAGTTGAATGTCCTCTCGGTGGGTTTTTCAAAGTCGACCTTCTTTTTTAGTTTGATTACTCCACGTCGATTCACTTTGTCTGTCTCCACAAAGAACTTCCTGTCTTCATCTCCACCGACGATGCTGAAGGTCACGATGGCGTTCTCACCCTCATCGCCATCAGTTGCAGAAACGACAAGAACTTCACTGTTCACCTCGAGGTCTTCAGTAACCTGACAAAATTACAAATAGACTCATTTAACTTCATAAACGAGGTGCAAGAGCTAAATTTGGGCGTGTCATCAAGTGAACAACCAAAACAATGCACTCATCGGGATTTATCAAAATGACGTGAGTTTACGGGCCATACAAATGCTGTCCTGGATCAAGAGGTTTTTAAATAAATATGTGCCCGCTGGTGTATTTTCTGGGGGTATCTAAACTTATACCATCTTGTATCCACCCTTGATTAATGAGGTCCAATATATTGTGATCAATTTGGATACTTAAGGAAAACCAGAATGTGTTCAAAGTTAACTTACCTGAGTGGTGTAAACTTTCTGGTTAAAAATAGGCGGGTGATCGTTTACATCTGAAACCATAATGGTGGCTGTCCCTGTTCCTGAAAGACCCCCTCCATCACGAGCCTCCACCACGACCAGATACTGATTTTCGGATTCTCTGTCCAAAGAACGTAGAACTGTGTATATGGTCCCCGTAGTAGCATTGATAGAGAAAAGATTCAGGTTGATCTCATTTCGAATGTTCTTGATGATGCTGTAGGTGAGCATGGCATTCCTGCCCTGGTTCGGATCGTCCAGGTCCATGGCACGCATCTCCATAATGGACGTATCGGCAGGTGAGTTTTCTGGAACTTGACCGACAAAACAGCCGTCTACTTCCAGAGCTGGACACGGGAAGAACGGGGCATTATCATTAATGTCTTTGACTTCCAAAAGCACATCAGCAAATCCCGTAAGTCCCGCGCCTCCTTCGTCTGTAGCGAGAACAAGGAATCTCCAAGCAGGGCGCTCCTCCCGGTCCAGCCGACGTTGAGCGTAGATCCTCCCTGTGTGCTCGTCGATGGTGAACTCACCCCCTGCACCCTGGCCATGGAGAGAGTAGCGGAGGGCGGTCTGATCGGCTTCTTGATCTGGATCCGTTGCAGACACCTGCACAGGAAACAGAATTTTTTAAAATATGTTTGCAGATGTAACTAACAATGCAGAACAAATCTGTCTTTGAAAAATACCCAGTGTAAAATGTAGTTTTGGAAAATTGTTGATGTATATAACAAGTAATGTTTTTGTTTGTTTTCTAGCGTCTTTTAAGCCAATGAGGGTTGAGCACTTATATGCGTTACACTTGAATAAAAAGCCCAATCAGAATCAATCTGTAGATAAAAACTTAGACGGAACAAACTGGGGGTCCATTTTTGGGCTAGAGTGGCGGGGTCGCATGGCCATTTGGCGTCTAAGTGTCTCCTGGATGACTGTTGGGAGTTTGCGAAAAGGCCAGAAAAAGCATGTTTTTTCACCCATAGTGTGAAGGTGGCACAGACTATGGGGTTGCGGAAAGACTCGGTGGTGGGCCTGGTGTGGCCCCCTATGCCCTCCTGGAGCCTACCTGAGCCAGAAGTCAGCACAGACCTGCTTAGTTTAAGCAAAAGGGCAGCTTGTGAGTGTATTGACAACTACTTAGGCGAGCAGAGTGAGGCCATTCATATCTTCACTGATGGGTCGAAAGAGGGTAGAAGAGCAGGTTTTGGAATGTATGTTGCTAATCCGCTAGTTATGAATAGTGTCCGTCTGTCAGATGATGTCTCTGTGTTTTCAGCAGAGTTGGTGGCAATTTTATGGGCTTTGTATTGGCTCCGTGATCTCCCTCCATCACGGTGTATAGTATGTTCAGACTCTTTATCAGCTTTATCAGCTCTCCGGTATAGGACACCTGGAGCTCGGCCAGATTTGGTTTTTGATATTCTGTGCTGCCTTAAACGACTGGAAGATATAGGTTCGGAGGTTCTGTTTGTCTGGGTCCCTGGACATGCTGGAGTTGTGGGAAATGAAAGGGCCGATGCTCTAGCCAAGGCATCCCTTGGTAGAGACACGGTGGATGTGTCCTTGGCGTTGGGGATGCAGGAATGTTTTAGCATCTGTAAGGAGAAAATTACTGAGGAGTGGCAAACACAATGGGAGAATGAGCGGCGGGGCAGACACTATTTTGCGGGTCAGCCTTCGGTTGCTGGCGCTGGGTGCCCTGCAACCTATTGTCGCAGAACTGAAGTTGTTCTAACTAGGCTTAGACTTGGACACTGCGCCCTGGCGGAGGGTTTGAAATTGGTCAGCAAACACCCTAGTGGGCTTTGTGAGTGTGGAAACGCTGAATCGGTTGCTCATGTGATGTTGACATGCAGCAAATACAGTCGTGAAAGAAGACATCTTTTTGTTCAATTGGCAGACACAGGGTTAACCGTTTTTTCGCTCAGGTCGATGTTGTTTTCGTTAGAAGGGCAAGTTGGAGAAGCCGTGCTTTTTTATCTGCGCCGCACTGGCCTTTTTTCAAGAATCTAACACAGTTGGATTCTTGAAAATCTAACTGTGGATTTTCTGGAGGCTGGATGTGGATTGGTCTACCGGTGGAGGGCAGCATTGCGCACTCGAGCGTATAGCCTGCCGGAAACGATTTGAAGAAGAAGAAGAAGAATCTGTAGATAAACATTGCATGAGACAAATACTTTACACCTCATTTTAATGGATTTGTCGGGCCTGATTTTTTATTTTCAAGTAATTTATTGTTCAATTAAAAGCAGTTATTGTAAACAGACATGTTATATGTATTGTCTTGTTATTTGTTTGCACGATTGAACATTTTATGTTGGCAAAACCTGTCATAATGTGGAGCTGAGGCCAAAAATATACCCTTGACACAACAGACAGGCTCAGATGAAAAATCACAAGCAGATTTATTAGATTGATAAAAAGTCCAAATAAAGAAGACAAAACAGATAAACTAGGCAGGTTCTGATGTAGGAGCTAGAGCCAAAAAACTGGATAACAGATCAAGCATGAAAAACAACGATCTGGCGAAGAGTGTGTCAAAAACTGCTCCATTTATGCTCCAGCAGATGAGTAGATGTGTTTCAGGTGTGACTAGTTGCACACACACAGACAAGAGGGAGGGGGGAAACAGGACACAGAGGGGGAACAGACTACTCTCCTGACAAAACCGTATTTGTAATGATTATATTTTTAATTTCTAACATTGAATCTATAAAAGCTGGACATGGTGGATGCTATGTCACCCATAGCTCCGTCCAAATGAAACCATTTTAGTTGGCGTTTTCTGCCAGTGTCATATTAAATAAATGACAACCTCCTTGCCAGCTAGGAGTGACATTTTTTAAAGGTACACGCCCCTCTTACTAGAGAGCATCAAATTGCCAATTCATTTGACTCACGGTCTGGCTTCATGCTGTCAGTGGGTAGGTAAAATTTGTCGATCAATCTTGTCAAACGTCTCCAGAGAGTGAACGACTGCTACGGTGCTTAAACTCGAGTTATGTTATCAAGCAAGTAAAAACGAAACAAAAAAAGGACTTTTGAGAATGAGTTGTAACTGAGGCAAGAGACCCAGAGTAGTTTTTGTAGCAACAATAGTAAGTCTACTGTATGTGTTGAGACTTTTTGGGGATGAGTACTTCATATTTAGCTCAGAGGGTAATCCTATCTCACTGCTTTCAGACCTGTTGGATCTGTTACCTGGTGAATGTCTGAAGGAACACAAATGATTTCGCAATCTTAAAATTGCTGCTGGCCAATGATTTGCAAGGTTTTAATTTCACTTGACAGATAAGAAGACAACAAACTGTGAATAAACGTAGTGTGAGTTGATTGTTTGGATTGATTCAAGACCACTTTAAACTCTGCCACGGAAAAAGTTACAGGTCAGTTTAGGCAAACTACGGCCTGCGGGTCACATGCGACACGTTAAACGTTTTAATCCAGCCCGCCGAACATAAAAAAATTAAATAAATAAACCTTGTTAGTGTTTTTCTCATGCGATTATCTTGTTTTCCCACTAGATGGCGTACTGTATCATTTGGAAAGCCATCTGGTCCAATACACGCACGTAAACAAGCGTGTTTGATGTTAAAACAAGCAAAATGTTACATCAAGCAGTTAGATTTCAATCATAGCGCCGCTAGATTAAAAAAATTAACGCTCTTGATGTAACATTTAGTTCCGTCATCTTCCACTTGTTCCGGGGTCGCGAGGGCAACAGCCTCAAACGGGTAGCCCAGGCCTCTCTCACCCCAGCTGCATCCTCCAGCTCACCCGGAAGGATCCCAAGTCGTTCCCCGGCCAGCTGTGAGACATAGTCTCTCCAGCCGGTCCGGGGTCTGCTCCTTGGTCTCCTCCCGGTGAGACGTGCCCAAAACGCCCCGCCTGCGAGGCGCTCGAACCACCCCATCTGGCTCCTCTCGACCTGGAGGAGAAGCGGCTCGACACCGAGCTCCTCCCGGATGGCAGAGCTCCTCACCCGATCTCTGATTGAGAGCCCAGCCACCCTGCGGAGGAAGCTCATTTCGGCCGCTTGTTTAAAGTCCAGCGCCATTCTATCGGTCCAATCTAGAGGTTACCAAAGCATGCCATCCATCTGCTCCTGTTCCGGCCCTTTTGTCAAATGTTAGAAATCAATATGGCCCGCGAGTCAAAAAGTTCGCCCACCCCGGGTTTAGAGAGTAGATTTGTGAGCGATCGACACCAAAAAGGAGTTTTACCTGCTGCTGGTTGTTGGGTGGGCAGGTGGGAGTCACCACCCTTGCAATTGATATTTTTTTGTTGTTGTAATCCCACAACAACAGACCCTCCTTGATGTTTTACTAGAACCTTTGTTATCAGTTCGAACCCTGCTTATTGGTGGTTGTTCACATTTCCTTTAGTTTTGTGCTGCTTTTCAAAGGTTTCATTTAAAGTCAATGACATTTTTCTTCTAAATAAGAAACATTTTCTTTTATTTTTTCTCTGAACAACAGCTTTCTTATCGAAACAGTGGAATTGCTTTTTCATTATGTAGAAATGTCAAACGGTGGAACATGCAGCGGGGAGCTGATTGCAGCAGCTGGTTCTGCACCCGGGGACTCCCAAACACAGGAATAAACATTTCTCTGCTGCCTCTTTCGGCCTGTTTGCTTAATTAACCTGCCTTCCTGCTATCTCTCCGAACAAGAGGACGAGCGCAGCAACAACGACATCTGTCACCGAGACACACAATGCAATTAAAAGTTAATAGGCACTGACAAAAGCAAGAAAAGTACACTTTTACCCTTTCTTTTTTTCACCAGAGGGTTTGTTTACAGAAGCCTTTGAAGTCCCATCCACCTCCCCCGTGTGGGCTCTTTCCCTCACAATGTGAAGCAGGTACACAATATTGAAGATGAGCGGTGGTGGCAACCTCAGAGGAGGCTGTCGCACAGGTGAAGTCAAGAAATATTCATTTCAAATTGGATTTTCTCCTCTGTTCTCTATCTTCTTGGTTGTATGTGGGCTGAGAGCACCGTGCACTGAGGGAGGAACCGAAAATGCACATCAAATCAATTTCAGCAGGCGGAGGCAAGCAGGCCCTGGTTGAGGACTCTATGACACTTGCCTCTTTGACGGAGATTACTTTCCACCCTTTCTAGATGCTCCCCCGCCTCTTTAATTTGATTTAACTCGACGGCACATGCAAATTACTGTGAATTACCGGAGACAGGTATGACGAAAGGCGGATGAAAGCCACAGAAAAAAAAGAGGTCATTCATGACTTTTTAGAGGCAACTCTTCAAGTGGCGACCATTTCCTGTCTGGAGGTTTCCATGTGTTAAATCTCAGTGGATCGCTCAGTTGTCTTTATGTCGAACAGTGTTAAACATGTGTGATGTGTTAGTGTAAGGTCACCAGATCTCTGCAGAAGTATCGCTTCAGGCTGATTCATATCTAGGTTTCAAGCGTAACAAATAATATTAGATTAGTTTGCATTAAACTTGATTTTTTTTTTTACATTTTCACAATGAGGTCTGTTTTTTAGAAGGTACAACCTGAAGGCGTTACTTTCTCAAGTTTTGATTTTATCTGAATGGGCAAAATTAGGTAGAAATGTGACGATAAGCAAAAAAAAAAAAAAAAAAAATACCTGCAAAAAAAAACACTGTCATGCATTTTATTTATCTAAAACATAATAGACCGACTGAGTGCTCATGCTAACATACAACAAGAACAAAAAAAAAGAAAAGAATGTGCCTTGTGATCTTGAATTACAGACCCTGAAAACCTAATCAGTTCATCTATAGTTGGTACAGAGTAACTGTGGGCAGTTTCACTTAAATTCCATCAATGTTTTGGGAGCAATGGCAGCCACAGAAATGTGACCGTCGTGTGCATGGAAGCATATTTCATTGTATTTAAATGAAGATTTCAAAAAGACTTTTTTTTTTGGACCAAATCTAATGTAATTTAAGTACAAACACTCTAAATACAGTAAAAAAAAAAAAAAGTTGTATTTTATATAAAGTCATAACTTAGTTTTATTTTTTAAGAAAATGTATAAAAACAAGTTATGTTTCAACAATTTTATTGATCACTTGCATTTTCCCCATTAAGGGGCTAATAAACTCTCATTAAAAATCCCACAAATTAAACTCCCACTATTAATGACTCCCATTGTGGGTGAGACAGTGGCTCAGTGGTTAGAGCGTTCGCCCATGGACCAGAAGTTAACCGAAAGTTTGCAGGTTCAATTCCCACTGAATTCACGTCTAGGATTCTTAGAGAAGAAACCTAACCCCCCATTTCTCCCACCATTGTTGCCGTCATGGCAGCCTACTGTGGCGTAAGAGTGCGGCACACAAATTTCCACGGTGGGGATCAATAGAGTATGTGAAATTGAAAAAATAAAAGTTTTCTTGATTTATCCTACGATGAATACAGATCATTTTCCAGTGAGATTTAAAATATTTGATCAAATAAAACTAGATGACTGTTGTCCAATCTAATCAATTAGAACCTTATCAAATGATAGTTCAACACCAACCATCCTTAGACTTACTAACCTCCAGAATGAAAACAGGAAGCTGTGTGAGCTCCTCCATCACAGTGGCGAGGTACTCCGTCTGACTGAATACAGGCGCTTCATCGTTACGGTTCACCACCTGAACCACCACCAGTGTCTCGTTTTCCCATTTGCCATCAGACGCGACGAGCCGGAGCTCGTAGCGTTGCTCCATTTCATAGTCGAGTGGTTGGGCGACAAATATGGTGCCCACTTCGGGCTCGACGTCGAAGGTCCCCATGGTGTTTCCTGAAGTAATCTGGTATCTCAGTTTAGCATTGGCACCTGGATGGAGAAACAAAGTTTATGTTTAACCAATTATACAGTACATATGTCTTACACATGGTTTTAAATAAAAGGAAAACATCTTTCTTGGCGGCATGGTGGCACCTTCACATCAAGAAGGTCTGGGTTTAAAGTCCTTCCGAGGGTTGGAACACTTTCCTTTATGTGTGGGGTTTGCATGTTCTCCCGTGTATGCGTGGATTTTTACGGTTACTCCATTCAAATGGACTCTACTTATACAGCGCTTTTCTAGCTGCGTTTGCACCCAAAGCGCTTTACAGTGTAGCTTACATTCACCCATTCACACACAAATTCATACCTGATAGGGATGCTGCCATGCAAGGTGCAAACCACCATCAGGAGCAATTGGGAGTTCAGTGTCTTTCTCAAGGACACCTCGACATGAACTCCTATCAGGAGATCGAACCGGCACTCTTCATATTACAGGGCGGTTGCCCTACTCACTGAGTCATCCTTCCCCTTATAGGTTGATATGAAATTGCCCCTAGGAATGAGGGTGCATGTGGATGCTTGTGTGTTGTGCTGCAACCGACTGGTGACCTATTCGAGGTGTACCCTGCCTCTTGTCTTGAAACAACCGGGATAGGCTCCGCCATCAAGGGCTCCAATAGGAATGCTATTTATGTGTAGCTGCAGTAGAATGATATTTATTCATCGCAGTCAATGTTTTTTATTATCGTTGTGGGACAAATAAAGTTTTTTTTGGTTCTTGTTCGTCACTGAGGGTGGTTTAGATTCAGATGGGGAATAACTGAAAGTCAAGGTGTGAAATGTCAAGTCCATCACTGAATATTCATGCCATTTCTCATGTGCCGTGAAATTCTTAAGTTGACCAGAAATATTAATCCATCATCAATAATTAAAATTAAAAATTAAATGAATTACTATAATAAATAAAATCCTACAAATAAAAGATGGAATTTTTTTTCTCTCAAATAAGCACAACTTAACTTGGCACTGACACAAATTTAATTCACAAAATATTGTCCCGGGGGAGGGATCTTGCCTTCTTGTGGACCCTCATGAGGTTTCTTGTTTTTTCCCACTAATGGGTTTTTATGAGTTTTTCCTCACCGTGAAGGAGAGTCTAAGATGGAACGTACTAAAATGGTCTAGCTAGTATTTGTTAGTTAGATTTTGTTTACATAAAACTTAAGTCTTTTTCATTCTTAACATACTTTCCTCCAAATCAGACAAAACCAGACGGTTAAACCAAGACGTAAAAAAGCCTACAAAGTATTTACTGTTTGATAAACATGTCAGTGAGAAATACAGTTTTTTTCTTCACTCAAACAAAGAAAATTTATTAAAGAAATGTTGAACTCAATCTGACCTTTTATTCCTGAAAAGGACGGACATTTAAATCAACTAAAAGAAAACTGGAATCGAGCCTTTTTTAACGACGTGACACAAAATAAATGCGTTGGTGGTGTAATAATTTATATCTTGTATCATATGCAGATAAAAATGATGCATTTTGCAAACTTAGAAATGTGATATTTGCTCCCAAAATGTTTATATGTGCAATTAAATTTCCCCCTTCCTTTCGCTTCCTGCTCTCCCTCAGCAGAGTAGAGGGATAGTAGTACCTGATTGGAGAGACTGAGCGCCAGCACAGCACATGCATTCTGCAAAACACTTCCTGCTTAAATTAATTACTTTCCTGTTTAAATTAATTTCTAGCGTGGGTGTGGCAGAGCTCTGCCATCCGGGAGGAGCTCGGTGTCGAGCCGCTTCTCCTCCAGGTCGAGAGGAGCCAGATGGGGTGGTTCGGGCATCTGGTCAGGATGCCCCCCGAGCACCTCGCGGGCGGGGTGTTTTGGGCACGTCCCACCAAGAGGAGACCAAGGGGCAGACCCCGGACCCGCTGGAGAGAATATGTCTCACAGCTGGCCGGGGAACGACTTGGGATCCTTCCAGGTGAGCTAGAGGATGCAGCCGGGGAGAGAGAGGCATGGGTTGCCCGCTTGAGGCTGTTGCCCCCGCGACCTGGAACGGAACGGAACGGGTGTGGCAGAGAACAAAAGGCACGGCAAAGAGCAACCTGGAATAATGTTTAAATCTTGGACGAGAGGGCATGCAAATTATCGGTACTCAAAAATGCATGAATAAAATCAGGAAACACTTCAAGTACGGTATGTTTATGATGTGGAAATTACGTTTGGACTTGTTAGAAATTGCAAAATTTTGATTTTGCAAAAATTTCAGACCCCGTCTTTAATCGAATCAGAGCTTCCATTAAAAACAAAACTATGGTAATCATGCAGAAAAATGGAATGAAAATAAGCTTTGATTGTCAGAACATACACACTTCACACTGCCTTATCTGGACAGCAGTAAGAACACATATAAAGATAAGAACAAGCATGTTTCACAGTGGGGCTCATTAGACGGACTCTTTCACACCTACTCACTATTCACACACAAACTGAAACATAGAGTTGGTATTCTTATTTCTGATGCTTTGTAACTAACTTTTCCTCCGTGTAACTTTACCGTAACTATTAAAAATAGATCATGGTTTCCCCAACATTTCAATTTTTGGTCCAGGTTTTGCTTCTTCTTTTTCCAGTCCGTGGTATTAAATTATTCCCATACCTGACATGCTATGTGCATTTTAATCAGATGCAAACATAACTGATGCAACTTCCTCGTGCTCTCACTAACCGACCACATGGGAGAGCTGGAACATACACCGACTGCTACATTCACCGTGTTGCCTTAAGGCTCTGCTCCCGTTTCAGTAAAATGGTCTCGTACCACATCTGCATTTCAGCTGACTCTGTCAGTCTCTCACACCTTTTCACCCACTCGTTCACGCACAAATGAGACCTCAAGATAAACAGCTTCACTTGGGACTGACATTCGGCCTGGAGGGCTAACCACTTCCCAAACTCATTTCAACACTTCATTCCTGTAACCAACTTCTTTTTCTCTGACTCGATGCATGGTGTTGATGTTTACCTCCGAAAAAATCTACAACAGATGCAGAAGATTACCAGAAAAAATGGACAAAAATGGGGAGAAAATGACTTTCACACTTTTATTTTTACACACTTTTTCCTTTTTTGTCAAAGACTGGGTATAAAATCTGGACATAACAAGTTTATTCCGCCGACATGCCAACTGGCTTCTGGCTCCAAAAATGTCTGAGCATCCATAGACTTCAATTGAAAAATCGGAAGCCATTAGTCAGTCACTATTTGTCGTCACCATAATCAGTCTCATTCTGTTACTTTAATAATAATAATAATGCCAGTTTCCACGGTTGTAACATCTGAATACCCTCGTGCCGAATACCTTCAACATGGCACCGTCTGTGAGGCAGGAAATGGAATTGGCTTCATTTGTTTGGAGCCTAATGTTACCGGTGACGTCATACTTTAACCACGGCACGGTGGTGCAGTGGTTAGTACAGTGGCATTATAGCGAGAAGGTTGTGGGTTTGCGTCCCGGTTGGGGACGAGGCTTGGAACACTGGTCTTTCTGTGTTCCACAAACACAGACTGCAGCGCATTGTGCGCTCTGCAGAGAAGGTGATCGGCTGCAGCCTTCCATCTCTCAAAGACCTGTACGTCTCCAGGACTCGGGGGCGTGCAGGTCGGATAGCAGCTGACCCTTCCCACCCTGGACATGGACTTTTTGAGCGACTCCCCTCGGGCAGGAGGCTCCGGTCCGTTCGGACCAGAACGCCCCGCCACAAAAACAGCTTCTTCCCTTCTGCCGTTAGTCTAATTAATATTTTATAACCTGAACCCCACATCTCTTAGTCACCTCCCTCTTGTCACTTTACTATCTTTATTATTTTTTATTATTTTCTATGACATTGCACTACTTTTCTTTTTCTTTCTGAGCACTCTGTTTTGTTAAAATTATTTTTATTTTTTTTATTTTTTATTATTTTTATCTTATATTATTGCACACCTGTATCAAAGCAAGTTCCTAGTCTCTGATATTCTCATTGACATGGCAATAAAAGCATTCTGATTCTGATTCTGTGTGGAGTTTGCATCTTCTCCCTGTGTATGTGTGGGTTTCCTCCGGGTACTCTGGTCTCCTCCCACCCTCCAAAAACATCCATGTTAGGTTGATTGGTCTGTACCGAAATTGCCCCTCAAGATGTGTATAGTTGTATGTGTGTAGCCCGTGATAGACTGACGACCTGCTCGGGGTGTACCCTGCCCCTCACCTCGAATCAACCAGGATGGGCTCCAGCAACCTTGTAAGGGGTAGACAGTCAAGAAGGGGACTGGCTGACTGCAATCCTGCAAACCTCAGGAGTTTAGAAGCTAAGTATTAGCACTTCTCTAGGAACAGCAAGGCAATCGTACGCACTGCAGATTAGGGTTGGGGTTCTGCTCCGGATGGAGGACGTCAAGTACTTCTGGGGGAGGTTGACATTTGAGGGGCCGGCTGAAGTGAGACACCTACAGACAGATCACTGACAGATCAGTTCAACGTGAGTTAGGATGCGGTGTGAGTCGATCATGGAGAAGATCTGAGTCAAAAACCAAAGCTCTTGTTCTATCATGATCCTCATGGATGAAAAATGAATAAAAACTCTCCATTGTTTAACATCCTAAAAAACTCCAAAACACACCAAAACAAAGACAAATTCAATTCAATTATATTTTTATAGCCCAAAATCACAGAATTTGCGTCTCAATGGGCTTCACAAGAAATAGAGGAATGTATAAACACAAATACACAGCAAGAAAAATAACTAACAAATGCCAACTAAACAAGACGAGCACATTTATGCCCTTAGACTCTCCTTCTCGGTGAGGAAAAACTCCCAAAAAAAAAAAAAAAAAAAAGAAACCTCATGGGGATCCACATGAAAGAGAAATCCATTTTCAATCAGATTTTCTCCTAATTGTACCAATATTTACTAAATTTCCTCTACTTACATTTATTTGAATTCTTTTTTTTTTTTTTACTTTTTTTTTGCCCTCATTTATCACCTCATCTATTTCTCGACATCTTTGCCGAAATATGAGAGTAAAGATACCGACACATAAACAGATGAGGCCAACACAGATCTCCTCAAAACACACACCAACACACACCAATGGCAAAGATGGAGATACATCTGGGTCCATCTGCACCAAGGAGACTTTAGGAGACAAACACCATCTGTGGAGACATGGAGGACCTTCATCACAACACAGGGGAGTGTGTGTGTGTCAGTCCATCAAAGCCGCTGAGCACAATCCGTGATGACACTCGGTAGAGTACGTGTGTGTAAATGGGAGTGTGCGTAAATATGTGTAAGGAGAGTAGCTGCAGCGGTTTTTCGCCTCCGGCAGCCTCCCTAATGATCAGCCTGGCCATATGGTGGTGTCCTTTTAACACACACACACGGTTTCACACTGGGGGATTGGGCTGATTTAATTCACAGCCTAGCAGGAGACCCAAAATTGAGATTAAGGTCAGATTTCTGCTCCTTGTGTGGCAGGCCGGAGGGAAGACTCCTCCCCGAGCCCCAACTTCAGGTTGACTCTCTGGAAGATCTAAACTAATCACTGGAGGAACTTTCACCAAGTTTCTAAAACCTGTTAAAAATAGGACTTTTTGCAAGATATAGATCAGCATTTTATGCCTCAGCCCACAGAATGTGGAGGCGGCCTTACACACTCAGGCTCGCCGTGTGTCTGAGATATCTCCCAAACTACTGAAGGAATCCTAATGAAACTGCCCACCATTCCTCAGTACCAACTACAGAGCCTCAAGTGGACAAGTCTTGTTCATGAGTTGGTGGGGATGGAGCAGGAGATTGGCTCCATGTAGCGTCGACAATAATTACAACAACTAGGACGCTGCATCAGTCCGTCGTCAAGAAGAAAGAACTGAGCCAAAAAGCACAGATCTCAATTTATCAATCGATCGATGTTCCTACCCTCAGCTATGGTCGCCAGCTGTGGGTGGCGACTGAAAGAACAAGATTAAGGATACCATCGGCTGAAATGAGTTTCTTCTGCACGTGGCCAGTCTCTTGCTGAGATGTTGTGAGGAGCTCTGCCATCTCAGAGGAGCTCGGAGTAGAACCGTTGCTCCTCAGGTCAAGAGAAACCACGTGTGGTGGTTCGGGCCTCTAGTTAGTGTGCCTCCCGGATGCCTCACTGGTGAGGTGTTCCGGGCACATCCCGCCAGGTGGAAACCTGCTATAGAGACTATGTCTCACAGCTGGACAGGGAACGCCTGTCGTGATCCCCTTGCCTGCCACCAGAGGGAGCCATAGACCTTCCTCATCACCCTGAATAGAGACACCTGAGGTTGATTAGTCGAATGACACGCACCTGTGGATCATTCTACCTGCTGCCTATTTTAAGGGCGATCACCCTGGACTTCAAGGTCGGGTCATTGTCATCCTTCCAAGCCGGGCTTCCTGGCTGCCTGACCATAAGTTTGATCTCTGATCGCTGTTACGTATATCATTCGAACTTTTTGTCCTGATTTAATCCTGCGCCCTTTGCCTTTCAGCTTTACTGGACTTTTTGGTTAATAAATCCTGTTTTGTTGTTGATGAACTGATTGAGTTTCCAGAATTATGCGATCAAAGTCAAAGCCACAAAATTTAAAATCTTTAAACATATGACAGCTTCAACCTAGTTTTCAGTTATTAATAAAGGCAGCCAGATGCGTATCGTTCCACACACTCGGGTTGATGTATCTTTGCTAATATTAAGTTCATATGTACGGGCTGATAGGTGGTGAGGTGGAAGTTTGGCCTGGGATGGAGGGGAATGGACCCTGGCTGTAGCAAGACAGAGTAACTGTGAATAAAAGGAACACAAGAGTGAGACCCAGAAGAAGACCAAGGTCGAACAAATGATTTCACGCACCAATTTAAGCCATACAACAATATAAAAGATTCCTCGATTAAAAAATTCTCATCAACTTCATTTACTTTCTACTTTTCATTTTAGCAAATCTGTTTTTTCCATCAAACTTTGTCTTTTTAATCCAATTTTCTTCATGTTTTTTCATTACATTCATAAAGAACTCGTTATGGTCTTCCTCTAGTTCTGAATCCATAATTTGTGTTCCTGTAATTAACACACACTTACTGTCTTACTGCGGCTAATCTTCATCCTGGACAGACTTCCACCTATTCAGCTTTCCCTCAACCTGTTTCCTGCTCTCATTACACATTGTACATTTTCTTCCATTAAAATCTTCCTTTTATTCAGCGAAACAGAAACAACTGCTAAAAGTGCAAAGCGTGTAGAAAGGAGAACGTTACAGGAAGCCATAGCGGGGCCATAAACAACCAAGTAAATCACTTTTATGCTCTGATGAGGCCACAAAACATTTATAACTTCACAGATGGTAGCTGTGTCAGATTAAGTAATCACAGCCCCGCTGTGACTTGTGCTACATTCACGTCTAATGGGAATTACTGTAATTACCCGTTTCTGACTTCTAATACATAACCTTAAATCATGCACCACACCATGTAGAAACTTTGAGGAAAATATCTGAAAAGTTTTGCTCTTAAAAGCACAAACGAGTATTTCAAAGTTCTTGATGATAATTTAATGAGTTGCTGGCTCACACACACACTGGGTGGAAATAATCATTCTGTCCTTGTTGTTGATTTAGGAGGTGGATTTATATGCAGTACAAGAAATACATGGGTAATGATCTCTCCTTCATCTGGATCTCCATCTGGAATTCAGGTGTCACAAATACCAGACTGGGATGTACTCCAAACAGGAACCTTCTAACTTTGAAGCTTCATTGGATTAGAAACTTTTCTTTGGTCAGATTGACTCTGTCGTTATTTGAGTGGTGGTGGTTGTAATGAAAAAATTAAAATTCATCCTCATCAAAAATATGTCCTCAAACGGACAAGTCCTCTGATGTTGTGGCCATACCAGCCTGTCAATGCCTGATCCAGTCAGACCTCACAAGCTAAGCATGCTGGGCCTGGGCTGTACTTGGATGGGAGACCACCGGAACCCCAGGTGCCACGGTGGGACGGCTGTTGAGATTACATTGCCGTTGTGTCCCTGGGCAAGACACTTCACCCACGTTGCCTGGTCTGAATGGTGTGTGTGTGATTGGTTGGTGATGGTCAGAAGGGCCGATGGCGCAAAATGGCAGCCTCGCTTCTGTCAGTTTGCTCCAGGGCTGCTGTGGCTACAACGGTAGCTTACCATCACCTGGTAAGGACGGAATGAATAATGTAAAGTGTCTTTGAGAGTCCTGAAAAGTGCTGTAGAAGTACAATGAATTATTATTATTATTATTATGTTAGCTGCTTGGTCATAAACAGGCTCAAATATTTTCTGCAAGTCCAAGTGTATTCCTTGCACAAGGACAAACACTAAACAGTACAACACGAGGCCCGAAAATACATCGACTTCAAATCTAAACACGTTCCTCCCAAAAGAAATGAACCAGTGTCTTGACGAGAACTTTGACCATCAAGATCTGCGACTTTGCGCCTCTACACATGCCCAGAGCGCTCCCCCTAACTTCCAGATGATCTAACTATCGAGATCTGTGACCTAACCATCAAGATCTGCGACCTGCCATATTTCTATTGGAATTAGCATTAGGGTTAGTTTTTGGAACTCCGACATATCGAGATCTGCGACCGGTTGCAGATCTCGATGGAACACCGGTCCTAAGATCTGGAGTTTTTTCTTGTGTTGAATTTAATTGAAAATACTTTATTAATCCCCGAAAGGAAAATTTGATGCTGCGGTGCTAACACCTCGATGCCTTTCCGGTCCGCTTACACGGTGTAAAAGCTGGCGACTGAACAGTTAAAAAAAAAAAACAGTCCATAATGAATCCACAAAGCCAGGCTTCAATGAAGCACACCAAAGTAGCCCCTCCACATTCCTGCTGGGTCAGGACAAGCGTCCTCAGTTCCTCCATCTTACCAGCAATCGTCCGGATGTTACCCATGACAACTGCAGGGACACTGGGCTCAAAGCGCCTCCTTTCTGATCGTCTCCTTCTCAGTTCTGTCAGGACTGCATAGACTCCTCCAGCCACGGTGGATCTTGTTCCGAGAGCTAGCTGGTGCTTGAGTCCACGCTAACAAAGCGACACGACTCCATGACCAGCAAAACGGAGAGCTTTGAAACTTTGAGCTTTAAAACCTTAACAGATTTGTTAAGGTTTTAAATTTTATTACCTCAGCCTTTGGTTATATGGCCCTGAAAAACAAGTTCATCTCTAGTAGGTACCGACTAACTGTGAACACTTTGATTAAAATCCCTACAGTGGTTAGATGGGATTTTGGGTTTACAAACGGACACCCTGAAGGCTTATTGCCTCCTCTTTCTTTGGGCAGATGCATAAATTCATATGTTTGTCTTGTGAAACTTCTTTTTCAGATGAACTCGGTCTTTCTTTCCGTAGTGGCAGCTCACCAGGACAGTGTCACAGTCACACATGTCTCATCATCAGCCATCCACGCTGCTGCAGCAGGTGCTTGTTCATGCTTATGAAACCCCGAGGCGACACTTAACAGAACAACTGAACTCAGCAGAATCAGGTAAAAAAAAAAAAGCTTTTGATCTCATTACCAGATGCTCTTAGTTCGGCAAATTTTCCACTAAGAGGACCAAAAGTATCCAGAAAACACGCCGGGTGACAAAAGCTGCTGAATCTAATCAGCTTGAGGGGATAAGGGGGGTAATCTAAGCCCACCCCTCTGAATGCTCCCACTCCACTAGATTATAACACCAACAAACACCAGGATGAAATTAATATCATGTGAGTGTGTGGGTTGGCAGCGCCAAGCAGAAGGTCACTGGTCCTTCAACACCTGTCAGCTTTAACAACAAACTGTGGTCGTAATGTACAACACACACACACACGCACGCACGCACGCACGCACGCACGCACGCACGCACGCACGCACACACACACACACACACACACACACACACACACACACATCAAGGTGAAGGTACAGCTGCTGCAATCAGAAGATAAAACCTTCAGCACATTTTACAGCTCATCAGATCTGCAGCTTTTACTATTTAAGGAGTTCCTTCTTTACCTCCTCTGACCTTAAAGGGACGGTTTCAAACAAAATCAACATTTCGGAGGTTTCGGCCATGTTTGCATGCTAATCCTCATCAAAAAAATACGTTCCGTTCTGTCATCTTCCGCTTGTTCCGGGGTCGGGTCGCGGGGGCAACAGTCTCAAACAGGAAGCCCAGGCCTCTCTCTCCCCGGCTGCATCCTCCAGCTCACCCGGAAGGATCCCAAATTGTTCCCCGGCCAGCCGTGAGACATAGTCTCTCCAGCGAGTCCGGGATTGCGGGTGCGGGATTGCGTGCGTGATCATTGCCCCAATGATCCTAGGAGCTATGTTGTCCGGGGCTTAATGCCCCTGGTAGGGTCACCCAAGGCAAACAGGTCCTAGGTGAGGGGCCAGACAAAGCGTGACTCAAAAATACCCCTATGAAGAAATCAAACATGGCCAAGTTGCCCTTGCCCGGACGCGGGTCACCGGGCCCCCTCCTTGGAGCCAGGCCCGAGGGTGGGGCACGCGTGCGAGCGCCTGGTGGCCGGGCTTTTAAACCCATGGGGCCTGGCCGGGCTCAGCCCGAACAGGGGACATGGGCCACCCTTCCAGCGGACTCACCACCTGCAGGAGGGGTCATAAGGGTCGGGAGAAGGAGGAGATGGGTGGCAGCCAAAAAAAAAAAAACGTCATTTTTAAATTTTATTCATGCATGTTTGAGTAATCTGCAAGCTTTCCTGTCCAGTGTGTGGATGCTACAAAAAACGCCAGGTTCTTCTTGGCACTTGACCACGCCCACAAGCACACATTCAAACGTGAGCAGGAAGTGGTTTTGCACCTTTCATATGTTGTGCTCACGCTTGGTTTTCCAGTTCAGGCACTGCTTTCTCAAATGATCAAACTGATTAGTCAACCTTGAATTTGATTAGGTGGCCATAAAAATATTTTTCATACATACTGTATCTATGATTCAGTGGCAGGTTGGGCATTTAATAATAATAATAACAATAATGTATCGTTTATTAATCCCTCATCGGGAAAATTTGTGTGCTGCACTACTACGCTGCAGCAGGCTGCCATGACGGCACCAATGATGGTAGAAACAGGGGGTTAAGTGTCTTCTCCAAGGCCCCTAGATGTGAACTCAGTGGAATTTGAAACTGCGAACTTCCGGTTAATTTCCGGTCTGAGGGTGAGCGCTCTACCACTGAGTCCCCCACTGAGCCCTAACAATGAGTCACACTTAGACTTTCGGGAGTGCTATATCTTCATCAATCAGCCACAAACATTATTTCCCTCCCGTAGCTTGCAATGAATGTTAGCTAGTTTTGCTGCGGTAATCTGTGAGCGTCCAATCAGCAGGTCTGAAAACTCTGATGCGAAAAGCTTGCAAAGAGGCCCAAGGAGACCAGCTCAAAATCTGATTGGAAGTTTCATTGCAGTTCACTTTGGGTAGAAAACGCCAGCAGAAGGGACTTTGAAGGGCTTTAATGGAAAATATGCTGATTTTAGTCAACCTGGCAACAAATGCGGGCTGAGTTGTGATTGGTCCAATTCTTTAAAGCAAAACCACACATTTAGAAGCAGGACAACTATTGCCATAAAATTAAAAGGACCGACCTTTTGGAAACATTTTATAAATAATAATGGCCAAAATATTGTATATTTGACACCATTTGGAAATCAGATATTTTTAACGCAGCAGAGAAAACTTTAATGACGTTTTCTGACCAAAACAAGATAAACCACAACAGAAAAAAACGATTTCTTCCACGTTAGATGTTTTTTCAGTCACTGTTGAACCAAATTAACTCAACGATGATTTTAAACTCTAATATTTATAGCCGTGCTTTTTGTGGTTGTTATTGTTGACAACAATCCAACATTATTCAGGATGTTTTCACAATCCACCGTATCTGAGAGAAAAAAGGTTTTCTGTCAGATTGTCTCTGCGGAATCTCAATTATTCATGTCAAATTTTTGTTTGGGTTTCCAGTTTTCTGCTATAATTATATGGAAATGTATGATTATTTTATCCCAAACTCATCATTCATTCATTATTCTCTGAGAAATGAAAATAAAAACAAAGCGTATCCAAACCACTCGACAACGACGTACAACCAAATATAAATTTATACATGTGGCAAATAAACAAAAGAAAAAATAGAATATTAATTATAATGTCTTTTTTGTTGATTTTCATGGAACTTGAAAAACACCTGTTTTTTACGGCTAAATAAAAGTCTCACTTTGTAAAAACATAAAAACAAAAAAATGACCTATTTTGTACAAAAAGGTGACTTAAAAAATACAGAAAAAGCAGATCAAGTTAAAGACATTTCATTCTCAGACTTGCAGTGCTGACTCAGCTCAGATTAGATCTTCAGTTTTAGTTAATCTCGTAAACATTTGCCGTTTAGCCGCCCGTTAGTGACACAAAAGGGATTTTTGAGCTAATTCCCACCCATCACGGCCACTGGACTCCCAATTGGATTTGTCTCATTGGTTGTTTTTAAAATGACTAAACAGAACAACAATGGGGGTGTTTCAAAGGGAATCAGCGGGGGTTTGTTATCTTAGCATCTCCTAATCCTTCCTGACTTAGCCTCGGGGAAAATAAAAGCCAGACATTAGAAAAAAAACAGAAGACACTGCATTAAATATGATGGAAATGACAAATAAAGTAGGTTTTCAGGTCTCACGGCTCCAATCAGAGCGTGTAAGAGAATATGTGGTGACTTTTTTAGGAAAATGGTCAATTAGAAGAAAAATAAAAATGTTTTGAAATGATTCCCTTTGTAGCTTTGTAGCTAGATGAGGTCAATAAAAAACTAATGTAGTTTGAATGACCGTAGAACGTTTCCCCCAAATGACCCACTAACCTGATGTTAACCGATTGGTCATAAACGATGGGCTCATGGCCTGACGTCTAGTTTGAATCATGAAGTCCAATGATGCATTTCCTGCAAGACCATGCCTACTCCAAACACATGCCTCTCAGAAAATGGTTTGTGTACAATCTGTCAGTGCTGGTGTTTTTTTTAGGCACGAATAGACGTGCATTAATTTTGTACGTATTAACAAAAACTTCCACAACATTCCTAGTCAACCGGCCACAATACATCTCTGCCATCTTTCTGCAAACAACACAGGGGCAGATCCAGGGAGGAGTTGGGGGGCGGATGCCCTCCCCTCCTTTTGGTCCACAAATAAAAATAAAAAAGAAGAAGAAGAAAAAGGGGACTAGTGAAGCTATCCCCTTGCAGGACCAGCAAATGGGTCACTAAAATGCAGGAAAATGACTGTTATTTTTCAAAATGTTCTGGGGTGGGGAATGTCCCCAGCCTCCGCTTTACTGGCTTTGTCAATGGCCTCACGACCCCCTCTTTAGAAAATCCTAGATCCGCCTCTGCATCTCCCCCACTCCCTGAAACCTTGGAGTACTTTTTGACCCCCACCTTTTGCACGCCACATAAATATGTTTGTTCTATCTTTACATCATCTTCAAAACCAAGACGGAGTGCAAACAATCAAGTTAACACTACTTGCATTTATTGTCTTCTTAAAAGAAGTGTGAAAAAATATCTTTAATCCATACGTTAAAAATAATAACTTTATTTACCATCGTTTAAAAACCACAAGCTAATTTCGATCCAGTGATATTTTCTTCATATCCTGCCAACCAACTTGGTAATAAAGGGAGGTTGACCAATTAAAATACAAGCCTCTATATTGAGCGAAGCCCCGTGTGAGCATCATTAGTGTAAATCCTGTCCCTGACTTTATGAGTCATTTGTTTGTGAGTCATCTGTGATATATATAAACTCTTTTATCGCTGATTCACTCAAACATTTGCTCTTCTTCTACCAGCCAAACACGACTAGCTTCAAGCTGAAGTTTATCTGCATTCGTTTTCAGCCAAATAGATGATTATTACTGTTTTAAATAAAGAACAGATTTGGTTTTTTATGACATGTTTTGGGGGATAGTTTTTTTAAAATGTGGCGGCAGGAAGCGGGTGTTCGGATCTAAAGGATTCAGAGGATATCTGGAATAAGGAAATGAATCTCTATGAGGATCAACAAAAAAAATAAAGGTTAAAGTATAAAAAGAGAAAATAAATAAGGGAACGTCACTATTTCTCTGAATGAAAAAAAAAAAACAGAGGCTTTCAAGTCGACACCAACAACCATCATTAGGGAGGAAAAGACAGAGAATGAGAAGTTGTTTTTTTTTCCCTGATATTTTTGTCTTTTTGCTTCCGTTTGCTGATTGGTTTAGAGCGGAGGAGGAAAAGGAACGAGGGACAAACAAACAAAGAGACAAACATCAAAACTGTCGACCTCCAGGGAGCAGCAGCACTTGCTAACGAGCTGCGACAGTAAGAGAAGAAGAAGGAGGAAAGAAGATGGGGAGAGGTGGTGGGAGGATGGGAAGAAGGGAGAAAATATTTACACAGCTAAAAAAAAAAAAAAAAAATGAGAAAAAACTTTTTGGTACTTCGGAGTTTTAAAATGACATGCATCAGTTTGTTCACGTGGAAACTAGATTAGGTAAAAAATAGATTAGAATATTAAAAAGTCTGATTGGGGTGGCACGGTGGGGCAGTGGTTAGCATAGTGGCATCGCAGCAAGAAGGTTAGGGTTCGAGTCCCAAAGTGGGGGCGGGGCTTGAGAGGGCAAGAGGTTGATTAGTAGGTCTAATCAATTCCAATCAATTCAATTTTATTTGTTTAGCCCAAAATCACAAAATTTCCATCTCAATGGGCGGAAATTCTGTGCTAACACAAATAAACAGCAAGAAAAATAACTAACAAATACTAACTAAACAGGTCTAGCACATTTATGCCCTTAGACTCTCCTTCACGCTGAGAAAAAACTCCTAAAAAAAACATCAGTGGGGAAAAACTGAGAAACCTTGTGGGGATCCACACGAAAGAGAGATCCCTCCCCCGGGACGAGCAACCAATGTGTCAAAGATTATTGTTTAAATATGAGCTTATTCTACTCTACAGTTAAATATCTAAAGAAGTCAATAGATGTTCTTCATCCTGATGGAAACACGGGGGACTCCTCAGCCCGGAGATACCCCAATCAAGAAAGGGGATGCAACAGCTCAGTGGTAGAACGTTCGTTCTTTGCACCGGAGGTTTTCCAGAAGTTCGCAGGATTGGATCCCACTGAGCTCATGTCTTGGTGTCCATGGGGAAGACACCTAACCACCTGTTTCTCCCACAATTGACGCCGTTGTGGCAGCCTGCTGCGGTGTAATGCAGCACACAAATTTTCCCGCTGAGGGATGAAAAAAGTATATTTCTTCTTTATTAATTTTTTCTTAAATGACCACAATGCGAGCAGATTAATGGTGTTTACTATCCGAAAGGAGTGGACAATGGAGCGCTGTGAACCGTCTGATTCATAGAGAGAGACAACTAGAACCTACTGAACGATAGTCTCCAGGACGCAGACCTTGACATCCAAAAACACGTCTGAAATAAAGTGTTTGGAATCTCACTGACCTTCATCCTCGTCGTTAGCAGTGACTGTAATGAGGACGAAGCCGACCTCCTTATCCTCCTCCACGCTTACATCGTACACCGGCTGGGCGAATGCCGGGGCGTTGTCGTTCACGTCAGTGATAAAGATCCTGACGTAGGCCGTGTCTGTGGACAGATTAAAAAAAGAAATGGATGAATTGTTTCATCTCATATTCTATATTTCTGACCATATTGAACAACATCCTTCCTTTAAATCCTTTTGAGCAACCTGAAAAACTTTCCCGATGTTCTGGTTGATCAAATGGTTATTAAAGTGAGTTTGTTTTTGCTTGAATTGTAAGTTTTTATGAACCTGAACACAAAACTCTTCAGCTCTTTTTGCATCGGAAAGTCATTCCAGTCTCTGTGTGTGTGTCACCTGTATTAGGCTGTCCTTGTTGTCCCAACCGTGCAGACTCCGAACCGTCCTGTGACTGAACTTCGATCAGGTACGATGCTTTTTGCTCACGGTCGAAGGATGCCCGTGTGGTGATGACGCCGGTGTTTCGATCGATGCTGAAAAACTGAGAATCGCCGCTCTCATCCTTTAGGATCGAATAACCAATCTGGAACAAGACGGAGACAGAAGCTGAAGGAGAGGAGAGTTTTTTATTTCAACAGTCACTAACATCTCCGCTTCTTACCTTCCCATGCAGACCAGAGTCCAGGTCGGTGGCAGAAACCTGAGCCACAGACGTACCAATCTGTGCACCTTCAGGAACTGTGGCTTCATATGTGGAGGACAGGAAGAACGGAACGTTGTCGTTGACGTCTGAGAGCAAAAAAGCAGAAAGAGAATAAATGGTGTAATTCAGCTACAATAAGGTGGGAAAACTGGAACCATCAGGCTTTTATTCCCACAAATGTCAGACACATCTTTTTTTTTTACAATTTTAAAATTTTCAGTGGACACATTAACTTACTGGTGGATGAATTAATTTTTTTTGTGCAATTTTCACAACTTTCCATAAAATTGCCAAAAAAATACAGAATAACAACAAAACAACACCTTAAAGCGACAATTAAAAAGATTATCTACAACATTTTTTTTTTTGCAGTTTAGTTGATCTTTAAACAAATCACAAAAATTTGATGAAAACAACCTCAAGCAAAATAAAGGAAACAGAAATTTTATTCAATTGAATTGAAAATACGTACGGAATTGTTTACTAGGAAAATTTGAGTGCTGCAGTACTACAATCATACAACAAATTTTTTTTAAACTGTTGTGAGTAAAAGTTTAAAGGTTTGAAAGTGAAAGTTTGAATATTTTGATGGAGGACGGCAGAAATGATTTTCTGTACTGTTCCTTTGAGCAGCTGGGTTGCAGGAGTCTGTTTCTGAACCTGCTTTTCAGATGCTCCACATATTCATGGAGCATGTGGGAGATATTTAGCATGTTTGATGACAGTTTTGCTTTCATTCTGACCCTCGCCACCCCTCCAGGCAGGCGAGGGGTGAGCCAACCACACGTCCAGCTTTTTTTTTTTACCAGCTTGTTCAGTCTGTTGGCATTCTTTGTTTTTATACCAGCTCCCCAGGCGGGCACAGCAAAGAACAGGACACTATTCATGATGGCATGGTGAAACATGGAGAGCATCTTGTTGCAGACGTTGAAGGAGCTGAGCTTTCTGAGGGGGTACAGTCTGCTCAGGCCCTTTTTGGTGGACCGGTGGTAAACGCCCAAGAATCTTGAATCAAGAATATTGTGACGTCAACCGAAAAGTAAAGTTAAACTTTGTATTCCTCACTATTGAAATTTGAGTTATTAGAGAGGAATTATTCTCCAAACACCCCAAAGAGCTCATAAAGCTGCTCGTCAGCTCACTTTCCAGCACCACTAAGCCAATTACAGCGTCCAATGTGGATTTGTTCAAAGCCAATCAAAGTCAGGAAGTGTTTTCTCTTTTCTCTTCACCCCCCCACAGGTTCAAATTGGGAAATGAGTCACCGTTAAAATGAGGTGGAGCTCCACCAGTCACTGCTGTTTTCTTCTTTTTCTGCCAGAGACAACTGAGGATATGAACTGCACCTCATTACTCTCAATCGTTTGAGAGCCACCGCTCGTTACCGCTGAGTTTCTCTTTTCTTGAGCTCATCAAAGTTAAATGGTGACGTTTTACATCCGAGGGAATTTGCTATTAGTTTTAAATAGCTCAAATAAAAGACATGAAGAGATTTAAGGATGTGGCTGCAAATCAAAAGCTAAAGCGTGACGGATATGAAGGAGATAATGTGGTGAGAATTACATCCAGATGAGGTAACACAAGAATAAAGGACGCTGAGACGTTGAACAATATGCCTCCCATGTCCTAAATCACTAACTTTATAAATGAATGGTTGAGGTCTATACGTTAACTAGGTTGAATCAGTCATAGACGTGAGGTTTTTAAACTTTTTGCCGTCATGTTGTCAAAATTCATTTTGAATTTCCCAAAAAAATAGTCAGTAGGTGGAGTTACTTTAGTCAGAGTAAAACAAAGTACATGTGTGTGAATGAGAGGGATCCAAATGGAAAAGTGAGGTTACAGGGTGAAGAGATAAAGAAGGTGGAAGATTTTAAGTACTTAGGATCAACAGTCCAGAGCAATGGAGAGTGTGGAAAAGAGGTGAAGAAGCATATGCAGGCAGGCTGGAACAGGTGGGGGAAAGTATCAGGTGTGATGTGTGACAGAAGAGTTTCAACTAGAATGAAAGTGAAAGTGTACAAAACCGTGGTGAGAGCGGCCATGCTGATTGGTCCAGAAACAGTGGCACTGAAGAAAAGACAGGAAGCAGAGATGAAGATGCCGAGGATCTCTCTGGGAGTGACCAGGATGGACAGGATCAGAAGAACAGCACATGTTAGAGGTTTTGGGGATAAAGTTAGAGAGGCCAGACTGAGATGGTTTGGACATGTACAGAGGAGAGAGAGAGAGTACATAGGAAGAAGGATGCTGGATTTGGAACCACCAGGAAAGAGGACTAGAGGAAGACCAAAGAGAAGGTTCATGGATGCAGTGAAGGAAGACATGAAGATAGTTGGTGTGACCAAAGAGGATACAGAAGATAGGGTTAGATGGAAGAAACTGACTTGCTGTGGCGACCCCTAAAGGGAAAAGCCGAAAGAAGAAGAAGAAGGTGGAGTTACTTTAGAATTTAAAGGCCTGTAGTTCACCTGTGATTAATACTAGAAAGATACAACAACTTGGAGATGAATCCTTACGTTCATCTATAGTTGGTATTGACTAACTGTGGTCAGTTCCATAAAAGTACCTTCAGTGGTTTGGGAGATTTTGCATTCAGTGTTACAGGATGGACGAACAGCCTGAGAACTTAACACTAGCACCGCCGCAGCAGCCAATTTGACCGCACGTTACTTTACTATGCTAATTAGAATAAATAAACACAACCTAGGAGGCTGACCTTTTTATGACTTTTAATATAAACATGTTTTCTATTTTATTATGTAGTTTTTGTGTTCTAAAAATGAACATTTCAAACTTTATAAGCAGTTTATCTCCCCTAAGCGAGGCGAGACAAGGAGGGCTCTGACGCCATTACAGAAACATTTTAGAAAATTTGAGTGAGATAATATTGAAGAGATACCATCAAGAGAGTAAGAAACTTGTTGTCTGAATAAAGACTTCCATGTTTTCTAGATAAGTCTTGAAAGTTCAGGTTAACATATTAGAATATAGCTTATAGCCAATTTTTAAAGGGAATGAGGGAACGATGAACCGGGAGAGGGACAAATAGATTGGTGATGCGCTGCATTAATTAGGACACTGCATCAGTCCTTCATGGTCGATAAGGAGCTGAAACAACCAAAAACAATCGTGCTGAATTCACCAGTGATCACCAGCAATTTGGAACGTTCGACCAAGAGGAGACACAGAGCTAAACCCAGGACCTGCTGGCAGGACTATCTTTCAAAACTGGTCCAAGATCCGCTCAAATGTGCCTTCAGTCACCTTCTTAACCGTCTGTCCCTGACAGGGTTGCGGGGGGTGCTGGAGTCCATCCCATCTGATTCGAGGGTACACCCCGGACAGGTCGCCAGTCCATCGCAGGGCTACACATACAACCATACACTCCTGTAACTCTCACCTGTTACATTGACGTAGACCGTCGTGAAGGAAGCCAGTGGGACAGCAGCAACGTTCTGCACCCGCACTCTCAGTGTGAAGAAACGTGTCGTCTCATAGTCCAGGTTCTCTGCCACCAGGATAGAGGCTGAACCGTCCGCTCGGTTTGGTTTGATGTAGAAACGCACAGGCATGTTGGTCTCTGGCACCTGCCCCTCTTCCAGGTTGTAGGTCACCCGAGGATCTCCGAGAGGAGATGTCGCCTTAACAGTCTGAAAGAGGAAGGTGGAGAATATTGTTATGGAGGATTTTTATGTTTTCAAAAGAATAATGAGAAACAAGAATACATTGATGTCGAGAACAATATGCCACTGCACGCCTTATGAATTTGTGACCAGTTCATCTATAGTTGGTAGTGAGTTTGGGCAGTTTCATTAAAATCCGTTTCGTTCAGTGGTTTGGGAGATATCAGTCAGTCAGTCAGTCATCGTCTTATCCGTCTATCCCTTTCGGGGTTTGCTGGGGTGCCGGAGCCCATCCTGGCTGATTTAAGGCGAAGGGCAGGGTGCACCCCGAACACGTCGCCAGTCTGCGGCGGAGCCACATACATAAAACCATACAGACATTCCTAGGGCCAATTTGGCACTGGCCAATCAACCTAGCATGCATGTTTTTGGAGGGTGGGAGGAAACCGGAGTACCCGGAGGAAACCCACACAAACACGGAGAGAACATGCAAACTCCACACAGAAAGGCTTGTTTCAAGCCTCGTTCCCACCCAAGACTCGAACCCACAACCTTCTTGCTGTGAGGCCACTGTGCTACCCACTGCGCCACCATACTGCCCTGGGAGATATCCCAATCAGAAAATCGTTACAGATGCACAGCCAGCCCGGATGAGTTTAACTATTGCTAGTTCGTTATGACATCACAGGGGCGTAAACAGGATTTTCTAAGGTCATTGACAAAGCTAGTATGAAGGGGGGGAGTGGGAGGCTAGGGGTGGATGGCGGATCCTCGCCCCCTCCAGGACAGTTTGAAAAACACGAGTCATTTTCCGACATTTTGGTGCCCATTCACTGGTCCTGCAAGGGATAGCTTGACTAGTCCCATTTACTTTCCTCTTCTTTCTATGTTTTTGTGGACCAAAAAGGAGGGCCACAGCCCCCCACAGCCTGTCCTAGATCTGCCCCCCCATCATGTTATCACACAGCTGTTAGGTCATCGTCCATCTTTACAAGGACTCTACCGGCGTTCAGATCTATAAACCGTAAGACGACACGTTAAAATACACAACTATATTTCAAACAATGTGAGGATTTAATTCTCACAGCAGAAGCTCCGTCCTTCCTTCTTTGGAAGTAAAGGACACATAAGCAACTGCTAAAAAATCTTTCCAATTGACCTAAAAAGGTTTCAGTTTCTGCTTTGTTAGTATTTCTCTTTGTTTGATTTATTATTTTTCTTGAAGTTTTATGAAAATATGTTTGGAGTTGTGTGTGTGTGTGTGTGTGTGTGTGTGTATTTCTACCAGAACATCCATCAATGGAATCACTTCCAGATTCATGGTATTTTCTTGGCAACAGATGATGCTGACCTCAGAGTGTGTTTTTATTACTTATGAATATTCTGCAGCATTGCTAAAAACTCTGCTTAGTGGACAAAATGAACACAAGTTTGGTTGAAGGATAAATATGCATTTTCAGAAGGCTGTATAGAATTTTTTGGGTCTGATACGCATGTTAGTTCCGTTCCGTCCTCTTCCGCTTGTTCCCCGGCCAGCTGTGAGACATAGTCTCTCCAGCGGGTGCAGGGTCTGCCCCTTGGTCTCCTCCCAATGGGACGTGCCCGAAACACCTCACCCATGAGGCGCTCAGGGGGCATCCTGACCAGATGCTCGAACCACCCCATCTGGCTCCTCTCGACCTGGAGGAGGAGACACCGAGCTCCTCCCGGTTAACATGTATGTTAGTACATACACGTTGGCATGTTGGTCATGGAGTTGTTCCTCTAGGTTTGCATGCATGACCAGCTGCTAGCTCTCAGAACCAGATTCGCCGTGGCGGGAGGTGTCAGTACAGTCCCGACAGAACTGAGAACCAGACTGTTGTGATGTGGAAGGAGGAGGATCCAAATGCAGGAATCAAAACAAGGTTTACTAACACAATTCCCTTAAGTCTGTAAAGCAAAGGGCACTGGATTAACTCAAGTTAAAAAAAGTAACAGCGTTCAATCATGGTCAGGCAACCAGTGTGACCTGGCTGGAAGGGATGGTATGACCCGACATGGAAGTCTGGTGTGATTGCCCTTAAATAGATGGCAGAATCCACAGATGTGTGGTATCAGTAATCAATCTCAGGTGTCCCTAATCAGAATGATGAGGATCATCTGGGCTCCCTCTGGTGGCAGTCGAGGGGATCACAACACAGACGATCTGAAAGGAGGTACTTTGAACCCATGATAACCTTTGTGGTTATCATGGGTAACATCCGGTCGCTCGCTGGCAAGATGGAGGAACTGGGGACACTCGTTCTGACCCAGCGGGAATGTGGAGGAGCCACTTTGGTGTGCTTCATTGAAGCCCAGCTCCGTGGACTCATTACGGACTGTTATTTCAAATGTTCAGACGCCAGATTTGGCAACGTGTAAGCGGATCAGGAAGGCATCGAGGTGTCTGCACTACAGCATCAAATTTTCCTTCGGGGATTAATAAAGTACCGTAATTTCACGACCATTAGGCGCACCGTACGAAAAGGCGCAGTCTTAGTCACACACCGCCTTACAACAACACACACGCAAGCATGCAAATGTGCGTATTAAAAAATAGATTGGGAGCAAAACTGAGTTTGGTTGTGCTTTATTTAAGTAGTAACGATACTAAACAAGCACATTACCGGTAATAGTCTTTATTCAAATCCGTCAAAGTCCTCATCCTCTGTTTCAGAATCGAACAGCTGCGCAAAATCCAGCAGAGCAGGTCCACTTCGCTCCTCGCTGTTAAAGTCACTGTCTGTACTGTGCGGCTCCTCAGAAAGGATACTAGCTTTTACGAAAGCTCGGATAACAGTACCAACAGACACGTTAGTCCAAGCATCTACAATCCATTGGCAAACTGTAGCGTAACTCGCCCGGCGCTGCCTTCCACCCTTCCACGGCTCGATTCCCATGTTCCACTGCGTAGCTGATTGCCTTCAGCTTAAACTGAGCGTCATAAGCGTGTCTCTTTGCCATTTTTGGGGTTAAAACAGCAATGTTGTGCAAACAGCACATACCTTTTTTATACACAATCCACGCCCACACTTCACTCTTTAACGTTCTCATGCCTTTTCTTTCCGGTCCGCCTCGCGGGCACCGCTTTTTCTTTTAAGTCCACCTTTTCTCACACAAGGCGCACCGCACGAAAGGGCACACCGCTCATTTTGAAGAAAATCTAAGACGTTTATTGTATATGCGCCTTATAGTCGTGAAATTACGGTACTTTCAATTCTCTTTATGTCGTTTGTGATGTGATGGAACGTTTTTTAATGCAAACTTTTTTAACATCCTTTTTTTTGTACATCTTAAGTGACAAAACAGCTTTTTTAAAAAGTTAGTTCATCTTTTCTGTGGTAACCCGTCATTTCAAGGTTGAGTTTTGACTCGTCTGAAGTGGGATACAGCTCGCTTTTTGACAATTTATGTGACTAAATGTATAGAAATAAACAAAACCGTAGCCGTAGCACAAGAACAGAAACAAAGAGAAACCGTTAGTGAGCACGAAAAAATATAACGACAAAAAAGGAGAGAAAAACAGAGCAGAATGTTGTTGTCATTTCTTTTAAGTTAACATGTTTTCTCTGAGTGGGAAACACTGTCACTGCCACTTTGAAGCAACCCTAGTGACTCTCCTGGACTACCATTAGCATGCTGTACTTGCTTCTGGCTCTGACAACGACAAGTTTTGGAAATCAAAAGTGCACAGAACAGCACATACAATTTTAGATCAAACAAGAACAAGTCAAAGCATCAAACTATCTGCCTCTGCCTGCCATGTACGTATAACAAACTTTAGGAATGTGTGGTTGGGGTCTTTTGAAGCAGTCATATGTGTAAGGTTTGTACTTTTTTTTGCTGTCAGGACATCTAAATTTGGAAACTCGGCTCAGTGGGTAAAAGGAACGTCCTGTAACCAGAGGCTTCGATCCTCCCTCCAGAGTTCATGCCGAGGTGTCCCTGAGTAAGACACCCAATCCATGAATTTCCCTGATGGTGGTTAGCCTGTGGCACGGTAGTTTCCGTTCCGTCATCTTCCGCTTGTTCCGGGGTCGGGTCGCGGGGGCAACAGCCTCAAAAGGGCAGCCCAGGCCTCTCTCACCCCGGCTGCATCCTCCAGCTCACCCGGAAGGATCCCAAGTCGTTCCTCAGCCAGCTGTGAGACATAGTCTCTCCAGCGGGTCCGGGGTCTGCCCATTGGTCTCCTCCCGGTGGGACGTGCTCGAAACCCTCGCCCGGAAGGCGCTCGGGGGGCATCCTGACCAGATGCCCGAACCACCCCATCTGGCTCCTCTCGACCTAGAGGAGGAGCGGCTCAACACCGAGCTCCCGGATAGCAGAGCTCCTCACCCGATTTCTGAGTGAGAGCCCAGCCACCCTGCGGTGGAAGCTCATTTCGGCCGCTTGTACCCGTGATCTTTTGGTCACCACCCACAGCTGGTGACCATGGTGAGGGTAGGAACGTAGATCGACTTGTAAATCGAGAGCTTTGCTTTTCGGCTCAGCTCTCTCTTTACCACGACGGACCGATGCAGCGTCCTAGTTATTGCTGATGCTGCACCAATCTGCCTGTCGATCTCCCGGTAGTTTCCACCATCAAATATGGCCGAAATGAACCAACCTGCTTTTTAAGCCACTCTTATTAAAGGGTAATAAAACACAAGCGATCCAGCAAAATAATATTCAAATGAAACTCAAAGTTTACTTAAAAATGCCTTTTACACTGTTAAAAAAAAATTAAAGCAATGACCCTAAACTAACCAATTGCGACCCTCAAGCTGATCATTTCCAGCAATCAGTTTGATATGAAATATTAATATTACTGCAGAGCGCAAGTTTGATATGAAAGACACTTTAGATTGAGAAACGTGGAAAGTGTAATCTCACTAGTAAGTTTATACAGCACCTTTCATTAGAGTATCTCCCTTGTTAGTACACAGTAGAGTATTTTATTTTTATGGACTAATAATGAATATTTAATGGATTAATCAATAAACATTCCTATTGTTAGCGTAGGATCAACAGTCCAGAGCAATGGAGAGTGTGGAAAAGAGATGAAGAAGTGTGTGCAGGCAGGCTGGAACGGGTGGAGAAAAGTATCAGGTGTGATGTGTGATAGAAGAGTTTCAGCTAAAATGAAAAGGAAAGTGTACAAAACCGTGGTGAGACCGGCCAGGCTGATTGGTCTAGAGGCAGTGGCACTGAGAAAAAGACAGGAAACAGAGATGGAGGTAGCAGAGATGAAGATGCTGAGGATCTCTCTGGAAGTGACCAGGATGGACAGGATCAGAGGAACAGCACATGTTAGAGGTTTTAAAGTCAGAGAGGCCAGACTGAGATGGTTTGGACATGAGCAGAGGAGAGAGAGAGAGAGTACATCGGAAGAAGGATGCTGGGTTTGGAACCACCAGGAAAGAGGACTAGAGGAAGACCAAAGAGGAGGTTCATGGATACAGTGAAGGAAGACATGAAGATAGTTAGTGTGACTGAAGAGGATGCAGGAGATAGGGTCACTTGCTGTGGTGACCCCTGAAGGGAAATGCCGAAAGGAGAAGACGAAGAAATGCAATACTTGTCAAAAAAAAAAAACCCTTATAAAATATATTTATTCTGTTTCACTTCCATTTTTGACAGTGAATTTTCTCTTCCTCTCACTCCTTGTTCAGGCTCACACTCTAGGTGTGTGCATGACACAGTGTAAATATTTTTTTATGCTACAAATACAGCGTAAAGCGCATCATGTTAGCAAAGCTACTGCATGTCTCTTTAATTTCTAATGTTGGTGTTGTGATGTGGAAGGAGGAGGACCCAAATGCAGGACAAAACCAGGGTTTATTTAATAGAAGTCAAAAAAAGCACAATCCAAAGGAATGTCATGAAGTCTAAAATTATAACAGAGTTTAAAGATAAACTTGGTCAGACAGACAGGAAGACCCGGCTGGGAAGGATGACCATAACCCAACGTCAAATTTCCCCGATGAGGGATGAATAGAGTAATTCATTTATTTATTTATTTTATTTATTTATTTTATTTATTTAAATAGGCAGCAGGGTCCACAGATGTGTGGCATCAGAATAATCACCCTCAGGTGTCTCAATCAGGGTGATGAGAGAAGGTCCAGGCCACCGTCTGGTGGCAGGTGAGTGGATCACGACAGTTGGGCCATTTACATAAAGTGGTACTACCCACTGAGGACAGGGTGGGACAAACTGTGACCAGAATAAATGCATAAAAACTCTTCTTGGAAGGTGGTCGTGGCGGAGAAAAAAATCTGTGGCCAAGAAAAACCTGACATTGGGGTACTATGTGAATATCGAACAGGAAAACTCCCCGATTTCTCAAACATGCATGAATGAAGTATAAAATCCTTTCAGGGATGTTTTTGATGTGGGTGTGATGTTCAAGCGTGAAAGAAATCTTTAAAAATTGATTTTACATATTCACATGTTTAAACTTAAAAAATCCTATCAAGCTTATTAAACGACATGAGTAAAAACACTCATTTTTCTCTTCTTGCTAGCGGGAAATTTTTACACCTCATTAACCCTTATCAAAATGTCTCTCATCTCTGATTTTCTTTGTTGTTCTTTCTTCCAATATAATAAATTATGAATGCATGCTCATAAAACCAGTTAATAGCGAAGCAGTTTCCAGGTGAGGAGTCACATTGATGCAGCAGCCCCGCAGCAGGCCGAGGCAGCAGAGCGTGTGGAATTAGCTCTAATGAGAAATCATCTCATTAGACGTCACTGCAGCGTACTGACGCTGAGCTCACAGATTAATGCCTGTGGAGATTTGGCGGGTTATCACTCTGAGCTGGTGTTGCTCATGATGGGATTGAGGCAGCAAATGCAATCAAGATTTTTCTGTCATACTTAACTTTAAGAGGGTGTGTTGTTCTGTTGATGGGTTGTGATTTTAAATCATGGCATAAATAAACATGTACCTTTATGAAATCATAAATTCAATTTTCCAGGACAAAAACTTAAAAATTTCCTTATTCAGTTTCACTTTGACCCAAGTGGAGGAGTTTCAGTATCTCGGGGTCTTGTTCACAAGTAGGGGAGGGGTTTAGAGGAAGATCGACAGACGGATCGGTGCAGCGTCAGCAATAACTAGGATGCTGCATCGATCTGTCGTGGTAAAGAGAGAGCTGAGCCGAAAAGCAAAGCTCTCGATTTACAAGTCGATCTACGTTCCTACCCTCACCATGGTAACCAGGATCTATGTTCACACCTTCGCCATGGTAACCAGGATCTATGGTCCTACCCTCATCTATGATCACCATCTGTGTGTGGTGACCATATGTGTGTGGTGACCAATGAGATCGCGGATACAAGTGGCCAAAATGAGCTTCCTCTGCAGGGTGCCTGGGCTCTCACTCAGAAATCGGGTGAGGAGCTCTGCCATCCAGGAGGAGCTCAGTGTAGTCACTCCTCCTCCAGGTCGAGAGAAGCCAGATGGGGTGGTTCGGGCATCTGGTCAGGATGCCCCCCGAGCGCCTCGCTGGTGAGGTGTTTTGGGCACGTCCTGCCGGGAGGAGACCAAGAAACCCCACACCCGCTGAAGAGACTATGTCTCACAGCTGGCCGGGGAACGACTTGGGATTCTTTCGGGTGAGCTGGAGGATGCAGCCGGGGAGAGAGAAGCCCCCACGACCCGGCTCTGGATAAGCAAAAGACGCCGAACGGAACTTTGACACTAAATTTTCCCCTTCCTCTCGCTCTGTCAGGCTGTGTGAGCGGAATTATAGCAGTACCTGAGCGGAGGAACTGAGAGTGATAAAGTCCTGCGATAAAACCTTTCCTGCTTACGTTAAGAAGCACTTGCACTTTTCTTTCTGTGTGGAGTTTGCATGTTCTCCCCCTGCATGTGAGGGTTTTCTCCGGTTTCCTCCTACTTTCCAAAAACATGTGTTGAGTTGTTGCTGCGAAATTGCCCCGAGGAATGAGTGAGTGTGCAGATGGTTGGCCCTGCAACGGACTGGTGACCTGTTTGGGGTGCACCCTGCATGT
The DNA here is from genome assembly GCA_902685375.1 of Neostethus bicornis. Lineage (NCBI taxonomy): Eukaryota > Metazoa > Chordata > Actinopteri > Atheriniformes > Phallostethidae > Neostethus > Neostethus bicornis. The sequence goes on along the minus strand of LR738541.1, from coordinate 13,832,996 downwards.
ATATTTTTTTGTATAAACTGATGATTGCTTTTACCTTTTAAAAAGATTTCTTTTCTGGACTGTTCTCACCCTGTCTTTTCCTTCCTGTTACTTTCAGGTGCGTCTGCAGGAAGATGATGTGTTGCTTTCACCTTTCTTGTCATTGCAGTAAATTTTGTGGCCACTTTAACGCAGCTGAACTGACAATATATTTTCCTTATTTGCATAATGTTCTTATAAAGTGAACAAAAGTGCAGGTTAATGGCACCGGCTGTGCTGAAAGCTTGGCTATCAGGACATTTAAAATGAGCGATCACAGTCAAAGTTTGCCGTCCCATCTGCCTGCCGGCTATTGGATCATCTTTCTGCAGCCGTTTGATAATGGAAATATGAAAAATGCAAACACCGTTTCACACTTCTACAACCTTTGCCCTTGAGATTTAATGCCCACAGGGGCTTGGGTATCTTCACAGATCCAAACTGGAAGCGTTTTTATCTGGTGATTTCATCTCATACTTACAGTATTAGTATTTATGACAAACAGATGCTACAACTTTACATTTTAACTGTTGTCAATGTAAACTTTATTTTGTTGACAAACCAAAGTGTCTTTAAAACCCGGGCATTTTTTACAGACAATCTTGTGAAAACTTGTTTGATTGTGAAATAAGGTACCGTATTCATCTCCTGTGAGAGAGGCAAAAAGGACTGACATGTTCAGTTTGAATTGCTACCCCACCCTTGTTTTCAAGTTTGGATGAAGCCCATCTGCTATGAAGGTAACTTTATTCTAAGTCTCAGAATCCCAGTAAAAAAAAATCAATAAGGTTAGAAAGAACAAGATCGCGGATACAAGCAGCCAAAATGAGCTTCCTCTGCAGGGTGGCTGGGCTCTCACTCAGAGATTGGGTGAAGAGTTCTACCATCCAGGAGGAGCTCAGTGTCGAGCTGCTTCTCCTCCATGTCGAGAAAAGCCAGATGGGGTGGTTCGGGCATCTGGTCAGGATGTCTCCGAAGTGCCTCGCTGGTGAGGTGCATCAGGCACGTCCCACCGGGAGGAGACCAAGAGGCAAACCCCGGATCCTGGAAAGACTATGTCTCACAGCTGGCTGGGGAACGACTCGAGATCCTTCCGGGTGAGCCGGAGGATGCAGCCAGGGTGAGATTGTGAGGTTGTTGCCCCCGCGACCTGGCCCCCGATAAGCGGAAGATGATGGAACGGAATGAACTTTTTTATTCAGAGGGCCGGATTAAAAGTCTTAATGGAGATCAGATGGATCTGATGTAAGAACAGGGATTTTCCAGTTCTGGTTACTACCTTTTTTTCTTGTGCTGATCGTGTTTTTCTGTCTGATTAACTGTGTGAAGCCATTTGTTATGATATAGAAATAAAATAAATAGCTGATGAAAATATTTGACACGAGTGGGAAATGAGCTATATTTTATGGGTGTGTAAATTTAACCCTCAACTGTTTCTATTTCTGCAGCGTTTCCCTTTGTTATCAATATGATTAACAAACACTGAATGAACCTGAATGAACCTGAATGAACCTGAATGAACGATGAACCCCCTAAATTTATCACAACAACCGTTCCTCCTTCTTCTAATTGCCTCAGCAGAGAACAGAAAGGAGGAGAGGATACTTTTTTCTCTTTAGGGAATCATTTTTTTTCATTTTGATTTATTGAAAATGAAACAGCTGAACTTTACTGCGCGTTGATGTGGGCTGGACATACACGCAAGAATTTTAGTTTGTCAGATTAATTCAAAGTTTTATCATCTTTGGCAAATTTTTGTTTCCACTCAGACCCTTTGTTTTTGGTTCAGGTCGATCTGTTGCTTTTCCCACATCACAAGCTAGTCAGTCAGTCCCCTTCTTAATTGTCTATCCCTCCAGGATAACAAGGGGTTGCTGGAGCACATCCCGGCTGATTCAAGGCGAGGGGCAGGGTACACCCCGAACAGGTCGCCAGTCTGTTGCGGGGCCACACACATACAACATCACAAGTTTTCGGGGGAATTCAACAAATCAATACAAGGGATGACTTGGGTGCTGCACACGTTGTAATTTAAATCAATCAGTCAGCCTGCCGTGGGTGATTTAGGGTGAAAATGAAACGCCCAAATGGACCGCAAACATTGACGGGAGAACATGCAAACTCCACCTGAATGATCCTTTAACCTACAGCAGATCATTTCGCACATGTTAGCGTTTTTTGAATAAAGTTTAATCAAATATTTTAAGATACTTAAGATTTTAAGTACTTAGGATCAACAGTCCAAAGCAATGGAGAGTGTGGAAAAGAGGTGAAGAAGCGTGTGCAGGCAGGCCGGAACGGGTGGAGAAAAGTATCAGGTGTGATGTTAAAGTCAGAGAGGCCAGACTGAGATGGTTTGGACATGTGCAGAGGAGAGAGAGAGAGAGAGAGTACATCGAAGAAGGATGCTGGATTTAGAACCACCAGGAAAGAGGACTAGAGGAAGACCAAAGAGGAGGTTCATGGATACAGTGAAGGAAGACATGGAGATAGTTGGTGTGACCGAAGAAGATGCAGAAGATAGGGTTAGATGGAAGAAACTGACTTGCTGTGGCGACCCCTAAAGGGAAATGCCAAAAAAAGATGTTTTTTCCAAAAAAAAAAATGGAATTCATCCTTAATTTCATCCTTTTTTTCCCATTTATTTTAGTTTCAACTGCCAAATAAAAAGACCCAAATCAACAAAGTTGTATTTTTTCTTTTCAAACTCTTTTTCTCCAGCGTTTGACTCCCCTTCCACCCACCATCTCTCTGCCTCCATCACACACACACACACACTCTGTCGGGTTAAGCACAGTAATTAAACGTCTGTTTTTCGGAGGTGATGCGAGTCCATTGTGACGCTTCGACAGCAGGTGTAATTTTCTCCCTCTCCTCAATCATCTCTGACAGATGGAGCTGTGGGTGGAAAAAAACCTCCAATCACCATCATCACCAACATTTTCAGGCTTTCTATAAAAGATGCCGGCTCTGAAAAAGCACAACCGCACAGCGAACACACAATCACACACCCTACAACTGTTTGAAAAACTGACTAACCTCCATGAAATCGAGCAGCTGGAGGGTGAAAACTCCTCCACCTTCTACACTGGCACCTTAGGAAAACACAGTAAATGAGGATGGAGGGATCAAAAGAGAGAGGAAAAGCTTAGAAATGGGTTTTGTGTGTGTGTGTTGTGAGTGATTCAGGTGAGACAGACTTGGGGCGGGTTGGTTGTTTGCTCGACAGAAAATGTTTGGTTCTGCGTTAAACGTGCTGACACAGAGACAGAGAGGCAGAAGGAGGGCTAGACGGGAGGAAGAGAAAAAAGAGAGCACGATGAAGAGGAAGAAAGGATTTCTTTGTGTCCTCGGGGTGCTCTGCAAAGGCATGAAGGAGGAAAGTGGAACAGAACTCCCTCATTTCTGCAAGATGACAGCCAGGGTTTAAATCTTCCTTTTTTCACTGTCTCCACAAACATGTGGGGCCGGGTTGTGGGGGCAACAGCCTCAGACGGAAAGCCCAGGCTTCTCTCACCCCGACTGGATCCTCCAGCTCACCCAGAAAAATCCCAAGTCGCTCCTCGGCCAGCTGTGAGACATAGTCTCTCCAGCAGGTCCAGGGTCTGCCTCTTAGTCTCGTCCCGATGGGACATGCTCGAAACACTTCACCAGCGAGGCTTCTGGCTTCTCTCGACCTGGAGGAGGAGCGGGTCAACACCAAGCCCCTCCCGAATGGCAGAACTACTCATTCGATTTCTGAGTGAGAGCCCAGCCACCTTGCGGAGGAAGCTCAATGGAACAGAACGAATGGAACCACAAACATTCTCCAAAAACTTAAGTAATAATAAAAACGTAACATTTTAACCTGAAAAAAAAAATCCAGCTTTCTCTCTTCTCACTTATTCTGTCTTCTGTCCTGTTTCTGCATAAGTTTTCTACAGATGTGGACACTGGATGTTTCCCATGCTTCTCAGAGTTCTTTACTTTGTTCAACTTCTTTTGAAAAGTCTGTTTTTAGCCACCAAATCTATTTGTTCTCCTCCCATACTTTTCTTTTGTTGATTTATAAAGGTTTTACAGTAATGAAATAATATTTCCATTTATGTAGCCGCTATGAAACCTTCATGAAAAAAAACAAAGTAATTTTTCTAAAAATAATTTGTACACCCTGAACAAGTCACTAGTCTGGTTTAGGGCCATTATCGGACAACCATTCACGCACACACTCATTTTTAGGGGTAATTCCCCAATGGCTAAACAACCTAACAAGCATCTCTTTGGGGAAGGGGACGGAACCAGAGTACCTGAAGAAAACCCACATATACACGGGGAGAACATGCAAACTCCACACAGAAAGGTCAGAGATTTAAACCTAACTGGGCTTAGGACTTGAACCCCTGACCTTCTTTTTGTGAGGTCACAGTGCAAACCACTGCACCACAATTCGGCCACTTGGACTACTTTCAAAAATAAATCCTAGATTGTTTTTTACAGGCGGGTAAGTTTTTTTTTTCTTTTCTGCAGCCTGTTTCAGCATCAGATCAACAATAAAAACAAAATATTCCCAGCCGATGTTCAGTAGTAAAACTTGAGAGTTTCTCAGATCCAAACGCAGCCTGGTTCAAAGAAAAGAAGTAAAAGCCTGCAGGAAGAGATGCTAAATGTCAACACAGTGTCACACACGGATTAGAATATTCTTCATGTCATCACGGAGTTTTCCTTTTTACCTCTTTTCAGCAGGTCTTAGCTCTAAAGGTTTGAAGACTTCTTTTATCTCAGCTCACAAACAAAACAGCTTTGTCGTCAATAAAAAAAAATTAAAAAAGAAAGAAATACTGGTGTTTTTGTGTAATTATAATCTAAATAATTAATCCCAGGTTTAATTTGTCCAAATTAGACTTAAATTAGCCTTAGTCATTTTGAAAAAATTCAGTCTAATTTTTCTTCATAATTTGATACCAATCAGATCCATCAAAATTTCCAGGAGCAACGTTTGCAATTGACACAAAATGAACAAAGTTCAGTTTAATCCGAAACTTTTCTGCAACAACTATATGTTAAACTCATATTTGACGCCACTTCTGTGAAAAGACTAACGGAGAAAAAAAAGTTCTGAAGCAAAAAATGTCTTAAGTTGTGATTTGGCCTCTTCACCTTCGTTTTCCTCTTTTGAAAAGTGAACGTAAATTTTAAGGCCACTGCCAACAGGATGGGAGAAGTGTCTCAGTTCCTACAAACTGTAGATGAACTAATTGTTGTAATGTGGAAGGACGAGGACCCGAAAGCAGGACATAAACAGGATTTATTTAACAGAAGTCAGGCAAGGCTGAATTAATCCAAAGGAATGTCTTCAAGTCCAAAAATATAACAGTTCAATGAAAAACTTGGTCAGACAGCCAAGAAGACCTGGCTGGGAAGGATGGTGATGACCATTGGAAGTCAGCGGAGACTGCCTTTAAATAGGCACCGGGATCCACAGGTGTCATCAGACAAATCACCCTCAGGTGTCTCTAATTGGGGTGATGACGGAAGGTCTAGGGCTCCCTGTGGTGGCAGGTGAGCGGATCGTGACACTAATTAAGTTGTAAACTGCTAGGCAATCAAAGGCCAAGGCCACATAGAGCAAAGCAAAAAGTTTCTTTAATAACAAAAACACCTAATTTCTCCCAACATTAACGCCGTTTTGGCAACCTGCTGCGGTGCAATGCAGCGCAGAAAAATAAAAAATTTGATAAATAAAACTGCCAACAGTTTATGAATACCATCTATTGATTAAGGAATAAGCTTTTCAGTGTCATAAAACTGAAGGTCAAGGTTAAAAGTTCTTTCCTAGACCTGGCGGTGGCATATTGTTCATCGCCTTGGCGTGAACTTCTTTTTGGTCATAGACTTTTTGGCAACCTGGGTAAATGTGACCCAATAATAGCCAGAAAAAAAACCCTGATTTAATTATTAACAAGTCATTTTTTGACTGAAAAATAACAAACTTTTTGATGTAATTTTTACCAAAAAAAATTCTAAAAATCAAGCACTTCAATTTGCGACAATAGGAAAAAACGCCATGAAAAAAGCTCAGATTATTAAATGAAACTTTGTCTTGTGTTAAAATCCAACTAAAATCCATTTTATGAAATAATTTTTCCAGTAGCGCCTGTAACGAGAGTAGGGCGCACTCTGGACAGCCCACCAGTCAACACAGGGTCACGTGAAGACTTCTTCTTCTTCTTTCGGCTTTTCCCTTTTGGGGTCGCCACAGCAAGTCAGTTTCTTCCATCTAACCCTATCTGCTGCATCTTCTTTGGTTACACCAACTATCTTCATGTCTTCCTTCACTGTATCCATGAACCTCCTCTTTGGTCTTCCTCTAGGCCTCTTTCCTGGTGGTTCCAAATCCAGCATCCTTCTTCCGATGTACTCTCTCTCTCTCCTCTGTACGTGTCCAAACCATCTCAGTCTTGCCTCTCAAACTTTATCCCCAAAACCTCTAACATGTGCTGTTCCCCTGATGTACTCATTTCTAATCCTGTCCATCCTGGTCACTCCCAGAGAGATCCTCAGCATCTTCATCTCTGCTACCTCCATCTCTGCTTCCTGTCTTTTCTTCAGTGCTACTGTTTCTAGACCAATCAGCATGGCCGCTCTCACCACGGTTTTGTACAATTTCCCTTTCATTCTAGCTGAAACTCTTCTGTCACACATCACACCTGATACTTTCCTCCACCCGTTCCAGCCTGCCTGGACATGCTTCTTCACCTCTTTTCCACACTCTCCATTGCTCTGGACTGTTGATCCTACATACTTAAAATCTTCCACCTTCTTTGTCTCTTCTCCCTGTAACCTCACTTTTCCATTTGGATCATGTAAAGACAATCGCTCATAAAGGCAAAGTCTCCCCAATCATCCTAACGAGAGGGGACTCATGCATTCATCCACCCGAGCAGAGAACACACAAATTTATGGTGCACCCCAACTTGACTGCAGCGGGACTCAAACCAGCAACCATCTCTCTGTAAGCCGGCAGTGCAAACCACTTGGTTTTCAGATGTCTGACATCCTTTAACTCACCACTATCTTTGCATCTCGAATGGTATTTTCTGGCACGGTGACCCAGTACTCCGACTGTTCCCAGTTTGGTGGCTGATTGTGAACGTTGGTGATGATGACGGTCAGATCCACAGAGCTGCTGCGGTTCCCACCATCAGACGCAACAATCTGCTGGTTGATCCTAGACGTCTGTGGGAGGACATGTTCATTATTAACATTGTAAAAAGTCTTTAAGCAAAGCTGCTTTCTTTAATAGTTTCATCTTATTCCCTCAATTCTTTTTAAAACGTTGTTCATTAAAAAATAGTGTTTTAACATTTAATTAAACCCATGATAAAGATTTTGTTAGTTATGCACTGAAGATGTTAAAATGTTAATATTTGAGGGGTTTGCTTCCAAAAAGAAGGATTTTTTTTTTTTTTTACTGAATTATTGACTGAAGAATAGTTTGAAACAAAGTTTTAAAAAAGAGAATTTTAGGATCATTTATGGAAAACATTACTTCTACATATTTAATGTTTTTCATTCTTTATTATTTCTGCCTCATTTTTTTTTTTTTAACCCAAAAAGCTTTTTTAGTTTCAAAGTTCAAAAGTTTATTACAAAATGTCACATATTAAAAAAAAAAAAAAGTTTATTTTCAGTCCGTTGTCTTCTGCTTATCCAAAACTGGGTCGCGGGGGCAACAGCCTCTGACGGCATGCCCGGGCTTCACTCGTCCGCGCTTTAAAAAATGCTACTTAAGTAGAGTCCATTTACCCTCGTCCAGCTCACCCAGGAGGATTCCGAGTCGTTCCCTGACCAGCTGTGAGACATAGTCCCTCCAGCAGGTCTGGGGTCTGCCTCTTGGTCTCCTCTTCGGTGGGACGTGTCTGAAACACCTCACCAGGGAGGTGTTAAGGAGGCATCCTAAACAGATGCCCGCACCACCCCATCTGCCTTCTCTCGACCAGGAGGAGCAACAGTTCTACACCCGATCTATAAGTGAAAGCTCAGCCAGCCTGTGGAGAAAGCTCATTTTGGCTGCTTGTGTCTGTTTTCTCATTCTTTCGGTCACCACCCACAGCTGGTGACCATAGGTGGGCGTAGGAACGTAGATCGACTTGTAAATCAAGAGCTTTGCTTGTTGTCTGATCTCTTTATTGACCAAGACGGACCAATGGAAAAAACATTTGGTAGGGTTTTATATTTTAAAATAACACTTTAAGATATACTGTTGTGACGTGGAAGGAGGAGGAGGATCCAAATGCAGGACATAAATGGGATTTATTAAACAGAAGTTAGGCAAGGCTTGGCCAGGGAGCCAGGAAGACCTGGCTTGGAAGGATGGTAATGATGATGATGACCTGACCTGGAAGTCCAGGGTGATTGCCTCTAAATAGGCAGCAGGTAGAATAATCCACAGATGAGTGTCGTCCGACTAATCACCCTCAGGTGTCCCTAATCAGTGTGATGAGGGAAGGTCCAGGGCTCCCTCTGGTGGCAGGGGAGGGGATCACGACAAATATTCTCTCCACAGGATCAGTGTTCTGCTTGATAAATGTATAGCCTCTCTAATTGTGAACATTGTCCTCATGACTTTATCTAATTTGGAGAATCGTGGGGTTGTTTTTTTTTTTTTTAAAATTTCTCCTATTTCACACTTTTATGGCAGGATTTTTCAATACTGCAGTGTTATTTCTTCTCACATGTTGTCAAGGTGTGGAGCTGTGGCCAAAAATATACGCTTGACACAACAGACAGGCTCAGATAAAAAAATCACAAGCAGATTTGTTAGATTTTTAAAAAGTCCAAATAAAGAAGACAAAACAGATAAACTAGGCAGGTTTTGATGTAGAAGCTGGAGCCAAAAACTGGATAACAGATCAAGCATGATAAACAGACGATCTGGCGAATAGTGTGTCAAAAACTGATCCATTTATACTCCAGCAGATGAGTAGATGAGTTTCAGGTGTGACTTGTTGCACACACACAGACAACAGGGAAAGAGGAAACAGGACACAGAGGGGGAACAGCCTACTATCCTGACACATGTATGAGTTCTTCTTAAGAAAATCCACAACAGCCTCCACATTCCAGCCGAGTGTGGCTGGAATTCCATCCAGACAAAAAACTCCTCACAAAAACTGACCCCATGCAAATACAAACTAATGATATCAGCACAAAGCTGCAGAGAAAATGACAGAAGCACTAATTTGAGAAGACAAAGTGTCTCCCTGAAATATAAACTGACCTCTAAAGGAAATCAGAGCTGATTAGGAGGAGCAGACATGTGCTTTTCCATGCGGCAGTGTGTTTTAAACAAGTCCACAAGACTCATCCACTGACCTGTGAAATGGGGTGGTTGACATAAATCCAGCCGGTGCTGGGGTTGATGTGCAGGTAAGCCGGTTTTTGAAGGGACAACGAGTAGGTGATGACCGCGTTGCTGCCCTGGTCATCATCGTGTGCTGCCGCTCGCAGAAAACTGGTCCCAACTGGAGTATCCTCTCTCAGGAAGTCTGAAAACCAAAAGTAAATGATGACATTATGCAGAAACAACACGTTGCCACTGAACTTTCACAATCTGCAAAAGCCTATTCTGAGCAGTGCTTGTGTTGAACCATCGACTGAATATCATTAAATGTGACTGAACACAGAGTAACATCATGTTCTGTGATGGTAAGCAGATATTATAATAATGGGAATCTGGCATTGTGATGTGTCAGCAGTGTGTCACCTCATTTTGTCATTTCTGGGTCTCACTCGGCAAAGTCGACTGATTTATTTTTAAATTTATGAATATAACCTCCAATCCTGCTGACTGTGATACGTGTCAGCGCTGATCAGACAACAAACACAAGCACTACAGACGAGGTCGTTCTCTCAAATACTGCATCCACGCATTATGTTTGTAATAATGTTCTTTTCCAGATGCAAAGAAATATTTGAACCGAACAAACATGTTTGCGGCTTGCTTGAATATTAACTTCTAACAAAGAAAAGACGATGATCGGAAGAGTCATTTCAAAAGAGAAGAGATAGACTAGTCTCATTCAGATTTTACCACGAGCTGGAGAAATAATGGCTGATTGGATGGAGAAACTTTCACATACTTCATTTTATACACATTATTTTCTTTAAAATGTGTAAAAAAAAGACGTTTTACAAAGAAAATATTTCTAATTTAGTACAATCCTCCCAGTTTAGCCTCACCATGGTAACCAGGATCTACGTTCCTACCCTCACCATGGTAACCAGGATCTATGTTCCTACCCTCACCATGGTCACCAGAATCTACGTTCCTACCCTCACCATGGTAACCAGAATCTACGTTCCTACCTTCACCATGGTAACCAGGATCTACGTTCTTACCCTTAACATTGTAACCAGGATCTACGTTCCTACCCTCACCATGGTAACCATGATCTACGTTCCTACCCTCACCATGGTAACCAGGATCCACTTTCCTACCCTCACCATGGTTACCAGGATCTACGTTCATACCCTCACCATGGTAACCATGATCTACGTTCTTACCCTCACCATGGTAACCATGATCTACGTTCATACCCTCACCTTGGTAACTAGAATCTACGTTCCTACCCTCACCATGGTAACCAGGATCTACGTTCTTACCCTCAACATTGTAACCAGGATCTACATTCCTACCCTCACTATGGTAACCAGGATCTACGTTCCTACCCTCACCATGGTAACCAGGATCTATGTTCCTACCCTCACCATGGTAACCAGGATCTACGTTCCTACCCTCACCATGGTAACCATGATCTACGTTCCTACCCTCACCATGGTTACCAGGATCTACGTTCATACCCTCACCATGGTAACCATGATCTACGTTCTTACCCTCACCATGGTAACCAGGATCTAGTTTCCTACCCTCACCTTGGTAACCAGAATCTACGTTCCTACCCTCACCATGGTAACCAGGATCTACGTTCTTACCCTCAACATTGTAACCAGGATCTACGTTCCGACCCTCACTATGGTAACCAGGATCTACGTTCCTACCCTCACCATGGTAACCAGGATCTATGTTCCTACCCTCACCATGGTAACCAGGATCTACGTTCCTACCCTCACCATGGTAACCAGGATCTACGTTCCTACCCTCACCATGGTAACCAGGATCTACGTTCCTACCCTCACCATGGTAACCAGAATCTACGTTCCTACCCTCACCATGGTAACCAGAATCTACGTTCCTACCTTCACCATGGTAACCAGGATCTACGTTCTTACCCTTAACATTGTAACCAGGATCTACGTTCCTACCCTCACCATGGTAACCAGGATCTACGTTCCTACCCTCACCATGGTAACCAGAATCTACGTTCCTACCCTCACCATGGTAACCAGAATCTACGTTCCTATCTTCACCATGGTAACCAGGATCTACGTTCTTACCCTTAACATTGTAACCAGGATCTACGTTCCTACCCTCACCATGGTAACCATGATCTACGTTCCTACCCTCACCATGGTTACCAGGATCTACGTTCATACCCTCACTATGGTAACCAGGATCTACGTTCCTACCCTCACCATGGTAACCAGGATCTACGTTCCTACCCTCACCATGGTAACCATGATCTACGTTCCTAGCCTCACCATGGTAATCAGGATCTACTTTCCTACCCTCACCATGGTTACCAGGATCTACGTTCATACCCTCACCATGGTAACCATGATCTACGTTCTTACCCTCACCATGGTAACCAGGATCTAGTTTCCTACCCTCACCTTGGTAACCAGAATCTACGTTCCTACCCTCACCATGGTAACCAGGATCTACGTTCTTACCCTCAACATTGTAACCAGGATCTACGTTCCGACCCTCACTATGGTAACCAGGATCTACGTTCCTACCCTCACCATGGTAACCAGGATCTATGTTCCTACCCTCACCATGGTAACCAGGATCTACGTTCCTACCCTCACCATGGTAACCAGGATCTACGTTCCTACCCTCACCATGGTAACCAGGATCTACGTTCCTACCCTCACCATGGTAACCAGAATCTACGTTCCTACCTTCACCATGGTAACCAGGATCTACGTTCTTACCCTTAACATTGTAACCAGGATCTACGTTCCTACCCTCACCATGGTAACCAGGATCTACGTTCCTACCCTCACCATGGTAACCAGAATCTACGTTCCTACCCTCACCATGGTAACCAGAATCTACGTTCCTACCTTCACCATGGTAACCAGGATCTACGTTCTTACCCTTAACATTGTAACCAGGATCTACGTTCCTACCCTCACCATGGTAACCATGATCTACGTTCCTACCCTCACCATGGTTACCAGGATCTACGTTCATACCCTCACTATGGTAACCAGGATCTACGTTCCTACCCTCACCATGGTAACCAGGATCTACGTTCCTACCCTCACCATGGTAACCATGATCTACGTTCCTAGCCTCACCATGGTAATCAGGATCTACTTTCCTACCCTCACCATGGTTACCAGGATCTACGTTCATACCCTCACCATGGTAACCATGATCTACGTTCTTACCCTCACCATGGTAACCAGGATCTACTTTCCTACCCTCACCTTGGTAACCAGAATCTACGTTCCTACCCTCACCATGGTAACCAGGATCTACGTTCTTACCCTCAACATTGTAACCAGGATCTACGTTCCTACCCTCACTATGGTAACCAGGATCTACGTTCTTACCCTCAACATTGTAACCAGGATCTACGTTCCTACCCTCACTATGGTAACCAGGATCTACGTTCCTACCCTCACCATGGTAACCAGGATCTATGTTCCTACCCTCACCATGGTAACCAGGATCTATGTTCCTACCCTCACCATGGTAACCAGGATCTACGTTCCTACCCTCACTATGGTAACCCGGATCTACGTTCCTACCCTCACCATGGTAACCAGGATCTACGTTCTTACCCTCACCATGGTAACCAGGATCTACGTTCCTATCCTCACTATGGTAACCTCGTGGATACAAGCGGCCGAAATGTGCTTCCTCCACAGAGTGGCTGGGCTCTCACTCAGAGATCGGGTGAGGAGTTGTGCCATCCAGGAGGAGCTTGATGTCGATCCGCTCCTACTCCAGGTCAAGAGGAGCCAGAATGGGTGGTTCAGGCATCTGGTCAGGATGCCCCCGAGCGCCTCGATGGGAGGTGGGAGGAGACCAAGAAGTGGAACCCGGACCCGCTGGAGAGAATATGTCTCACAGTTGGCCGGGGAACAACTCTGGATCCTCTCGGGTGAGCTGGAGGACGCAGCCGGGGAGAGAGAAATCTGGGCTTCCCATCTGAGGATGTTGACCCCGCAACCCGGCCCTGGATAAGCGGAAGACAACAGAATGGCACGGACCTCTAGCAACGTTTGCAACATAGTCTTGGATTTAAAGGATTTGGAGAACGAAGTTAAGTAAAGTTACACATCATTTAGCCTTGGTAGTTTAGCCACAGGTTTCCATTTTGCCTTTTAAAGATCACCAAAATTTCTAATGAGATGAAAACAACATTTATGAAAATAATCATTTCTAATATTGGAATAAAGCTGAGACCAATCGGCCTACTTGTGTTTTTTTAACTGATCCCGTTTAGACTTTAGTATGTGTTTAATTTCTAACAACTTCATTCAAAACATAGAATTGGTTTCAATGTTTTTTTCCTCCTAAGATTTTTCTCTTATACTCTCTTCATCTTGACCCCATCTCCAAATTTAACATTAAACAAGTCAACAAGTCTTTCTGTTTTCTCCTCGTTGCAGAGGTTCCTTTAGAAAAAGGTTTAAAATCTCTGCTCCGAATTTAAATGGCTTTCATGTTCGTACGCATTTGCAAGTTGTTTTTGGTGCCAGAGGACACTGTTCACTTCACAGTAAACAGACTTCTCTGCGGGAGAAGGAAACTCTGAATATGTTACAGCTAATAGAAAGTAAAGAGAAAACACCCACGAGCTGCTTAGCATGTCGTCCCTAAAGCCCAAAACCTTTACACAGTGTTGTCTGTGGATAAAGACCACCAGATGAATAACAAGTAGGCTAAACAACCGGTGTATTTTATAAAAAAACAGGAATATCTCTGTAAGCAGCACACACACACACACACACATATACGCAAGCAAACCGTTTGTAAATGCATGTCCCAGAAACATTTTAATCTGACTGTTAAATAGTTAATGAGCCACTCGCAGTGTTTTTCTAATCGGACGAGAAAAACTTCTGACATTCTGCTTATCAAAACAAATATTTGCACATTGTGAGCAAACATGAACCCAGGAGAAAACCTGCCGAAGATTTCATCTGTGCCAAGAGTCTCCGGGATTACAAGGAGGCACATTAGGGAAATAGCAGATGCAACAAAAGATGGATTTGAGGCAAGATCTTTATAAATTTATATTTTTAATCTGGCGTCACTATTTGGATTTATACTGAAATAAAAAGTAAAGTCTGTATGACATCAAAAGTGAGGTTAAAGTGAGATAAAGTGAGGTTACAGGGAGAAGGAAGGTGGAAGAATTTAAGTATCTAGGATCAACAGTCCAGAGCAATGGAGAGTGTGGAAAAGAGGAGAAGAAGCGCCATCATGCAGGCTGGAACGGGTGGAGAAAAGTATCAGGTGTGATGTGTGATAGAGTTTCAGCTAAAATGAAAGTGAAGTGTACAAAACCGTGGTGAGACCGGCCATGCTGATTGGTCTAGAAACAGTAGCACTGAGAAAAAGACAGGAAGCAGAGATGGAGGTAGCAGAGATGAAGATGCTGAGGATCTCTCTGGGAGTGACCAGGATGGACAGGATCAGAGGAACAGCACATGTTAGAGGTTTTGGCGATAAAGTTTGAGAGGCCAGACAGAGATGGTTTGGACATGTGCAGAGGAGAGAGAGAGAGTACATCGGAAGAAGGATGCTGGATTTGGAACCACCAGGAAAGAGGCCTAGAGGAAGACCAAAGAGGAGGTTCATGGATACAGTGAAGGAAGACATGAAGATAGTTGGTGTAAACAAAGAGGATGCAGCAGATAGGGTTAGATGGAAGAAACTGACTTGCTGTGGCGACCCCTGAAGGGAAACGCCAAAAGAAGAAGAAGAAGACATCAAAAACCTCAGCTTTTGAGTAAAAATCATTGAGGTTTACTTGTTTGTGCCGAAAAGGTGTCGTCATATTTTTTAAGGTAAAAATCTTTTACACACCGATAGTACTGGTTTAAACAGCCTAAACGTCCAACCTCCAGCTCAGAAAACACTTTTAGCTGCAGGTCCTACGTCCCTAAAACTACATGGAACAGTTCACAGGTTTTTGTGGAGTTGTTGAGTATAGTGAATGCCATGATTCTCTTCTGGAACATTTCCTCGTTTCAGATCTGGTCATCTGCCCTACTAACTCTGTACACCTGGTCCCAATTGCCTTTCCCCGATGTTTCCACTTGTGTCTCGTCTTCTACCTGGTTGTTTAACCCCTAGTGTTCATCACTCCAGTGTTAGATCATCTACTATCCTGCACTCCTGCTGCAGTCATGACGGTGTCCCGTCCACGTCGGCTTCAAAGCTGCACATGCCTACCTCTCTCTCCTTAGCCCTTACACTGGTTAAAACGGGCTATTCTTCGGAGCCCTACATCTCCACCTTGACCACCTCATGATATATACAGTACACCCTGTTATATAAAATTTTGGTCATTCCATCCAGTAGTACCAACAACCTGTTGGTCTCAGCCTAGAAATGAGACCAACGTGTTGTTAGTACTACTGAATGGAAGACATGAAGATAGTTGGTGTGACCAAAGAGGATGCAGCAGATAGGGTTAGATGGAAGAAACTGACTTGCTGTGGCGACCCCTGAAGGGAAATGCCGAAAGAAGAAGAAGAGGAGGTCTCAGCTCAGAAATACAAATAGAAATAATTGTCGCCAAAACCAGGAAGTTAAAATCATGTTTTTGTACCTCAGCGATTGTATCAATGCCTAGACCTGGGTTGGTCTCAGCCCTGTAGTCACAAAGCGTGGGTGTCCCGTCGGTACTATCTGTCTGATCTTCCATACTGCCTTTAAATAATTTCGTCTTATCTTCGGTAATTGTGTAAACAAGAACTGTGTGAAGGAAGTACAGCATTGTTTGTTTTGGTACTCACACTGGTATCGGCTGTTCTCAAACTTGGGATCGTTGTCGTTCTGATCTGAAATCAGCACAGTGATCTGACAGATTCCAATGAGCGGCTCCTCGGCCTGATCTGTTGCCGTCACCGAGAGTGTGAACTCCCTCTGGTGCTCTCGGTCAAAACTCATCGCTGTTGTGATCACACCTGTCACACAAATTAACCCCGTTTATCACCATGAACATGAGCTATTTGTCTCGTCTTCGTCCTAGGACATACATGAGACGCTTATGAAAGGATCTTTCATTAAACTTGTACAGTCTCTGTTACTCAAACTTAAACATGTCTTAGGATATCGTACATTTAGACCAAAAGTGTCAAGCTCTGGTTCTTCCGGTCTGCTATCTTGAAGGTTTCCAAGTATCGGATCGTCTGTACGATTCGCTTAAAAAAGAGGTTTTTAATCTCAATGGGACTTTCGTGGTTAAATAAAAAATATATTTGGTTTTACAAACTTGATTTAAATATGGTGAAATAAAAATCAAATATCTATCTGCTCTCTGTAGGACCAGTGCCAGAGTTTGGTCCGCGTTGTTGGTAGTAAGTCGGATCCATTTTTGGTGAGGGTTGGAGTCCGCAGGCTGCCGTTTATCACCAATTTTGTACAATAATTTAACAAACAGAATTTCCAGGCACAACCAAGTTGGTGGGGATTCTGGGTCATTGGCCTTAGGTTTGAGTTTCTGTTCTTTGCAGATGATGTGATCTTTTTTGGCTTCATTAGCCATTATCTCCACCTCTTCCTGGACTGATTCACAAATCGTGAAACAACCCAGATAGAAAACGCGACAGGCCAAAGATAGAGTCCAAATCAAAGTAAAGGTGTTAAAGTATCTTTGGAAATTTGTCCATGAGGGAAGGATGTAGTAGGAGATTAATATCCTGATTGCGACGGCACTTGCAATAATTGGTACACCGCAAAAGTGTGCTGTTGTTCAAAAGCCCATGAGCCAAAGGGCTTGATCTGGTCCGAGGCTCTGTGCCATGAGCACAGATAAATTGAAAACTCTAAAATACAGAGTTTAAGTACAATGTGGTAAACCAGAAATGTATTAAAAACCCTCTAGGATAGCGGGCCTGAAGCGCGAGAGTTTGACGTCTCTAATTTGGATTGAGATTAGACTTTTCTTTAGAGCTTACCAGTGTCAGGATCGATATCAAACCCTGAAGACACCGCATCTCTATGCATGATGCCATATTTGACCTTTCCATTAAGTCCCATGTCAGCATCGTGCGCGTGGACGCGCAGGACAAACGTCCCCGGTGGCTGATTCTCAAGAACTGCTGCATTCAGACTGTAGTTTTGACACTGAGAACACAAACACCACGGTCAGGGAGATGGATTTCTCTTTGAGACTCAACAGGAAGTCTCCAGTTACCTCTTCGAACATCGGTTTGTTGTTGTTGATGTCGTTGATTCCAACAATGACCTGAGCAGAGCTGCTGAGGGGATATGGCCCACCAGATGCGTTGTCATCTGTTGCTGTGATGTTGAGGACGTACTGGGGACCCTTAAGTTTGGGAGGGGGACTTCTTCGCAGCTTGATGATGCCTGTGTTTAGATGGAAGAATCAAAGACACAAAACAGTTAATAGTAAACTTTTTGTATTGCACTGCAGAACGATTGAGGGTAGCTTTTCTATCCACTGAATTTTTTTTTTGTATTAGTTTTTTTTGTAATGTGTTAGAAGGTTTTTCATATATATATAATTTTTTTTTATCTTTGCTGTTTTAGGATTATTTGTAATACACTTTACATGCCTTTTTTTAAACCTACAGATTTAAAAAAATTTTAGATACTTGGTCAAAACGGTGGATCAGTGCTAGAACGATCGCCTGCGAACCGGAAAGTCGCGGGTTCAAATCCCACTGAGACCACCGTCTAGGGTCCTTGGAGAAGACACCTAACTCCTGCTTCTCCCACCATTGGTGCTGTTGAAGGGCAGCCTGCTGCGGTGTAGGAGTGCAGCACACAAATTTCCCTGGTGAGGGATGAATGGAGTAATGTATTTATTTAAAACAATTTTGCCCAAAAAGTGATTTGTATTGAAAAAACTAATACGTGAAAAATGTCCGTGAACCGCTGTTAACATTCATATCATAAAATGCAATAGAAAGTTTAAATACCGCTCCTAACAGCTTTATTTTTCTGTCTTTTCTCAAAGTTTCTATCTCCATTGAAACTCAGCAATCATGTCGGTAAGTATAAATAACGTGTGACATGCTGGGCTGTAAAACGCTGGAGAAGAAAAGCTGTTTTGTGATGTTTACAGCTCTGTGGGTGACCGGCAGCAGACTCAGTCAGCCTGAGAAGCAGCCAAAAAATAACTCACATAATTCCAACTCTGGTTGAAAACAATAGTCTTTTTCTGCAGCGACGAGCCAAAGCTAACATTACAGAGCAAACAAACCGATAAGCAGCTTTGGTGAGAGGATGAATGGGAAGGCTTGCAGGGAAAAATCATATCTACATAAAATACTTTCCAAAGTTTTGACGTGAACAAACGGAATGAGTTTCTAAGTGTTTTCAAGAAAGGAGGTCTTAAAATTCATCTGTAGATATTACAGTTTAAATGTGTGTGTATTGGTGTCCAAGAAGACCAGATGTGTCCTTTCTCTCTAAATACCACGCAGTTTTTATTCCCATAATTATATATAGAAGAGATAAAGAAAGGAGGAAGATTTTAAGTACTTAGGATCAACAGTCCAGAGCAATGGAGAGTGTGGAAAAGAGGTGAAGAAGCGTGTGCAGCCAGGCTGGAACGGGTGGAGAAAAGTATCAGGTGTGATGTGTGATAGAAGAGTTTCAGATAAAATGAAAGGGAAAGTGTACAAAACCGTGGCGAGGCCCGCCATGCTGATTGGTCTAGAGACAGTGGCACTGAAAAAAAGACTGGAAACAGAGATGGAGGTAGCAGAGATGAAGATGCTGAGGATCTCTCTGGGAGTGACCAGGATGGACAGGATCAGAGGAACAGCACATGTTAGAGGTTTTGGAGATAAAGTCAGAGAGGCCAGACTGAGATGGTTTGGACATGTGCAGAGGAGAGAGAGAGAGTGCATCGGAAGAAGGATGCTAGATTTGGAACCACCAGGAAAGAGGACTAGAGGAAGACCAAAGAGGAGGTTCATGGATACAGTGAAGGAAGACATGAAGATAGTTGGTGTGACCAAAGAGGATGCAGCAGATAGGGTTAGATGGAAGAAACTGTGGAGACCCCGAAGGGAAATGCTTGAAGAAGAAGAATTTTATTCCTATAGTTCCTGTTTAGAAACGGTCCCAATAGTGACAAAATGTGGCTAAAAGTTAATACAATTTGTGATAGCAACTTTTCTCAAGACCCTTGAGCCCTTGGATCATCTGTGTGTCTGTGTTTTTGTCACACTTTTTTGAACACAATATCTCCCAAATTGTTGATAGCATTTTAATAAAACTGCCTACAATTAAACATTATCAGTTATAGATGAACTAATTATGATTTCAGGCTCATTCAACAAAGGTTTAAGGTCACAACGTTCGATGTCACCAATTCTTGTGAATACGGAAACCCTTACGCACGACTGCTTCCACCGAGTCATCCCACAGACCTCAACCATTTATTATTAATAAAGTTTGTGATATGGAGCAGGCTGTCACAGTTTGTTGGTATATTTATTTTTGTGTACTTCTTCAGCTTGCAATGGCAAAGTGCCAAAGTATTCCAATGCTTTATTTTATTTGCAGCAATGCATGCATTTTGACAACTTGCGCGCACATGCAGACTTGCGCATCGATTGTGTGCGCTTCCACACATGAGGGTACTTGTGTGGAGAAGAAACAAAACATAGGGTTTGAAAAAAAAAGAATAGGTTAACACCGACGTGGTGAAAAATATGCCTTTGCCATCCATTCCATTCCGCTCTGGTCTTCCGCTTATCAGGGGTCAAGTCGCGGGGGCAACAGCCTCAGACGGGAAGCTCAGGCTTCTCTCATCCCGACTGCATCCTCCAGCTCACCCTAGAGAATCCTGAGTCATTCCCTGGCCAGTTGTGAGATGTATTTCTCCAGCGGGTCTGAAATCTGCCTTTCAGTATCCTCCCGGTCGGACATGCCCAAAACACCTCACCAGTGAGGTGCTCAGGGGGCATCCTGACCAGATGCCCGAACCACCCAATCTGGCGTCTCTCGTCCTGGAGGAGGAGCGTCTCGACACCGAGCTCCTCCCGGATGGAAGAATTCCTCTCCCGATCTCTGAGTGAGAGCCCAGCCACCCTTTGGAGGAAGCTAATTTCGTCCGCTTGTATCTGCGATCTCATTCTTTCGGTCACCACCCACAGCTGGTTACCATAAGAGGGGGTTGGAACGTAGATCGACTTGTAAATCGAGAGCTTTGCTTTTCGGCTCAGCTCTTTCTTTACCACGACAGGCCGATGGTCTCCCCACCTACAGGAGCGGCCATAGGGGTCGGGTGAAGGAGGAGACGGGTGGCAGCTAACGACGGGGACCCTGGCGGTCAGATCCTCAGCTGCATAAGCTAGCTCTACGGACGTGGCACACGCCTTTTGCCTACCTTCTAAATTTGTGAAAAACTAATCAGTACATCTGTAGGTAGTACTGAATAAAAGCAGGTGTTTTTTTTTTTAAATCTATTCAGTGGTTCGCGATGTATTATGTTCACAAAAGTGTCATGATAGAAAAAACAGACAAATGGCTCCCCAACATTCTGTGGGCGGAGAGTAAAAGACATTAAAATACAACTAAAAACTATACATATTAAAAACAATTCAACGTGTTTCATAAGTGACAGAACTGGGCGTTCGGATTTGAACTTGAAATTTAAAGAACACAATGAGACGCCATCCGGGAGCAGCTCGGTGTCGAGCCGCTCTTCCTCCAGGTCGAGAGGAGCCAGATGGGGTGGTTCGGGCATCTGTTCAGGCTGCCGCTTGAGCGCCTTGCGGGCGAGGTGTTTGGGACACGTCCCACCCGCTGGAGAGACTATGTCTCACAGCTGGCCGGGGAACGACTTGGAATCCTTCCGGGTGAGCTGGAGGATGCAGCCGGGGTGAGAGAGGCCTGGGCTACCCATTTGAGGCTGTTGCCCCCGCGACTCGACCCCGGAACAAGCGGAAGATGACGGAACGGAACAATGAGATGCATGAATCACAGACATTAACTGACAGCTAAAATGTGGAGCCCTGTTTTACAAATGGCCCACTCGGAGCATTAATAACGAAAAGTAACAAAATGTTGCACTTTTCCTGCTAATGGTTGTCACCTGGTTAATGCACAGGAAGAGGAAGGAACGCTAACCAGTTGGTTGCCAGAGGGAAAATGACAATATGTTGTTTTTAACGCGAGGATTTTGTCCATTTCGCTGCTTTTTTGGTGTTTATGCTCCACTTTGCAGCTAACGTGCCAATTACATTAAAATGTTGTCATTCGTAGTGAGTGCACAAATAGCTGCTGTCAGTTTTTTTTTTACATTTTCTCTGTCAAACGTCATGCTCTTTTTAAATAAACAGCTACACAGTGGATTAGACATGAACGAGCACTAATGGAAGCATCTAAACACACACTGAATGTTTCACATGGATGACGGAACAAACTCAAGAAACTAGGAAACACCGATGCTTCAGAAACTGCAGTCGAACTGAATATTTAAGCATAATTTTAATACATTTTTCAAACCTTCCTTTGAAATTGTGCTTGAAAGAATTGTGAAGACGAACAACCAAAGAAGCCGACGCCCTCGGCCAGCGATGCAACACCCTTTACTAAACAATGTGCACATAATGGGTCGTATTGCACGTCTTTACGTCCGAATTTTAACAAGAAAAGACAAGTTAACTCTCTTAAGTTAACAAAATAATTTGGGTTTGTCACACTGAGACACACAGACACACACACTCAAACAAAGTTGATGTCACAAAGACAAGGGACAAGGAACACATGTGGGTGAGGTTGTGTGTGTCTCTGTAAATGTGTTTGGATATTTCTGTACGTATGCATGTATGGTGTGTGAATGTGTATTTCTGTGTCTCTACCTGTGTGTCTGCGTCAATGTGTGTGTATGAGAGTGTACTCATCTTTGTGTTTGTCTTTATATAAATGTGTGTGTGAATACATGTCATTTATTATTTGTGTGTGTGTGTGTATTTATGCATGTGTCTGAGAGTTTGTGTATCTGTGTGTGTGTAGGTATGTGTTTTGGTCTGTGTGTGTGAGTGTGCATCTGTGTGTGTGTTTCAGTCTGTGTTTGCATGTCTATCTGTGTGTCTGTGTGTGTGTGAGTGGATGTGTCTTTGTTTGTATCTGTGTATATGTTTTGATGTATTGTATGACTGAATGTGTGTGTTTACACATATATTTGTGTGTTTTGTGCAAGTATATGTCTTTTTGTGTGTGTGTGTGTGTGAATGCTTGTCTGTGTGTGAATGCTTGTCTGTGTGTGCATATGCATGTTTGTGTCAGTACATTTACAAATTTGTTTGCCTATGTGTGTTATGTGTATCTGTATATGTGTGTATGTGTGTGTGAGTATGGGTGAGTGTACATTTGTAGTTGTGTGTGTGTGTTTGCAAGTCTGTAAGTGTGTGTGCCTATGTGCTTGTGTGTGTGTCATCCATGGGGTTCACTGGCCTCATTAATCCAACCGAGCGTTATCCCCAAATTGTTGTTACTATGGAAACAACACTTTACAGTGTGTATGTGTGTGTGTGTGTTTATGTGTCAGAGGTCTGAGACCGCTGGGTGTGTTAAAATAATTACTCATGTTGTGTGTTAGTAACACAACTATGTGCTTGTTCACAAACAGGGTGCTCACATCTGGTTTAGTCCAAGAAGAGCTGGACTAGCTCGTTTGGGACGCCACAACTAAAAAAAAGTAATTACTTCACCAATTAGAAATTTTTGTTAATTTGTTTTTAGCCAGGTGGCACAGTGGGTACCACAGTGGCCTTATAGCAAGAAGGTTGTGGGTTTGAATCCCTGGTGGGGACGAGGTTTGGAACACTGGTTTTTCTGTGTAAAGTTTGCATGTTCTCCCTGTGTATGCATGTGTTTTCTCCAGGTACCCTAATTTCCTCCCGCCCTCCAAAAACATGCATGTTAGGTTGACTGGCCATGACATGATTGCCCCTAGGAATGAGTGTGTGTGTGGCCCTTCGTCAGACTGGCGACCCGTTCGGGGTGTACCCTGCCCCTCGAATCAGCCGGGACGGGCTCCGGCAACCCCTTAAGGGATTGACGGTTAAGAAGGTGACTGTTTTTAACCTTTTAAATTTTTAGAAAACTAAATTTATGCAAATTTGAAATGTTCATTGTATTTGAAAATACAGATTTTTCAAATGACTTTTCAAGATTTTGGGATGAGGGTCAAGCAGTCTCAATCTTCAAATACGCTGCCCAGATAACGACTTTGAAGCTAATCAAAACTAATCACAACTAAAGTTTTTTTTTTTTTTTGCCTCTTTATTTCAAATCGGGGACCATTTTTAACTTGTTCTTGCTTTTATTATTTTTCATTTTTGCCTCACCTTTCTGGTTGTCCAGTTGGAAGTTGCTGTCCTCATTGCCGCCAGTGATGGCATAAGAGACACCGTCCCCATCTGGATCGTTGGCGTGGACGATGGCGACCAGCGTGTCAGGACCGGCATCCTCACTTAGGAAGGTCTTATAACTGAAGCAAAGTAAAAAAAGATCAATTTAGAATGAACTAAATCCTTAGAAGAAGAGGGAACAAGAGCTTTGGTCACTGTTATCAATCAAAGGTTGGGTATTAGGGCGGCAGGATGAGCAGAGAATGCCAGACTTTCCTTGCCCAAGCCACGTTTAGGAAGATCCTGTAGCCGGCTCATTGCTGCCTTTTGTCTATTTTTTTGTTTTATGTGATTCCTGTTGTTTGTATGATTGAATTGGTTTTAAATGGTAATAAACTCGGGATAGCACTGCATTCATCTAATGCAGGGGTCCCCAATCTTTTCTGGGCCACGGACCGGTTTAGTGTCTGACAATATTTCCATGGACCGGTCTAAAGGTGTAGCAGAAAAACTAAACAAGACCCGCCTGAAAAACTGGCTTTTAAAATCAATAATAACAAACTTAAAACCACTTTGTCTTCACGAAAAAATTTATTAGCAGGGTCTTTATAACGTGGAAACATTCTCTTTGCCCTAACGCACTCTGGTTGCTATGATAACGCACACTGGTTGCTATGGTAAAGCACTCTGGTTGCTATGGTAACGGTAAACATACCCTCAAAATAAAGGATATCACAAAAACAAAGTGAATAAAAATACTAGTTAGATTCTTCACAGTAAGACCAGATCAATCAGAGTTCTGAATTTGTTTTGCTGGAACCAGACAGTCCCGTCTTGACCTGAAACCTGAAGAGTGTTTCTAAGGCTCAGTCTGCTTCGTAACTCTGTTACTCCCCTTAAAGAAGCTTCCTGTAGATCTTTGTTTTTTACTCATTTTGCTAGTTTAGGGGTTTAAATGTAAAGGAAATAACGCATCACTGGTGAGTTATTGATGAATGTAAGGAAGAAAATCCGGGGACTTTTCAAATTAAAACATCAGTATGGCTCGAAAAATGAACCAAATGGAAATAATAAAAGTTATTTCTTCTTTCTGTGCGACCCAGTTCCACATGACCCACGGACTGGTACCGGTCCGCGGCCCAGTGGTTGGGGACCACTGATCTAATGGAATCCATGTAAATTAGAGTCAAAATTGGAAGAGTCCAAGTCTCACTGGAAACAGATTTAATCTACAACCTGCATTTTGTGATGGTTGTGAAAAACACTCATTGTAAAAAAAATATGGAAATGTGGGCTGAGAAAAACTAAAAGTGAAGTCAGCGAAGAACAAACTCTAATAAAAAAGGTGTGAAGGTATCAGACAGCAGAGCGTGAAGAGAGGTGTGGAAGAAGTAGAAACAGACGGTGGGAAACAGCAGGACCGAAAATAGATTGTGATTTAAAAACAAACTTAATGAGCAGATTGACTCTGTGGGCGACAGACTCAAACAGAAAAAGATGAGTGCTGATGTTCATAACATCAATAAAAAAACAGAAGAAAGTAAAAGCTGAAGGAGTGTAACTTGTAGAAATGAAAGGATCTTACATGGTCTGGGAGAAAACTGGCGTCTCATCGTTGGTATTGGCCACCCGGATGCGGACAGAGGCTGTGCCCGTGCGGGCAGGTGTTCCCGCATCTACAGCAACAACTACAAACTCATAGATGTGATTGGGCCGCTCGTAGTCAAGGCGACGAGAGGGGCTGACCACGCCTCCAGACGTGATGTCAAAATCACCACTCGGAATGAAGTAGGATAGTTCAGAGTTCGTACCGGAGTCACAGTCACGAGCCAAAACTGGAAAATGATGAGAAAGGTTCCAGAACAGAGATATAAGAAGGAAAAAGAGGTAGAATAACAAAAATAAAAAATAGAATAAAACTTTGCTCAGACGAGCTGCTAGAGGTTGCTAGGATTTCTAAAAGTCGAACTGGTAGTAGTGCCTTTACACATAAAGGCACTACTACCAGTCCGACTTTTAGAAATCCTAGCTCCTGATGGAACTCATGGAAGTGAATCAGACACAGTTTCTAGATTCAAAGTTAAGATTAAAAAGCTGAGAGAAATATTGACTCCTCTTGTCCCCGGGCCCAGATGTTACAAAAGCAATAAAATACACACGTAAAAGAACACGGTTACAGCCATGTACACACAAACATCACAGTACAGAGTAAATATAAATGCACAATCAATATCCAATAAAAAACACAAAAGCTAAAATACCACAGCTTAACATAAACATCATCTTTGCCCGGCCATCATAACTGGCTTGACATTTAGTGTTGGAAACTACAGAAATAGGGTTAATAAGCCTGTCGTAACGGTCGCCAGACTGAGAAGGCCTCAATGCTTGGTGTATTCACAGTGCCTTTGATTTATTCCATAAGTTCCTATTTTGTAGCCGCCGTTTTCTGGTTTTATTTGTACCCTTAACTGTCGCCCATTTGAATCAGGATGAAGCTGATTTTCTTAAGCTGTAGAGTTAGATTAGCTGATATTTAATTAAAAGTCCAGTCTGTTTTGGGATGTGACCTCTCCTTTCAAGCGGACTTCATCTTTTTTTTTCTCTACTTTCATCAGGTTTTTTTTTAGTTTTTCAAAGTAAGGGGTGAAAACAAACCCCACAAAACATGAGTAAAGATGAGTACTAATGCTAGCTATCATTTGGACACAACAGGCTATTTGTTATTAAATAAATACATACATTAGTGGCTAAAGGTCAGTGGTTAGAGCGTTCGCCCATGGACCGAAAGTTAACCGGAAGCTCGCAGGCTCGTATTCCACTGAGTTCACGTCTAGGGTCCTTAGAGAAGACACCTAACCCCTAGTTTCTCCAAACATTGCCGCCATCATAGATGGCAGCCTGCTGCGGTGTAATGCAGCACACAAATTTCCCTGTGAGGGATCAATAAAGTGTATTAAAATAATATAAATAAATAAGAGAAATCCTGCCGATAATGCCAAAGGCGAGGTGGTGGCTCGGGGGTAGAGCGTTCACCCTCGCACCCGGAAGTTAACCAAAAGTTCGCAGGTTTGATTCCCACTGAGTTCACGTCTAGAGTCCTTCGAGAAGACACCTAACCCCCTGTTTCTCCCACGAGGGATCAATAAAGTAAACATTGTTATTATTAAATGAAGGGGGGGGTTCTGCAGGGTTCAGACTGTGTTTTTATTTTTTTTAACACTAACTTGTTTATTTTAGTTGGTAGGAACCCAGTGGGGAAATCCTGACCTTCTATAGGACCGACTTTCAAAGTCCCTCTTTGATGGTTTGGAATTCTATGATCCAGGTTTGGATAAGAAGCAAGATGGCAACTCAGATCCTTAAAAAGCCTTGCTGGACTGTTTGATCTCCACTAGTCACCAGCGGCTGGTGCAGAGGGTCTAACACACACACAGACAGTAAACCTCATGGTGAAGGGACGTTACCTTGCAGCAGTGAGGTTCCAGGTGCAACGCTCTCAGGAATGTTGTCTCTTGTGTAGATGGAGTGGAGGAATTCAGGAGTGCAATCATTCTCATCGGTTATGTGTACAACCATCTGCAGAGAAAGAGCGAAGACGGATACAAGTCAAAACTGGTAAACATGTCTCGACCAATTTATTATTCACATAATTATTTAAAGATAACTTCTTCTGCTAAACGCACGTTTTTATCTCTTGGATTTATTTTAGAGTGTCTATGAGGTCTGTAGTTGTTTAGAAAATCTGAATTTGCCAATGCCTGTCCTGGGTGATTTGGAGGCGAGAGGCAGGGTACACCCCAAACAAGTCGCCAGTCTGTTGCAGGGCCACACACACAGACAATCATCTACACACTCACCTAGGGACAATTACATATTGTAAAATCAACCTAACACGCATGTTTTTGGAGAGTGGGAGGAAACCGGAGTACCCTGCGAGACCCACGCATACACAGGGAGAACATGCAAACTCCACAAAGAAAGACTAGTGTTTTAAGCCCCGCCCCCACTCCAAGACTCAAACCCCTGACCTTTTAGCTGTGAGGCCACTGTGCTAAACACTGAACCACCATGCACGCTTGTAAAATTCATTGATACAACTGTGTCTCTGGCTAAAATCAGCCAGGGACAGAATCCGGTAACCCCCCTGTGTTGTAAAATTGGGTCTGTACAAGTAAAACTGAACAAGCAAAATGAATATATTGAACTTATGAATCTTCTTTGCTCCACGACTTGTTTCTTGCTTGCATTTCTAAATCCTAACAGATGTTGTGAACCAAAAAATCTCTGAACCTTTTTGACCAACGAGGCTGCAAACGTGAGCACTAAAGCAGACGTTTTCTCTGCAGCGTTGCACCTGTTCATAAAGAACAGCAGGATGACAAAAGGAAGAGATCTGCTTGTAAAACAGCTTCCGCACACAAGCGTGAAATATAAAGAAGAAAAAAATGTAAACTGTTGAAAATGGCAATTATTTTCTCTTCAGACACGACAATAGCTTATGCATTTTCAAAGAGTAATTTTAATGTAAAAAGACGGACACAAAAGAACAAAAAAAGACCCATTTATTTTCTCTTTTTAAAGAAAAAAAAGAAAACCACCCTGTGATGCGGTGCAACAATTACAGCTCGTCAATAGTGATTACAAACAGCCCAATCAGCTGGTTTTATATCTACACAACGTGTGGCTTTTACTACATCAAAAGAAAAACGGGGTACGTATTTTACATCATCAAAGAAAATTTTGTTAAACTGGGAAAAAGGTTCGACTGAGGAACTTCATCCCTTCTTCAGTAGTGATGAAAAAAAAACATGTCAAATTTGATTTTCTGACCACCAGACATTAATAATCAAATTTTATGTGACAAAGAAGAACAAAGTTATTTTTAGACTTATAAGTAAATGAACGTCAATCCAATAAATTCAACAAGTAATTAGAAAACGTCAGAATTAATAATGTTTGAATCTTTTCATCTATTTATTAAATCGGATGATGTCATTGTGTCATCATGGTATTGATATAGTTTTTATCATTTTGTTCCAGTCCGTCGTCTTCCGCTAATCCGGGGCCGGGTCATGGGGGCAACAGCCTCAGATGGGAAGCCCAGGTTTCTCTCACCCCAGCTGCATCCTCCAGCTCACCCGGAAGGATCCCGAGGTGTTCCCTGGCTAGCTGTGGGACATAGTCTCTCCAGCAAGTTTGGGCTATGCCTCTAGGTGTACCCCAATCACCTCACCAGCGAGGCGCTCGAGAGGCATCCTGACCAAATGCCCGAACCACCCCATCTGGCTTCTCTCGACCTGGAGGAGAAGCGGCTCAACACCGAGCTCCTCCAGGATGCCAGCTCCTCCTCACCCGATCTCTGAGTGAGAGCCCAGCCACCCTGCGGAGGAAGCTCATTTCGGCCGCTTGTATCCATGATACAAGTGGATATATTTTGTTCATTCATTAATTTAATTTTTTATACGTTTTTTACAAGTTTCAGTCCATACCCCGTCCATATTTGCATAACCATAATTCACTAATGAAAATCCACAGATACATGTCCTATCAAGTATTTAGATCTATTTGAAAGCCGTGTTTTTCTTAGCCATGGATTTTGTTCCTAGCCACGCCCACATTCTAACAAGAGCAGGGTGTGTTTTTGCAGAATCACATGTACTCTCTAAGAGATTCTTTGCTGTGCCTCACAAGCGGAAAGCGAGAGGAAGGGAAAATTTGCAGTGTCAAAAATTTAATAAAACTGAATAAATTTATTTTTAACCCTTTTTTAATCAAAAATTCCATTTCTTAGCAAACAAAAGGTTTCATGTTTTTCTACATACGTATGCAATGAGATACATGTTACATGCATCATAGAAAAGTGCAAGAATTCTGTTAAAAACATGGCTTGACGCTCACTTTCCAGTTCTTTTACGGCTTATGAGAAATGGATAGAGATTGTGCACTTAATTAAGCCAATTACAAGGTTTTTAATTGATCACCTGATGAAGCTGCTTTACATCAGAACTGTTTTAAAACATGACAAAATGTGTTTTCAAGGCTGTTGGAAAGAAAAAAATTAAAAAGACTGACATAATTCTGAACAAAATGTCAGATGCAGCCAAAGGCAACACAAACTGCACCAGCTACGCGAAATTAGCCTCGCTGAAGAAGCTGCCTCAACACAACTGGCAGAACGAACGGACAAACACACATGGAAGGCCCTTCGAGTGAATTAGCCAGCTAAGCTTATAGAGCGATACCGTCCTTCGGGGGGTTTGCTGGTGGTTTAGTAGCTCAGTGTTCTGTCCAAAGCGAGAACGGACACATTTTATCAGCATGTTTAAAACGAGCAAGTTCAAAATGATCTTCTAAAAATACCAAATGTATCAACATCAACATTTATACACAATGTAACAAATGCACTTTAGGTTCCACACAGTGATCAGAGTGATCACCTTCCTTTTAAAACATTCTATGATGGAGCTTTGCTGGTTTTTTAGGTTTTTTTGTGGGGTGCACAATTATATACACAAAGAGGCAGGAGAGTAGAAGGTTCCGCAAGTGTGCTCCTCAGTTGCTAAGGTTACATTTATAGGTGGGCTATAAGGACAAAAAAAAAATCTCCATTTTTTTTTTTTTTTGCTTTTACACAAAACCAGATAAAAGGTTCTGGGTTTTCTATTCCCAAACCGAAAAGCAAAGCTCTCGATTTACAAGTCGATCTACGTTCCAACCCTTACCTATGGTCACCAGCTGTGGGTGGTAACCGAAAGAATGAGATCGCGGGTACAAGCGGCCGAAATGAGCTTCCTCCGCAGGGTGGCTGGGCTCTCACTCAGAGATCGGGTGAGGAGCTCTGCCATCCAGGAGGAGCTCGGTGTCGAGCCGCTCGGTGTCGAAACCAGATTTTGGATTTCAACTTTTTTTTAACTGTAAGGTTAAAGTACACTCTAACAAAACCTCCCACCCAAAAAAAAACGTGTGTTTAAACTTGCATGCGTGTTTAAAGTTGCATGCTTTCCTGGAACACCAGTGCTCTAGCTTAACATCAACATATAATCTACAAATAAAAGCAGCCCAGCTCTAAGAAACTCAGATAACGTGTCGTTAAGATCAAGATGACAGCAGAACATTTGCATATTAACATTAATTAGTGACAAACATGCAGCAAAAACGCTAAACTTTGAGTGGGACCTCTTAAAATTTAATAACTAAAAAGGAAAAAAAACGATCAAATTTGCCACAACATCTTTCTATGTTGGTGCACCAATACCCAACCTGCTGTTTGCTGTTTTTTTTTGTTTTAAATCATGTTACCTTCATTAGTAATTTAATTCTTGAGGTGAAACACAGTCTGAAAAATGTTTAGTGTGTGTTTTGTACCTCTGCCACTCCACTGAGGCTGGTGTCCTGTTCAGATGCTCGGACCTGCAGAGTGTAGAGGTTGTGACCACTCTCGTAGTCAACATTTCTGGTCAGGCTGAGAGCGCCGCTCTCCTGGTTGATGCTGAACAGATTGCCAGGATTTACCAGCAGCATGTAGGACAAAGTCTTCTTCTGAAACGAGAGCGCCTGAACAACGGCAACACTAAACGGAGACACAAGACAGACAAACATGAACGTAAATGTTAAAAGACACCAGAATGAACAGCGGTCGTCATCATCAAACCTTAATTGCAGTTTACAATTAGTAGGTATTCTAGTGTGTGTGCACAGTTCATACTGGTCCATCGTGGTACTGAATGTCACCCCAGTCAGAAACACATCAATCTAAACTGAAAATCTTTACAAGCCTACTTTCCTTAAAATCCCACTGGTGATCAGTAAAGGTGGCGAAAGTAATCCGAAGAATGTCTCAACCAAACGGTGAAAAATAACGTAAATAGGTTGAGACTTAAACACAAAAATCCAAATGGCATGTGAGCCTGTGTTATGCAAATGTTTCTGTCTGCATGGGCACACAATAGTCCTTAGGGGTCTTTTGTGACCTCTATTGAAACTACACAGTCTGCACCGACTGTATGGACTGTCTCTAAAGGAGTCTCTCTGGAAAGATTTACAAAATTTCTGTTTTGGTTCCTGAAAATGTTGTGCCAACGTAACCAAACTCAGAATCCCAATGCAATATATTTATGAAGGAGGGTTCGCTATTAGATCAATGTGCAGGCCGAGAAATAGTAAATCAGCACAATGTCTTTGGATTTTTGTGACTTGAAATTCTTTCTCCGTCTCTGGTGACCTAAAATATTTAAATCACCACCGGAATGAACTGACATGTACCTAGAATAGGACAGATGTCCACATCTGTAGAAAACCTGTGTAGGAATAAAAATGCCAAAAGAAGAAGAAGAAGATTTACTGTGGACGTTTTTTTTTTTATCTGTGAAACCGGAGCAATTTTTCCCGCGTATTCCGTTCTGTTCCGTCATCTTCCGCTTGTTCCGGGGTCGGTTCGCGGGGTAACAGCCTTAAGCGGGCAGCCCAGGCCTTTTTCTCCCGGACTGCATCCTCGGCTCACCTGGAAGGATCCCAAGTCGTTCCCCGGCCAGCTGTGAGACATAGCAGGTCTGGCGGGTCTGGCGTCTGCCCCTTGGTCTCCTCCCGGTGGGACGTGCCCGAAACGCCTCGGGGGGCATCCTGACCAGATACCCGAACCAACCCATCTGGCTCCTCTCAAGCTGGAGGAGGAGCGGCTCGACACTGAGCTCCTCCCGGATGGCAGAGCTCCTCACCCGATCTCTGAGTGAGAGCCCAGCCACCCTGCGGAGGAAGCTCATTTTGGCCGCTTGTACCCGCGATCTCATTCTTTCGGTCACCACCCACAGCTGGTGACCATAGGTGAGGGTTGGAACGTAGATCGACTTGTAAATCGAGAGCTTTTCTTTTCGGCTCAGCTCTCTCTTTACCACGACGGACCGATGTAGCGTCCTAGATATTGCTGATGCCGCACCGATCCGCCTGTCGATCTCCTGCTCCATCCTTCCCCCACTCGTGAACAAGACCGCGTATTAATAGTTGTAAAAAAATTTACATCATAAATCAGTCACTGCGGTGTTGATCGATGCAGATGGGGCACCGGTGAAGGCCAAGGTGTGAAATGCATAGTCTGCAACTGATTAACATAAAGATAACAGCTGATTGGCCAAAACTTTAGTTTGTTCGTTTGTGTCACGTCAATTAAAGTCTGATTCCATTCATTTTACAGTGAAAAACTTTGAAATATTTGCTGTAAATAAATCCAGTTCCCTGAAGTATAAAAATTGCCACAGGTCAGATCTGGTCTGCTCTACATTTCATTTCCAAACAGGCTGAGAAGGGCTACAAGAAGCCAGCAGCAGTAATGGATTATCCTAAGCTCAGAGAGCAGCACAACCTGGCTAATCAATTAGATTAAACACACACATACAGTATGCACATCGGACGACACATGCAGGGGCACAGAAACACATAAAAGGGACATAATGGGAGTAGAGATACACCCACACACAGTGGCACGGATATTTGGATATTAATACAATGTGCTATGCACCAGCAGCCCTGAGGGACACACACACACACACTCTGCTTCATGTTTATCCAGAGCTCACTTTTAATAAATATTTGAATTTGCCACACTTTCAAATTCTCAGCCTCAGGCCAGACTCACACATCTGTGTCCTCTTCATCATCCCTCCATCTCCTTCCTTCCTTTTCTTTATCTATTCAGCTACTCGGGTTCTGTCCTCTGATTCCTTCTACTTCTCTGCCAGACGGAGGAGGTCTCGGTGTTTGATGTATCCACATCACCAGTGGTGGATGAAGTACTCACTTTTTGTACTTAAGTAAAAGTACAGATAATTAGGCAAAAAAATTTCTCAAGTAAAAGTACCAATAAAAAAAAATCTACTTAAGTAAAAGTACAAAAGTAGTTGGTGTAAATTGTACTTTTTAAGTAAAAAGTAAAAGTATTCGACCATAATTCAAATGTTATTTTTTGTACTATAGGGTGTCACAATGGTAACCAGGATAAATACTCTGCAGGGGTGTGACCCCCCTCTACCGCCTCTTTTGGTCCACAAAAAAAATAAATAAAAGGGAAGGGGACAAGTCAAGCTATCCCCTAGAAGGGCCAGTGATTGGGCCCCAAAATGGAGGAAAATGACACTTATTTTTTAAAATGTTTTTGGGGGGAGGCCCCGGTCACCCTATATTGGCTTTGTGAAAGCCCCACCCCCCTTTGGAAAATTCTAGATCCGCCCCTGCTCTGTGTAATGATGGCTTAACTTTTAATTTAGAAGTAAACACAACGAACAACGATCTTCTGACTCTTTTTAATTTGTACTAGATTTGATGTTAGGTTTTTGAATGAATGCGAAAAATGTTTCTCGATTCATGACTTCTTCTCCCGATCAACTACTTCTTTTGATTTTGGCGATGCGGCTTCAAGATGCGCTAAAAAAAACCTGTGTATTTTTCAAATTCCTGAACAAAAATGTAACAAAAAATGTAAAACACACTTTTAAAAAGTAGCGAAGTAAAAGTACAGATATTTGCTCTAAAAATGTAGTGAAGTAAAAGTAAAAGTACCGGTCTTAAATTTTACTTAAGTAAAGTACAGATACTCAATTTTTTTTTACTTAAGTACAGTAACGAAGTACATTTACTTCGTTATGTTCCACCACTGCACATCACCCTCGACTGATTCCTTGCTTTCCTGTCTTGTGGTCCTCAAGTCTTCCACTATTTTCATTTAGTATTCCATGCTATTATTTGATCATGTAGTTGGTAAAATTTTAAACTACTTTGTATATTGTATTTCCTGTCCCTCCCTTCTGTTATGATGTGGGATATGGAAGTAGGAGGACCCAAATGTAGGACAACAAAACAGAATTTACTAACCAAAAGGTCCAGTAAAGCAAAGGGACCAGGATTAACGCAACAAAAGTCTTTGGATCAAAGTTCAAATATAATAACAGAGTTCGAGGATATTGTCTTGGTCAGGAAGTCAGGAGAGACTACCTTTAAATAAACACCAGGCAGATGAAGCACAGGTGATTAGTATCAGGCTAATCAGCCAGGTGTTTGGGATCAGGCTGAAATCCAAGAGAAGGAGGAAGGTCCAGGGCTCCCTCTGGTGGGAGGTGAGGGGATCGTAAAACCTTCGTTGAAAGTGAGGTCTGTTCCAGATTCCTGATAGGTCATCTGGGCGTCGCTGGACCAACGAGATCTTGATGCTTGATATATCCACATTACCCTTCGTAGATTTGTGTTTATCTGTTCAGTGGTCCACATCTCATTTCTGGTTCCTCTTCCCTGACCACCAGCCACCATCTATTTCCAACATGATCAATCTTAGAGCTAAATTAGCTACTATTTGATGAATAGATGGGGATCCCTCCTTCATGTGAATCTCCATGAGGTTTCTTTTTTTTGTTTTTTACTACCAGTTTTTTAGGGATGGTTTGGGGAGATTTTTCTTGCCAAATAAGATTCCAATGGCAGAGATACTCTGCCAATACAGTTTACTCTGAGGAGCCTTTCGAGAGAACTGTTTTTTTAATTAGGCTTTACAAATAAAATAAATTGAATCATCCCTCGATGTTCATGCTTATCCTTCCTCGTTATCTTTTCTTTTGACTCGCTTCGCAGGGCTCATCTTTTTTTTTTAACACAGGCCATGCCAAGAATACACACATACGTACATATGCACACAAACTCATACATACACACATGCGGGCAAACACGATCATGAAGACACACACCTACCCAGACATAAAAATAATAAATAGTAAAAAAAAATAATAATAACAGGCAATGTTATAAAACCACATAATTACCAGAATGACCTGATGACATCGTTATTACAACAGACAGACAGACGGACAGACTCACGCTTGGCCAGCGGGTGTGTTTTCCGGGACGTCCAGGCTGTAGGTGGCGTTGGTAAACTGTGGGGAACGAAATCCAGCGAGGATAGCCACTCTGGCCGGTTGGCTTTTACGGCCCTGCCCATCCACCGCCTGCACCTGCAGGATGTACTCTTTGCTGGGAGTCAGAGGTCGTCCTGTGGTCCTGATGACACCGGACCGGCGGTCCACCTCAAAGCAGTCCTCGCCACCTGTGCAGAGTAAAGCAGGAGACATGATTAGATTAGGATATTTGTTCCGTCATCTTCCGCTTGTTCCGGGGCAAGATCGCGGGGGCAAAAGCCTCAAACGGGCAGCCCAGGCTTCTCTCTCCCCAGCTGCATCCTCCAGCTCACCTGGAAGGATCCCAAGTCATTCCCCGACCAGCTGTGAGACATAGTCTCTCCAGCGGGTCCGGGTTCTGCCCTTAGTCTCCTCCCGGTGGGACATGCCTGAAACACCTCACCAGCGAGGCGCTCGGGGGGCATCCTGACCAGATGCCCAAACCAATCTGGCTCCTCTCGACCTGGAGGAGGAGCGGCTCGACACCGAGCTCCTCCCGGATGGCAGAGCTCCTCACCCGATCTCTGAGTGAGAGCCCAGCCACCCAGCGGAGGAAGCTCATTTCGGCTGCTTGTACCCGCGATCTCATTCTTTCGGTCACCACCCACAGCTGGTGACCATAGGTGAGGGTGAGAACGTAGATATACTTGTAAATCCAGAGCTTTGCTTTTCGGCTCAGCTCTCTCTTTACCACGACAGACCGATGCAGCGTCCTAGTTATTGCTGACGCCGCACCGATCCGCCTGTCGATCTACCGCTCCATCCTTCCCCCGCTTGTGAACAACAAATTATTATTTTTTTTTAAATATTTAATGACTTGTTTCTCATTCTGTTGAACGAGCTGATTTTTGTCAATAGGCGAGCAAAATAAACAAAGGATTCATTTGTGTTTTAAAGCACGAAAATAAGTCTTTCAACACTTTTCAGTTTAAAACTAAATAATAAAAAGAGTCTCAGCTGTCCAATTATAAAAAAGCCAATTGAGGCAAATTAAGAGCTTAAGGGATCCGTGATGTGTTTATTTTCTTTTTATTTGATGGATGTTTCACACTCAATTGAAAGAGAAAAAGACGGGCTCATTTTCACTCGCGTCCCCTCGGGTTTGAGATGGAAAAATAATGTCATGGTGTGGAGCTGAGGCCAAAAATATACCCTTGACACAACAGACAGGCTCAGATGAAGAAATCACAAGCAGATTTATTAGATTGATAAAAAGTCCAAATAAAGAAGACAAAACAGATAAACTAGGCAGGTTCTGATGTAGGAGCTGGAGCCAAAAACTGGATAACAGGTCAAGCATGATAAGCAACGATCTGGCGAAGAGTGTGTCAAAAACTGTCCCATTTATGCTCCAGCAGATGAGTAGATGAGTTTCAGGTGTGGCTAGTGCACACAGACAACAGGAAGGGGGGAAACAGGACACAGACGGGGAATAGACTACTCTCCTGACAGATATGCACAATGATGGAAACGACCGAGATGAATTTGTGACCTTGAGTTTTGATCCCCTAACCCTTAAAACCTAATTGGTCAATCTATCGTTGGTACCGAGTAACGGTTTTATCAAAATCCCTTCAGAATTTTGGATGCACAGACAACATGAGTGCTCATCATCCTCCACTATATGGATATATAGTGCAGGTTAGAAAAAGAACGAGTTGGATTGAGATAAAAGAGTGTGAAAAGGATCCCCATCTGTTGACCACAGGCTTTGAAACAGCATCTGGAACCCCCCCTGTTAAGCATCTCTTTCTGCTTCATCTATTTATGGTGCTTCATTCAATCACACGTTAATCTGAGAGGTGACGGTCGAGATCGGGTAAAAATTACATCAAAGATTCTAAAAGAGATGATGTTTAAACATTTTTCTTCTTTCGGCATTTCCCTCCAGAGGGCGCCAAAGTAAGTCAGTTTCTTCCATCTAACCCTATCTGTTGCATCCTCTTCGGTCACACCAACTATCTTCATGTCTTCCTTCACTGTATCCATAAACCTCCTCTTTGGTCTTCCTCTAGTCCTCTTTCCTGGTGGTTCCAAATCCAGCATCCTTCTTCTGATGTACTCTCTCTCTCTCCTCTGCACATGTCCAAACCATCTCAGTCTGACCTCTCTGACTTTAAAACCTCTAACATGTGCTGTTCCTCTGATCCTGTCCATCCTGGTCACTCCCAGAGAGATCCTCAGCATCTTCATCTCTGCTACCTCCATCTCTGTTTTCTGTCTTTTTCTCAGTGCCACTGTCTCTAGACCAATCAGCATGGCTGCTCTCACCACGGTTTTGTACACATTCCCTTTCATTTTAGCTGAAACTCTTCTATCACACATCACACCTGATACTTTTCTCCACCCGTTCCAGTCTGCCTGCGCACGCTTCTTCACCTCTTTTCCACACTCTCCATTGCTCTGGACTGTTGATCCTAAGTACTTAAAATTTTCCACCTTCTTTCTCTCTTCTATATTTAATTATAGGAATAAAATACTCCCTGCACTTCTTCACCTCTTTTCCACACTCCCCTTTGCGTTGGACTGTTGGTCCTAAGTACTTAAAATCTTTCACCTTCTTCATCTCTTCTATATATATCTATGGGAATAAAAAATACTGCCTGCACATGCTTCTTCACCTCTTTTCCACACTCTCCATTGAAGACAATTGCTAATGAAACTTTCACTGGTTTAAATATGCAAAGCATAAACTATTCATTTTTCTATTTATGTTAATTAGGTATTAAATAAAAACATTCAAAAACTGTGATACTGTTTTTGTGTAGGATTGAGAAGTTTTACTCTGTGTCACTGTACTGTTTTTAATAAGTAATCAGAATATAGATTTAAAAGTCCTTATCTGGAGCTTAGAGATATTTTTTTTGGTCATTTGCATTCAACCTTGTTTCAACTTTGTGTTGTAAAGTTTTCCATCAATACGTATAAAGTATACCCTGTAGAGCTGAGCTTAGAAAGTGATTGTTTCTCACTCCATACCATAAGAGAGCTGCTATAAACTGAGTTCTTGTCTTATTAACGGGTCATTTATCTACTAAATCATATAATAAATATACGTATCCGCTTGGTTTACGTTTAAGAATCTATAATGTTTCTCATAAATTCACAAGCCATGGATATTTCCTTTAACATGATGCTAAAAACAGCTGGATTATGTGTTCGTACACATGTCGTCACATTCTGCCAAAGGGAAATCGGAACCATTATAAATTTATTCCTAAAATATCTTTCCTATTTCCCTCATCTACAGCCACGGGCACCCACACACCCACCCTGCTTCTCACCCACTCACAACCTAGCCGAAGACTTTATTCCCAAATCTGGGAGCTTTCTTTCCCCCGGGGAGAGATTACCAGCTCTGCATCTTCGTCTCCCTCCTCAACATGGCAGTAATTGAAATTAGACAAGTCAAATTTATTTATACATTGTTCCTCTGAGCCAGGTTTCTCACCGAGGGGCCTGGCGGTGGCGACGGAGGAGCAACAGATTTGTTTATAGATAGAGGAAAAAGATAAAAGCAGCAGGAGGGAATGTAGTAAAAGAAGTTTTTAATAAATTACTTGTGAGTTTTAATGTTTTTAATCAGTAAAATTAATACAATATAAAGTCGTATTCGCCCTCATTTTTTAAAGATCTTATTGGTCGAAATTGCATCCGTATTAGTGTCTACCTCCACTCCAGTTTTTTTTTGTGTGCACAACTTGAGTGTGCATGGGTTGTCCAAACACATGCTGCGCTTTTGCACCAACATATGTTTTATGCTTATAATTTTCTCCCTAGTTTATCATATTTTATTTATGTTTTATTTGTGCAACGCTGCTGCAAGAACCAAACTCCCCAGGTCGGTCTGGGATCATCAACGTAATTTATGCTGTTCTGAAATTTATTTTATTTATTTAGGGTCTTCCATCTAACCCTATCTGCTGTATCCTCTTTGGTCACACCAACTATCTTCATGTCTTCCTTCACTGTATCCATGAACCTCCTCTTTGGTCTTCCTCCAGTCCTCTTTCCTGGTGGTTCCAAACCTAGCATCATTCTTCCGATGTACTCTCTCTCTCTGCTCTGCACATATCCAAACCATCTCAGTCTGGTCTCTCTGACTTTAACATCACACCTGATAATTTTCCCCACCCATTCCAGCCTGCTTGCATATGCTTCTTCACCTCTTTTCCACACTCTCCATTGCTCTGGACTGTTGATCCTAGATACTTAAAATCTTCCACCTTCTTTATCTCTTCTCCCTGTAGCCTTACTTTTCCATTTGGATCCCTCTCATTCACACACATGTGCTCTGTTTTACTCTGACTAATCTTCATTCCTCTTCTTTCTAGTCCAAACCTCCACCTCTCCAGCTTTTCCTCCACCTCTTCCCTCCTCTCACTACAGATCACAATGTCATCTGCAAACATCATTGTCCATGAAGGTTCCTGTTAATAAAAAAAACAACTGCCAAAAATGGGATTGTTTTTTAAAAAAAACTCACCTTCCAAGAGTTGGAACTGAGCTTGTCCAGCTGTTCCATCCCGTTCCCGTGTCGACAGTCTGTAGACCACAGATCCAGGTGCAGAATCTGGGCCGATGGCAGCCAGGTATGGTGATGGAAACATCCCCCACTGCAGGTCAGCCTGACTGGGCATGCTCAGAGTCAATCTGCACAGGTACCACTCCTCACCTAGACGATAAGAAAAGAACTTGATTTGTTTCATGCATAAAAAAGTCCACATGTTTGCCTGTATGCTGGATCTGTAAATTCATCGCCCCAATAGACGGGGTTTGTTTAGAGTTATTTTGATCCAAACAGTGTGTGTTTGAGCCAAAAAGTTATTTTTATCAGTCCGACTTATTAAATTCTGACACAAAAGAACTGTTTAATGCTTGATGGCTGTTAACCCAGCGCTGCGTCCACCTGTTCTTAGCTATAAGGGCAGTGGTGGAACGTAACGAAGTAAATGTACTTCGTTACTTTACTTAACTAAACAAATTGTGTATCTGTACTTTACTTAAGTAAAATTTAAGACCGGTACTTTTAGTTCACAACATTTTTAGAGCAAATATCTGTACTTTTACTTCGCTACTTTTTAAAAGTGTGTTTTACATTTTTCGTTACATTTTCGTTCAGGAATTTGAAAAATACACAGGTTTTTTTTAGCGCATCTTGAAGCCGCATCGCCAAAATCAAAAGAAGCAGTTGATCGGGAGAAGAAGTCATGAATCGAGAAACATTTTCCGCATTCATTCAAAAACCTAACATCAAATCTAGTACAAATTAAAAAGAGACAGAAGATCGTTGTTTGTTGTGTTTACTTCTAAATAAAAAGTTGAGTCACCGTTACACAGAGCAGGGGCGGATCTAGAATTTACCAAAGGGGGGTGGGGCTTTGACAAAGCCAATATATAGTGAGTGGGGGCCTCCCCCCCAAAACATTTTAAAAAATAAGTGTCATTTTCCTCCATTTTGGCGGCCCATTCACTGGCCCTTCTAGGGATAGCTTGACTTGTCACCTTTCCTTTTATTTTATTTATTTATTTTTTTTGTGGACCAAAAGAGGCGGGAGAGGGTCACACCCCTGCAGAGTATTTATCCTGGTTACCATGGTGACACCCTAAGGCACAAAAAATAACATTTGAATTATGATCGAATACTTTTACTTTTTACTTAAAAAGTACAATTTACACCAAATACTTTTGTACTTTTACTTAAGTAGATTTTTTTATTGGTACTTTTACTTTTACTTAAGTAATTTTTTTTGCCTAATATCTGTACTT
The DNA here is from genome assembly GCA_902685375.1 of Neostethus bicornis. Lineage (NCBI taxonomy): Eukaryota > Metazoa > Chordata > Actinopteri > Atheriniformes > Phallostethidae > Neostethus > Neostethus bicornis. Next base: position 13,791,585 of record LR738541.1, on the reverse strand, counting down.
TTACTTAAGTACAAAAAGTGAGTACTTCATCCACCACTGCATAAGGGACCAAGTGACATTTCTTCACAACACACGTCTTGTTTTCAAATGCTTCGTCTTCAAATCCATGCATGGAAACACGGTGGAGGAGCGAAAAAAAAATTTGTCAGAAGAACATACAGCAGGGATTCCCATTTACCAGTTAACCACACACACACACACACACACACATTTCCACCACTTTTGTTGCCTTCATTGTTTTCCATATCTAAAGTGTGCTTTTTCTTGTTGGAAATGTTTGCTGTTGTTTTGGTGTCGGTTTCATTTTTTTCTTTTTTAAACTGAGAATACAAACAGCCTGAACAAGAAGAAACTTTGCTTCAGACAAACTAAAGATGAAACTGAAGAGAATTGACAACATAACAGCATCCATCTCTGGCTCTGTCTTATTGGATCATGTCTACAGTTACACGGAGGAATCATTCTCCTCAATAATGACACGAACGCAAAAAAAAATCTGTGATGTTTTTTCTTTTTGGAGGAAGAAACTACCAGTGACGTGACAGATCGAGATGAACCAAAAACATGAGAAATAAAGAAAGATGGTGGTTCACAGTCTGCTGTACATCTGCATCTTACATCCACCAAACACACTTTTGAGGACAGTAAGGTGAAGATTCTAAGTAGAGAGAAAGGATGGTTTGAAAGAGGAGTGAAGGAAGCCATCTTTGTGATGAAAGAGAGTCCCTCACTGAATCGGAGTGGAGGCGTTAGATAAATTCTGCCCGGGATTTACAGCAGCCTTTTGAAGCCATGGACTAAAGATGACACCTCGTGACCCAGTTTCACGCCTCTCGTTAGCAGGAATTTCTATTCACTAGGCATTTAGCATTTTTATAATAGGGTTCGTTTACTGGTCTGTGGCTACAATAGGAGCCATTCACGGCCATCATAGGTAACACAGGCTCATTGGTCGAGCCCTGCCTTACTATTTTTTACCTTTTACTCAGGATAGTATAAATAGATCCAGGTTTCAGTCCATTTCATTCAGATTGAAAATGATTTCCAGATGGAAGTCGAAACGTCTCGATCAAGAATTAAACTGTCCAGAAGACTTTTTTGAATTTTTTTCTACAATAAAGAAAGATGCAAAAGGTGCGACAATAACAAGGACGTCTTCCACTTGGGAGCAACGCTGCCTTCTTCTGCGTGGCTGGTCATCAGGTTTTAGGCAGCTCATAAAAAATCCAGAATCATCCCATCTGTTTGTTGCTTTACATTCGCTGAGCTGTGGGCCGTGGATGAAAGCAAAATGAAATCTGTCCCATTATCATGATAAACATCAACACATTCAGATGCACCGCCAGAGGTCAGGACCATGTGTCAGCTCAGGCACAAACTAGCCTTCAGCATGGAAAAACACTTGGAGAAGAAGGGAGGAGGAGGAGGAAGAGCTGTCGGACGGAGAGAAATGCCTCCATCATACCTCCAGGCAGAAGAAAGGTCACTGACACCAGAGTAATGAGTTCAGAAGGAAGACAGATAGGGACCCTACCCCTCCAGTATGATCCTCTCTAGATGGAGCTGAGCAGGTTCCTTATGAGTGAGAACAAATAGAGGGAACAAAAAACTCACTGTCCCTATACGAAGGGTGCCAAACTTAAAACTGATCCAACCCTCTAAATGCTTCCACTTGGTCCCAAAACGGCTGTGAATTTTAAAACACATGTACATCTCTGGAATGTAATTCCTGGATCAGAAAAATCACAAGTATCTTCTTCTTCTTTCGGCATTTCCCTTCAGGTCTCGTCACAGCAAGTCAGTTTCTTCCATCTAACCCTATCTGCTGCATCCTTTTTGGTCACACCAACTATCTTCATGTCTTTCTTCACTGTATCCTGTAACCTCCTCTTTGGTCTTCCTCTAGTCCTCTTTCCTAGTGGTTCCAAACCCAGCATCCTTCTTCCGCTGCACGTGTCCAAACCATCTCAGTCTGGCCGCTCTGACTTTATCTCCAAAACCTCTGACATGTGCTGTTCCCCTGATCCTGTCCATCCTGGTCACTCCCAGAGAGATTCTCAGCATCTTCATCTCTGCTACCTCCATCTCTGCTTCCTGTCTTTTCTTCAGTGCTACTGTTTCTAGACCAATCAGCATGGCCGCTCTCACCACGGTTTTCTACACTTTCCATTTCATTTTATCTGAAACTCTTCTATCACACATCACACCTGATACTTTCCTCCACCCGTTCCAGCCTGCCTGCACACGCTTCTTCACCTCTTTTCCACACTCTCCATTCCTCTGGACTGTTGATCCTAGATACTTAGAATCTTCCACGTTCTTTATCTCTTCTCCCTGGAACCTCACTTTTCTATTTGGATCCCTCTCATTCACACACATGTACTCTGTTTTACTCTGACTAATCTTCATTCCTCTTCTTTCTAGTGCAAACCTCCACCTCTCCAGCTCCAAGTATCTAAAAGGGTTTATCAGGTTTTAAAAACAGGGTTTATATATCAAAAATCCAGTAAAGCTTAAAGGCAAAGGGCACTCGATTAACTCAGGATCAAAAATTTGAAATATAAAAACAGATTTTAAAGATGCAACTTAAGGTCAGGCAGCCAGGACAGAAGACCTGGCTGGAAGGGATGATGATGGTGTTTATGACGATGACCCGACAAATACGCCTGGAGTGATTGCCTTTAAATAAGCACCAGGATCCACAGGTGTGTGTCACCAGACTAATCAACCTCAGGTGTCCCTAATCAGGGTGATGAAGGAAACGTCTAGGGCTCCCTCTGGTGGCAGGGCGGGGATCATGACACCAAGACCATTTTTACCACTAAATTACTAAACTTATTTAGCAACAAGCTGTGAGAGAACTCTGTCCTCGCCCCAATGGGTTTTGTTTTGTTCAAGGAGGGCAATGAAAATGAAAATATGAAAATCTTTCATACCACCTTTAAAGAAGTTCTTTTTTTTTACGGTAATCCACCACATAGTGCACGCTGAGCATCAGGATTTGTTTGATTAGATCTTTTGGTTTCCTTTGCTGCTAACAGATTACGTTTTTCCAGCCAGCCTATCGAGCCATGAGTTTAGAGGGAAATGGCATTTTCGTGATTGAATGCACCTTTTTTTTTCAACTGTAGAAAATATTTTCCGCATTGACGCCTCAATCCCACTCCATTGTCATAAATATGATAAACTTCACTTCCAAAACTTGGTCTAACTTATCTTATCCACTCATGTATTGTTTGTGCTTCCAGCTCTGAGTGTAATATCTGAAATCGCTGGCGTGTGTCGCCGCTATGAATCAAATGCAAATTTGGGGCTTTTCTTTGGATTTGTACCGCTGCAGGTTTGCATCATGTTTACAGATAACTTTGTTCTTCAGCCCGGAGGTATCTCAGCTGCTCGGCTTATCAAGTTCAGCCAACGTGAAGTGAAAAACTTCTTTATATTCTTTCACTGAATCTTCACGGCGATGCGAACACTTCTCGCATCCTGAACGGTGAACCGATCCCTGATGCGAGCCACTGAGCTCGGTGAATGCATGCATGCAAAAAGGCCAAGACTAGAGGTGGCAGACAGCCTGCAGCGAGGAAGAGGAATGGAAAAATGTCTGAGAACCGTGGCAGTGTGAAGTCCACATCGAGCAGATGTGTGTGACCTCTCAGGCATGATGGCTTCCTCTTGTTCTTCCACATTTTACCCATGAAATGAAGGTTAAAGGACGTTTACTATCTTACATTCTACTTTCTACTTAGTTCTACTTAGTTAACTTTAAAATATTTTATTAGCTGAAGTGGCCAGCTCCAGGCGGGATTTATCCGAGCTTTTATGGACCGTCTCGTGCACTGAGAAACATCTCAATTTGCTCCGCTTTCTATCCACAACTCCTTTCATCCGATGTCCTCCGTGTTGTGTGGTAATTCCTTCCATTGCTTAGATTAAATTTTCCTAAAGTTTGTATGACAGATGGGGGTAGCGGGGATGAATTACTCCCTATGGCAACATATCTGTAAAACTGTGTCTCATGAGCACAATCCACACCCTGAGAGTGGGATCGATGAGCAGCGAAGAGAAGAAATACAAACGAGCGTTATTGATCAGACTTGAACAAAGAAGTTAACTGGAGAAGCTAAAATGAAATCTTTGTAAACAACATGGCAATCTGGAGGCGGTGGTTTTAAGGATCAATGGAAACGTTTCTATGATCACACGCTGGCCGGTCAAAATATTTTTAATGCTGCCGTTCACGGAAAAAGGAGGAGGCATTAAACACTTGATCTGATTTTACGTCTGTCTGTGTTTCTATAACACTTTTGTGAACACAGTATTTCCAAAGGGTTTTTACATAAATTGACCACGTTACTTGGTACCAACTATAGGTTAACTGATTTAGTTTTGAAAATGATGCAATCAAAGGTTTCGTTCGGTTGTCTTCTGCTTATGAGGGGCTGGGTGGCCGGGGCAACAGCCTCAGACGGGAAGCCCAGGCTTCTCTCACCCCAGCTGCATCCTCCAGCTCACCCGGAAGGATCCCGAGTCGTTCCCCGACTGGCTGTGAGACATAGTCTCTCCAGCGGGTTCGGGTCTGCGTCGAATCTTCTCCTGGTGAGACGTGCCTGAAACACCTCACCAGCGAGGTGCTCGGGAGGCATTCTGACCAGATGCCCGAACCTCTCCATCTGGCTTCTCTCGACCTGGAGGAGGAGCATCACTACTCCGAGCTCCTCCTAGATGGCAGAACACTTCACTCTATCTCTGAATGAGAGCCCAGCCACCCTGCAGAGGAAGCTCATTTCAACCGCTTGTATCCGTGATCTCATTTTTTTCGATCACCACCCACAGCTGGTGACCATAGGTGAGGGCAGTAACATAGATCGACTTGTAAATCGAGAGCTTTGGTTTTCAGCTCAGCTCTTTCTTTGGCACCTTCACAAGAAAAGGTGAAGGTCACAAATTTTGTAACCGTGACATTTACTCAAACCACTGCAGTGATTTTAAGATAACTGCCTAGAGGTGAACCAACTATAGGTGAACTGATTCAGTTGTTACGAATGCAGGTTCATACGTGTACATTTACTGTACAAACTCATTCTGTACATACAGTAGATATCTGCGGCTGTACCCCAGGGAGGGCGAACAAACCAATATGGCCGCCCACCCCTAGAAAAAATTCAGATGGTTTAAAAAACAAAAAAAAAAAAACTAGAAAAATGCCCCGCTTAGTCCTGAGATGAAAACCAATCACATTTGAGATAAACTGGATAACTTAAAAAAATTATTTTAATACATATTTGATCATTTTATTGCCTAAATTCCCATTTCTACTCATAAATGTTCACTTCAAGAGGTTTTTTTTTGGCAAAGACAGGATTAGTTTTTTCAGCCTAATTACCATCCTATTTGTAGAGCATGCTCGTTAATGCTCTACATGCTTAAAAAAATAGAAAACATGACCATAATTTATTCTTAAGTCATACTGTATTACCAAAGTGTCTCTCAAGAGGTCTGGATTACAGTCATTAATTTACAGCATTTTAATCTGTAAATATGAGCTGTTTAAAGAGGTACAAGATGGGATTATGGTCTGCTGAGGAATCAACTGGCATTTGTGAATAAATAAGATGGTGAGTGCAATTTTATTAAAAAAGAAACATTAATATAAATGTAAAAAAAAAAAAAAAAGCAGGTGTGATGTTAAAAATCTGCACCGGAGAAAAACAAAAGAGATGTGATTTTAATCTGAATAATCTCTGATTTCGCTCATCACATGTTGAAATTCAATCACATTGTCCATGTTTCCAACAAATCAGTTCTCCTGCGGTCATGAAAAACACAGTCATGTACATGCATGCAAACAAAGGATTGCTGGAGATTTGAGTTCTTTGTTTCTGTTCCATTTGTGTGAATTTATTGTTCTTATCAGCAATGACCTGATTTCACATCAGAGATCCAGAAAGACTCATAAAGCCTGGCGTTAATCATTTATCAGAAAATGTCTCCAATGACACAAATAGTCCCATTGATGTCCGGCTAAATCTGGTTTAAGATGCAGATTACTCATTCGATTCTCGGTCTAGAGTGTGTGCCTTCTTATGCAAAAACGGGTCCAAAATAAGGAATTGTGTTTTGTCTTTTAATTTAACTTGTTTGTTTCGGGAAGGGATTGTCAGACACAAAACATGCCGGGATCAGAACAGAACTGAGAGGACAGAGGAACAATGAGAAAAGCTATTTTCTCTCTTTCTCCTCTGAGTATCTGACTTGAATGGCATCGGTTGTGTTTAGCGTAAGGCGGCTCCGTGGCAGTGAACCAATGAGGCCTCAGAAATAGCTGCTGCTGCTCACAGGAGCTTCAATTACACAAGGTATGGAAAACAAGATGTGGAGGCGGAGGGAGAGTTAAATTAAAATATGGTGGCGCCCACAGGTTGTCAGACAAGCGGCGATGATGAGTGATTAAAGTGCACGATGAGTTTTAAATGAAGGGCTTTTAACAAACATGTTTCTCACAATCTGCTTTGCAAAGCAGCAGGAGGGGGGGAAAAAAACGAGATCAAACCAGCGAGAGACATTAGAGACGAGGAGAAAAGTGTCAAACCAAACACAGAGCAAGAGGAGATGTAAAAAAAAAAAAAAAAAAGAGAAGCAGCTCGACAACATCACAACTTTAGGTTTCAAACAAGAAAAACAAATACATGCAGTAAAAAGATGTAAAAACAGCCACAAACTGCAGAAAAAACGTGTTAAAAGTTTCAGGGTAGTCGTTGTTTAAAGTTTTCAGATCATTTTGAAGTGTTTCTGCAAAAATGGGGTAAAGTTTGGTTTGAAAATTAGATTAAATCTCTTTCAAAACAAAATAAATCCAAAAGAGAATAAAAAGACTTAAAAAAATAGGAACCAAAGACTAAAAAAAAATCTAATAATGAGCCCGTTCTTTTAAAATGAGATCCTGCACAGTTGGATAATTTTAACATTTTATTACTAATGATTTATTAAAAATTAAATGAAAATATTTTAGAGTACGTTAGACATTTTAAATATTATTTTTGAATTATTTGCAGTTCTTTTAGAACATAAAATGTTGCAATATTAACAACAAATAAACCTGTTGCGTCATCTTCCGCTTGTTCCGGGGTCGGGTTGCGGGGGCAACAGCCTCAAGCGGGCAGCCCAGGCCTCTCTCACCCGGCTGCATCCTCCAGCTCACCCGGAAGGATCCCAAGTTGTTCCCCAGCCAGCTGTGAGACATAGTCTCTCCAGCGGGTCCGGGGTCTGCCCCTTGGTCTCCTCCCGGTGGGACATGCCCAAAACACCTCACCTGCGAGGCGCTCGGGGGGCATCCTGACTAGATGCCCGAACCAACCCACCTGGCTCCTCTTGACCTGGAGGAGGAGCGGCTCGACACCGAGCTCCTCCTGGATGGCAGAGCTCCTCACCCGATCTCTGAGTGAGAGCCCAGCCACCCTGCGGAGGAAGCTCATTTCGGCCGCTTGTACCCGCGATCTCATTCTTTCGGTCACCACCCAAAGAATGAACAAAGAGGGAGACGGTGGCTCAGTGGTTAGAACTTTCGCTCGCGGACAGGAAGTTAACTAGAAGTTTGCAGGTTTGCATCCCACTGAGTTCAAAACTAATTTGTTCTTTAATCTCACAGTTTTCATCAAAAAAAATAAATAATCAACTAAAAACATTTCTAATGAGAATGTAAAGTTTGTTCCACACGAAGCTGAGCCCCTGTTTCTCTCATCATTGGCGCCTTCATAGGTGGCAGCCTGCTGCGGTGTGGGAGTGCAGCACACAAAAAATTTCCCGGTGAGGGATTAATAAAGTATATTAATAAAAAAAAAAAAAAAAAACGAAGTACAATTTGAGCAAAAAAATTCAGAACTTTTAGTCATAAAATATGTAATGATAAGCCTTTACTTCTAATAAACCTTCTTGATGTGACCTCACAGTACTCAGGGGCGGATCCAGGATTTTCTGAAAAGGGGGGGCGTGAGGTCACTGACAAAGCCAGTATAGGAAGGGCCGGGCGTGTTCCCCCTACCAGAACATTTTTTAAAAAAAGGGTCAATTGCCTGCATTTTGGTGGACCATTTGCTGACTAGTCCACTTTCCTTTTTTCTTTTGGACCTTAAAAGGAGTGGGTGAGGGGGGCGGGGCCCTGGTACTAACCACCGTGCCACTGTGCAGTCATACAAAATTTCCCTCACCAAAAACTTACCACTGTTAAAAATGTAGCCTGTGCCGTCATATTTGTGCAAAAATTTTGTACTCATGTGGAAGCCTGTCTCACTTCATGATTTTCGAAATTCTTTACTTTGTTCAACTTCTTTAGAAAACTTTATTTTGAAAGGGACTTTAAAAGTAAATCAGCTACCAGGACTTTTTGTCTACTTTTCTTTACTTTAAAAAAAAACTACGTATATTTCTATTTAAAGTCACTGCGGATCGATAAACTTTGCGACCATCAAAAGTACTGAGAATTTAAACATTAAAAATCTGGGATGGGAATTAGCACCTCCAAATCCGAGACCATGGTCCTAGCCTGGAAAAGGGTGGAATGCCCCCTGCAGGTCAGGGACAGGGTGCTACCCGAAGTGGAGGAGTTTAAGTATCTCGGGGTCTTGTTTCACGAGTGGGGGAAGAATGGAGCGGGAGATCGACGGGCGGATCGGTGTGGCGTCAGCAATAACTAGGACGCAGCATAGGTCCGTCGTGGTAAAGAGAGAGCTGAGCCGAAAAACAAAGCTCTCGATTTACAATTCGATCTACGTTCCTACCCTCACCGTGGTAACCAGGATCTACGTTCCTACCCTCACCATGGTAACCAGGATCTACGTTCCTACCCTCACCATGGTAACCAGGATCTACGTTCCTACCCTCACCATGGTAACCAGGATCTACGTTCCTACCCTCACCGTGTAACCAGGATCTACGTTCCTACCCTCACCATGGTAACCAGGATCTATGTTCCTACCCTCACTATGGTAACCAGGATCTACGTTCCTACCCTCACCATGGTAACCAGGATCTACGTTCCTACCCTCACCATGGTAACCAGGATCTACGTTCCTACCCTCACCATGGTAACCAGGATCTACGTTCCTACCCTCACCGTGTAACCAGGATCTACGTTCCTACCCTCACCATGGTAACCAGGATCTATGTTCCTACCCTCACCATGGTAACCAGGATCTATGTTCCTACCCTCACTATGGTAACCAGGATATACGTTCCTACCCTCACCATGGTAACGAGGATCCACGTTCCTACCCTCACCATGGTAACCAGGATCTACGTTCCTACCCTCACCATGGTAACCAGGATCTATGTTCCTACCCTCACTATGGTAACCAGGATCTACGTTCCTGCCCTCACCATGGTAACGAGGATCCACGTTCCTACCCTCACCATGGTAACCAGGATCTACGTTCCTACCCTCACCATGGTAACCAGGATCTACGTTCCTGCCCTCACCATGGTAACCAGGATATACTTTCCTACCCTCACCATGGTAACCAGGATCTACGTTCCTGCCCTCACCATGGTCACCAGGATCTATGTTCCTGCCCTCACCATGGTAACAAGGATCTATGTTCCTACCCTCACCATGGTAACCAGGAGCTACGTTCCTACCCTCACCATGGTAACCAGGATCTACGTTCCTACCCTCACTATGGTAACCAGGATCTACGTTCCTGCCCTCACCATGGTAACGAGGATCCACGTTCCTACCCTCACCATGGTAACCAGGATCTACGTTCCTACCCTCACCATGGTAACCAGGATCTATGTTCCTACCCTCACCATGGTAACCATGATCTACGTTCTTGACCTCACCATGGTCACCAGGATCTATGTTCCTGCCCTCACCATGGTAACCAGGATCTATGTTCCTACCCTCACCATGGTAACCAGGAGCTACGTTCCTACCCTCACCATGGTAACCAGGATCTACGTTCCTGCCCTCACCATGGTCACCAGATGTGGGTGGTGACCGAAAGAATGCGATCGAAGGTACAAGCGGCCGAAATGAGCTTCCTCCGCAGGGTGGCTGGGCTCTCACTCAGAGATCGGGTGAGGAGCTCTGCCATTCATTGTTTTAAAATATTTGTGTAAAATCCTACTTTTGAAGGAACTTTGTGCTCATTTTTAACATCTCCAAACCCTCAATTTTGGAAATCAAAGGTCAAATTGCCAAACAAAAGAAACAAATGGGCATTTTAACCAAAACAACACGTAGAGACTTTGAACGTGGTTGATTGATAATAAAAGCATCTTTCTTCTTGCGACGTGAGTAATCTTTAAAAGGTACCGAGTAAAAGATGTCTCACCCTTTGACAGCAACGTGGTGACAGAAGATCACTTGATCCCTTTTAACCCTGATGTTTGTGTGTGCATCAGGTGAGTCGAAACACACACGCAGACGCAGCTGTGTTGGCACAGAAGATTAGAGAATGCTGCACAACACACACACACACACACAGACACACACACACATGCCTTTCTATTTTTATGAGATTTTTCTCTAACGTTACATCTTCTGGCTGATCTGGTGTTACGGAGGTGAGTGCTAAATAAGGATACACACACACACACACACACACACACACACACACACACACACACACACACACACGCTTTGGAACTTTAATGTTTAAGTGATCCTATATTCTCTTATGTGTGTGAAACACTGACAGTGATGCATCGCCATGGTGACATGCAGGCCGCAGGTGTTCTTACGGGTACGGTTGCCGAGACAACACGTTCAGCCTCGGCAACATGTGAAGCGTTCCGGGCTTTCATGTTAGCATGTATGAACTCACATATGTGTGTACGAGAATTTTTTAGTACACACACCTCCAATTAAATTCAAAATTTCAAATTTGAGCAAAGATTATTGTTTATTATTATGAGCAAGAAAAAAAAACATAAAGAATTATTTTAATGAGATCTTTAATTTGTTGTAAAGATGTCTTTAATTGGCGAAAACGGCACTTTTTTTAACCTAAATTGCGACGTAAACACTTTTATAATGAGTTTTTGTGTTTATTTGAAATACAAATATCAAATGTAATCATGCAGTGAGAGATTGGTGACCTATCCAGAGTGCACCCCACCTCTAATCTGCTAATTAGGTTGGTTTTGACACTGCTGAGAATTCACTTGTGGAACTTCTTTAGATATTTAGCTGTAGATTAGAATAAGCTAATATTTAAACAATAATCTGTGACACATTGTTTGCTCGTCCCGGGGAAGGGATCTCTCTTTCACGTGGATCCCCATGAGGTTTCTTATTTTTTCCCCACTGATGGGTTTTTCAGGAGTTTTTTCTCACCGTGAAGGAGAGTCTAAGGGCATAAATGTGCTAGTCTTGTTTAGTTGGCATTTGTTAGTTATTTTTCTTGCTGTGTATCTGTGTTAATACATTCCTCTTTTTCTTGTGAAGCCCATTGAGACGGAAAATCTATGATTTTGGGCTAAACAAATAAAATTGAATTGAATTGAAAAAAAATGTGGATTGACTTATTCAAGAAGTCGAAACAAGAAGAATAAATATTTCGATCGCAAACACACTGAAAACCGAAACAAGCAGAGTAAATTGTGAATGTTGATTTCTGTATTTTATCTGCTGCGTAGACGTCTGTGTTTGTGATTCGTGTCATCCTGAATGTGTCAGGAGTATCTGAGAAACTGTCTCCAAAAACAATATCCGACTAGACATCAAATTCTGCAGCTCTCAGACAAACACTGCTTTACCCTGAGGATAAAACATCAAAACAAGCAGCCTGGTCTGGTACGTTCAGCGCAGGATGGAGGTGGAGGGACTTTTTTTTCTAAACATCAAACCCAAACACTGCAGGGTTTGGGGAGATTTGGAAGATGATGGCCACAATACTGAGAAACGTCATGTCTAAAAAACGTTAATATTAGGGCTGCAACTAACGATTATTTTGATGATCGATTAATCTAGCGATTATTGGCTCGATTAATCGATTAATCGGGTAAAATTGGCAACTTAATAAATAATAGTTTTTTGGCATTTTATTGAATGTAGTTATGCAAAACACAACTCATAACCACTTAAACAACACGTTGGGCTCATTCTAATAAGTAAAAATGTTCATCTTTTTGTGAAATAAAGAGGGAGAATATTACCATTTCTACAGCAAATATAAAATAATAAATCTACTTACTGTATACAGTAAAGGTAAATCACGAGCACCCATAAAATGTGTTATATAGTACTGGCTAAAAAAACATAAAATGTAAACTGTTGATCATCCAGGATCACATTTAAAAACAAGAAATCATTAACAGTTTTAGATTTGCAAATTTAACCTTGTTCAGAGGTATAGTACCAAACAAAAATGGCCTAGGGTTAACATGAGTAAAAATACACAAAAAACAATCAAGTTGTGTAATATTAAGTGCAGTTGACAGCAAAAACTTTCTAAACGATTAATCGATGACTAAATTAGTCGACAACTATTTCAATAATCGATTATAATCGATTAATTTGATTAGTTGTTTCAGCCCTAGTTAATATAATCACAAAGAGAACATGTCTTATCAAAAATGTAAAGTTAAACCTGGGCTTTGCGTCTGAGACTGTTGCCCACACAACCCGGTCCCGGATGAGCGGAAGACGACGGAATGTAACGGACGAAACAACTGTTGATATTGTGCTTTCTTTTTATATTTATCAAAGTGAATTGATCTTTAACTCTTCTTCTCGTGATCTCAGCTCTTCTCGGCTCCCCAGATGTTCAAAATGAATAGAAAACAATTAAACAATAGATTTTAACAACTCAATTTTTGGAATATCATTTTGAAAAAAAATGTTTTACAGTTCGGCTATTTTGTTTTTCGTCACTACTTTAAGATCAGACCATTTTTTTTTATTTCACTGACAGATCAGCGTGTGTCACTTGTGCTTTAAGCCGTAGTGACCACTTTCAGTTCTCTTTTGTTTATGGGAGGAGTTTATGGATTTGTTTTTGGGAGGAGACGGCAGCTCAGTGGTTAGAGCGTTCGCGCGCGGACCGGAAGTTCACGGGTTTGCGTCCCACAAAGAGCACGTCCAGGGTCCTTGGAGAAGACACCTAACCATTGTTTCTCCCACCATTGGCGCCGTCGTGGGCAGCCTGCTGCGGTGTAAGGAGTGCAGCACACAAAGTTCCCCAGTGAGGGATGAATAGAGCAATTCATTTTTTTTTCGGGGTCACAATAGCTGCAAACAGGTCACACCTCACCATTGTTCACAACTACCTTCAGGTGTCATAGTTCATTTGAGGACCATTGCTTTTTCGTGACATCATTTGCATGATCCATATTTGGAGATCTGAATGCGAGGTTGGAGTGAATTGGATCGCACCCAGGATTTGTCACGGATTGTAATCTATGAATCCTAAATTGCGTAAAGAGAGTTACGTTAATTTTGATAAATCCCAGATACGCAATAAACAATATCTTTTATTTGCGACTCTTTGTAAAGCAAACTTCTTTTTCCAACGCTAAATAAAACAATGAAAGCAACAATTGTGATAGAAGATTCAGAAGGAAAGAAAAGAAGCTTCGGTTTGGTTTCTTTCTGCGGGCGAGTCCAGCAAGAAGTTCAAAACATCCAACAAACCCTGCTCTGTTTGTGAACCCAGCTCTCCATCTGGTCCCTTGGAGCCAACGGACAGAGGCCTGCTGCATTCTAATTAACCACCTTATAGACTGGCCTACTTTACCTCCACACACACACACACACACAAAGAAAGCCAAAGTCCTGCAGGCACTCAGTTAATTAAGCCCCATTTTTCACTGCTGATGAAGAGCGAGGGATGAAGAGGAAGGGTGAGGGAAGAAAGAGAGAAGACACGGAGAAAGAGAATTTTAGAGCTAAGATAATGAGGCAGAAAAACAAATGACATCAAAATGAAAAATCAATGCAGAAATCTGCCAGTTTAGAAGAAAAAAAATGCACAAATGCAAAATAATGACTCTGAATTATGAAAAAATTGACTTTTGGTGAAAAATACTCTACAAAAATAAATCAGACTGAACCATGTTGAAAAAATGGAAAACAATTAGAAATATTAAATATATTTATCTTGTTGATTTTTGGATCATTTGTTTTCTTTCTCAACATATTTTTTAATTCCATCCATAAAATCAACAATAATGAGTTTACTCATAATAAAAATTCTTTGTCAGTCAATCAAATGAGTAAATAATTCATTTGTTTACAGCTTCAAATAAAATCCCTCGGGCCGTCTCCTAAAATACCACCAGTGTGAGCAGCGGGAGACAAAATGACTCATTTCTAATTCCAAACAAATCAGCCTTCATTAAACTAGAAAGTCGTTTTAAATTTAAATTAAATGAATTACTCTATTCATCCCTCACCGGGGAAATTTGTTTGCTGCACTGGGAGAAGCGGGGGTTAGGTGTCTTCTCCAAGGACCCTAGACGTGCTCTCCGTGGGACGCGAACCCGCGACCTTCTGGTCCGCGGGCGAACGCTCTAACCACGCGGCCACCGTCTCCTTAAAGAAGACGGAATCGGCTTTAAATCGGGTGATTAAATCCGTCAACATTAAATCAGAAACCGTAGTTTGAACCGTGAAGTAACAATCATTTAATACTGTATTCTAAAATATTTTTGGCGATTATTTAGATTATATTACATTAATAAAAATCGACAGGCGGATCGGTGCGGCGTCAGCAATAACTAGGACGCTGTATCGATCCCGTCATTGTAAATAAAAGATCTGAGCCGAAAAGCAAAGCTCTCGATTTACAAGTCGATCTACGTTCCAACCCTCACCTATGGTCACCAGCTGTGGGTGGTGACTGAAAGAATGAGATCAGGGGTACAAGCGGCCGAAATGAGCTTCCTCCGCAGGGTGGCTGGGCTCTCACTCAGAGATCGGGTGAGGAGCTCTGCCATCCGGGAGGAGCTCGGTGTCGAGCCGCTCCTCCTCCAGGTTGAGAGGATCCAGATAGGGTAGCCCCCGAGCGCCTTGCGGACGTGGTGTTTCGGGCACGTCCCACCGGGAGGAGACCAAGGGGCAGACCCCGGGCCCGCTGGAGAGACTATGTCTCACAGCTGGCCGAGGAACGAATTGGGATCTTTCCGGGTTAGCTGGAGGATGCAGCCGGGGTGAGAGAGGCCTGGGCTGCCCGTTTGAGGGTGTTTCCCCCGCAACACCACCCTGGATCAAACGGAAGATGACAGAACGGAACGTTAATGAAATCGAACGTCCCCTGCTGGTCAGGGACAGCGTCCTGCCCCAAGTGGAGGAGTTTAAGTATTTCCGGGTCTTGTTCATATATGGGGGATGGATGGAGCGGCAGATCGACAGATGGATCGGTGCAGCAATAACTAGAACGCTGCATCGATTGGTCGTGGCAAAGAAAGAGCTGAGCCAAAAAGTAAAGCTCTATTCCGCTTGGTCGTGTTTTGCTTATCCGAGGCCAGGTTGTGGGGGCAACAACCTCAGACGGGAAGCCCATGGTTTCTCTCGCCCCAGCTGCATTCTCCAGTTTACCTTGAAGAATCCTGAGTCGTTCCCCAGCCAGCTGTGAGACATAGTCTCTCCAGCAGGTCTGGGGTCTGCCTCTTGGTCTCTTCCCAATGGGACATGCCTGACACCTCACCAGCGAGGCGCTTAGGGGTCATCCTGACCAGATGCCCAAACCACTCTATCTGGCTTTTCTCGTCTTGGAGGAGGAACAGCTCGACACCGAGCTTCTCCCGGATGGCAGAACTCCTCACCCAAGTAAAGCTCTTGGTTTTCAAGTCGATCTACGTTCCCACCCTCACCTTTGGTCACCAGAAAGGATGAGATCACGGATACAAACGGCTGAAATGAGCTTCCTCCGCAGGATGGCTGGGCTCTCAACTGCAAAAGTTTCACACTATTAGGTTTTCAGGGTCTTGCAATTAAAGACTGAGGTCACAAAATTTTGATTTCTCCAAAACCAATGAAGGGCTTCTGTAAAAGTGGCCACATTGACTCGTTACCAACTTTAGAAGAACTAATAAAAAATTTGTTAGTTTGAGTTTTTTATGTTAAGAGTTCGTTAATCCTTGTTTGAGGTCATCTAGACCATTTTTTATTGCAAAAGTCGTCTAATTTTCTGAGATTTCTTAACTATTTGTCACACAAACATAAAACTTGATTACAGGAAGAAAAAGCTACATTTAAACCAAATAAAAGTGAGTTCAGGTTTTGAAAAGTGTGTGTGTGTGTGTGTGTGATACAGAGAGTATGCTTTATGGCTTATCTGTCCTGCCCTCTTTCTGACCACTCATGTCATCTGCCATAAATCCCGATGGAGACAAAAAATGACGTCTGGACTCTTAGGAGAAGTGAACAGCTACAAGAAAACTCAATTAGGGTTTGATTCTGTGGTCAGAGTGGAAAAGGCAGCGGAGGGCTGGAGGAAGAGAGAAATCAGGGGGAAAGGATGTTACGCTCTTAGGCTTAAATGGAAAATTTTAAAAACTAAGTCATTGAAAGAACAAAACACAACAACCTCGTACTTAATATGAGCTGGACCGAGCGTCAAGCTTTCAGTGGAAACTAAAACTGGATTTAAAACTATTCAACATATTCGAACAATTTGACACCATGGTTTGAAATATGTGCCCATCGAAATCCCTTCATTGGTTTAGGAGGGTGCATTTGGATTCTGTGGGTGGAGGCATCCACGCTGGCAGGATGGGACCCATCATCTTTCAGGAACACATGGCTGGAAAAAAATCTGTATGATTGGGATTGTAATTGGTCACTTGGAATTTCACTTAAAAAATTAAAAACAAATAATCTCAGGGGTGTCAAATTCAATGGTTGGGAGGTCATGGACAACCCCTTTTATTTCAAGTGGGAGGGACCAGGAACAAAAATAACTTTCTACCCAATCCTCAGTTACTGAGTCAGGATTCCTGAGGACATACTTCGGACGGTGGCTTAGTGGTAGAACGTTCGCCCGCTGACCGGAAGTCAACCGGAAGTTCACAGGTTTGATTCCCACTTAGTTCATGTATAGGGTCCTTGGAGTAAACATCTAACCCCCCATTTCTCCCACCATTGGCGCCGTCTATTGCTCCCCGGTGAGGGATCAATAGAGTATGTAAATAAATAAATAAATACTACCACATTATGGCATGCCCTTTCATAGGGATGGGCAACTATACAAAAGGTAGGAAGAATTATTTTGTGTTTTTGAGATGGATTTGTTATTTTTTTCCTCCCTGATGGAAGATGACAGTGACAAAAAATTTCAGGCACTTATTGAGAAAGAGTGGTCCAGAAAAATAACAAAATATTTAAGTGTATCAATTCGTTTGTTCTGGCCAGACAGTGTTCATGAGAGAGGAAGAAAATAAAAACTTGATTGAAATAGTTTACATCACTGCTGCTTACGGTCATACCACCCTGAACACGCCCGATCTCGTCTGATCTCGGAAGCTAAGCATGGTCGGGCTTGGTCAGTATGTGGATGGGAGACCGCCTGGGAAAACATTTGGGGGAGACAGTGGCTCAGCGGTTAGAGCATTTGCCAGCAGACAGGAGGTCTACCGGAAGTTCGCGGGTTTGATTCCCACTGAGTTCACGTCTAGGGTCCTTTGAGAAGACACCTAACCCCCCGTTTCTCCCACCATTGGTGCTGTCGTGGCAGCCTGCTGCGGTGTAAGAGTGCAGCACACAAATTTCCCCGGTGAGGGATCAATAAACTATATATTTCTTTCTTAAATTTAAACTTTTTTGTTCTTCAAGCTGCTGTAAAAACGATATTTCGTGTTTTTCATTGCTCACTTATAGAATTATTTCAGCCTTGTTTAATGATGCAAAAACCTAATTAATTGATTGAGATTTTAAGGACGTACAGCCTTCACTGTGTCTTGTTTTAAGTGAATAAGGGGACCTATTTTTAGATTTGGCTGAGCTGTTTTTTTTTTTCTGAGGGACAGATTTTCTGCACCGTTCACCAAAAAACCTCCAAATGAGAACAACAGAGTGAATCATAAATATGTAAAATAAATGTAAACTTAATATTCTGATGTGATAAATAATTCAAGTGGGTAGAATGTGCTAATAGAGAAAAATCCAGTTCCTGTAAAGACACAAAGTTAAGGTTTTAAGATCAAAAGGAGCTTCAGATGAGACTTAGGAGCGACATAAATTAAACATGGCCGCTGTGTCCACGGAGTAAAATGATGACATTGTTGCATCAGGTGTCGTCATTCAGTTCCCAAGGAGCCAAGGATGAAACTAAGCACAGCTTCGCACCAATTGATGGTAAAAAAAAAAAAAATCAGTTTCCCACGAAGAGGAACACACAGTGTACGGCTTCATTTCAGCGCTCAGGAACCCGAATGGCCCCGAGTCCAATCAATACACCAAACAGGGATTCACAGGGTTGATTTCTATTGGCAGCAGAGGATCAATGATACAGGAGGCAAAACAGATGGACATGTGGAGAAAAAAACGACTTGAAAAAGGAGAAAATAAGACATACAAAGCATGAAAAGATGAACAAAATGCAAATAAGGAAGACGGAGTTAGTCAACAGTGACTTTGTCAATTTGATCCCATCTTGATTGGCCAGATGGAGAACGGAGACATCTGGATGGGTTGAACGAGGTTTACTAAAATCTCCTGCTGTTTGTTTGAATCTGCTGGGTGGTGCAGACAGGTGGAGCTCACACGCTTAAAACAAGGAAGCAACCAGGGAATATTTCTGTGTGAAACGAGAAGATTGGTTCTGCAAGAGTTACACGGACTGATAAAAAGACGATAGTGAACATGAAAGAGTTACTGAAACAGCTGAAAGCAAAAGAAAAAAAGCTGAGAAAAATGATCAAATCAATTTAAAAAAAAGACGGATGGAAAAGAAAAAAGAGCTTGGCTCATGCAGCCGAGGATCTGACCGCCAGAGTCCCCGTCATTGGCTGCCACCCATCTCCTCCTTCACCCTAACCCTATGGTCCCTCCTGCAGGTGGTGAGTCCGCTGGAAGGGCGGCCCATGTTCCTTGTTTGGGCTGGCCCAGCCGGGCCCCATGGGTAAAAGCTCGGCCACCAGGCGCTCGCTCTCATGCCCCACCCCAAGGGGGCCCCAGTGAGCCACATCCGGGCAAGGGCAACTTGGCCATGTTTGATCGCTTCATAGGGGTTTTTTTGAGCCACGCTTTGTCTGGCCCCTTACCTAGGACCTGTTTGCTTGGGTGACCCTACCAGGGGCATTAAGCCCCGTACAACATAGCTCCTAGGATCATTGGGGCACGCAAACCCCTTCACCGCAATAACATGGTTAACAAGCATTCCAGTTAACAAGCAGGGTACATCCTTGGCAGGTCACGAGTATATTGGTCAATAGGTCTCCAGGGTCCATCCTCCGCAGGGTGGCTGGGCTCTCACTCAGAGATCGGGTGAGGAGCTCTGCCATCTGGGAGGAGCTCAGTGTCGAGCCGCTCCTCCTCCAAAGCGAGAGAAGCCAGATGGGGTGGTTTGGGCATCTGGTCAGGATGCCTCCTGAGAGCCTTGCTGGTGAGGTGTTTCGGGCACGTCCCATCGGGAGGAGACCAACAGGCAGACGCCGGACGGCTGGAGAGACTATGTCTCACAGCTGGCTGGGGAACGACTCGAGATCCTTCCAGGTGAGCTGGAGGATGCAGCCGGGGTGAGAGAAGCCTGGGCTTCCCGTCTTAGGCTGTTGCCCCTGCGACCCAGCCCCAGATAAGTGGAAGACAACAGAACGGTCTCCAGAGATGGACGATATGGACTAAAAATGTTCTCCCAGTGATTTTTGGTGTTTAGTTTGATAATAAAAATGACGATTAACACAAAAAGCATTTTCTATCATTTTTAAAATAGATTGTGACATCACACCACAAGGTGTTGTGTACAGATGTTTTTATAACAAATCTTTTGGTCTTCCTGACTTCAGAAAGTGTATTTTCTCTTACGTCGTCAAGAAAAAGCAGAGTTCTGTGTTGGATGAGTGAATAAAAAATGTCTTTAGGGATGTTTATGTTAATTACATCTTAACTGACTCATGTTGAACATCTGGGTCTAAATTAAGATAGAGTTTGATTTAAAAAAAAACCCTTTGGAGGCTCATTTAGACGTGTTTATTAATCTTCTAAATATGTTTTTATCGTGCTGTTTTTATCAGATGTTATCTTATGGGAAGTGGAGCTTGACTTATTGAGAGTTAAGTGTGTGTAAAAGCTTTCAATTAAAAGATTTTGTAATGAATAAGTGCATAAAAGATTTTTGTTAGAGAAGCTCGCTTATTGGAAGGTATTGGCTTTTCTCACTGACCTGTTAGTCATTTTGACATCTTTTATGCTTTTTTTGTTGACGGTGCTTTTTAAAATCGTTTTTCTGAACTGCTTGTCCAACTCTGGGGCACTATCCCAGCTAGTGTGAAACCTGTACACACTGTACAGGTTGACCGACCGTCACAGAGCAACACATCAGACAAACTATCTCTCGTTCTTAGAGATAATATCCCAATGATCGTTCGGTTTAACCATATTTTTGCAGAAGTAAAGGAACTCACAGTCCTACGGGAAGAACATACACACTCAACACAGATAGGCCGCTGTCCTTAGCCTCATTCCAGCCTGGATTTGAATTCTCGTAACTTTGATCCACGAGTGTTGGATTTGGTTTCAGCTCTGGCAGTCATCACATGTGACTTCTTTTGTTTGTTTGGGTTTGACAAATTCTGAAAATCTTGGACCAGTTTTCCCATTTGCTTTGGGATCATACAACCCAACCTGATACATGTTTTAAATCTGGAACCACGTGAACGGCATCTTCTCCACCGTTTATCTCTATTCAGACCTCAGGTTACATTTGTTTTATTGTTTTGAAGGTGTTTTGTGTTCATTTGATTTTTGTCAGAAAATATATTCCATGTTTCCATGGAAACCGCAAAAACACAGGGCCTGAAGCACCACCTCTAGACCGTCTCCTTCTCTGCACCTCCTCCAGATCATCTCCTTCTCCTCAGTTCCCCCTGGGACCAAACCAACTCCTCCAGCCATGACGGAGGGGGTCGCATTTCAACAGTAGAATGACTCCATAACCAGCTAGCCACGCGGCTAGCTGTCCTATGGTTTAGGAGACAAAGTGTTACAAAAAACAGTCGGTCACCTTCTTAACCATCTATCCCTCATGGGGTTGCAGGAGCCCATCCGGCTGAGTCTAGGCAAGAGGCAGGGTACACCCCGAACAGGTCACCGGTCTGTCGAACACACAACCATACACACACTCATTCCTAGGGGCAATCATGCCATGGCCAATCAACCTAACATGCATGTTTTTGGAGGGTGGGAGAAAACCAGAGTACCAGGAGAAAATGCACTCATACACGGGGAGAACATGCAAACTCTACACAGAAAGGTCAGTGTTCTAAGCCGCATCCCCACCCGGGACTTGAACCCATGAACTTTTTGCTGTGAGGGCACTGTGCTACCCACCGCGCCACCGTGTCAACCTGCAAAAAGCAATACGCTGAAATACTTTTAAGTACTCATTCCGTTCCGTCATCTTCCGCTTGTTCCGGGGTCGGGTCGCGGGGGGAACAGCCTCAAGCGGGCAGCCCAGGCCTCTCTCACCCTGGCTGCATCCTCTAGCTCACCTGGAAGGATCCCAAGTCGTTCCCCGGCCAGCTGTGAGACATAGTCTCTCCAGCAGGTCCGGGGTCTGCCCCTTGGTCTCCTCCCGGTGGGACGTGCCCGAAACACCTCGACCGCGAGGCGCTTGGGGGGCATCCTGACCAGATGCTCGAACCACCCCATCTGACTCCTCTCGACCTGGAGGAGGAGCGGCTCGACACCGAGCTCCTCCCAGATGGCAGAGCTCCTCACCCGATCTCTGAGTGAGAGCCCAGCCACCCTGCGGAGGAAGCTCATTTTGGCCGCTTGTACCCGCGATCTCATTCTTTCGGTCAACACCCACAGCTGGTGACCATAGGTGAGGGTGGGAACGTACTCAATATCACCAATATTTTTACATCCAGTGTCGTCCAGTCATCCCACTCTAAATCTTTACAATGGTTTATCTGGTGGATTAAATCAAATTAGACAAAGTTGGGTTATTTTTTTTTTAATGATGACACATGTGATCATCATCAGGATCCACAGCTCGGTCAGGTTTTCGATGACTCTGGAGATAAAGTTTTCGTGATGTATCAGTAAGGACTCGTGGGTCAGAAGGTCGCAGGATATTTCAGGATTTTACACACGCTGCTCAGCATCTTTCTCTGAGCATCGTCATGCCAACGCAGGTCAGAGAACGATGAGTGATGTGAGAAAAAAAAAACGGCTGTCGTCTGAATTATGAATATCTGAAGACTTTTGTCAGCCATTAAAAAATAAAGCGGTGAAAATTTAATGTGGAGCTTCGTTGATTATTGATGCAGGAAGCAGACGAGTGAGCTCCTACAGCATGTGGACGGAGCACGGACAGAAGAAATAAAGTGTCAAACGTTTGATTCCTGTTTTTAAAATGATTTATGATGGTGGGTGGGGTCTGTAAGTAAAGCTGGAAACCCCCGTAGGGATGTAGAGGGGTGCAGCTGTGCACCCCACGGCTCTGCATCTGGGTAACAGATTATTTTGGTGCATTTCTACGAGCTTTTTCTGTCATGTGTGTCAGCTCACAACAAACCGTCTTGGTGAGTTTCAATGACGGGATTTCATCCTTGTGTGTTTCTGAGTGTACGTGTGTGTGTGTGTGTGTCTGTGTGTGTATGGAGGAATGAGAGGGGAGGGGGCGGGGTTATGTGTGTAAATCCGTTATCTTTCAGCATCATATGGAGGCGACAAAGAAAAAAAACAAAAGCTCACAGCTGCATTACGGTGATGTGTGTGAGAGAGAGAGAGAGGGAGGGAGGGGGCGTCTGTGACGGTGTGTGTATGTTTGTTTCATTGTGTGTATGTTATGTTACAGTGTGTGTGTGTGTGTGTGTGTGTGTGTGTGTGACAGTGGAAGTGTGTTTATCTCATGCTGACTGTGGTTGTATGTGTGCATGACTGTGGGTGTGCTTAGCAGCTTGTGTGTATGTTACAGTACGTGTGTGTGTGTGTGTGTACTGTTAGTGTCATCAAGATCTTTGCTTTGGTTTATTTGGATTGTTTTTTCTCGGTTTAAAAAGATGTTTGTATGATTCAGAGCACACACTGTGTCGTGCAGATAAAAACACGATGAGGAAGGATTCCACGAGACAAATAATGCAGCTGCTAAAATGACATTACAAAGCAGCAAACAGGAAGTGTGGAGGGTCCTCCGGAGGCTTCCAGTTCTGCAAAAACTGAAAAATCTCATCTGTAGAATAGTTTGGAACTCAGTGTACGTGTGTGTGTTATTCGAACTATCCGTACCCCAGATTGTTCTTGGCCATGGACTTTGTTCTCCACCACAACTACATTCTAATAAAAGCAGGAAGGGTTTTTGCAGCAGTTTATGTGCCTTACTGTGTGTTTCTGGGGTTAAATGAGATTCATTGGGTGGGCGGAGCGGGGAGTGAGAGGAGGGGGGAATTCAATGGGTCTAAAACAGAAGTGAAGTAGAATAAAAAAATTTTTTTTGGCAAAATAATACATTTGATGCACCCTGAGTTTAAATTAAATGAAATATTTTACTCTATTCATCTCTCACCAGGGAAATTTGTGTGCTGCTGTACTACACCGCGGCAGGCTGCCACAATGGCGCGAATGGTGGGAGAAACGGGGGTTAGGTGTCTTCTCCAAGGACACTAGACGCGCACCCAGTGGTATGCATATCTGCGAACTTCCATTCTGCAGAACGCTTTAACCACAGAGCCACCGTCTCCCCCAAAGTTAGACTATTTTTGTTTTGGGTCAATAGTTGGCCAGCTCACAAGTGGCATGTCCAACCAGCTCATTTTTCAACCCGACCAGTTTTGTAAATATGTAACCCCAATGTTTATTACAAACAAAACTGAAGGCCTGCTAAGACGTCCTCAGAAATGTGGTCTGAAGATGAAACTGGTCCTGTTAAAAGCAAACAAAATCACATCCGTGCAAATGCACGCTTCCCAAAGATCTCGGCTCGGTGATCAAAAGCTTAGATCTGCTTCATTGTACGGATAAACAGACGGCTTTTCAGAAACCCGACGACACACTCACCCGACACAACAACACAGAATTAAATGCACACACGCAACCAATTTGGGCCAATCTTCCAAAGCTGCAACTCTGGATGATTCAGAGTGCTGCTGAAAGCCGTGCAAGCCAAAGCACTTTGTGGTGGTGGGCCGTTAGATCAATATGAAACCACTAGTGGAGTTCACTGCTAAACTCATTGTTAGCAAAGCTGCTGTGAAGCTTAAGAGTGTTGAAATCTGTTGAAATACACTTTGCGAGGCAGCTGGAAAAGCTGCTGTAATTTATCACAGGACAGCTTTAAACACACTGAATCTGATGTTTGTTGAAGGAAATTTTGAGCAGCGAGATTTAGTTCTTAGGATTTTGTGGTAATTTTTTAGGATTATGACAAACTGACTAAATTTCTTGATTTTGTGAACATTTTTCATCCATAATCCTGTATTTTCTTTGCAATTAAAGCATTTATTCTCTCAATCACTCTTGATCGTTAATTGCAAATCCACATTAACATCAGAGACGTCAAAAAAGAAACAGAAATCTGAAATATTTCTTTTTAATTAAATCAATCTTTTGCGTTAAAAAAAAAAACAAGGACAATTGTCAGTCAGTCGGTCACCTTCTTAGGGGGGAGATGGTGGCTCAGTGGTCAGAGCATTCGCCCGCGGATTGGAAGTCAACCGGAAGTTTGCAGGTTCGCATCGCTTACTGGGTGCAGGAGCCCATCACAGCTGATTGAAGGCCAGGGGCGGGGTACACCCCGAACAGGTCGCCAGTCTTTTGCAGGGACACACATGAATTCCTAGGGGAAATTTGGCACTGGCCAAAAAACCTAATGCATGTTTTTGGAGGTTGGGAGGAAACCGGAGTACCCGGAGAAAACCCACAAAAACACGGAGAGAACATGCAAACTCCACACAGAAAGGCCAGTGTTCCAAGCCTCGTCCCCACCCGGGATTTGAACCCACAGCATTCTTACTGTGAGGCCACCGTGCCCAAGCTATGTTGAAATACTTTATCCCCGGAGGGAATTTGGATTGCTGCAGTGCATAAACCTCGATGCCCCTGTGCCCCTATCCACTTGTGTCACAGTCCAGTCACACTGTGTCCAACCTGGCAACCCAAAAGCTGGATTCCGGAATGGGTCCACCAAGCCTGGCCGAAGTGAAGAACACCAAACTGGCCTCTCTGTATTTCACTAAGTTCGAGTGAGCGCTTCCAGTTCCCCAAGCAAGCAACCGGATGTCCATGGAAACCGCAAAAACACAGAGCTCGAAGCACCTCCTCTAGACAGTCTCCTTCTCTGCACCTCCTCCAGATCGTCGCTTTCTCCTCAGCTCTACTGGGACAAAGCCAACCCCTCCAGCCTAGAGCCAGCAGCTGGTCACAGATATCAACATGCATGTCAACAGCAGAATGACTCCAGAACCTGTATGTGATTAGGTTTCTAGGTTTTCGAAGCCTGTCTAGGAAGCGTTTCTAGAATCACTACATTTTGAAGCGACTGATTAGAAATATTTTGAATCCAAAAAACTAAGTTCAGGAATAAGCTGTTTAACCTCTTCTTTTTTTCAGCTTAACGTAATGATTTTCTGTCGACTCGGTCAGTCACAGACATCTTCCATGCGTGAGTCCGTCTTAAAACGGCCTCACACTTCATCATTTCATCTGCTAAATGTCAAAAGTAACCCGACGAAGAGCAAGTGCTTTAACTTGTGCAAATTTGGGAGTCATAAAAACCTCATATCCTCTTTACACAGTTTAAGCTTTCTAGATCACACACTACAAATTTGAGGTGTCAGCCATCTTGATCTCTATCCCGCACCAATCACACCTCTACAACCCCATCTATGATCATACAAATGCCCTGATGAGTGCCCTCGTTGGCAGTGATCAAACATAAACCTGCAAAGTGAATTATAAAAAAAAAAATAACTCAAGAATTCTGAGTAAAAACAAAAACCGTATTTTTTAAAATAATTCAGGAGTAGATTCTAAGTAGCTTTTTAAGTGTTGTTGACGACTGCAAAACAAATTTACCCCCCACCCACCTTAGCACCCATCTCACGCCTCCCCACCACCTCTCCCGGCTGGGTGAAGAGAGATGGAGCAGGTCGGGTTAATTGTGTCGAAGTGTGCTGGTTAATGAGGCTCACGGAGCGGACGGCCTGTTTGACTAATGAGAGCATCTGTGGATTCACAGCAGCCTGCAGCACGCACACACACACACACACACACACACACACACACACACACACACACACACACACACAGAGTGCAGTGTGTCCCAGGAGGAAGGGAACTCTGCTCTCGCTTCATCACAGCTTCTGTCATCTTCAATCTGCCTCCCATCTCGTCTCCATGGCGATGCCCTCTTCCCTACAACTGATACAACAATCCATACAACGTCTCCATCATCACTTTTTTTTAGAAACTTGAACTTTTGCTGTAAGCAGGTCGAGGTCAGGGGTCAGCGAGTGGCCAGAAGGTTCGATCGCCAAGTTAATGAGGAACAATTTAGAACCTACATGTAAAGAACGTCGTTCCCCGGCCAGCTGTGAGACATAGTCTCTCCAGCAGGTCCAGGGTCCGCCTCTTGGTCTCTTCCCGGTGGTACGTGCCAGAAACACCTCACCAGCGAGGCGCTCGGGGGGGCATCCTGATCAGATGCCCGAACCACCCCATCTGATTTCTCTCAACCTGGAGGAGGAGCGGCTCAACACTGAGCTCCTCCCGGATGGCAGAGCTCCTCACCCGGTCTCTGAGTGAGACCCCAGCCATCCTGCGGAGGAAGCTCATTTCAATTTGCTTTATATATAATTTTTAATAATAACAAATAAAGATATTTTTTTATAGAAACTTTTAAAAATGAAACTTGGTAACATTTAAAGGTGCACATACCTGGTGTGCTTGTGTAGTAAAAATGCATGCTGTGCAGGGCATCAAACACATGTAAAAAAATAGAGAAGCAAAACATGTCCTTGAAACAGTATGTTCGCATAACCCTCCCCCCCTAAAAAGAAGCATATTATTTAATCGAAAAATGCACTTTTTTCAATAAACCTGCCACAGAATGTGCCATTTAAAAGCAGCAAATAAAAAACGCGTTTACTTATGACGTAAAACACTGTAAAAAGTCACGTTCAATGACTGCACTTAAAAAAACACATATGTATCTAAACATTCACATAAAAAAATTATGTCTAAAACTTAAAAAATTGCAAGTTGTTCAAATTCAAATCAAAACTTCCAGTTAATAGAATGCCAAGTTGTTGGCATTGCCAACAACCAATAGAATGCACCATTGACTCTTTAACGAGAGTCAGTGGTGCTTGATATCACGGTCCTCTTCCCAGCCACCAGAGGGAGCCCTGAACTTTCCCTCATCACCTTGATTAGGGACACCTGAGGATGATTAGTCTGATGACACACATTCCTTTAAATAGGAATCAGGATCCACGTACCCAGACCCAGGGTACCCAGACGTCCAGAGGTCTTTGTCGGGTCGTCGTCGTCACCATAATTCCAGTCAGGTCTTCCATCATGGCTGCCTGACCATGACTTTACTGGACTTTTGGTTAATGAATCTTGTTTTGTTGTCCTGCATTTGGGTCCTTCTCCTCCTCCTTTCACATCCCCACATCCTGACACTTGATGTATCCACATTGCCAAGAATTGATGTGAATTCCTGGTTATAATTCATATCAAAGCATGGAACATGTCTCTAATGTACCACATGTACCACTCTAGCCTGTAACTAAAAGTAGCTGATGATGTCGAGGAAATCTAAAAATGGTTCCTCCTCCATCAGTAATTCATCATTTTATTGTCATTCACTGCTTATTGTCTTCCTTCCGTCCTGGTTACAGGCTGTTCTCAGAGGTTACCGGGACATCTTTCTTTTCAAATTGAAGTGAAAGATTTAAAAATGACCAAATATGTGAGTCTTTTTTTTTTTCACGTGACAAATGTGTTCTCATTATGTCTCACTTGATCTTTCTCTCTGGCTCTGTTGGACGCAGCGGTGGAGTGAAGATGACTCACATCAAAGAGACAGTCAAGGAAATGTTAACGCCTGACTCGTCTCTACTGATGGCAACAGGATTTATCTGGCTCGATCTGTTAAAGATGTCTTTGGGTTTTCTGCCATCCTGCTTTCATATCTGTTCAGAGTCATTCACAAAGTCAGGAGAGGTGCGGCCGTAAAAAGTGCTTTATTTTATCAATTATTAGACTGTTAAAAAATAATAATTAGTTACTTCGGTTTCCTCCAAACCACCAAAACATGCATGTTAGGTTGATTGGCCAATGAAAAATTGCCCCTAAAAAAAAGATCAAAATTTTCAGAAGAAGAATAATTTCACTGTGCAGCATTGCACCGCAGCAGGCAGCCACACAACGGCATCAATGGTGGGCACAACTAGAGGGTTAGTTGTCTCCTCCAGGGATACGTAGCTGCTCAGTGGGATTCAATTCGGCTTCTCTCGGTCCAAGGACAACACTGTACCAATGAGCCAATGCCTCCACCCTAAAATGGGTTTTCTTGCATTGCATTGCAGCAAGCAGCCATGACGGCGCTAATCGTGAGAGCAACTGGGGGCTAGGTCTCTTCTCCAGGAACCTGCCACCAAAAGTAATGTTGATGGCGGGATTCGAACCTGTGCAGGGACACCCCAATGGATTACTAGTCCATCGGGGAAAGTCATGTTGCCGAAAATGAAAATAAAACTGGACTAATTTATTTCTAACTTTTTTTGCATATATATCTTTACTGCTCCTCTAAAAGGGGGGAGACGGTGC
The DNA here is from genome assembly GCA_902685375.1 of Neostethus bicornis. Taxonomy (NCBI): domain Eukaryota; kingdom Metazoa; phylum Chordata; class Actinopteri; order Atheriniformes; family Phallostethidae; genus Neostethus; species Neostethus bicornis. Next base: position 13,762,649 of record LR738541.1, on the reverse strand, counting down.
CTCAGTGGTTAGAGTCTGCGGACTGGAAGTAAACCAGAAGTTCATGTGTTTGCATCCCGCTGAGTGCACGTCTAGGGTCCTTGGAGAAGACACCTAACCCCCCGTTTCTCCCATCATTGGCGCCGTTGGGGGCAGCCTGCTGCGGTGTAGGACTGCAGAACACAAATTTCCTGGTGAGGGATGAATAGAGTGAGTAAAAAAAAAAAGTATAACGCTTACTTTGTTATTTCTATGAGCAGTGAGATAAGAACTCATACCCCATAAAAGCACAATACGCCCTCTTTAACGAGATTCAGTGGTGGAGCCTTAGGAGACGGAGGAAAAATGGTGAACGGGACTTCCGTCACCATGGAGATAAACATCCACCATGAAACAAACATTTGTAGATTTTCTTTTTTTTTATGTTTTCCAAGTAACTGCTTGCAGCAGGTCGAATGACGTCGGACATCACTGAGCTGATGTCACAGGACCACAGGAAGAACAGACTTCATTTGAAACTTTGAGATGCGTTTTCTGACCGTCATTATTATTTTTAAGATATGAAATCTAAATAGCTTTTTTTGCTGATTAGATGAAAATTATTGGACGTACAAATACGTTCTTACAACTGTTGACGGAGAGATGAACTGTGGTCAGACAAACAATGTTTCACTGTACAAAGAATGAATGTTGAGAATTAAATAGAGACATAAATGTTTGATCAAATATTCTCGAAAACATTAACCCTTTAAAGGGAGTAGCGGCTGAAAACTGCTCCTCAGATGGTCTGAAGATTCATGGGCGGGTAAGAGGGGTTCAACGGGATTCACTGGCCTGGGTCGTGCAGACCCCTGTGGTTTTGGGCGCTGCAGTCATGGGCGGGCCGATCCTGGTGTGGATCGATCCCCAGTTATTGTTTCCCCGCAGCATCAGGCCAGATGCTTATTTTTATTTCAGTTAAAGAGACAGTAGCTAGCAGTTCAGGTTTAATGGGGGTTGGGAAAGGATGGGCGTATGAGGGCTAGGGTGCGTGGGGGGCTATGTGAACGTCGATGCATGTGGGCAGCGTTTTGTGTGAGTTTGTGGTTTTTTGTTGAATGCTTGTTTTTTTACGTTTTTATTTGTTCTGTTCAGAACTTTGTGTTGGAAAAATGCTCTATATATAAAATTTGATTTGATTCGACAACGAGTCAGACGAGCTCCATCATTCTGTCCCTCGACACCTCTTTCACGCAGACGAAGGTTCCGTTCCGTCATCTTCCGCTTGTTACGGGGTCGGGTCGCGGGGGGAACAGCCTCAAACGGGCAGCCCAGGCCTCTCTCTCCCCGGCTGCATCCTCTAGCTCACCTGGAAGGATCCCAAGTCTTTCCCCGGCCAGCTGTGAGACATAGTCTCTCCAGCGGGTCCGGGGTCTGCCCCTTGGTCTCTGGTGGGCTCGGGGGGCATCCTGACCAGATGCCCGAACCACCCCATCTGGCTCCTCTCAACCTGGAGGAGGAGCGGCTCGACACCGAGCTCCTCCCGGATGGCAGAGCTCCTCACCCGATCTCTGAGTGAGAGCCCAGCCACCCTGCGGAGGAAGCTCATTTCGGCCGCTTGTACCCGCGATCTCATTCTTTCGGTCACCACCCACAGCTGGTGACCATGGGTGAGGGTAGGAACGTAGATCGACTTGTAAATCGAGAGCTTTGCTTTTTGGCTCAGCTCTCTTTTTACCACGACGGACCGATGCAGCGTCCTAGTTATTGCTGACGCTGCACCGCAGACGAAGGTTTTTTTTTTTAATCCATTTATGGAGTCTGTTGGCGTCTTTGATTTTTATACCAGCTCCCCAGCAGACCACAACGAGGAACAGGACCCTATTCATGATGAACTGGTAGACCGTGGAGAGCATCTTGTTCAAGATTTAGAAGGACCTGTCCTTTCTCAGGTGTTACAGTCTAGTCAGGCCCTTCCATGTTGGTGGACCAGTCCAGTTTATTGTTCATGTGAACACCCAAAAATTTGTACGATGAGACCGTCTCCCCATCACACCCATCAACGCTAACCAAGGATGTTCAGAATCCCCTCCTGGTGAAGCCCATCATCGTCTCCTTTGTTTTGGGTGCAGATGGTTCTCCCCACAGCACCTGACAAAGCACTCCTCTGATGATCGGGGAGGAGACGAGGAATACACACACACACCCAGACACACACACACACACACACACACACACTTCTCTGTCCGTTTAATTAAATCCATTAAAAACCTGCTCTAACCGTCTGCTGACTAATTGTTCCGTTAGCAAAAAGATCAAAGGCAAAGTGAATAAATTAATGAGAAACAAAGCATGATGGGAAATCTTACTTAAAAGTTAAAAAAAAATATCAAACCAACATGTTTTTGCTTTTCTTTTTCTCATCATTTGTGTCATTTTTGTTGATCACTCTTTTTTTTCTGAAACTTGCAGGAACTGTTTTAATCATTATTATCTGACATCAGCAGTCGTGTAAAAAAATGAAGAAAATCAGAAGAAAAGAGGGATTAACTAATTAGAGAAAATGCTAAAGTGTTGTGAATGTCCCGGAGTGGGACGAGGCTTGAACCACTGTCCTTTCTGTGCAGAGTTTGCATGTTCTCCCCATGTATGTGTTAGTTTTCTCCAGTTACTCAAGTTTCCTCCCACCCTCCAAAAACATACACAGGGGCAGATCCAGGTGGATCCAGAAAAAAAAAAAAAAAAAAAAAAAAAAAAAGAAGACGAAGAAAAGAAATGGGACTAGCTATCCCTTTGCAGAGCCAGCGAATGGGCCACCAAAATGCAGGAAAGTGACCCTTTTTTTCAAAATAGTGTGGGGGAAGCCTCAAGACTCCCCTATACTGGCTTTGTCAATGACCTCACACCCTCCCCCCCTTTACAAAATCCTGGATCCGCCCCTGATATGTGTTAGGTTAACTGCCTCTGGACCAATACCCTCTTAAAAAAGAGATTTATCATCATTACGAGTTTCTACAGATTAAAAAAAGATTAAATAAAATAAACTATTGCATTCATGTTTGATAAAAATGACTGAATATTCTTTAAAAAGTCTATAAAATGTACAATTAAGTTAATAAATACCTAAATGAATTTAGAAAAAATCTAGAATGTAATTTTTAAAATCAATACTGAACAAAATAAATTCAGAAAAAAGGGATTAAAATTCAAAATACACTGAGTACAATCCAGAATAAATTTGGTAAATTCCAAAATAAAGTTGGTAAAATCTATAATGTATTTCTTAAAGCCAGTAAAATGACCCAGCCCCGCTTATCTGGGGCTGGGTCGCGGGGGCAACAGCCTCAGACGAGAAGCCCAGGCTTCTCTCACTCCAGCTGCATCCTCCAGCTCATCCGGAAGGATCCTGAGTCTTTCCCCGGCCAGCTGTGAGACACAGTCCCTCCAGCGGGTACAGGGTCTGCCTCTTCGTCTCATCTTGGTGGGACGTGGCTAAAACACTTCACCAGCGAGGCGCTCGAGAGGCATCCTGACCAGATGCCCAAACCACCCTATTTGGCTCCTCTCGATCTGGAGGAGGAGCGGCTCGACACCGAGCTTCTCCTGGATGGCAGAGCTCCTCACCCGATCTCTGAGTGAGAGCCCAGCCACCCTGAGGAGGAAGCTCATTTTGGCCGCTTGTATCCGCGATCTCATTCTTTCGGTCACGACCCACAGCTGGTGACCATAGGTGAGAGTAGGAACATAGATGGACCACTAATGGAACGTTTTTCCATTAGTGTTCTTTTTTTTTAATAGATTAAATTCTGCAGCTATTTTCCAAATGATTAACAGCAAAAAAAAAAAAAAAAAGATCCGACTTTTACTAGAAACTGTGAAATTTTGATCATTTTACAAATGAGCTCTCGTTAGGATCCTTAAGAAAAACAACTAGTCTGACTGGTGTTTCACTCCCATGAAAAAGTTCCGTCACATCTCAGGAAGACCTGGAGGGAAAGGATGAGATAAAAAAAGATAACAGAGGAGGGACATGAAAAGATGGTGAAAGAATGAAGAAAGTCCTATCAAGATCAAGACCATAACGAAGCAGAACAAAGAAGAGAGACACAACTCTGCCTCTCAGTGTGCGTGTGTGTGTGTGTGTGTGTGTGTGTGTGTGTGTGTGTGTGTGTGTGTGTGTGTGTGTGTGTGTGTGTGTGTGTGTGCTTTATGCATCACAGCCTGCAGGCTTGCTGCAACTTTTAGGCCCGATGTCCATCCGGCCTCGATTACAGCAAAGCCCAGCAGGCTTGCATCACCGGATGAGGCTGGAGTCTGTATGTATGTGCTTGTGTGTGTAAGCGTGTGTATGTGTCTTTAAATGAGTATGTGTGTGTGTGTGTGTGTGTGTGTGTCTGTGTGCTTATATCAATGCAATTAAGTCTGTGTGTATGAGTATGTGCTTTTGTCTATGCATATACACATGCACATGACTGTAAGTGTGTATCAGTGTAATGTCTTGTGTTTTGCACTTCCTGTTTTATTTTGAAAACGAACTTTCCTCTTGTTTCATGTTTGTTACTTCCTGCCCTAGTGTTTTTCCCACAGCTGTGTATGTCTAATTGTCCCTCATTGTTTCCACCTGAGATCCCCTTCCTTCTGTGTTAAATAGTCCTGGTCTCCCCTTGTCCTGTGTCAGAGTGTTTTGGATTATGTTCATGATCTTCCTGTTGGATTAAACCTTTGTAAAGATCTCTGCATCTGAGTCCTACTTATTGTTGGTTCCTGACATTACACTCTGACCACCATGGACTCAGCAGAGAACAAGCAACTGGCTGCTGTTTTGCAAAACCTGGAAGCCCGCCTTGCGCAGCAGGAGGATTACCAGAAGAACCTGGCATCCCATATGGTCCAGATTTCCTCTCACGTCCAGAATCTTCCTTCAGGTCAGCTATGGAATCCCATTCCACCGGGTCTCTCCTCAGCAGCACCAGCTCATCCTCTCACCATGTCTACCAGGAACGTTGAGGATAAGATCGCTCCTCCTGTGAGCTACTCTGGAGAGCCGGGATCTTGCCAGGAGTTCTTAACAGCTTGTTCAATACATTTTGAACACTCTCCTCACGGCCTGGGATCTGACAGAGCCAAGATTGCCTTCATGATCTTCTACCTATCAGGAAGAGCTCGTTCTTGGGCCATGACGGAGTGGGCTCGCGATTCTCCTCTCTGCTCATCACTTGCTGCTTTCAAAACCGCCCTGCAGAACACCTTTGATCCGGTGTCCACCAGCCGGGAGAAGGGTCGAGAAATCACCGGGATAAGACAAGGCAAGGAAACGGTTTGTGATTACGCCATTCGTTTCCGCACGTTGGCGGCGGAGAGCGGGTGGGGTCCCACTGCCTTGTATGAAACCTTCCTGAAGGGACTGGCTCGGCACATTCAGGAGCTGTTGGTGCCGCTGGATCTACCACCGGACCTGGATTCTCTCATCGCACTCGCGATACGTACAGATAACCGGGGACGCCAGCTGTCTTGCCAACAGCATTATAGATCTACTGATGTGGGGTTGTCTCACACCTCTGCTGAACAAGTTCACCATTCTCAAGTCAACCCACATCGCCGTTCACCCAGGGAGGGTGAAACTGAACCCATGCAGGTGGGTCGGGCGCGACTGTCCACTGAGGAACGGAGATTGCGCCGGCGGGAAGGTCGGTGTTACTACTGTGGGGAGCGGAATCACCTTGTTTCCTCCTGTCCGATGAAGAAATCTACAACGGTGAGTCAGTTTTCCACTACTGCTCATTCCGCATGGAGCTTCACGTCTGTAGAGATAACTCACCACGACAACACCATAGAACTACCAGCACTCATAGATTCTGGCGCTGATGAGAGTTTGATGTCTTGGGAGTTAGCTAACAGTTTGGGACTGTGTACAAAACTGCTAAGAAAACCCATCCAGGCCAGAGCTCTCGATGGGAAAGGACTGTTTAACATAACTCACGTCTCTGAACCTCTTCTGGTTTCCATTGAGAAACACAAAGAATTGATGAGCTTTTACTTGTTCAGATGTCCGTCTAAGACGCTGATTCTGGGATACCCGTGGTTGTGCAAGCATAATCCCCAGATAGACTGGAATACAGGAATGGTTTTGAGATGGGGGCCAGATTGTGAGAAACAGCATAATTGCCTCACTAACCTGAAACAATGCATTACTGTTAGTAATCCAGTCTCTGCTCATCCCACTTCAGGTCCAAGAACCGTAGACCTGAGTACGGTGCCAGTCCTGACCACCTGGTCAGGATTAGGGAAGGGGATGAGTGGAAAACCGGATTTAATACCCCTAGGGGTCACTATGAATATCTGGTCATGCCTTTTGGCCTCACAAACCCTCCTGCAGTGTTTCAAGCGATGATCAATGATGTCCTAAGAGACTTCTTGGATCACTTTGTTTATGTTTACCTGGATGACATTCTCATTTATTCCCCTGACTTGGAGTCTCACAAAATCCATGTCACTAAGGTCCTTCAGCGTCTCTTGGAAAATGACCTCTACGTCAAGGCTGAGTAAAGCGAGTTTCATGCCACGACAATCTCCTTCCTCGGCTTTATAGTGTCAGCCGGTAAGGTAGAGATGGATCCTGCCAAAGTGAGTGCTGTGATGGATTGGCCAACGCCGGTGAGCCGCAAGAAACTACAACAGTTTTTAGGCTTTGCTAACTTCTACAGACGGTTTATCAGAGGTTTCAGCACCGTGGCCGCTCCGCTCCATGCTCTCACGTCTCGTCAAGCGTTGTTCAGATGGACACCTGATGCTGAGACAGCATTTCAGACTCTTAAGCAACGCTTCTCTTTGGCTCCAGTGCTCACACTTCCAGATCCTCGCCGCCAATTTGTGGTTGAAGTGGATGCCTCTAACGAGGGGATTGGTGCGATCCTTTCCCAGCGTTCAGAAATCGACAGCAAAATCCACCCCTGTGCTTTCCTGTCTCGGCGACTGTCTAAGGCTGAACGTAACTATGATGTTGGCAACCGGGAGTTGCTGGCAGTTAAGGTGGCTCTGGAGGAGTGGCGGCATTGGCTGGAGGGAGCGGCCCATCCCTTCATTGTCTGGACAGACCATAAGAACCTTGAGTATATCCGCAATGCAAATAGACTTAATTCTCGCCAGGCCAGGTGGATGTTATTTTTTAACCGCTTTTCTTTCTCTTTATCTTACAGGCCGGGGTCCAAGAACATCAAGCCTGATGCCCTGTCTCGTCTATACGACCCCGAGCCTGTTGCCAAGGAACCAGAGCCTATCCTTCCACGAACCTGTGTGGTTGGAGCGGTGACTTGGCAGATAGAGAATGAGGTCAAGCAGGCCAACAGTGGGACGCCTTTGCCTACTGGATGTCCGGACAATCGTCTATTTGTTCCTCCGGCGTTACGCTCAAGGGTGATTCATTGTGCCCACGCCTCAATACTTTCTTGTCATCCAGGCGTCCGGCGGACTATGTACAGCATCTCGAGGAGATTCTGGTGGCCGTGCATGGAGAAGGAGGTCCGGGAGTACGTGGCAGCATGTTCAATCTGTGCCAGAAACAAAACCTCATCCAGGGCCCGCATGGGACTGCTTCAACCACTTCCCATTCCGTCTCGCCCATGGGCTGAGATATCCATGGACTTTGTCACAGGGCTTCCGGTTTCTCAAGGTAACAACACTGTACTAACTGTTGTTGACAGGTTTTCAAAGATGGTCAGGTTTATTCCCCTGTCCAGACTGCCTTCGCCCAAAAAGACGGCTGAAATAATGATGAACCACGTCTTCCGATATCATGGTTTCCCTAAGGACATTGTTTCTGACCGGGGGCCTCAGTTTGTGTCCCGGTTCTGGAGGGAGTTTTGCCGACTCATCGACGCCAGGGTCAGCTTGACCTCTGGTTATCATCCGGAATCCAACGGCCAGACTGAACGCCTCAACCAACAGCTGGAAACTGGTCTCCGATGTTTGGTCTCCCAGAACCCCTCAACATGGAGCAAGAACCTGGTCTGGGTGGAGTATGCCCACAATTCCTTGATTACCACAGCCACGGGTATGTCTCCATTCAAGTGTGTTTTTGGTTATGACCCTCCCCTTTTTGCAGACCTGGAGCCGGAGGTCTCTATTCCATCGGCCCACGCCCTAGTTCGGCGCTGTCGCAGCATTTGGGCTGCCGCCCGCCAAGTTCTGCTTCGCCAACGAGATCGTGTTAAGAAGGCTGCCGATCGTAGGCGTTGCCCTCACCCAATCTATCGACCCGGACAGCGGGTGTGGCTCTCCACCAAGGATCTCAACCTACAAGTGCCCTGTAGAAAGCTGGCTCCACGGTTTGTGGGTCCATTTCCCGTTACCAAGGTTGTTGGTCCGGCCGCTGTTCGCCTTCGTCTGCCTCGGTCCCTTCGTGTTCATTCTACCTTCCACGTTAGCAAGGTGAAGCCAGTGGTGGATAGTCCACTTGTCCCTCCAACTGTGCCCCCACCGCCGCCCAGAATGATCGGGGGTGGCCCAGTGTACACTGTGCGGGAGATTCTGGATGTCCGTCGCAGGGGTCGGGGGGCGTCAGTTTCTGGTGGACTGGGAGGGGTATGGTCCTGAGGAGCGGGAGTGGATTCCAGAGCGGTACATTTTGGACAAATCTCTCATAAAGGACTTCTACAAGTCTCGTGGTCCTGGACCGTCCAGTGCCGGTCTTTGAGGGGGGGGGGTACTGTAATGTCTTGTGTTTTGCACTTCCTGTTTTATTTTGAAAACGAACTTTCCTCTTGTTTCATGTTTGTTACTTCCTGCCCTAGTGTTTTTCCCACAGCTGTGTATGTCTAATTGTCCCTCATTGTTTCCATCTGAGATCCCCTTCCTTCTGTGTTAAATAGTCCTTGTCTCCCATTGTCCTGTGTCAGAGTGTTTTGGATTATGTTCATGATCTTCCTGTTGGATTAAACCTTTGTAAAGATCTCTGCATCTGAGTCCTACTTATTGTTGGTTCCTGACAATCAGTGTGTGAGTTCACATGACTGTGTGAATCTGTGTCTATGCATGTTGCAGTTTTTATGTGTGTTTGTGCATGCATGACCACGTACTGTACATGTGTGTGTGTGAATGCATGTGTGTATGCATGGAAAAATATTTCCATGTAAAATATTTAATTACATTATTTAATTTATTATTTCTATTGCCATCAATAGAAATCAATGGAGAAATAAAATTTAGCTATTTTACTTTTTTTTTTTTTTCCATTCCGTCATCTTCCGCTCATCCGGGGCCGAGTTGCGGGGGCAAACAGGTACCCCAGGCCGCTCTCACCCCGGCTGCATCCTCCAGCTCACCCTGAAGGATCCCAAGTTGCTCCCCGGCCAGCTGTGAGACATAGTCTCTCCAGAAGGTTCGGGGTCTGCCTCTTGGTCTCCTCCCGGTGGGACGTGCCTATAACACCTCTCCAGCGAGGCATTCGGAAGGCATCCTGACCAGATGCCCGAACCACGCCATCTGGCTTCTCTCAACCTGAAAGAGGAGCAGCTCAACACCGAATTTCTCCCGGATGTGCCGAATCACCTTGCCCGCGAACCACCCCATCTGGCTCCTCTCGACCTGAAGGAGGAGCGGCTCAACACCGAGCTCCTCCCAGACGGCAGAACTCCTCACTTGATCTCTGAGTGAGAGCCCAGCCACCCTGCGGTGGAAGCTCATTTCGGCCACTTGTATCCGCGACCACCCACGGCTGGTGACCATAGATGAGGGTACATCGTTTTTACACACAAAAATGTAAAGCAGCTACATTTATCAGGCAAATGGTTGCAAGCTAGCTGTGACGTAGTTTACCCCATGCAACGGATGCCAGAAAGAAAATTTTACCACCAATGGCGTGTCTATTGTACGCACAGCCAAGGAGAATGCAGAAGACAATGGACTGTAAAAGTTAGCGCTAAAAAATAAAAAAAAACCCAGCAAGGAGTCACTTTATTGTTATGTATTTGGCTAATTTTAACTGAATAAATAAACGCAAGTACAGAGAACCAGACGTAAAAATGATGGAAATCCACTCCAGTGAAACTTCTTGACAGATATCAGTCTGTTTTACTCCACATCTCAAAAGGTCAAAGGGCAGACAGAGTTTCCCCTGTGTGTCAATCAGACCCCCGCCCCCTGCCGCCCGCACCCTTGTCCCAAAAAAGGGTAAAAGGCGTAAAATAACAAACTTATAAACCAGAAAATTCCAGTGAATTTAAATGCTTTATTTTCCAAAAAAGTCCCACAAAAACTGAAAAAAGATCATTTATCTTACTTATTTCCTTTTATTTTGAAATTGGGACAAAGAAAAAAGGCCAGAACAAACACAGATGCCATGGCCTCTGTCATGTTGGTACAGAAAGAGGCACACATCAGAACAAGCTGTGTGTCATAACCCATGGGACCCCGGTGCGACCCCCCTCTGTCACCTCTGTCGGTTCCCACCCTCCTTCAGGTTTGATTGGCATGAGGGGTTAAAGGACAGGACTGTTGGGAGGAAACAATGATGGAGGCAAAAAAAAGAGGGCAAAGGAGGGCAATCTGAGGGGCAAACCATCTCAGACTGAAACAGAATATCAATGTGTGAGCCAAGCAAACTGGATACACAAAAAAAAAAAATCTTAAATAGAAGGAGTTTAAAAATCTTTCAGTTATCAAACTGAAACTGTGTCCATGTTTTCAGAATCAAAATAAACTTTCATGATCCCACCGTCTGTTCCGTTCCGTCATCTTCCGCTTGTTTCGGGTTGGATCGCGGGGGCAACAGCCTCAAACGGGCAGCCCAGGCCTCTCTCTCCCTGGCTGTATCCTCTAGCTCACCTGGAAGGATCCCAAGTCGTTCCCTGGCCAGCTGGTAGACACAGTCTCTCCAGCGGGTCCGGGGTCTGCCCCTTGGTCTCCTCCCGGTGGGACATGCCCGAAACACCTCGCCCGCGAGGCGCTCGGGGGGCATCCTGACCAGATGCCCGAACCACCCCATCTGGCTCCTCTCGACCTGGAGGAGGAGTGGCTCGACATCGAGCTCCTCCCGGATGGCAGAGCTCCTCACTCGATCTCTGAGTGAGAGCCCAGCCACCCTGCGGAGGAAGCTCATTTCGGCCGCTTGAACCCGCGATCTCATTCTTTCGGTCACCACCCACAGCTGGTGACCATAGGTGAGGGTTGGAACATAAATCGACTTGTAAATCGAGAGCTTTGCTTTTCGGCTCAGCTCTCTCTTTACCACGATGGACCGATGCAGCGTCCTTGTTATTGCTGATGCCGCACCGATTCGCCTGTCGATCTCCCGCTCCATCCTTCCCCCACTCGTGAACAAGACCCCGAGATACTTAAACTCCTCCACTTGGGGCACTTGGGGCATGATCCCACACATGGGAAATTTGTGTGTCACAGCAACAACTTCCTATCTGCTAAGTGAGTCGTTGTAGAGCCCGATCACGTACGGGAAGAAAGACCTCCGGTAACGAGATGTTCTCGAGCGGAGCTGTCTGAGCCTCTTGGAGAAGGAGCTCCGCTGTTCGTCCAGGATTGGGTAGAGAGGATGGTCATGGTTTTCCATGATGGACAAAAGTTTGTTCAGTGACCTCCTCTCTACCACTGCCTCAAGTGAGTCCTGTTTGCTGCCAATGACAGAGCCAGCCAGTCTGATTAGTTTATTCAGTTCACTGGCTGCGATGCTGCTCCCCCAGCAGAAGAAGAAGGCACTGCCCACCACAGACTGGTAGAGGGTCTCTAGGATCTTGCTGCACACATTGAAGGACCTCAGCTTCCTTAGGAAGTAAAGTCGGCTGCAGGTCTTCTTGTACACAGCAGTACTGTTGCTCCTCCAGCTCAGTCTACTGTCGATGGTCACTCCAAGGTATCTGTACTCCTCCACCACCTCCAAATCCCTACCCAGAATGCAGAGCGACTGCAAAGCAGTCCTCTTCTTCCGGAAGTCAGTCACCATCTCCCTGGTCTTGTCTATATTGAGTAGCAGGTGATTCTCTCCCGCCCACTCCACAAATCCGTCCACCACTCTCCTGTACTCCTCATCCTGCCCACCATATATACACCCTACAACTGCAGAGTCATCAGAGAATTTCTGTATAAATCTTTTCCCATTGGAACGTATGCACATAAACAACAACAGTTTGGTTCTGCATCATGCAGGAAGCCAGAACTTATCCTGGTCCGTTTGAAAGTGAGAGTCGGGGTACACCTTGTACAGGTTACCAGACTGTTGCAGTTAAAACAATGTATCATTGATAGTTTCGACTGACTGTGGGCAGTTTCGTCAAAAGCCCATTAGTGGTTCGGCAGATGTCCCGTTCACTCAATTTGTGACCTCAATTTTTGCTCGCACAACCATGAAAACCTAATCAGTTAATCTATAGTTGGTATTGAGTAAGTGGATGTGGTTTCATTAACATCACTTTAGTGGTTTAGGGAGATATTGCGTTCACAAAAGTGTTCGGGAAGCACAGATACACGGACAGAAGAAAAGATTTTTTTAACTATGTGAAAAAAAATTCTACTTATTTTACTTTAAAAAGTGTAAAATTCGACCTCTTCTGTATGTATTTTCATTTAGTGCAGAATTTTATTTTTTTTCTTTTTCTGAAAGCTTAGTTTTTGTATTATTAACCCAAAATAAAACCAACCGTCCTCATTAAAACATGTTTAACTAATCGCATTACAACCAGATGAGCTCGGTTAATCCCAGCAGGTGTTTGGTTTGGTAATCCTGAAGAGGACCCAGTGAGAGTCCCTGTGGAACGCCGGCAGAGCGGACTCAGAGCTTTCCAGAGCCATCCCAGAGCAGATGGAGGTGAAAAACAAGCACACAGCCGGTGAGTTTGACAGTCTGGTGGCATTACATCTGTTCCTCCTGAAATCCAGTGGATAAACAGAGAGAAACATGCTGTTTGGGTTTATATGACACAGATTAACTCCATCACGTCCGCTTCAACTGACGCTAAAGTTAGACCGCAAATGTGATATGGAAAGATTATCATAAATATGACTTAAATACAATAAACATACAGTACGATAATACTTTAATTATTACAAGTAATAACTAAATTAAACATGGCCGGGGCTTCCCCTTCTTCTTCTTCTTCTTTCAGCATTTCCCTCCAGGGGGCGCCACAGCAAGTCAGTTTCTTCCAGTGGTGGATGAAGTACTCACTTTTTGTACTTAAGTAAAAGTAAAAGTACCAATAAAAAAAAATCTACTTAAGTAAAAGTACAAAAGTATTTGGTGTAAATTGTACTTTTAAGTAAAAAGTAAAAGTATTCGATCATACAAATTCAAATGTTATTTTTTGTGCTATAGGGTGTCACCATGGTAACCAGGGTAAATACTCTGCAGGGGTGTGACACCCCCTCTCCCACCTCTTTTGGTCCACAAAAAAAAATAATAAATAAAATAAAATGAAAGGGGACAAGTCAAGCTATCCCCTAGAAGGGCCAGTGAATGGGCCGCCAAAATGGAGGAAAATGACACTTATTTTTTAAAACGTTTTGGGGGCGAGGCCCCCAGTCACTATATATTGGCTTTGTCAAAACCCCGCCCCCCTTTGGAAAATTCTAGATCCGCCCCTGCTCTGTGTAACGATGGCTCAACTTTTTATTTAGAAGTAAACACAACGAACAACGATCTTCTGACTCTTTTTAATTTGTACTAGATTTGATGTTAGATTTTTGAATGAATGCGGAAAATGTTTCTCGATTCATAACTTCTTCTCCCGATCGACTGCTTCTTTTGATTTTGGCGATGCAGCTTCAAGATGCGCTAAAAAACTGTGTATTTTTCAAATTCCTGAACGAAAATGTAACAAAAAATGTAAAACACACTTTTAAAAAGAAGCGAAGTAAAAGTACAGATATTTGCTCTAAAAATGTAGAGAAGTAAAAGTCCCGGTCTTAAATTTTACTGAAGTAAAGTACAGATACACAATTTTTTTACTTAAGTACAGTAACAAAGTACATTTACTTTGTTACGTTCCACCACTGGTTTCTTCCATCTTACCCTATCTGCTGTCTCATTTTCGGACAAGCCAACTATCTTCATGTCTTCCTTCACTGTATCCATGAACCTCCTCTTTGGTCTTCCTCTAGTCCTCTTTCCTGGTGGTTCCAAATCCAGCATCCTTCTTCCGATGTACTCTCTCTCTCTCCTCTGCACATGTCCAAACCATCTCAGTCTAGCCTCTCTGACTTTAACATCACACCTGATACTTTTCTCCACCCGTTCCAGCCTGCCTGCACACGTTTCTTCACCTCTTTTCCACACTCTCCATTGCTTTGAATTGTTGATCCCAAGTACTTAAAATCTTCTTAAGTATCTTAAAATGTTTGATTAAAATTCTTTTTATAGTCAGTGTTCATATGGCAAGAGAAACAAAACAAACTCTATGACTTTATCTCCAAATCCTCTAACATGTGCTGTTCCTCTGATCCTGTCCATCCTGGTCACTCCTAGAGAGATCCTCAGCATCTTCATCTCTGCTACCTCCATCTCTGTTTCCTGTCTTTTCCTCAGTGCCTCTGTCTCTAGACCAATCAGCATGGCCGGTCTCACCACGGTTTTGTACACTTTTTCCTTCATTTTACCTGAAACTCTTCTGTCGCACATCACACCTAATACTCTTTTCTACTGCACACGCTTCTTCACCTCTTTTCCACACTCGCCATTGCTCTGGAGTGTTGAGCCTAAGTACTGCATATGGCAAGAAAAACTTGACAAACGAACAATATGTAGAAATCCGCAGTTATACTGTATGTCGGAACAGAGAGTTATACTGTATCTTCTGGTGTCCCACAGGGTTCATTACTGGGGCCCTAAGTATTCATCCTCCCTATGCTTTTTTCTCAACTTCACCTTCTTCGGCAAGGATATGTAACATATTTTTAAACACCACATAAATCTCCGTCTGCTACTGTATGCGAATCTTTCCCTAAGATAAACATGCACCTTTTCAAGGCTGCATCTCTTGAGTCTCCTGCTCTGTTTTAATTACAAAAGGCAATGACTTGAAATTAAATCATGCTCAATAATTAAGATTTGTTGTAAATGTTTTCATTTGTTGACTTGTGTTGGTTGCATGTTCAGGATGGACGTAGAAAAGCAAAGAGCTTAATTCAAATCCTAATTTGGTCCAATTAATATCAGCTTCCTGTGGAAGTGCCCGCTCCCCGTTGAGCAAGTGAATCCAAATGCTGCTTAGAAACTCGATGCAATCAAAGAAACAGTCTGATGTATTAGGATAATTATTTTACGTTCTTTGCATTTTTTTTTATAAAAAAAATTAACTAATTCGTGAATTCATTCCTTTCATGTTTGTGATTTAACTCGTCTCCATAACCGTTAGCAGATCTTCTCATTTGCAATATTTACATCCCCAAAAGAGCAACTACGACTTGCTGCTCTTTAACCTAACACCCGTTTGAAATAAACCCCTCCTGTATGCAAACATGACCCCTTCCACCTCCTTCTTCTATGTTTTCACCCTTTAAAACGCCGGCTGTTCTCCCGCCTGAAGGAAAAGATCTCGACCTCGTCTCTGAAGGGGGCAATTAAGCCGACAACGAGGAATAAAAAGAGACAATGAGTCAATTCAGCAGCTTTGACAGCCACCTTTCCACCTAAAAAGAATAGGGGGTGTCGTTCCGCCGTCTGTGGGTGCGTTTGGGTGTTTTCGGGTGTTGTGGGTCTTCACAGCCTCGAAGGAATGGAGACTTTATGTTTGTGTGTTTGGAGGATTTGATTGGAAGCAGTTATTGGGGGTTCACAGGATGTCAGCTTGGCGTGTGTGTGAGAGAGTTCTCACTCTGCAGCAATACCAGTGGTGGATGAAGTACTCACTTTTTGTACTTAAGTAAAAGTACAGATAATTAGGCAAAAAAATTACTTAAGTAAAAGTAAAAGTACCAATAAAAAAAATCTACTTAAGTAAAAGTACAAAAGTAGTTGGTGTAAATTGTACTTTTTAAGTAAAAAGTAAAAGTATTCGACCATAATTCAAATGTTTTTTTTTGTGCTATAGGGTGTCACCATGGTAACCAGGATAAATACTCTGCAGGGGTGTGACCCTCCCCTCTCCCGCCTCTTTTGGTCCACAAAAAAAATAAATAAATAAAATAAAAGGAAAGGGGACAAGTCAAGCTATCCCCTAGAAGGTCCAATGAATGGGCCGCCAAAATGGAGGGAAATGACACTTATTTTTTAAAATGTTTTGTGGGCGAGGCCCCTAGTCACTATAGAGGGATGGATATATATTGGCTTTGTCAAAGCCCCACCCCCTTTTGGAAAATTCTAGATCCGCCCCTGCTCTGTGTAACGATGGCTCAACTTTTTATTTAGAAGTAAACACAACAAACAACGATCTTCTGACTCTTTTTAATTTGTACTATATTTGATGTTAGGTTTTTGAATGAATGCGGGAAATTTTTCTCGATTCATGACTTCTTCTCCCGATCAACTGCTTCTTTTGATTTTGGCGATGCGGCTTCAAGATGCGCTAAAAAAACCTGTGTATTTTTCAAATTTCTGAACGAAAAGGTAACGAAAAATGTAAAACACACTTTTAAAAAGTAGCGAAGTAAAAGTACAGATATTTGCTCTAAAAATGTAGTGAAGTAAAGTACAGATACACAATTTTTTTCCACCACTGAGCAATACACACATAAATGCAAAAAAACCAAACACACAAGACAATTCACACAGAATGGAAAGCAAACAAACACACTTCTGCAGCAGGTGTGTGCAGACTAACACCTCTTCTGCTCGTCTGTTTGCAGGTTTTCTGCTCATTTTCCGTCAGAAACTAGAGTCTGAGTCTGTTGTTTTCTGAGCACCGCGTCTAATTGAAGTCTCTGTAATTAGAGAGCTTCATTTGCACATGAAATGAAGCAGCACCGTCTGCCCACACTGAGGAAAAAAAGAGACGTTTTTGTTTCACATGAGCAGCTTGATCCGGTAAAAACTGAGAGAAAGGGATGATGGGGAAGGGCTGTCGATCCAGGGACTGAACTGGATGGAAATGCTAATATTATTTTTTTAAAAATCAGACTTTTAATGCCTGTAAATATTACGATTCACTAACCAGTGAGCATGCTCACAAAGAACTAGTTTGTCATTAGCATAATAAATAGCAAAACTCATCCGAATATCATTACATCTCAGATGTTTTCATATTCATGCCTAACATGGTGACCAGCTAACGCTCGCCTGTTTAAAATGCAGCCGTGTTGTCATCTGTTTGTGAAACAGCTGCAGAGAGTGAATCAGCATCAGCACCATCTGCTCGGGTGACTGAGGATGTTCTACAAGCTGAACTTCAAAAAAGTGTCAAAGGGAATTTTAAAGTAACTTTTAGCCCATTTTCACAATGAATCGAACCACGAGATAAAAGTTTAGAGTCATATAATGTTTAGCGATCTCATTCTTTCGGTCACCACTCACAGCTGGTGACCATAGGTGAGGATAGGAACGTAGATCCTGGTTACCATGGTGAGGGTTGGAACGTAGATCGACTTGTAAATCGAGAGCTTTGCTTTTCGGCTCAGCTCTCTCTTTACCACGACGGACCAATGCAGCGTCCTAGTTATTGCTGATGCCGCACCAATCCGCCTGTCGATCTCCCGCTCCATCTTGCCCCCACCCGTGAACAAGAACCCGAGATACTTAAACTCCACCACTTGGGGCAGAAACAATGAGATTGCGAGTACAAGCGGCCAAAATGAACTTCCTCCGCAGGGTGGCTGGGCTCTCACTCAGAGATCGGGTGAGGAGCTCTGCCATCCGGTAGGAGCTCGTTGTCGAGCCGCTCCTCCTCCAGGTCGAGAGGAGCCAGATGGGGTGGTTTGGGCATCTGGTCAGGATGCCCCCGAGCGCCTCGCAGGCGAGGTGTTTTGGGCACGTCTCACCGGGAGGAGACCAAGAGGCAGACCCTGGACCCGCTGGAGAGACTATGTCTCACAGCTAGACGGGGAACGACTCGGGATCCTTCCGGGTGAGCTGGAGGATGCAGCCGGGGTGAGAGAAGCCTGGGCTGCCCGTTTGAGGCTGTTGCCCCCGCGACCCGACCCCGGAACAAGCGGAAGATGACGGAACGAAACAATTTTTGGCGTCAGGTTTCTTGTAGCAAAACTTTGAAAATTGTGAATTTGTAACAATCTATTTTGATAACGTGGGCATCACGTAAACACACACATTTTAATGTGTGTAGTGTTGTTTTTGCAACCATGCCAAATATCTAGAGTGTGCCATCTAGTGAGGAAACATTAGAATTACAGGAAAATAAAACATAAACATGGTTCATTTATTTAATTTTTTTCAGGCCTGATTAAAACGTTTCACGGCCCGCATGTGGCTCGCGGGCCATAGTTTGCCCATGTCTGAACTAGACCAACCAGGGGTCTCCCAAACATGAATGGAAGGTCCGTAGTATTTAGATTGGCGAAGAAACACAGGCGTCACAATCCAGTCCTGGCGGGCCGGTGACCTGATGGTCTGCCATGTGTTCTTGCATTTACACACCTGATTCAGGTGTGTAAATCACAAAAGTTTTTTTAGCCAATTAAATACGGAGGAAGTGCTTCAGAAACCTGCAGAGAAATGACTTTATCTGCAAGGATGGATGGATGGATGGATGGAAGACTCGTCTTCATGGAGAAAAAATACCAGCATAAAATGAACAAGAATAAACTGATGAAAGCGTCGAACAATATGCCCCTACTGCCTTATAAATTTGTGACCTTGACACCAGAACCTAATCAGTTCATCTATAGTTGGTATGAGTAACTCTCAACAGTTTCTTTCAAATCCCTCCAGAAATTTGGGACAGATTGTGGTCACAAAAGTGTCATGGAAGCACAGACACACGGACAGCCGCCACATTTTGTGAGCGTAGGCGACTTTCTACCTTCATAAAGTTGTGACTTTCTACGTCGGAGAGGGACGCGGAAAAGATGGGACGAAAGGAAAGATGGAGGGGGGGGAAATAGAAGTAGGACTTACTGGTTAATGAGCTGTGGAAATGTTATCAGTAACAGGACTAATTATTTTCTCTGCATAGTTAAGAAGCAGCGCTAATCCTGTTAGCATGGAGAGGATGGAGAGGGATGGAAGAGGGATGGAAGAGGGATGGATGGATGGATGAGGGGGAAACAAAAGAGTGGATTTGGAAACATGATGCAAGATGAAGCAAAAAAAGAAACACAGATGGACGAAAAATAATAAAGAACAAACGAATAACGTGGAAACTGAAAGTGACGCTGACATTTTTAGAGAGATGAGTGATGTAGGAATGAGGGAATAATGGAGGAAAAAAATGGCCTGGAGGGACAAAAAATGATGGAGGGATAGTGTGAGGACTTATAACATAGATATGGGAAAAAAATGAAAGATTGAAAGATGAGATGAAATGATAAAATAGATGAAAGGATAAAAAATGAAAGGAAATAAATGGAAACTATGAACAAAGTGAGATCAAGAGAAATCCGGCACAGTGGGTAGCACAGTGGCCTCACAGCAAGAAGGTCAGGGGTTTGAGTCCCAGGTGGGGACAAGGCTTGGAACACTGTCCTTTCTGTGTGGAGTTTGCATGTTCTCCCCGTGTTTGCGTGGGTTTTCTCTAGGTACTCCGGTTTCCTCCCACCCTCCAAAGACATGCATGTTTAGTTGATTGGCCAAATGATTACCACTAGGAATGAGTGTGTGTGTGTGTGTGTATGGTTGTATGTGTGTGGCCTCAAGACAGACTGGCGACCTGTTTGGGGTGTACCTTACCCTTTGTCTCAAATCAGCCAGGATGGGCTCTGGCATCCACTGCAACTCTTACAGGGATAGACGGTTAAGAAAGTGACTGACTGACTTAATTCAATGTGATAACGAGCATATATTTTATGACCAATTCTATTCAGTTCATTTATAGTTGGTACTGAATAACTGTGAACATTTTCATTGAAATATCTTCAGTGGTTTGAAAGATATTGTCTTCCTAAATCTTTGTGACCCTGACTTATGTAAATTGGACCTTTGGTGGCGCGACCTTGGAAGCTCAAGGTACCGAAAGGGCGATTTAATTCAAATCCTTTCAGTTGTTTGGCAGTCTTTCAATTTTTGAAAGTGTTACAGAAGCGCAGACGTACAAACAGAAACACGGACAAACAGACAGACTTCCTGAGTTCGTGACGGCTCTTACACATTCCACGAGCGCATAAATTTAAAAAAAAAATGTATTACAAAGTTTAAAAGAAGAGATAAAAACATGAGGATGAGAAAAAAAATGGATAAAATGAAACATAAAAGAAATAAAACAGTGGGGTACAAAGTGGCAAAAAGGGGAGGAGTTTGGACATGAAGGGACAAATTCAAGAACGAGGGATGATGAAAAAAAAAAAACGTTTCCCACTGCATTCGTTTATTTTCTAGGAAGTGTTCGGTTTTGCTTTTTTTTCTCCTTATTAGTAGAAAATCTGCATGTTTTCTCATTTGCTGAATTGGCTTCAGTTCGTCTGATCTTTGAGTTTTATGCAGACAAATTAGTTGTTTGTGTCATCATGGTGACCTGCTGGTGGTATACGCGTGTGTAAGTGTGTGCATGCGTGTGTGTGTGTGTGTACTAACACATAAAATACTATGTTGTGTTAAGTTCGGGTAATTAGAAAAAGTCAAAGGGTTCACAGCAGCTTTTTTGCTTTTGGTTTTTCTTCCTTTTTCTTCTACAAATAGGTGTAAAAAAAAGACTTGTTTAAGTCTGAGCATTTGTGACCTGATTCTGCCAAAAATAAACTCAGAAACAGAATGAGGAAACCTTCAATTTGAGAAAAGATTAGATTAGAGTTTTTGCTCCTCTATTCAAAGAAAATTCAGATGGAGTGATTCCGAAATCTGGTTTGGATGGGTCACTGGTGAGGTGTTTTGGGGGCGTCACATCAGGAGGACACCCAGAGACAAAACCAGCTAGAGGACGTACAGTATGTCTCACAGCCAGCGGTGGATGAAGTACTCACTTTTTGTACTTAAGTAAAAGTACAAATAATTAGGCAAAAAAAAATCTACTTAAGTAAAAGTACAAAAGTATTTGGTGTAAATTTTACTTTTTAAGTAAAAAGTAAAAGTATTCGATCATAATTCAAATGTTATTTTTTGTGCTGTAGGGTCCCAAATAAATACTCTGCAGGGGCGTGACCCCCCCCCCCTCTCCCGCCTCTTCTGGTCCGCAAAAAAAAAAAAAGAAAAAAGGAAAGGGGACTAGTCAAGCTATCCCCTTACAGGGCCAGAAAATGGTCCACCAAAATGCAGGAAAATGACACTTATTTTTTAAAATGTTCTGAAGGGGAGGGGAGGCCCCCAGTCACCACATATTGGCTTTGTCAATGACCTCACGTCCCCGCTCGCCACCCCCACCCCATCTTCAGAAAATCCTAGAACCGCCCCTGCTCTTGGTGCTGAATGAATGCGGAAAATGTTTACTCTCGACTCTGATTGGTCCTCGATTCATTACTTCTTCTCTCGATCAACTGCTCCTTTTGATTTTGGCGATGCGGCTTCAAGATGCGCTAAAAAAACTTTATATTTTTTACATTCCTGAACGAAAATGTAACAAAAAATGTAAAACACACTTTTAAAAAGTAGCGAAGTAAAAGTACAGATATTTGCTCAAAAATGTAGTGAAGTAAAAGTAAAAGTACCGGTCTTAAATTTTACTTAAGTAAAGTACAGATACTCAATTTTTTTTACTTAAGTACAGTAACGAAGTACATTTACTTCGTTATGTTCCACCACTGCTCACAGCTACCCAGAAAACAACTTAAAATCCACTGAAAACAAACTACTGTATATGAGGGTTGTTTAAACTACTTTTATGCTTTTCAACCTTGCCCAAAACTTGTTTCCCTTACCAGTCTATGGATTTCATGGTGAAACACCCATTAGGTTTTACATGTGGATGTGGAAACAATGACCTCAGGCTGGCAAGAGGAAAAGGTCACAGTGGAATTAAAATCAAAAGACAACTTAAACATATGTAATACATTTTATGGTGATCTTCCAGCTAGATTATAAAATATGCTGACATGATGTCTCAAGGCAGCACAGGATGAAAGGTCAAAGAGGGTCTAAGAAGTCAAAGGGAGGATGGATCAACCAGCCAGTTTACTGATGAAGCTTAAAAATGATCGTGGTACAAGAGGATTGTCCCACAATGTCCATTTTATTTTCCTACTTTTATTTTGAATTAAGAAATCTGGGGCGGGGTATTTTTGAGCCACGCTTTGTCAGGGCCCCTCACCTAGGACCTGTTTGCCCTGGGTGACCCTACCAGAGGCATTAAGCCCCAGACAATGCCCAGGGCTTAATGAGATCGCGGGTACAAGCGGCCGAAATGAGCTTCCTCTGCAGGGTGGCTGAGCTCTCACTCAGAGATCGGGTGAGGAGCTCTGCCATCCGGGAGGAGCTCGGTGTTGAGCCGCTCCTCCTCCAGGTCGATAGGAGCCAGATGGGGTGGTTCGGGCATCTGGTCAGGATGCCCCCCGAGCGCCTTACAGGCGAGGCGTTTCGGGCACGTCCCACCGGGAGGAGACCAAGAGGCAGACCCCGGACCCGCTGGAGAGACTATGTCTCACAGCTGGCCGGGGAACGACTTGGGATCCTTCCGGGTGAGCAGGAGGATGCAGCTGGGGAGAGAGAGGCCTGGGCTACCCGTTTGAGGCTGTTGCCCCCGCGACCTGACCCCCGAACAAGCGGAAGATGATGGAACGGAACGGAAATCTGGGGCGTGCCTACGCCCAAATCTGAACGCATGTGGACTTCTCTGTAAATTGAGGCCCGTAAATTATGAAGGTGGCCGAGAGTATCGACTTGCCATGATCTCCTTCCCTGCCACCAGAGGGAGTCTCATCCACCTTCTCATCCCCCTGATTAGGGACACCTGAGGGTGAGTAGTCTGATAACATACACCTGTAGATCCTGCTGCCTATTTAAAGGCAATCCGCCAGAATTATTTGTCGGGTCATTGTCGGGTCATTGTCATCACCACCATCTCTTCCAGCCTGGCTGCCTGACCATAAGTTTAATCCTTGAACTCTGTTATATTATTTGAACTTTTTGATCCTGAGTTAATCCAGGGCCCTTTGCCTTTTAGTTTTACTGGACGTTTTGCCTCACTGGACTTTTGGTTAATAAATCATGTTTTGTTGTCCTGCATTTGGGTCCTCCTCCTTCCACATACTGACAGCACTATTGCACAACTTTAAGGGAAACTGGGAGCTTGGTAAGATGTGAGAAAAGATGGCACTTGTCGACAGAAACTGAAATGAAGCCTTTGAGGCGGCGAGTAAATTACAAAACACACACAAACATGACTGTCATCTGAAAAATAGGCCAAATTGTTGAAAAAGATAGTTAATTAAGATATGTGTGTCAGGATCCCTCCCCCGCCCCCAGAGGAAGCGCCTGGGATCACCTGGGGATGATTCCTGATTCCTGGGGATGATTCCTGCAATTGGGTCCTCCTTCCACCATCCACTTAGATCCCCATATTAGCACTATTTTTTTTAAACCAATTGAACTAGAGATTTCACATAAGACTAATACCAGAACAATAATAATAGTCAAAGTTAGAGATGGAAATTATTTGGACCACCTCCAGTGGTTGACATGGAAACCTGGTGCATGGCTATGGTATTGTTTTCATCATCATATGTGCGGAATATTTATTTTTGATTTCCCTAAAAACTCAGTGTTTTTTTTCAACATCTGGGTATTGTCACCATGGATACACCACAGCAACACCTTCCTATTGTTCATGTGTAATTTTAGGCTCATTTGAGTACCATTGCATGTGCTTCACATCATTTACATGGAGAAAAGATTGGGACAGGTCATATTTCAAATTGACTTATGTCTGCAATTTGTTGCAGATGGGATTCATGAAGCTTACGTTGCATCAGGAGAGTTTTGCTAAATCCAAGGTTTGTGTGGCGTGGTTTATAAAACAATTTTTCTGGTTTTATTTAAAATTCATGGTTTGTTTTTTCAGGAAATGGTCTTACAAGCAGACCATTTAAATGAGACAAACAAAGCAAAACCTTGATGAATTTTGTGAGCTTTAATCCCCAAAATCAGCCTCTGAATTAACGCCACAGCCTCCCAAGCTGGATTGAACGCTCTGAGGATGACTCTAACTATGCCAACGGAAGCACTTTCTAGTTTCAATCAAGTAACGATGAAATAAATTCCTCTTAACAGCGCTGACTCAGCCTAACACCCTGATGCTGTGGAACACTGAGCATGTTTATGTGGTTTTATGTAATATTGCATCAGATTTTTCACTGAAATTTCAGCTTTTTTCTTGTCGTTTCTTGGCAAACAGTGGCTTTTCTTCCAGCCTGTTTACTGAGCGCCTGACAGATCTGAGCTGATGTGTGAGAGTATTTGTCACACACGGATCAGCAAAGTGTGAACACACTTAGAAAAATCTTTGTCTGCCTCTTCTTTTTGCTCATGTGTTTGTGTCACAATCAGACGGAGAAGATGTTTTATTTTATACAAGGCAAAGAGATTTTCACCAGGATAATTGAGGGAGTAAACACATTTAATGAGATAAGACAGTATTTTAGCAACTTTTAATAAACTACAACTAAAATACAACTGAGCCTGATTTTAAAAAATCAAGTTAAAGAGTGGCTTTTCATACGTCATTTAAATAAACTCATTACATTTTAATAGCTCAGAAAAGTGATCTTCCCAAGAAAAACTTGTGAATGGATTTATTCACTTTTAATTTTTTTAAATTATAAATTCCCCTGTTTTCACTCTCGTTTATTCCCAGAGAACTCACAAGTGCATGCTGAACTGTTCCGTTCCGTCATCTTCTGCTTGTTTCGGGGTCGGGTCGCGGGGGCAACAGCCTCAAACGGGCAGCCCAGGCCTCTCTCACCCCGGCTGCATCCTCCAGCTCACCTGGAAGGATCCCAAGTCGTTCTCCGGCCAGCCGTGAGACATAGTCTCTCCAGCGGGTCCGGGGTCTGCCCCCAGGCGCTCGGGGAGGTATTATGACCAGATGCCCGAACCACCCCATCTGGCTCCTCTCGACCTGGAGGAGGAGCGGCTCGACACCGAGCTCCTCCCGGATGGCAGAGCTCCTCACCCGATCTCTGAGTGAGAGCCCAGCCACCCTGCGGAGGAAGCTCATTTCGGCCGCTTGTACCCGCGATCTCATTCTTTCGGTCACCACCCACAGCTGGTGACCATAGGTGAGGATAGGAACGTAGATCGATTTGTAAATCGAGAGCTTTGCTTTTCGGCTCAGCTCTCTCTTTACCATGACGGACCGATGCAGTGTCCTAGTTATTGCTGATGCCGCACCGATCCGCCTGTCGATCTCCCGCTCCATCCTTCCCTCACTCGTGAACAAGACCCCGAGATACTTAAACTCCTCCACTTGGGGCAGGACCCTGTCCGTGACCCGCAGGGGGCATTCTACGCTGAACTGATTTTTTATTTTATTTGTGCATGTTTGGTTGCTTTGAGAGCTTTTTTTCATACAGTATTCAGATATTTTTTTTAAATATCAGGTTGCTTTTGTTCTCTGCCACGCCCACATTCTAATGTAAGCAGGATGCACGCTCTCTGCTCATGCTTGGTACCAACAGTGAGCGGCATTCTTATGCATATGCCACAAAATAAGAATACAAAAAGAAAATTTGCATGCTGTTTTAGTGCGTGTGCACTGCTCATGCTCAGTCCCTTCTCTCAAAAATAAATGCCTATTTATGTTAATGCACTCAGCCCAATGAATAACATAATTTCTTTTGTTGTGAAAACAGTCTGACCTCGCTGCATAGAGGGTCGTTTGATCTATGGTGGGCGGTTACTTTTTTTTATTTAGCCGCTCGTTCCTTTCTGGTCAGCATTGGATGCATGTAAATAATCCAGAAAACAGAGAGTAAAAGCAAACATTTCTCATCAGCAGCAGAATAACTACATCTTTCCCCTACTTTCACCTACATAAACACTGTCTTTAAATTCTCAACCTGCGGAATTGTTGCCAACATGGACCATACAGCATGGTTGACCTCCTTTTTTCAGCTAACAAACTACAAACATGGTGGCGTGTCACACCGTTAGGTCGCTGATTGGGTAGTAGGTTTTCCAAACACTGCAAACAGAACCTAATGTCTGCCATTCTGTACAGAGATGCTAGAGCAGGAATGGGCAAACTTTTTAATTCGTGGGCCACATTGAGTTCCAATATTTGACAAAGGGGGCCGGAAGAGGATCAGATGGATGGCATGCTTTGGTAACCGCTAGATTAGACCGATAGAATGACACGCTAGATTTTAAACAAGCGCGCTAAATGTTACATCGCGAGCGTTAAATTTCAAATCTAGCGGCGCTAGGTCTGAAATCTAGTGCGATAGCGCTTAAAAATGTGTATTTAGCGGCGTTAGGTTTGAAATCTAAACGCTTGATGTAACATTTTGCTTTATTTAACATCTAAGACGCTTGTTTACGTGTATGTTTTGGGCCGGATGGCTTTCCATAATTATGCACACTGTTTATTTTGAAGGCATGCGCATCACGAAGACACACACATTTTATTGTGAGCAGTGTTGTTTTCTCAACAAAGCCATTATATCATAGGGTGCGCCATCTAGTGAGGAAACATCAGAATTGCAGGTTAAATAAAACATTAACATGGTTTATTTATTTAATCTTTTTTCAAGTTCGGCGGGCCAGATTAAAACATTTAACGGACCGCATGTGGTCTGCGGGCCGTAGTTTGCCCATGCCTGCGCTAGAGTGACATTCATAGGAGGCACCAGGTAGCACCAGGTTGGCTATAATTGCGCCAAAATATGAACGAATATGTTCTAAGTTTGCAAACTTGATGCACTTTACACGTTATTTGCAACTTTAAATTAGATTTACACTGTGTCATGCACGCACTCAGGGGCTAGAGGATGTTGAAAATGAAAGGGAAGCTGAACACATGCAAAAAAATAATCTTTTTTCTGCAATTATTGCATTCTTAAGTGAGCCAATCGTACCATGTTCATCGGCTGTGTGTGCGCTATGAGAATTATTAGCCCTAGAAAGCACAATTACCCCATTTTTAATGTTAAATAAGAGTTCAGTACAAACATGTATGTTTATGTGTCTTTGTGTGTGTGGTGTCTTATCTCCCCGAGTCGCAGGCTGTAGACCCCTCTAAGAACATTCCACCAGCTCTGAACACATCGCCAGCTGGCACACACACACACACACATACACAACTCTGATTTTGGCCCCACACATTTCTCGACATATACACCCTGGGCATCCCAGAAGAGTGGGAGAAAGAATGAGAGAATGAGGACAGAGAAAAGAAGACACTGTTATTATTCTTAAATCAAAACTAGAAAAAAAAGAGAATAAAATATTATTCTGTGTTTATTACGAGTCAAGTTTCGTTTTTTATAAAAAACAACTGACAAAATCTAACGACCGAAACAGAGGAGTTTGAGATGAGCTTCATGTGGACAGACACCCTTTGATCAAAGCTTTCTCACCCTGCTTTAGGATTTGACTTTTGACCTCAGCTGCTCAGACCTCCAGACGTTGCCAAAGTGTGTGTGTGTGTCTGGTTTTCCTGATGTTGTGAGGACAGAGATCCAGCGGACTGGACTTTCTGGAGGACAGAAAACAGGACCCTCCAACGTAAATCACAAGCCGGAAGGGGTGCAATCCAAAACAGATTGTGTTTGTTGTTTAGAGGAGAAGAAAGGCACAACGGGGGGAGAAGAAGATGAAGATGAGGAAGAGGAGGGTTAGAAGGTCAGAAGTGAAAGAAGGTTCATCACAGAAAAAAAAACGTAAAAAGGTAAGTCGGTAAATTGTCTCTATCTGTGTGTGTGCACGCATGATTTTCACAGGACTACATAGCGTGACAAACAACCAGACTGGTCACTTTTAGATGGTGTACCCCACCTCAGGATGGAAGATTTTCTATTTATTGTTAGTAAATAGTGTACATGAGTGCACCCTGCCATGGACTCATCCTGCTTTTTTATGGATCTATATAAGGTTTTATGGACCTCTCAGAATTTGTTGGTCTCGTTGCTTAGTTTGTCAGACTCATCGTAAAAATTCTGGATTTGTTCCTACAAATACAACTTTTCAACAATGCAGTAATTATGTATCAAAACCAGTAGCGGCCATTTTTAATGTCCTTTAGCGTTCATTATAAAGTGATAATGTTTACAGTATATTATCAAAACATTTCCGATCCCACAATAAAGTAAGAGTAAATCAAGACGTTAATCAATATGTCTCAACCTGTGTTACATAAAAACCTTTCATAGTTAATCTATAACTGGTATTGAGTAACTGTGGGCAGTTTATTTAAAATCTTTTCAATAGTTTGGGAGAAATTATCTTCACAAGAATTTGTGGCCTGTGTGACCTTAACTTTTGTTCGCATGATCCTGAAAACCTAATCAGTTCATCTATGGTTAGCACTGAGTAACTGTGAGCAGTTTCATTCTAATTTGTTTGGCAGTTTGGGAGGCATTGTGTTTACAAAAGTGTTACAGAAGCACAGATGCACGGATGGATGGACGCAGGGACAACCCGAGGGACTCATGACTCCTGCACACTCTTTGAGTGGAACCACTCTTACACACTTGTTGTCATGACAACATCTGTACACCATTCATATTCACAGTGATACGATGTCACAATCTATTTTTGAAACAGGGGAAAGCACGACTGGTGTTTATTCCTTTGATCATACATCCCTTCAGGGGGCGCTACAGCAACTCAGTTTCTTCCATCTAACCCTATCTCCTGCTTCCTCTTCAGTCACACCAACTATCTTCATGTCTTCCTTCACTGTATCCATGAACCTCCGGTTTGGTCTTCCTCTAGTCCTCTTTTCTGGTGGTTCCAAATCCACCCTGTCCATCCTGGTCACTTCCAGAGAGATCCTCAGCATCTTCATCTCTGCTACCTCCATCTATGTTTCCTGTCTTTTCCTCACTGTCTCTAGACCAATCAGCATGGCCGCTCTCACCACACTGTCTCTAGACCAATCAGCATGGCCGCTCTCACCACACTGTCTCTGAACCAATCAGCATGGCCGCTCTCACCACACTGTCTCTAGACCAATCAGCATGGCCGCTCTCACCACACTGTCTCTAGACCAATCAGCATGGCAGCTCTCACCACACTGTCTCTAGACCAATCAGCATGGCCGCTCTCACCACACTGTCTCTGAACCAATCAGCATGGCCGCTCTCACCACACTGTCTCTAGACCAATCAGCATGGCCGCTCTCACCACACTGTCTCTAGACCAATCAGCATGGCCGCTCTCACCACACTGTCTCTGAACCAATCAGCATGGCCACTCTCACCACACTGTCTCTAGACCAATCAGCATGGCCGCTCTCACCACACTGTCTCTGAACCAATCAGCATGGCCGCTCTCACCACACTGTCTCTAGACCAATCAGCATGGCCGCTCTCACCACACTGTCTCTAGACCAATCAGCATGGCCGCTCTCACCACGGTTTTGTACACTTTCCCTTTCATTTTATCTGATACTCTTCTATGACACATCACACCTGATACTTTCCTCCACCCGTTCCAGCCTAGATGCACACGCTTCTTCACCTCTTTTCCACACTCTCCAGTGCTCTGGACTGTTGATCCTAAGTATTCAAAATCTTAAATCTACACCAATCAACTTTTACACCAATTTAACTTCTATTTTCATTCGCCCAGCCTTCATCCAGTGTTTGTTAATATAAAAAGTGTGTGAAGGATCAAGTGAGGGTGGTGTGTTAAATGCAGATCTGCAAGCTTTCATTTTTACTGAAAGAAACATGCTTCTGGGTGTAGCTGAGGGGGCGGAGGGATACGGGCGGAAGGATGAAGGTTTGGAAAGGAGGAAATGCCCTGCAGGGGGTGTGAGAGGTGAAGGAGGTCTGACTTCGGGCTGTGTGTTCAGCTTTAGCTAATGAAGCTTGTTTTGGTCCCAGAGAGACCTGCTGCTGAGTCAGGTGTGGGAGCTTTGAAGTAAAATATTTAAAGAGGGACTATCGTGCTTTCGTGGGATAAATTCTTATCTCGAAGCATATAAACATGACACCATGTGTTAGAACAGAAATGCAAAATGAGGCTTATAAGCAGTGGTGGATGAAGTACTCACTTTTTTGTACTTAAGTAAAAGTACAGATAATTAGGCAAAAAAATTTACTTAAGTAAAAGTACCAATAAAAAAAATCTACTTAAGTAAAAGTACAAAAGTAGTTGGTGTAAATTGTACTTTTTAAGTAAAAAGTAAAAGTATTTGACCATAATTCAAGTGTTATTTTTTGTGCTATAGGGTGTCACCATAGTAACCAGGATAAATACTCTGCAGGGGTGTGACCCCCCTCTCCCGCCTCTTTTGGTCCATAAAAAAAAATAAATAAATAAAATAAAAGGAAAGGGGACAAGTCAAGCTATCACCTAGGGCCAGTGAATGGGCACCAAAATGGAGGAAAATGACACTTATTTTTTTAAATGTTTTGGGGGGGAGGCCCCCAGTCACTATTTATTGGCTTTGCCGAAGCCCCACCCCCCTTTGGAAAATTCTAGATCCGCCCCTGCTCTGTGTAATGATGGCTCAACTTTTTATTTAGAAGTAAACACAACAAACAACGATCTCCTGACTTTTTTTCATTTGTACTATATTTGATGTTAGGTTTTTGGCGCTGAATGAATGCGGAAAATGTTTCTCGATTCTTTACTTCTTCTCCCGATCAACTGCTTCTTTTGATTTTGGCGATGCGGCTTCAAGATGCGCTAAAAAAAAAAAAAAAAACTGTGTATTTTTCAAATCTCTGAACGAAAATGTAACAAAAAAATGTAAAACACACTTTTAAAAAATAGCAAATAAAAGTACAGATATTTGCTCTAAAATGTAGTGAAGTAAAAGTAAAAGTACCGGTCTTAAATTTTACTTAAGTAAAGTACAGATACACTATTTTTCTACTTAAGTACAGTAACGAAGTACATTTACTTCGTTACGTGCCACCACTGCTTATAAGTACACGTTGGATTCAGATTTGGGCTGTTCATTTGTCCATTTGAGACACTTCTGTGAACACAATATCTCACAAACCAGAGAAAGGATTTAATGAAACTGCCTATAATTACTCAGCACCAACTATAGATGAAATGATTAGGTTTTCAGTGACCTGCAGCCAAAACTTAAGGTCACAAAACATTTATAATTAATAAAGTTTGTGATATTATTCGACATTCAATTATTCTTGCTCTTTTTTTATAATTATTCAGAATCCAGCAAATAGAAAAAAAATTATTTAATTCATGAACCAATCGCGGCCTACTCCCGATGAGATGGCCCGTCTCACTCTGTGGTCCCACAAGCCTGTTCCTACATGTCCACACGGCTCCCATCGCCCCTGTGGGACAATTCTATCCATCACATCCCCCACCTGTCATCACTTCTTAAACTCCCGACACCTTCTACGCTACTCGAGAAGTCACTTCTGAGCAGTGTTTTCTGGGAAATGGAGTCTCTGGCGTGTGTGTTGACAGAGTCATGTCACAGTGCTGGTGTGAGGAGTTAACAGGAGCTGACACACAGGAATTCACAGAAATACAACACAGTTTTATAGATTAGCACCTAAAAACAAACTGAAATATGACGTTAGGTTTACTTTGACATCTAATTGTCTGTTTCTCAGATCCCCCCACCCTGCACCCCTCTTTATTTTAGTCAACATCAAAATGTGAAAAAAGCTTCATATGAAACTTCAAACCACAGAGAGCTGAGATGGACCAGCATGATGTCTGTCATCAGCTGGGATTCTGTTAGAACGACTCCCAACACGTGCAGATCTACTCCTCTGCTGAGAGACCCCCGCTTCTTCACGTCTCATTAAGCAAAGTGGAGCAAGTTCAGAGTTTCCAGCTTCGCAGTGATGACGGACTCATTGGTTGTTTGTTTTAGTCCGAAACACATCAACACACCTGCTGCTTCACTCATCCTGGACAAGAACCCACCGACCTTTTTGTGCACAATAAAGTTTATGAGGTTTTTTTTTTGTTGTTTTTTTAACGTAGCATTCCATTTCAATAGAGACGTCCCTCATCCTGGCAACATCTTGATTCATGTATGTTGATTTTTGAGATAAAATTAAAAAATAAAAATATTATGTTCCAAGTCAAATGCTATTTATTGGTAAGAACTCATGATTACATTTTTTGTTTGTTTGTTCGGTATTAATATGTTAATAATGTCACATTTATGACTAAATTTAATTTCATTCTGAACAACATCATTAGAATTATAATATATTTTGGCTTTTTGCTTTTTATTTATAATATTATTTATATTTAGTATAATATTATTTATTATTATTTTATTTATTATTTTATTTATTATTTAAATTTTTTTATTATTTTATTTATTTTGTATATTATTTATTTTGTATATTATGTATTTTGTATATTATATATTATGTATTTTATAATATTATTTTCTATTATTTATTATTATAATATTATTTTTAAATTATTTTTATATATTCATTATTTATTAATATAGCGATCCAGTCAGACTCTTGAAGCAATGCTTCGGGCTCAGCGGGAATCAGAACATCAATTTGACGTCAAAAGCTAGACATCAATTTATTTTGACGTCAAGTTAACGTTAAAATCTAAACCTAAGAATTAACGCTGCACACGTTGAAATATTTACAGGTTTAACTGATGGTCAAAGATTGATTGAAAAAATTATTTAGGGGAAGAAAAGTAGTGAGCACGTTCAATTCACACACGGGGTGGTCGTGACCAACAGAATAACAAAGGAACTTCAACTCCACATGTTATTTAAATTTCTTTAATGGGAACGTCCCAGTTTTCCAGTCAACTTTATTGATAAAGAAAAAGGAATGGTGGATTAAACTGTGGAAAATATGAATGTAGAACACTGCAAGCATGAGCTCACATCTAAAGCAACATCACCCCGATGTTGCACTGAAAGGACTGGAAACAATGCCTGTTCTAGAACAACTTATGACCGCGGCTTTAAACTGTTTTTTGCAGCAAAAATCAATAGGTTTTGGTGTTTTTTTAAGACGTTCATAAATATCCCAAATGTTAAGGCTCTCTTGAAGGAGATTTTGTTTAAACATTTTTATTTTTCTGGTTAAATAAAGGTTAATAAAAATCTTCTTTTGGCATTTCCCTTCAGGTCTCGCCACAGTAAGTCAGTTTCTTCCATCTAACCCTATCTGCTGCATCCTCTTCGGTCACCCCAACTATCTTCATGTCTTCCTTCACTGTATCCATGAACCTCCTCTTTTGTCTTCCTCTAGTCCTCTTTCCTGGTGGTTCCAAATCCAGCATCCTTCTTCCGATTTACTCTGTCTCTCTTCTCTGCACATGTCCAAACCATCTCAGTCTGGGCTCTCAGACTTCACCCCCAAAACCTCTAACATGTGCTGTTCCCCTGATGTACTAATTTCTAATCCTGTCCATCCTGGTCACTCCCAGAGAGATCCTCAGCATCTTCATCTCTGCTACTTCCATCTCTGCTTCCTGTCTTTTCTTCAGTGCCACTGTTTCTAGACCAATCAGCATGGCCGGTCTCACCACGGTTTTGTACACTTTGCCTTTCATTTTAGCTGAAACTCTTCTATCACACATCACACCTGGTACTTTTGTAATAAAGGTTAGTAAAATAAAGATAACACATAAATTCCCCTCACATGGAATTGCATAGCCGTCATCCAAAAAAAAAAATCCTGTTCCATTCCGTCGTCTTCCGCTTATCTGGGGCCAGGTCACGGGGGCAACAGCCTGGAACAGAAAGCCCGGGCTTCTCATCCCAGCTGTCTCCTACAGCTCACCCGGAAGGATCCCAATTCATTCTGATATAATTTGAGTAATTCTGATATTGTAAAAACATGACAGGTTTCACATAAAGAGGTGATAATTTATCAAAATATCTCTCATTTAAGTGAAATATGAAGGTGATGTTGTTTTATTTATTTTTATGCTGATCTGAAAAATGATCCAATCTATGACTCTAATCTGTGAAATAATCCAAACTGGCTATTTCAATTTTATTTATCCCTCCAATAGCTTCTAAATATCTGTTTCCTGAATGCAAGACAATAACAAACATAACACCTCTTCCTCTGTGTCCCCTTACTCTAAAACAAAAGGAAAAACCAACGACTTCCAGAGCGTTAAACCGACACAGAAACACAATCCCTGTTGTCTTGTTTTCATATTTCTCAGGCTGTAACTCGATGTGTCCGTAGAATCACAGCGATACATTTATATTTGACAAGCAACATTAATAAGTCAGCAGGTGTGTAGAGAAACATCCTCACACCTGTACATCCGTGTACAGGCGGCGTGCGTGTGTTTGTGTGTCAAAGTGTGTCCAGGTTACAAGTTCATTCATTTGTGTGTCAGAAACACTCTTCCTGTCCTGTTGTTTATGATTTATTCATAGTACATACTCATATCCGTGTGTTTTTGTTTGTGAAACTTGCTCGTAGGTTTGCAGAGAAGTATGACATCATACTACGTGAATTATGATGTCATTACACCGTGATTTTTATCTGATATAAAACTGATCAAAGGCCCAAAATCAATGAGCCCAACACAAGGTGGAGATACGTTATGTTTTAGAAAAATAAATGTTCCGTTCCGTCATCTTTCGCTTGTTCCAGGGTCGGGTCGCGGGGGCAACAGCCTCAAACAGGCAGCCCAGGCCTCTCTCTCCCCGGCTGCATCCTCTAGCTCACCCGGAAGGATCCCAAGTCATTCCCCGGCCAGCTGTGAGACATAGTCTCTCCAGCAGGTCCGGGGTCTGCCCATTGGTCTCCTCCCGGTTGGACGTGCCCGAAACACCCCGCCCGCGAGGCGCTCGGGGGGCATTTTGACCAGATGCCCGAACCACCCCATCTGGCTCCTCTTGACCTGGAAGAGGAGCGGCTCGACACCGAGCTCCTCCCGGATGGCAGAGCTCCTCACCCAATCTCTGAGTGACAGCCCAGCCACCCTGCGGAGGAAGCTCATTTTGGCCGCTTGTACCCGCGATCTCATTCTTTCGGTCACCACCCACAGCTGGTGACCATAGGTGAGGGTAAGAACGTAGATCGACTTGTAAATCGAGAGCTCAAAAATAAATGTGATGAAATTGTTTGTAGTGAGTCATCTTTTTATCCGTCTGTCCCTTTTGGGGTTACGGGGGGTGCCGGAGCCCATCCTGGCCAATTTAAGGCGAAGGGCAGAGTACAAACCGAACAGGTCGTCAGTCTGTCGCGGGGCCACACACATACAACCATCCACACACACACACTCATTCCTAGGGGCAATTTGGCAATCAACCTAGCATGCATGTCTTTAGAGGGTGGGAGGAAACCGGAGTACCCGGAGGAAGCCCACGCAGACACGGGGAGAACATGCAAACTCCACACAGAAAGGACACTGTTCCAAGGAATCACCCGGGAATCAAACCCACGACTTTCTTGCTGTGAGGTTACTCTGCTAACCGCTGCGCCACCGTGCCGCCCGACATTTAGTCATTTGCGTTAATAACGTACGACATCTGTTGTTTTTTTTTTATATTGTTTTATTCAAATCAATGAAAAAGATCTGTAAAATTTTAATCACACACTATCCGTTACCCACAAGTGTCACAGATCACAGGTTTTGAAGTTTTACAGCATTCTGCTTTTACACTATAAATAGGTGTTCCACAAGGCCACGTTCTGGGCCCACTGACCTTTTCTTCTTCACATTAAAAACCTTCTTTTGATAGTAAATTCCTCTAAATGTTTAACTTTGATTGTGATTGGTCTTAGAAATAATTCATTTCTGATCCAAACCTTATTAATTACAACCTGGCTGATTTTGTTTTTCAAACAAATGCATCCGTTTTTGTAAAAACACTAGTTTTTATTCCAGTTTTGATCAATTTATTCACATGTTGTACATTATTTCCATTAATGGCTCAATTTTAACAAAAGATTAAAGTTAAAAACTTTCAAGTAGTAATTTTTGACTGAATTAAAAGGCTGAATTTACATAGAACACTGGCTAATTAAGAGTGTGACCAAAAAAATCTTCACATTATAAATTCTGATCCTATTTTTTTATATTTTTACCTTCATAAACGTCCATTTTAACCATAAAAAGACAAGTATGTGGCATCGCATGAAGAAATAACTCACTTAAAACTCAAATTAAAACATACAATAACTCTGCTTAAACAACGAGAGAATCCCAAACAGAAAAGAAGGTGTTAGTAGACTGTAGGTGGCACAGCGGCAAACACACACACACACACACACACACACACACACACACACACACACACACACACACACACACCCTCGGGATGTGTGAGAATGAGCGGTGGCCGTCTTGTCAAAGCTGATTTAAAGCACAGTCCTGCAAACACGAACCTGCTTCATATTTGACACACACACACCTCATACTGAGAGATGTGTGTGTGTTTGTGAGGATGGACTCACCTTGGCCACCATCCCTGAAGCACTGTGTGACTCCCAGATAAAACTAAACCTTTCATTGTCACCACGGTGTGTGTGTGTTAGAGTGCATGTGTGATGTTCAGGTTAATTGTCGTCTTCCATTTATTTCTCAGTGTGTGTCCTCACACTGCCAAGCCGGTAGCAGGTCAACCATAAGCAGGACATGTTGATCCTTCTGTACACGTGAGATGAATAAGTTCCATTAGGATCGAAATGAAACCATTGTTTTGGTTCAATTTTATTTATATCGTAAACAGGGGAGACAGTGGCTCAGTGGTTAGAGCGTTCGCCCGAGGACTGAAAGCCAACCAAAAGTTTGTGGGTTCGCATATCGCTGAGTGCACATCTAGGGTCCTTGGATAAGACACCTAACCCCCTGTTTCTTCTACCATTGGTACCCGGTGAGGGATGAATAGAGTGAGTAAAAATAATAATAATAAAAAAATAACCCTCAAATCTCCTAAACACATATCGATATGTTCAATCAGGATTTTGTAAGACACGTCTACCACTAGGTTTATCGTGTATCTGTTGAAACAATAGCAGGCGTACACATCTCACTCAGTCGTCAAAGCCCAGCCAGTTCAACTATAGTTGGTAGAAAAGCATCTAAAACAAAAGTAAGTCAGTCACCTTCTTAACCTTCTACCCCTTTCGGAGTTGCGGGGGTGGCCGGAGCCCATCCCGGCTGATTCGAGGCAAGGGGCAGGGTACACCCCGAACAGGTTGCCAGTCTGTCACGGCCCACACACACCCACTCATTCCTAGCGGCAATCATGTAGTGGTCAAACAACCTAACATGTATGTTTTTGAAGGGTGGGACTAAACCGACGTACGCGGAGGAAACCCACGCATGCATGGGGCGAACATGCAAATTCCACACTGAAAGGCCAGTGTTCCAAGCCTCGTCCCCACCCGGGACTCAAACCCATGACCTTCTTGCCGTGAGGCCACTGTGCTACCCACTTCACCACCGTGCCGCCCTTTAAACAAAAGTAAAAAAGCATATTTAATAGCGTGACGGTCATTTAATGAAATGATTTTTTTGACCATTTACCAAGTTATTCCGCAACGACTCATGTGGGAATTGATTTAAATTCCATTAAAACCATTGGAAAGATTTGTCCTATTTTATGAAGTTCTAATAGAGAGGATTTTAATGCAGTTTATTGAAAAAAAAAAGCTAATATCGATGTGAGGGCTCATGGGCCTTTTTTTTTTCATTTTAAAGTTGCCTCTTTTGACTGGTCTTCTCTTGGGCCCAGTGTGAATCGAACCAGGTTCTCCCGGTCGAAAAAAGGAACTCTATCACTAGTCCAATGCTCCTTGGGACCGAACTCACAGTCTTTTAAACCAAAATATTATTTGTTGAGTTGTGAAAAATTCTGAAACGGCATCCGGGAATTTTGTTTTATTTTTTATTCTTTTTTATCTGCAAATCAAATTTGAAAAAATGAGTGACGTTTGAACCATGAATAGGGCTTTTTTAAAAGATGGGCTTTTAAAAATCTTGGAATTAGTTTAGCAAAATAAAAAGAAGTGATCTTTGGTACTGTACATTGGATTGTAATCCATTTTCCATGTGAACACCAAAATCAAATTTTTCCCAAAGTAGTTAGACATTCCAAAGAAACAGCTGGAAAATAATCAAATAAAATTGGTGAAAACGGTCAAAAGTCATTTCCATTTTGTCATGAATAAATTCTGTAATCTGGAAAGAACGACTGGGATCATAAACTGATGATTTGTGTGTGTTTGTGCAAAAATACAAGTTCATCTGTTGAAGAAAACATATGGGTCAGATACCCTGGGACGGCTTTGAGACAGCTGGTGGCGCTGGTGTGTGTGGCAGATGGACTGGTCATACTGGCAAATCAGACGATACACATTATGAACACGACAGAGGAGAGAATTCCTGTTACGAGCAGGAAGCTCAACATTTCAAAATATTTTTTTTGCCCACATTCATTAAAATAAACAGTTTTAATCTAAATATTCTTTCATTTTTGTGCTAAATTAAAAAAAAAATTAAAGGGCAAATTTTGTGCTTCAATTGGGCAACAATTCTTATCTCATTGAAACGCAAAAGATGGTACTTTTTGTTATGAATTCTCCAAAATAATGTTGAGGAGATACCAAGCAATCGAGCAAAAAGACGTCGACATTTGCTCAATACCAACTATAAATGAACTGATTGGCTTTGAAACCAAACGTGACGGTCACAAAAATGACCAGTTATTGTTTACTCAGAAGTACAATATTCACTACAAAAAAACTTCTAGATACATTTATTTAATTTCACACCAGTTTTTGACACTTTGAATTCCCCCTTCCTCTCGCTACACGCATAATTTTGCTTCCTGGATGTATGCATGACACAGTGTAAATCTAATTCTATGCCAAGAAAATGAGATTTCTTCGCATCAAGTTCGGAAAGCTAGTGCACGCTCTTTTATGTCCTTATTTTTTTTAATCGTCAAGCATTAATATCCACATGGATCGGCTAATCCTCGGAAAACCTTGCCAAATTCTGTAAACAAATCCAGGAAATGTTGATCAAAAAAGTATGGAATACGTAATTGGAAAAAAATCGTCATGCTTGGGGACTTGGGGAGACGGTGGCTCCGTGATTAAAGCATTCGTCCGCAGACCGGAAGTTCGCGGGTTTGCACACCACTGGGTACATGTGTAGGGCCCTTCTACTGGACACGTAACCCCCTGTTTCTCCCGTCATTGGCGCCATCGTGGGCAGCCTGCTGCGGTATAGGAGTGCAGCATACAAATTTCCCCGGTGAGGGATTCTTCTTCTTCTTTCGGCTTTTCCCTTTAAGGGTCGCCACAGCAAGTCAGTTTCTTCCATCTAATCCTATCTGCTGCATCTTCTTCAGTCACACCAACTATCTTCATGTCTTCCTTCACTGTATCCATGAACCTCCTCTTTGGTTTTCGTCTAGACCTCTTTCCTGGTGGTTCCAAACCCAGCATCCTTCTTCCTATGTACTCTCTCTCCTCTGCACATGTCCAAACCATTTCAGTCTTGCCTCTCTAACTTTATCCCCAAAACCTCTAACATGTGCTGTTCCTCTGATCCTGTTCATCCTGGTCACTCCCAGAGAGATCCTCAGCATCTTCATCTCTGCTACCTCCATCTCTGCTTCCTGTCTTTTCTTCAGTGCTACTGTTTCTAGACCAATCAGCATGGCCGCTCTCACCACGGTTTTGTACACTTTCCCTTTCATTCTAGCTGAAACTCTTCTGTCACACATTACACCTGATACTTTCCTCCACCTGTTCCACCCTGCCTGCACACGCTTCTTCACCTCTTTTCCACACTCTCCATTGCTCTGGACTGTTGATCCTAGATACTTAAAATCTTCCACCTTATTGATGACTTGATGAGGGATGACTAGAGTAAAATATTTATCTATTTATCAAGAGCAGAGCACATCCACGAAAACTCTCCCTGCTGACATTGGAATTTGGGTACAGTGGAGAACAAAATCCACGCCAAAGAACAACCTGGCATTCAAATGACACCTGCATACTGGATGAGAGAGCTCAGAAATGACGCAAACATGCATGAATAAAATGGAAAACAAATTCAGAAATATTTTTGATGTGGGAATTACGTTAAAAAATGTAGACTCTGCATAACCCCCCTTTAAATGTAAAAATTTCAGCTATAATTCTTTTCTCATTTATTGGGGCAAATGGGTGTTCCACTTAGTGGTGATTTCTGTCCCAAGTCCAAAATAAACATTTGGTTAAAACCTGCAGCCAGTATGCATATGCTCTACATTTTTATCAGCAGGAATAGTCCTGAAAGCAGAAGCCTGTCAGACTGTACGTGTGACTGTAGGTAAAGTTGGGGAAAGATGGAGGGTAACAGGAAGTTCACTGGGATTCTGCTTAGACTGGCAGAAAAAAAAAATCCTGCTTTTTACTGCTGGAAACCAAGCTGCCTCCTCCAAACGTTCAATGTGTCCAGTATCTCTTCTCCTCCGGCTTAGTGAGAGGTGATAAGCAGTAAGCAGGATGTGTGTGTGTGTGTGTGAGTAGAAAAAAACTATAATAAAATCCTTCTTTTTACAGAAGAACTTGCCGCTGCAGCGCTACGCTTCATGTTTGGAGGAAAATCAAGTTTTTTCCTCTGACATTTATTCTAGTTTGTTCTCCAGAGCAAAGTCTTTCAATCCCAGTGGATAGTTCCTGATTTCATCTTCCAGATCTTATCTTTTAAAAAGCCGTCTTTGCCGTGCAGAGTGCTCACACACACAACGACTGCTTCTGCACCCTCTCTGTTATTTGTACAGACTCCCAGCGCTCTGGCTTGGTTCAAGAAAAATGAGTTTGTCTGGATAGAAAAAAATCCTAGAAGGACAACATAGGAGGAATTTATTTTTCAAATGGTGCTGACAGCTGCGGTCGTCCTAAATTTCTATTTTATTATTAAAAAATTTGACCAATCACATATCAGCCAGGATTTGTGGCCAGGTAGATGAAAATTAGCAGAGCATCTGTAAAGGAAGCCCAAAGTGAATGGATGAGATTTTTGCTTTTGATTTATAAAGTATGAAACCTATAAAACTTTTCAAGGAAACGTTTCAAATGAAATTGAACAAAGTAAAGAACTCCAAGCAGCACAAAATAGCATATTCATGTGTAAAACTTACGCAGAAATATGACAGACAAGTATTTGCGAGCAGAAACACTGATTTTATCTGTAAACAATTCCATTTTTTTGTGTGTTAAATGTTTCCATATTTCAAATTAGTATAATCTTGCAGGCTTTCTACGTCATCGTTTTCAGACCTGCTGAATTTGGGATAAGATTCATTTATAGCTCTGTTGGTACACTAGAAATGACACATCCGGTCCTGACCAGAGAGGAACAATCAATTGAATCAAAAAGCATCCTATCTTGTGAAGCAAGCAAACCCCAATATATTTTTTTTATACTTAATTCATCCCTCACCGGGAAATTTGTGTACTGCATCACACCGCAGCAGGCTGCCACCTATGACGGCACCAATGGTAAGAGAAATGGTGGTGTCTTCTCCAAGGAACCTAGATATGAATTCAGTGGGATGCGAACCTGCAAATTTCCTGTTCGCGAGCTCTAACCACTGAGCCAGTGATGTCCCCCCCGCGCTCCCCATTTGAGTGGTCAGACTGTTACCATAGAGTGAAAGAAAAAGTTTGATGTTTCAGGCGATAAAAATCTGTGGTGCCTTTAAAAAGATTTTGAGCCGATTTGTCGGAGCTTTCTTTGTTATTGTTTTTAAACCTGCTGATTGGACAGTCAGAAAACGCAGTAGCTAAAATAACAAATACAGCCTCAGGGGTGGGGTACACAAATCGAAATACTGTTTTGTTGTGAAACCATTTTCATCAGCAAACAACTAACAACTTCTTCTTCTTCTTTCGGCATTTCCCTTTAGGTGTCGCCACAGCAAGTCAGTTTCTTCCGTCTAACCCTATCTCCTGCATTCTCTTTGGTCACACCAACTATCTTCTTGTCTTCCTTCACTGTATCCATGAACCTCCTCTTTGGTCTTCCTCTAGTCCTCTTTCCTGGTGGTTCCAAATCCAGCATCCTTCTTCTGATGTACTCTCTCTCTCTCCTCTGCACATGTCCAAACCATCTCAGTCTTGCTTCTCTAACTTTATCCCCAAAACCTCTAACATGTGCTGTTCCTCTGATCCTGTCCATCCTGGTCACTCTCAGAGAGATCCTCAGCATCTTCATCTCTGTTTCTTGTCTTTTCTTCTGTACTACTGTTTCTAGACCAATCAGCATGGCCACTCTCACCACGGTTTTGTACACTTTCCCTTTCATTCTAGCTGAAACTCTTCTATCACACATCACACCTGATACTTTACTCCACCCGTTCCAGCCTGCCTGAACACGCTTCTTCACCTCTTTTCCACACTCTCCATTGCTCTGGACTGTTGATCCTAAATACTTAAAATCTTCCACCTTCTTTATCTCTTCTCCCTGTAATCTCACTTTTCCATTTGGATCCCTCTCATTCACACACATGTACTCTGTCTTACTCTGACTAATCTTCAATCCTCTTCTTTCAAGTGCAAACCTCCACCTCTCCAGCTTTTCCAAACAACTAACAACTGTACAACTGAATAACCATAAATGAGCTGGAGAAGCCCCGAAAACTCCGTCTCAGGGAGCATCATCCGTCCATCCCACAGCATGAAGAAGTTTTCCTGGTAGAGGGACAAAGGGGGGATTTTTGGAGGACAGGGATCACATTTTCCTCTCGCCTCTGACTCCCTGAGGATATGGGCTGACAGGCGATAAGCTGCAGAACAGTTTCTCTCAAATCGCTGCAGCGACCTTGG
This sequence comes from Neostethus bicornis, assembly GCA_902685375.1. NCBI lineage: Eukaryota > Metazoa > Chordata > Actinopteri > Atheriniformes > Phallostethidae > Neostethus > Neostethus bicornis. Next base: position 13,719,767 of record LR738541.1, on the reverse strand, counting down.
CTGGAAGCAAAGGAGGAGCAAAAGAAGAGCATCCCTTTATGTGTCTTCATCCTTTTAACCCAACGGAGAAACAAGCTCCCCTGGGGTCGGCCACGAGGCCTGGAAGCGGTGAGAGGAGGAAGAAGAGGACAAAGAGTGTCAGGATGAAGATTGATGGACGTGCCGGGGCTCTGGAGACGTGAGGGTTTTTAACGGGATTCTCCACGCTGCGCGGATCAGTAAGGTCAGAAACGGCCGCTGGATAAATCACTCCGCGTAGAGCCTCTGACTTCCAGAGTTCATCCTCACAAGTTTCTCCTCTCACTAGTGACCTCTGTCATCTTCAGACACCTCTTCGATGTTTCTTTGTTGATTTTATGGATTTTTAAAATCTTTTTCTGTCATTTTTATGCCTCCATCTGCAGGCTGCAGAGAAGGCTTTGAGTGCCGCTGTTTGTGCGTCCGCCTGTGCTTCTGTAACACGTTTGTAAATTCAATCAATCCCAAACCACTGGAGGTCGGTCAGTCAGTCAGTCAGTCAGTCAGTCATCTTCTTACCCCTCTATCCCTTTTAGGGTTGCGGGGGGTACCGGAGCCCATCCCGGCCAATTTAAGGCGAAGGGCAGAGTACACCCCGAACAGGTCACCAGTCTGTCGTGGGGCAACACACATACAACCATCCACACACACACTCATTCCTAGGGGCAATTTGGCACCGGCCGACCAACCTAGCATGGATGTCTTTGGAGGGTGGGAGGAAACCGGAGTACCTGGAGGAAATCCACGCAAACACGGGGAGAACATGCAAACTCCACACAGAAAGGCCACTGAAGGTCTTGTAACGAAAATGCTCACCTTTAATCAGACGTGCAATCTGCGACCAAAAGTCAGGGTCACGAATATTTAGTTCTTTTAAACAAAATATTTCCCAAACCACTGAGATTTTCCGAAAACTGCCCACAGTTACGCTGTACCAACTGTAGATGAACTGAATAAGTTTTCAGGACCATACAATCAATCGGCTGCATGACCCTGCAGTTGTTTGGAAACCTTCCGTTCCGTCATCTTCCGCTTATCCTGGGCCAGGTCGCAGGGGCAACATCCTCAGACGGGAAGCCCAGGCTTCTCTCACCCCGGCTGCATCCTCCAGCTCACCCAGAAGGATCTCGAATTGTTCCCTGGCCAGCTGTGAGACATAGTCTCTCCAGCAGGTTCAGAATCTGCTTCTTGGTCTCCTCCCGGTCAGACGTGCCCGAAACACCTCACCAGCGAGGTGCTCTGGGGGCATCCTGACCAGATGCCCAAACTACCCCAACTGGTTCCTCTTGACCTGGAGGAGTAGCAGCTCGACACCGAGCTCCTCACCCGATCTCTGAGTAACAGCTCAGACAGAAACCTTATATTTACCAAACATTCAATAACAGAATATTAATTTTGCATAAACCCCTCTTTTTAAATTGAGTTTTTCCTTCGCATCTCCGATCCAACGTGTCCGTGATGTGACAGCATCAACCCACAGACAATAAAGCCGTATGTCTCGTCCTATCAGAACAGCAGAGCTAATGCACTTTAGAGGAAGATACAATAAAACAAAATGACAGCGTCAAATTGCTTGAAACTAAATTTATGATTGATACAAAGGGTCAAAAGAAAGATTTGATTTGTGGTACAGAAACAGGATGAAAGCTGACTCTCTTTGCATTGTAATCCCAAACCTGAGGATGGACTCTAATAAAAAGAAGCCTGTCAAAGGCTTTGTTTTGATGTGCAAATAAAACATCTAAAAAATATTTCAGCTGACTAAATATTAAAGTCTAATATTAAAATAATAATATTAAAAACTGGAGAGAAGAGGAATGAAGATTAGTCAGAGTAAAACAGAGTACATGTGTGTGAATGAGAGGAATCCAAATGGAAAGGTGAGGTTACAGAGAGAAGAGATAAAGAAGGTGGAAGATTTTAAGTATCTAGGATCAACAGTCCAGAGCAATGGAGAGTGTGGAAAAGAGGTGAAGAAGCATGTGCAGGCAGGCTGGAACGGGTGGAGAAAAGTATCAGGTGTGATGTGTGATAGAAGAGTTTCAGCTAGAATGAAAGGGAGTGTACAAAACCGTGGTGAGAGCGGCCATGCTGTTTGGTCTAGAGACAGTGGCACTGAGGAAAAGACAGGAAACAGAGATGGAGGTAGCAGAGATGAAGATGCTGAGGATCTCTCTGGGAGTGACCAGGATGGATAGGATCAGAGGAACAGCACATGTTAGATGTTTTGGGAATAAAGTTCGAGAGGCAAGACTGAGATGGTTTGGACATGTGCGGAGGAGAGAGATAGTACCTATGTACTACAGTATGTACCTATAAAGAAGGATGCTGGATTTGGAACCACCAGGAAAGAGGACTAGAGGAAGACCAAAGAGGAGGTTCATGGATACAGTCAAGGAAGACATGAAGATAGTTGGTGTGACTGAAGAGGATGCAGCAGATAGATAGAAACTTCGGAAATGCCGAAAGAAGAAGAAGAAGAAATATTAAAGTCTAATGACAAAAAAAGTTAGTGAAGTTTGGAAATAACTTTAAATGGAGCTCAAAATGTGACGTCCCCAGGCGTGAGTCAAAAACCAAACCAAAAAAAAAGCAATGTTTTTGTGTCAGGGTGTCGATGAGCTCTACGGTTACACAATCAGCTGCATCCATCCATCCATACGTCCATCTATTTGTCCTTCCTCGACGGTCAAATATCAGCAGCAAAGTGTGAAAGGACACAATTAGTGTGCACACGTTAACACACTGACGCAATAATCCGGAGGGTACGTTAGCATTGGGTCAACATGCAGCCCACAGATGTGCACCGTGTCTCCTGCACATACGCAGAGCTGAGGTCATCTGCGTTAGATTTTAACCGGGCGTACAGTAAAAATGATTGGACACAACAATGAACTGATGGATTTATTCTTTTTATTTACTGAACAAATAAATTCAAATATCAAGTTTATTTCCCCTGCTCAATTCGGGTCAGCGGGACCAGAAGAAAGACGGGAGAAACACTAAACAGGACGGTCGGATTAAACCAGTGACAAAAACATCTGGAAAGCAGTTCTTACTTTTACATGAAAGTCTAAAAGTATATTTGATTAACTCGATTTGAAATTTACAGTTGGTTTTATTGGTCAAAAGAACTTTGCAGATGAGGAGCTCTTGGTGTCTCTGGACGGGAATACGACGGGTCTGATAGTCCAACCAAAGAAACAAAGGACTGAATGAAAGCAAACGATTCTTCATTGAAGCCAGATTTCATCTTTACATCAAAGCTTCCCGATGCCGGTCAGAGGATAAAACCAACCCCACATATTGTCATGCCATGCATGAGTCATTAAGTATGTCTGTGCTTCTGTAACACTCCCATACCGCATTAACTCTTCTTCTTCTTCTTTCAGCATTTCCCTCCAGGGGGCGCCACAGCAAGTCAGTTTCTTCCATCTAACCCTATCTGCTGCATCCTCTTTGGTCACACCAACTATCTTCATGTCTTCCTTCACTGTATCCATGAACCTCCTCTTTGGCCTCTTTCCTGGTGGTTCCAAATCCAGAATCCTTTCGTCGATGCACTCTCTCTCTCTTCTCTACACATGTCCAAACCATCTCAGTCTGGCCTTTCTGACTTTATCTTCAAAACTTCTAACAAAGGGTTGTCCAAATCCGGTCCTCGAAGGCCGGTGTTCTGAAGGTTTTCCATTTGTTCTTGAATCTACACACCTGATCCAGTTAATTGAGTCATTGTGCCAAATTTTATTGGCTGTTTTGTATTTTCTGGTTCAACTGTATTGAACCAGGAACGTGTGGAAAACCACCAGGACATCAGCCCTCGAGGACCGGCTTTAGACACCCCTGCTCTGACATGTGCTGTTTCTCTGATATACCGCAGTAAGTCAGTACAAACTACAAATGAACTGATTAGGGGTCATGGGTGCAACCAAAATTCAAGGTCTCAAATTTATAGGGCAGACTGAGGGAAATTGTTTGACTCCTTCTTGTTCATGTCTATTTCAGTAACGATCTGTGATCACATTCAGATTTTAATTCATTTTAACTTTAACCATCTAATTTTAAGCCTTTCATCAAGGACAATTGTTGTCGTCAGGATATTGTCAACGTAATCAAGCTGGCAGTGTCTGTCATTATGTCCACGCGTTCCAAAACCAAATTTTTAAATTAACTTTTCTTGTGAAATTTCTTTCACTAAAAATGTTGAACGAAGAATTCGAATCTGTGACAATAGTCTTCTACAATAACTAAGAATCTGATTTGGAAACAAAGCAGAGCCAAAAAAATGTGAAATCTTAACAGAGACATGTGATGCTGATGGAACGTTTTAGTGATTCTATATGTTGCTCGAAAAAAATCAGAATTTTAACCATAAAATAGCGTCAAAAAATAATATTTGGCACTTTCTGTTCTTGCTCACATGCCTCATTTTGGTTCAAATCAATCTGTTACAAGTCTAGTGTTTTTATGTCTATGGTTGCGCACGTTAGAAACACGGTAGTGGGGGAGGGGTGTGAAGTATCTCATTTGCATTTAAAGGGAGCTGCGCAAAACAAGGCGTGTTTTTTTTCAGTACTTAGCGGAGAAGTTACAGAAAGTAACAAGATGAAGGTAATAATGGGAGGCAGTGGCTCAGTGGTAGAGCGTTCGCCCTCGAACCGGAAGTTAAATGGAAGGTCGAATTCACGTCTAGGGTTCTTGAAGAAGACACCTAACCCCCTGTTTCTCCCACCATTAACGCCGTCGTGGCAGCCTGCTGTGGTGTAATGCAGCACAAATTTTTTTGGTGATGGATCAATAAAGTCAGTCATCTTCTTATCCGTCAGTCCCTTTCGGGGTTGCAGGGGTGCCGAAGCCCATTCTGGCTAATTTAAGGCGAAGGGCAGGGTACACCCCGAACAGGTCGCCAGTCTGTTGCAGGGCCACACACACACAACCATTTACACACACATTCATTCCTAGGGGGAATTTGGCCAATCAACCTAGCATGCATGTTTTTAGAGGGTGGGAGGAAACCGGAGTACCCAGAGGAAACCCACACAGACACGGGGAGAACATGCAAACTCCACACAGAAAGGACAGTGTTCCAAACCTCGTCCCCACCCGGTACTTGAACCCATGACCTTCTTGCTGTGAGGCCACTGTGCTACCCACTGCGCCACCGTGCTGCCAGATCAATAAAGTATACATTATTATTATTAAGATCACATAAATGTGAAAGATTAGGACCGTAGGACGTAAAATTACACCGTTTAGACACAATACACACATGTATTTAACATATTATAAAATCATAATATTTTCTCTTTCAGACTCTCACTAAACTCTTAAACAATTCAAATCTAATTTAACTTTTAAAAGTTTTGTTTGAAATCATTTGATGACATTTCCACATGACAGCGTCCAATGTGCTGCTTATCTTTAGAGTTGCAGAGCGGAACGGATGACCTTGTCCTACTTGGTGATTGGTGGGTATAGTAGCCTGAGGACAAAGCTGATTGGCTGTCAATAAGCTATTAGGACAACAGGGAGAAACAGAGACAATTGGGTGAAGTGTAATGGAAAGTTAACGAGAGGAAACAAGGATGTGCAGGAGGGAATAAAATGAACTGTTTATTCTCTAACATTACTGTACATTTATCACAACTTTACTACTATCTGTATTTTATTTAATCTGTTACAAGTATTTTCTTAATAAAGTTTCTATTATTAGGCAAAAAAACAGAGTTTCAGATGACAGAAACCAAACGACTATTTTTTAGTATAAAAAATGGTTGATTCAAATGTGAAATTGGCAACTTTAAATTTAATTAAAAAAAAAAAAAACTGTTTTGTTCTGTCGTTAAAAATTCAAACCCCAAAGATTTTAGTCGATGACACTTTAGATTAAAAATGATTAAGCTGCCAATTGACAAAAATCACGTTTGAATAAAAAAAGTTCAGATAAAAATCTTCTCATTTATGTTTTATTTGTCAAAAAAGGCCATTAAGATTTTTTTTTTTTTTTAATAAAATGCTATTTTGAAAAAAAAAAGTTTAACACCATGATTTAAAATTGACCTGCAAAGTTTTAAAATAACTTTTTGAAAGCATGTTAAAGGTTATAATTCTATAAACACTTTGAAATGATTCATTTAAGAATTTTATTAATTCAAGCTAAACTGGTTCTAATAGAAATACATGAAAATTAAAAATGGATATTTTTTTTACTATTTTTTTTATTTATTGTTTTATCATTATTTTATTTTTATTATTTTTATTATTTTTCATTTATTTTTTTAGTTTTACTATTTTTTTATCATGATTTTTTTTTTTTTTTTGCTATTGTCAAAAAATACCCCAAAAAATCTTAAAAACTAGGTAACTGAGAAAATAAGGCAATGAAATACCTTAATTTTTTACCAAAACTGATACTAAAATAGATATATTTTGGCTTCATTTATTGTGAAAGTTTGATATTCTGAAGTTCCAGTTCTGCAGGATTTCCGTGCACTTTACACAGCATTTGAACTTCAAGAGGGATTTATCCTGTGCCATGGAGTTGTTGAGGGTGCAGGATTAAACAGGGAGCGAGAGGAGGTGGGAATACATGGCATCATGAACAGAAGTAAAATTAAATAAATGTATTCTATGCATTTTTAGGGTAAATATCACATTTCAGAGTTGTTGAATTGGTACCAGGTTTCTGTCCCTGTCTTTGCCACTCCACTGTGTGTTTACAACTGTCATTTTTTATTATATTTCTGATCTCGTGGTTGCATTTTTATTTTTTAACACGCCGCCATCAGCACCTTATGGTAGGGAGGCCATGCAAGTCATATTTTAAAAACACTTCTTAACCTCCCTAACCTAATGTATCCTATCTATTCTTAGATATAGCAGCATGTCCTCACTCTCCTGCCTCTGGAACTTGTGTGAAATTACACACCTTTACTTCCATTGTACTGGAACTGTAATCTTGTTTTGTTGTTCAATGACAATAAAGCTTCTTATGTTATAAAAAAAAGATTTATTACAAGGATATGTTGATTAAACTGGATGAGGTTCTCTTGTTTTTATGTTCCATTGGAACTTTTTTACTTAAACGGTCAGTTCCCGTCTGTAATCCCCACAGCATTTCACACACACTCATGGTGCCTCACACTCTCAAACACAAACATTCCTTTATTGCTAACATAACATGTAACCTGCGGTTCTTAAATCCCTGCTGATTGGACGGTCAGCTTCCAAGTGTTAATGTGATGTTTGGAAAAAAAAAGTTCATCTCTATCAGACTCCAAAAACTGATTTCTTTTAGGTACGTATGTATGTACCTAAACCCAGGCACCCGCTTTTAGGACCTATCTCACGCAGACCCGCAAAGGCTAATAAAACTCCTGCATGATCAACACTCTAGTGCATTCCATGAACACGATTAGGTATAATGAGGCTAAGCACATGGTATCTCCTGTTGCAACTGCGTATCTGAAAGCCGCTAGTAGCGATCTGCATGGTCTATTGCTAGTATTGTTTTTGATGAATATGCAAGAAGTTGGACATCCAGGATCTTTGATCATGTGACAGCTTATGTGCGTGAGCCACAAAACAAAACGTGAACAAGCAGTACAGGGGTGTATTCCTGGTGGTAATTCCTCTTTGTACTGATACATAACGTTAGGTGGTAACACACATAAGACGCACAGTTTTCTAGTTGCTTTTTCGTGTTTTGAACGGTTTGTTTCACGCCAACTGTCATGGCGGGTGTTGTCCGTTGGCGGATGTGACGTCAAGCCACTCCTCCTTCTGGCCCCGCCTCTTCAAATCTCCCGCTTTGTGAAGCCAAAAACTTGGCATCTCTGAAACTATTTGAGCAAAAGATGTTTATGTTAAAGTTTTTGGTTCAGAAAGTAACGCTTATTTATTTTTAATGATTTTATGCTTGTTTTAATTATGTTGAGTTTTTTTTCTAATTGGACTGAAGATGATGATGAGCTGATAATTGGACAAATTTTAAACCAAATACCCCACCCTACCACAGAAGCATTCAGTGTCTTTGTTTTAATTTCCGAACTTTAACTCGTTCTTTAAAACAATTTTTATGTTTAAAAGTTTAGAAACTTAGACTCGGACACATCGAATGCAAAAAAGCAGCGACACGAGCGTTTGCGTGATCAATGCGTGACAATGACAGAGAGTCACTGTGAAGCTCGGCAGCCTCCAGGATACGTAGTCCTACAGAGCTCGGTGGCACACAAACACGCAAAGACACACGCGTGTGGCGCCGTGGCAGGTTGCTTCAGACCTCAGGCTACATCCAGAAATAAAACAATAGAAAAAAACGAAAAAATAAAGGAGTGTGTTTGTCACCTCAGGCCTTCTAATCCTAAAAATACTGCACGAAACTTGACAAAGTGGGGCCATGTTTATGTGGGAGTGTGTGTTTGTGTGTTTGTGAATTTTGGGCTGAAACAATTAAAAACAGTAAAATGGAAAGTTTTAATGAGAGAACAAACTTTTCGGTGAGTTTAGGAATAAAACAAATATGGAAACAGAAAAAAAAATCTAATTTAAATATGCAAATAAGTCATTTATAATATTTAATTTATAAATGTGATTGTGTGTTTTTCTAAGTTTCATTCATCAGTTTAATTTCCTTTATTATTTCTTTATATTTTTTATTAAGCTTATTAAGCTGCACGTTTTTTCTAACGTAATCCTGACAAATTCTGTTTCTTTGTTGTTTACATTCTAATAAATTGATAGACAATAATTATCAAGCACGTTTTTTTTTTTTTTAACAAATATGTTATTCTAAAAATTATTCACAAGAATTAATCCAACTAGTTTAAACTATTTAAAGCATTGATCTGAATGCTAAACAGTTTGGAAGTTAATAATTAAGTATTTAAACGTGTTTAATTTGGACCATAATTGGTGATTTTTGTGGGCGCTTTAATTTCTAAAGTGTTGTAAATGCACTTTACATTTTTTTAAGCCCTATTTTTTATACAGTCTGTGATACCCGCCGATGGAGAGTCAATGTTTTGTTAAATTTGGCGTTGACTTATTCTTGTTTTGTATTAAACGTCTATTTCTAGTTCATAGTGCACAAAAAAATGCATTAGGGTGCATTTTCGGATTAAGACAATTAAAATTGTGCTTTCTATTTTATTTCATCATCCAACTTTTATTCACGTTTCTGTCAGGGTTTTATGGGATGTGGAAGGAGGAGGAGGACCCAATTGTAGGACTTCAAACAAGGTTTATTAACTCAATTTAGGAAAGTCTGTACAGCAAGAAGGACAGGGTTCACTCAAGGTTTCAAAAGTTCAAATAATAATAAAGTTCAAACATGGTCTGGCAACCAGTGTGACCTGGCTGGAAGGGATAGTAATGGGGGATTCCCCTTAAATAGATGGCAGGGTGCACAGATGTGGGGAATCAGTAATCATCCCCAGGTGACCCTAATCAGGTTGATGAGGAATATCTAGAGCTCCCTCTGGGGGAAGGAGAGGGATACTTACAGTTTTTAATAGGGTTTTTTAAAGAATTGAGAAGTTTGGTCAAACTTCTTCATTTAGAAGTCTAATAAATAAGTTTTATGCAAATCATGTCATAAATAAACACAAACAAGTTTCACAACGCTTCAAAAAAAAGTTTCTATTGCACTTCGGGTTTTTTTTGGACCATGAATGTCATCATTCATAAGTTGACAAGAAGTCTTCGTTTGTCTTCTCAACCACTTATTTCAAATCGGGGGACAAGCGGTGCCAGAGGTTATCCTGGCTGATTTCAGGCGAGAGACAGGATACACAAGAACAGGTCACCAGTCTGTTTCGGGGCCACACACACTCATCCACGCTGAGTCATTCTCAGGGGTGCTTTTATATCAGCCAATCAACCGAACATGCACGTTTTTGGAGGGTGGGAGGAAATCAGAGTACCTGGAGGAAACCCATGCATACACAGGGAGAACATGCAAACTCCACACAGAAAAACCAGTATTTCAAAACTCGACCTGACAAGAAGTTTTGTTTTTAGATTTTCTTCTTATACATTTTATCTTCAGTTAAAACCCATTTTATTAAAGCCGGAAATAATCTTAACGTAGATTTTTTTTCCCTCTAACTTTCTTAAAGGATTTTAACTGAGAATCTCACGTCGCTGCTGCAGATTATTTCTGACACTTCCTCTTCAGTTGTTAGGTTTAAATATTGATGAGCTAGTCATGAAAGTTTAACTGTGAGATGCACACTCCTGAGACTAATTTAACATGAGTTACTACTTAGTTTCACTTGAGAGGACATCTGGTTCCAGGTGTTGGACACCATCTACTGACGGAGAGATTGTTCTGGTTTCCTCCATCCTGTCATCCAACGCAAAGGTTTAATCTGCATTCTGTACCCGTTTGGAGTAAACACAACTTTTAAGCTACATATTTTCAGAAAAACTATTTATTATCTTGTTGTCATGTTGCTTAAAGTGGGTGGGGCTTAAATTGTGATGCATTGGGAGGTTAATTATTATGATGATGTAAAGTAATATGGGCAGCACGGTGGCGCAGTGGGTAGCACAGTGGCCTCATAGCAAGAAGGTCGTGGGTTCGAGTCCCGGGTGGGGACAAGGCTTGGAACACTGTCCTTTCTGTGTGGAGTTTGCATGCTCTCCCCTTGTTTGTGTGGGTTTCCTCCGGGTACTCCGGTTTCCTCCCACCCTCCAAAAACATGCATGCTAGGTTGGTTGGCCGGTGCCAAATTGCCCCTAGGAATGAGTGTGTGTGTGGATGGTTGTATGCGTGTGGCCCCGCGACAGACTGGTGACCTGTTCAGGGTGTACCCTGCCCTTCGCCTTAAGTTAGCCGGGATGGGCTCCGGCACCCACCGCGACCCCGAAAGGGACAGACGGATAAGAAGATGACTGATGACTAAAGTAATATGGATTGCGGGGGGTGCTGGAGCCCATCCCGACTGATTATAGGTGAGGGGCGGGGTACACCCTGAACAGGTCGCCAGTCTGTCGCGGGTCACACACATATAACCATACACACTCATTCTTTGGGGTAATCATGTAGTGGCCAATCAACTTAATATGCATGTTTTTGGAGTTTGGGTGGAAACCGGAATACCCGGAGAAAACCCATACATACACGGGAAGAACATGCAAATTACACACAGAAAGGCCAGTGTTCCAAGCTTCGTCCCCACCCAGGATTCAAACCCCTGACCTTCTTGCTGTGAGGCCACCGTGCCACCCACAAACTATTTTTTTTTTGTGCTAAATTAACAAAATAACGTCCCTTTCTCAGAGTTCTCTACTTCCTTCATCTCTCTTATTGTTTTTTTTCTTGTTTTACTGTTTGGTTCAGAGTGATTTGTTGTGGGTCTCCGTTGATCTACGGTCACAAAGTTTCGGAAAGTCGAGGAAGTCACTTAACGAGTCACACTTCTCACAAGGCCGGAGGAACAACGTGTTTACTTTCATTTAAATTCAAGGATAAAGCAGATCCGACTGATTCACTGTCATCTGCAGTGATGAACGAGTTGAGAAAAGACAATGTGTGTGTGTGTGTGTGTGTGTGTGTGTGGATGTGTGTGTATGTTTAGATATTAATCTATATGTACGTGTGTTTGTATATACGAAAGTTTGTGTATTTGTGGGTGTACAAGTGTATGTATGTATTTTTGGCTGTGTGTATGAGAATATGTGTGTCATGAGTGTGTATTTCTATGAGTGTGTGAGTGTATTTATACACCCTATACAAGTGTGTGTTTGGGAATATGTGGAAATACATGGAAATATGTGCAGTTGTGTGTGTCTAAGTACAAGTGTGTGTGTTTAGGTATATATGAGTGTCTGAGCGGTGCATGCGTGCCTATATGCATTTAAATGTGTTTGTGCATGCATGCTCGTGTGTGTGTGTGTGTGTGTGTGTGTGTGTGTGTAATGAGCAGAAAAAAGATTTTTCCAGATTTTATCTTTTTTCTCTCTAGACAAATTACCCCTGCCGTCCCCAACCTTAAGCCCCGCCCCCAAAATAACATTAATCTCTGTTTATTTTTTGTGTTTTAAGATTTAGCTCATTAGCCAATCAGAGACAGTTTCAACCACATGGAAACTTTCTGCTGAGTCAGCAAACCAGTAAAAACCTCAACGTGCTGCTCCCATTGGACGAAACAGCTCCGATCGATCATTCGTCACGCTCACTTTTCTCTTCAACAAAAAGCAGGCCGTCTCAAATCAGACGCCGTTTACAGCAGGCTCAGCGCCGTGTCGACCAAATCACTCACTCTTCCTCTGCAGCAACAAACTGAGATCTGGAGTCTGTTTTAACACAAACAGGACTTCCTGTCCGACGTTCTGGACCCATTTACTCAGACCTGTGGGAGCTCCAGGTGGGCAAACACGGCTAATTTCTACAAATAAACCCCAGAGTTTCAGTTTAGATGGACTGATTAGTTAAATTCAAGTTGCCACTACCACACCGTCCAGATGGGAGGACTTTAGGCTCTTGGTTAAACATTTACTTTAAGGGGGTCAAGTAAAGAAAAGAAGGGGATCAGCTCGGCGTCTGGATGCTGTTTGATCCTGTCAAACAGATCAGAGGTGAAATGTTGAATGGCAGACCTGATTGGTACCTCCAAATGAATTCACTGGTTTATTAAAGTTCCACCACAGCATCTGGAGGAGAGCTGGGACTAGTTTACCCGTGCAGAGCGATATGGAAAAACTAAACATGTAGATGTGAGTATACAAAAAAAAGTTGGACCAAACCACGGAAATAATGGCCGATCAAACTTCCTCACAGTGTTTTATATTCTACATTATAAAGTAATAAAAATAAAATTAATATCATTAAACATTCATATGTTTCATATGCATCGCTCCGTCGTGGTAAAGAGAGAACTGAGCCGAAAAGCAAAGCTCTCGATTTACAAGTTGATCTACGTTCCTACCCTCACCATGGTAACCAGCTGTGGGTGGTGACCGAAAGAATGAGATCGCGGATACAAGCGGCCGAAATGAGCTTCCTCTGCAGGGTGGCTGGGCTCTCACTCAGAGATCGGGTGAGGAGCTCTGCCATCCGGGAGGAGCTAGGTGTCGAGCCGCTCCTCTTCCAGGTTGAGAGGAGCCAGATGGGGTGGTTCGGGCATGTCCCACCGGGAGGAGACCAAGGGGCAGACCCCGGGCCTGCTGGAGAGACTATGACTCACAGCTGGCTGGGGAACAACTTGGGATCCTTCTGGGTGAGCTGGAGGATGCAGCCGGGGTGAGAGAGGCCTGGGCTTCCCGTTTGAGGCTGTTGCCCCCGCGACCCGACCTCAGAACAAGCGGAAGATGACGGAACGGATTCATATGGCTTTCACTTTAAATGCCATTAAATCTCAGTGTGCTGCGTTATTTAAAAAAAAAAAGTTTTTACTTCAGTGACAAATGTGTGTGCGCCACTCGCTGAGTTGCCATGGTGACTGCCTCTCCCTCTTCTATCTTTTGTTTGTGAGAGACACCGTTGCATATGCATAATGCCATTGGCATACTCCATGTTTGGAGTTCTAAAGGTGTGGTTGGGGTGGGATGGAGACCATGTTGTCTTAGGGTTGCAGACATTTTTTTTATAAATCCCGAATTTACACGGCACAAGCAAAGTCTATATACGTAAGACGTGACACTATGACTGCTTTTTTTTTTTTATCCTTTTTCTAATTATTAAAGGTGTTTTTTTCTCTTTTCTCCAGTAGTCCGAGGGACGTCTTGGGTCCAGTGAGAATCAAACCAGGTTCTCCTGATCAGAAAAATGATTCTCTACCACTGAGCCAAAGTCTCCTGGGACCATTTTTTTACTCTTTTAACCATGTTCTACATAATTTTGTTTAACACAGAGTTGCAAGGTCTACCCCATAGGTTAAAAAATATAAACAAAGACATAATAAATCTTCTTTTCTTGCAAAAACTTTGCTTCTAATCCACTTTTATGATCATCATCGACAACAACTCCACAATACAAACTCATGACTTATTACAAATGTAAAATAGTTTTCCCTGGATGAACATAAACAACATATTTATTAATGCACATAATTAAAGTAAACATGATCCCGCTCCTCGGGATGACTGGAAGAAGATCACCGCATTGAATTTGTAAGATCGGCTTAAAGAAAGAAGGCTTCCACTGAGCAAGTTTAGATATTCCTTTAAGCTTGACCATGCTGTGCAAGCAGTTTCACTAAACCACAAATAACAATGATTACACTCAACAGCTCACCGAACGGGAGGAAAACAAAGTGTGAGATTAAAGAAAGAAATGCAAAGCTGTTTTTTTTTAAAAAAAAAAAAAAACATGTAAAATGTGAACCCAGCTTTAACCACTCAGCAGACAGAGTTTTAAATCAATTCATATGATTATTTTATGACAAAGAGTATTTATTAATGTATTCTGAGTGAAATAAAAAAGAAAAAAAATAACCGATTTCATTAAAAGCATTTGAACATCTAAAAAGCAGCTTCTGTAAAGTCTTTCTGTGTTTTCGGGGTGTTCATGAGGTTAAAATCTGGGTTTTTATGGTGCGTTTACTCTCTCACCTTCTCCACTAAACACTGTCAGTTCTGTTTGTCCTCTGACACACACACACACACACACACACACACTTAGCAGGGGTGTGTGAAGTCTGCAAGGAATGAATGAATGAAAGAGTGAAAAGGAACGCGCAACGACGGTTGGGGTCAATTCAAATGCTGCTGGAAAGAAGCCAGCACACAGACGAGCACGGCTCGGTGGAAAAAAAAAAAACTGAATCCAGACGGTAAAACTCTGCAGGAAAAACAGAAAATATCTGCCTGAGTTTGTTTAGATGTGATGAAATCTGGAGGTTTTATGGCTTTAAATCGTCTTGCTAACCTTCGACCCTCGGGGCGATAAATCCTCTAACCTTTTCAACACCTAACGTCATGCTTTCCGCTTTAAGGTCCAAAGTAAACGAATTCCAAACAAACTGTTTTACTTTTTATCAGTGCTGCTTCTTCTTCTTCTTTCGGCATTTCCCATCAGGGGTCGCCACATACTTTTTGTCAGTGCAAAGAACAAAAAAATTGTGTTATGGCTACAAATTTGTGAATAAAGGCTCCAAATACGTCAAGAAATTTATGGCAATCATTTACCTCGATTCGTCTCAGGCGGAGAGGGTTAAATTTGAAGTTTAGAGATCTTAATTAATTGGCAGCCGTGCCACTTGTGCTACATTTAAGTCCTTTTTTAACTCAAATCATTTATCCAAAGGGATATCCCAAATTTTCTATCATGATTTAACTATGTGGGGTCATTAGGAAACGATTCAAAATGTGGGGTTTTCAACCAAATTGAAATGCAGTTATTCACTGAGCAGGGGACTCTTTTTTTCAATAGCTCCCATAAAGCTATTGAACCCCAAAATTGTGAAATGATTGAGCTATCTGGACCCATCAACATACAAAAAAAGTGGGGTATCTGAGCACCCAATGAATTCATAACCACTTTTTTCAATATTTTAAATGCCACTGTTTCTTGTGGGCAGTGGTCACTTTTTTTCTTCCACGGTTCCAACATTAAGGGCTTGAAAAATTCAGATTTTGTATAATAATAGGAACCATTAGTAAGCAACCTGAAAATTTAGGGTTTCTAGCCATGCCTTAATATTTGTGCACCAGGAACCCAAAACTGCACCCATAAGGCTACATCATTTCACAAATTCTGGGGTCCTTCAACCTCTTAATATGGAAGCTGTGAAAAAAAAAAGAAGTGAAACTTTTCGCCATAGTAAGCGATGCTATTTCACTATCAAGGGACTAGAAATTATTTGGGGGCTTAAACCCCTCAAATTTTGGGGTGTGTCCTGATGGCCCCATCTACCTCAGTCACTTCACAAAATTAGAGATCACCCCATTAATATTGGAAGTATTTGGGGGGAGAAGCGGGGGAGACTTCTGCAGATAGTAAACAATGAGATTACAATATTAGGTGGGTTTAAATTAAGAAGAGGAGATGGGGGGAAGGTGAGGCAGAAATCCCACAAATTTGGGGTGTGTCTTAATGACCCCATAGAGCTGAATCATGTTAAAAAATTGGGGTTACTTGGTCTTTTATTGTGGAAGGTTTTGAAAAAAAGCTTGATTAGGAAAAACTATGAATCCATATGAAATATTTATCTGTGGTAAAGTTTATAAAAGCTCATCAGAGATGAAGAAAAAAAATAAAATTGTTTCTGACCTCTGAGGTTCTGGATCTTCACCATCACTTCAGCTGGACCCCTCAGACTGTGCGTCAGGTACATGCGCCCTGAGTCTCTCTCGATCTGAACAGGAGATTCAGACTCTGAGATCACTTCAAACCAGCGCTGATCAAACCTGTGGTCTGGCACAGTGAACAGCAGGTCTCCCACTCCAATATGCTCAGGAACGGTCACTGTATAAGTCAGATCCTCAGACAGAGCCCGGGGTCTGCGCTGCGCACGGTTCAAACGGCGCACATGGACTTGCAGGAACACCGGTTCTCCAATCAGCGCCACATCTCCTCCATCCTTCACATAAAGGCGCAGGGTTGCGTGTTTGATTCCCAGCAGAGATCTAACAAGCATCACTTGTCCGCTTTGTGGAACCACGTGCATCAGATCAGATTCTGGTGATGCGTAAAAACTAACGCGTCCGTTTTTCTCCGCGTCTCCGTCTTTTGCTTCCAAAGTGGTCAGTACTGATCCAAGAGGAGTTAACTCTTCTACTTGGATAGTCTGATTCCTGCTGCTGAACTGTGGGATGTTATCATTCCTGTCTGAAACTTCCACCTGCAGCACAGCGTGTGTCCTCACACACACAGGAGACAGGTCCAACATCAGTTCATACATAGCTATGAACTCACGATCCAGAGGTTTGGAGGACACCAGACCCACATGGCCAGGATGGTGAACCAGATGAAAATCTGATGCGTAATTCCCAGTTAGACTGGCTGAAAACTCTTCAGCAGGACAACCGTGCGCTCTGAGGGAAACTGTGACTCCTTCCACTGGTGATCCCTCAGGAAGGTTCTCTGCTATCCGGCCGAAATAGTGCGCAGGATGTCGGTGCTGCGCTGTGGCGCAAAGCGCATGGACAAGAAGGATCAGGTGGAAAGTATGAAATGATCCCAACGTTTCCCTGATCATCTTTCCATCAAAACACTTCTCTTTGGAGATGATAAAAAAAAGGTCCAGGGATCCAAACTTTAAACACAAAATATTACAAAGTTATCCAAATATTAAAAAATCTCTTCTTGTTTGTTTAAAAGGCAGAAAGTGATGCTTCTAATCTCCTCTTTTCAAGAATATCTGGAGAAAATAAAGTAGCTTCTAGAAACATTTAGGATTTTTAATATGATTCTTTCCAGATTGGAAGATGCTGATGTTCCACTCTGATCCTCCACTGGAGGATGGATCAGAATGACAGAAAAACCAACGGGATCCATGTGGTTCCATCGTCTGCCTCCAGATCACAGCAACCAATCAGAACGCTCAGACAGGATGATTGACAGGCTGAAGGACCCGCCCACTAGATGAACCCCACTCAGTAAGAGAGAGAGAAACAAAAAAGTTTTCATTAAATATCTATTTATAATTTTAATATTCATAAAAATATATTAACTTGTTTAAAATTATATTGTAAAAAATTTAAAATTGATTCATTTTAAATAATATTTAGACAAATTTGTTATAAATCTGTTTTTCCATTTTCATATTGAACAGCATTGTTTGTCTTTTTAAATTTAAAATAGTCTCAAACTTTTGATTAATTCTTACATTTACTTTGTCCTTCGTGTTTTGTTTCAATTTTACCGCGTGTTTTTTTTACCTGAACCGCCTTTAAATTATTTTGTCTTAACTTCTGTCGCTGATTTAGCAGCTAATGCTAACTACAGCGGTGCGGCCGCAAAAAAAAACCCCAAACAAAAACAAAAACATGATCTCAGTTTTAAAGGTTCCGGTTCTGCTTCGCAAAAAGATCGTTGAATGAACATAAAGCGAAGCTACGAGGCACAAAAAATAATTATTTTCAATATTACCAAACTACTCGATTTAGTCAACGAATTTTTTTCAGCCCTATCGTTGCCAGCAACAAAGGGGAACAAATATACATGTGACACAATTTGTCAGCCATCTTATCCAACTCAGGATTTCCTGTCATCTTCCGCTCATCCGGGGTCGGGTCGCGGGGGCAACAGCCTCAGACGGGAAGCCCAGGCCTCTCTCTCCCCGGCTGCATCCTCCAGCTCACCTGGAAGGATCCCGAGTCGTTCCCGGCCAGCTGTGAGACATACAGTAGTCCCTCCAGCAGGGTGTCTGCCTCTTGGTCTCCTCCTGGTGGGATATGCCCAAAACACCTCAACAGCGAGGCGCTCGGTGGGCATCCTGACCAGATGCCCGAACCACCCCATCTGGCTCCTCTCGACCTGGAGGAGGAGCGGCTCGACACTGAGCTCCTCCCGGATGGCAGAGCTCCTCACCCGATCTCTGAGTGAGAGTCCAGCCTTCCTGTGGAGGAAGCTCATTTCGGCCGCTTGTACCCGCGATCTCATTCTTTCGGTCACCACCCACAGCTGGTGACCATAGGTGAGGGTAGGAACGTAGATTGACTTGTAAATCAAGAGCTTTGCTTTTCCGCTCAGCTCTCTCTTTACCACGACGGGCCGATGCGGCGTCCTAGTTATTGCTGACGCCGCACCGATCCGCCTGTCAGGATTATACCATATAAATATATGCACATATAATCAACGGTGCAGGACGCTCCATGAGCACTAAGTAAAAATTCTTGGTGCTCCAGAGATTCCAACTCCAAAAAAATTATGTGCACCCTTGTATATAGTCTGGACTGGAAAAAAAACTCCAATATTCTAGCTACCTGATGTTTACCCGGTCACTACCCGGAAAAGGGTTCAGCAGCCCCACAACCTAGTGGAAAGTAATTTGAAGATAGATACATTATTATACGTCATCAATAATATAAGCAATTCTAGAATCCTGCCTTCTTGAGGCATGAGTTTATATGATTGTTTTATCGTGACCTGCGATGTCGGCAAAAACTATTTTAACCCAAAAGGAAAATTCAAATGGAGAACCATTTTTTTTCTTTGAGGGGGCAGAACTATGATTGTTTTAGACCAAAAATTGTCAAAGTAAACTAGTTTAGTTCCCTGATTCTTCAGACCTTTTCTTTCACTGCAGAGAAACAGTCTGACCTCGCAGCATTAAGGTTTGTTTGCTCCATTGTGAAGGATCATTTATGTCCTGATCAGGACTGGACAGTCTGTGTGGTACAAAAAAAAAGGTGTAAACATGAGTGCCAGCAATCGTTGCCAAACTTCACTTGCGTTTGACATCCTGGTATCTATATTTTTTTTAGCCCATCAGTTTTCCAGAGTCCTGACCCAGTAGCTGGAGTGAAATCAAATTGAGCAGAAGCACCAGCGTTGCTACAAGTTTGTATAAAAACTCCATAAATTGCACAGCAATAGAACCCAATTTAATGTTTGTTAGCCAGGCTGGTGTAACTTACCAACTCTACTCTGATTAGTTTCAAGTATCACACACTTTTGTTTACAGATGGTAAAGGGTCGGAAGAATTTGGAAAGGGTCGACCAATCACAGATAGCATCCATCTGCATTAACTTGTAGGTCTTTTACTAAGTGCAGAGTTCAATGAAGCTCTAAGGTCTTCTTCTTTCGGCATTTCCCTTCAGGGGTCGCCACAGTAAGTCAATTTCTTCCATCTAACCCTATCTCCTGCATCCTCTTTGGTCACACCAACTATCTTCATGTCTTCTTTCACTGTATCCATGAACCTCCTCTTTGGTCTTCCTCTAGTCCTCTTTCCTGGTGGTTCCAAACCCAGCATCCTTCTTCTGATGTACTCTCTCTCTCTCCTCTGCACATGTCCAAACCATCTCAGTCTGGCCTCTCTGACTTTATCTACAAAACCTCTATCATGTGCTGTTCCTCTGATCCTGTCCATACTGGTCACTCCCAGAGAGATCCTCAGCATCTTCATCTCTGCTACCTCCATCTCTGCTTCCTGTCTTTTATTCAGTGCTACTGTTTCCAGGCCAAACAGCATGGCCGGTCTCACCACGGTTTTGTACACTTTCACTTTCATTTTAGCTGAAACTCTTCTATCACACATCACACCTGATACTTTCCTCCACCCGTTCCAGCCTGCTTGAACACGCTTCTTCACCTCTTTTCCACACTCTCCATTGCTCTGGACTGTTGATCCTAGATACTTAAAATCTTCCACCTTCTTTATCTCTTCTCCCTGTAACCTCACTTTTCCATTTGGATCCCTCTCATTCACACACATGTACTCAGGTCTGTGTTAGCAAAAATTTCTGAATTAAGAATTTAGATGATGTTCAAAGACTTTTATTCAGGGGGAAAGACCTAGTTGATCCACTGCCGAGGGTGTTTGGATGAAGTTTAATTTTTCGGTGACACGTCATGTCTGATTCCAAACGAAAAAGCAGCAATTGGTTGAAGCAAAAAATGACCTGCCGATCGTGGAGTGAATGAACCGCAATGCAGTGAGGTCAGACTGTTTCCACAGAGTGAAAGATACAGTTTGACGTATCAGGCTTACCGGTTTTGTTTTTTTAAGTTGTTTAGGATTGCAGTTCCTCTTTTTGTAAGTCGTTTGCATGGATGCAGCATTGCTGCTGGGAGGTATAAGACTACTCATGTCAAACCAAGTTGGGTTTTTTTGATTGAAGAGCTCTTTTGTTTTGTTTTCAATAAACTTTTCGTCCAGTCAGCTTCAGTTAGCGTTAGACTGAAAGTAAAACATCTCTTTTGAATAATCTGACGGTTCTCTTTAAGACATCTTGGGTACAACATTTTCCTAGAGGTTCTAATGATCCGTGTAACGTCTCTGCTTTTGCAGTTTAGCTGCAGGTCTTTGCATCTCATGTAGCTGTGATCTTCTGCTTCAGGCCTCGGCCTGCTCTTGTTGATCTGTCTAAGCAGCCTCACATGCATTCAGGCGACATGTTGGCTGCAGTCTCCAATCAATCGGTCATGCTTCTTCAAGTCTTCCATCAGGGAAACTTCAAAGGAGCCAGAGCTGGGAAAAGCTGTCACCACCTCACCGCAGCGTCCAAAAGACAAAAAACACCTCAGACAACACAAAGCAGGGTTCATGTGGATGCTTTACTGAAAGAAAAATAGGTTTTAGGTTTTACAGTCTGCTTATTTGGTGGAAAAAGCATCTCAGTAGTTCCCATAAATGACTTATGAATGTCTCTAAGAAGAAAAAATCTTCTTATTCTGATGAAATTGGCCACTCGTCAAAAAAAGGGCGATAAGTCTCCAACAGGCGGAAAAAGAGTATACAGTAACAAACGTTTTGCTGCTTTTTGTTTTCCTTCTAGAAGCAGAGATGTTCAAGTTTCTCAGGGTTTTGATTACAAGTTAGGAAAGAATGGAATGGATTTCGAGGCAAATTGGCGCACAGAGAGCTAGCTTAAAAATTGACCAATGAACACTCATACTTTCACCTATGGCCAAAACCTCTTAGTGGTGACAAAAAGAACGAGTTTGTAAATTTAAACTACCGAAATGAGTCCCCTTACAGGGGGGCTAGGCTTTCATTCAAGAAGGAACTGCTGCTCCTCCGTGTGGAGAGGGGCCACATGAGTGGTTGGGACATCAGGTCAGAAAGATGGGCAAAAATGGTATTGTTTACAATATTTAGGGGGAGACAGTGGCTCAGTGGTTAGAGCGTTTGCCCGCGGACCGGAAGTCAGCTAGAAGTTTGCGGGTTCACATCCCAGTGAAAGCACGTCTAGGGTCCATGGAAAAGACACTTAACCCCCGTTTCTCCCATCATTGGTGCCGTTGTGGCAGCCTGCTGCGGTGTAGGAGTGCAGCACACAAATTTCCCTGGTGAGGGACGAATAGAGTGAGAAAAAATTGGAAAAAAAAAGTTGTTTTTTACCGGTAAGAGTTTGTCATCCTCAGATGAAAACTAAAAAAAAACATTGACACGTGAAACAATGACATCAACCACAGGGCAGGTATGCCAAAAATTTATTCTGAAACAGAGCTTTAGCTCTGCCGTGTAGAGTTTTTGGTTTCGGTGGTAGATTTGTGACCAAAAAGTTTCAACTGAATAGCCGGTTCTGCATGTGACGCCACTGCTCATGCCGATTAAAATGTTGCATTTGCTTAGATCTGAAAGTTCTTGATGAAAGAGCACATACCAGGTGCTTTAAAAGTTAGAAAGCCTGCTAATTATCGTTAATTAAAATTTAAATTGATGCCAAAACATTGTAAAACAAGCCTCTGCCTCTCTTGTAAATCAAACTTAATTAATAACTGGGCAATAACTCGGCTGACGCTGTCATCTTCAGCCAGCTAGAGGGTTTTTAAATTTTGTCAGTTCATCTATAGTTGGTTACTGAGTAACCAAAAGCAGTTTCATTAAAGGCTTTTCAACCTTTGAAAAGAAGAAACTTTGTGGCCTTGATTTTTGGTTGCGTGACCCTGGAAATCTGATCAGTGTACCCATAGTTGATATTAATTAACTGTGGACAGTTTTGTTAAAATTTCTTCAGTAGTTTTGGAGATACCGTATGTTACAGAAGCACAAATGCACGCACATTGCAAGGCATGAAATATCTAACTGCATGGAAAAGTGAGGTTACAGGGAGAAGAGATAAAGAAGGTGGAAGATTTTAAGTATCTAGGATCAACAGTCCAGAGCAATGGAGAGTGTGGAAAAGAGGTGAAGAAGTGTTTGCAGGCAGGCTGGAATGAGTGGAGAAAAGTATCAGGTGTGATGTGTGACGGAAGAGTTTCTGCTAAAATGAAAATGAAAGTGTACAAAACTGTGGTGAGACCGTGCTGATTGGTTTAGAGACAGTGGGACTGACGAAAATACAGAAAACAGAGATGTTTGTAGCAGAGATGAAGATGCTGAGGATCTCTCTGGGAGTGACCAGGATGGACAGAATCAGAGGAACAGCACATGTTAGAGGTTTTGGAGATAAAGTCAGAGAGGCCAGACTGAGCAGAGGAGAGAAAGAGAGTACATCAGCAGAAGGATGTTGGATTTGGAACCACCAGGAAAGAGGCCTAGAGGAAGACCAAAGAGGAGGTTCATGGATACAGTGAAGGAAGACATGAGGAAGACATAAGGATGGATTTTATCCAACAATCTAGTGTTGGATAAAAATGGCACATTTTCTCTTCAACCGAAGCAAATTACTGATACCAATTATTCCCAGACATTAATGGAATTGCCTGGTTTTGACCTACGATGTCCCACGGCAGGTCGAGGCTCAGTTACACTCCGATGATGTATGTTTATACCCAAAGGCAGATTTGCTAAATATACCCGTTATACTACACACACCTTGACAACCTGTGATCACACTGTGCTCATTTCATTATGCTGCATGATGGGATTTCTCCGCATGCAAATGAGTTTAATTAAGCCGAAACTTATTAGTCATTGGAGTGTAAGTGAATGGATATGTAAATGTGCAGCGGCACGGATGGAAATCAGATGGCGTGTATAATAGGATGGAAGATAAAGAGGTGTAATAGCGCAGCGGTGAGCTCGGAGCGTGTCATTACCCGCTAAACAGGAGAAGCCATGTAAACATGATTACCTCCGAGCTGGTCTAGACAGAGAGAAGGGATTATGTGAGATAATCATCGCAGCAAAGAGGGATGACACAATGTGTAAATAAAACATTCACACTATTTTTTTTCTCAAGTTTTTTTTTTCTTAACCTGAAGAGCAGAATCCCATCATCATGATTCCTCTGCAGAGGAGCAAGAGAAGGAGTGATTTGTGGTGAAAGAGAAGACAGAGTGGTTCCGATGTGAAATTTAACACCGTCAGCTCCATCACACTGCTTCACTTTCAGCCTGGATTTCTTCTCAGACATCTGTCAGGCAGAAAGAAGAAGTGGAGGAGAGGTCGATAGCTCAGGCTTTATTACTGACAACAGATTAGATCACATTTGCTGCTTTAATTAATTAAGATGAAAGGTCTAATTAGAATAATTTGATCACATATCTAGAAATTAATAAGGAGAAACCAAAAAAGGACATTTTTTTATCTTAATATTTTACATACGGCAGTGGGTAGCACAGTGGCCTCACAGCAAGAAGGTCGTGGGTTCGAGTCCCGGGTTGGGACGAGGCTTGGAACACTGTCCTTTCTGTGTGGAGTTTGCATGTTCTCCCCGTGTTTGTGTGGGTTTCCTCCGGGTACTCCGGTTTCCTCCCACCCTCCAAAGACGTGCATGCTAGGTTGATTGGCCGGTGCCAAATTGCCCCTAGGAATGAATGTGTGTGTGGATGGTTGTGTGTGTGTGGCCCCGCGACAGACTGGGGACCTGTTCGGGGTGTACCCTGCCCTTCGCCTTAAATTAGCCGGGATGGGCTCTGGCACCCCCGCAACCCCGAAAGGGACAGACGGATAAGAAGATGATGATGATGATTTTACATACGTCAGAAAAATTGTAAAAATGCTGCCAATTGGCACCAATGGATTTCTGTCTGAAAGAATCTCCGAACACTCGGATTTAGAATGTTCCCCAAAACGTTCCACTCGGTAACATCATGTTCAAAATGCAGGCAACGGTGTGACTGTTCTGAGATAGAGGTAGAAAGCAGAAACAGACCTTTTCTCATGCCCCGTCCACAAGTAGCCGGGTATTTTTGAAAACGCATATATATTTATCTGTTTTGGCCTGAAAACTGAGGATTTTTTCACTCAAGACCGGCGTTTTTGAAAACTCGGCCAAAGTGGAGATTTTGGAAAACTCAATTTTTGCTTTTGCGTGTAGACTTGCGAAAACAGAGATTTGCGTTTTTATGCGTCACTACCTGCGACAAGTAATGCACATGCGTCATTCATGTGCATCTTTGTTTGGATCGTCTATATTTTCCTGTGTTTTATTAACTTTATAGTCGATGACGACTTTTAAAAGCAATTCCAGCTCCTTGTCGGTCCACACGAACGAGATGCCTGGCGCCATGTTTCAGGTTTTGCGTAAATGACGACAGAGGTGATCTGATTGGATAGCTCAGAACTTATGTTTACATCAATACTGCCGACTACTGGCCTGGCATGCTCATAACCGCACTCGGAAGCATATTTATTTGGCTCCGTGTGGACGCGGATATTTTGAAGGCGGGCAGCAGATATGCGTTTTCAAAAATACCCGGCTACGTGTGGACGGGGCCTCCCTGTTTCATTGTTCTGTGTGTTTTATGAACTGAAACGTTAAGTTTTGTAATTATGTTGCATCATTTGAATGTTGGAAGACTTACATTTTATGTTCCGTTCCGTCATCTTCCGCTTGTTCCGGGGTCGGGTCGCGGGGACAACAGCCTCAAACGGGCAGCCCAGGCCTCTCTCTCCCCGGCTGCATCGTCCAGCTCACCCAGAAGGATCCCAAGTCGTTCGCCGGCCAGCCGTGAGACATAGTCTCTCCAGCGGGTCCGGGGTCTGCCTCTTGGTCTCCTCCCGGTGGGACGTGCCCGAAACACCTCGCCTGCGAGGCGCTCGGGGGGCATCCTGACCAGATGCACGAACCACCCCATCTGGCTCCTCTCGACCTGGAGGAGGAGCGGCTCGACACCGAGCTCCTCCCGGATGGCAGAGCTCCTCACCCGATCTCTGAGTGAGAGCCCAGCCACCCTGCGGAGGAAGCTCATTTCGGCCGCTTGTACCCGCGATCTCATTCTTTCGGTCACCACCCACAGCTGGTGACCATAGGTGTGTGGTCACCTATGGTTACACCAAAGTGGTTACACCATTTTATGTTTGTGTAATAATTTAAAAGACATTTAAAAGACAGTTTACGTCATTTGTTGCTACTAATTAGCACGTTTCCATATTTGGCCGGTTGATCAGAAATTGATTTTTTTTTTTGGAATATCTTAATTGGTATCTGCATCAGTCAAAAAAAAACTACGATCACTCAGGTCTTTGTATGTCTATAGGGTTCATCCAGCAGCAACATGTGGGATTTCGTCTAACTGCAGACATAACCCGACACTGGGACGTCTGGCAAACATGTGGGATCAAAGCACCATTCCTCGGCTCCACCGCTGGTCCACGGGAAGTGACCTGACAACCAGCTCAGACCGTTTCTCAGGAATCTCTTTACTTTAACGGCTTTCTTGTAAAGTTTAAGAGTGAAAACTTAAGTTTCAGCTCTCAACCTTTGCAAATTGGAACATTTATGTATGAAATTTGGTGAGAAATTGAAGCTGAACTCAATAGATTTTCTCTCAGACAAAAATTTGGGGAGGGATGCATACATTTAATTATTTCCAGTGATTTTTCTTCGGATAAGCCAGTCTGTCAGGTTTAATTATAAGTAAACTGAATGCTTCACTCTTTGTTCTTAACCAAACTCTTCAAGAAATTTAGCTGTTTTAAAGCAACCATATGTCTTTTTTTTCTCTCTCTCTCTTTCTAACTGTTAAAAGTCCAAGCAAAGTTTAATAGAGTGAATCCCAACACATAGGATAGTTTTCTGATGGTACGTTAAAAGTTTAAAGAGGGTGTACAGTGCAGTTTTCAGTTTTTTCAAATGTTCAACATTTCAGGGTGAAATCGCAGAAGATGTATCAAAAAACATGGAGATGAAAATAGAAATTTACCCAGTTTTTCATTTAAAACGATCAAAAATACCAGTGAAAACCTCAGCCAGTGATCATGCAGATGTCTTCATGTTTTCTGTGATGAGTGTGACATGAAGCGTAAAATGATTGTTCTAAACAAGTTGGTGTGTGTGTGGATGTGTGTGTGTGTGTGTGTTGGATTTGATTTCAACATAGTCATTATTCTGCTTGGTAACCTGAGAGATGCTTTAAAAGTTATGTGTGTCTAAAATATCGCATGTCTGATGTGACAATGTATTGATATTATCGAACAAGCACAAACCAGGGGCGGATCCAGGATTTTCTAAAGGGGGCAGGAGGGTGTGAGGTCATTAACAAAGCCAGTATAGAGGAGGTTGGGGGCATTCCCCTCAGAACATTTTGAAAAAAAAAAGAGTTATTTTCCTGCATTTTGTTGACCCATTCGCTGGCCCTGCGAGGGAATAGCGTGACTAGTCCCGTTTCCTTTCTTCTTCTTCTTCTTGTTTTTTTTTTTTTTGTGGACCAAAAGGGGCGCGGGGGCATGCGCCCCCCATGCCATTTCCTGAATCCGCCCTTGCGTACTGTGGTAACCATGGATATGATAGCTTTAGTGCTGTGTTAAGTGGCAGGGTTCAAAAAAGAAGAAAAAATGGCAACAATCGCTAAATCTTTCGTGCTGATAATAACATTGAAATTAATGTTAGATTCATTATTATTAGATCTGTACATGTTTGATGTAGAAATACGGTCACTATGACGTAGCACAGTGGTGGATGAAGTACTCACTTTTTGTACTTAAGTAAAAGTACAGATAATTAGGCAAAAAATTTACTTAAGTAAAAGTACCAATAAAAAAATCTACTTAAGTAAAAGTACAAAAGTATTTGGTGTAAATTGTACTTTTTAAGTAAAAAGTAAAAGTATTTGATTATAATTCAAATGTTATTTTTTGTGCTATAGGGTGTCACCATGGTAACCAGGATAAATACTCTACAGGGGCGTGACCCCCCCTCTCCCGCCTCTTTTGGTCCACAAAAAAAAAAAAAAGAAAAAAAAAAAAGAAAGAAAGAAAGGAAAGGGGGCTAGTCAAGCTATCCCCTAGAAGGTCCAGTGAATGGGCCACCAAAATGGAGGAAAACGACACTTATTTTTTAAAATGTTCTGGGGTGCCCCCAGTCACCCTATATTGGCTTTGTCAATGACCTCACGCCCGCCCCCCCTTTAGAAAATTCTAGATCCGCCCCTGCTATGTGTAACGATGGCTCAACTTTTTATTTAGAAGTAAACACAACGAACAACGATCTTCTGACTCTTTAATTTGTACTAGATTTGATGTTAGATTTTTGGCGCTGAATGAATGCGGAAAATGTTTACTCTCGATTCTGATTGGTCCTTTATTCATGACTTCTTCTCCCGATCAACTGTTGATTTTGGCGATGCGGCTTCAAGAAGCGCTAAAAAAAAAACTGTATTTTTCAAATTCCTGAACGAAAATGTAACAAAAAATGTAAAACACACTTTTAAAAAGTAGCGAAGTAAAAGTACGGATATTTGCTCTAAAAATGTAGTGAAGTAAAAGTAAAAGTACCGGTCTTAAATTTTACTTAAGTAAAGTACAGATGCACAATGTTTTTACTTAAGTACAGTAACGAAGTACATCTACTTCGTTACGTTCCACCACTGACGTAGCACAGATCCTAATGCTAGCTTTTTTATCATTTGTTTCCAATTTTCCTCAAATCATGTTCTGATTCAAACACTGACTGCTGTGCATCTGTTTACATGCTCACCATGGTAACGACACCTTTAAACAGAAAACAAACACAACAAAACACAACTTCTTCTGACAGCTTTTGTTACCGCAGCGATGTGAGTCGTTAAAGGCCAAATGACACAGTGAACCAGCGACCACGTCCAGTTTCCATCATCGGAATGTTAAAACGACAAACATCATCCCAAAGTTTAAACATTGACATTAATTGACCTTTAATTTACCAATTTCCTGACTTTGAGGATTCATTTGTTATCACGTTTAATGTTTTAATCTGAACATGGATTATTCCTCCCGCTGTGACACTGATGTCACATCTTTTCTCAGGCTGCTTGTGACCAGCTTAACCTCTCATGGGCCTCAGAGCAGAATGTTGTAATTGGACTCCTAATTGCACTCACTCTACACAGCAATTTAATGATTTCCCCAAGCAACTGGAGACCAACAAGTACTTTAGAGCAGAAATGATGAGTTGATTCATCAATTAGACAGATGACTGGGAATAAATGGCTCGCTCAAGCAGAAAACTATCCTGCATTATTATTTTGGTTCAAATGACACATGAACTCATTTGGTGCAACAGAATTGGAGAAAAAGCAAGTTGCCGTTTAATTGTTTAATGAACAAATCAGAAATAATAAGATCTACAATAAAAAGAAAGAATATATTTTTATTTTAAAAAAAATGGAGTTTGCAAGTTTCTTTTTGAGACGGTGCATCAGCGCTAGAGCGCTCGCCCACGGACCGGGAGGTCGCGGGTTTGATTCCCATTGAGACCACCATCTAGGGTCCTTGGAGAAGACACCTAACCCCCGCTTCTCCCACCATTGGCGCCGTTGAAGGGCAGCCTGCTGCGGTGTAGCTGCGGTGTATCTGTGTGTGTAGCGGCCCCAATGGCTTTGCATTTATTGCATGCTTGTTTACCAACGCATGCCATCCCTCTGCACCTGTTCTGGCTCCTTGGTCAAATGTTAGAACCCCAGGGGTGGATGAAGTACTCACTTTTTGTACTTAAGTAAAAGTACAGATAATTAGGCAAAAAATTTACTTAAGTAAAAGTAAAAGTACCAATAAAAAAAAAATCTACTTAAGTAAAAGTACAAAAGTGTTTGGTGTAAATTGTACTTTTTAAGTAAAAAGTAAAAGTATTCGATCATAATTCAAATGTTATTTTTTGTGCTATAGGGTGTCACCATGGTAACCAGTATAAATACTCTGCAGGGGTGTGACCCCCCTTCTCCCGCCTCTCTTGGTCCACAAAAATAAATAAATAAATAAAATAAAAGGAAAGGGGACAAGTCAAGCTATCCCCTAAGGGCTAGTGACTGGGCCGCCAAGATGGAGGAAAATGACACTTATTTTTTAAAATGTTTTGGGGGGAGGCCCCCAGTCACTATATTTCTGCTGTGTCAAAGACCCACCCCCCTTTGGAAAATTCTAGATCCGCCCCTGCTCTGTGTAACGATGGCTCAACTTTTTATTTAGAAGTAAACACAACGAACAACGATCTTCTGACTCTTTTTAATTTGTTCTATATTTGATGTTAGGTTTTTGAATGAATGCGGAAAATGTTTCTCGATTCATGACTTCTTCTCCCGATCAACTGCTTCTTTTGATTTTGGCGATGCGGCTTCAAGATGCGCTAAAAAAAAACCTGTGTATTTTTCAAATTCCTGAACGAAAATGTAACGAAAAATGTAGAACACACTTTTAAAAAGTAGTGAAGTAAAAGTACAGATATTTGCTCAAAAAATGTAGTGAAGTAAAAGTAAAAGTACCGGTCTTAAATTTTACTTAAGTAAAGTACAGATACACAATTTTTTTACTTAAGTACAGTAACGAAGTACATTTACTTCGTTACGTTCCACCATTGGAATAGAGTAATTCATTTATTATTTATTTATTTTATTTATGGTGGCAAACCCGGGTAAGAGTCATCCTCCGACACCCAGTCAGGACAGATGGTTTAGATTGGGTTAAATGGGGGAGGAGGAAAGTGAGTGGTAGATATTATTCTCCACCCTCCATCTGTCCGAAATGTCACGCAGCAATCTGAGAAGCATCAGCCTGACCAACAAGTGGGGAACACATGTGGGTCTGAGTGTATGTGAAGCCGACGAAAAGCACGTTTCACGTCACATTTGGAATTGAGTCTTTCTTCCTCGTTAAGTGATTGTTTGGATCTCAGTGAGTGATGGGTGATAAATGCCCGCTCGCATGGAGTAAAGACTAGAGACACTGAGGATGAAAAAGAAAAATCAGAGGAACAGCACGTGTCAAACGTTTGGAGATAAAGTCAGAGATTCCAGAATGAGATGGTTGAGACTAGGGCTAAAACAACTAATCGAATTAATCGATTATAATCGATTATTTAAATAGATGTCAACTAATTTAGTCATCGATTAATCGTTTAGAAAGTTTTCGCTGTCAACTGCACTTAATATTACACAACTTGATTGTTTTTTGTGTATTTTTACTCATGTTAATCTAGGCCATTTTTGTTTGGTACTATACCTTTGAACAAGGTTAAATTTTCAAATCTAAAACTGTTAATGATTTCTTGTTTTTAAATGTGATCCTGGATGATCAACAGTTTACATTTTATGTTTTTTAGCCTGTACTATAAAACACATTTTATGGGTGCTCGTGATTTACCTTTACTGTATACAGTAAGTAGATTTATTATTTTATATTTGCTGTAGAAATGGTAATATTCTCCCTATTTATTTCACAGAAAGATTAACATTTTTACTTATTAGAATGAGCCCAACGTGTTGTTTAAGTAGTTATGAGTTGTGTTTTGCATAACTACATTCAATAAAATGCCAAAAAACTATTATTTATTAAGTTGTCAATTTTACCCGATTAATCGATTAATCGAGTCAATAATCGCCAGATTAATCGATCATCAAAATAATCGTTAGTTGCAGCCCTAGTTGAGACCCGTCCAGAGCAGAGAGAGGTCGCCAAGTTTGGAACTGCCAGCCAGAAGCCCTAGAGGAATTCACTTTGTGGTTATTTGTAACAAAAATGAGCTACTTTTAAAAAAAAAAAAAAAAAAAAAAAAAAATAGTAGCTAATTGTCAGCAATAGCTAATTCTTGAGCGAAATAAAAGAAAAAGTCCGAACATGGATCAAACTCTGGCCAATGGTTAAAATCTGGACTGTAATGTAGTTATAAAATAGTACATTGTCACACGTTTGTGGTGTGAGGCCTTTTAGGCCTGCTTGTTTGGTTTTTTTCTCCCCCAAAACTCACAGATGCTGGATGGCTTCTAACGGGAGGATTGGCTGATTGCTCCCAGCTGCACAGAATTACCGGTGGCTATAAAAGACCTGGTGTCACCCACAGTCTCTGTCAGGTCTTCAACGATTCTAGTGGTAAACTGACCACCTCTAAGCTGAGTCAAATTTTGATATCAGACTAATTTTCTTATTCTCCTCACAGGAACCTTCAGCCCTTCCTCTTGGCCATCCAGCACTGCCTGAAGCCGTTATCTCTCTGCTGTGGATTCCTTTGTTCAACACTTAATAAACTGTTAAACCTGCATTTGGATCCTCCTCATTCCCTCTCCTACACAACAGAAGACCTGACCAGAATGGATCCAGCGGGTTCTGCATCACCCTCAGTGTCAGAGATTCTGACCCGACAAGGAATATTCCTGGGACAACAACAACAGGCCATAAAGGCCCTTATGGACGAAAATACTCAATTAAAAACACAGTTACAGGCTTTAACAGACAAAGTAAATAATCTAAGTTCTCTTTTTCTGTCCACAGCCTCGGCACCTCCTTCAGCTATGCCCAGCCCACTCATGGACCACCATATTACGGACCCGGAACCTTTCCATGGAACCCTGGGGAAATGTCGTGGGTTCCTCTTGCAGTGTTCAAATGTCTTTGCTCTAAGACCGCGGACCTTCGAATCAGACAAAGTTAAGAATTTGTACATTGTGGGTCTTCTTCGGGGCAGGGCACTGGAGTGGGCCGAGGCCGAAGACGCGGCAGCCCCCCTGGCTGATCGCTCAACATCTGATTTTCTGAGTTTATTCAGAACCATGTTCGAGGTGCCGGACCGGGCTGGAGATGCCTCCCAGCGTCTACTCCACCTTTCCCAGGGAACTCTATCTGTGGCGGAGTTCTCCATCTCATTCCGGACCCTAGCAGTAGAGGCTGGCTGGGGACAGAAGGCACTAAGAGGGGTGTTCCTAAATGCCCTGAATGATCCTCTGAAGGATGAGCTAGCTGGCAGGGGGACCCCATCCACATTGGAGGAACTCATTTCGCTGGCAATACAGTTAGACAATCGTCAAAGAGAGAAACGATATGAAAATACCACCCGGGCCCTACACCCTACTCCAGTTCACAGCCATCAACGGCCTTCCTCGGTCTGCCCCCCACCTAGGGCATTTGCATCTGTTCCACAAGAGGCTGAGCAGCCTTCCACAGAACCAATGCAGTTGGGACAGATGCATCTAACCAAAAAGGAAAGAGAGGTTAGACTAAAAGAAGGGAGGTGTCTCTATTGCGGGTCGAGAAGTCACTTACTCTCAGCTTGCCCTTGTCGCCCAAAAGACGGGGCCCACCGGTAGACCTAGGGTTACGGGTGGGCACAACTAGATGTCATGGTACCCCTAGGCTTATGATTCTTGTGACACTAACCTCTGGTTGTTCCTCTTCTTTTCCGGTCGAAGCGTTGGTGAATTCCGGGGCAGGGTGACCCACCAGTCCTCCCCGTTGGAGATGGTGGTATCGGGTAATCACCGTGAGCACCTTTCGTTTAACGTTATTTCTTCACCCGGCTCACCCCTTGTGTTAGGTTGCACAATCCACAGGTCGACTGGCAAAACCGGTGTATCGTCGGGTGGAGCAATCAGTGCCATGCAACTTGCCTCCAATCTGCCGTGACAACCGTCTCTTCTGACACGGTAGGCTCAATAGACCCGGTGGACGTTGCGTCTATCCCGGCAGAGTATCATGACCTCAAAGAGGTCTTCAGTAATGAGAGGGCACAATCTCTCCCGCCTCATCGGCCATATGATTGCGCCATCGACCTCCTCCCTGGGGCAACCTTACCCGCCAGTCGCCTGTACAATCTGTCTGCTCCAGAGAGGGGGGCGATGGAGAAGTACATCAATGAGTCCCTGGCGTCGGGGCTTATCCGCCCTTCCTCGGCACCCATAGCAGCGGGGTCCTTTTTTGTGGGTAAGAAGGATGGTTCCCTCCGTCCGTGCGTCGATTATCGGGGTCTTAATAACATCACCGTTCGCAACAAATACCCGTTGCCCCTCATTAATTCGGCGTTCGAGCTACTTCAGGGAGCCCGGGTCTTTACAAAACTCGATCTGCGTTGCGCCTACCATCTCGTCCGAATGCGGGAGGGGGACGAGTGGAAGACGGCGTTCAACACCCACCTGGGCCAATTCGAATACTTGGTCATGCCTTTCGGGTTAACTAACGCTCCCGCAGTCTTCCAGGCATTCATTAACGATGTGCTTCGTGACTTCCTTAATCGTTTTGTCTTTGTTTATCTGGACGACATTCTTATTTTTTCGCCCACTGTTGAGGAGCACATCGTCCATGTCCGTGCGGTACTCCAGCGACTCCTTGAGAATCGTCTGTTTGTAAAGGCTGAGAAGTGCGAGTTCCATTCTCAGTCCGTCAACTTCCTTGGTTTTATTGTACACGCTGGGCAGGTTTGCCCGGACCCCGAAAAAGTTAGCGCGGTGGCTGAGTGGCCTCGACCCAACACCCGTCGCAAACTACAACAATTTCTGGGTTTCGCAAATTTTTACAGGCGTTTCATTCGCAATTACGTACAGTCAGTTAGCTCTTCCCCTTACCCAGCTTACTTCCACAGCCAGACTGTTCGTTTGGTCTCCCCAAGCAGAGGGTGCATTCACTGAGCTTAAAAAGAGGTTTACCTCGGCCCCCATTCTGGTCCAGCCCGACCCCTTGAGGCAGTTTATTGTGGAGGTGGACGCCTCGGATTCAGGGGTGGGTGCTGTGCTGTCCCAATACCATCAGGAGGATGGCAAACTCCATCCCTGTGCCTTTTTCTCTAAGCGTCTCTCTGCAGCTGAACAAAACTACGATGTGGGGAATAGAGAACTGCTCGCAGTCAAACTGGCACTCGAGGAATGGAGGCACTGGCTCGAGGGCGCAGAACACCCATTCGTGGTCTGGACAGACCACAAAAACCTCGCTTACATCCAAGCAGCTAAGAGACTCAACTCTCGACAGGCCCGGTGGCAGCTGTTCTTTACACGCTTTAATTTTACCCTCACTTACAGGCCGGGCAACCGCAATACCAAACCTGACGCCCTCTCCCGCCTGCATGATGGTCATCAGTCCAGATCGGAGCCGGAGCCCATTCTACCCCCCTCCTGCGTCATTGGGGCAATCACTTGGGAGATCGAGACTGCAATAAGGGATGGTCTGCAGCATGATCCGGACCCAGGTACTGGCCCAGCTAACCGTTCGTATGTGCCATCCTCTGCCTGCTCCCAGGTTCTCCTATGGGCACATGCATCCCGGTGGTCCTGTCACCCTGGGATTCGCCGTACAATGGCGCTTCTTCAGCGGCGGTTCTGGTGGCCAACGATGGAGGCAGACACTAGGAATTTTGTCGCTGCCTGTTCTGCCTGTTCCCGGGGCAAGGTCCCTCATCGTCCTCCTGCGGGGCTGCTCCATCCCCTACCGGTTCCCAGTCGTCCCTGGTCCCATATCGCACTGGACTTTGTGACCAGACTCCCTCCCTCAGAAGGTAACACTGTTGTGGTCACGATTGTGGACCGATTCTCCAAAGCTGTACATCTGGTGCCTCTTCCTAAACTCCCTTCAGCCTTGGAGACTGCCCAGCTCATGGTGACCCATGTGTTCCGTCTGCATGGTATCCCTCTGGACATAGTCTCTGACCAGGGTCCGCAATTCACATCAGCTGTTTGGAAGTCCTTCTGTAAGGCGCTGGGGGCTTCCGTCAGCTTGTCATCTGGCTTCCACCCCCAATCCAACGGCCAGTCGGAGCGGGCTAACCAACACCTGGAATCCACATTACGGTGCGTGTTGGCCTCTGCCCAGTCCACGTGGTCGTCTCATCTCCCGTGGATTGAGTATGCCCATAATTCCCAAGTTAGTTCCTCCACAGGATTGTCCCCGTTCGAGGCTTCTCTGGGTTACCAACCCCCATTGTTCCCGGATCAGGAACAGGAGCTGGCCGTCCCTTCGGTGCAGCTCCATATCAGACGGTGTCGTCGGATCTGGAGGAAAACTAGGAGGGCCCTCCAACAGGCCTGCGGCCGGGCTCGGCACCAAGCTAATCGCCACCGTCAGCCAGCCCCAGCATATCAGGTTGGTCAGTCTGTCCTTATGTCTACCAGGAACATTCCCCTCAGGGCAGAGTCTCGCAAGCTTTCACCCCGCTTCATTGGCCCTTTCCGGATCCTGCGGCTGGTCAACCCGGTCTCGGTAAAGCTCGCCCTGCCCTCTTCCATGAAGGTACATCCTGTGTTCCACGTCTCTCAGATCAAACCGGTTTCTACCAGTCCCCTCCAGCCTCCTTCTGCTCCCCCTCCACCTCCTCGCCTTGTCGACGGCTCGGATGCGTACACGGTCAACCGTCTTTTGGATGTTCGTCGCCGAGGTCGGGGTCTACAGTACCTCGTGGACCGGGAGGGTTATGGCCCGGAGGAACGGTGCTGGGTGCCCCGTTCAGCGATCCTGGACCCTGGCTTGGTCCGGGACTTTCACCGCCGCTTTCCGGACAGGCCTGGTGGTCCGCCAGGTGGCGTCCGTAGAGGGGGGGGTACTGTGGTGTGAGGCCTTTTAGGCCTGCTTGTTTGTTTTTTTCTCCCCCAAAACTCACAGGTGCTGGATGGCTTCTAACGGGAGGATTGGCTGATTGCTCCCAGCTGCACAGACTTACCGGTGGCTATAAAAGACCTGGTGTCACCCACAGTCTCTGTCAGGTCTTCAACGATTCTAGTGGTAAACTGACCACCTCTAAGCTGAGTCAAATTTTGATATCAGACTAATTTTCTTATTCTCCTCACAGGAACCTTCAGCCCTTCCTCTTGGCCATCCAGCACTGCCTGAAGCCGTTATCTCTCTGCTGTGGATTCCTTTGTTCAACACTTAATAAACTGTTAAACCTGCATTTGGATCCTCCTCATTCCCTCTCCCACACAACAACGTTGGTACGCTGAGATGCGGAGCAGAGGACATTGTATAGAAACCCTAGAATGTTCAAGTTCTTATTGATTCTGTTCATTTGTTGATCTGCATTGATTAGCCGGCAGAAAAAAGGGGTGGGTCTAACGCTAGCACTGATAACACAAATTCAAAAATGTTCTTTTCTTATTTTTGCATGCCAAACGGGCAAAATCCAAAAATAATCTCTTAATTTGTTGACTGCTATCATGACAACATAAATACTAGCACCAATCAGATAATCTGTGTTTTTAGATAGAAAATAAATAAAAACAACTTACAGTACATACATAATAAAATAGGACTCAGTTCCTTCCAGAAACATCTGCCTGAGGGCTGAAGGGATGAACGACCTCCTAAAGCGCTCAGTCCTGCAGCGCAGTGAGAGGAACCTGTTACTTCGGGTCATCTTTTGGGTCACACGAGATAACATTGTGTAGAGGGTGACGGGGGTTATTCAGGATACCCTGCATTAGAGCCCTCATCCTTCCCTCCAAAACA
Organism: Neostethus bicornis; assembly: GCA_902685375.1. Taxonomy (NCBI): domain Eukaryota; kingdom Metazoa; phylum Chordata; class Actinopteri; order Atheriniformes; family Phallostethidae; genus Neostethus; species Neostethus bicornis. Next base: position 13,682,636 of record LR738541.1, on the reverse strand, counting down.
GCTCCCACATACAATATCCCTAATATCTCCCAACATCCAGGTATATATTCTACATTATGTTATTACACTTTGCTTATTGCATATTCAGTTAGGTCATGTCTTCTGAACCGTTCATCCCTAAACCTTATTGGAGATCCACATGAAAAACGAGGCAGGTAGTGTTCATAAGATTGTCAATTAAATATTAGTTAATCTCGGTTGTCAACAATATATTCAAAGAATCCAGCAGATGGGTTTCATCCTGATCGTGGCTACAGGCACAGAACCAGAGATGCTAGAGAAGCCAGAAATGAGACGAGGGATGCAGGACAAAAAAAGCCAGAAGTCAGCCGAGGATGGCTCATTCCAGATTGGTTCTGCAGGGCCGTATGTTCAAGCAAACATGCTCGGAAAGTTTAAAACTAAAGTTACTCCGGGCTTGTACCGCTATAGACTGCTCCACTCTGGTGTAAATATAGAAAAATCTGCACTTCAGAAACTTAAAGTGTCTTAAAATTATGCTTTTAGAATTTTGCTTAAAACGTTCAGATCCAGTCGTGCCAGTCTACTGTTCTGACAGTGTGTGAACTCTTTTCATGCCCTCATTAAGACATTATGATGAATTCAATTATGTTAACGCTGCATCGGTCCGTCGTGGTAAAGAGAGAGCTGAGCCGAAAAGCAAAGCTCTCGATTTACAAGTCGATCTACGTTCCAACCCTCACCTATTGTCACCAGCTGTGGGTGGTGACGAAAGAATGAGATCGCGGGTACAAGCGGCCGAAATGAGCTTCCTTTGCAGGGTGGCTGGGCTCTCACTCAGAGATCGAGTGAGGAGCTCTGCCATCCGGGAGGAGCTCAGTGTCGAGCCGCTCCTCCTTCAGGTTGAGAGGAGCCAGATGGGGTGGTTTGCCTGAGCGCCTCGCAGGCGAGGTGTTTCGGGCATATCCCACCGGGAGGAGACCAAGGGGTAGACCCCGGACCTTCTGGAGCACAGCTGGCTGGGGAACAACTTGGGATCCTTCCGGATGAGCTGGAGGATGCAGCCGGGGAGAGAGAGGCCTGGGCCACCCGTTTGAGGCTGTTGCCCCCGCGACCCGACCCCAGAACAAGCGGAATATGACGGAATGGAACAATTATGTTAATATCTGCAAAAAAACATTTAAAGAGGGAGAAAAAAAGACATGAAGACAGAGCGGCACCTCCAGAAACATCTTTTCTATGGAAAGAAGCAGGCATCTATGAGCAAAATGGTTCAAAAATACATGTATCTACACAAAAATAAATCCTTTTTTCTGCATCTTTATGGGGTTAAACTAGAGGAAATAACTCTGGCATTCAGTTGCTCATTGGAAACTTGCTTTGATGCACACATGACACCATGAAACAAACATCAGACCTCTCCCAGAGTGGCTGGATGAGCAGAAAAGCAGGAGCTGCCCTTCTGATAAACAGTGAAGCGTACAGAAATCCACTGCTGCAGGCTGACTCTGTTTTTTTTTTTTGGGAAAAAAGTGAGAGTCAGTAGATTCTATATTAAGATCTTCTTCTGTGCTCCCACCCCGAGACATCCTCCACTCTTCTGCAGGCCGTCCTGCGGCTGTCAACACTAAGGTAGCTATCAGGCTAATGGCTTTTTTAAGAACCTCAAACGAGTCAGTTCCTTCCTGTTTTATTCCTATAAGCTCCCATTTCACACAAAAAGACACAATTTCAAATAGTGACACCCACAAAGGAGATAAGCTCCTACTCAACCATCTGGAGGCGAAGAAGTCGCAATCTTATTTTATGTCCAGATCCACTGTGTCCGTTACTGTGTCACAGGGGCACAGGCGCTGTCCTAGCTCGTTAGCAGGTGCAAGACGGGATTTACTAGACAGAGAATGAATCTTAAAAAGTGTACGATCATGCCCAAGAAAATCCAAACCAAGTGAGTGGTGTAACTTCTGCAATTATTAAGATGCTGAATCAATGGAGTCAATTTATTAACTTTTGAGGGTGGGCACACTTTCACGGGCTGCATTGAGTTCAAACATTTGACAAGGGGGCCGAAGAGGAGCAGATGGATGGCATGCTTTGGTAACCGTTAGATTAGACCGATAGGATGGTGCACTAGATTTTAAACAAGCGCTAAATGTTACATGAAGAAAGTTAAATTTCAAATCTAGCGGTGCTAAGTCTGAAATCTAGTGCGATAGCGCTTAAAAACGCGTATTTAGCGGCACTAGTTTTGAAATCTAAAAGCTTGATGTAACATTTTGCTTATTTTAATGTTTAACACGCTTGTTCATGTGCGTGTTTTGAGCCCGATGGATTTCCGTAACATACAGTGCGCCATCTAGTGAGGAAACATGAGAAATGCAGAAAAAATAAAACACAAGATTTATTTATTTAATTTTTTCAAGTTCAGTGGGCCGGATTAAAATGTTTAATGGGCCGCATGTGGCCCGCAGGCCATAGTTTGCTAATGCCCGTCGAAACTGATCTACGTAGTAGACGTTGCTACCATCACCAACGACACCAGCTGTGGGTGGAGGCAGAAAGAAGAAGATTATTCCAAGAGGGTTGGAGTAGAGCCACTGATTTTCTGTGTTTTTCAGGCTGGTGCCACCAAGTGCATCCACTCAATTCAGTTTCACTCTCTACCAGGTTAGGTGTCGCACACTCTAGCTCACAATTGAGAAGCTGTCTGTTTGTAGTTCGGTAGGTAAGCATGGAGGTCGACTAGGCTTCACGATTGGTGTAATCAGCAATTCCTAGGTTTGTGAATTTAAAGCCCGAACAAATTCAGAAGAATTTGATCAGAGGAAAAACGTGATGTGATTTGGTTAAAGTTTATTTTTTAGATTTTTTTCGACAGTGATTGGTTAAAGCAGAAAAGTACCCACCTCATGTTCACCAAACTGCAAGGTCAGACTGTTTCTACTGAGTGAAAGAATCTAATATTGCAGGCCTAGAAATGGGCATTTCTCACGCATTTTGAATAAAAGCTGCTGTAAATCCCGGGCAAAATGTATCTAACGCCTCCACTCCGATTCAGTGAGGGATTTTCTTTCATCACAAAGATGGCTTCCTTCACACCTCTTTCAAAGCAAACACACTTTTGAGGACAGTGAGGTGAAGATTCTAAGTAGAGAGAAAGGATGGTTTGATCATTTTGCGCGGGATTTACAGCAGCCTTTTGAAGCCATGGACTAAAGATGACACCTCGTGACCCAGTTTCACGCCTCTCGTTAGCAGGAATTTCTATTCACTAGGCTTTTAGCATTATTATAATAGGGTTCGTTTACTGGTCTGTGGCTACAATAGGAGCCATTCACGGCCATCATAGGTAACACAGGCTCATTGGTCGAGCCCTGCCTTACTATTTTTTTACCTTTTACTCAGGTTAGTATAAATAAATCCAGTTTTCAGTCCATTTCATTCGGATTTAAAATGATTTCGGATGGAAGTCGAAACGTCTCGATCTAGAATTGAACTGTCCAGAAGACTTTTTTGAAACTTTTTCTACTCCCACTGAAATTAGAAATCTTAACATGTCCCAGACCAGAACTCAAAGAAAGGATTCAATCTGAACTTTTTCTCTAATGACTGAAAGAAATCTAAGCTTTGTGGTTAAACTCTGCCCCTCTATGCAACATGGATCCTCTTTTTTGCTCTGCAATTTGTCTGAACCCTCTCAATAATCAGCTCTTTATCCTCAAACCCACATTTCAGCAGAGGCTCAGTTCCATGAGCGCCCGGCAGGAAACGAAATGACCGTGGCCTCTCGCTAGATGCTCTGACTGACGGCCTGACGGATCTTGATGAATGACATTCTCCCCGTCGACAGTATAAAACTGACGACAGGTGGTAGGAGGTGATTCAGCTGCTAAACATCAGCTCATGGTCCTCTGAGGCCCTGGCGCTGTAATGAGCCCGCTGCTCGGTTCAGTGGAGGGCCACGGGGGCTGAGGCCAGATGATGAGGGCCAAGCATGACAAGAAGATGGAGCATAAGAACCAAAGCAGAAGGGGCATGGGAACGCTTTCTGGATTGGAACTCAGGTTTCACTCTAACCTTTACATTACTAGAACTTTAGTGCTGTTTATTGATACGATGACACACAAACCCCCCCCCATGTGGTGTTCCAAGCTCTTCAGTGGTTCTAATACATTAGCAGATTGTTGCTCATAGTCGCCTACCAATGCTTGTGACTTTCTAAAACAAAAACATCCTCCTTCAAAGACAAAAAGTACTTTTTCTAAATTTTCCTCTTAATATTTCCTTCATCAAAATCAATCCAAAGTGCTCGATGACTAACCAACGAGCCACACCGCAGACAAAGAACCAATATGTGGCGGAGCAGACCGGGTCGCAGGTTCTTATTTTACTGTTAATTTCAGATTTTCTCCAATAATCTAAAATACAATATTAGTCATCTTCTTATGCGTCTGTCCCTTTTGGGGTGCCGGAGCCCATCCCGGCTGATTTAAGGCAAAGGGCAGGGTACACCCCGAACAGGTCGCCAGTCTGTCGCGGGGCCACACACATACAACCATCCACACACACACTCACTCCTATGGGCAATTTGGCACCGGCCAATCAACCTAGCATGCACGTCTTTGGAGGGTGAGAAGAAACCGGAGTACCCGGAGGAAACCCACGCAAACACGGGGAGAACATGCAAACTCCACACAGAAAGGACAGTGTTGCAAGCCTCGTCCCCACCCGGGACTCGAACCCACGACCTTCTTGCTGTGAGGCCACTGTGCTACCCACTGCGCCACCGTGTTGTCCTAAAATACGATATTATAACATACAATTTAATACAATAATATAATATCATATAAAAGTCGATCTATGTTACCCCCCTCACCTTTGGTCACCAGCTGTGGGTGGTGACCAAAAGAACGAGATCGCGGGTACAAGCGGTCGAAATGAGCTTCCTCCGCAGGGTGGCTGGGCTCTCACTCAGAGATCGGGTGAGGAGTTCTGCCATCCGGGAGGAGCTTGGTGTCGAGCCACTCCTCCTTCAGGTCAAGAAAAGCCAGATGGGGTGGTTTGGGCATCAGGTCAGGATGCCCCCTGAACGCCTCGCTGGTGACCAGGAGACCAAGAGGCAGACCCTGGTGAACGACTCGGGATCCTTCCAGGTGAGCTAGAGGATGCAGCCGGGGTGAGAGAAGCCTTGGCTGTTGCCCTGGCAACCTGGCCCCGAATAAGCGGAAGACGACAGAACGGAATAAAATACATGTTATTTCTTTGGGGTTTAAAGAATTGTCCTATAAAAGGATTATTGTTCTATAGTTTAAGTTTACATCTACATATCAATCTGGATTCATTTCTGATTTGATTCACTGTAATTACGTTTCACATTTTCCTGTTTTTTCCTGATAACCTGAGAGCACGTCGTTTTGGAGTCACGATGTCCCTTCCAGTATGAAATATCTTTATCCTTGAGGGCTGCTGAGCTGTAAAACATCTCCGTGGCAGTCACAGAGTGTCACCAGGCTGACCATTAATTCTTCACCGCCTGCCCTTGATAAGCTCCCATGCAGAGCTCTGTGACCTCTTTGACAACAGAAAAAAAATCTGAATCCTGCTGATGAGGTGACGATTTGTTTTAATTGTTAAAAATATGCATAAAAATTTGTTTCAAGTTGACCAAACTTGAAAAGATGGAATCACAAACTATTTTTACCTAATTTTTATTACAAATAGATTATTGTGGGAATTGTTTTTGTCGTGAAAACTCCTTCAAATAAAATTTAATTTTTGTGCCTCTGCCTACAGGATGTGGATGCATGAAACACTCAGGCTGTCTGCGTGTGTGAAACGGTTACTCACGACCCAACCAACGGCAAAGGTCACAAAATTTAAGGTAAAAAATTCTTGTGAGCGCAATTTTTTTCCAAACCAGCTAAATTATTTGAACAAAACTCACCACAGTTACTCAGTACCCACTATACACTAAGTTCCAAATTCATTTAATTCAAAATGAATAAAACAAACCTCTGACACTAATGTACGTACGTGCCACAGTCACCATCTTAACCGTCTATCCCTTATGGGAATGCGGGAGCTCATCCTGGCTGATTCGAGGAGAGTGGCAAGGCACACCCCTAACAGGTCACCTGTCTGTTGCGGGGCCACACACAAACAATCATACACACATTCATTCTTAGGGGCAATTTACGTTGTGGCCAATCAACCTAACGTGCATGTTTTTGGAGAGTGGGATGAAACCAGAGAAAACCCACACATACATGGGGAGAACATGCAAACTTCACACAGAAAGGCCAGTGTTCCAAGCCTGGACTCCCAGGACTCGAACCCACGGTCTTCTTTCTGTGAGGCCACTGTGCTACCCACTGCTGCCACCATGTATAACTCTGTAACTCCATAACTACGTCACACCTTCTTGTCCATTTATCCCTTTTGGGATTGCGGGGGGAGCTGGAGCCCATCCCAGCTGATTCAAGCCGAGGGGCAGGGTACACCCCAAACAGGTTGCCAGTCTGTTGCTAGGCCACACACATATTCCTTCTTAGGTGCAACCATGTAGTGGCTAATCAACCTGGCATTCATGTTTTTGGCAGGTGGGAGGAAACTGGAGTAACTGGAGAAAACTCACGCATGCACGGGGAGAACATGCAAACTCCACACAGAAAAGACAGTGTTCCAAGCCTCGTCCCCACCCCCACACGAACCCACGATCTTCTTGCTGTGAGGCCACTGTGCTACCCAATATATATATACAGTATATATATATATATATATATATATATATATTTTTTTTTTTCAGTAGATGAGAAATATTCAGCTCAGTGAGATTGGTGAAAGGATTTTCCAGCTTGTGGGAATCTTTAACTACTGACTGGGTTTTATGTATTTTCATGTCTATTAGCTCCAAACTGGCTCATTTACATATATTACCCATTTTTTCCAGCAGAATCTCCCTATTGATTAATGAAGCTTTAATGATGTGCCGACATGCCCGCCACACAACCATAAAACAGGCCCACGCAGGTGGAGCTAATTTATCTCAGACAGTGCTGGTTTGTGTTAGCCATCTTCTGCTAGCGGCTCCTTGGATTCCAGCATGATTGCCTAAAAAAATACGTTTCCCACACCGACACTCATGCACGGATCTGTGTAAAGTTACCTTCACTGTCAGGTTGGAAGTGATGGCTTCGTGTGCAGTGAAGTCATCTCCAAAACACTTTATGAAATTACAGGGTCAAGCTGAACAAAATCCTTTATCTGATAGGCGGTAAAAAGGATGGGTCTGGATATTTCTGTGTGTTTTTTTAAACATATTTAATGGAGTCCGTGTAGTCCCTCATTCATCCAGGAGTGATCCATAGCAGAAAAGGTTTAAAAAAAATCTTCTGGACAGTTTAATTCTTGATCGAGACGTTTCGACTTCGATCCGGAAATCATTTTCAATCTGAATGAAATGGACTGAAAACTGGATCTATTTATACTAACTTAAGTAAAAGGTAAAAAATAGTAAGGAAGGGCTCGACCAATGAGCCTGTGTTACCTATGATGGCTGTGAATGGCTCCTGTTGTAGCCACAGACCAGTAAACGAACCCTATCATAATAATGCTAAAAGCCCAGTGAATAGAAATTCCTGCTAATGAGAGGCGTGAAACTGGGTCACGAGGTGTCATCTTTAGTCCATGGCTTCAGAATGCTGCTGTAAAGCCTGGGCAGAATGTATCTAACACCTCCACTCCGATTCAGTGAGGGATTTTCTTTCATCACAAAGATGGCTTCCTTCACCCCTCTTTCAAACCATCCTTTCTCTCTACTTAGAATCTTCACCTCACTGTCCTCAAAAGTGTGTTTGGTGGATTTAAGATGCAGATGTACAGCAGACTGTGGACCACTAGAGGCTTCTCTTCTGTGTTGGTAAAGTCTTTTGTGGAGTGGCTGCTTCATTTCACCAATGTAGTGTTCTTTGCAGCTCCCTTCACTGCACTGGATCGAATAAACTACATTGCTCTGTTTTTCTGTAGGCATCTTGTCTTTAGGATGTACTAGTTTCTGCCGTAATGTGTTGACCGGTTTAAAGAAAACCGGGATGTCATGTTGTCTGAAGATTCTCTGTACCTTCTCGGACAGTCCTGACACGTAGGGAATAGAGACTCCATTTTTCCTCTTCTCACGTTTCTTGGACGTTCTCACCCTATTCAGGGCCCATTTGGGGTATCCACAGACCGAGAGGGCTTTTTGGACATGCTGTGACTCCTTCTTCTTAGCCTCTGTGCTCGTGGGTACCTCCTCAGCCCTGTGTTGTAAAGTTCTGATATTTTTTACCTTTTACTCAGGTTAGTATAAATAGATCCAGTTTTCAGTCCATTTCATTCAGATTGAAAATGATTTCCGGATGGAAGTCGAAACGTCTCGATCAAGAATTAAACTGTCCAGAAGACTTTTTTGAAACTTTTTCTACTATGGATCACTCCTGGATGAATGAAGGACTACACGGACTCGACGGTTCCGGATATTTCTGTGTGTGTTTTTTAAACATATTTTATGGAGTTACAACTCAAGTGTTGTTAGAGTCTCAATTGTTTAAACGTCTAAGAGAAAAAAAAAAAACCAACTGTTTTGCCACGTTCCCTCTCCATGCTTCTTGCTGTTTGGTTTTTATTGCCTGCTGCCATTAAAATGATACCTTGTAACATCCATAAGAACCTCAGACATTCATGTTGAAAGCCTGAATAATCAAACACGAGCACGTTTTACGTCGATACCTCCCAACAAACCGGAGAAGGATTAATGTTCCTGTTTTATGGCGCCCGTGTTTGGAGTGTGCAGTTTTTCCATCACTCTGCTCCGGATGGGTATCAGGAAGGTGAATTTTAAAGCACCTTGCTTCCGCGCTCGCGGACAACAAGAGTGATCACACAATTACGTTTTGGAGTTCAGTGGAAATTGGTTGTTGTGAGTTCAACAATAAATGAGTTTGATGTCCTTAATACAAGGATGTTAAAATAAGGACTTCAATTCCACAACATAAAGGGATTAAAGTAAGAGCTTCAATCACCATCACTCATTTAGATGGACGCCGTCTGATGTAGGAAAGAGATTTATGGGGTACACTTAGATTAGAAGTGACTTAGCATATGTGTGGATCTGTGAAGCTTCCTTCAGAGCTGTTAATGTGATTGCACGAGTATTGGGACGCCATCTGATTTAAGAGGATTTGCCCCTTTCGTTGCTTTTTAGGAAGTCTTAGAATGAAGTCCAGGCCTATTGTCTGTGTCACGTACAGACTGGACGAGAAATATGTGTGAATAAAATTTATTTTGGGTGTACCCCGCCCCTTGCCTTGAATCAGCCAGGATGGGCTCTGGCAACCTCTGCAACCGGTCGATCGCGATCTACCGGTAGATTGCGGAATGATCTCGAATCGACCACGAGACGTTCCGTTCGTTCCGTCATCTTTCGCTTGTTCCGGGGTCGGGTTGCGGGGGCAACAGCCTCAAACGGGCAGCCCAGGCTTCTCTCACCCCAGCTGCATCCTTCAGCTCACCCGGAAGGATCCCAAGTCTTTCCCCAGCCAGCTGTGAGACATAGCCTCTCCAGCAGGTCCGGGGTCTGCCTCTTGGTCTCCTCCCGGTGGGATGTGCCCGAAACACCCCGCCCGCGAGGCACTCGGGGGGCATCCTAACCAGATGCCCGAACCACTCCATCTGGCTCCTCTCGACCTGGAGGAGGAGCGGCTCGACACCGAGCTCCTCCCGGATGGCAGAGCTCCTCACCCGGTCTCTGAGTGAGAGTCCAGCCACCCTGCGGTGGAAGCTCATTTCGACCGCTTGTATCCGCAATCTCATTCTTTCGGTCGTGAGACGTATTGAAAAAAAATTAAGAAAAATCTAAATATTTTTTTATGACGGAAAATCAGTATTGCCAGTTTATTAACTTTGACGCGAAATTTAACGACTATACAGCCGCTCAAAAAGCGACTAGCGACAATTTAGCACATTTCTTGGCATATAGAGCGCTTTCTGCCACGCAACTAAAACCCAGAAGTCAGCCAGGATGAAACTATCGAAGCAGTAGTTTTTTGTTTTTTTTTATCTTAAGGTGCTATTTTGAGGGGTACAATTACTGTGATATAGCAGAAAAATCGTCTGGTCTTGGAGCGAAAAAAGATAATATTTAGAAAAACTGCTGTAGATTGGATTTTCACGTGAAGTGGTTTGCAATGTTACCGCGGGACTGGTAGATCTCAAAAGATTTACTACTTGAAAAGTAGATCTTGGGACACAAAAGGGTGGGCACCCCTGCCATAAGGGATGAATAGTTAAGAATGTGATGTCGTCAAAGCACCAGACTCTAAAAAAAGCAGTCAGTAGGATTTGTTTTCATCTCTTTGACTCTATTTAGTTGCATCAATTAGGGTTCCACAATTTATCAATGTCAAATTAATCTCGCAACATTCTTCTTCTTCTTTCGGCTTTTCCCTTCAGGGGTCGCCACAGCAAGTCAGTTTCTTCCATCTAATCCTATCTCCTGCATCCTCTATCTTCATGTCTTCCTTCACTGTATCCATGAACCTCCTCTTTGGTCTTCCTCTAGGCCTCTTTCCTGGTGGTTCCAAACCCAGCATCCTTCTTCTGATGTACTCGGTCTCTCTCCTCTGTACATGTCCAAACCATCTCAGTCTTGCCTCTCGAACTTTATCCCCAAAACCTCTAACATGTGCTGTTCCTCTGATCCTGTCCATCCTGGCCACTCCCAGAGAGATCCTCAGCATCTTCGTCTCTGCTACCTCCATCTCTGCTTCCTGTCTTTTCTTCAGTGCTACTGTTTCTAGACCAATCAGCATGGCCGGTCTCACCATGGTTTTGTACACTTTCCCTTTCATTCTAGCTGAAACTCTTCTATAATTTACTCTTCTGTAAATTAATCTTGCAACATTAACATGACTAATTAGGTCATTGCTAAAAAAGTTGCAATTTTTCTTTAATTTTCTGTTTTGTTTTTATGAATTCTCTCTCAGACGGTATCTCTGAGCAGTCATCTGATTGGTCAGGCTGTTCACAGCTAGCATGCAACTTTGTTCACTTGGGGGTAAAGGGGCGTGGCAAACATTCTCGTTTGCTTTTAATAGAAACTTAAAAAATTTTAAAAACAATTTTAATTTGTCGATATTGTGCAGCCTCAAAGTTATTTTCCACTTCCTTTTTTTATGTCTTTTCAGGGTTTTTATTTTCTTTACTTTCTTTCTTTTTGTGTCTTTTCTGCGGTCCCAGGGACAGCTTGGGCCTAGTGGGAACCGAACCTAGGCTCTCCCGGTCAAAAGATGGGATCTCTCCCACGAGGCCAACGCCTTTTGGGACCCACTTTCTTTTATTCATCCAATTACTTAACAGTTTTCCCAATTTGGAGTTTTGGGGGAACCAGATCTTGTCCTGGATGGTATCAGGTGAAAAGTGGGGTACACTCTGGACAGTTCACCAGTTGTTGCAGGACCACATTGAAACAATTACATTTTAAACCCCAGTTTTATAGAAACTTATGAGTCCAAAGTGCATGTTTTTATGGTCAGTAGAAGAAAGCCGAAGAATCCGGAACGACTTCAAAAACAGATTTAAAAAGTTTAATCAATTGTAACGAGGTCAGATTTCAGACTTCTCCCTACATTTTCTTGGCAAAAAAAATAAAAAATTGTTAAAATGCATCACAAATCAATTCAAGTAACCATACCGCCTCTTATTTCCTTCCTCTGACCTGAGCTGCTGTGCTATCGTTTCTGAACTTGATGTCCGTGAGTTTCATGGTGTTGAGTCGTGCCCAGTGATGTGGTTCTGATTTATTTATGAGACTGACTGATTTACTGTAATATAAAATGCCAATCTGCTGAGGGTAAGCAGCTATCTGTCCTCACCGTCCTCTTGGAGGGACGGTGGGTGTAACCTGGGACAAACATGACTTATTAAGAGAACATCTAAACATTCGTCTTAGATTCTCTCATGTATGTGTATGTTCGGATTTAGATGCTTTTTTTTTGAGAATGAAAACTTATTTTATGCCATTAGCAGTAAAATGATTAACTTTTTCTTAATAAGTTTAAATCAGATGGTTTGTTTCACTAATCCGTTAAAACAACACTTTTCTGTCACTGAATTTTAATCCAGTTCAAAGTGAAAATAAACCCTAATTAAATTTATCTGACACATAGTGTCACTATTTTTATTCTTCTGCCACCAGAATGCAGGGTGGGCATTACGCACTTGATCTGACCGTGCGTCTGTGCTTTCATGACACTTTGGTGAACGTGATGTCTGCCAAGCAGTTGGCAGTTTGGTAAAACCGCCCACATTTACTCAGTACCAACTATAGATGATCTGATTAAGTTTTCAGGGTCACACAACCAATAATCAATAGTCACAAATGACAAGGTCACAAATTCCGGTAAGAAGCGTCTTTTTTCCCCCAAAAAAAAAAAAACAGTTCACAGTCACTCAGTACCAATTGTGTATGAGCTGATAAAGGCAAACTGTTTGTTGCATTGGCTATAACTTTTTTTGTCTTTTATAATTAAATTTTCAAGAAAATTATTTTGCGGATTAACAAGACAAATATAAATTTAAAGGCAATTACTTTGAGAAATGTTGCAACAAGCAAGGTACACAAAATCTTCATCTTCTTCTTTTGGCATTTCCCTTCAGGGGGCGCCACAGCAGTGAGTTTCTTCCATCTAACCCTATCTGCTGCGTCTTCTTTGGTCACACCAACTATCTTCATGTCTTCCTTCAACGTATCCATGAACCTCCTCTTTGGTCTTCCTCTAGGCCTCTTTTCTAGTGGTTCCAAACCCAGCATCCTTCTTCTGATGTACTCTCTCTCTCTCCTCTGCACATGTCCAAACCATCTCAGTCTGACTTTAAAACCTCTAACATGTGCTGTTCCTCTGATCCTGTCCATTCTGGTCACTCCCATAGAAATCCTCAGCATCTTCATCTCTGCTACCTCCATCTCTGTTTCCTGTCTTTTCCTCAGTCCCACTGTCTCTAGACCAATCAGCATGGCCGCTCTCCTTTCATTTTAGCCAAAACATATTCGGTGTATTTTCTAGTGTTATATAAAGTTCATTCTTTACTTTCTCCATGTTTCCGTAGCCACTTACCCTCAAATGTTTTGCAAACTTTTTTTCAAAATTTTAGTTCAAAGTTTGCATTTACTTTTTTTTTTTACTTTTTGTGTTCTTTCTTTTCGTTTGTCCCAGGAATGGCCTGGGCCTAACGGGAATGAGCCAGGTTCTCCAGGTCGAAAGACGGTAACGCTACCACTAGGCCAATGCCCTCAGGGACCCCTTTTTTTTTTTGTATTGACAATAAAAAAAAAAAAATAACGATTTAGGTTAGTAGGTTTTGGACTTTTTAAAGCATCTTTTGGGATTTTTTTTCAAACATAAAAGAGTTTCAATTAAACTGTTTCAATTTAGTACAAGATTTTCACTTAAGTCGGTCATACTGTAGAAGTCAAACAATATTTATAATTAGCCCCAAATGAATCAGATTAAAAAGACAGATCAATTCTAGAAGAAAATCTCAGATGATGGAAAATTGGTGGAGTTCCTTAAATCCCATGTAGGTATCACATTTAAGAGTTTAAGTCTACCGTTGAGGTTCCAAAATGTAAGGCATTTACTTTTACGGGAAAACGTAAGAACTGAATGAAAGGAATAGTGTGTGTGTGTGTGTGTGTGTGTGTGTGTGTGCAAAGCAGCAACAGATTGTGTGTTTATGTGTTTTAGCCTAAATTGTTACGCTCTTAATCTCCAGTCAATTTTCCAACGGTCAGATCGTTGGAAGTAAAGACTCCTTCTTTTGTCTGTCACCGACACACACACACACACACACACACACACACACACACACACACACACACACACTGAGCCTGTCAGTCTGTTTTCTGTTGCTCTGTAGTGTGTGTTTTTTATGAAAGTGAATCACCAACATGTGTGAGAGCTGAGCGACTGACAGATTGTTAATCCTTCACCCCTGCTCCTCCTTCCCCCTCCGTTTGCACCCACTCTCCCTCCTTTTTTTTGGTGAGCTGTCTTTCTTCATCCTTCTTCTACACACATCTTTTTTTCCTCTTGTAAACTCCAGCAACACATCATTTTTTTTTTGTGTCCTTAGTTAAAACCCTTTCCTTCTTTCAAGTGACCGTCTAACCATGTCCAACTTGGTATTCTTCTTGCTTCAGATTGTCTTCCTGCTTCTACTTTATATTTGGTTTTCGTTCCTAAATGGGGTAATCCGGGGCAAACTTTTTGATTCGCGGGCCACATTGGGTTCTAACATTTGACCAAGGAGCCAAAACAGGAGCAGAGGGATGGCATGCGTTGGTAAACAAGCATGCTATAAATGCAAAGCCATTGGGGCCGCTACACACACATAATCTAGCGTGCTAACATTAAAATCAAGCGTCCTAGCACTTAGAAAAACATGCATCTAGCGCGCTAGGTTTAAAATGTAGGTTTGAAATCTTCTGACAATTTATTTTGACAACATGCAAGTAACGGAAACACACACATTTTAATGGGAGCAGTGTTGTTGTTTTTGCAACAAAGCCAATATATCCAGAGAGTGCCATCTAGTGAGGAAACAACAGAATGACAGGGAAATAAAATAATAATAATAAAAATTTTATTTGTAACACACTTTCTATCTCCAGTGGAGATCTCAAAGTGCTACAATGACCAAAAGAAACAACAAACAGCTAAATTAAATAAAACCACAACACAAAAACAACACTAAAAACTTTGTTGAAAAGCCTTTAGAAATAAAAATGTCTTCAGTCTTTTCTTAAAAGCCTCAACGCTCTGTGGAGCCCTCAAGCTCTCGGGAAGATTGTTCCAGAGCTGTGGAGTAGCTACCTGGAAGGCCCTGTCCCCCATAGTGGAGAGTTTAGTCCTTGGTTGATGCAGGCAGTAGGAGGAGGAGCGCAGGTCTCGGACAGTAGTGTGGAGGGTTAGGAGTTCTCAGACAGTGGTGTGGAGGGTTAGGAGTTCTCAGACAGTGGTGTGGAGGATTAGGAGTTCTCGGACAGTGGTGTGGAGGGTTAGGAGTTCTTGGAGATAGACAGGTGCAGTGCCGTGTATGCACTGATGGGTGAGGAGGCAGACCTTGTACTGAATTCTGTGTTTAACGGGAAGCCAGTGGAGGGATTTGAGGATGGGAGTGATATGGTCATATTTGCGCCTCCTTATCAGGTGCCGGGCAGCGCAGTTCTGGATGTGCTGGAGCTTTTGTAAGCCCCTGCATGGGATCCCTACAAGGAGGGCATTGCAGTAATCCAGCCTGGAGGAGATGAAAGCGTGAATCAACCTCTCAGCGTCCGGTTTGTAAAGACATGGACGTAGCCTGGCTATATTTTTAAGATGGAGGAAGGAAACCTTGCAGAGATGGTGAATGTGGGAGTCAAAGGTGAGGTTAGAATCCATTTTGACTCCAAGGTTTTTTACAGAGGATGACAGAGGGATGCTGTGTCCAAAAATGGGGATACTACCGAGGGAAAGTGACTGGGTTTGGTGAGGCGTGGTTTATTTATTTCATTTATTCAGGCCGGATTAAAACATTTAACGGGCCGCATGTGGCCCGCGGGCCATAGTTTGTCCATGCCTTGTATAGACTATAACGTGGTTGCTTCTGTCAGCTCACAAATGTGACATTGGCCAAAAAGAATCAAAACAATTTTATCCAGTTTAACTTCTGTTTTGACTCTGAATTCCCTCCTAGAGTGCACGACATAGCGTAAATGTCGTTTGAGGCCACAGATACTTTGTAAAGCTCAAAACCAGTGCATATTTGATTGTAGTTTTAATTTGAGACAACTTGTCGTGGAGGCTTACACGCACAATCCCCGTCCGACACAGAACATGCCCGCTTCTTGTCAGGGATTGGGTGCAGGAAGGAAAGAACAAAAAGCCGGGGTAGCAGTTTGACTGGTTAGTTTAAAGAAATGGGGCTTGGGAGGTGAGACAGACTTGCAGGTGACATGGCTAGCTAAAGACCAGGAGGTCGCGGATGATGGCGGGTATAGACCAGACAGTAGCAGTGGAGTCTCCTAGGGCTGGGGTTTCTGGATAATGCAAGGCAGGGACACATAACAGACAGTCCGACTTAGGGGCAAGAGAAGACAAGGTTTTTCACAGTGGCTGACTGCCCGGGTCTCCTAGCCTTCTCTGCTGGTATAAAAAGTATCTGAAACAGAAACTGATGCTGCAATCATAGTTTGGCTATTAAGATTGCTAAGTAATTCCAAACAGTCACAGTTTTTTTAAAGTTGGGCATCATCCGAATATGTGTTTTCACACCAATCGCAATAAAGCTGTAATTAGTGTGAGACAGATAAAAAGTTCAGTTTACTTTTTGCTGGAATTTTTCAACATAAAAAACACAACATAACAAAACTTAACATAACAAGTCCATTTTACTTTATGTTGTGATCCCTGCTCCTGCTTAAAAAAAGAAGTCTGTCTCCATGGCACCCTGCTCACCACCTGCAGATGATCAGCAATCAGCAAGCTACATAAGCCACCCTGCACCCCCAGCCTGTGCCAGATTGTTGATTTTCATGCGGTAACAACAAGTACCGTATTTTCACGACCATAGGGCGCACCGTATTAAAAGGCGTGGTCAAAATTTTGCGTGCTCTGTATTTAACACACATAAGGCGCACCTGATGATAGGGCGCGGGTTTTATATCCATATCCTCTACTACGTAAGTCCGCCTTACAACAACACACACACATAGACGCACGCATGCACACACACGTGCATATTTAAAATAGATCGGGAGTAAAACTGAGTTTGGTTGGTTTTATTTAAATATTAGTTGCAGTCGTCATAAAGTCATTTATCAAATCCATCAAAGTCCTCATCCTCTGTTTTGAATCTAACAGCTGCTCTAAATCCAACCTCGCAGGCTCACTTTCCACGCTGTTAAAGTCGCTTTCTGAACCGTGCAGCTCCTCGGAAATGATGCCTGCTTTTGGGAAAGCTCGGACAACAGTGCCGGCAGACACGTTAGCCCAAGCATCTACAATCCACTGGCAAACTGTGGCGTAACTCGCCCAGCGCAGCTGATTGCCATCAGTTTAAACTGAGCTTCATAAGTGTGTCTCTTTTCCATTTTCAGTGTTGTTAAAACAGCAATGTTCTGCATAAAGCACACACCTGTTCTTTTATACATAATCCACGCCCACACTTCACCCTTTAACATTCTCATGTTCTCAACTGCGTCCGCCTGATGGTTCTCTAATACGTCCGCAAATCACAAATCAGAGAGGGTGCACTGCACGATAGGGCGCACCGCTCATTTTGAAGAAAATTTGAGACTTTTAGGTGCGCCTTATGGCCGTGAAATTACGGTAGATTTTCTTGCCTATGGTCTTATATTCTGTTTTCTTTGTTCAAGAAACCCGCCTGCCTCGGACAACCCGCGTGCCTGCCTCGGACAACCTGCCTGCCTCGGAAGTCAGTATAATATTTAGAATATAACTCACACAGAAACAGCCGATATTTTCAGCGTCAGGAGAGAGAAGGGTTAACTTTACGTACCTATAACCAAAGTTTAGCGATTACAACATGCACTTCAAAAGGTCTAACCAAAAACATTTGGACAAAAACAACAAAAAAAATGCTGTATTTTTTACTTTTTTCTGCATCTCTTTGTTCTCCTTCGTTCTGGATGGAAATGATCAAAATGAGCTGCACCAAAAAAACTCAAAGTGAAGCATTAAATCTAAAGAACTAAATGTTTTAATGGTTGACTTAATGTTCAACATCCACGATGCTCACATCAAACAGGAGCGATAAATTACACTAATTCACCCAAAAATACAAAATCCCTGCGTGTGATCCATCGTCACAGCAGCTTACGCCAGCAGATGCTACACATGTCCGGATGCATTTTAAACGTTAAACACAACATGGATGAGCTGATTGAGGCTTTGAAGATGATGCAATACGACGAACAACAGATTGTTTTTGTTTAAAATGCTCACTGGCAGCAAATCAAAGAAGATAGGACAGGATCTAAATAAATTGGATTTTATGAGCCTCCGGTTTTTAAAAGGTCTGAGATAATATAAAACACTGGTAGGACTTTCATCAGAAAGACCAGAAATCTGCTTTATGGTTTGTCCACGACAAAAAGCATCAGTGAGGAAGTTCATTTTCAGAAAAACTCATTTTTCTTTGACATCTGAGATTCACAGCTTTTACCCCAAAGTTTTAATCAGAAATGCAAACATTTAAATCACAGAAACGTCACCATCTTTGTCTTTTTATTTTGTCCTGTAAACAATCATCTAATCAGACAAATTAAACTAGATTTTCCAGTCTTTAAACCGGAGTTAACCCTCCTAAAGAGGCTGATTGTAGCTCTGAAGAGTTGGTATTGAGCTTTCAAGGGACGATAAATCCTATGAAATTTACATCAGAGATGCCAAGTTTTTGGCTTCACAAAGAGGGAGATTTTGAGGCGGGGCCAAAAGGAGGAGGGGCTATGACATGACGATACATGTGCCAATTGACAACACCCACCATGATAGTTGGCGTTAAACAAACCATTTAAAACATGAGAAAGAAGCTGGAAAATTGTGCGTCTTACGTGTGTTACCACCTAGCGTTATGTATCAGTAAAAAGAGCAATTACCACCAGGAATACACCCCTGTACTCACCACGGTTTTGTACACTTTTCCTTTAATTTTAGCTGAAACTCTTCTATCACACATCACACCTGATACTTTCCTCCATCCGTTCCAGCCTGCCTCCACACGCTTCTTCACCTCTTTTCCACACTCTCCATTACTCTGGACTGTTGATCCTAAGTACTTCAAATTTTCCACTTTCTTTATCTCTTCTCTGTAACCTCATTTTTCCATTTGGATCCCTCTCATTCTTCCATACACGTTCACCAAAAATACAATACTGGCCATAGACCACGCAGATTGCCTTCAGATACACAGCTGCAGCAACAGGAGATGCCACGTGCTTAGCCTCATTATATTAATCACATTCATAGAATGCACCAGAGTGTTCATCATACCGGAGTTTTATTAGACTTGGCGGGTGAGTGGGAAAGAGGTCCTAATTGTGGGTGTCTCCTGCCCAATGCGGGAGACTTAGCATGTCTGTGGCTATTCGTGGAAGGAGTTACACACTTTCTGCCCCATTCAGATCAATTAGGACCAAATAAAATTTATTTGGAGTTCATTCATAGTTTGAGTTACTTTCTTCGAGCATCGTGGACGGCTCATAAGAGCATATACGGAAAGGCAAGGTTAAAGAGAAGAGGATAGGTTGGGAGTTTAACAACCAGAGAGGAGACCTAGAAGACGACCAAAGCAGAGGTTTGCATATGTTTTGAAAGAGAACGTAACGCTAATTGAATGAAGGTTAAATGAAGGAACCTGATTCGCTCTTGCGTTCTTTGCATAGAAAAGAAAGAAAAACTGGGAACATTTTTAAATGTGAACCTATAGCCTGAAATAATATTCTTCAAACTCCGGCCAAGTCAAACATAATTATAATTAAAAGCATCAAATCTGCATCAAAACATCATGTTTTTTACTGATCTGCTGTTTTTCTGGCAGACTTTCATTTTTTTAAATAAAGAGCATAAAATGAAGATTTCATAGTTTTATCTTCTTAGTTTAGGAAGTTTTACTCAACCGTAAAAAAATATGTGTGATCATTTTTTTATTAAACACAATGCTTTTTTTCATCTAAATTTAATGGTACTTTTTTCCAGTCAAAGACATTAATCATAGCTCTTTAATGATGAAATTATTTTTCTTTAATAGTTAAAAATATAAAATTAGTAGCAAAAAGGGTCTAAACAAGAAAGCAAAGGGTGTTTTAAAAAAAGCATTTTTAATTTTAGCTTCAAAGAACTCATCATCTTTAATACTCTTGATTCTTTTTGGTATTAAAGCCTCAAGTCCGGCTTATAGTTTTTTTTTAATACATCTAAAACACATATTGGGAGAATTATAAGATTCACACTACTTTGCAGATTGATTTGTCTCCTCTTTTCGTTTTTTATGGAACCATAAAATCCACCAGGACGTCCTTGTCTGAGATTATAAGGACTTTTCTGCTTCAACACCATCATACTACACTAATCGTATTAAAAATTGCCCTCTTTGGTGTTGTTTTTTTATAATACGCATGAGTTAAAATGTCCCCTATTGTTCTGAGGCGGCCAGGTGGAAAACAAAACCGTTTCTTTTCACATTATAAAGACGCTGTGGGTGTCGCAGGCTGATGGAGCCACCGGCTGACATGATGAGAGAGACAAGCAGGACACCGGCTCTGGGCCTCCTTACTCCAGCTCCATTAAGCATCACGCTCAAAACACAGCCTAATACCTGTTGTCACGGCGACGCACCGGGCTAGAAACGTTTATCCGGGCCATGGGAGCCAGATCGAGCGCAAACGCAGAAACACCCACTTGTTTACAGATGTTCCAAGCTCAATGCACTGATCAACATTACACGCTGTAGGTCAGACACACCTTCAAGCTTTTATGCAAAGCAGTTCAACTTAAAGAAATAAGACTTTATGGAGGATTAGATGTGTTATAGATGATGTCAGTGATAGAATAACAGTCATGTTTCTTCTTAAAGTCTGATATAAAAAGGGATTTTTTATACATGAACAGTATATATGTTTAAGTTGGGGAAATAAATCAATCTGAGAACTCTGCCTGCAAGCAGGGTGGAGGTGTCATCATTAAAGACATCTTACAAGAATAGCTACATGTATGAAAATAGATGTTTATATAAAACTGGGGTGCTTTTTGCACACCAGCATGGCACTCTGAAGGACTTGAAAACCTTGAATTACCACCTTAGCAGTAGCACTGAAACGTTGGAATGTCTAATCTTTCATAAAATATTTCATTCATAGGTTGTGGTTTCATCTACTGAACTGCTTCTCCCTGAAAGGAGGGACCGGGGGCGGATCCAGGATTTTCTAAAGGGGGGGCGTGAGGTCATTGGCAAAGCCAGTTGCGCCCCGCCCCCCAAAGAACATTTTGAAAAATAAGAACCATTGTCCTACATTTTGGTGGCCCATTCGCTGGCCCTGCAAGGGGATAGCTTGACTAGTCCGCTTTCCTTTCTTCTTCTTTTTTTTTTTTGGACCAAAAGGGGCGCAGGGGCATGCGCCCCCGATGCCATCTCCTGGATCCAAAAGGGATCCGCACCTGGTAACGATGTTGCCAGAGCCTATCCCAGCTGATTACAGGATAGAGGGAGAATACACCCCAGTCCGGTCGCCAGTCTGTTGTAGGGCCACACACTCATACAACTATCCACACACACTCATTTCTAGGGCCAATTGTGGTGCAGCTGATCAACCTAATATGCATGTTTTTGGAGGGTGGGAGAAAACCAGAGAACCAGGAAGCAACCCACACATACACGGGTAGAGCATGCAAACTCCACACAGAGTGGCCAGTGTTTCAAGCCTCGTCCCTGCCCAGGACTAGAACCCCCGATCTTCTTGCTGTGAGGCCGCCCTGCCAACCACTGTGCAGCCTGAGTTTGACCTCATCTAGTCAGTAACTTTAATCCAGTCTGCTGACTTTATGTGTGTAATTTATCGCGGCTGAAATGAACCTCATTTTAAGCAAACTGAGAAGCTCTTCCTGAGATTTATTAACACTTTATTTAATCAGTTTTACCAGAGTTTATTTTTCTCTCTAGAACACCTGAGAATATTTAAAATGACACCAACCCAAAGTCAGAATAAACAAAAATAAACAAAGATAATATCGCAAAAAATGTTGCATGTAGATTAAATGTAAAAAAAAAAAAACACCACAATTGTTCTGCTTCCTTTTTCTCAAGTTTATAAGAAAATCTTTTATTTCTGGTAACGAGAAACAAGGATACAAGTCGATCTACGTTCCCATCCTCACCATGGTAACCAGCTGTGGGTGGTGACCGAAAGAATGAGATCACGGATACAAGCGGGCGAAATGAGCTTCCTCTGCAGGGTGGCTGGGCTCTCACTCAGAGATTGAGGAAGGAGTTCCGCCATCCGGGAGGAGCTCGTTGTCAAGCCTCTCCTCCTCCAGGTTGAGAGAAGCCAGATGGGGTGCTTCGGGCATCTGGTCAGAATGCCCCCCGAGTGCCTCGCTGGTGAGGTGTTTTAGGCACGTCCCACCGGGAGGAGACCAAGCGGCAGACCCTGGACCCCCTTGAGTGACTATGTCTCACAGCTGGTCAGGGAATGACTCGGGATCCCTCCTGGTGAGCTGGAGCATGCAGCCGGAGAGAGAGAAGCTTGGGCTTCCCATCTAAGGCTGTTGCCCCGGCGACCCGACCCCAGATAAGCGGAAGACGACGAAACGGAACGGAAAGAAACAAATATGAAGAGAATCTAAAAGAAAACAATGGATAAAAATGGGATCGAATAGAGTAGAAAAAAACAGGTTCCCAGACCACAAAGTTTTGGTCGGCTAATATAGTTCAAAATAATAGAAATATAATCATTCATGCAAAAGCCAAACATAATGCACGTGACTGTTACATTTTCGAACTGAAACTCTTTGCATGTTATGTTTTCAACTCTATTCGAACCTTTAAGACTTCGATAAAAACTTTAAACGTGCTTTGTTTTACGTTTATGTCAATATGTTACATAATTAATGGTCCTGGCAAGATGTGTATGTGTGCATACTGTATGTGTGTGTGTGTGTGTGTGTGTTCTGGCACTCAGCTAGTCTGTTTTATCAGCTCGGTGTTTCATCTATCCAGCGGGCTTGAACGCAGCAGACAGCACTGCAACATCCTGGGATTCCTGAACACATCAACTCCTGTCCTTTGTTCTTCAGTCCAAAACCCCTGATGTCTCAGGCGTGTCACACACACGTACACACACAGTCACTTTTATTTGAGGAGATAAAACCACATCCTCTCTCACACTTTCAGTCTCAATCAACGTGGATATTTGATCACACTAACACACACGGATTGTGTGAGCTTTCACTGGTGAACGAAGTTCAACAGACCGTGATGAAGTCCGTTAACAGAATGTTGTCACATAGAAACTTTGATGATATCAAAGATGGTGGGGTACAGACATGCCAAGTTTTGGGCTTCAAAAAGTGGGAGATCTGTCAGAGGATTTTGGGGAGGCGGGGCCAAAAGTAGGAGGAGCTACAGGTGCTGTTTAGACAAATAGCCAATGGCCAACACCCGCCATGACAGTTGGCATAAAACAAACCGTTGAGAAAGCAGCTGGAAAATTGTGTGTCTTCCGTGTGTTACCACCTAGTGTTATGTATCAGTATGAAGAGGAATTACCACCAGAAATACACCCCTGTACTGCTTGATCACGCTTTGTTTTGCGGCTCAAGCACATAAGCTGTCACATGGCTAAAGTTCCCGGATGTCCGGCTTCTTCCATACGTCCACCAAAAACAATACTGGCAATAGACCATGCAGATCGCTGGTAGCCACTTTCAGATGCACAGCTGCAGCAGCAGGAGATGCCACGTGCTTAGCCTCATTATACTTAATCATGTTCATGGATTAGCGCCTCCAAATCCGAGACCATGGTGCTCACCCGGAAAAGGGTGGAATGCCCCCTGCGGGTCAGAGACAAGGTCCTGCCCCAAGTGGAGGAGTTTAAGTATCTCGGGGTCTTGTTCACGGGTGGGGGAAAGATGGAGCGGGAGATCGACAGGCGGATCGGTGCGGCATCAGCAATAACTAGGACGCTGCATCAGTCCGTTGTGCTAAAGAGAGAGCTGAGCCGAAAAGCAAAGCTCTCGATTTACAAATCGAACTACGTTCCAACCCTCACCTATGGTCACCAGCTGTGGGTGGTGACCGAAAGAATGAGATCGCGGATACAAGCGGCCGAAATGAGCTTCCTCCGCAGGGTGGCTGGGCTCTCACTCAGAGACCGGGTGAGGAGCTGGAGAGACTATGTCTCACGGCTGGCTGGGGAACGACTTGGGATCCTTCCGGTTGAGCTGGAGGATGCAGCCGGGGAGAGAGAGGCCTGGGCTGCCCGTTTGAGGCTGTTGCCCCGTGACCTGACCCCGGAACAAGCGGAAGATGACGGAACGAATGTTCATGGAATGCACTAGAGTGCTCTTCATGGGGGAGTTTTGTTAGCCTTAGCGGCCTTAACGCCCTCTCAGCTAACAATTTAACGTTCCCAGAATGTTCTGGGAAGTTTTTCAAAAGTTAGCAGAACGTTCTTTAAAGGTTAGTTTTGGTTCTCTAAAAGTTTAAATGGAAAGTTTTATAACGGTTGCAAAATGTTATTATTTTGTTTTCAGAACGTTTCTCTAACCTTAATTTTAACCGTGACGTCTGGCATTTGATTCTCTCGACGTTCTGGGAAGGTACGGTTCTAACCAACTAATGTTTAGGGAACGTATAGTTTTCGGTTAGATAAAAACAAAACTTACGTTCCCTGCAGGTTCTCTGTTTGCTGGGTTGTTTCAAGTATTTAATTTTATCCTTTTATTTTGTGGGGGTGCTGACCTTTTCCCCTCTTGATAGTTGGAGGTCAGATTCGACTGAATCTGGGTCGGATCTAACAAAAAAATGCTGATTATTTCCTGCTCACTTCTTATGTAAATGTTGCCCTTTTCCACACCATGCCTGGAAGCTGAAAAAGAGCATTTTCTTATCTTCTTTTTTGAAATCTTATGTTTGATCGTTAGTGGGCCAAATCCAGACCGTAGACCAGGGGTGAGCAAACGTTTTGGTTTGCGGGGCACATTGAGTTCTAACATTTGACAAAGGGGCCAGAATGAGATCAGATGTATGCAGTGGTGGAACGTAACAAAGTAAATGTACTTTGTTACTGTACTTAAGTAAAAAATTGTGTATTTGTACTTTACTTAAGTCAAATTTAAGACCTGTACTTTTACTTTTACTTCACTACATTTTAGAGCAAATATCTGTACTTTTACTTCGCTACTTTTTAAAAGTGTGTTTTACATTTTTCGTTACATTTTTGTTCAGGAATTTGAAAAATACACAAGTTTTTTTTTAGCGCATCTTGAAGCCGCATCGCCAAAATCAAAAGAAGCAGTTGATCGGGAGAAGAAGTCATGAATCGAGAAACATTTTCCGCATTCATTCAAAAACCTAACATCAAATATAGTACAAATTAAAAAGAGTCAGAAGATCGTTGTTTGTTGTGTTTACTTCTAAATAAAAAGTTGAGTCATCATTACACAGAGCAGTGGCGGATCTAGAATTTTCCAAAAGGGGGTGGGGCTTTGACAAAGCCAATATATAGTGACTGAGGGCCTCCCCTCCAAAACATTTTAAAAAATAGGTGTCATTTTCCTCCATTTTGGTGCCCATTCACTGGCCCTTCTAGGGGATAGCTTGACTTGTCCCCTTTCCTTTTATTTTATTATTTTTTTTTGTGAATCAAAAGAGGCGGGAGAGGGGGGTCACACCCCTGCAGAGTATTTATCCTGGTTACCATGGTGACACGCTATAGCACAACAAATAACATTTGAATTATGGTCGAATACTTTTACTTTTTACTTAAAAACTACAATTTACACCAACTACTTTTGTACTTTTACTTAAGTAGATTTTTTTATTGGTACTTTTACTTGAGTAAATTTTTTGCCTAATTATCTGTACTTTTACTTAAGTACAAAAAGTGAGTACTTCATCCACCACTGGATGGAATGCATGCTTTGGTAACCACTAGATTAGACCAATTCAGAATGATGCGCTAGATTTTAAACAAGCGCGCTAAATGCTGCATTAAGAGCATTAAATTTTAAATGTAGCGGTGCTAGGTCTGAAATCTAGTGCAATAGCGAATAGGAAGTTTGTGTGCTGCACTCTTACACCGCAGCAGGCTGCCCCAATGGCGCCAATGGTGGGAGAAACGCGGCGCTAGGTTTGAAATCTAAGCGCTCGATGTAACATTTTGTTTGTTTTAACATTTAACACGCTTGTTTATGTGTGTGTATTGGCCCCAGTGGCTTTCCATATCTGTGCACACTGTTTATTTTGGTAATGTGTGCATCACGGAGACACACACATTATAATGGGAGCAGTGTTGTTGTCTCTTTGGCACCATCTAGTGAAGAAACATCAGAATTGCAGGAAAAATATAACATTAACAAGGTTTATGCATTTCATTTTTTATGAAAATGAAACATTTTTATGTTCGGCGGGCCAGATTTAAACGTTTAAACGCATGTGGCCCGCGGGCCGTAGTTTGCCCATGCTTGCTCTAGACCATATGTTTGACAACCCTGTTTTAAGGACAGTGATGTCCTGGCTCTGTTTAGTTTAACCATTACTTGTGCAGATTGTGTGTTTCAGTCTGATGAATTGTGTGTGAAGCCCTGACGGATGACTCTTTTGTGATATCAGGTTTTAGAAATAAAACAAATGTAACGAGCTACATTTGTGCACTCAGCAACTTCACCCGGTAAAAATACGTTAAAGCTTTTGTTTTCTTTAAAAAGACTTACAAGAGGGAGTCTGTAAAGTGTATAATTCATGCTTTTCTGCTAACTAAGGAAGACAAGACCAGAACCTTTAGTTTTATGTAGTTTTTTATCCCACTTGACAGGTTCTTGGTGAATTAGTTTCCCCCTAAAATGGAGCAGAAAAGCACTTTGGAGGAGTATAATTTGGGGCCCGGGAGTCCAGTAGCCACCTGACTGCTCCGCGGTCGGCTCGGCATCGGTTTGACAGGGGAAAGCGGAAGCCGCAGTGAAATGGGTCGCACGGGGTAAAACTGCCCGGGGGCAACTTGGCTGACACCCCACATCTAAATCAGCATGTTCGGCACCGGCGCGTGACAAAGAACCACGGGAAAAATGCAAGAGAAGAGAAAGTGCATGCATTATGTGTTTTAATATTCAGTGTTTGCAGAGTGGATGAGATCAGTGTGATGGAGCTGAGCCATTTGGCTTCTCTTCAAAGGAACGGACGGATGAAGGGTGCAGAACTGAAAGTTCAAACTAGAGTTTCCAAAATGAAATCTCACCTGGATGTTGTCACTCAGTGACTGTAGGGTGTGTACCCCATAACTAGCTCAGGTTGGTTACCTACATAATAAAATATTACGAACTTCACAAAGTTAATCAGACTTTAACACATAATGACCCCTTTCCATTAAGGATGCATACGACAAAATTAGGGTGCATAGGTGGTGCAGGTTTTTCAAAATGAGGTAAGCATACAGTCAGAACCCAATAAAGCCCAATTTCAGCACATTCCTGCCCTTAGAACAGGCATGGGCAAACTACGGGCCGTGGGCCACATGCGGCCCGTTAAACATTTCAATCTGGCCAGAAAAAATGAAATAAATAAACCATGTTAATGTTTTATTTTCCCTGCGATTCCGATGTTTTCTCACTAGGTGGCATACTCTATATTGGCTTTGTTGCAAAACAACAACACTGCTCCCATTAAAATGTGTGTGTCTTCGTGATGCGCATATAGTCAAAATAGATTGTTGGGAGGTTTCAAACCGACAAACTAGCGCGCTAGTTGCACATTTCTTAAGCGCTAGGGCGCTTGATTTTAACGTTAGCACGCTAGATTACGTGCGTGTAGTGGCCCCAATGGCTTTCCATATTTAGCGCGCTTTTTATACCAAAGCATGCCATCCTTCTGCCCCTGTTCCGGCCCCTTGGTCAAATGTTAGAACCCAATGTGGCCCGTGAATCAAAATGTTTGCTCACCCCTACCTTAGACTCTCCTTCACGGTGAGGAAACACTCCCATAAACCCTTCAGTGGGGGGAAAAAAAGAAACCTTATGGAGATACACCCGAAAGAGAGATCCCTCCCTGGGACGAGCATCCAATGTGTCGAAGACTATTACTTCAATGTTATTTTATTCTACAGTTTGATATCTAAAGAAATCAGTAGATGATCTTCATCCTGATGGAAACGGGATGGTTAAGCAAGCACGGGGGGCCCCTCCGCCTGGAGACCCTCCGGATGAAGCTGAGTAGTTGGGCTTATCCTGACGAAGACGGGATGGTCGATCAAGCTCTTCGTCAAGTTGATGCAAAGATTTAAAACATCATGACATCACAAACTTTTGTGTTCACAAGAATTTGTGACCTCGACTTTCACAATCCTGACCTTTGTTGGAATGACATCTAATCAGTTCATCTCTAGTTGGTACTGAGTAACCATGGGCAGTTTGATTCAAATTTCTTCAGTAGTTCTTTCAGTGTTTAATGCACATTCTGCCAGAATCTTCAGTAAAAAAAAAGTTGTAAGCAATTTCCGATCCAAGTTGCAGCGGCCCCGTCATCACGTCTCAGACGGAAATATAATCCCACCTAATTTATAAAAAAAAAAGGCAACAAAGAACAAAAGTTTTATTTTTATTCCCAGACACACGTAAACGTCACACACTCCATCACAAGTGTTCAGAAAAATGGGGTCAGCCGCAGCATTTCAAACACACTTCGTTCTGTCTCCGTCTAACCTTTAGAGAATCCTGCCGACACTCAGATTAACTCTCAGCGAGGGTAAATCCTGGACGACAGCTACACACACACACACACACACACACACACACACACACACACGCTCAAACACATACACGTACAAAAGCAATGTAATACTTCAAATGTACACACACATAATCACACATACATACAGCCGATTCCTTCTCAATCTCCAACACACACACACACATGCATACACACACACACACACACACATACATACACACACATACACACACGTTCAAAAGCAATGTAATACTTCAAATCTACACACACATAAACACACATAAATACAGCCTATTCCTTCTCAATCTCCAACATACACACACACACACACACACACACACACACACTGAGAAGTGTATAAAGTAGCATCTCATACTATACAGACGTGCACAAGCTCAATCCGTCTGACAAACACATTCATGCACACACATACAGTACAGCTCCTGTGTTGGCTCTTTACCCCCACCTACACACACACACACACACACACACATTCTGAGCCATGTTGAACTTTGTGGTAAAAAGCTGACGTGATGCGACGGGAGGTGTGCCGACTCGGCAGAACTGTAGCGTGGTGGATGTGAACCTGCTGTCAGATCTCTGTCAGAGACCGTCACCACACTCTTTATTTTACAAGCTTTGGCTCACACACACACACACACACACACACTCCCCACAGTAGTTTGTCAAACCTCAACCTTATCCTCCATGTGGGTTGTCTTTCATAGAAGAATCAGGAGGTTTTATATAAAAAAAAAAGTTCATATAAATAATTGAACGGTTGTTTTTGTCGTTGATTTACGTTCATTTAAACGTTCATAATACAAATTTTAAAAAATCAACACTGTAGTGTTTTTTTCATTGATGAATACACCTCTGTCACCCACAGTGTGTGTGTTCCCATTCCGGATCGCTCCAGGTTCGCCTGAAGCTCATTAGATGCCTTGACGCTTGTCGTACCCCCCCATCTCACCCCCACGTCCCACTTGTTATTTCCTGACTCTGCTCTCCGGGAGCATCTCAGCATCTTTTTTTTTTTAGCTGAAAATCTCTTCAGACGTGAAGCTGTGAATAGCTGCTGATTGTTTTCTGATGTCTTTATCAAGGTGAGAAACACTTGATAGTTTTTTATTAAAATGTTTTATATGAGATTTTTATAAAAAACGGTAAAAACAGGAAATGTTAACGTTTAAATTCAGACAGATGTTTATTTTTTTGATGATGTCATTTTAAACCAATTATTTTCACTTTTGTGAAAAACAAAATGGTCATTTTAGCTGACAAGAGGAAGAAAAATGTCTGTTTTGTGCAACACAAGTTCATAGTGAGTGTGGAAGTCGATCACAGCTAGTTAACAGGTGAGAGGTGGGGTACACCATGTACAGGCCCATGGAATATAAAGGAGAAATCAAGCTCTTGGCCTGTCCGTGTGTTCGTATGTGCTTCTGTAGCATTTTTGTGAATATCTCCAAGAACTGTTGAATGGATTTGATTAAACTGCCCACTGTTACTCAGTACCAACTAGAAATTAGCTGATTAGGTTTTCAGTTTTATGACAATAAAAGTCAATCAGTCAGTGATCTCCTTAACCATGTATCCCTTGTAGGATTTCAGATGGAGCCAGAGCCCATCCCGGCTGATTCGAGGCGAGGGGCAAGGTACACCCCGAACAGGTCGCCAGTCTGTCGCAGGGCCACACACACACACTCATTTCTAGGGGCAATCATGTAGTGACCAATCAACTTAGCATGCATGTTTTTAGAGGGTGGGAGGAAACCAGAGTCCCCAGAAAAAACCCATGCATACATGGGGAGAACATGCAAACTCCACACAGAAAGGCCAGCATTCCAAGCCTCGTCCCCACTCGGGACTGGAACCCCAACCTTGTTGCTGTGATGCCGCTGCACCACCGTGCTGCCACCACAACAAAATTTAAGGTCACAAGTTCTTGTTAATTGAGTATTTCTTAAACAAGTAAAATTAGTTTAATAAAACTGCCCACAGTTACTCAATACCAACTAAAGAGGAGTTGATTAGTTTTCAGGTCATTTGACCAAAGGTCATAGTCACACAGGTCGAGGTCACAAATTCTCAAGAATGCAAGATCTCTCAAACCAGTGTAGGGCTTTTAAATAAACTGTCTACACTTGCTCAGTACCGACTATAGATGAACTTAAAGGATCATGGGAGCATTTTGTTTGATGCTTCAGCAGGGTTTAGGCTTTTTAAAATATGAGGATTTTGTGTCGTTTAAACTCAACAAATCAAACCTTTTTAACTTGAACCCCGTGTGGAGAAACTCACACACACTCACACACACACACACACACACACACACACACACACACACACACACACACACACACACACACACACACACACACACACACACACAGTGACACAGACATGCATCCCCAGCACACAAAAGGAGGATTGATATTATCACGGACACACATTACCGAGATGTGTGAACATCACAGTGCACACAAACACACACTGACACATGACAAGGCTTAAACACACACCTCTTTTACACGTACACACACTCATCCTGAATGTTGTGTAATCTGTAGGAACAGACTCGGATGGAAACCGAGGATTTACATCTGCTCCCACACGACGTCCATCACCGCTCACACACAAGTAGGTGAGACCTCATGAGGAGAAACCCCCCCCAAAAAAGTCACCGTTTAAACCCGGTTTAAGGAAACCAGGACTCGATGGTGGATGAAATACACACTTTTTTTACTGAAGTAAAAGTACACATAATTAAGTAAAAAAAAATCTTCAGTAAAAGTAACAATACCAATAAAAATAATAAAGGGATAAAAATGTAATAATCTCACTCAGAGATCGGGTGAGGAGCTCTGCTATCCGGGAGGAGTTCGGTGTCGAGCCGCTCCTCCTCCAGGTCGAGAGGAACTATATGGGGTGGTTCGGGCATCTGGTCAGGATGCACCCCGAGCGCCTTGCGGGCGAGGTGTTTTGGGCACATCCCACCGGGAGGAGACCAAGGGGCAGACCCCGGACCCGTTGGAGAGACTATGTCTCACAGCTGGCCGGGGAACGACTTGGGATCCTTCCGGGTGAGCTGGAAGATGCAGCCGGGGAGAGAGAGGCCTGGGCTGCCCGTTTGAGGCTGTTGCCCTCGCGGCCCGACCCCGGAACAAGCGGAAGATGACGGAACGGAACGGAAAAATGTAATAATTTAATCCATTCTGTGTTTAAAAAAATAATTTCTGCAGAAAAATTCAACTTCATCCTTCTGAATGGTGAAATGTTTCCATCTGCTGGTCAAATTTGTAATTACATGTAATTACATTCTTTAATTACAAAAACATATGTAAATTTTTATTTTACTCTCAGATCTAAAAACTCTGGTGCAATGGAAACATATGAGTGTTAACATTACAAATGTTTTATTGCTCCATCAAACAGTCTGATTTAAAAGTTTATTCAGCATATTATTATTCTATGTCATTTTAAAAGGTGATCATGGGATAAACATACTGAGTGGTTTTGGGGAAATCATAATGAAAATCAAAATGAATTGAACTCTGATTTCAGATTTTGGTCAAATAAATGATAGATGCATATGTAGCGGACACATCAGATAGTATGTACAAAGTACATGATGGTCTGTAGAAGACTTTTTTATGACAGCTTAAACACAAAACTTTTTATCTGTATGAAGATCAAACTCATCTTAGAGCAATGTTTCCAGTGTTAAACCAGATTTGAGGAAAAGACTCAAACATACATAACATACAGACTCTATCTGCACCTCTTATAGCCCCCTCTCAATCTTCACCTGGATCCAGATGTTTGAAACAAACAGGAACGTCCTGTCTGTGTGATGAGATTCAGCCACAAGAACAAAAATCACACACTGATGTGACATCGTGCACACATCACGTCTTCTCACACACGCACATGTTTGTGTCATCAGCCATCTGAGCCGCACACATCACAGGAAAATATGTAAACATGATGTGGACAGACTGATTTTACACATGAAAGAAGGAGTAACCAGATCAGAGCAAACTAATCTGGTTAGAATTTATTTAAAGGCTGTGATTTTCTGTCTCGCTATTTTTGCTCATCTTTCAGAAAAAATGCAGTTTAACAAGAATTTCTGCTTTGTATCTGATTTGCATGCTGATCATTTGTTCATGCATTTGTTTCTAAACTTTTTGTCCAACTTCGAGTCCCGGGCAGTGCCTTTTCTGGGTAGTTAGTGGTCAAGAGACGGAGTGCACCCTGGAGAGGTCACCATTAGGAGGCACAGACACGTTTTTTTTTAAGACACTGATTTTTCAGGCATTGTTTGTCCGCTTTTTAGAAAGTGAGTCAACTTTAAATTTTTGAATTTTGGTTAAACTGTTCATACACAAACTGAGCTTTTACAGCACCAGAGGAGAAAAAAACAAACTTGAAATCACAAAGGCTTGCATTTTTAATCCAGAATCAGAAGTTGTGCAACATGTGCTCGGGCCAGTGTACGCTGCCGTCTATGCACAAGTTTGAATTTTGTGCATGACTGTGCACGTTTGGAAAGCTTGTGTGTCTTCCTGAGTAAAAATAGGAAACGCACGCAACCAAGCAGAAAGGTGGGCTCCTGTGTGTGGCCTTTCTGTTACACTGAGTCCAATAAATCCCCCTGTGGTGACCCTGCAGCCCAGTGGCTCCACAGCTCAGTGAGACACTGGAAAAACCTTGCTCCAAACAGCTTTTGAAGATGATGCAACATGACGGAGGATTGCGTTATGACTTTAAAAAAATTAATCCAGTGATTTGAATTTTTTATATTTATATGTAAAAGCCTGCTGTTTGCTGTGAGAGAAGATCAAGAATAAAGGAGGCAAAAACTTGGTACTTTTTTGGTCTGAAAATGACAATTGAAAGTGTTTTGTCCGCCTTTTTTCTCTATGTTTGTTTTATTTGACTGTTTATGTCGTGATCCCCTTGCCTGCCACCAGAGGGAGCCCTGGACCTTCCTCATCACCCTGAATAGAGACACCTGAGGATGATTAGTCGGATGCCACACACCTGTGGACCCTGCTGCCAATTTAAGAACAATATCTTGAGTTGTCGTCTTCACCGTCCTCCCTGACGATGAGTTACATCCTGGAAATCTTTTGTATTATCTCAGGGCTTCTCAAATAGTGGGGCAGCGGGGCAGGGGGGGCGCGAGTGACCCTGTGGAACATGTTTTTTTTTTTCCTACTAAAATAACGTGTAATTGCACATTCACAACAGTAATTGGCGCTGTCATTGTTAGAGTGTGCACAGGGAGTATTAACTCTATGGTGTAGAGCAGGGGTCCCAACCTTTTCTGCTCCACGGACCGATTTTGTTCCGTTCCGTCATCTTCTGCTTGTTCCGGGGTCGGGTCGCGGGGGCAACAGCCTCAAACGGGCAGCCCAGCCCTCTCTCTCCCCAGCTGCATCCTACAGCTCACCTGGAAGGATCCCAAGTCTTTCCCCGGCCAGCTGTGAGACATAGTCTCTCCAGCGGGTCCGGGGTCTGCCTCTTTGTCTCCTCCCGGTGGGACGTGCCCAAAACACCTCGCCCGCGAGGCGCTCGGGGGGCATCCTGACCAGATGCCTGAACCACCCTATCTGGTTCCTCTCGACCTGGAGAAGGAGCGGCTCGACACCGGACCGGTTTAGTGTCTGACAATATTTTAATAGACCGGTCTAAAGGTGATGAGACCAACCTGAAAAACTGGCTTTTTTAAAATCAATAATAATAAACTTAAATCCACGTTGTTTTCACGAGAAAATTTATTAGCAGCGTCTTTATAACGTGGAATCATTCTCTCTGCTCCAACGTGCTCTTGTTGCCATGGTAACGGTAAACGTGTACCTTCAAAATAAAAGACATCACAAAAACAAAGTGAATAAAAATACCAGTTCTGTGCGATACAATGTTATGCAGAGGTGTACTTAAAACTATTTCATAGACACGTGATACTAATTATAGTCACGGTGTAGAGTGTGTGTGGGGGGGAGGGGGGCGCAACCGGAAATAATTGAGAAGCACTGTATTATCTGAACTTTTGATCCTGAGTTAATCCTGTGACCTTTGCCTTCCAGACTTACTGACTTCTGTTAATAAATCCTGTTTTTGTCCTGCGTTAGGATCCTCCTCCTTCCACATCACAACATTTTAACTTATTAATAGATTTTTACTGGCTTTTGTTCTCGTAAAACACTTTAAATTTACGTCATGCAGGAACTGCATTGTCTCCAAATCCATCGAGTGAAAAAAACAAACGAGAATTTTTTTTTTTTATTATTTATTTACACACAAAAAAAAAATCTAAAAATCTTTGAGCCAATAAGAAACAAACAAACCAAAAAAAACACCATTAAATCAGGGACCAACATGACTAAGTGAACACTTGAGGGATATTTTTACACATTCCTGCAAAACTTTGCATTTTTACCAAAGCTGTAACAAAATTCTCAGAAGAGGTCAGAATTTTTTTAACGAGTATGTAAAAAAAAAAAAAAAAAAAAAGATTGAGCAAATATTGATTTGCTATTAATTTGAAGGACACTTGAGGGCTTAATGACATATTGCTTCAAAACCTTACATTTAGCAGATCTGGATCAAAACAAAGTTCTTAGTCAAACTTCAAAATGAAAAAATAAAAAAATTGGCACAAGGGGAAAAAAATCCACTAAGCAAACATTGACTTGCTACCAATCAGACAAACACTAGAGCGAGAGATGTACACATTCCTGCAATAATTTACATTTGTCAGATCCGGATCGTGACAAAGTTCTTTGTCAAACTTCAAAACACCAAAGTAGTGAATGAGCAATAAATCAAAAACTTAACGAGCAAAGTCTAACGAACCAACTTTAAATTTCTACACTATGTTTTATTTGCGCTGCACGAGGTGCAGTGGTTTCCACTGTGGCCCAATAGAAAGGAAAAGATCAGGGCTCGAGTCCTGGAGTGTGGGTGAGAATTGACACACTGGCATTTCTGTGTGGAGTTTGCATGTTCTCCACATGTATGTGTGTGTTTCCACCAGGTACTCCGGTTTCCTCCCACCCTCTAAAAACATGCATACTTAATTGGCTGCTACAAAATTTCCCCTAGCAATGAGTATGTGTGTGGATGGTTGTGTGTGTTTGGCCCACAGACTGGTGACCTGTTCAGGGTGTATCCCGCCTCTCACCTGAAATCAACAGGGATTGACTCCAGCACCCCCAGCTTTTCAGTAGATGAATATTTATTTGCTATCGATCTTAATTTCATTGCACTCAATAATTTTCCCGTCACGAGTGACGACGTCAATGATCCATTTTCCAACCACGCCATCTTTCTCCATCAGACGCTCGACTTTCACCCTGCCGTTCGTTGGTAAGTCACTGGGCAGGTTCTTTGCAACCTCCGGGGGCAACATTGCTTTTATCAAGTCGTTTGTGTTGCCAGAACCACCTCCTAGTTTCATGTGGTTTTGGTTGATGTCCCCAGATTGCTTACGGATGGGGTAGTTTTGTGGTCCAGTTGCAGGTTTTGGAAGTTTGATTTGTGGTCTAGGGGTGCGTTCCCAGTTCAGAGGAGATGGTGATGGATTTTTATTTGCAAATCTATTCATTGGTGATAGATTTCTATTTGCAGGACGTCCAAATCTATTTGGTGATGCAGAACGGGCTCTGTCAGCCGAAGGTGGCTTGAGCAGATTAGTTTTATTTTCGTTGTCGGTCCCTTTGCTTCCAACTCTTCGTAAATCCCCGATGATCCCAGCCATTGTGGCCCTGCGTGACGGATCCGGATCCACCATTTTGCAAAGAGCTTGGCAGTATACTGAATCCTTCAGGACCGTTTTGATCTTGTCTGGGCCTACTGTGGGAGTAAATAAACGCATTCGGACACAGAGTTCAGCAATGATTTTTCCCATGGCCCAAACATCTGAACGCTGGCTTCGTTGGGCGTGCCACTTTAAAACCTCAGGAGATGAATAGGCTTCATTCCCCATGTTTACAGCAGAGTTCAGACCGTATCTGAAGAACTTAGCCAGCCCGAGATCGATGATCACAGCTCGGTTTGTTACATGTTCCACCTGTGGGAACAGAGAGAGTTTTAGGCATTCCTGATCCTCGTTGCTCTTTAATCCAAACACTCAGCTTTTTTTTAAATTTTTTTTACACCCAGACTTTTCTTCTTAAGTTCTAATTACAGTCTTATAAATTTTAATAAACCAACAAGCACAATTTTTTGCTCAAACAATTTTTGAGGGTGGCTGGGCTCTCACTCAGAGATCGGGTGAGGAGCTCTGCCATTCGGGAGCAGCTCGGTGTCGAGCCGCTCCTCCTCCAGGTCGAGAGTAGCCAGATGGGGTGGTTCGGACATCTGGTCAGGATGCCCCCCGAGCGCCTCGCGGGCGAGGTGTTTTGGGCACGTCCCACCGGTAGGAGACCAAGGGGCAGACCCCGGACCCACTATAGAGACTATGTCCCACAGCTGGCCGGGGAACGACTTGGGATCCTTCCAGGTGAGCTGTTGGATGCAGCCGGGGAGAGAGAGGCCTGGGCTGCCCGTTTAAGGCTGTTGCCCCCGCGACCCGACCCCGTAACAAGCGGAAGATGACGGAATGGAACGGAATTTTTTGCCATGCTGCAAAGTTCACAATCTGGCAAACTTCAAGATATTTCAAACAAGATTCTGATTGGTCCAGAGCAATGGAGAGTGTGGAAAAGAGGTGAAGAAGCGTGTTCAAGCAGGTTGGAACAAGTGGAGAAAAGTATCAGGTGTTGATGTGTGATAGAAGAGTTTCAGCTAAAATGAAAGGGAAAGTGTACAAAACCGTGGTGAGAGCGGCCATGTTGTTTGGTCTAGAAATAGTAGCACTGAGGAAAAGACAGGAAGCAGAGATGGAGGTAGCAGAGATGAAGATGCTGAGGATCTCTCTGGGAGTGACCAGGATGGACAAGATCAGAGGAACAGCACATGTTAGAGGTTTTGGGGATAAAGTCAGAGAGGCCAGACTGAGATGGTTTGGACATGTACAGAGGAGAGAGAGAGAGTACATCAGAAGAAGGATGCTGGATTTGGAACCACCAGGAAAGAGGACTAGAGGAAGACCAAAGAGGAGGTTCATGGATACAGTGAAGGAAGACATGAAGATAGTTGGTGTGACCAAAGAGGATGCAGGAGATAGGGTTAGATGGAAGAAACTGACTTGCTGTGGAGACCCCTGAAGGAAAATGCCGAAAGGAGAAGAAAATTCTGATTGGTTCTCCAAAAGTTTTAAACCAAACCTTATTATTATCTTCGTCGGAGTGTTTGCGAAGGTTTTTTTTTTTCAGTAGAACTGTGATTCTAACTAACTGGTTTGTCTGGTTTAGAAACATTTCCTCCTACAATCATAAAAACCTTTGATCCCAGCTGTTCATAGAGAATTTATATCTATCTTTTTTCTCTGAACTGTTTGTTAAGTGGGTGTCGGGAGTCCATTCTGGACGCTTCATAAGTCTGTTAAAAAGTCATTTGAATTTCAACAGGAGTTGTGAAATTCTCCGTCTAGCCTTTCTGACCTTATCTTCAAAACCTCTAACTTGTGCTGTTCCTTTGTGGTTCTCATTCTTGATCGTGCCTATCCCGATCACCCCCAAATGGAACCGAGTTACGTTACCTTTGCCTTTCGTCTTTTTCCCAGTGTCTCAAGGCCAAACAACTCCACGCCTGACATTTTTCTAGTTACAGCCTGCCTACACACGCTTCTTCATACGCTTCATCTTAACTATTTAAAATCCCCCACCTTCTCCGTCTAACTTCCCCGTCCTCTCATTCACACGTATGCACTCTGTTACAGAGGTAAGATCTTAAGCCCGAGCCCGAACCCGACCCGACAAAGGGATGATCGTTAAAGATTGATTTTATCATTTGTTTCAAAGAACGTCCCTCCTCTTCCGCTAAGCAGGCCATCACAGACAAGCGCGTTAGGGGTCCTATAGTGTGATTTTTTTTTTTCATTAAAAAACGTGTTCTTGAAAATGTTCCAATTTATAAATAACCCTTCCCCTCCTGAGTCCTCTCAAATAATATATGACGTTTCGGGCTCGGGCCCGCAAATCACGTTGATTGGTCGGGCTCGGGCCGGGTCGGGTTTAATATCCGCGGGCTCGGGTTGGGTCGGGCTGGATTTTTTAGGCGCGATCTTACCTCTACTCTGTTATGCTGCTGTCTTCTTCTATTCCTCTTCTTTCAGAGACGAATCTTCACCTCTCCTGTTTCACTTCTCCTACGCTCCGGGGTCGCCACAGCAAGTCAGTTTCTTCCATCTAACTGAGTGTGATAAACTCTTCTATCACACATCATGCCTAAAACTTTCCTCCATCCGTTCTAGGCTGCCCGCACATGCTTCTTCACCTCTTTTCCACACTCTCCATTGCTCTGGACTGTTGAAGTAGTTAAAATTTTCCACCTTCTTTTTCTCTTTTCCCTGTAACCTCACTTTTGCATTTGGATTCCTCTCATTTATTGTTGAAAAAATTTTGTAATTAGTTTAGATAAACCATTTCTTTTTTGTTTTTTGAAAACTAACCATGATGTTTTCAGGCTTGAGGTCTTGATGAACAATATCATGGGCATGGAGATGAAGCAGTCCCTCACACATACCAACAATAATGGTTTGTTTGGTCTCAGGAGTCAGCTGCCACAAAAAAAAAGACAAAGTCATTAACAAAATATAAGAAAAAACAAGTGAAGACAAGTGTTTTCATCTCATGCTCATCAGATGATTCTTTACCTGTATCTTTGAATTTGTAGCTTTGAAGATAGTTGTCTCTAAATCCTCCCCAAAGATAAACTCTAATGGAATGATCCATTCTCCTTTTGTCAAAGTAATGTTTCCCAGAAGCTTCACAATGTTGGGATGATTCGCCTTGCTGTACATCAAGAGACGGACGAACAAGAAACAGAAAATCAACCAAACCGAATGGTTTCTTTCTCTAAATTATGTGAAACCTTCTGGATTTTCTTGCATGGTAAGGTTTTATTATCATTCCAATCAACATCAGTTTTGTTAGCATGAACCAGTCCAACTAGATAGTATTTGTTGTGATCTTCTTGCCTGCTGCCAGAGAGAGCCCTGGATGTTCCTCATTACCCTGAGTAGGGACACCTGAGATTGATTCCTGATGCCACACATCGGGGAACCTTGCCATCTATTTAAGGGCAATCACCGGGGAAGGGGGGAGCCTGGGGTCCGAACAGGTCACTAGTTTGTCGCGGGATTGATCCATTTAGTTTTACTCAAAAAAAAAAAATCTCCTCTTTTGACTCCAAAGACAAAGTTCAACGAACTTTGATCAGTTCGTTGATAAATTCCACTCAGCTCAATCCATATGATTTAATCTGGATCCTTTGTTGTGATCGATCAACATTTTAAATACAATCAATGAAATCACACGGAAACAAACCATCACTTAAAATCACTTATTGTTTATTTGTGATAGAATTTACTTCTAAAAAATATCTCATGTTGAACTTTTTGCATCCATACATATTTATAATGTTTTCATTGGATTTTTTTCATCCAAATCTTTATTTTCTCATAAGTCTTTATTCTTGCAAAATAAAAGACTGAAAAGCGTGATGTGCTTACTTGTAAATGTCACACTCTCTCTCCAGATCCTTCTTCTCAATGAGGTGTTGAGGGACTTTCTTTATTGCAGCCCAGGTGTCGTTGTATTTCTGCTTGTACACCTTCCCAAAGCAGCCCTTTGCGATTGTTCCGGTAGAGTACGCCATGCAGGAAAAGAACAGATTTCTGGAAAAGTGGGCGACATTAAAATCCAAATTGAGCAGTTGAGCAAAGAAGACAGTCTAAAATTGTCATAATCTTCTTCCCTGCCACCAGAGGGAGCCCTGGACCTTCCCTCATCACCCCGAGTAGGGACACCTGAGGGTGATTAGTCTGATAACACACCTGAGGATCAGCTGCCTATTTAAGGCGAAAGGCAAGATAGGCAGGTCGTTAGTCTGTTGTGAGGCAACACGCATACACAACCACACACGCACGCATGCACACACGCACACACACACACACTAATTCCTAAGGGCAATTTCATAGTGGCCAAATAACCTATTATTTTCAGCACCCCAATTTTTTTTAACTACTGTGAACTAACTCCAGAAACAGAGATGCCAAGCTTTTGGCTTCACAAAGAAGGAAATTTTGAGGCGGGGCCAAAAGGGGAGGAGCTATTGCATACCATGACGTCACATCCGCCAATGGACAACACCCGCCATGACAGTTAGTGTAAAACAAACTGTTCAAAACATGAGAAAGCAGCTGGAAAATATTACGTCTTCCATGTGTTACCACCTAGCGTTTTGTATCAGTATGAAAAGGAATTACCATCAGGAATACACCCCTGTACTGCTTGGTCACGCTTTGTTTTGCGGCTCACGCACATAAGCTGTCACATAACCAAAGTTCCCGGATGTCCGACTTCTTCCATACGTCCACCAAAAACAATACTGGCAATAGACCATGCAGATCGCTGCTAGCGGCTTTCAGATGCACAGCTGCAGCAGCAGGAGATGCCATGTGCTTACCCTCATTATACCTAATCATGTTCATGGAATGCACTAGAACACAGTTTTATTAGTCTTGGCGGGTGAGCGCCCAATGCGGGAGAGTTGGCGTGTCTGCAGAAAACCACACACTGAGTTAATTCTAATGTAGTGTTTTACGAAAAAAAAATGGAAACCACTCTCTTGTTACACCTAATACTGAGGCCAACTGTTGAGGTCTTCAGACACATTCTGGACAGGACAAGCAAACTATTTACTGTAAACAGAACATGACACTCACGGAGCCACTCTGCTCCAGACTTATGAGGTATTTTTAAAAAGTTAAGTGCGTAAAAACATAATTAGAAACCAATCATTTTCAGTTAAATTTTTTACAAGAGAATATTTTATTTTTACAAAAATATTATTCAAGCTGTTTTTAAATCCATGCATCAGTGTCACATGTCTCTTAGTCATTTTTTTAACGGTCATTGAGTCACAGAAAAACAAATAGATTGGAGGACACTCTTGAGATTACTAATCATTGTAAAAAGAGTGGACAGGATTAGAAATGAGTTGATCAGAGGAACGGTACATCTTAGAGGTTTTGGGGATAAAGTCCGAGAGGCCAGACTGAGATGGTTTGGACATGTGCAGAGGATATGGAGAGAGTACATAGGAACAAGGATACTGAATTTGGAACCACCAGGAAAGAGGACTAGAGGAAGACCAAAGAGGAGGTTCATGGATACAGTGAAGGAAGACATGAAGATAGTTGGTGTGACCAAAGAGGATGCAGCAGATAGGGTTAGATGGAAGAAACTGACTTGCTGTGGCGACCTCTGAAGGGGAATGGCAATTTATGGGAATAATTTGATCATTTGAAGGAAATTGGTCGCCCCTTTCTCACTGTGCTCCACCAGTGTACATGAAAGACCACCTAAACTCTGTTCACATGCTTTTAATCTAGCTTCCTATCATAGTTCCACTCTGTAATTCACTGAGCTCCTATGAACATAATTCTTTCATAAATGTTTATAAAACCAGTCTGCATGCCTACAATTTAATTGAGGTGAAGTCACGGAGATGGCAACGCAGACCAACCGAGTAGAAATACTTTTAAACCCCTCAAATAGATCATTTTTATAACTCAGTTTAAAAACTGTTTGAAATCAATGTGAAGGGGATCTGGGAGGTGCCAGAGCCCATCCCAACTGATTCGAGGCGAGGGGCAGGATACACCCTGAACAGGTCGCCAGTCTGTCGTAGGTCCACACACATACAGCCATACACACACATTCTCATTCCTAGGGGCAATCATGTAGTGGCCAATCAACCTAACATGTATGTTTTTGGAGGGTGGGAGGAAACCAGAGTACCTGGAGAAAACCCACGCATACACGGGGAGAACATGCAAACTCCACACAGAAAGGGTAGCCCCCACTCGGGACTGGAACCCACAACCTTCTTGCTGTGAGACCACTGTGCCACCCTCATTTGTACTTTTGTCAAACTTTTTCGAGGATAACTATAACGAGGATTAAAGTCTGGATTATTGGGGCATATTTCATCATAAAATAAAATAATTCAAATCATAACAGACATTTTTTTCCATCTCACCCAGCGTTGATCTTTGTTTGTATTAAGACCCGATTGTTTGAAATAAAATCATCTAATGCTTCATTTAGATCAACCAACCGAGAACACAAAACAAGAAACTGGTTTTCTAACGTTGAAGGCTTCCAGGGAAGGTGTGGAACACATATCAAAATTTCAGCTTGAAGAATTTTTTAATTTTCGTGAGAAAGGTGTGCCCGTATTGTTGAGTCAGCTGGGATATTTACTTATTGACACACTTCCAATAAAAAAAATGAAAACTTGTCTGAGTTTTAAGTTTTAGTTTCATTCAAACAAGAATCCATTGTTGCAGATTTTCAACAAAAAGCAAAAAAAAATTGCAGAATTTGTGACAAAACTTGTATTCAAATTTAAAAAGGGGTTTTCCTATTTTTATGTAACAATAACAGATTTATGAGCTGATTTTTTGACAAATTCAGATTTTAAACTCTCTTCCATTAAAATGTTTGTCAGATTAAAATAAATTCAAGAGAAAAAGTTTGTTTTACTGTTAAAACAAAAAAAATACTCTCCTTTTACACATTAAATAACAGGACGTCTTGTTAATTAAGCTCATACAATCTATTAATAAAAATCAACATTTTGTTTTAATAATTGAGCAATAATTTCTTTTAAACAAACATAATCAAGATTAAATTTACTTGAAATTCTGGCAGCAAACAAATTTCTTCTTACCTTTTAGTTGAGGTGAGGAAAAGCAGCTTCGTCAGGTCTGAACACGAGTTGGAATAACTGCTTCTCTTATTCCCTGTATCCCCGCCCCGCCTCAGATGGCCCTGAGCTACACTGGAATGGACAGGTAAGAGCCAATGAGAGGAGAAAAGGGACTGGTGACGTTTTGTCCTCTTATCAGAAACCACAGTGAAACAAAAACAGACTGAAAATAACATCATAAAAAAGCAAGAAAAGAGAAAAAATAAAATATATTTTTAAGTGAAA
The DNA here is from genome assembly GCA_902685375.1 of Neostethus bicornis. NCBI lineage: Eukaryota > Metazoa > Chordata > Actinopteri > Atheriniformes > Phallostethidae > Neostethus > Neostethus bicornis. The sequence goes on along the minus strand of LR738541.1, from coordinate 13,639,022 downwards.
GGGTCTTAAATTCTGAGCCAAGAGCCAGACTAGGAGCACGTGTTTGGTATGTTTTTAAGAACCAACTCATAGATGAAAGAAATGAAATAGAAACGTTGAAAAAAACATGAGTTTTAATTCAAATTTAAAAATAAATTTCTAATATGTTTTTCTCCTCCAAGTCGAGAGGAGCCAGATGGGGTGGTTCGGGCTTCTGGTCAGGATGCCCACCTGAGCACGTTGGTGATGAGGTGTTTCAGGCACGTCCCACCGGAATGAGACCAAGAGGCAGACTCCGGACCTGCTGGAGAGACTATGTCTCACAGCTGGCCCGGGAACGACTCAGGATCCTTCAGGGTGAGCTGGAAGATGCAGCCGGGGTGAGAGAATCCTCGGCTCCCCATCAGAGGCTGTTGCCCTCAGGACCCGGCCCCGGAAAAGCGGTAGACGACGAAACGGAACGGAAATATTTTTGTCCGTTTTCTGCAAAAGTTTCAAGATTCCATACTGCATACAATACAAAATCCTGCTCTATGCATTCAAATCATTACACAGCCTTGCTTCTCCATACCTGCTCGCTCTCTCCGCTCCTCCTCCTCTATTCAGTTTTCTGTCACTATGAGGAGCAGAGCTTTCAGCCGCTCTGCTCCTCGTCTCTGTAACTCCCTCCCTCCTGACCTCCGCAACACTAACACACTCTCAACATTTCAAATCTGGGTTAAAAACTCATCTTTTTCAACAGGCTTATTCTCTTTGTTAAATCTATGTTTTTTATACTGATAAATGTTTAAATTTATATGTATTTAATATTTTATGTTGTTTTTAACTATTACTGTATTTTTTTATATTTCTAAATGTGATGTACGGCTACCTTGAGTGCCTAGAAAGGCGCCTTAGAAATAAAATGTATTGATATTATTACATCTATCTACAAGCTCGGTGTCGAGCAGCTCCTCCTCCAGGTCGAGAGGAGCCAGATGGGGTGGTCCGGGCATTTGGTCAGGATGCCCCACGAGCGCCTCGCGGGTGAGGTGTTTTGGGCACGTCCCACCGGGAGGAGACCAAGGGGCAGACCCCGGACCTGCTGGAGAGACTATGTCTCACAGCTGGATGGGGAACGACTTGGGATCCTTCCAGGTGAGCTAGAGGATGCAGCCGGGGAGAGAGAGGCCTGGGCTGCCCGTTTGAGGCTGTTGCCCCGGCGACCCGACCCCGGAACAAGCGTAAGATAACGGACGGACATCTATCTAGTATCTAGGATCAACATTCCAGAGCAATGGAGAGTGTGGAAAAGAGGTGAAGAAGCATGTGCAGGCAGGCTGGAATGGGTGGAGAAATAGTATCAGGTGTGATGTGTGATAGAGGAGTTTCAGCTAAAATGAAAGGGAAAGTGTACAAAATCGTGGTGAGAGCGGCCATGCTGATTGTTTTAGAGACAGTGGCACTGAAGAAAAGACAGGAAGCAGAGATGGAGGTAGCAGAGATGAAGATGCTGAGGATCTCTCTGGGAGTGACCAGGATGGACAGGATTAGAAATGAGTACATCAGAGGAACATCCCATGTTAGAGGTTTTGGGGATAAAGTTCCCCAGAAGGGAAATGCCGAAAGTAGAAGATTATTATTATTATTTCAAAGCATCTCGACATCTCTCTGGAAGTTTTAATCTACAAACACAATCACCTCACAAACACTTTTTAAATCAAGCCTGACTTCCTCGTGCACAACTCTTACATTATTTTCCTTCCTTTTTCTTCTTCAGCTAGATGTAATGTACTCAGTAAAGTTGCGACATCAGCAGAAAGCGTCACAATGCACTCACTTCAGATCAGTGTTACAGGAAAACCTGTCTTGAAGGTGGTTATTTGCTATTTATTGTGCTCTTGCTTGGACTTTGGTTTCAATGCAGTAAAGAGAAAATAAAACAAACAGAAATTCTTTTGTCTCTTTTATGTAACTAGATCATCTTTTCATTATTCGTCACAGGATTTAGTCGGATGTGTTTTCTTTGGAATCAGATAAATGTATTAAAGAGAAAAAATGGGGTTGAATTCCATGGAAAACTTAAACAAGGTTTTTTTTATTGCATCTCTTTAACTTCAAAATATCTCAAATGGCAAAAGCTTTACTTCAGAATTTCAGGAAAATGCAGCTTCAGAGGTTTCCTCAGAAACGTACGCCCCAAGGGGAGTTAAATTCCTTCCATTTGACACCCAGCCAAAGCTAAGTTACAAAAAGAGGTGATCAGCCTAGTTCATCAATCACAGGTAACTTTAAATTTGTAAAATCAGAAACAGACACTTTTTTGACACACGGTTTGTCAATGTTTTGCTTTCTTTCTGATTAATAAATGATCTCTTTTATATTAAAAAGCAAAGCTGGAAAATTTTAAAAAATCTTCTAAACTATTCTGTTGCGACAAAAACACAAAATAGGATCAATTACACATGTAGTACAGAGTCTGCCCTAATTTTTTCTATTAGAAATGAGCAGCACCTGGTGGTGAAATGCCTCTGGATTGAGTCCCAGAGAGACGAGTTTCAGCAGGTTGAAGTGAAGACCTGAGATATTTCTATTCAATTAAAATTTCTATGCCCAAAATCACAGAATTTCTGTCTCTAAATGAAAAGATGTTAGAGAACAATGAATGAGATAGAAAGTCAGGGATCTGCCAAGGGCGATGTGGATACTGTATACCAAGCGGCCAAGGCGGACCGGCAGAGAATAGTATGTAGATTTAGAAAACAGAACCCCAATGTAAAGATGTACTTTCCCCAGCTTCCAGTATCTAGCAGCCAACTAGTAATAATATCTCTGTTTCTATCTGGTCTGGTGATAAGCTTGTTCAAACAGGAATGCTTTAAGCCTCCCTTTAAATGTAGGAACACTGTCTGCCTCTCTCACTTGAGCTGGGAGCGTTTCCCGTGAAATTGGTGCTTGGTGGCTAAAGGTTTTTAAAACAGGCTTAAAGGTAGGCTTAAAGCAGGAATGCTTTAAGCCTACATTTAAATGTAGGAACACTGTCTGCCTCTCTCACTTGAGCTTGGAGCTTTTCCCGTAAAATTAGTGCTTGGTGGCTAAAGGCTCTACCTCCAACTGTACTTTTAGAAATCCTAGGAACCACCAACAGCCCTGCATTTAAATATTCAGAACATTACTTTGAGCTTTTCTGCGTCTTGGTCTCCTCCCGGTGGGACGTGCCCAAAACACATCACCAGCGAGCCGCTTGGGAGGCATCCTGACCAGATGCCCGGACCACCCCATCTGGCTTCTCTCAACCTGGAGGAGGAGCGGCTCGCACCGAGCTCCTCACGGATGGTAGTGCTGCTCACCTGATCTCTGAGTGAGAACCCAGCCACACTGCGGAGGAAGCTCATTTCGGCTGCTTGTATCCGTGATCTCATTCTTTCGGTCACCACCCACATCTGGTTTCCATGGCGAGGGTAGGAATGTAGATCGACTTGTAAATTGAGAGTTTTGCTTTTCGGCTCAGCTCTTTCTTTACTACATAGTTATTGCAGCGTCCTAGTTATTGCTGACGTCGTACCAATTTGCCTGTGAATCTCGCGCTCCATCCTTCCCCTATTCATGAACAAGACCCTGAGATACTTAACTCCTGCACTTGGGGTATGACCCTGTCCCTGACCCGCAGGGGGCATTCCACCCTTTTCCGTGCGAGGACGGAAAAATCCTAGTTTTTAACTGAAAAGATTTGAAGTTGAAGCCCATGATTTCAGTGCATCTGATTTTTTTGTGTCTTTTAAGGTCATCAGTCTATCCAAACCATGTTTCTGCTCCTGGTTTGGCTCGTTGGTGACACAAAGATCAAGAAAAGCCCATATTCTGTTGTTCATAAACAGGTCTTTAAACCCATGTTGAAAGTGTTTAAGTCCTGTTACAACATACTCTTGCGCACTCATTTCAGCGTAAAGATTGCCCCAAATCGTTATGAGCAGAAGAAGAAAAAAAATGTGAATGATTTTTTTTGCTGGTCCGAAAAGTGATCGAATCTGTGACTGTGATCTGAGGACCACCATCAGTAAAGTTGGAAAACTTACTGTGAGTATCCGAATATACCGAAGCTGAGTTGCTGCCATTTAAGGCTGAGTCTGACTCTACCCCCATTAAACTCTACTTGACTACCAAGGATGAAAAAGATCTGTGTCAACAATGAAATGTTGATACAGGAAGAAATTTTCTTCCTGAGAATTTCTCAGGAAGAAAATTTATTTCATCTATTTTGAAATAAGACTTTCCGTTCTGTTCCGTCATCTTCCGCTTGTTCCAGGGTCGGGTCAGCCTCAAACGGCCTCAAACGGGCAGCCCAGGCCTCTCTCTCCCCGGCTGACCTCCAGCTCACCCGGAAGGATCCTAAGTCGTTCCCCGGCCAGCTGTGAGACGTAGTCTCTCCAGCAGGTCTGGGGTCTGCCCCTTGGTCTCCTCCCGGTGGGATGTGCCCAAAACACCTCGCCCGCGAGGCGCTTGGGGTGCATCCTGACCAGATGCCCGAACCACCCAATCTGACTCCTCTCGACCTGGAGGAGAAGCGGCTCGACACCAAGCTCCTCCCGGATGGCAGAGCTCCTCACCCGATCTCTGAGTGAGAGCCCAGCCACCCTGCGGAGGAAGCTCATTTTGGCCGCTTGTACGCGCGATCTCATTCTTTCGGCCACCACCCACAGCTGGTGACCATAGGTGAGGGTTGGAACGTAGACTATTACATAATAATAAGTATTGTGAATACTTTATGATTGCATTACAAGCAGTTCTGAACTTTTCTGAGACTCCCCCGCATATCCTCACGACACCCACCACTTCCAGTGCAAAGACAAAAACAAATTCTGTTTTTTTATGAGCTTTGTGAGTGTGACGATGTCGGTCATAGTAGAAAAAAAAAAAGGGGAACTGCCAAACATAAAGGATTACCAAACCCTAAAAGTAGAAATAGAAATCAGCAATAAGGTTCCGAACGTAACTACGTCTTCATTTCTCATTTGGAATTAATCCAGGCTGCATCGCGATACTTTCCACAAAATGAACAAAAATATTCAAAAACTGAACGGAGTTAAAAGAAATCCAAATATTTTAAAAGGTGAGACACTTTATAATGGATTTTTTTTTTGTTTCTGTAGACAAATCCTTTTTTGTTTGGCTTTAATGACTTTAATATTCATGCTTGAAACTGTTTTAACTGTGAATAAGTTGGATAATATGTCTACTTAAGTCTAACTTAAGTCTAACTTAAGTAGACATATTATCTACTTAAAAGGATGGAATAGAATCTACTTGAAACGGAAAAGGGTGGAATGCCCGCTAACGATCAGGAACAGGGTCCTGCTCCAAGTGGAGGAGTTTAAGTATCTCGGGGTCTTGTTCACGAGTGGGGGAAGGATGGAGCGGGAGATCAGCAGGCGTCAGCAATAACTAGGACACTGCATCGGCCCGTCGTGGTAAAGAGAGAGCTGAGCCGAAAAACAAAGCTCTCGATTTACAAGTCGATCCACGTTCCTACCCTCACCATGGTAACCAGGATCTACGTTCCTACTCTCACCATGGTAACCAGGATCTACGTTCCTACCCTCACCATGGTAACCAGGATCTACGTTCCTACCCTCACCATGGTAACCAGGATCTACGTTCCTACCCTCACCATGGTAACCAGGATCTATGTTCCTTCCCTCACCATGGTAACCAGGATCTACGTTCCTACCCTCACCATGGTAACCAGGATCTACATTCCTACCCTCACCATGGTAACCAGGATCTACGTTCCTACCCTCACCATGGTAACCAGGATCTACGTTCCTTCTCTTACCATGGTAACCAGGATCTACGTTCCTTCTCTCACCATGGTAACCAGGATCTACGTTCCTTCTCTCACCATGGTAACCAGGATCTACGTCCCTTCTCTCACCATGGTAACCAGGATCTACGTCCCTTCTCTCACCATGGTAACCAGGATATACGTTCCCACCCTCACCATGGTAACCAGGATCTACGTTCCTACCCTCACCATGGTAACCAGGATCTACGTTTCTACCCTCACCATGGTAACCAGGATATACGTTCCCACCCTCACCTATGGTCACCATAGGTCACCTTGGTCACCATACAGTAGGTGAGGGTGACCAAAAGAATCAGATCACGGATACAAGCAGCCGAAGTGAGCTTCCTCCACAGAGTGGCTGGGCTCTCACTTAGTGTTCAGGTGAGGAGCTGTGCCCTCCAGTGGGAGCTCGGTATCGAGCCGCTCCTCCTCCAGGTCAAGAGGAGCCAGATGTTGTGGTTCGGGCATCTGGTCAGGATGCCCCCGTCCGCCTCGCTGGTCAGGTGTTTTGGGCACGTCCCACCGGGAGGAGACCAAGAGGCAGACCCCAGACCCGCTGCAGAGACTATTTCTCACAGCTGGTCAGGGCATGACTTGGGATCCTTCTGGGTGAGCTAGAGGATGCAGCCGGGGTGAGAGAAGCCCGGGTTTCCCGTCTGAGGCTGTTGCCCCTGCGACCCGGCCCCAGATGAGCGGAAGACGAGGAAACGGAATGGAACAGAAAGTTTAACTTCATAAATGCAGCAGCTAGCATTAGATTATAGACCATCTGTATTCTGATAAACATCCACCTCAGCATCTCACAGCAGCTTCAGATCAATATGAGGATCAATTAGACTGACCAATTTCTGTCTTTTCAGAAGAAATTGAAATAATAGAATACGTTAACATACCACAACCCACCGTGGTAACACCAGAAACCCCCTCAGGTATTTCATGGTTTATTTTCAGTAATACTTTCCTGTTTCTGAGAAGCTTTTAATGCATTTTTTTTCTTTTTTGTCCATCAGATAAAAAGTCCTGCTCTGTCTCTCAGTTTGTTCCACCAATAATCTGCTTGCTGATACTGGTGGGACTCGTTCTCCTTCGGATTTTCTGTAAGTAGATAAATATTACTTATAAACTGAAATAAACATTTACTTGTCGTTAGGTTTGTGTGAAACCTTTTTTTTTTTTTAATGGAGTCCTATGTATATTGATTTACTCATTTTTCTAAAATCAGAGTAAATTTAAAATAGTTTCTACTACTTAGAAAAAAAAATCTGTCAATGTGTCGTTTATATAAAGGGAAATTCCCACAGCTTGCATTTAAAAAAAAATGGTACACAATTAGAACACATTGAGATGAACACTATATATACTCTATTTGAAGAAAGCTCTAAAACGGTCCAGGAAGTCACACATTTTGGACCAAAGTTGACAATTTGAGGGGGGTTTTTTTGATGCCAGTCAGTTACCTTCTCAACCATCTATCTCTTGAAGGGCTCCAGGGGTGCCCATTACGTCGATCACGATTGACTGGTCGATCGCGATTGACTGGTCGATCACAAAGTCATTATGGGCAGATCGCATGGCAATAAAAAAAAAAGTAAAAAAAAAAAAAGTTTTAAAAAAAAGTTAAAAAAAAAACAACAAAAAGTTGGCGCCAGCCTATCATCAGCCTCACAGTGACATCTGCTTTGAAGTCAGCCGCTAGACTGGCAAAAATTTAAGGAAAAGTTTCAAAAAAGTCTTCTGGACAGTTTAATTCTTGAACGAGACGTTTCGACTTCAATCCGGAAATCATTTTCAATCTGAATGAAATGGACTGAAAACTGGATCTATTTATACTAACCTGAGTAAAAGGTAAAAAAATAGTAAGGCAGGGCTCGACCAATGAGCCTGTGTTACCTATGATGGCCGTGAATGGCTCCTTCACCCCTCTTTCAAAAGAAGCAGATAGGGTTAGATGGAAGCCATCTTTATGATGAAAGAGAGTCCCTCACTGAATCGGAGTGGAGGCGTTAGATACATTCTGCCCGGTATTTACAGCAGCCTTTTGAAGCCATGGACTAAAGATGACACCTAGTGACCCAGTTTCACGCCTCTCTTTAGCAGGAATTTCTATTCACTGGGCTTTTAGCATAATAGGGTCGTTTACAGTTCTGTGGCTACAATAGGAGCCATTCACAGCCATCATAGGTAACACAGGCTCATTGGTCGAGCCCTTCTTACTATTTTTTTACCTTTTACTCAGGTTAGTATAAATAGATCCAGTTTTCAGTCCATTTCATTCAGATTGAAAATAATTTCCGGATGGAAGTCAAAACGTCTCATTCAAGAATTAAACTGTCCAGAAGACTTTTTTGAAACTTTTTCTACGATGGATCACTCCTGGATGGATGACGGACTACACGGACTTATTGCTAAAAATTTAAGAATTTTTTTTGTTGTTTTTTACAAAAAAGTATCAATCTAGCGGCTTTTCTGCTGTTACTGGAGATTTTTGGAGTCTGTGATGGGAAATCACGTTGTTAAGCCTGTAATCAATAAGCAGCCCGCGGTGCTGCTGTGGCCCCTCCCCCTCGCAAAGCGCTGTGAGTGTGTGTGTGTAACAAATGGTGTTGTAGGGGTAGTTACAGCAGGCTGGAAACGATCTGTTGGGGTTTGCGATGGTAACATAGGACTGGTAGATCTCTGAAGGTTTGATATCTGTAAAGTAGATCTTGGGACAAACAAATGTTGGGCGCCTCTGCCTTACCGGGTTTCGGGGGGTGCCGGAGCCCATCCTGGCTGATTCAAGGTAAGGGGCAGAGTACACCCCAAACAAGTTGCCAGTATGTTGCAGGTTTTAAGATGTCATTCTTTTTAATTTTTCAACCTGTAAGGTTTTAGCTACCAGCTCTCAAATTTTTGACCACTTCTTACTAAGTTTGGGAATAATTTGTTATTGAAATAATCCGTTTTTTGTCCACATTTACTTTAGCTTTTGTCAAAATTGGTGATTTTTGAAAAAATGATAAATGATTGATTTTCAGCTGTGATGACTTATCTGATTTACGTTGTTTGTGTGACCTAGATTTTCATTTTTGGACCTAGTAATACACATTATTGTTAATGTAATAGGGGCCACATCCTGCTGAGGGAATGTCCACTATCCGTTTACAATGCAATAACTCTGAGATTGTTTGCATGCAATTTTTAAACAAAATTCTCAGGAACTACATAGTTGAGCAAACTCTCCTCTCAAGAATTGTGGCTCTTGCTCAATTGATGTGGTTTTAACCGAATGTCAAAATTTGAAATGTTGCAGAAAAAAATAAAAATCCTTAAAAATGACAAAAATTTTAATCTAATTATCATCAGTTCTACAAAGCTTAATTAGGTTTTAAGCTGAACAGATCCATGTATGAAGTTTCTGTATTAATTGTGGGCTTCTTTTTCTTCTTCTTTCATCATTTTCCTCCAGGGGTCGCCACAGCAAGTCAGTTTCTTCCATCTAACCATATCTGCTGCATCCTCTTCGGTCACACCAACTATCTTCATGTCTTCCATCAAATCATCTCAGTCTGGCCTCTCTGACTTTAAAACCTCTAACATGTTCTGTTCCTCTGATCCTGTCCATCCTGGTCACTCTCAGAGAGATCCTCAGCATCTTCATCTCTGCTACCTCCATCTCTGTTTCCTGTCTTTTTTTCAGTACTACTGTCTCTAGACCAAACAGCATGGCCGGTCTCATCATGGTTTTGTACACTTTCCCTTTCATGTTAACTGAAACTCTTCTATCACACATCACACCTGATACTTTTTTCCACCCGTTCCAGCTTGCCTGCACACACTTCTTCACCTCTTTTCCACACTCTCCATTGCTCTGGACTGTTGATCCTTGCATCTCTGAGTTAAATTATTCTGATTATTAAAGTTAAATTGCACTTTCATGCTAGAAATTAAAACAAATGATTGAAAATGAGTTTCCTCCGCAGGGTGGCTGGGCTCTCACTCAGAGACGGAGGGTTGAGCTCTGCCATTAAGGAAGAACTCGGGGTAGAGCTGTTGGTCCTCTGGGCTGAGAGGAGCCCCATAAGTATTATTTGTTCAGAAATTAATCTAAATAACTCAAATTAAAATTTGCTGTAATTAATCAAACGTAAATAGAACCACATACTGTAGGTCATGTGAAGCTTGTCTCCAAAGTCTGAATGTTAAATATCAAAATGTTGCTTTTAAACTGTTTTTTTAGATCGCCATTCAAACAAATCAGTATGACGAACAAATACTTATAAGCATTTCCGCCCTGCCAACAACAGTTACAGGGTCCTTATTTTCAACCTGCTGTATCATCCATAAAAACTGTTCATAGGTAAATTGAACATTACCTCAGATCATACCAAACCCTCATAAAACCACATCAAAAAATTGAACATGAATCACCAAAACCCCCATTAGCAAATATTATTTAGCTGCCGTTTTACAGAGAATATTTAAATAAAGTGGTATGAAACTGTTTTTACCAAACTTAGTATGTTTCTTAAAAATCAAAGCCTGAACAGAGTTTTTGATCAATTGTAGTTCAAATCACATTCTTTTTTTGAATTGACTTGAACATACTTTATTTTTTCCCCAAAGGGAAATTTGAGTGCTGCAGTTTTAGATTCAAACAATCTCATAAAACGTTGTGAATGGCAAGTAATTAAAGGTTTGAAAGGGAAAGGTTAAATAGTTTGATGGAGGATGGTAGGAATGATTTTCTGGACAGTTCTTTTGAGCAGCGGGGTTGCAGGAGTCTTTTGCTGAAGCTGCTCTTCAGATGGTCATTATGCCTCATACAGTGGATCACTACATCTATTCTAAGTCTTGCATAGACTGTGGTTAGTAAAATTTGGAATAGCTCAATTTATTTGAAAGTTCATTTGTTCATCGCCTTTATGGACAGAATATCTAGGCACAGCCGAGACGTTGGAGGGATCCGGTTTGGTGACCTCAGGATCGGATCTCTGCTTTTGCGGATGATGTGGTCCTGTTGGATTCATCGGACCGTGATCTCCAGCTTTCACTGGATTGATTTGCTGCCAAGTGTGGAGCGGCTGGGATGGGAATTAGCACCTCCAAATCCGAGACCATGGTCCTCGCCCTGAAAAGGGTTGAATGCCCCCTGCAGGTCAGGGACAGGGTTCTGCCACAAGTGGAGGAGTTTAAGTAACTCGGGGTCTTGTTCACAAGTGGGGGAAAGATGGGGCAGGAGATCGACAGGCGGATCGGTGCGGCATCAGCAATAACGAGGACGCTGCACCTATGGTCACCAGCTGTGGGTGGTGACCAAAAGAATGAGATTGCGGGTACAAGCGGCCAAAATGAGCTTCCTCCGCAGGGTGGCTGGGCTCTCGTTCAGAGATCGGGTGAGGAGTTCTGCCATCTGGGAGGAGCTTGGTGTCGAGCCGCTCCTCCTCCAGGTCGAGAGGAGCCAGATGGGGTGGCTTGGGCATCTGGTCAGGATGCCTCCCGAGCGCCTCTTTACTCTTTTCTGAAGACATCTTTTCTATTGTCATTAAAATGGAGCTTAGACGCTACATCCTGACTCTGCGCATGTTTTCAGAAGGAGTTAGGCTTACTGCTGAATTGTGTTAGATACACACAAGTGAGAGCATGAAAGTGCCTCTCTGGCAGAGGTGTCAAGTAGCGAAGTAAGACTACTTCGTTACCTTACTCAAGTAGAAAATCTCGTTATCTTTACTTTAACAAAGTAAATAGTAGAAAAAGTTTCAAAAAAGTCTTCTGGACAGTTTAATTCTTCAACGAGACGTTTCGACTTCCATCCGGAAATCATTTTCAATCTGAATGAAATGGACTGAAACCTGGATCCATTTATACTAACCTGAGTAACAGGTTAGTAAACGAAGCAGCCACTCCACAAAAGACTTTACCAACACAGAAGAGAAGCCTCTAGTGGTCCACAGTCTGCTGTACATCTGCATCTTAAATCCACCAAACACACTTTTGAGGACAGCGAGGAGAAGATTCTAAGTAGAGAGAAAGGTTGGTTTGAAAGAGGGGTGAAAGAAGCCATCTTTGTGATGAAAGAGAATCCCTCATTGAATCGGAGTGGAGGCGTTAGATACGTTTTGCCCGGTATCTATAGCAGCCTTTTGAAGCCATGGACTAAAGATGACACCTCGTGACTCAGTTTCACGCCTCTCGTTAGCAGGTTTCTCTTTTCACCAGGCTTTTAGCATTTTTATAATAGGTTTGTATCTGGTCTGTGGCTACAATAGGAGCCATTCACGGCCATCTTAAGGAACACAGTCTCATTGGTCGAGCCCTTCTTACTATTTTTTACCTGTTACTCAGGTTAGTATAAATGGATCCAGTTTTCAGTCCATTTCATTCAGATTGAAAATGATTTCCGGATGGAAGTCGAAACGTCTCGTTGAAGAATTAAACTGTCCAGAAGACTTTTTTGAAACTTTTTCTACTATGGATCACTCCTGGATGAATGAGGGACTACACGGATTTAACGAAGTAATTTTTTTTTGTCTACTTTTTACTTTTACTCACTACTTTTTTATGCAATTATCTGTACTTTTACTTCGTTAATTTTATAAAAAGTTGTCGCTACTTTCGCCATTTTGTCACCGTTAAAAAGCCGCGACTGTTGTCGGAGTTTTTTTTTTTTATGAACCCTGAATGCATCAAACAAAGGAACAGATGAATGATTGGCTGAAAGGTCCAGTCAATCATTACTTTGGGGCGAGTAGCCCCGCCCACAAACTTTTATAGAGCAGGAACGTCAATTTCCGTGTTAGAGACTTGTTGCGGGCTCGGAAATCAAAGTGTTTCTGATGCTGAAACGCTGAACTTTGATTGAATTATCAGTTTTTAAAAAAAAAAAAAACACAGCAAAGAAATGCTTTATTATTATTTTCAGTCTGCGGTTATTGTAAACGTCTTTGCTGAAAATGTTGTAGATGGTATTTTTATAAAAATAATTTTGATCTGTGACGCACTATTTTATCTTCATAAACAAAGCTGATTGAACTGATTAATCCATAAATAGTAGTGGATGAAGTATTTGTGCTTAAAAGCATCCAAAATGTTATTGATTAGTTTATAAAGACTGACTGAGGAGATTAAAACTACACATCGCTTAGATTTTGTATCATGAAGATGTTTGGGTTAACATAAAAAAACCTTATATGTACACATATATATGTAGATATGTATATGTATAAATTTATATATACCGTCTCCTAAGTCCCGCCCCTACTGGTTTCTTTCTGGGTTTCTTAAAATCTTATTTCCCTGGTTATTTTTTTTATTTTTACAGTTCTTAAAATTTTAGAAAAAGAATCCAAGGTTTTGGATTTTGCCTCCTGTGTGTTTCCTTCAATCCCACTGCCTTACGAGTGCATGTAAAGGGTGTTATTTTGTCAATGGGCGTGGTTTTACAGGGTGTACGATATTTTTTGTAAAATACGATAATTTTACGTCATTAGCACGATAATCCAGCACCTCCCACCTGGCAACGCTGGTTCCAGGTGTCACGCAGGCTGTATGTGGCACTCCCAACCTTATCAACTTGTTAAAGACTATTCAGTATTGCCTCAAAGAACTTTGAAAACTAGCTGCCTTCAAGGCTTAAAAAAGCCTTTTGGTTATTTTTTTTTATTTATTTATTTTTTTTTACATTGAGTGTGTTTGTGTCTGCTGAAGTTGGTTAAATTAGGTGATGCAGAGTGAAGCTTGGTAGCTGAAGGGACGTTACATAATGCCCTGCTTATGATAATACATCTGATTGTGTTAATTAATCGATTTCCAATAAAGATTATTAAGAAATAAATGTTTCTGATTCATAAAGTTTCACCAAAACACTTTCATTTATTATCATGTTTTCTGCTCCTTAAAGCATGTGATAATACTTAAAAAATATGTTCATACGCTTTTGTTAACAATATTCCTTTTTTTCTGAGAATTATTTTTACTTTAAGTAGTTTTAAAATAGGTTACTTTTTACTTTTACTTAAGTAGAAAACTTGAGTTGATACTTCTACTTTTACTAAAGTAGTTTTTTAACTCGGTATTTATACTTCTACTTGAGTAGAAAATGTTGGTACTTTTGACACCTCTGCTCTCTGGTGAGGTGTTTCAGGCACGTCCCACTGGGAGGAGACCGAGAGGCAAACCCTGGACCCGCTGGAGAGACAATGTCTCACAGTTGGCCAGGGAACGGCTCAGGATCCTTCCAGGTGAGCAGGAGGATGCAGCCGGGGTGAGAGAAACATGGGCTGATGCCCCCGGGATCCAGTCCCGGATGAGAGGAAGATGACGGAAAGGAAGGGATTTGAAATCTTGGAGTTGTAGGTTTTCTGTGGCAAATAACAATATGTTGGGCAAATGTGAAGAATTTTTTTTACAAAGTAGGCCCCAAAAATGACTGAGAAAAACTTGAATAGATTTTATTTTGCAGTTGGATGTAACAATGTGCCGACGGCTGGAAGCAAGAGCCTTACAGATGAAATCATTGACCTGAAGATAGAAAACAGGAAGCTGGAGGAGGAAAAGGAAAACCTCAACACACAAAACCAGATGCTGGAGGAGGAAAAGAAAAACCTTGAAGGAGAAATTCTAAGCTTGGAGGAAGATCTGATTAAATCCAACACTAGCCGAGCTCAGTGGAGCATCAATGCCTACTGCATTAAACTAGGAAGCTGTAAGTTCATATTTATTCATTCTTGAAGATACAAAATAATAAACTCGCTACACATTTAATATTTATACTTTTAATGTCATTTTTCAGCAACGACATGTCAACCATGTGAAAGCTACTGGACAAAATATCTGTCCAGCTGTTATGCTGGGAATTACCCTGATGGCTGGAAAAACTGGGAAGAAGCTCGAACAGACTGCAGAGGAAAAGCTGCAGATCTAGTGATTATAGATCAATTTAAAGAATGGGTAAAACAAAACAACAATGACCAACTTAGTCCAAGCAATATGGAAGAAGTCTCTCATTTTGTGTCAAGATTTTTCAGCATTGTGTTTATTTATTTTCTATCTTCTTCTTCTTTTAGCATTTCGCTCTAGGGGGCGCCACAGCAAGTCGTATTCTTCCGTTCCGTCATCTTCCGCTTGTTCCGGGATCGGGTCGCGGGGGCAACAGCCTCAAGCGGGCAGCCCAGGCCTCTCTCTCCCCGGCTGCATCCTCCAGCTCACCTGGAAGGATCCCAAGTCGTTCCCCGGCCAGCTGTGAGACATGGTTTCTCCAGCGGGGCCGGGGTCTGCCCCCCGAAACACCTTGCCCGCGAGGCGCTCGGGGGGCATCCTGACCACATGCCCGAACCACCCCATCTGGCTCCTCTCGACCTGGAGGAGGGGCGGCTCGACACCGAGCTCCTCCCGGATGGCAGAGCTCCTCACCCGATCTCTGAGTGAGAGCCCAGCCACCCTGCGGAGGAAGCTCATTTTGGCCGCTTGTACCCGCAATCTCATTCTTTCGATCACCACCCACAGCTGGTGACCATAGGTGAGGGTAGGAACGTAGATCGACTTGTAAATCGAGAGCTTTGCTTTTCGGCTCAGCTCTCTCTTTACCACGACGGACCGATGCAGCGTCCTAGTTATTGCTGATGCCGCACCGATCCGCCTGTCGATCTCCCGCTCCATCCTTCCCCCACTCGTGAACAAGACCCCGAGATACTTAAACTCCTCCACTTGGGGCAGGACCCAATCATCTCAGTTTGGCCTCTTTGACTTTGTCCCCAAAATCTCTAACATGTGCTGTTCACCTGATGTACTCATTTCTAATCTTGTCACTTCTGGTCACTCCCAGAGAGATCCACAGCATCTGTTTATTTAATTTCTATATACATCTGAAAACTTCCTCTCTGTGATCCTCAGGGATTATTTCACCATCTTTTTGGGCAACGTTATCGAGAGAATGGACACTGGATCGGTCTGAGAGCAGAAGGAGGGAAATGGAAGTGGCTGGATGGGAGGGATTTGTATGACACGTAAGAGAAAGATTTCTATTAGCCTGAGTTTCTAATAACTCAGGTTTGGAAGTTTGAAACAACGTTCTGTAAATATTTCTGATCGATCAGCTCATCTGAACAACGTTACAATGCACTAGTTTGAATTGACCTATAAAATATTTTTGTGTAGGCTTATTTTGTAAAAATCAAGCTGTAGTTTAACTAAAAGTACATTTTTGTTTCAGCTCCCGGATGACAGAACCTGCCGATGAAGGTCAATGTGTGATTTCTGTGAATTATGGATTGAAATCAGTGAGCTGCAATTCAAAGCAACGATGGATCTGTGAAAAACCGTCTTTAACTGTTTAAACATGCAGTCACACATCATGAAAATAAAACTTCAGTTTTTCTAAACCAACTTTTTGAATGGTGTTCATTTTGTTTTACAAAATAAAACTGTTTTTATTTGTGGTGAAGTGAATCTTTTCCGTTCTGTCGTCTTCCGCTTATCTGGAGCCGGGTCGCGGGGGCAAGAGCCTCATACGGGAAGCCCAGGCTTCTCTCACCCCAGCTGCATCCTCAAGCTCACCCGGAAGGATCCCGAGTCATTCCTCGGCCAGCTGTGAGACATAGTCTTTTTAACGGGTCCGGGGTCTCTGCCCGGTGGTTGGTACCTCAGACATCTCAACCAGGGAGGCGATCAGGAGGCATCCTGACCAGATGCCCAAACCACCTCATCTGGCTTCTCTCAACCCGGAGGAGGAGCGTCTCAACACCGAGCTCCATCCAGATGGCAGATCCCCTCACCCGATCTCTGAGTGCCAGGCCAGTCACCCTGCAGAAGAAGCTCATTTCGGCCGCTTGTATCTGTGATCTCGTTATTTCGTCACCACCCACAGCTGGTGACCATAGGTGAGGGTGGGAAAAGGGCTGGTTCATTAAACCTGCCCACAACCTGAGCTGCTGCAAGGAGTTTACAACATGGGCTTCAACAGGCCATCAAAGATCCAAGTTGAGGTCAAAATGATCCACTTTCATTAAAATACCCACCTCTTTCCTGGTGGTTCCAAACCCAGCATCCTTCTTCCAATGTACTCTCTCCTCTGCACATGTCCAAACCATCTCAGTCTGGCCTCTCTGACTTTAAAACCTCTAACATGTGCTGTTCCTCTGATCCTGTCCATCCTGGTCACTCCCAGAGAGATCCTCAGCATCTTCATCTCTGCTACCTCCATCTCTGTTTCCTGTCTTTTTCTCAGTGCCACTGTCTCTAGACCAATCAGCATGGCCGCTCTCACCACGATTTTATACACTTTCTGTTTCATTTTATCTGAAACTCTTCTGTCACACATCACACCCGATACTTTTCTCCACCCGTTCCAGCCTGCCTGCACACGCTTCTTCACCTCTTTTCCATTGTTGATCCTAAGTACTTAAAATCTTCCACCTTCTTTATCTCTTCTCCTTTGTAACAGATAGGAACGATCCCATCGGTCCATGAACCTCCTCTTTGGTCTTCCTCTTGTCCTCTTTCCTGGTGGTTCTAAACCCTGCATCCTGTCCAAACCATCTCAGTCTGGTCTCTCTGACTTTAAAACCTCTAACATGTGCTGTTCCTCTGATCCTGTCCATCCTGGTCACTCCCAGACAAATCCTCAGTATCTTAAGGGACAAAGATTTAGCAGTTTAGAAAAAAATAACCCATTTAGACAGATTTAAACAGTCAAAATGTATCTTTTTATGTTTTGTTTTTTCTCTCATTTTTCTCATTTAAAGTTTGACAAAGTTTACCAAAGTTAAACTAGTTTACAGATTTGCTTCATCATACAGAGACTGACATATTTCACCAGTCGGAGGTGCTGCTGCCCTTCAAAGAAAGTGACTGGGAGGACCTTCTTTATGGAACGGAAATACGTTCATTCATTTCCTTCGAATCATCGAATCGACTGCAACATCCCAAAGAGCTCTGACAACGATGGCTTTTAAAGCAGACGATTTCATTCAAACTTCACCAAAAAGTGAGTTTGTAAATATATCTTTTGTACTTTGTACACTTTGACTTGCTTTTATTCCAATTTTTTTTATAAGTGAAAGTATTTGTCCGGCCTGTACTGGTTTAAACCAGACTGGAAACTCCCGTACAACTTGAAGTTTTATTAAGAATATAAATAAAAAAACTGCAGGTGAATAAATAATGAATAATATTAATAATGAATGAATATGAGTCACACATGCTGATGATGAGTCAGCATTTAAAAAAAAAAAACACTCTCATTTTACAGTATTTGTTCTCACTAGTTCCCTGTGTAAGCACGTTGTGTTTCCCTGTTGTTGGTTGGTTACTTTTTGTACTCAAAATGACATTGTTGTATTATATTTTATTTTTAAAGGTGGCACATACCAGCAGGAAAGTGGGTAAGTACTGTAATGTTTTGATTATCACCTAAATATGCCATCTAATGTATTTGATGTTCAAAAATAGACCATTTTAAGAAAACGAGACATTTGTACTAGAAAGAAGAGGAATGAAGATTAGTCAGAGTAAGACAGAGTACATGTGTGTGAATGAGAGGGATCCAAATGGAAAAGTGAGGTTACAGGAAGAAGAGATAATAATAATAATAAAAATTTTATTTGTAACGCACTTTATATCTCCAGTGGAGATCTCAAAGTGCTACAATGACCAAAAGAAACAACAAACAGCTAAATTAAATTAAACCACAACACAAAAAAAAACAACACTAAAAACTTTGTTAAAAAGCCTTTAGAAATAAAAATGTCTTCAGTCTTTTCTTAAAAGCCTCAACGCTCTGTGGAGCCCTCAAGCTCTCTGGAAGATCGTTCCAGAGCCGTGGAGCAGTTGCCTGGAAGGCCCTGTCCCCCATAGTGAAGAGTTTGGTCCTTGGTTGATGCAGGCAGTAGCAGGAGGAGGAGGAGCGCAGGTCTCGGACAGTGGTGTGGAGGGTTAGGAGTTCTTGGAGAGAGACAGGTGCAGTGCCGTGTATGCACTGATGGGTAAGAGGCAGAGCTTGTACTGAATTCTGTATTTAACGGGTAGCCAGTGGAGGGATTTGAGGATGGGAGTGATATGATAAAGAAGGTGGAAGAGTTTAAGTACTTAGGATCAATGGAGAGTGTGGAAAAGAGGTGAAGAAGCATGTGCAGCCAGGCTGGAACGGGTGGAGAAAAGTATCAGGTGTGATGTGTGATAGAGGAGTTTCAGATAAAATGAAAGGGAAAGTGTACAAAACCGTTGTGAGAGCGGCCATGCTGATTGGTCTAGAGACAGTAGCACTGAATAAAAGACAGGAAACAGAGATGGAGGTAGCAGAGATGAAGATGCTGAGGATTTCTCTGAATGTGATCGGGATGGACAGGATCAGAGGAACAGCACATGTTAGAGGTTTTAAAGTCAGAGAAGCCAGACTGAGATGGTTTGGACATGTGCAGAGGAGAGAGAGAGTACATCAGAAGAAGGATGCTGGGTTTGGAACCACCAGGAAAGAGGACTAGAGGAAGACCAAAGAGGAGGTTCATGGATACAGTGAAGGAAGACATGAAGATAGTTGGTGTGACCAAAGAGGATACAGCAGATAGGGTTAGATGGAAGAAACTGACTTGCTGTGGCGACCCCTGAAGGGAAATGCTGAAAGAAGAAGAAGATGTTTATTTCTGAGAAAAATTGAAGATTTAAATTGAACATTCTACGTTTATTTTGTGTGAAAATTTTCAAATGACAGAAATGCTTTAAGTTTGTTTTTTTTTTTTTTTTTAAATATCTTTTCAGAAAAGATGGCTTCTCCTCCAACATGAAGCATGAGTTCAGTGTTGACTATCAAACACCAACTGGACCGGCTCTATCTGTGAGTGAGAAGAGCATTGTTGTAAAACCTTTCTTTGAGTCACTAAAAATGGGAGATAAAAGTCAAACCTCGGTGGGTTTTACGCCTGAGGTAAAGCATGTCTCTCTCAAAACCGAGCCACTGAAAGCACCTACACCACTGCTAAAACAAACAGAAGAAGAAAAAGAACCAGCGGAAGTCATTCCTGAAGCAGAAACCATCCTGGATGCTGATGTGAAAAAAGCAGGAAGAAATGCTCACAAAATGGACTCCAAGTTGACACGGGTTCGAGTCCAAGCAAGAAGGGCTTCAGGCCGCGGGGGCATGAACCCTCCCTGGGGAAGAAGGAATCGACATGCTAGTAAGAAATGATCAGAAAGAAACTATTTATTATAATTATAATTAATTAATTAATTTATAAAAATTAATCAGTGGATAATTATTTGTGTGATTTTTTTTCCTATTGCTTTAAATCTTAATTTTTTTATAGAAGACATGAAACCAATGAGCAGATTATCGATGTTGTTTTTTTCTCCTGATTTCTGTTTCCAGTATTTTTCGTCTTTCTGATGGTTAATCAGATCATCGACTGTGATGCATCAGCTGGTACGTAATGAATGTTAATCAGTGTTCAGATTTATGTTCCATTCCGTCGTCTTCCGCTCAAAAGAGGCCAGGTCGCAAGGGCAACAGCCTCAAACGGGAAGCCCAGGCTTCTCTCACCCCGGCTGCATCCTCCAGCTCACCCGGAAGGATCCCGAGTCGTTTCCCGGCCAGCTGTGAGGTATAGTCTCTCCAGCGGGTCCGGGATATGCCTCTTGGTCTCCTCCTGGTGGATCATGCCCGAACCACCCCATGTGGCTCCTCTCGACCCGGAAAAGGAGCAGCTCAACAGCGAGCTCCTCCCGGATGGCAGAACTCCTCACCCGATCTCTGAGTGAGAGCCCAGCCACCTTGCGGAGGAAGCTCATTTCGGCCGCTTGTATTCGTGATCTCATTCTTTCGGTTACCACCCACAGTTGGTGACCATAGGTGAGGTCACAGCAAGTCAGTAGATGGACTTGTAAATCGAGAGGTTTGCTTTTCGGCTCAGCTCTCTCTTTACCACAACAAACCGATGCAGCGTCCTAGCTATTGATGACGGCGCACCGATCCGCCTGACGATCTCCCGCTCCATCCTTCCCCCACTCTTGAGCAAGACCCCGAGATACTTAAATTCTTCCACTTGGTGCAGCACCTTGTGTTCAAATTTGAAGACTCCGAAGAAATAAAAATGATCTACTTCAAATTGATACGCACCAAAATGTTCTTTTTGTTCCGTTCCGTCATCTTCCGCTTGTTCCGGGGTCGGGTCGCGACGGGTCGCCTCAAGCGGGCAGCCCAGGCCTCTCTCTCCCCGGCTGCATCCTCCAGCTCACCCGGAAGAATCCCAAGTCATTCCCCGGCCAGCTGTGAGACATAGTCTCTCCAGTGGGTCCGGGGTCTGCCCCATGGTCTCCTCCCGGTGGGACGTGCCCAAAACACCTCGCCCGCGAGGCGCCCGGGGCGCATTTTGACCAGATCCCCGAACCACCCCATGTGGCTCCTCTCGACCTGGAGGAGGAGCGGCTCAACACCGAGCTCCTTCCAGATGGCAGACCTCCTCACCCGATCTCTGAGTGAGAGCCCAGCCACCTTGCGGAGGAAGCTCATTTCGGCCGCTTGTATTCGTGATCTCATTCTTTCGTCAACACCCACAGCTGGTGACCCTAGATGAGGGTCGGAACGTAAATCGACCTGTAAATCGAGAGGTTTGCTTTTCGGCTCAGCTCTCTCTTTACCACGACAAACCGATGCAGCGTCCTAGTTATTGCTGACGATCTCCCGCTCCATCCTTCCCCCACTCGTGAGCAAGACTCCGAGTGGGGGAATAATTAAATTCTTCCACTTGGTGCAGGACCCTGTGTTTAAATTTGAAGACTCTGAAGTAATAAAAATGATTTACTTCAAATTGATACGCATCAAAATGTTCTTTATGTATCTAACAAAAGTTTCATCTTCAAGTCCTGGCAGGCCACTGTTTCGAATGCAAACAGGATGAATGTTTCAAGTTGGAAAGGATTTTTATTCCAGACCAGAAAGAGGACATTCTGGTCTGGAACAGGACTCAGAAAAACCTTCCATTATGTGCTCCAAACCTTTCCTGGGGGAAAAATTGTGTCGTCTGCCTATTCAACACCAGCGTGATGATCCATGTAAACAGCTCCAGGTTGGAAGCAGAGAGCAAGGAAAATGCACTCGTCACAGTGGCTGTGGAGTGTAAGTATTTATTCACATTGCAACTTTTACTGTATCTTTGTTTGTCTAAACTTAATGAAGCAAACTACCTCTGATTACTTCTTCTTCCAGCATTTCCCTTCAGGGATCGCCACAGCAAGTCAGTTTCTTCCATCTGACCCTATCTGCTGCATCCTCTTTGGTCACACCAACTATCTTCATGTCTTCCTTCACTGTATCCATGAACCTCCTCTTTGGTCTTCCTCTAGTCCTCTTTCCTGGTGGTTCCAAACCCAGCATCCTTCTTCTGATGTACTCTCTCTCTCTCCTCTGCACATGTCCAAACCATCTCAGTCTGGCCTCTCTGACTTTAAAACCTCTAACATGTGCTGTTCCTCTGATCCTGTCTAACCTGGTCACTCCCAGAGAGATCATCAGCATCTTCATCTCTGCTACCTCCATTTCCGTTTCCTGGCTTTTCCTAGTGCCACTGTCTCTAGACCAAACAGCATCGCCGGTCTCGCCACGATTTTGTACACTTTTCCTTTCATTTTAGCTGAAACTCCTCTGTCACACACCTGATACTTTTCCTAACCCGTTCCAACCTGCTTGAACACGCTTCTTCACCTCTTTTCCACACTCTCCGTTGCTCTGGACCAATTAGAATCGTGTTTGAAATATCTTGAAGTTTGCCAGATTGTGAAAACATTTAAGCATGCAAAAAATTGTGCTTGTTGGTTTGTTAAAATTTTTTAAGACTGTAATCAGAACTTAAAAAGAAAAGTCTGGGTGTAAAAAAGCTGAGTGTTTGGAGAGCTCCTCAGCATCTTCATCTCTGCTACCTCCATCTCTGTTTCCTTTCTTTTCCTCAGTGCCACTGTCTCAAGACCAATCAGCATCGCCAGTCTCACCACAGTTTTGTACACTGTTCCTTTCGTTTCAGCTGAAACTCTTCTATCACACATCACACCTGATACTTTTCTCCACACGTTCCAGCCTGCCTGCACATGCGTCTTCACCTCTTTTCCACACTTTTCATTGCTCTGGACTGTTAATCAGGTACTTAAAATCTTATATCTTCTTTATTTTTTCTCACTGTACCCCTGTCATTTTTAGGTTCGAAGATGCTTAAAGCTATTGATGGTGGAGCCGCTCATTCTGCCAGTAAGTACTACTTCATACACATATATAACAGGTCAATAACTTAGTGCAAGTTTGACACTCAATGCTCTTTTGAAAATGTTTTGACACAACTTTCGAACATTGCTATATTATTTTCACTCAATAGCAAATTATCCAAATTTATATAACAGTAGCTTTTTAAATGCAGAGGTGCACATAATTGGTATGCAAGTATTGTTAAAATGCATGCCTTTTTGCACATCAAATGCTTTGCGATGCATTTGCAAACAAATATAGCCAAGCTAAAGTCGTAAAAAAAAAAACTTTGAAATTACGAGATCAGAAAGAACAATTAGAAAATACAATTTTTTAAACCACCTTTTAATCACTAAATATGTCATAAACTAGGTTATCCAATGTAGTAAAATTTGTACAGAACAGCATTTGAAGACCAAACATAAGAATAGTGTTTTGTTTATAATATTATAATATTATACATTATATAACGTTATAATATTATAATTATAACAATCAATATCCAAGCTCTGCCATCCGGGAGGAGCTCGGTATCGAGCCGCTCCTCCTTCAGGTCGAGAGGAGCCAGATGGGGTGGTTTGGACATCTGGTCAGGATGCCCCCGAGCGCCTCGCAGGCGAGGTGTTTCGGGCACGTCACACCGGGAGGAGACCAAGGGGCAGACCCCGGACCTGCTGGAGAGACTATGTCTCACAGCTGGCCGGGGAACGACTTGGGATCCTTCCAGGTGAGCTGGAGGATGCAGCCGGGGAGAGAGAGGCCTGGGCTGCCCGTTTGAGGCTGTTGCCCCCGCGACCCGACCCCGGAACAAGCGGAAGATGACGGAACGGAACGGAATATCCACAACGGGAAGATGATGGGTTGAATTTTGCAGGTGATCCGAGTTACCTTTTGGGTCCAGGAGTGTTTTAAAATACTGTTTCTGTTTTCAAGCTTTTTAAGCCTTTAGCTTCTTTTATTTTGTTTTGTTTTTTTAAAAACTTTTATAAACTATTTAGCTTTTTAAGCTGCTCAGCTAACTTTTATTTTTTTGCCTACAGCTCACTTGAGGTTTTTTCCACTTTTACTCTGAATAGATAAAAGACAAAAAACCCAAAAATTTATTTTCTCTTTGTTCATATGTGGGTTTTCCGACTGCTGAAAAAAAGTCACAATGTACTGATTAGTTAGATCAAATTTACAATAGGCTTGAGTGTGAACGTGACTGGTTATTGAACCCTCTAAGTGGTCCTTAGACAGACCAGAGAGCTGTTTGGGTTGGTAATCTGCAACCACTGGCTGGCAGGAAAAAAGAGTGGCCTTTTACCATAGACCTTGCCGGAGGTCTGCAAGTGCTTTTCTATTTTAAAATGTGAAAAGAAGAAGAAAGGAAAGGGGACTAGTCAAGCTATCTCCTTGCAGGGCCAGCGAATGGGCCACCAAAATGCAGGGAAATGACTCTTAATTTTCAAAATGTTCTGGGGGGGCTTTGTTTTCTTTATTTCATTGATATGAGGTTGCACTGTGACCGAAATAAATAAATAAATAAAAAAAAAATAAAATGCCCGTTCACCTTTACAGAAAATCCTGGGTCCGGCCCTGTTGACCCCTGAAAAAATTATGTGCACCTCTGTTTATTTAACTTTTTAAAAATGACTTTTAATCGAACAAAAGTATATCAAGAAATCAAATCAATTAGTGAACAAATACACGTTAGAAATAATACCATTTTGGATCAAATTTAAGCTCTTTTAAAATCACAAATTTAAAAGTACAAGAATAGGGAGGAAAAAAAGCGTCGTTGGTGGTTTTGTTTAGCTGATTTTAAAAAAGTAAAAAAAAATGTATAAACTAAAACAATAAAAATTATAATTAAAACATGCAATACATGATTCATGGTTTCTTCATTTCTCTTTATTTTTAGAGCCAAATACTGTCGGCCCAAAGAGTGACGGAGCAGCTGTTGGTGGCGGTAAGAATTTACAACACACTATGATTATTAAGACTTTTACACTATTACACATGTATGAGTCATATCCTGTAAATATTTCTTCACTGGAAATGCATGAGAGTTAGCTCTACAGTCTCACAAATTGGGGTTGCTAGTTTGAGCTTTTGTGGGGCAGGGTTTTTGGTCTTTCTATGTGGAGTTTGCATGTTCTGCATGTGTATGCATGTTTTCTCTTTGGGTTGTTCCGATCCCCCAAAAACATACACATTAGGCTGATGGCCTGATAGCATGTGTATGCATGTTATTGATCTTTGCGACAAACTGGTGAACTGTCCAGGGCATACCACTCTCATACCTTGCTCTTTCAGTGATGGGGCTCTGGCATCTCAAATAAATGATATACGTTGACGCCAAAGCATTGAACAATATGCCTCCACCTGCCCTATACAACAAACTTTACCAGTTCATCTATAGTTAAGATTTAGTAACAGCTAGCAGGTTCATTACAAGCCTAACCTAGCTTAACAAATTTGTGACAATTTGCTAATACTTTTGTGACCTTGCCCTTTGGGGACATGACACTGGAAACCTAATGTGATTTTCATTAAAATCACATTAGTGGATATTCATAAGTGTTTGATGCCACCTCCACATGTGTGTTTTTTACCTCACAGGTCTCTTCCTGGTGCTGGCTGCAGGGATGCTGATCTTCGTTTTTCAAATTTAGTAAGAAAACTTCATTTGGTAAAAGAAAAAAAAAAATAGATTCAAATGAGATTGCATGTCTGGTTCAGTCCTTTTTCTTTAACATGGTCTTCATTTGAATTGAATTGAATAAACTTTATCCCCAAATGGAAATTTGAGTGCTACAGTGCTACAATCATACAGTGTCATAAAACAACGTGACTTTTTTAGTCTTTCTAAGCTGTTGTGAGTGAAAGTTTAAAGGTTAGAAAGTGAAAGGTTGAATAATTTGATGGAGGATGGCAGAAATCATTTTCGGTACTGTTCGATTGAGCAGCGGGGTTGCAGGAGTCTGTCGCTGACGCTGCTCTTCAGATGGTCCACAGATTCATGGAGGGAGTGGGAGGAATTTAGCATGATTGATGACAGTTTGAGTTTTCTTGGTTGTTCCGTTCCGTCATCTTCTGCTTGTTCCGGGGTCGGGTCGCGGGGGCAACAGCCTCAAACGGGCAGCCCAAGCCTCTCTCACCCCGGCTGCATCCTCCAGCTCACCCGGAAGGATCCCAAGTCGTTCCCCAGCCAGCTGTGAGACACAGTCTCACCAGAGGGTCCGGGGTCTGCCCCTTTGTCTCCTCCTGGTGGGTTGTCCTCGAAACACCTCGCCCGTGAGGTGCTCGGGGGGTATTTCGACCAGATGTTCGAACCACCCCATCCGGCTCCTCTCGACCTGGAGGAGGAGCGGCTCGACACCGAGCTCCTCCCGGATGGCAGAGCTCCTCACCCGATCTCTGAGTGAGAGAGTTTTTTTGGTTGTAAAAAAGAAAAAAAAAAACTGCTCATTTTGTATCATTATTTTCTCAAAATGTTTTTTATCAAAAACAAAAAATGAACAGCTAATATTTGTTTTGATTTCTGTTTTTGCTTTGATCTGGCAGGTATCTGGATCATATCAGAGGAACAACCAGCTCACCTGTCTGCTTATACCCCTTTGCAATTTAAGATTGTTTCAATTAGAACCCCCAACCACACTTTGTGACTAAATTGTCCAACTTTGCAATTCATTTGCACAAGGCATTCAATCAGATTATATGCTACGATGTCGGAATTCACCGGTATTTATCAGGAAAATCGATCTACCCTGCTTGAAAAGTACAATGTCTTCACAAGCAACAACATAATTTCAGACATGTCAGAAACTCATAAGACCGGCTAAATACAAGTTAGGTGCAAAAAAATTGCCTATCTTAGCTCGCTGTGCAAAGAGTGAAAAAGATGCTCAACTAACGTGAATTTAGATTCAATCATTGTATTGTTGTACAACCTGAAATTGGGTCAAATTTGAAGTGAAGTTTGTATAATGTAAACCCAACTTTTCTTGCTCATCTGTTTGCTTACATTCCTTTTTGTGTTCTTTCTGGCTCCTCTGAGAATATTTCAGCATGATGTTTTCATTCTTTCTATGAACTGAGAATGAAGCTAGTTAGACCAAAAAAAAATATATTCATCTTTAATTTTAGTCTTTTTATTGTTATCGTAACAGATTCCACAAATTATTGGGAGTTTATCGCTAATGCTTTCTGTTTATCTGCTTCTAGATGTGTTCGACTTTAATTAAACTTTGACTTGATTAAATAAAATGCTTTTCTTGCATGTGGTTTATTGTCTTTATTATATATATTTAAACTTTAACTAATAAAAAAAAACTTCTTAAATAATCTATTTAATGAAAAAATCTGTAATCAACTTAATTTGAAATACTGCCTGGTATTAAAGGAAAAGAGCCAGGTCGATGTGAGAATAAAGGTTTTACTTTAAAACACAGTAAAATATAGAATTTATAATGAAGCCACAGGAAGCTAAAATAAACACATACAGTATATACACTTTACATGGGCGAGAGCATTTTTTAAGCATACTGTATGTTTAGAACCTTTAGAACGAGCTTACGGCAGTAAATTCCTTGGAATGATTATAGATCACAAATTAAGCTGGAAATTGCACATAAATTATACAAAAAATAAACTGTCTCAAGTAATAGCAATCATTTATAAATTAAGATTTGTCCTAAATAAAAAAAGTTTGTTTATGTTATATAATACATTAGTACTTCCATATATAACTTATTGTATCGAGATTTGGGGAAATACGTACAAAACTAACACAAAACCAATTTATATTTTACAAAAAAAAGCAATACGAGCAATAACATTCTCATCTTATAATCAACCTACCAATAATCTATTTATAAATTTAAAAACATTAAAGTTCTATGATTTAGTGGAATTACACACTTTAAAATTTATGTTTAAGATAGAAAAAAACGTGATGTCAAACTCTCTACAAAATATGTTTAATATTAGGAAAAGTCCATACGAACTAAGAGGAAATGATGTGTTCATTAAAAATAAATTTAGAACAAATGTTAAAAAATTCTGTATTTCTATTAAAGGTGTGGATCTTTGGAATAATTGTGATGATGAACTTAAATTATGTTTAAATCTTTTCTGTTTAAAAAAGAAATTTAAGTTATTATTACTTAAAAAATATGCAAGTCTTGATGGTTAAATTCAAGCTTATATATAATGTAAACAATTATAGTAACAATTGTATTACTTTTTCATTTGATGTTCTAATTTTCATTTTATGTATTATGATGGATTTCTAAGTATTTACTTATATGTTTTTTTGCTTTTATAATGATTTAAAAAGAAAAAAAAAAGGGGGGTCGGCGAAATAAGTGTCTGCTTCAGCCGATACCTTTTCGGTCCTTTACTAAAATATAATTATTTTTCTTTCATTAATGTGAAATTACACTGTCACCGAAATAAATAAATAAATAAATAAATAAAAAATAAATAAAATATGTAATCTTCGTTGTTTGTATATGAACGTGTGTCTATAAACCTACTTCCATTTTTTGTTTTTTGTTTTTTTTCCATCCAGCATTTTGTTTGTCATTTGTGAAGTCATGAAGCCCAGATTAGAAGACAAACTTGTGTTCAAGTCTATTGGAATCTTTATATTTAGTAATCATACCAGTTAATAAAAATGTCCCATTACTCAGCTTATTTGGTTAAAAAAAAAAAACTCAACCTCAATCGTGCCGCTAACTTGCTTTTAGCAGCATTCTGACCACATTCGCGACTATTGTTACACAATTATGTGTACCCATATGTAGATACGTACATACTGTATGTATGTGTGTGAACAGAGCAGAGATCAAAACTGAAATTTCATCAAAATGGCATCTAAATAATAGATACCAAGAGGGATCTGTGGCTAATATCCTACCATCCGTGGGATAAAAACTATGTATGCATAAGTTTAGCATCAAGTTTAAAATCCTCTTGGTAACCTACAAGGCCCTAAATGGCACAACTCCATCCTACATTAGTGAAATTATAGTACCTTATCAACCAAGCAGAACACTCCTCACAACATGCAGGGCTGTTGGTGATTCCTAGGATTTCTAAAAGTACAGTTGGAGGTAGAGCCTTTAGCCACCAAGTCCCAGTCTTACAGAATAAGCTCCCAGCTCAAGTGAGAGAGGCAGACACTGTTCCTACATTTTAGGGTAGGTTTAAAACATTCCTCTTTGACCAAGCTTATCACCAGGCCAGCTACAATACAAACATTTAGCTGACACAGTTGCTAGTTGGCTGCAAGATACTAGAAGCTTGTGAAAGTATGGTACATTGGGGTTCTGTCCTCTAGTTCTAACTACTATTCTCTGCCAGTCTGCCTTGGCCGCTTGATGTATCCACATCGCCCTTGGTTGATCCCTGGCTTTATTCGTGTGGGCTCTTTACCATCTCATTCATTATTTTCTAATATCTTTTCACTTAGTTTTCCACTAGTTGGTACAGTATGGTTCACTTGCTGTCCACCTCTCTCTTCCTCCACCTTGGGAGAAAGTTCTGTTTCAGATTCTTGATGGATCTTCTGTGTTCCTGTCACTGGCATTGCCAGACTGATGAGGCCTCTGTGCTTGATCTACCATCTCGTCTCCATCAGATGAACCCCATCTACTGATTTCTTCAGATATAAAACTGTAGAGTACAATAAGCTAATATTTAATTAACATTCTGCTCGGCCCAAGGAAGAGATCTCTCCTTCATGTGGATCCTCATGAGGTTTCTTCTTCCCCCTTCCCGCACCTCTGCTGCAGAGATTTTAGAGTTTTTCGTCTACCATCCTGTTTCCATCAAGATGAAGCCCATCTACTGATTTTTTCAGATATAAAACTGTAGAGGAGAATAAGCTAATATTTGATTAATAGTCTGCTCATCCCGTGGAAGGGATCCCTCCTTCATGTGGATCCCCATGAGGTTTCTTTTTCTTCTTTTTTTTTTTTTACCCCCACTGCTGGGATTTTAGAGTTTTTGTGCTGAATTTGTTCAGCTAGTTTTAGTGTATTTGAGCGAATACATTTTTTGTTTGTTCTTTGTTTTTGTACTTTTTTCAATCTGCAATGTGAATTATTGGGCTTTACAAATGAAAGGTAATTGAATTATGTAAAATATAAATAAGTTATGAAGTTGTTAGAAGTATGAATGAGATGATCCAGATAGAAGACATGACCAGCAGGAATACTTTAAACAATAAAATGTAAGAAGAAATGTCACTGTTTTAAAAATATTAAGTCATTTAAAAGGCAGAATAACTTTTTGAGATAAACATTGTATCAAAGCAGTTATTTTTCAGCAGTTAAAACTAAACTTAGACTTTTTTTTCCCTCCACAAACTTTTGCAACAAAGTTAAAAATTAACTCAGTTTTGACATCAATGTCTGGACTGTACCAACTCTGCAGGTAGAGGAACGTCAAAATTAATCTAAACTCTGTTTTTAATAGAGTATACACATAAAATGTAACCATTAATGTTTGAAAAACTATATTATTTCTGTCAAATATAATATATTGTGAAAATAGTTTTAATTTGAGTGTAAAATGATTTTAAAGAATTAAAGCCACCTTTTCAAATCCACCTGTACACTGTCCCAGTGACGTACTGCCTTCAGGTGTTTTTTCATGCTCACAACAAAATGGAGTTTGTCTTGTTTAACTGATAAAAAGAAAGACATAGAATGTGTTTTTTATTGTTTTAGTGATTATTTTAAACATTTAATGCGGTTTTAAGGGAAAAGCGGAATTTAAAAAATGTTTTGGCCGCTAATTCTTGGTGTTTTTTTGGCGACAGGTAAGTTTTTACTGTTTTTTTTTTTTTTTCTCAAACAGGGCGGAGGCCATCTTCCTGTAAAACTCTGTTTTAAAACTCTGTTCAAATGAAGTTTTATCTTAATTATAATGGAAATATGTTTGTTATATTTATTTTAAATAACAGGATTTGACTTATTTTCTGTTTTTCTTTCATTAGCTTTTATATAAACTCCTTTTTTGACGCTAATGTAGTTCATTTTACAAACTTTTTTGTCTGTATAATAAATGTGTAACGTCGACGAGCAAAGCTTATTAGTAGTGTGTAAAGTATAAAGTATAAAAGTATAAATATACATTTATTATAGAATTGGGTACATATTAGGCTGATAGCAGGTGAACACACACACACACACACACACACACACACACACACACACACACACACACACACACACACACACACACACACACACACACACACACACACACACACACACACACAGTTCATGCTGTACCATACTGCAAGTAGGTGACTACATGTAAATACACAAAATTTACAGTCATTCCCAAATCTTTCATATCCCATCAAATTCTTAAAATATTCTCCAAAAAAATTCTTCAAATTCTTCATATACTTAATTTTATTTTTAAGCTTATTTTTTTATGCAATTGCTTCTCTGGGTCAAGAGAGGCCAGATGGGGTGGTTCGTGTTTATTAAGTGGATGCCTCCACTTAATAAAATGAGAATAAATGGAATTGGTTTAAAAAAAGTCTCCCCCATTGGGCGCGAGACACCCGCAATTAGGACCTATCTCATGCTCACCCGCCAAGGCTAATAAAACTCCCGCATGATGAGGACTCTAGTGCATTCCATGAACATGATAGGTATAAAAAGGCTAAGCACATGGCATCTCCTGTTGCTGCAGCTGTGCAACTGAAAGCCACTAGTAAACAGATTGGAGCGATCTGCATGGTCTATTGTTATTTATTACTATTATTACTTTTGATTATTATTTACTATTTATTATTATTTTATTATGTTGCATTTATGTCGCATTGTTTTATACTAATAGCCAAAAGTCTGTCAAAATTTAATTTGCTCGCATTGTTACAATAGAGAATCTTGAATCTTATGACATCACATTTCTCCTTTAACGTGGTTCAAAATTCCTTTGTTCAAAATTTGGACTGGGTTTTTCTTTTCTTTTTTGCCAACTAAAAGTATAATATGGAGCATTTTAGCCATTATTTGCATTTTAAAATGTATTGCTTATCATTTCATCCTTATCTATGCATCCAAGATAGCAGATTCTCAGATTTTAGTCTCGTGGGTGAAAGAAATCTATAGACTACAATGTCATTTTAAGACCAGAAAATAAATTGGGGATTGAAAATTGACTTTAAATTAATTTTGACTTCACTTTTTATATAGACATAAATGTGTATATTTATTTAATCCCATGTTGTAACATTTAGTATCACACAACTCATAAATTACCACTTTACAAAACCATCATGATTACCCAGATTAGTTGTGTAATATTTACTTTGTACGTCCACACGTTAACTGGGTGATGATTTCCTACAAATGTCTAAATTATTATCTTTAAAAACGAGTTGTTGACCTATTTACAGTGATTACCCTGGCGCTTTAGCCTGGCCTGCTTTTTTTTTTTTTAAAGACTGAAACGCTACAGCAGATCATAAATGACTCATCTCGCCCACACTGAAACCACAATGTGGAGAAAGAGTGTTTGTGTGTTACACCTTCACAGAATCAGTCCTGAAAGTTTAGTCATTACACAGTGTAAATCAAAGTACTTCACACAAAAAAAAGCACAAAAACAGTTAACTCTAATTTGGACGTTGCTTCTTTAAACCTTCTTCTTCTTCTTTCGGCTTTTCCCTTTAGGGGTCGCAACAGCAAGTCAGTTTCTTCCATCTAACCCTATCTTCTGCATCCTCTTTGGTCACACCAACTATCTTCATGTCTTCCTTCATTGTATCCATGAACCTCCTCTTTGGTCTTCCTCTAGTCCTCTTTCCTGGTGGTTCCAAATCCAGCATCCTTCTTCCTATGTAATCTCTCTCTCTCCTCTGTACATGCCCAAACCATCTCAGTCTTATCCCCAAAACCTCTAACATGTGCTGTTACCCTGATGTACTCATTTTTAATCCTGTCCATCCTGGTCACTCCCAGAGAGATCCTCAGCATCTTCATCTCTGCTACCTCCATCTCTGCTTCCTGTCTTTTCCTCAGTGCCATTGTCTCTAGACCAATCAACATGGCCGGTCTCACCACGGTTTTGTACACTTTCCCTTTCATTTTAACCGAAACTCTTCTGTCACACATCACACCTGATACTTTTCTCCTGCCATTCCAGCCTCCCTGCACACGCTTCTTCACCTCTTTTCCACACTCTCCATTGCTCTGAACCTGTGATCCTACAATAAAACGTTACAATATTCTAAATAAATAATAAAATGATAAAAAAAAAAAAAAAACTCTTTTTCTCTGTAGGTCTGATTTGGTCGTTGCTTCTTTAAACCTAACAGTTTTTTTAGTCAAACCTCGGCTGGTATGATAAAATCAGTCTGCGACAATCTGCAACATTTTTGGGAATTTTTCATGCCTAATGAGAGTTTAGTATCCGGCAATTTAACCGGTCAGCTGATAAATCAGTGAGGCCCTAATTTTAAAGATATCTGGCTTATTGTTTAGTGTTTTCATATCTCATTATAATTAGCATTTCATTCTGTATAAAAGCTAATCTTCCCATATTTTCATTTCTTTCCACTTTTCCAGAATCCGCCTTGAGCGTTTCAGTCCAGTGTCCCACCAAGAAGTATGTTGTTATCCTCTTTCAACCCGTCACCCTAACCTGTGATTACCAGACGACTTCTACCAAATCAAAAATTGTAACATGGAAGTACAAGTCTTACTGCCAGGACCCCATTTCTTCAGCATTAAACCCCAGTAGTGCAGCCAATGCCGTTGCTCAAAACATTCCCAACTACAATCCAAACATTGAATGTGCAGATAACCAAAGAACGGTCCGTATTGTGGCCTCCAAGGACAATGCTGTGACGCTCGGCAAAGACTACCAGGGTCGCAAAATCAGCATTATTAATGGTAAGTAGATCAAGTTTTTATTTTCTTTCTAGAACCTAAAGTTAAACTTATTCCGACTCCATTCATATATTTTTTTTTTTTAAATAATTAACAATAAGTAAGATTGTCTGACATTTTTAGCCCATATTTGTTTATGTTTGTAAAATTAACTTAATCATTTTAAAGAGGACACAACGCTAAATGCATCTTTTTTAGCTCTTGGAGCGTATAGAAGCAGACATGCCAAGTCTCCCCCATTGGGCGCGAGACACCCGCAATTAGGACCTATCTCATGCTCACCCGCCAATGCTAATAAAACTCCCGCATGATGAGGACTCTAGTGCATTCCATGAGCATGATTAGGTATAATGAGGCTAAGCACATGGCATCTCCTGTTGCTGCAGCTGTGCAACTGAAAGCCACTAGTAAACACATTGGAGCGATCTGCATGGTCTATTGTTATTTATTACTATTATTACTTTCGATTATTATTTACTATTTATTATTATTTCATTATGTTGCATTTATGTCGCATTGTTTTATACTAATAGCCAAAAATTCTGTCAAAATGTAATTTGCTCGCATTGTTACAATAGAGAATCTAGAATCTTATGACATCATATTTCCTCTTTAACGTGGTTCAAAATTCCTTTGTTCAAAATTTGGACTGGGTTTTTCTTTTCTTTTTTTGCCAACTAAAAGTATAATATGAAGCATTTCAGCCATTATTTGCATTTTAAAATGTATTGCTTTATCATAAACTAAATTATAAGGCTCTATAAAACATGCACCAGAGGCTGGGTTGGTTTGTTCAAATTTGTCCAAACATGCGGAATGAGTGTGTGATCTGGTGACCTGTTGACGGTGTTCCCCTAGAAAATCAGCACAGTGGCAGAGTACACAAATTAAATCCAATTCAAGACTTTGTAAATAAGTTAGAAAACACAACCTAGACCAGTCCTATAAAACTGGTAAATAAGCTTCTGCCTTCTTTTAAATTTTCCCCACATAGTTTAGGGTGTGACTTGTTTCCAAACAGAAAAGCAGAGGTCTTGAAGTTGAGCAATAGAAGGATGTCGAGTCAGGAATGACTCAACTGGAAATGAATAATGCATCTAGAGCGGGGGAGGGGAGATGCACCTAGGTAAAGCACGTGAGCTAATAATAAAATTTACAAGTTAGAAATAGTGTTTTGTTTGGCATCGCAAAAGTAGACAAAAACACAGTGAGAGAATCTGGCTCTTTGGTTGCCGTAAAACAAGCCAAAGGACGATCTTCCTCATCGGACAACCCTGCCGATATGGAAAGAAAATGAAACGATATTAAACTGAAGGCTTCTAAACACGATGAGATCAACCAAGAGTCAGTCAGTGACCTGCTTAACCGTCTATCCCTTTCGGGGTTAAAGGGAGTGCCAGAGCCCATTTCAGCTGATTCAAGGCGAGGGGCAGGGTACACCCCGAATAGGTCGCCAGTCTGTCGCAGGGCCACACACATACAACCATACACACACACTCATTCCTAGGGGCAATTATGTCAGGGCCGATCAACCTAACATGCATATTTTTGGAGAGTGGGAGGAAACCGAAGTACTCAGAGAAAACCCACACAGACACGGGGAGAACATGCAAACTCCACACAGAGAGAAACTATGAGAACTATGAGAACTATGAGAACTCTTTATAACCTGGATCCCCACATCTCTTAGTCACCTCCCTCTTGTCACTTCACTATCTTTATTATTTTCTATTATTTTCTATGACATTGCACTACTTTTCTTTTTCTTCTGAGCACTCTTAGTTTTGTAAAAATTATTATTATTTTTATTTATTTTATTTTTATTATTTTTATTTTATATGTTTGCACACCAGTACCAGAACAAGTTCCTAGTCTCTGATGTTTTTCACTGACATGGCAATAAAAGCATTCTGATTCTGATTCTGAGAGGCCAATGTTTCAAGCCTTGTCCCCACCCAGGACTTGAACCCATGAACTTCTTGCGCCACCGTGCCACCTCAACCAAGAAGTTTCTTGAAAACGACTGGTTGATCACTATTGACGTAACGGGCCGCCCTTATATTGAGTCTTGAGATCATTTTAGGTAGTTACCTGAGAATTTTGCAGCCAAGTTATTTATTTGATTTGATTATCTAAGTATTGGTTTTAACGACTCGAAGAAATGAATAATGATCAAATAATTTAATTTTTTGTTGTGTGTGTATCATTAAAAAATGATTTGTAGGAAATTGGCCTTCCTTGGATTCTTTAAATCAGCATCATTGACTCCCATTTTAATGCAATTCAAGAATCAAGAATACCTTTATTAGTCCCACAGTGAAGAAATTGCAATAATTAAGGCCTGCAGCCATACATACCAGCACTACCATTGATGAAAATATAGAGATACAAGGGGAAGGGAGGGTAGAGGGTAGATTTGGTGTTTAAAAAAAATAATTCACCCAGCTCCACCGCCAAGGTAAGTGCAGCAGGGCAAGTACAAAAAAACAGCGCTGGTTACTTAGCAACAACATATACAGACATAACCATAAACATACTGAGGAAAACATTGATTTGATTTAAGGGAAGGGCTGGTGGAGGGGGGAGGATAAACAAAGCAGTAACTTCATGTGGAGCTTCTGAGGGGATGTGAGATAACCAGCCTTGGCCGAGCCCGGCCACCAAGAGTCCAGACTAAATTATCAGGTTGTTTAGATTCTGGCATAAACATTCTCATGCCATCAATTTGTCAGAGGACTTTAAATGGCAACTCCAATCAGATGAAACACATGGGGGGCAATTTGATTTTATTTCCCGTCCAGTCAATTAAAGCCAAACGTTGAATTTTGAGAGCATTTTGAACAAAAGAGTAAAGTGTGAAAGTGTTTATGAATTCCTGTCTGTTTATAAAGTGTTAAATGAGGAGTTTTAAACTTTTTAAGCATCTATAGTTGAAAAAAAAAAAGAATGATTCACTGCTTTGCATATTTTTTCATTGTCTGTTTTTTTTTTCTTGAATATAACTCACTGTGACTACGTGTTTTACTTCCAGACGCCAGCCTGAATTTTGTTCAGACCGGTTGGGGAGACAGTGGTGTGTACGTCTGCTCCGTGGTCGCTTCTGATGATCTAACAGGAAATGGAGAAGATTACACTGAGCTCATCGTGCTGGGTCAGTTCCCTTTCGTATTAGTCTTCTTCTGCTTGCTCTCTTTCCCTCTTTTCTCATTTCCACATCCCCTTAGCATCTTAGAATTATTTAAAGGGGAATTTCCCATAAGCGTGGGAGTGGGGGCCGGATTTCTGACACATACACTCCCCCCCTAAAATAATAAAATCTTAATGTTTGGAGTCATGTAGGCGGTAAAAGTCAGAAAAATAAAATCTAAAAGTAATTGTGGCTTTATCTTTCTTTCACAGAGAGAAAGTCAAATACTACCGACCTCCTGCCGGGCATTGACTTACTGATAATGGAAGGTAGTACTTACAAGCCCCTTTGGTTTAGTAGATTAATCTTTCTGTCCCACTTAAAAAACACATGAAAAAATGCTTTGATCTGAACTCCTATACTCCGGCCCTGTCCACATGTAGCCGGGTATCTGTTAAAATGAATATATTTTTATCCGTTTTGGCCTGTCATCCACACAAACCCGTCGTATTTATACGGGTTTGTGTGGATGCGGTTATGTTGAAAACGGTTACGTATGTACGTGAGTGTTTTTCTAAATTGGAGGACAACGGATACGCGTTTTCAAAAATACCTGGCTACATGTGGACACGGTCTTACTCTCTGCTTAAACCGTCTCCTCCTCGAGGAGGTTCCTCCAGAGGAAAACGGTAGTAGATCACCTTTAGTTTACATAGTTTCTGTTATTCTAAGACGGGACAGAGAACAGTACCGCTAGGCCATCTTGGAATGGAACTAACCTTTTGACTGCTATGACGTAGCCACAGATACTCCCATCGTCTCCCTCCTCTGCATACAGCTGAAACTGTCATGTGGAAGGAACCAGTTTTTCCAGTTTCACCTTAAACACAAACACACTATCCGTGCAGCTGAATTTACATTTTGTTAAGCCGAACACAGAAATCTGAAGGTTACTCTGTTGTCTTTACTTTCTTTTTCTTTCACTGTTTTTATTCTTTCCTATAATTAGCTCATTTGCAACTCGACACATGCAGCAATTAAAAAGTGGTTTTATTTTTTCTAGGGGCCAAAATGGGCCAATCAGAGCCTGATGCAACATACAAAAAAAAAATAGGCAAATATAAAACTTAAATGGAGGAAATAAATGTAGAGTTCTGCCGTGTTTGTAAGTCATTCCCGCATCAAAAACCCATCTGAAGTGGTTTGTTATTTAATCCAGAATTCAGATACTATTGCAACAGCGTGTTGTTCTTGACCATGGATGTTTTAAGATTCACACTTTGCACAACGAACCAGAAAGCTCAACTAAAACTGAACTTTTTTTTAAATTTGCATTTCTTAGCTAACAAAAGATATTATGCATCTATATGTCATGAGATAAAAATTATCACCTCATTAAAAACCCAACATACACTTTAATATGAAGTTAATAAAATTGTTACATTTGATGAAATTCGCGACCAAAATATTGCAGATAAAACCGTTTTTAAAAAAAATTGACCAAAGTAGAATTGAAGAACATTGAATAAAATGTAGCCAAAATTCTGATCAACCTGTAAACTTGTAACACCATTCTGTCAAATTTTTCTATTTGCCGTCTTGTGTTTTGAAATAAGAGCGTGACTGAGCTTAGATCTGAATAAATGTTGTCGTGTTTATTATAACGACAAATGTTTTCTGCCACCGCATTTATCAAGATCCCGCCTTGCGTACGCCTAAATCGGACGAACACAATCCTCTCCATAAATGTGTAGCTCACTCTGGCGAGTTCTACCTACGTCTAAAATTTCCGCTGTGTCTGCTTTTCCTTACAGACTGGCTCCTGGTTGTGCTGGTGGTCGTGGGCTTCTTCTTACTGCTGGCCCTGATTGGAATCTGTTGGTGCCAGTGTTGCCCCCACACCTGTTGCTGCTACGTCAGCTGCCCCTGCTGCCCTGAGAAATGCTGCTGTCCAAGAGCACGTAAGTATTCTGAATTTCAGCTATTAATTAGTCATTTGAGTAATTGGTCATTAGTTTGATCGGATGGAATAAATATAAAAGAAATAAATATCAGACCAGAAGCCCAGGCTTCTCTACCCACGGCTGCATCCTCCAGCTCACCCGGAAGGATCCCGAGTCGTTCCCTAGCCTTCTGTGAGACAAAGTCTCTCCAGCTGGTCTGGGGTCTTCCCTTTCGGTCTCCTACCGATGGGACGTGCCCAAAACACCTCTCCAGTGACGCGCTCGGGGTCGCATCCTGACCAGATGCCCGAACCACAACCCATCTGGCTTCTCTCGACCTGGAGGAGGAGCAGCTCGACACCGAGCTCCTCGTGGATGGTAGAGCTCTTCTCCCGATCTCTGAGTGAGAGCCCAGCCACCCTGCGGACCTTTGGTCTCCACAGCTGGTGACTATAGGTGACGGTAGGAACGTAGATCCTGGTTACCATGGTGAGGGTAGGAACGTAGATCCTGGTTACCATGGTGAGGGCAGGAACGTATATCCTGGTTACCATGGTGAGGGTAGGAATGTAGATCCTGGTTACCATGGTGAGGACAGGAACGTAGATCCTGGTTACCATGGTGAGGGCAGGAACTTAGATCCTGGTTACCATGGTGAGGGTAGGAACGTATATCCTGGTTACCATGGTGAGGGCAGGAACGTAGATCCTGGTTACCATGGTGATGGTAGTAACGTAGATCCTGGTTACCATGGTGAGGGTAAGAACGTAGATCCTGGTTACCATGGTGACGGTAGGAACGTAGAGCCTGGTTACCATGGTGAGGGTAGGAACGTAGATGCTGGTTACCATGGTGAGGGCAGGAACGTATATCCTGGTTACCATGGTGAGGGCAGGAACGTAGATCCTGGTTACCATGGTGAGGGCAGGAACGTAGATCCTGGTTACCATGGTGAGGGCAGGAACGTAGATCCTGGTTACCATGGTGAGGGTAGGAACGTATATCCTGGTTACCATGGTGAGGGCAGGAACGTAGATCCTGGTTACCATGGTGAGGGTAGTAACGTAGATCCTAGTTACCATGGTGAGGGTAAGAACGTAGATCCTGGTTACCATGGTGAGGGTAGGAACGTAGATCCTGGTTACCATGGTGAGGGTAGGAACGTAGATCCTGGTTACCATGGTGAGGGTAGGAACGTAGATCCTGGTTACCATGGTGAGGGTAGGAACGTAGATCCTGGTTACCATGGTGAGGGTGGGAACGTAGACCCTGGTTACCATGGTGAGGGTGGGAACGTAGATCCTGGTTACCATGGTGAGGGTAGGAACGTAGATCCTGGTTACCATGGTGAGGGTGGGAACGTAGATCCTGGTTACCATGGTGAAGGTAGGAACGTAGATCCTGGTTACCATGGTGAAGGTAGGAACGTAGATCCTGGTGACCATAGATGAGGGTAGGAACGTAGATCGACTTGTAAATCGAGAGCTTTGCTTTTCGGTTCAGCTCTTTTTTTTACTACGATGGATCGATGCAGCGTCCTAGTTATTGCTGACGCCGCACCGATCCGCCTGTCGATCTCCCGCTCCATCCTTCCCCTACTCGTGAACAAGACCCCGAGATACTTAACCTCCTCCACTTGGGGCAGGACCCTGTCCCTGACCCGCAAGGGGCATTCCATCCTTTTCCGGTCGAGGACAAGGGTCTCTAATTTGGAGGCGCTGATTCCCATGCCATAACTTTGAACTGTTTTTTTTTTTTGCAGTGTACGAGGCTGGAAAAGCAGCAAAGAAAATAGTGTCTGGTCAATACGCTGGACCAATTTATTCCCAACCCATATACGGGGGTTCCCAACCCAGCCATCCCGGCATCCCGATGCTTCCTATCCACACAGGAGTCGGACCCCCTCAAAGCTACAACGGTTACGGCCCTGATTATGATGCAGCCAGCTCAGGTAACCTTAACTTTCAATTTTTAATCATGATGAAACAGGTCTTCAGGGGCTTTTGGTTTCACACACAACCATTTTTTAACCATCTTTGTGTGGTGACGGCTTGAGCCCATCCTGGTCACAATCAAGCTAGAGGTTGGGTGCATCCTTAACAAGCCACCAGACTGTTACACAACCACACACAAAGACAGACAACTAAAAAATGACTTTAAAAATCCTCAGGCAGTCCATCTGTTGCGGAACACTTTTGTGAACGGAATATCTCCTAAACTACTGAAGGGTTTGAATTAAACTGTACTTATTACTCAATACCAACTATAGATGAACAGATTATGTTTTTAGGGTGATGCGCCCAAAGATAAACTTCACAAAGGTCCAGGTCAACCATTCATAATTAAAAGTTTGTGATATAAAACATCATACAGTTTGATGTTTTGGTGTTGACTTCCTCTCGTTTTTCTGTGCAGTAGGTCAAGGTTCCCAGGTGCCTTTGCTGCGCGATGACAACAGAGGAGATCCGAGTGAGTAACTTCTTCTTCTTTCTGCATTTCCCTTTAGGGGGCGCCACAGCAAGTCAGTTTCTTCCATCTAACCCTATCTGCTGCATCCTCTTCGGTCACACCAACTATCTTCATGTCTTCCTTCACTGTATCCATGAACCTCCTCTTTGGTCTTCCTCTAGTCCTCTTTCCTGGTGGTTCCAAATCCAGCATCCTTCTTCCTATGTACTCTCTCTCTCTCCTCTGTACATGTCCAAACCATCTCAGTCTGGTCTCTCTGACTTTATCTCCAAAACCTCTAACATGTGCTGTTCCGACTAACATGACTCCGCCAAGGCTGCCCTTTGTCACCGATTCTGTTCATCACCTTTATGGACAGAATATCTAGGCGCAGCCGAGGCGTTGGAGGGATCCAGTTTGGTGACCTCAGGATCGGATCTCTGCTTTTTGCGGATG
This sequence comes from Neostethus bicornis, assembly GCA_902685375.1. Lineage (NCBI taxonomy): Eukaryota > Metazoa > Chordata > Actinopteri > Atheriniformes > Phallostethidae > Neostethus > Neostethus bicornis. The sequence continues at coordinate 13,597,141 of LR738541.1, read as the reverse complement.
ATGTGGTCCTGTTGGCTTCATCGGACCGTGATTTCCAGCTCTCACTGGATCGATTTGCTGCCGAGTGTGAAGCGGCTAGGGTGGGAATTAGTGTCTCCAAATCCGAGACCATGGTCCTCGACCGGAAAAGGGTGAAATGCCCCCTGCGAGTCAGGGACAGGGTCCTGCCCCAAGTGGAGGAGTTTAAGTATCTCGGGGTCTTGTTCACGAGTGAGGAAGGATGATCGGGAGATCGACAGGCGGATCAGTGCGGCATCAGCAATAACTAGGACGCTGCATCGGTCCGTCGTGGTAAAGAGAGAGCTGAGCCGAAAAGCAAAGCTCTCGATTTACAAGTCGATCCACGTTCCTACCCTCACCATGGTAACCAGGATCTACGTTCCTACCCTCACCATGGTAACCAGCTGTGGGTGGTGACCGAAAGAATGAGATCGCGGATACAAGCGGCCGAAATGAGCTTCCTCCGCAGGGTGGCTGGGCTCTCACTCAGAGATCGGGTGAGGAGCTCTGCCATCCGGGAGGAGCTCGGTGTCGAGCCGCTCCTCCTCCAGGTCGAGAGGAGCCAGATGGGGTGGTTCAGGAATCTGGTCAGGATGCCCCCCGAGCGCTTCGCTGGCGAGGTGTTTCGGGCACGTCCCACCGGGAGGAGACCAAGAGGCAGACCCCGGATCCGCTGGAGAGACTATGTCTCACAGCTGGCCGGAGAACGACTTGGAATCCTTCCAGGTGAGCTGGAGGATGCAGCCGGGGAGAGAGAGGCCTGGGCTGCCCGTTTGAGGCTGTTGCCCCCGCGACCCGACCCGGAACAAGCGGAAGGTGACAAAACGGAATGTGCTGTCCCTCTGATCCTGTCCATCCTGGTCACTCCCAGAGAGATCCTCAGCATCTTCATCTCTGCTACCTCCATCTCTGCTTCCTGTCTTTTCCTCAGTGCTTCTGTCTCTAGACCAATCAGCATGGCCGGTTTCACCATGGTTTTTTACACTTTCTCTTTCATGTTAGCTTAAACTCTTTTGTCACACATCACACCTGATACTTTTCTCCACCCGTTCCAGCCTGCCTGAACACGCTTCTTCACCTCTTTTCCACACTCTCCATTGCTCTGGACTGTTGATCCTAAGTATTTAAAATCTTCCCCTTTCTTTATGTCATACTTATTTAGTTACTCTGAGGGAGTAACTCAGGGTTTGTTTATTTTAGTTACTTCTCTTCTCTAAATGAAATCTGTTCAAGTTAGAAAGAGAAAAAAAACAAGCCACATAATTGAGGATGTGGTTTAAAGTTTTTTGCAATCAAATAAAATAAAACCACAAACATTGACCACATTTATTCTTTCTGTTTCAGCACGCAGTGGATACCGGATTCAGGTGGACCCGTCAGGAAACGCAACGCGGGCCATTTATTACATGGAGCAAGAACTTGCCGCTCTGGATCCATCCAGACCTGCGAACTATAACCGCTGTGAGTTCATTCAAAGCTTCCTGTTTCCTCTGAATGCTCGGGGTGGAAACCGCAGTCTGTGAGAAGACTGTTGAGACAACTCTGTAGTGATACCAGACGTTTTCAGCTTTACAGTTAGGCTTCTCCTTTTTAGATTGGGGAACATAAATTAAGGCCAGGATCGTCAGTTGTCTGAGTCTCACTGTTCTTTAATTACTTTTCGTTTTCTGTATGGATGTACAGTACTGTTGTATTTTTCCTCCAGGTGGCGTCACACTTTACTCATTCTGTTTTTTTTCTCACCTCAGTGGACAACATGAGTGAAGTCACTTCTCTACATGACAGCGTAGAGCCTCGAGGTCGTGGTGGGGGTCGTGGCCAGCCTCCTCCTCTGGCTCCTATTTACGACCAGGATGAAGCCATGAGTACCATCAGCAGCGTGTCGCAGCAAGGACGACGCCGCGACAACTACGAGCGCCGCGACGACCGTTATCAAAACAACCGGACCCGAGCTCGCTCAATGGAGAATCTGGATGACATCGGTCGTGGTTACCGTAGAGATGACTTTGGTCCTGATCGCCGTCGGGATGAACCCAGAGGCAGGAGAGGGTGAGAATGAGTTTGGGGAGAGAAGACAAAACTAGAGTCTCAGTGCATCAAGCTTTCTCTAGGGGAATACAAAACCACACGTTTGGAAGATCTTTTACACGATAGTTATAAAATCTTAATGATTGTAAAACTCATCTTCACTCATTCTGAAACAGCAGAGGCTCTGCAGTAGAAATATGGCACGCTTCCTGCTGCAAAAGAAGTGTTGAGGCTGTAGCTTGTTGCGTTGTTGGAGGGGGCAGAAATACAAAATACAATTTTTTAATAAGTGGTTCAGAAAACTAAAATGCTGAATGATTCCAAAAAAACCATTTGGTGACGAATACAAAGCAATTTTGTTCCGTCGTCTTCCGTTCATCCGGGACCGGGTCGTGGGGGCAACAGCCTCAGACGGGCAGCCCAGGCTTTTCTCACCCCAGTTCACCCGGAAGGATCCCGAGACAATCCCAGCCAGCTGTGAGAAATAGTCTCTCCAGTAGGTCCGGGGTCTGCGTCTTGATCTCCTCCCGGTGGGACTTGCTCGAAACACTTCACCAGCAAGGCACTCGGGGGGCATCCTGACCAGATGCCCGAACCACCCCACCTGGCTTATCTCGACCTGGAGGAGGAGCGGCTCGACACCGAGCTCCTCCCAGATAACAGAGCTTCTCACCCGCTCTCTGAGTGAGAGCCCAGTCACCCTGCGTAGGAAGCTCATTTCGGCCGCTTGTATCCGCAATCTCATTCTTTCGGTCACCACCCACAGCTGGTGACCATAGGTAAGGGTAGGAACGTAGATCCTGGTTACCATGGTGAGGGTAGGAACATAGATCCTGGTTACCATAGTGAGGGTAGGACTGTAGATCCTGATTACCATAGTGAGCGTAGGAACGTAGATCCTGGTTACCATGGTGAGGGTAGGAACGTAGATCCTGGTTACCATAGTGAGGGTAGGACTGTAGATCCTGGTTACCATGGTGAGGGTGGGAACGTAGACCCTGGTTACCATGGTGAGGGTAGGAATGTAGAGTTATTTAGCATTTGATGGAATCTTTAATGTAACGCTAACAAGGATCCCCGATCTGTTTTAGTGCAGTTTTTCAACATATTGTTTCCTGGATGCTGATTGGCTGTAGTTACTGTAGACCCGCCCACCTGCTGACAGTCACATCACTACCAGTTTTTCAAGGCCTGGAGCAAAGATGCATTGAAATTTTATTTTCAGGAGAAAATAGCATCAAAGAAAAAAAAATTGCTGCAAAAATTGATATTTTAACATTTCTAGTAAAAACCAATTTTATAATATCCGTTTTGGTTTTGTCATTTTTTTTAGATCATTAATAAAAAATGAACTTCTGTAAAAATCTACACTAGTTTCACCTGCTCGCCTATTTTTAGAAATGCACTCAATAAAGTTTCAAAAATAAATCCCGATAACAGTCAGTAGTCACCTTCTTAACAGTCTAGCCCTCATCGAGTCGCAGAAGGTGGCAGGGAAGGGTGCACTCCAAATAGGTCGCCGGTCTGTCGCCAGGGCCACACACACAACTATACACACACACTCATCCTGGGGGCATTCAATCTAACATGCATGTTTTTGGAGGGTGGGAGGAAACCGGAGTACCCGGAGAACATGCAAACTCCACACAGAAAGGTCAGTGTTCCGAACAGCAACCCCACCCCCGACCTTCTTGCTTTGAGGCTGCCGTGCTACCCGCTGCACCGCCGTGCTACCCGCTGCACCACCGTGCCGCTCATCCTGATTACATTATAGTAATAAATAAAAAGCTTTACAAAAGTTTTAAAACGTCCATATTGACCTGATGTTTGATGTTTTCTTCAGATCTGATGACGAGTGGAGCAGCAGCGCTCGCAGCGGGTACGACCGCGACTACGACGACCGCCGACGCCGGGACCACTCCCCTGAAAGCAGCCGGGCAAGAGACAGAGGGGCGAGCAGCGGCCTCGCAGGGCGCCGTACCCGTAGTCGTGATGATCTGATGGATATAGAAAGGAACCGCCGTTACGACGACGGCCGCCGCATGGATTATGACGACAGCTTCCTGCGAGAAGCCATGGAGAGGAAGAAGATGGGCGAGCAGCAGAGGGCTCGAAGCCGCGAGCGACTGGATAGCGACAGCGAGCGATCGGACAGAGGAAGAACCCCGCATGGAGCTCCTCCTCTTCCTGTTAGCCCGCCGTCCGGATACCCCGATCGCCGTGACAACTACCCGGCTCCACTTCCCCCGCCGTACAGCGATAATGAAAGTGTGTCGTCTTCGAAGAAAAGCAACCTCCGTAAGGCAAGTCGAAGAGTTTAACGTTCATGGTTATATTTCAAAGTGAAACGATTGATGGTTTTATGGAGACCATTTTTTTTTTTCTTGTCTCTTACGTACTGTGTGTGATTCTGAGCAGCCAACTGATTGGTCAGGTAATTCCCAGCTGGTCAGTCAGCTTGGTTGTTCCAGTGAGGTGACAAATAGGAGTGTATTATAAGTAATTGATGGATAAAAGTGTCGTCCGCTGCGATGCTCTTTGTTTACATTAGTTGTCATGGTAACTGACCTTGTTTTTTTTCTTTCCTGCAGAACGGAGCTGTGAGTCGGGAAAGCCTGGTGGTTTAAGACCCACCCTCAAGTCGATCCATTCAACATACTATTCCTTTCTTTTTAAATCCTTTGTAAATATTCCTTTAATCATAATTTTCCGTGTTGATTTTATACTGATTGTTTTGGTTCGTCTTGTTGAAGAACCTCCTCCTATTGGCTGCCACCAGTGCCTTAAAATGTACAGAAATTAGTCGTAGAAATTATGTTGGTGAAATTTTTGATGTTTTTCATCTTGACGTTAAAAAATATATTTGTGTATTAATTTGAATGTTTTTTTATTTTCTCATAGTTTTAGTTAAATTTGGGTTGTTTTTGTTTTTCTACTTTAAAAAGTCATTTTTATAGAAAACTGTTTCTTATTTTAAATGAATTGTTCATTTTTTGTTCATTTGAATGAACAGTTTTTTCTTTTAAATGCATTCAGTTTTTTTTATTTTAGAGTCATTATGATTAATAATGTGGTTTAAATATGTACATATTCATTTTATGTTAAAGAAAAAAAGTAATCTCATCCTCTTTTTTTTTTTTTGGCCTTCATTTTGAACTTGCAATATTTCTCCACCAGATGTCGCCATTGTGAATATTATCCAAATCACAATGAAGATGATTTTATTGACTTTTTTAGACGCATGTATTTTTTTTTTTTTTTTTAACCAGTCACTTAATACATGAAAGTAACTTTATGCTGTTTTTAGTGTTTAAACATTATCATTTTCTATTAAAGTGACTTGTTGATGTCAGAATTCTGCAGACTTATTGGAGATGATCGCAAACAGTAACATCAAATATGCACAGTGAACAAAAGATGATCTACGGCAGTAGCGAAGCATCCCAACTGCTTCTGCACAGGTTAGATTAATCACCAAAAATAGGAAAAAATGTTCTATGATTGAAAAAATCTTAACCCTGTCCTGTGGTAACAATTTCAGTTGCACAGTCTACAAAAACTAGGGATGCAACAGTACTTTTTTTTTAAAAAAAACTGATTCAATTACTTCTACTTAAGAGCTTGCGAATGTGGACACGCTTACAATTTTAGCTTCAAACAATATTTAATTTGTGTCATAGGCAATTAAAATGCTCGTACGAATATGTCTCTGTAGTATTGGATTGATGCTGGATACTAGTATCAGTGCATCCCTAACAAACCCCCCCCAGAACGTTCTCAGCCCCTGTCGGTGCACTGAACACATGGTTTAATGAGTTTATTCATCAAACATTTAAAGTTGCATGTACAGTATATAGATTATTTTTTAAAAAAGGTTACAATTTACAACTTTTTCAAATGAGTTCTGAAAGAACTGACGATGAATCCTGTTTTTTTTTTTTTTTACTGTTTTCAGTCACTAACTCTTCATTGTTTTTCTATCAGTCAAATGATGTTTGATCCATTGTTTTCTGTGTCAATACAAAGTTAATTTTGTCACGTTGAAATGTGTTTTTTAATTATAGAAAGTGTATTTTTAAAAAAATATTGTCTAAAAATAAAGTTTGTTTTAACAGAATAAGAAAACTTTGGTAAAAAATGATTTTCTATTTGATAAAAAAAAAAATGTTGTTTTTTTTCTCCACACTTATATAATGTGGAGGTTGACCGTCCATCTGTGTTTCATGTTTTTGTGAACATGTTTACCCATCCCCCAAAGGGATTTAAAAAAAAAAACTGCCCATAGATACTCAGTACCAGCTCTAGATGAACTGATTAGGTTTTCAGCGACATGTCATATACCGTTCACTAATACGTTGTGATGTAGAGCAGATGGAAGCATATTGTTTGACTTATTTTAAGTTTTTTTTTTCGTTTGTTTTCCGTTCCGTGGTCTCCCGCTCATCTAGGGCCTGGTCGCAGGGGCAACGGGCTCAGACGGGAAGCCTAGCCTTCTCTCACCCCGGCTGCATCCTCCAGCTCACCTGAAAGGATCCCAAGTCGTTCCCCTTCCAGCTTTGAGACATAGTCTCTCCAGCGAGTCCGGGCTCTGGCCCTTTGTCTCCTCCCGGTGGGACGTGCCCGAAACACCTCACCACCGAGGCGCTCGGGGGCTGAGGGCATCCTGACCAGATGCCCGAACCATCCCATCTGGCTCCTCTCAACCTGGAGGAGGAGCGGTTCATCACAGAGTTCCTCCCGGATGGCAGAGCTCCTCACCCAATCTCTGAGTAAGAGCCCAGCCACCCTGTGGAGGAAGCTCATTTCAGCCGCTTGTATCCGCGATCTCATTCTTTCGGTCACCACCCACAGCTGGTTACCATGGTGAGGTTTGGAACGTAGATCGACTTGTAAATCAAGAGCTTTGCTTTTCGGCTCAGCTCTCTGTTCACCAGGACGGACCGGTGAAGCGTCCTGGTTATTGCTGACGCCACACCGATCTGCCTAAAATTAAATCAAATTCAATTGTAATATTATTTTAAAAAAAGAGGGAAAATAAGTTTTTATTTTAATAATTTGGACCAATCATAAATACTTTATCATTTTTTGAAGCAGTATGAACTTGTGTCAGGCCTTTTATGGACATACTGTATGTATAAAAACGGATGTTTGTAGATATAGAATTTAAAAAAAGACCAATTTGTTTTGGAACATAAATCATGACGAGTGTTGCTTCCGTTGAAATGAAATCCCAGGTTTGTTTGCCAATGAGCCAATCTGCTGACACAGAGAGCGTGAAAAGCGAGGGAGGAGGGAGAGCTAGAAAGCAAAAGCTGGAGGAGAGACGAGGACTGCTTCCCACTGGCTTCTGATCAGCTGATAAGGTAAGAGCTCTGCTCACATCCATCCTAAACATCAAATATCAGATTTTATCATCAAAATCTCATCCTTCACCTCCAACCTTCACATAAACGTGTGTGATGCTGAAGCTGCTGTTTATGAGATTTTAAAATTAACATTAACATGTCAAAATAATTGTATTTTTTTTTAACTGTTTCTGTCTTGATGATGAAAAAAAGCTGAGATTTTATGACTGTTTTAAATCTAAACCAAAACCTGCATCCAACCGATTCCTGATCTTAGCCCGCCGGGGACAGTTGGAGCTCAGGATGGAACTTAGGCCAACTAGGACGAGGATGGGATTAGGCAGACCACTGGGAGCAGAAAAACAATCTAAACCAGGAAAAAACAGCATGTCAAAGCTCGGAAACAAGCAACCAAAATGAGGGCAATCATCTGGGTTATGGTCGCACAGATACCCCTTTACTAATTGTACCATTCTAACTTGAAACAAGACATTTAACTTCAAAATATTTACTTGTGAATCTATTTTTTTTCTGTCCTGGCATCAAGAAAGCAGCAGATCCATACGAAGAAATGCAGGACAAGGTGTTCACTATTCTAAAATAATGGACGTTGTGTCAGACAGTTGCTTTGGAGAAGTCCGGTTAGGTTGATAAGGGACACCTGGAAGGGCATTTATTTTTGAGGTGATTCATCGTGCTTTGGTTATTTAAGAAAAAAAGTGAGTACTTTTAATAAAGCTCTCGATTTACAAGTCGATCCACGTTCCAACCCTCACCTATGGTCACCAGCTGTGGGTGGTGACCGAAAGAATGAGATTGCGGGTACAAGCGGCCGAAATGAGCATCCTCCGCAGGGTGGCTGGGCTCTCACTCAGAGATCGGGTGAGGAGCTCTGCCATCCGGGAGGAGCTTGGTGTCGAGCCGCACCTCCTCCAGGTCGAGAGGAGCCAGATGGGGTGGTTCGGGCATCTGGTCAGGATGCCCCCCGAGCACCTCGTGGGCGGGGTGTTTCGGGCACGTCCCACCGGGAGGAGACTAAGGGGCAGATCCCGGACCCACTGGAGAGACTATGTCTCACAGCTGGCCGGGGAACGACTTGGGATCCATCCAGGTGAGCTAGAGGATGCAGTCGGGGTGAGAGAAGCCTGGACTGCCCGCTTGAGGCTGTTGCCCCCGCAACCCGACCCCGGAACAAGCGGAAGATGACGGAACGGAACTTTTCATAAAAGGTGGAGTTCCGTCGTCTTCCGCTCATTCGGGGCCGGGTCACTGGGGCAACAGCCTCAGACGGGAAGCCCAGGCTCCTCTCACCCCGGCTGCATCCTCCAGCTCACCCGGAAAGATCCCAAGTCATTTCCTGGCCAGCTGTGAGACATAGTCCTTTCAGAGGGTCCAGGGTCTGCCTCTTGGCCTCCTTCCAGTGGGACGTGCCCGAAACACCTCACCAGTGAGGTGCTCGAGAGGTATCCTAACCAGGTGCCCGAACCACCCTATCTGGCTTCTCTCGACTCGGAGGAGCAACAGCCCTACACTGAGCTCCTCCCAGGTGGCAGAACTCCTCTCTCTATCTCTGAGTGAGAGTCCAGCCACCCTGTGGAGGAAGCTCATTTCAGCCACTTGTATCTGCGATCTCGTTCTTTCGGTCACCACCCACAGCTTGTGACCATAGGTGAGGGTAGGAACGGGATGATAATGCGAACAAATTTACAGTACGTTCTACATCGGTACTTTTGAAATAAATAACCAAATGAACTCATGGTGATGTTTGTTTTAAGCTTCTGTTTTATTGGTCGCCAGTCAGCCTTTAGTCAGGTTACATAATATAGAAGGCTGAGGATATTTAACCGTAACATCTTTCAGTGGTGTACATTATCCAACATTAATGAACGTTCCACTGTTTATCAGAATAGAGCATTGGTAAATTCCAAACTCGGATAGTGTTTTTGAGACCTTTTACTGCCAAATAGGGACCACAAGCGGTAGATGGTGTAATTAATAGATATTATTAAAGATTTTTTATTACTCATTATCAAGATCAATGAGTAAATGGGGAGGCGGTGGCTCAGTAGTTAGAGCGTTCGCCCGCGAACCGGAAGTCAACCGGAAGTTCGCGAGTTAGCTTTCCACTGATTGCACGACTAGGATCCTTGCAGAAGACACCTAACCCCCCGTTTCTCCTATCATTGGCGTCGTCGTGGCAGTCTGCTGCGGTGTAGGAGTGCAGCACACAAATTTCCCCGCTGAGGGATGAATAGAGTAAGTAAAAACGTAAAAAAAAAAAAACAACTAAATGAATAACGTCGGTTTATTGTGGTACCGCCCCATCTTTTTGAGAAGGCGTATTGATACACTCCCATAGTATTGGTACGATACTGATATCGATCTAAAATACTCAATATTCCGTTCCGTCATCTTCCGCTTGTTCCGGGGTCGGGTCGCGGGGGCAACAGCCTCAAGCGGGCAGCCCAGGCCTCTCTCTCCCCGGCTGCATCCTCTAGCTCACCTGGAAGGATCCCAAGTCGTTCCCCGGCCAGCTGTGAGACATAGTCTCTCCAGCGGGTCCGGGTTCTGCCCCTGGGTCTCCTCCCGGTGGGACGTGCCCAAAACACCTCGCCCGCAAGGCGCTCGGGGGGCATCCTGACCAGATGCCCGAACAACCCCATCTGGCTCCTCTCCTCCCGGATGGCAGAGCTCCTCACCCGATCTCTGAGTGAGAGCCCAGCCACCCTGCGGAGGAAGCTCATTTCGGCCGCTTGTATCCGCGATCTCATTCTTTCGGTCACCACCCACAGCTGGTTACCATGGTGAGGGTTGGAACGTAGATCCTGGTTACCATGGTGAGGGTTGGAACGTAGATCGACTTGTAAATCGAGAGCTTTGCTTTTCGGCTCAGCTCTCTCTTAAACACGACGGACCGATGCAGCGTCCTAGTTATTGCTGATGCCGCACCGATCCACCTGTCGATCTCTCGTTCCATCCTTCCCCCACCTGTGAACAAGACCCCGAGATACTTAAACTCCTCCACTTCGGGCAGGACCCTGTCCCTGACCCGCAGGGGGCATTCCACCCTTTTCCGGGCGAGGACCATGGTCTCGGATTTGGAGGCGCTAATTCCCATCCCGGCCACTTCACACTCGGTAGCAAATTGATCCAGCAAGAGCTGGAGATCACGGTCCGATGAAGCCAACAGAACCACATCATCCACAAAAAGCAGAGATCCGATCCTGAGTATTTCAGCAAACTAGTATTTCACCAGGCATCCAGTTTGGGGAAATACTCAATATGAGATTTTAAAATAATTTAATATTACATGCAAACTATGAAGAAATAAAACTGATATTTTAAAGGCAAAATTGTTTTTATTATTGAAAAATTGTGATTTATGTCTAATTTTTCAGGGTTGAGATTTGGCGGGAAGCTCTGAGACCGGCAATCAGAGAATAATAACAGAATAATAAGCAGAGTGATTTGGATAAGGATCTCCAAAATGAAAGAATAAAACACAAAGCGTTTACATTTCTCTCATTGTTTACGCATTCAGAAATGGCAGCCAACCTCTGCCTGTGTCCAATGAAGTGGTCGAATGAACAATAGATCCTTTCTAAGAGTGCGTTTCTATCCGTCCAGTGCAGCCCCCACCATCAGCACCCACTCAGCCTCCCCTCATACTGTTCTACTGACCGAGAATAATGACAATTTTACACTGTTTGTCTTGTTATAATAGAGCTGTAATAACACTGTAACAGCACAAAAGTGATTACATGACTTATTATTTCCCTTAAAATAAATTCAAAGAGTTTAGAAAGAAAAAAACCCAGCTTTTCGGAGTTAGATAAGTAGCATGTTTTCCCACCCACAGTTCAGAGAAGAGGTTCAATCAGCCAAAATAATCCAAACCCTCAGCGTGGGTCCATGTGGGATCTCCTCAGAAGCAAACACCAGATTATAGGCTGTGTTAGGAACCAGCATTCAAAAAACTTTTCTTCTGTTCACTGACTTCTCAGCAGAATTTGATTTTTTGTAGATTATTTTGGGACATTTCTTGGTGCAAAATGTGAGTCAATGTGACTCTGGTTGAAGCTAGTATTGAGATGTTTGACTTTTTTCTTCTTATTTTTTAGTTTCATACTCTGACCAGACTGCAGCTTAGAATATAAAATCATTTATTTTTATGTTGATCATTTTTACTGAGATGTTTAAAACGTTTAAGTCTGATATGAGACCTAAAGAGTTACAAAAACTTCAGGGGACTCATTTATATATATAAAAAAAACTTGCTAATATTTTGCCCAGTTTATGCTCCTTGCTTAGACTGGATCAGGGGCGGATCCAGGATTTTCCAAAGGGGGGACCGTGAGGTCATTGACAAAGCCAGTATAGGGTGGGCTGGGGGCATTCCGCCCTCCAGAAAAATTCGAAAAATAAGAGTCATTTTCCTGCATTTTGGTGACCCAGTCGCTGGCCATGCAAGGGGATAGCTTGACTAGTCCCCTTTCCTTTTCTTTCTTCTTCTTTTTTTTTGGACCAAAAAGGGGAAGGCGTGCGCCCCCATTTCCCCATCGATCCGCCACCAACTATGGAAACTCTGGATTAAAAAAATAACTTAAGCTTTATGGATCGCACTTGCAACATTTCAGACATCTATTCCAACCGCGGCTCAAGTGGCTCCCTTAATTATGATATTATTACTGCTATTATTATTTATTGTGATGTGTCGGATGTTAGATATTATGTAGAAGTGGGTGCACAACAGCACAAGGTTCAAACATTTTTTCCTTATGTATAGTTCTTTATTTATCTGTGTTTTCTAATAATTTTCTCACTGCTTTAAATGCTTCATTTCACTGCCTCACGTCACTTCAGCTTCTGTCCACAGGTGTCGCCTTTTCCCCATGTTTTATCATTTGTTTCTAACAGCTTCTGACTTTGTTTAGAGTTACATAAAAGTCCACACAGTCTTCATTAATTGCTCAATTTGTGTAAAAGTTGCAAAATTGGTCCAATTTGTATGCAAAAAAAGGGAACATCATAAAATGCTTCAGGTGAACTACTTCTGAAAAATGAACTTAAAAGTTTTATTAGCTTTATAATCTACTACTTCTAATTTCGGCAATTAACTTCAGGGGGCGCCACAGCAAGTCAGTTTCTTCCATCTAACCCTATTTGCTGCATCTTCTTCAGTCACTGCAATTATCTTAATGTCTTTATTTATGGTGTTGCAGCTTGCGATAGCCTGCTTCCTCTAGTCCTCTTTCCTGGTGGTTCCAAACCCAGCAGCTTTCTTCCGATGTACTCTCTCTCTCTCTGTCTTTCCTCTGCACATGTCCAAACCATCTCAGCCTGACCTCTCTGACTTTATCCCCAAAACCTCTGACATGTGCTGTTCCTCTGATCCTGTCCATCCTGGTCACTCCCAGAGAGATCCTCAGCATCTTCATCTCTGCTACCTCCATCTCTGTTTCCTGTCTTTTCCTCAGTGCCACTGTCTCTAGACCAATCAGCATGGCCGCTCTCACCACGGTTTTGTACACTTTTTCTTTCATTTTATCTGAAACTCTTCCATCACACATCACGCTTAATACTTTTCTTCACCCATTCCAGCCTGCCTGCACATGCTTCTTCACCTGTTTTCCACACTCTCCATTGCTCTGAACTGTTGATCCTAGATACTTAAAATCTTCCACCTTCTTTATCTCTTCTCCCTGTAACCTCACTTTTCCATTTGGATCCCTCTCATTCACACACATGTACTCTGTCTTACTCTGACTAATCTTCATTCCTCTTCTTTCTAGTGCAAACCTCCACCTCTCCAGCTTTTCCTCCACCTCTTTCCTCCTCTCACTACAGATCACAATGTCATCTTTATAATCTACTAGGTTTACAAATTTAACCAGAAATGATTCATCATTTTGTTAGAAATGAAGGTATTTTCTACCAAGTTTTTAGTGACTTTGCATCTTTTGTTTTCTTTTTTTTTTAAAACCACTGAGGTTTCAGTCCAGCTTGTGACTGTTAAACTCACCAATAAAACCCGTGAGGTTTAACAACACAAAAAGAAAGGTTGAAGAAGAGACAGAGACGAACGAGGCAGGGTAGAGAAAAGGGGATTGTTGTGATTAAAAGACAATTATCTGTGCACATCGACTTCCCGGTGTGGCACGGTGTCAGGCTCGGGCTGAGCTGTTCTGGCCTCCAGAGACAAAGGCCTCTGTTCTAGTTGAACGACTGGGGTGGGGTATTAATGACACTGTGTGACCACGGCTAATATCATTTGGATATTTAAATGTGTTTCAAAACAAATACAAAACAATGTCTGAAAGTTATTATGAAAGAATTATGTGAATTTTCAAAAAAGAAGAAAACAAGTAAATGATGTGAAGCTATAAAATTTTCAATTTAGTTCATAATTTGCTACATTTGATGTAAAAAAAAAACAGCAAAGGAAATCAAACTTATTTGTGGAAACATCTAACTTCTTTTTAACACATAGAGTTTAAGTCAGTTTCTTCCATCTAACCCTATCTGCTGCATCTTCTTCTATCCATGAACCTCCTCTTTGATCTTCCTCTACGTCTCTTTTTTGGTTGTTCCCGCCTGCACACGCTTCTTCACCTCTTTTCCACACTCTCCATTGCTCTGGACTGTCGATCCTAAGTATTTAAAATCTTCCACCTTCTTTATCTCTTCTCCCTGTAACCTCTTCCGTGGTTCCAAACCCAGCATCCTTGAAAACATCTGAAAATGCTGAGTCACAGTGATATGAGAACTAATCCTGGCAAGTACCAGGGGATCAGTGGGGTGCATGCTGGACAGAGGACCAGTCAGACACAGGACTATGTAGAGAAAAATATTGAGATGTTTTTTCAGATTTTTTTTTTCTCAAATCAAAATGGGTAAAAGTTGAGGAACAGAAAAAAAACCTAAACTAGAAAATTAGTCATGCTTGAAATGATAAAAACTAATTTCTTAATAGTTTCTATTTCTCTGTCCAGTTACTTTGTACCGACTATAGATGAACTGAAAATGTTTCCAATGTAATGTGACCAAAGGCCAAGCTCATAAATTTTAGATCAGAAACCATCACTATTAATATTATTACTAAAAAAAAAAAATGGTTACACAAGGCATGCTGGACCATATCGATCTGGTGTCAATTTCTTCTTTTTTTAAATTGATAAATAAAGCAGCTGTTGTGTCTATGTGTAAACAGGTCCACAGATGTATCGTGTAACCTGATGAGTAAAGTTTATCTGTTCTGGTAAGTGCGATCAGAATCAAATGCAAATTAAATGTAAAGAAAATGAACCAATGATTAACTTCACTGTGACAGTGAAGGAGAGTCTGTTGGACCAGTGGAGTCGCTCTTCATTTGGAACCCTTCTCTGTCATCAGTCTTCTAGGCAGCGGTACGAATGACGCTGTTAAAGTCCAACAGAATCACTGATGAAGTTACTTTTTGAGAAACTGAGTTACTTTTTCTACAGTTACAACTTAGAATATCAAGTGTGTTTTGTTTAATCAAAGAAGTATAAAGTACCAGGGGCGGATCCAGGATTTTCTAAAGGGGGGACGTGAGGCCATAGACAAAGCCAGGGGGAGGCTGTGGGCATTCCCCCCAGAACAGTTTGAAATATAACAGTCATTTTCCTGCATTTTGGAGGCCCATTTGCTGGCCCTGCAAGGGGATTGCTTGACTAGTCCCATTTTCATTCTTCTTTTTTTTGTGGGTGGGCGTACACTCAGATTTATTAACAGCTATTTCAA
Source organism: Neostethus bicornis (assembly GCA_902685375.1). Lineage (NCBI taxonomy): Eukaryota > Metazoa > Chordata > Actinopteri > Atheriniformes > Phallostethidae > Neostethus > Neostethus bicornis. Next base: position 13,582,004 of record LR738541.1, on the reverse strand, counting down.
ACAGGTTTCTTCTTTTAAGTAACAACCAGTGGTTTACTGGATACAAAGTAGATTTTCTTTTGTTTTTAGTGTGAAAATGTTTAAAATTTCTCTGATTCTAAAAGCGGTGAGCTGACTTTCCTAAAAAAAAATTTTGCAAAGCGAATCACGTTGTAACAGAAACATATATGGAAGGCTAGTGGGAGCATGCACCATGAAACTTTCCTGGAAGTCATTGGCTGGACTGACCAATGCCCGTTGTCAGTTTGTTTATGCGTCATGTAACGGTAGTAAACCATACCGCCTGCTGTTCTCCATTTTCTTTACTTTTTAAATACCTTTCAAAGAAACATGTCTGTTTTGGGTGTTTGGTATTTTATTAAATAAATTTCCCAAAAATGCGACTGATACTCCAGTGCGACTTATATGTTGTTTTTTCTTCTTTTTGAGCATTTTTGAATGTGCGACTTATACTCAGGTGCGACTTATAGTCTGAAAAATACAGTATATTTTTATTGTAAAAACCTGAACATGACTTCATCCCTTCCTGCATCTTCTGTGCTGACAAAATAATCAAGATAAAAATGTAAAGATACTTTCCACGAGTCCTTCAACAGACTGAGATCCATCCGGCTCGTCGGTAGAGCCGAACAGAAAGGCCTCAAAGCCTCACCGCGTTGGTCAAACCGAGCAGAAACAGTGCAACCCTTTGTGGTTCCATGTATTTATGAATGGTTGCGCCTTGGGCGAAGCCTCAGAACAATGCTGCTACACTGAAGGGCTAGTTTTCTAATGGGAGGGGGGGCAGGGAGTGATGGTGGCAGTAGAGGGTGAGGGGGGCAGTTTATGCTCAACCGTTGGGGCTTGGTACAGAGGGTGGCGAGAGGTCCTGCTGGCGTGACGCTGTGCATGTCAGACTCACACAGGAGCTGCTGTGGATCTTCTCACCATCTCCAGATTCATTCCCTGCAGTTTGGTGAGTTTTTACCAGAAATGCTCAGTGTTTTTTTTTTTCACTTTCAGGATGAGTGTGTGTCTTTACGTGAGCACTCAGAAAGAAGATGAGTCAGAGGGTGGTTGGGTAACAGAGACGTGTGGATGGTTTGTTGCATTCCTGGATAGATAAACATGGTTTGATGATGCGTGAGGGCGTCTGTTTTCTGAAGGTGAAAACCGATTATTATTTGGGACGATTTTTAGGCTCTTTTATCGGAATAGAGGGTTTCACCGTCACACCAACACACTTAGTCTAACATAAAAAGCTGTTAAAATGGAACGTGCACATTTAAAGTGCACCGGGCTAAAACATCTTTAAATGTCAATAAGAGTCTTATGTCAAACTGGTGACCTGTACAGCGTGTACCCTGCCTCTTTAATGACACTAGAGCTGGACAAACTGGTTCAGAAAATAGATGGATGTTAGTTAGATTAAAAAAATACTTGAATGAAACATACTAATTATAGAAATTTCTCGTTTTAATTTGCTTCATCTTTTCGCGGATTTCATAATTTTTTTAAATAAATTTTGCAGCTTTATTTTCTACAGTAAATTGGTTCTTCCTTCAGTTTGATGCGTTCAAGCTGTATCTTTATTTTGATTACATTTCTGGTTAGAAATACATCCCATAATTTTATTAGAACAGCTTATTTTTCTATGAGGGCTTGAACTTTTTTAAAACGAGAGAGAAAAATGAAACTGTTAATGTTTGTCTGACAAGAGTCGAAATAGAGTCTCGTGAGTTTTATAGACTTAAAATGATTGTAAGCAGTTTAAAAATGAAGTTGAACACATGGTGACCTGTTCGGGATGTACCCTGCCCATCGCCCTAGCATCAAATCAACTGGGCTGGGTTGTACCCCCCTCAACCCTACAATGGATAGACGGTTATAAAGGTGACTGACTGAAGTTGACCACTTCAGCTCTAGATTTCACTTAGGTCATTTTTGGCCATGATAGAGGAGGGACCCCTCTACTTCACATGTAACCATATAGATGTATATATAATACAAAAACCTTGAAAACCATCAAGATTTTCTGTTGGATCTGCAGAGAAATCAAATCTGCATCACTCTGCTGGAATGTCGATGCCTCCCACCTCGCTGCAAAGATTTGTAACTCCACACAAAGCCGAGCTTATGTTCAGTTTGTACACAGCATCAAGTCAAGTGGAGCTTCCAGTGAGAGTCCCACTTCATGTGTGTCTGAACAGGTGACCGCTCTGTTTGTCGCTCCCTTTTGTTTCAAGCGGAAGGCACCGTGCTCTTCTGAGAGAAGAAGCCTGTGGCTGACCATCTGCCCACTGGGATGGGGATTGCCAGACTTACTCTTAGAGAGATAAACTAGCAGAGCTGCTGGTCTGATTCCAGCTGAACATCTCCTGCTTCACTGGCTTTTGGTTAAAGATTTTAAATGAATTGGTTAAGAAACAGTAGACGGTATGTTTTTGGCGTTGAAACTGCTGTTTAGTAAAAAAAAAAAAAAGTGGTTCCCATTATTTTCATTATAGAATCGTTGACTTTCATTCAAATTAAATTTAAATGGAGAGCAATAGTAAAATAAGCTGAGTCTTTGAAAAAATGGAAAAGAACTGGCTATACGAAGAAAAAAATGGAAAAAACAAATGCTACGTCATTAGAAAAGTGGTGCAGGAACGACTTTGGTTCTTAATGGAGTAAAATTGGCTTTAAAGTATTTTTTTTTTTTTGGGGGGGGGGCGGTATTGGTGTAAAATTATGAAATTGAACCCAAATTAAGGGAGAGACGGTGGCTCAGTGGTTAGAGCATTTGCTCGCCAACCAGAAGTTTGCGGGTTCACATCCCACTGAATGCACGTCTAGGGTACTTGATGAAGACACCTAATCCCCTGTTTCTCCCACCATTGGCACTGTCGTGGCAGCCTGCTGCGGTGTAGGAGTGCAGCACACAAATTTCCCCAGTGAGGAATGAATAAAAAAAAATTGAATTAACTTCAATTGTAAAGTAATAATAAAATAAATTGTATGATTTTGTTTGGTAATGAACACACCACAAAGTTGGAGACTAGATGGTTTCTGCAGAGTGAAAACTATCTAGACTCAAACAACCAACAACCAATCAACAGGATTTTTATATGACACAATTATTATTATTATTTTTTTTTTTTTAATTACTCTACTCATCCCTCACCGGGGAAATTTGTTTGCTGCACTCCTTACACCGCAGCAGGCTGCCCTTCAACGGCGCCAATGGTGGGAGAAGTGGGGGCTAGGTGTCTTCTCCAAGGACCCTAGACGTGCTCTCCGTGGGACGCGAACCCGCGACCTTCCGGTCCGCGGGCGAACGCGCTAACCACGCGGCCACCGTCTCCACCCAATGATTTTTAAAGTTGTTATTGTAAGATTACCAAAATAACAGCAATAACCCCCCAGTGGTCAAAACGTGAGTCAACAGCTGCATCTCTTAGAGTAGAGGTGTCAAACTCTGGTCCGCAGCCCAAATCTGGCACGTAGTTCAATAATAGCTGGCCCACCATGATCTACCAAGTTGACTGTGTTAGATGGACCTAGCAGAATGCTCTGCTAGTGTGTAGGCACGTTAATCAGTAGGACTTCCTAAAACCTTAATATGTAACAAGCAAAGCTTAAAAATACTTTAGAAAAAATACAACATGCAAACAGAAAAATGTCTCATGTCACTATGACCGTTGTCAACAAAAGAGAGATATTTGATGGGTTCTAAAACACAAGTCTGGGATTTTTCACATTGGTGTTATATTATGATATCAATGGACCAGCTCAAATAGCCAATCAGTGGGGCTTTTTGGGTCAAGTTCAATAGCCCAGGTACCAGATTTGCCCACAGGCTGCAGCTTAGCATCTATGTCAGGCTTGGGCAAACTATGCCCGCAGGCCACATGCGGGCCGTTAAATGTTTTAATCCGGCCCGCAGAATTTGAAAAATTTAAATAAATATACCTTATTAGTTTTATTTCTCCTGCAAGGCTGATGTTTTGTCACTAGATGGCGCCAAAAATACAATAACACTGCTCTCATTAAAATGTTTGTGTATCTGTGATGCGAACGCTGTCAAAATAAACAGGGTACACAGATATGGAAAGCCATCGGGCCCAATACACGCATGTAAACAACCATGTTGGATGTTAAAAAAGCAAAATGTTACATCAAGCGCTTAAATTTCAAACCTAGCGCCGCTAAATGCACATTTTTAAGCGCTATCGCATTTGATTTCAGACCAAGCGCCGCTAGATTTGAAATTTAACGCTCTTGATGCAACATTTAGGTCTGTGTTCTACATCTTTGTAAGATGTATCAGATGTGTTTCATCCAAATGGAAACGAGGATCGTGGAGATAGGGTGAGGTAGGTGTTCAGATACTAGGATGTCAGAGAAGCAAAAAGAAAGGATTAGGTTTAAAAGTGTTCTAAAGAGAGACCAAACTATAGATGCTCTATGAAAGTGTTTTTTTTTTAAACCAATCAAGTATCTTTGCTGTAATATGGGTGTCCTTCCTGCAGGTCCTCTGCGGTGTGGTGCTGGCGTACCTCCGTCTTTATGTTTATATTGTGTATCAGCGAGTCGCTCGCTGGGCTCATCACAGCTCAGCACGCCGTGTGTGGGAGGGGGAGCAGTCATGTTTAAAGACCATCTGCTCCTCTGAGTATTTTAGTGGGAGCCTGAGCTTGTGGTGGATCAACGCGCGTCACAGGCAAGCAGCAAAGCACAAGCTGTGAGCGGGCCTGTTCCGGAAAAATTCCTCCACTACGTCCCTCTTACAATAGCCACTGTTCTGCAGACAAGCTTCCCTTTATTTCTCTCCTCCGTGCTGAAGAGTCGGCGATGATATTCAGAATCAAAATGTTCTTCTTGGCTGTGAAACCCTGTTTGTGTGAGGATGGGGTGACTCAGAAAAGGTGTCGTAGCCTCATTTTGCAGACTTAATTGATACCGAGCATGGAGCATCCTACAAGATTAAGACAGTAATGACGTTTAGTTGCATCAAAAATATAAAAAGACAAACTGGCCTTTTTACCAAAGAAAAAAAAAGATCAAATAAATCTGTGACGTTTTTAGCAGCAGGTTTTGTCCAGACACCAGGAGGACAATGGAGTCTCCTTCCTTTCAAAGCAGCATGGAGAGTCTGTAGAGGGAGGTCACATATCTGCACCCCCACATCGACCAGTATGTTGCCAGACCTTATGGTGCATGTGTGTAGGGGTTGTGGCATGCTGTGTACTTTGTATTTACCAGCGCTCAGCGTTAAACCACCATGAATGCGACGTCTCTTCTCGGGCTCTTCTTTCTGTTTATGGAAGGATTCCCGTGAGGTTATCCACGACTCATCCCATGCCATCGCTTGGCCGACGTTCTGGTTGCTTTTCAACAAACTCCATTGTGACCACAAGGGTGGAGAAACCTTTCTCATCACAAGTTGCTTTTGTTGTGTTGCTGAGGTGTCTGAGTGAATCCACGCTCATCATTCCTGCCTCCAGACATTCCTCATCGGCTATTAGAACTTTACAAGGCTGGAAAGATCATCGATTATACAATTCCTAAAATTATTTTCAACCTACAAACGTTTCTTTAAGTTTTTACAGAGAAAAAATCAGAGCAGATAAGTATAAATCTGTAATTCATGCTCTTCACAAGTTCCTCCCACTCGCCACATGTTGGATCTTTTGGACTCCAAAGTGAAACTTGAGTCATGTTTGATTCACTGTTTCTGTTCAGGCACCAAACATGTGAAGGTCAACCGGCTTTCTGGAGTCTCAGAGACCAACATGGAGACACATGGGATAATAAAGAGTGAAGGAATTCCGTGTGGGCCAAACATTTGTGGCCATGTTTAAGTCTGCCCACGGCTCCTGCAAACAGAGCTCAGTCAGACTCTCCTCTCTTCTGTCCAGCAGGCTCCGGCCTCCTGTACCGAGCAGCTTGAGGAGAACAAAAGCAACGTAAAGAAGTCGTCAGGACTTCGAGGCAGAAGGAGCCTGGTGCTGAGCCTGGAATGAGGCAAGTGTTTGCCGTGTGTACAAACCAAAGTGTGCACACGTATGGCGTGCTCTGTGCCAGCCGTGTGTCTGCTCATCAATGGGAGGGTTGTTTTGGTCGGTGGTGTCAGTGGCCCTGCGTGGCTGCATAGCTCTGTTCTCCTCTGCTGATGCACTCATCTGGACCAGGCTTTGTTTGACGGTTTAACTTGGTGGAAATAACGAGGCTAAAACATCATGTAGCAAATTGCTGAGGCTGTTTTGGAAAAAAAGTGTTTCTTTCATTTTGTGGAAACAGTCCAGGTCCAGCATTAGGGTTCAAGGGACGGAGCGTTGTTTGCATCCAACAATTACTGCTTTTTGTTTGGATATGATGTGTGTAATGCACTTAAGGGACCTGCTGAAAACTTAAACTTTACCTCAATTCCAACCATAGCAGGTCAGCCATGCCTGTCTCTGAATAAAACTCTCTGGAACTGGTGCTGACTCAGACCGTACAGCTTGGTCGGCTTCCATGTTTAGCAACCGAGGATGTAAACGTTCACGTTTGACGTCACAACATCTCTGATCGCAGGTTGGCCAGTTGTTTTTAGGGGGTTCTCAAGTGTAAGTGAATCCATGTGACGCCTGACCTGGTGCTGGAGTGACATCACATCAAGTAGGTTGTCCTAACCTGGCTGGAAAAGGAGATCAGGAGATCAGTAAAACTGTACCTGTTTTCATCTGAAAACAGATGAATCCATTTTTCTTGATGAATACAATAAATAATTTAGTGTTTTGAAGCATTTCTTTAGAATTTACAACAACTAAATCAGAAATGCGTAAACGTTGCAAGTTGTTGTTAGAAATTCAAAATGGAGAGTGTGGACAAGAGATGAAGAAGCATGTGCAGGCAGGCTAGAATGGGTGGAGAAAAGTATCAAGTGTGATGTGTGACAAAAGAGTTTCAGCTAAAATGAAAGGGAAAGTGTAGAAAACCGTGGTGAGAGCGGCCATTCTGATTGGTCTAGAGATAGTGGCACTGAGAAAAAGACAGGAAACAGAGATGGAGGTAGCAGAGATGAAGATGCTGAGGATCACTCTGGGAGTGACCAGGATGGACAGGATTAGAGGAACAACACATGTTGGAGGTTTTGGAGATAAAGTCGCAGAAGCCAGACTGAGATGGTTTAGACATGCGCAGAGGAGAGAGAGTACATCGGAAGAAAGACTTTTCTCTTTCTGGATGAAACTCGTTTAAGATCAACTTAATCATTAGGCAAGATATTAAAAAACATATTTGAAATAAATGGAGAAAAAGAAGAGTTTATCTTTAAAGCACATTTTATGTATAGGATAATTCAAAGTGGTGGATATGAGAAAATTAATGGCATTAAAGAAAATTAGAAAGAAAAAATATGTCCAAATGAGGCCTGAATATTTGGGAGACTTTTTTTCCTATATTTGGTGGGCCATATAAAAAAGGCTTGGTGGGCTGTGTGTAGCCCTCGGGTCGTAGTTGGCTCATCCTTGGACTGGATGAACATCTGAAATTATGGAGCTTTATTGATAGAATATCTAAACACAGCAAAGGTGGCAGAAGGATGTAGTTTTGTGGCGTCAGGACTGGGGGTTTGTCTTTTGCAGATGATACGTTCCTGTTAGTGTACCCGGTAGTGATTTCCAACTCTTACTTGACCAATTCACAGCACAGTGTAAAAGTGGTTGAAATGGGAATCAGCTCCTTCAAATTCCATGGTACTTGACCATAGAATGGTGGAGTGACTGTAGAATGTTGGAGTGACCATAGAATGGTGGAGTGACTGTAGAATGATGGAGTGACCGTAGAATGGTGGAGTGACCGTAGAATGGTGGAGTGACCGTAGAATGGTGGAGTGACCATAGAATGATGGAGTGACCGTAGAATGGTGGAGTGACCGTAGAATGTTGGAGTGACCATAGAATGTTGGAGTGACCATAGAATGGTGGAGTGACTGTAGAATGGTGGAGTGACCATAGAATGGTGAAGTGACTGTAGAATGTTGGAGTGACCATAGAATGGTGGAGTGACTGTAGAATGATGGAGTGACCGTAGAATGGTGGAGTGACCGTAGAATGTTGGAGTGACCATAGAATGGTGGAGTGACCGTAGAATGGTGGAGTGACCGTAGAATGGTGGAGTGACTGTAGAATGTTGGAGTAACCGTAGAATGGTGGAGTGACTGTAGAATGGTGGAGTGACCATAGAATGGTGGAGTGACCGTAGAATAGTGGAGTGACCGTAGAATGGTGGAGTGACTGTAGAATGTTGGAGTAACCGTAGAATGGTGGAGTGACTGTAGAATGGTGGAGTGACTGTAGAATGTTGGAGTGACCGTAGAATGGTGGAGTGACTGTAGAATAGTGGAGTGACTGTAGAATGTTGGAGTGACCGTAGAATGGTGGAGTGACTGTAGAGTGGTGGAGTGACCGTAGAATGGTGGATTGACTGTAGAATAGTGGAGTGACCATAGAATGGTGGCGTGACCGTAGAATGGTGGAGTGACCGTAGAATGGTGGAGTGACCGTAGAATAGTGGAGTGACCATAGGATGGTGGCGTGACCGTAGAATGGTGGAGTGACCATAGAATGGTGGAGTGACCTTAGAATGGCGGAGTGACCGTAGAATGGTGGCGTGACCGTAGAATGGTGGCGTGACCATAGAATGATGGAGTAACCGTAGAATGGTGGAGTGACTGTAGAATGGTGGCGTGACCATAGAATGGTGGAGTGCCTTCTACGGGTCAGGGACAAGCTTCTGCCCCAAGCTGAGGAGTTAAAGTCCGCTGGGGTCTTGTTCACAATCATGAGGAAGGGTGGTCCGGAGCAGAAGATCGACAGACGGATTGGTGTGGCATCTGCATCGGTCTGTCATTGTCAATAAACAACTGAGCCAAAAAAGCAAAGCTCTTAGTTTACCAGTTGTCCAACATTCCTGCACTCAGGTATGGTCACCATTTGGTCACTTTGGGCAGTGACCAAATGAACAAGTGACCCAAATGAGTTTTCTCTGCATGGTGGCGGAGTTCTCCCTCAGGGGGATTAGCTCTCCCATCCACGAAGAGCTCTTGCTCCTTCGTATTGTGATGAACCAGGTGGGGTAGTTTGGACATCTGGTTAGGATGTCTTGCTGATGAGGTGTGCCAGGCACATCCCACCAGGGGGAAACCCAAAGGTGGACTCAGGCCCTATTGTAGGTACTACATCTCAATCCTGGTCCTCTTGGGTGAGCTATAAGGTGTGGCCAAGGTGGGATGAGTCTACTTAACTGCAAAACCGGTGCCCCCCTCCCTGGACCCTCCATTTCCCAGCAAACAGACTCTAATGAACGATATTACTGCCACGCATCGGCTGATAAAAAGACTACAATCCCCACAAGGCCAAACTAATTTCATAAACATTTTAGTGAGAAATATGAGGACCCAATAGGAACAAACTCAGACGTTTTTATTTGGGACTACAAGATGGATCATTGGTGGTATTTTTTTATCTACTCTCCGTCAGAAAAGCTAATATTGGTTGTAGTCATTCTGGGACATGTGGACTTGTGTTAATCACAAAGCTCCACAGTACAATCCAGTCTCCATCTGGCCATCTGTACACACCGGCTGCTGGTAGATGAGGCCAATATTCTTTGCTTCTCTTTTAGTGTAGAGAAAAAAATGATCATCACACTGATCTAAACTGACATTTTCTCCATTTCGAGCCGTTTTGGAGTATGAAGAAAACAGCATGGACACCCTAGTTAGGAAAAAAAAAAAAAAGCACAATTTTATCATCTTGTTTTAAGCCGATCCACGTCAGACCAGTAACACATCTTTTAAAGCCAAGTTTAAGAATGTAAACAGCCTTTGGAAAGATATCGTACGGCAGGAAATTCCCGACTTTTTTCGCCTGGGTCACATCTTTCAACTCAACCAAAAGGATCCACAGGTGTTCCTAATCAAGCTGTGAGATATAGTTCCTCCACCAAATCCCGAGCCTGCCCGACTTAACGAGTGCAACTTTAACCACAACATTCAGCTCTAAAGAAATGAGTTATTTTAGTTACCATTCTCTGCCTAAATAAATGTCACGATATTAATCTATGGAGCCATAAATATTCAGTCATTGGATCAGTATGCTTTTACCAGGAACTAGCTTTTTGAAGGAACATGTCTCGTAACTGAAGAACCTCCCTGCAGCCAATCCGTCTGACTCACAGTCTTCCTGCTGTTATTGTGAGTTGTCATTAACTAAGTTAAATCTGTTAATCAACCTTGTGAAACGTCCCCATGTGGGGTGAAAACGTTGGATTTGGGATAATCTACTTTTTATTTGTCACTTCATTCTCTTGTGTGAGTACTGTTCCGTTCGTTCTGTTCCGTCATTTTACGCTTATCCGGTGCTGGGTCGTGAGGACAACAGCCTCGGACGGGAAACCCAGGCTTCTCTCAACCCAACTGCATCCTTCAGCTCACCCAGAAAGATCCTGAGTCGATCCCCGGCAAGCTGTGAGACATAGTCGAACGGGCCAGGGTCTGCCTCTTGGTCTCCTCCCGGTGGGACGTTACAAAGTCTAGCTTTTAAACACATTTTTTTTGTGAGCAAGAAACGGTTCTATGTATGTAACAAATTACATTCTTGTGTACAGATATTTTTTCACCTCCTCCCACTCGCTGCTGTGAAACAAAGTCAAACGATTCTCAACCAATTATCGTCAAAAAAAAAAAAATGGCACCATTCAGTCAACCTAGCATGCATGTTTTTGGAGGGTGGGAGGAAACCGGAGTACCTGGAAGAAACCCACACAAACACGGGGAGAGCATGCAAACTCCACATAGAAAGGACAGTGTTCCAAGCCTTGTCCCCATCCGGGACTCAAACCCACAACCTTCTTGCTGTGAGGTCACTGTGCTACCCACTGCGCCACAGTGACGCCATAAAATATTTAATATTTTCTAATTTAAGTTACAGCATTAGATTCTTTTGCCAGAATTATCTGAGTGATGATAGAGGGGAGGCAGTGGCTCAGTGGTAGAGCGTTTGCCCGGAAGTTCGCGAGTTTGATTCCCATTGAGATCACGTCTAGGGTTCTTGGAGAACCCCTATTTCTCCCACCATTGGCGCCATCGTGGCAGTGTAATGCAGCATACAAATTTCCCCGGTGAGGGATCAATAACGCATTCATTAATATTATTTAGTATCCAGAATTGATTTAGATTTATCCAGATTTAGGCTCAATAGTCGACCTTTGACTTCATGACATCTGAAACCCTGCCACACCCCCGATTCCTGCCTGGATGAATTAAATTCAATGTAAATCCCAATATCACCGTACACTTGTCTCAATGGGGTACACAGAATTATTGTGGGTAAACCGATATCACACATTTTTGTGCGAATGGATTTAAACTATGCAAAGTTACCCTGTACCAACTATAGATGAACTGATAAAGTTGGTGATATAGGCCAGGTGCAGACATAACGTAAAGTATTGAACGTGATGGACTTAAACATCTCAGAAAGCCTGTTTCTGTAGCGATGGGCTCTTCATTGCTCAGCTTATCTCAGTAAATGACTTTTAATGACACACACATCTAGTCATCACACCCTCCAGATTTATTTCCAGCACAGCACGGATAGTATCAGTGATCTGCTGGTGACATGATGTGTTTGTGTCAGCATTCAGCCAAACACAGCGACTCATTCACCATCAGGCTTACGTATAGCTTCCATAACGAGGCGTTCCAGAGTGAGGGGGGTGCAGCAGGTGCTGACTGACGATGCGTTTGTGTAACTCCGTGCGAGTAAAGAACCCGTCACTGTGTGATGTCATCGCCTTACATTGTTGATGCAACTGGATTTTTTTTTTTTTCTTCCAGAGAAGGAGGACGTCAGCTGGTCCGGGCGTAAAGAAGAGTCCTCAGCAAACCGTTGGGTTATCTCCAACCATCAACATTTCAAGGTGAATCCAAAGTTCTCTTAAAAAAAGTTAGAAGGATTTAAAAGTTTTTACAAATAAAATTTTCTATAAATCTGTTCATTTGACTCCAAAACATGAGAAATAACGTGATCGATCAGTTTAAATTATCCATAGATTTTGTTGTGTATATGAATGGTTGTCCTTCTATGTGACATTGTGAGAGACTGCTGACTTTAATAGGGTGTACCCTGCCTCTGTGTGCTAGAAAAACATATTAGATTGTCTTAATTTACAACCTTACATGTCAGTCAGTCACCTTCTTATCTATCCCTTATGCGGTTACAGGGGTAGCCGGAGCCCATCCCGGCTGATTCAAGGCGAGGGGCAGGGTACACCCTGAACAAGTCGCCAGTTTGTCGCAGGGCCACACACATACAACCATCCACACACACACTCATTCATTCCTAGGAACAATTTGATATCGGCATATTAACCTAGCATGCATGTCTTTGGAGGGTGGGAGGAAACCGGAGTACCCGGAAGAAACCCACGCAAACACGGGAGAACATGCAAACTCCACACAGAAAGGACAGTAATCCAAGCCTCGTCCCAACCCGGGACTCAAACCCACAATTTTCTACCTACTGCGCCACCATGCCGCCCACCTTACATGTCCTCATTTTAATTTATAAATTATTCATAAGAACGTGTTGACTTTTTATTGATGGAACTAAACTGTGTCAAATTATTTATTGATTTGCTTTGCTCTCTTATAATTTTATTTTTAGCAAATAAGCTTAATTTTCATAAAAATATAAAGTGTATTTTTGTGGATTTCACTGGATTATTAGTCTTTTTTGTATCATAATGATAGAATTAAAAATTAGAATTATTTAAAACAAAAATTTGTAGTTTTTTTAGGTGGTCAAACATTTGATATTTTTCATAAAATTGAATCAATTTTTAAAATAAATTATTTATGAAACTGATAAAGCCTTGTTTTAAAACAATGTAAAATCGGCACTTTATTCATGAGGGGTAGAGGGGTCTGTGAATGAAAAACAAAGTTTTAGTGGCATGGCAAAAGGTTATCGTTCAGAATGTGTTCCTTGTCAGGCAACCAGGTAGACCTGCTGGAAAGGATTGTATGATCCGACGGGGAAGTCAGGGGTGATTGCCCTTAAATATATAGCTGGTCCACAGATGTGTGGCATCAGGAATCAATCTCAGGTGTCCCTAACCAGGGTGATGAGGAACATCCAGGGCTCCCTCTGGCGGCAGGAGAGGGGATCACAACGCAGTGAAGCTTCAAGCAGAATTTTTATCCTGTGAGTTTTACATGAATCAGTTTTTCGGAATCATTAATTATTGGAAAGCAAAGCTGTTAAACATGATGAATTTTTATAATAGAGTAAATCATAAAGGTGTGTGTTCCGTAACCCATGCAGCTTTATTGGTTATTCCAAACCAGGGGCCCCATTTAAAAGAATCTTAGGCTGAGCAATCTCAAGGTTTACATAATTTTTGATGACTTCGTTCACAGAATCTGAGCTTTATAGTTCACACCTGCAACGTAACTCAGAAAGAAGTCCCAACCACAACTCTACAACTCCAAATGATGTGACACATGCACTGGTATTCAAATGAGCCAGTTCCACCTGTCATTACTCATTCAAAATGGTTGAGGAAGTAATTTCCCAGAAGTAGAGTTCGAGACGCTGGCCTCTTAAGGACAGGAGCGTGAAGCAGAGCTCTTTGCATGCTACAACTGCGGGGCCTGAAACAAAACAAAGAAGTGAAAGTCAGTGTAGTGGGAGGCGGTCACCATGCCAACTCTGAGAGTGTCACACACTGAGCTGTCAGTGAACTAAGAAAGAATTGATCCAATCTTAAAGTAGTACTAAAAAAAAGCCCCATTCAACCACTGGAGGAGGACCAAATAAATCTAGCTCAATGTTTTAAATCCGTTAACATCGTTATGTATAGGTTATGAAGAAGTGGGTGCACAATAATGTACAGATTCAAAATGAATTCAAATGTGCTGACTGGCATTGGACGTGGTCCAATTTTCTCACACATCGTTCTACACTGTCAGGCATTTACAGGTTCTTTCTAATTGTTTCCTCGTTGCTTCAAATGCTTCAAATGCTTCATTTCACTGACTTCACTTTACTTCAGCTTCTGTCCACAACTGTTCATCTTTACCCCATGTCTTAAAGTTTGGGTACAACAGCCTTGAGTTATGCCAAAGGCCACGCACTCCGCCACCTCTATTGATCGCTCAATTTGTGTGAAGGTTATGGTATGATAGTCTTTCCAGCGGGTCCGGGGTCTGCCCCTTGGTCTCCTCCCGGTGGGACGTGCCCGAAACACCCCGCCCGCGAGACGCTCAGGGGGAATCCTGACCAGATGCCCGAACTACCCCATCTGGCTCCTCTCGACCTGGAGGAGGAGCAGCTCGACACCGAGCTCCTCCCGGATGGCAGAGCTCCTCACCCGATCTCTGAGTGAGAGCCCAGCCACCCTGCGGAGGAAGCTCATTTCGGATGCTTGTACCCGCGATCTCATTCTTTCGGTCACCACCCACAGCTGGTGACCATAGGTGAGGGTTGGAACGTAGATCGACTTGTAAATCGAGAGTTTTGCTTTTCGGCTCAGCTCTCTGTTCACCAGGACGGACCGATGCGGCGTCCTAGTTATTGCTGACACCGCACCGATCCGTCTGTCGATCTCTCGCTCCATCTTTCCCCCACTCGTGAACAAGACCCCGAGATACTTAAACTCCTCCACTTGGGGCAGGACCCTTTCCCTGACCCGCAGGGGGCATTCCAGCCTTTTCCGGGCGAGGACTATGGTCTCGGATTTGGAGGCGCTAATTCCCATCCCGGCCACTTCACACTCGGCAGCGAATCGATCCAGTGAGAGCTGGAGATCACGGTCATAATGTAATCCTTCTTTATAAATGTTTTATTCTTTATTTCTTGGTTTATTCTGTCTTGATAGGTTTATGGTCCAACGCTAAGCAGAGACCATGTGGATTGTGGAACTTTTCTTACCTCTGCTGCTGATCGTTAATGGTAATTCATTCCATTTGATGTTTTCTTTTTTTTTTTTATGAACCTATCGTTCTTCTTTTTGATGCAATTTCAGAATAAAATTCTCTTTCCTCCAGATGTGCACTGCCAGTGGAACGTGTGGGTTCCGCGGGACATCTCTGCTATGACAAACTCCTGTGTGGTCATCCCGTGCACGTTCATGTATCCATCCGGCATCAGGCCGTATCGTGGGATTCATGGGATCTGGTACTTTGGCCAACCTTACCCCCAACTCTTCCCTCCGGTGGTGTTCAAGTCACGCACAGATGTTGTGCATGAGAGCTACAAAGGTCGCACCAAACTGCTGGGTGACCTGAGCCAGAGAAACTGCACCCTACTTATTGGAAACATCGGTGCAGAGCATTCTGGAAGATACTACTTTCGTGCAGACCTTGGTGGAGCAAATATTTATACCTACCCTGACTATGCTGAGCTGAAGGTTTTGGGTGAGTTACATAGAACTAAACTCGGACCCACTGAAATAACTCTCTTGACCAATGGAAACAGAGAAAATATGTTTGGTCTTGCCTAGTTTCTTTCATTCAAGCAAATTTGATAATGGGCACTAGGGGTTAGTAAGGGAATCAATGGCTAGGTACGTAGGGCAACCGTCCTGTGACCGGAGCGTAGCCAGTTTGATTCCCTCCGGCTATCAAACTACGGATGACAGTGTATTGTCCGGAGTTCATGCTGAGGTGTCCTTGAGCAAGATACCGAAACCCCAATTGCTCCTGATGGTGGTTTGTGCCTTGCATGCAGCTTCTACCATCGTGCGTGAATGTGAGCTACATCGTAAAGTGCTTTGAGTACCAACACAGGTAAAAAGAGACCTTTACCGACTGAAACTTCAGTCTTGCCAGTGTTAAAGTCCATTTACCATCAAATATATTAATGCAATTTACCGTCCAAATTAGTTTTTGAATTAGTTTTACATGCTAGCATGCTAGTATGTGGATACATAAAGGGAACAGATAGGGGTCTACAAAATGTTGGAACTGGTTACTTTTTTTCCATTCGTGAGGAAAATTGTCCATGATTGGTTCACAATGAGCTGAGATGAGCACACGTAGAAGCGGATTGTAAACACACATAAATTGCATGGAACCATTCGTGTACAGCCAATCACCAACCTGAATGTCTCATTACAGAACGGTTTGACACAAACACATATTCTGTTGAACTCCCGTTACGTACAGATCCAAAGGTAGGGTTAAAAACCCTTGGTTAAGAAAAGAAAGAAATAGTATTTCAATTATTTGCGCTTTTAAAATCACAAAAAAATGTCCACAAAAGTTTGGAGTTGATATTTTTAACATCGCCTTTTGGAAAATAGCTTGAAAACGCCTTTTTTCTCACCCAGTAAAACTCTGTCAATTCTTGTTTGGGCTACTTGATTCCTTTTGAAAGTCTTCTCATTCTCTGAAATTTCTTGACCGCTCTTTCGAAGTCTTTCCAAATGTTTTCAATTACATTGAGGTCAAGACATTGGGACGCCATGGCAACACCTTCATTTAACACTCATTTCTTACCAATAGTTTGTTCCTAAAAATAAACAAAGTTAATTTTTGTATTTATTTTCTAGACCAACCCAACATCGATGTCCCTGAAGAGATTGTCAGTGATGAGAGTTTGGAGCTGACGTGCTATGCTCCTGATAACTGTCCCGACATGACCCCAGAGATTCAGTGGTTGTACACGGACTACCTGCCGGACCCCGAGTTCACCACCGACTACCTGGAGGAGAGCAACACAGCTGTCCTCTCCAGCACCCTCACCTTCGTACCAAGACCCATGCACAACGGGCAACTCTTGGGCTGCAGGGTCTTTTATCCCAACACCTCGTTGGCTTATGAAAGACTGGTCTCTCTTGACATCAAATGTAAGTACCATCCCCTTACTAGTCAAAGTATATTTGCCCACAAAATTTGGGGAGGAAATTTGGGACTCAGCTGTCTTTGCATCTGTCCGTGGATCTGTGAAATTTTAGTGAGCGCAATTTCTTCCAAGTCAGGAAAGGGTTTTAATTAAATTGCCCACATTTATACACCACCAACTATGGATTAATACTTTGTATGAGGAATCATCTCGTAGTTTTTGTATCGTTCTACCACCAATACCAAGGGAACTACACTCCTTTGAACTCTACTGTAAATAGTCTGCTGTAACTTCATGTACCGACCTGTTTTAGGATATTTGACTGCTTCGATCTCTCGTCGACTTGAACCATTCATTATTGAAACAGTTTGTAATATAAAGCTTTTGGAAACATGTGGTCCGGCGCCTTGTTGTCAACCTTTTCTTGTTTATTCCTCTGTGACGAACCTCGTCAAGAATCGTCTTTGTTTTGCTTCAGATGCACCTCGTTCCGTGTGGGTGAACGTCTCTTCTGAAGTGATGGAGGGCAGTTCTGTGATGTTGCACTGTGAGGTGGACAGTAACCCGCCTCCGAGGATCTCTTGGATGTTTGGAGACCAGGAGCTGCTGTGGGACACGGCCTCCAACGTCTCCTTGTCTCTGGACGATGTGACGCCGGCCAATGAGGGGATTTACACCTGTGTTGGAGACAACGGCTACGGCATGATGAACACTTCAATGTACCTGGCTGTTAAATGTAAGTAATGATAATGGAAACATCAGATTGTACCCTGCAACAGACTGGTGACCTGTTCAGGGTGTGCACAGCCTCTGGCCTGTAGTCAGCTGGTACAGGCTCTGGCACCCCTGTAGCCCTTTCCCTGGAATCTCCTCACACTTTTTCTTCTCTCTTTATCCAATGTTTTAATTGTCAATACCAGCGAAGAATCCAAAGTATTCTCAAAAAATGGTTAGAAATTTTAACTGAAATGTGAAAATATTTCAATATTTTTAAAGATTAGAGTATTAATTGCCGTATCAATTTTTCTGAAGAGTCTTTACACACAGACCAGTGTAATAACTGTGTAATAACTTTATTATGACTGTTTCTTCTCTCTTTTTCTTTTCACTTTTTCTTCTCTCTTTATCCAATGTTTTAATTGTCAATACCAGCGAAGAATCCAAAGTATTCTCAAAAAATGGTTAGAAATTTTAACTGAAATGTGAAAATATTTCAATATTTTTAAAGATTAGAGTATTAATTGCCGTATCAATTTTTCTGAAGAGTCTTTACACACAGACCAGTGTAATAACTGTGTAATAACTTTATTATGACTGTACGTCAGGTCCAAAATGGTCATTACACTCTTGGAGAACCTAAAAAATAAAAACAACTGCTTGTAAATTTCTGTTTTGTTGCAGATCCTCCCCGAGAGCCTGTGGTGAATGACTCCATGACAGTTCTGGAGGGCACGTCGCTGGCCCTGCATTGCAGCACCCTGGGCAGCCCGGCACCCACTCTCACCTGGCTGAAGGATGGGGAGCTGGTGGGCACCATCACTGCTGATGAACTGTCGGTGTTGGAGATCCTAGAAATCACACCACAGGGTGATGGGCAGTACCGCTGCTTGGCTGAGAACGAACATGGAAGAGCCAGCAGCTCCCTCAACATCTCAGTGGAGTGTGAGTACATCTCTCTGTTTTAAATAAAATTGTAACTTAATGTTTTGCTCGTATGATGTCGATTAAATGGGGGGATATTGTGCAAAAGGAACTTTTTGGAGGCGTCTGCAATAAGTATTCAACCATGAATGTTATTCCCACATTAAAAACATGTCAAACTTAGTCGTCTAGTGTTTGGATGCTATTGGAACTCCAGGTTGGTCTTGGACCATGCCCACATTCTGACAGGAGCAGAGAGGGTTTTATTTCACACACTCAGGGAGTGCCATATTTATTTAAATGCACCAAAATGAAATTGTTAAAAACATGTGCTAGCTTATGCAGCTGAGGATCTGACCGCCACGGTTCCCGTCGTTGGCTGCCACCCATCTCTACCTTCACCCAACCCCTAGTGCCCCTCCTGCAGGTGGTGAGTCCACAGAAAGGGCAGGGCCAAATGGGTAAAAGCCCAGCCACCAGGCGCTCGCTCTTGTGCCCCACTCTTGGGCCTGGCTCCAAGTGGGCCCCGGTGACCTGTGTCCGGGCAAGAGCAACTTGGCTATGCTTAATCTCTTCATGGGGGTTTTTGACCAGGAGGAGACGAAGAGGCAGACCCGAACCCGCTGGAGAGACATGGACGTAGTCTCTCCAGCTGGCTGGGGAACAATTTGGGATCCTCCTGGGTGAGCTGGAGGATGCAGCCGGAGTGGGAGAAGCCTGGGCTTCCCGTCTGAGGCTATTGCACCCACAACCTGGCCCTGGATAAGTGGAAGACGACAGAACGAAATGGAAAATATGTACTAGATTTGATTGCTTGATTCACTTTCTAGATTTACACTGTGTGGTGCACGAGCTTAGTGGGCGTTTTTTGGGCCCGATGGCTTTCCATATCTGTGAACACTGTTTGTTTTGAAGGTGTGTGCATCATGAAGACACACACACATTTTAATGGGAGCAGTGTTGTTTTGGGCACGTTCATTGGAGGAGACCAAGAGGCAGAGCCTTGACCCGCTGGAGAGACTATGTCTCACCGCTGGCTGGGGAACAACTTGGGATCCTCCTGGGTGAGCTGGAGGATGCAGCTGGGGTGACAGAAGCCTGGGCTTCTCTTCTGAGGCTGTTGCCCCCACGACCCAGCCCCAGATAAGCGGAAGACGATGAACGGAACAGGGTTGTTATATACTCAACAAAGCTAATATGTCTAGAGTGCGCCATCTAGTGACAAAACATCAGAACTGCAGGGAAAATAAAACTAATAAGGTTTATTTATTTAATTTTTTCTTGTTCGGCGGGCCGGATTAAAACGTTTAACAGGCCGCCAATTGTTACAAAATTGTGCAGGTGTGCGTAGAGTCCGGTCCTGATTGTTTTTTATGTAACCTAACATCTGTACTGTCTATGACTCCAAAATACAGATGCCCCGGTCCTCTTGGAGGAGTCAAAGTGTACTGTGGTCAGAGAGGGAGTCCAGTGTGTCTGCATGGCAACAGGAAACCCTGAACCAACCATTGAGTTTTATCTGCCCGACCTGAACATCACCATCAATGAAACCGATGGCCGGTATAACTTCTACACACACACAGACGGACACATGTCCACGGGCATGATCAAGCTGAGAGAAAAAGGAGACCGGATTGATAACGGTGGACCGGCGGTGAACGTTCACTGTAGCATCCACAACTTGTACGGAAGAGAGAGCGTCCTTCTGGAACTGCAGCAGGAGAGTAAGTCCAACCTGATTCCGTTTTATTGATTACATCTGTTCCTAATTATTGGATTCAGTCACACCCACGTGCACTGTTTTCTTTGTAAAGTAAAAGTTGGAGCAATTAAAGCTCTGTCTTCCTTATTTCTGCTCAGCAGTGAAGCCGGTAAGTGTAATTAATTCTGTTTATTCTGCAACGCTGCATGAATTAAAGCGGTATTGATCTGCAGAAGGAATCAAGTTCAACAAAAATGAGTCAACCCTAAGGAATCCTATAATATGCCTCTGCCTGCCCTCGAAATTCGGGACAATAATTTTTGGTCGCATAATTCTGAAAACCTAATCAGTTTATCTATAGTTTGTGCTGAGTAACTGTGGGTAGTTACATTAAAATCTGGGCGAAACATTTGGGCGATGTTGCGTTCCCAAGAAATTGTTATCTTGACCTATATGACTTTGAGTTTTGGTAGCATTAGCCTGAAAATCTACATAGTTCATCTATAGTTGGTACTCAGTAACAATTGGCAGTTTGATAAAAATTCTTTCAGTGGTTTGAGAAATATTGGATTTATAAAAGCACAGACAGCCCGAGCTCTTAATGTCTCCCCTACATGAAGACATATATAGATGGTTGTCGAATTCCTGTTCTGTCCATACTGACCTCAGTCTTTAAGTAATATAGTTTTTGTACATAAAATTACAGCACTCCCTAGTGGTTGAGTTTGTCATTGTTTTTACACAGGGCAGGTAAGGAGAGATATCCAAGATCGCGGAGCGTGATGCAACTTTCTTTTTGTTGATTTGTTTTCTTGTATAACAATCGTTAGCCTTGAAAAATATTTGTCCTTTTACGGGTCGGTCTAAGAGGAAAATATGAATCACCATTTTCTAATACAGCAGGAAAACTCAGTACCTCTGTTTTTATTGGAACCCCGTTAACTAGCCACTCAGTCTGGCAAGCGCTAACTTGGGGCGACGGCAGCATAAGTTCTCTTTTATTCAATTCAACTTAACATTTAGAATCGCTTGTTTAGGCAAAGCTTAACTTTTTGGTTTGAATACATTTAAAAGCTGTTATGTCCCCCAAAAATGAGCTGTACTTATTAAAGTCACTGTAAAGAAAGTTGATGGAGTATCATTTGGGTAACGAACATGCGTTTGGATCTGTTCTATAAAATAAATGACAACAAACTTAGTCAGATGTTCCGTTCCATTGTCTTCTGCTCATCCGGAGCTCCTTCACAGGGGCAACAGCCTTAGACAGAAAGCCCAGGCTTCTCTCACCCCAGCTGCAACGTCCAGCTCACCCGGAAAGATCCTGAGTTGTTCCCTGGCCAGCTGTGAGACTTGTCTCTCCAGCAGGTCCAGGGTATGCCTCTCCCTCTCTTCCCGGTGGGACGTGCCTGAGACACCTCACCAGCGAGGAGCTTGGGGGCATCCTGACCAGATGCCCGAACCACCACATCTGGCTCCTCTCGACCTGGAGGAGGAGCAGCTCGAAACCGAGCTCCTCCCGGATGGCAGAGCTCTTCACCCAATCTCTGAGTGAGCGAGTAAGTAAAGAGAGAGCTGAGCCGAAAAGTAAAGCTCTAGATTTACAAGTCGTTCTACGTTCCTACCCTCACCTACGGTCACCAGCTGTGGGTGGTGACCGAAAGAATGAGATCGCGGATACAAGCGGCCGAAATGAGCTTCCTCCACAGGTGGATTTAAGGATGTGATACAAATAATTAAATTAGTATTAATTTTTTATTCCTTGGTCTTGTGGTGGTCACTGGTAATCATTAAACTATTTAGGGGAGGCCGTGTTTGTCCTTGGACTCGGAGAAGCCGGTTTCAATCCCACTGAGCCACATAGGTGTCCCTGAAGTGGACACCTAACCCCCTAGTGGCTCCCACCATTGGTGCTGTTGTGTGGCTGCCTGCTGCAGTGCACTGCAGCAAAGTAATTACCCCATTGTGGGACTAAGAAAGATATTCATCTTCTAAACCCGCAGGCTGTGGTTCTTGAAGATGAGTTTTTACTGACAACATTTGGCACCTCATCCAAAGAAACTCCTGCAGGAATGAACATGGGATTAGTGGCTTTAAAAGGCAAGAAAAAAATCTCACTTTAGTTCCACTGTGAGTTCTCTTTCTGATTTAAATATTAGCGACTCCTCTGATTTTCGAGGGATCATTGAGAGTCCGTCCAAACTCGTTATTCAATTAGCTATGCTGGCGGCTGAAGGCTTATCCCACGAGTAACACGGAGCCGTACCAGTCCTTAAATCATCACACAGAGCACCAAAAGTAAACACACAATGTTTGATAAAGGAAAAGATTTAATCACCCATTAAAGCAAGCAGACATGCTTTAAAAGCTTTTTTGAATGTGCTAAACGGTGGACTCGAGGTGTCCATTTGAGCCAATGTATCAGCAGGCTGGTGATGGTAGATGTCCTAAAGGATTGGCTAAATGGATCTAGCAGTTTATAAAAGATGCATAAATTATTTAGTTATGGTTCACGTTAGTAGGATTGAATCTAGTGTGTGGGACACGTCACTGTTACTGTTCATCTCCATCAAATTGAAACCAGTTGATTCACCTTACAAAAGACACTGTGTTGAATTTTTGGAGTCGGAAATAGGTACTTATTAGTCCATTCTGTGCCGACGAGGAGCAACCTATCTGAAGGTACCCTGATCACCAATTGCGGGTGGTGACCGAAAGAATGAGATCACGGACACAAGCGGCCGAAATGAGCTTCCTCCGCAGGATGGCTGGGCTCTCACTTAGAGATCGGGTGAGGAGCTCTGCCATCTGGGAAGAGCTCGGTGTCGAGCCGCTCCTCCTCCAGGTCGAGATGGGGTGGTTCGGACATCTGGTTAGGATGCCCACTGAGCACCTCGCTGGTGAGGTGTTTCGGGCATGTCCCACCGGGAGGAGACCAAGAGGCAGACGCCGGACCTGCTCGAGAGACTATGTCTCACAACTGGCCGGTTAACGACTCTGGAATCTTCCGGGTGAGCTGGAGGATGCGGCCGGGTTGAGAGAAGCCTGGGGCAGTTTGAGGCAGTTGAGGCAGTTGCCCCCGCGACCTGGCCCCGGATGAGTGGAAGATGACGGAACAGAACCCCTGCCATCAGAGAACGGCAAATGACCAAATTGTCTGACACTTTGTTTGGCTTCCTGCTTTAATTTGCTAAGTAAAATCTGTCAAACCTGTCAAACGTCCCTATGGGTCAGGAAACAGGCACTGCATTTTCAATCAGTACCAATCATTAACTTAAATGAATTGTGCCATGAGGCAAATTAAAAAAATAAAACTATGAAGAGAGGAAGAGCCAGATTGGCCTCCATGACCATAATAGTGACTAAAGTTAGTGAATAAAATCTGTCATTTTAAAAAAAAATAGAACTCAATTGAAGTTGACGTATACACAGCCTCTGGTAGCTAATTTTACACAAATTAGATTTTTGGATTTTCTTTCTCCTTTTTTTTTTTTTTTTTTTTTTTTTTGTGGACCAAAAGAGGTGAGTGAGGCGCACTCCCTGGATCCGCCCCTGTGACCCTACAGCACAAAAAAATAACATTTGAATTATGGTCGAATACTTTTACTGTTTACTTGAAAAGTAAAATTTACACCAATTACTTTTGTACTTTTACTTAAGTAGATTTTTTTATTGGTACTTTTAAATAAAATAAATGAATTACTCTATTCATCCCTCACCGGGGAAATTTGTGTGCTGCACTCCAAACACCGCAGCAGGCTGCCCTTCGACGGCGCCAATGGTGGGAGAAGTGGGGGTTAGGTGTCTTCCCCAAGGACCCCAGACGGTAATCTCAATGGGAATCAAACCCGCGACCTTCCAGTCCGCGGACGAGCGCTCTAGCGCTGATTCCCTGTCTCCCACCTACTTTTACTTAAGTATTACTTTTACTTTTATTTAAGTATTACTTAAGTGTTACTTTTACGTAAGTATTTTTTTTGCCCAATTATCTGTACTTTTACTTAAGTCCAAAAAGTGAGTACTTCATCTACCACTGCCAATGGGTATTTGTCTTAAATTGTGTTTACCGGACTCTGAGATTTACAGTTACCTGAAACACAGCACCATATTGAATTGAATTGAATATACTTTATTATTCCCAAAGTGAAAATTGAGTGCTGCAGTGTTACATTCATACAATTTCACAAAACATTGTAAGTGGCAAGTAATAACAGGTTTGAAAGTGAAAGGTTAAATAGTTCGATGGAGGATGGTAAGAACGATTTTCTGTACCGTTCCTTTGAGCAGCGGGGTTGCAGGAGTTTGTTGATGAAGCTGCTCTTCATAACACCATGTGCGCAGTGTAAGCAAAGTGGACTGAGCTCCGACATGGGGAAGAAAGCAGAAATAGACCGTTGTTAAAAATCTTGTTCATTTTTAAACGAACTTAAACGAACATATTGAGTATGTTTTGTTGTCATGTTATTAATAATTAAGTATTATGCTAATAAGTTATATTATTATGTTGTATCATTTGAATGCCGGACTACATAAGTTTAGCTTTTTTAAAATGAGTCAAATATGTTTTCAGAGAAGTACATGATGGCGGTGATAGTAGGCACCATTGGAGGAGTCGCTGTCATCGCCTTCATCATCGCCGCCGTCAGATACGTTGGACACAACAACAAAAAGTGAGTATGGCTGTGTCACTAATGGAGAAGTCACTGTCTAAAATCCAAGGAGACACTTAAGCCTAGTCATCCATTCTAAAACACACTGATGCACATAGTAAACGAGTGGATGTGGGATTGATGTGGACGTGAGAATCATTTTCACCAGAACAATTTCAGTTTATTTGCTACAACAACAAATCCTTGGAGATGAACCTTGGCTGCCTCGTGGAGTGGGTTGGCTAGCTGGACTAACCTTATATTTTGCAGGCATAATTCCCTGCTCTTACACTGCTTCTTTATCCTCTTCCTGCTACGCTGAAAACAACCCAGGTGGCCCTCTTAACCAAGGTGCTTTTTTTTAGCTTTAAGGTACATTTGGACTCCAAAATTTGCACGCTTTTTTTCCACCAGAGGATCAACCCTGAAACAGTTAAGATCTGGGCGACTAAACCCATGAAATAACCACGTCACTCACAGCCACAGACGGTCTTTAGCGTAACCTGTCAGAGCTTGTTTTAAAATGGATGCCCAGGATTGGCGTGTCGCCATGCGTTAGTGGCAATCAAGACCGAGTCTGACGATGTGACTCCGTCCCCTCAGAGAGAATGGCAACCCTAGGCAGGATGTGGTCCTGGAGAACCCAGCTTTGTACTACAGCGCAGTCAAGAAGGACAAACAAAATCTGAGGAAGAAAGTGGTGAGACATGCTGTTGTCAATGGTTCTGTGAAGGAGGGTTTGGATGACCGTTCTCAGATTTTTTTGGGGTTGTAATTTTGTGTAATGAAATTAGTAATACATTTGAAACCCCATTTTAGAACCTCAGATTTGAGGCGATTGTAGAAATCCCCCTCACTTGCAGTCTAGTAGCTCCAATCATGACCTTTCCAAACACTGTTATCTCTTGCTTTCATCGCTTCTCTGCATTTTTCTGTCTGTTTTTCTCTCCCCTAACTCTTGCACAGCTTAAGACAGAGCTGTTGGGCTCAAAGTTTAACTCCATTCTAGAGGAGACCACGGTAAGGTTCCCAAACAAACCCCCCATTAAACCATGTCAGTGGCAGACGCATCTCCTCGCACATCGGCTTCTGTGTTCTGTTAGCTGCCAATTTTCCCTTCTGCATGGCTGCCTCATCTCTAACACAAACTGCCAAACTAACAGGAAACATCTTGGTCTTTTCGTTCGTATGTCGGCCAGTAACCACTAACATGTTTTATTTTACGGTGTCTGTCGCTCTTTTGCTGGCGCCTCCTCGGCGATCTAAACGGCTGATCTGTCTGCAGGGAGAAGACGCAGACTACCAAGCTGTGGGATCTATGGCTGGACTGGAGAGGCACGAGCTGAATTATGCTGCCCTGGAGTTCATCGGGGGCAGGCCCAGGGAGGGGGCTCCAGGGAGGGGAGATGACGGCAGCAACTATTCGGAAATCAAAGCCAAATGAATCGCAATCCTTCCCTGATTCCTCGGCTATGCGAGATGCAGCGGCAACCCCGAAATACACACGGTCCCCACGCCAAGTCTGTCCTAACCTTTTATCACCTGGACATCATCCGACACATGATGACCTCTTGTTACTCTTGTCTTTAGATCTGTCACAGATAATGTACGGCCCTCCGTGCCACTTTTGCCCCTATTGTGGCGTCCCGCATTCATAAAATGTCCCGTCTTGCACAAGTCATTTGGAAAAACTGGGGATTTTAAGAGTCGGAGCAAAACCTGAAGGACAATTTGTAGCAAATTATTGCAGTTCCATGCCTTAGTTGTTGTTCATTGTCTGTTCATTACAGAATGTTAAGCAGAAAAGTTGTTTTTTTGTGATGTCAGTGTTTGGCTGTCTGCTCTTCACGTATCATACCTGTCACTGCGTCTGCTGCCGGTCGAAGCATCAGGGCAAGGAGTAACCGTGCTTTTTGTTCTCATTATCTTTTAGTGTGTTTTCGCCTTTCTCCCTCTCTCCTGTTTGTTTTGGTTAATTACACCTTTAGATAACTGGCAGAGGTGAGAGATGGAAATGTATCTCAGCATCTTGTCTCCATATAATTGTATTTAATTTCAGCTGTGATTCAGCAGTCTTACAAAATAAAGAGAAATAAAATCCAATCTTTCTTTTGATAATAATTGGAGATTTTGTGAGTTGAAGTGACAAAACCTTCTTTTATGAAAAATGGCACGATGTTTCTGATGTTTATCATAAAACTGAAAAATGTGTTGAGTTATTTTTCAGCAGCGAAATGTATATTTTTCTCTTTTTTTCCCCACGTTTTATTTTTACATTTGTTTATTCACAAATACACTGTCTGGCCAAAAAAAAGTTGTTAGACTATGAGATAGTCATCTTCACCTCTCTTTTACAACAACAAAGTCAAGCTTTTGACTTTATACAAGCACAAATTTGTGCTGAACCTTGATGTTACTAAATCACACAATCCCATATCATAATACTTTCGCCACATGTTTGGACAAATGAAGCTTTGTGAAACACTGACACCTCAGCCTTCATATGTCTCGAATGATTCGAGGGCTTGGAAAAATTTAAAGAAACACTTCATAGACTTTGTAAAAAGTTTTTGAAAACTACAAAAAGAGATGTTTGCTCCAGGGATCTCTGATTGTGGGAAAGAGGCTACTAAAACATGGTTTTAGTCAGATTGTCTTTCAATTTTGAAGAAGGCTGTTTAGCCGTCATGCCTTGGTGTTTTAGTCTATAAAGACATGCCGTTTTAATTATTGAGTGCCTTGGTCTCTTCCATTTTCATCTTTTACTCAACAGTAGTACGAATTCTGTTTTTAACATTTTGAAAAAATTTTATTTAGATGTCAGGTATTTGTTTTTTAAAAAAAAAGAAATAGCCACTGTTGAAAGCTTAGTAATGTCTTATTTGGTGCACTCACCAGATCGTTTTAAAAAAACAAACAATACGTCTCACTACCCAACTATTTTAAGGAGTGCATCTTTAGCAGTTTAGCACATGCTCAAAAACGCTTCGACACACTGAAGCAATTGACACCATAACACTTTGGTTAACTGAGCGGCTGTTGCGATACAAGATCCGAGGCTGTGCTTCAACGACTCATGCTCCAGGGTTCCATCTCATTGGCCCATCACCAGCATTAGTTTGTACAATAAATTTAGACTTATCATAAAACACTCCAAAGTCCAATTTTTTTGGTTCCCAGAAAAATTTAAACAGTTTTTTTTCTGGATAGCTTTATTGATAATTGGTTTTGTTAAGATAAAGAAATGATTCAGTTCTAATCCGCTAAATATTCCTTTGCATTTTGTGTTGAGATACTCCTACGTTCACTGTTAAGCACAGCTCTCCAGCGGGTCCAGGGTGTGCCTATTGGTCTCCTCCCGGTGGGACGTGACCAAAACACCTCACCAGCGAGGCGCTCGGGGGGGCATCCTGACCAGATGCCCGAACCACCCTATCTGGCTCCTCTCAACCTGGAGGCGAAGCGGCTCGACACCGAGCTCCTCCCGGATGGCAGAGCTCCTCACCCGATCACTGAGTGAGAGCCCAGCAACCCCGCGGATGAAACTCATTTCGGTCGCTTGTATCCGCGATCTCATTCTTTTGGTCTCCACCCACAGCTGGGGATCACAGGTGAGGGGAATGTAGATCGACTTGTAAATTGAGAGCTTTGCTTTTCGGCTCAGCTCTCTCTTTGCCAAGACGGATCGATGAATTCCGGCCGCTTCACACTCGGCAGCAAATCAATCCAGTGAGAGCGGATCTCCCTCGGATCTCCCTCGGATCCCTCCAACGCCTCGGCTGCACCTAGATATCCTGTCCATATAAGTGATGAACAGAATCGGTGACAAAGGGCAGCCTTAGCGGAGTCCAACTCTCACTGGAAATGGAATCGACATACTGTCGGCTATACGGACCAAGCTCTGGCTCCAGTCGTACAAAGACCGGACAGCCCACTTTTCCCAAGCGTTTTTTTTTTTTTTTTAATGAAAGACTGATGTGGCTTTACATGCTTGTTTAGAAAATGAAAAACAAATTGTTCCATTGGTTATTGGTGACCCACTTGTTTGTATCCCTTGGTGACCCCTTAGTTTGTATCCCTTTCAGGAATTGTCCAATCTTACCATTTTGCGTTATTAAATTCAGGTGGCGACTTCATTTTTTGGCCAAACATTGTATTTTGATTTGTTTAGAAAACACAAATCTAAAGCACAGAAAATATGTGAGCGAGGAGTCAGAGTTTAGCTCTTTTTGACAATATGTATGTTTGTACGTGTGTGTATTTAAATTGTGCTGAAAGACTAGTGGACATTGATCTCTTGAAGAGTTTAAGCATCGAATGTCTGAAAGAGAACGTGAATCTATTAATGAAACAGGTTGTACTTTTCAGAGACATTTGATCAGCTCGGGGTTTAATATTAAAGCACACTAATAGTTTAACTACATATTGATGGTGTGATGATCTGTTAATTTAAATGCCAACGTGTGTAGGACGTATCCCATGTGCTTAAAAAACATTGAAAAATGCTTCAGTGGCATCGGAACTGTCAAAGAAAAATGAGATGCCTTATTTAAATGCAAGATTAAAACATTAATGTATTAAATGAAATAAAATATTATTTTCTTCTTCTATGTATATTTTACTTTAATATTAAAGTGTTATTCAGCTGTTTTGAATACTTTCATTACTCTGGGTGATGCTTTTTATTTTTTGTTTTTTTTTCAACCACAACAGGATTATGTTTGGTCCAAAAATTTCTCAAGAAAACCCTTTTCCCAAAATTTCCTTCACAATTTGAATGTAGTTTGTGAAAAAGTGGAAATTTTTCAAATAGAAAGTTATTTTTCTTGTTTTTTTACCAGCATGTTTCTGAATCTAAGTTGAGATTTTTGATTATCTGAAGTTTTGTTGCAGAATGGTTTTTGAAAAGAAAAAAAACTGACTAAAGTATTTTCTAGTTTTTAACATGAACACATAAAATGAACAATGCTATTTCCAGTTATACCATATAATGGTCCAAAAATTTCTGGGTTCCTTGCTTTCCTGGTCTCCTTGGTAACCGGTACTAGGACTTTGCCTCCATTGCCATTGGATTTCTACGTCCGATAAGGCTTTCCTTTGTCACTGGTTCTGTTTAGTACTTCTATGGACAGAATTTGTCGCAGCTGAGACGGTCCAAGGATCTGGTTCAATTTAAGCCTCTTCTTTTTTTGCTGATGGGATTCTGTTGGCGGCACAAACTGCGATTTCCAACTCTCACTAGACCTATTAAGAGCTGAGTGAGAATCCAAACCTCCAAATTTGAGACCATAGATCTTCATCAGAAAAGGTTAGAGTGCTCCTTGGATGCAGGTAGAAGTCCCTGACCCAAGAAGAGACGTTTAAATATCTTTGTCGCGATCTCCCTCTCATTTGGAACACTTCCTCCCTCCTATCCTGCCTTCAGGACCTGGTCCCAATCCCTGGTGTGTCTTATTTCTCCTTGGACCATTTAAGCTCTGGTGTCCCTCACTTCCTTGCTGGATAATTCCTCTGCTGCTTCCCCTGCTGCGCACTGCTTCACCGGCCTGCATCATGCAGCCATAATGATGCACCTTGTTATCCTTGTCCCTCAAACTGATACCCTGATTCCTTGCCCTGGCTTCTGGTGGACCCTGTCTTCCTGCTGAGCTCATAACCCCGGGTGCAACGTGCGTTCCTACTGAGCTTATATGTCTGGTCCTTCGGCATGCTGAGCGCATATCTCTGGTCCTTCGGCATGCTGAGCTCATACCTCTGGTCCGTTGTACTGCTGAGCTCATACCTCTAGCTCCTAGTGCACCCTGCCTATCTGCCGAGCTTGTCTCTTCTGGTCTGTCATTGTCCAGCCAAGCTCCAGCCTTCTGGTCAGTCCCCTTGCCGAACTCCATCCTTCTGGTCCCCACGATGTCCAGCCGAGTTCTCCTTCTAGTCATCATCATGCCAAGCTCTATGCCAGGTCATCATCAAACCGAGCTCTGAATACACTTATTAAACCTGGCAATGCATCCAGGTCCTACGTACCACCTCCACCACAATGACAATCTTTGGTTTTGTTCTTGAGTGACTCAAGCTTGAGGAGGACATTTACAGATGAATCAAGAGCCAAAATGTGATGGTCTTGATTAACCCTCACTTACTGTATTTTCACCAGCAGTGGATGGTGACCAAAAACAGATCCCAGATGCAAGCAGGTAAGATGAGTTCCCTTCACAGTGTGGTCGGCCTCTCGCTTAGAGTAAGTGGGAGTAGAAGAACCACTACTCTGCATGGAGAGAAGCCAGATATGTGGTTGGGCCTTTAACAGAGTTCACTGGTAAGATGTTGGGGGCACATTTCCACTAAAAGGAGACCCAGAGTTGGACACGGGACCCACTGAAGCAAATATCTCTCACAGCTGGACAGGGAACACGTCGGATCTTTCAGAATGAACAAAATGATGAGGCTGAGCTGACAGAAGTGTGAAGTTCATACACAAGCTGCTACGTTCGCCCTTGAACCGGAAGTTCGCGGGATCGAATCCTACTGAGCTCATGTCTAGGTGTCCTTGGGGAAGATACCCAACCCCCTGTTTCTCCCACCATTGGTACTGTTGTGGCAGCCTGCTGTGGTGTGATGTAGCACACAAATTTCCCTGTTGAGGGATGAATAAAGTATGTTTAATTTCACAACCTGTTCAAGTGGAAGAAGAAAATACAACTAATAAATTAAAAAACAAACAAACACTGCCCTGGAAATTTGGTTGGGATTTCTATTCATGTCTTTTTGACCAAAAGCAAGCTGCAAAATTTTCACCAGAGTTTTACACTTCCTCAGCGATGGCCTGCTTTGGTCCTTCAGGACCATTTACTCGCTGGTTTGTAGTATGTTTCTGCTTTACTCATTTCACAAAGTAATAGTGCTGACGTTTATTGGTTATTGAATAAATTGAATTTGAGACAGTTGTGGTAAAGCAAGAACTTGTGAAAAAATTTCTTGAAAAGCGCACTCAATAACCCTAATTTTACACAGCCCTATTTTTGCTTAGTTTCGTCATACACCTGCAGAGGCATGCTCTCGTCATTATATGTGATACTATTTTTAAAGACAGTTTATAATATGTGTGTTTAAACGACAAATAAGTGTGAAAATGGAAATGCTTGAATGAATAAAAGTTGGTATTTGTTACTCATAACGAAGATAAGCCTAACCATCCATCTCAGTAGATCAAGATAGGAAATAACATTCTAACTTGTGCTCTTCTTAAACAGTGAAACAGTATCAGGAATTCCTAAAAATATATGCTTTTGCAAAATCTCTCCTCACTGGTAAAACAAATCCAAAAAAGAACTAAGCCTGCTGATGTGCACACTCACGAGTTTATTTGGATTTTCAAGTCTTTGCAGGTAGATAGCGGAACCCCAGAACCTGCTGGTGTTCCTTGATCCTTTTGATCCTTTTTTGTGTGAAATGAAGATGACCAATAACATTTATTATTTTGGAGACAGTGTCTGATAAAGACATACTGTGGACTTTCTCACTCACAATCCTCGTGCCATCCTTGTGCGAGAGACAGTTGGCCTTTGAATACCGTTAGTTATTTCTACAGTCTATTATACAAGCAGTCACTGACAAAAAAATGTCTTCCAGATCTGATGCTATTTTATCATAAGCGTGACGGCCCCTGATCTTTGGATCAGTTATGTATTACAGTGTATGCACTCATCTAATGTTCAGTTACCTCAAAAAACCTTTTATGCTTGTTATACAAGGATCAACCGTTGTGAAGACACTCTGCTGGGCTTCAATCATTTTTATGGGGCTCATCTTCCATGGAAGCATATGCACTTTCCAAGTCTTGGAGCTGAAGTCGTGAAGTTGCACATTTAATTTTGTTTTTTTTTTTGTTATGGCAAATGATTATGCAAAGGTTCTTTAAAAAAAATCCTATCTGGATGTAGACGAGGCTTTTTAAATGATGGGGACCTTCAGAGTTCACGGTTCCTGCAAGAATAAGTTGAGCATAACATTCACACACATGCACATTGTCTGTAGAACTTTTCTCTGCAGGAAAGAGATGTGCTCATAATTTTGCAAAACTTACACAAGACAAGTCTTTTTGTAAAAAGGTGGAACTCGTAACTGTATTTATATTTCCAATGAACTAACTTCCTCAAACTTCTAAGTGAGGAAATGTGTAAAATCTGAGAAGTTGGTAAGAAAAATACCAGAGGTGAGTTTCCAAAGAAGCTGCAAACTCATCTCTGCAACTTTACAAGTTAAAAGGTAAAAACAATGATTTCTCATAAACTTTCATGTTAAATTTTTTTTATGTTTGTAAAGATAAGAAAACAAGTTAAGGTTCTTAAAAAGAATAATTTTATGATATTTTATGAATGATATTTTTGTGTATTTCTGCTAATAAGTGCTGATTTGAGTCCAAATCATAGAATAGAAAACTCTAATTTTCTGACAAAATGGAAGAAAATTTTTCCTTCAACAAGAAGACATAAAAAAATCTTAAATCAAACGCTACAGACTTAAGGAAGGTTGTTACTATTGTTTAGGACTTTGAAACAAATGATTTCCTATGGACTGAAAATCTATGGATTTCGTTGAGGCTAAAGAAATGTTGTATCGCCGACCTGAAGGAAGAACGGTAAAGGAGTGATGAAGAGGGTGTGATGGATCTTCTATGATCAGGGTAGCTTACGTACTTGATCACAGGACGTTTGTACAGAAAGGACAGTGGAGTTTGTGGTAGACCAATAATTTTCCCTGTCGCTATGGTCAGGGCCAGATCTGGTAGTTGGGATGTTTTCACTATGGTCTTAGGGGTGGTGGCTGGTGGGAGTTTGTGTTTATGTGGGTTCCAGGTCTGTCTGGGATTTGGGTAATGAATGGGTAGATGTGGTGACAAAAATGGCGACAGAAAAGGGAGAGGTAGAGAGGGTCGTGGCTCCATCATGGGTTGAGGCAAAGGTGGTGATCTGGACGGAGATCATGAAGCAGTGGCAGTTGGAGTCAGTGGTCAAGGAAAGGAAGTTGTATGATGTGCAGAGTACGGTGGTAGGGATTGTGGCGCTGGTTGGTGGGGAGAAGCGGGGACAGGTGATTTGAGCACGTCAAGAATTAGTCATACTTGGTTGAATGATAGTCTTAGGGTTCTGGGAAAACATTTGGATGGGAGCTGTGATTACTGTGGGGAGATAGAGGTAGTAGAACACATTTTGTTGGGTTGTGAGAAGGACGTTATGATGGGGGTGCTGAGGAGTGTTGCACTGAGGGAGGTTTGTTTGAGAGAAGTGTTTTTGTTTGGTTGTCGGGGGAAGGGTTTTGGTGCAGTATTTACTTTCCTGAGGTGTACAGGCTTATTGAGGAAGATATGAGATCTTTTGTGTCCAAAAAAAAAAGAAGTTTCTTGACCAGTTCTATCCCTCAGTCTGTTTCTTATTCCTCCTCTGACTGGAACCCTCCTTTTCTCTGTTTTCACTTCTGATTTTGGAGTTTCTGACTGGGTGTCTTATCAGCGAGGAGAAGTGTGTGTGCTGGCATATTGTTTCACAGCTCCAGCATGTAGTTCTGTGTATTGGTGAACATGTTGTTCATTGAAATAAGGAGATATAGCTTTTATGAACAATTGAGATTGGGCTCAAACTTTTAATAATCGCACTGCGTCATGTTTTCCATCAAGAGGAAGTACTTCTTGCGCAGTCAGTGCATATCACAACGGTGAATGACTGTCCTAATGGAAAACAAAGTCAGTTTACTGGCCAAAAAGTTGTTCAAAGCAGCCAATGGACCAGCAGATAAGAGGCTGTTCTCTTTGACTGTTCTTCGAAGCAGCCCATTTTCACAAAAATATCAATTAGAGCACAAAAAATTCACACAAAACACAAACTCACTGTCGTGTCAGGAGTCGCTCTCACAGCAGCTCCTTCAAACCAAAGGTATTACGCATAAAAATCTGTTCTCCTTATGTATTCAATTTAGGAAATGTTTTCCTTTCAGTTTCATCTGTCTTGAAGTTTTTATTCTGAGTTTAAATAATCTGACATCAGATCAGGATGTTTTTGCTCTTCTGGATCGTGATGATTTTGTTTCTGAGCAGCAGAAATTCTGACTCAGGTACCTCGTTTAATTAACTCATCAATGTTTTATTGAACTGTTTAGGTCATTTGAAATATTTCTCAATCTGAATCTTTATCACCAGGAACGGCTGCCAAGTTGATAGAAAACTGTTATGGTCCTTTGCTGGATTACTGCATCACTTCAAATATTGAACCAATCAGAGCAGAAGCTGGACTCTGTGTGGTGATACCATGTAGCTTCACGACTGCTAAAAGCTTCACATCTGAATACATCAGTTGGTATAAATGTGAGGGAAATAAACTTGGCTGTGGTCAGTCTGAGATTATATACAGCTCAGATAAAACCATAATGAAAAAAACTGCGTTTAATGGACGAGTGTCTCTGTTGGAGTCTGATGTGAGTAAGAAGAACTGCAGCATCATGATTAATGATCTCACTGAGTCTGATTCTGGAAGGTATCAGTTCAGAGTCACTGGAATCCGGGATAACAAGACAGATGAAATTTCCTTTTCTCGTAGACCACAGATCTCAGTAGAAGGTAAAAAAACTCATTCTAATCCCACATTTAATTTCATATCAACCTTAAGAATGAAGACTTTAAACCTCTGTGTGTTCATCAGCTTTGAAGCAGAAGCCCACCATGATGGTTCCTCCTCTGACAGAGGGACAGCAGACCACACTGACCTGCTCTGCTTCTGGTCTCTGCTCTGGATCTCCTCCTGCAATCATCTGGATGTGGAGAGGAGCAGGAGAGGAGGACACTTCCATCCAAGGAAGCATCAGTGCTGTCCCACGCACATCTTATCTGACCTTTAATCCTACAGCTAAACATCACGATACCAATCTCACATGTAGGGTCAGATTCAGAGGAAACATAACCACAGAGGAGACGGTGACTCTGACGGTCAACTGTGAGTGTTTTTCTAGAGTGAAGATTAACATTCTATTAATTATGTCCGTTAATAAACTTTCATTCATGAAGATTAATCAGTTTTTGTTTTTGCTTTAAAGACATAAAGGAAGTCCAGATTATTGGAAGAAGAGACGTGATGGAGGGTGAGACTCTGAATCTGACCTGCAGTGTGGACAGCTTCCCTCCATCACTGATCATGTGGACCAAATATCATTCAAGTTCAAACCTGTCCACAAACAACGAATCAGCATCTTTAATCGTCTCCAAAGTGACATCAGAATATTCTGGATTGTACACGTGTACAATCAGATATAAAAACAGGGGTTTGGAAGCACATGCAGATGTTTCTGTGAGACGTGAGTGAATAAGATCAGCTTCCAGTAAATCTTTGATTTGACATGTGAATTGTTCTGTTTTAAAATACATTTATTTATTTTCAAAGGTCACTCGGAGATAGATTTTTGGAGAAACATCCTACCCTGGATTTTTTTTGGAATATCATTTGCTGTAAATTTGATCCTCATCATCTTCATCTGGCTCTTCTGGTATGCTAACAAACGTTTTCATTTATACAGTAAAAAAAAACAAAAAAAACTGACAGAATGTTTTTTTTTTCTCCAAATAGGAACAGGAAGCAAAAGCCGGGATCGAACAGAGAAGACAGAACCTACATGTCTCTACGGAAATCAGAAATATCACCAGATTACGATGTTATCGCAGCACGACCGCGCTAACATCTGTCTGTCTGTTTTTATCCTTTTAGCAACCATCGCGATCAAACCCAGAAATCAAAGGTCAGACAGAACAGACTTCCTTAAAAAAGAATTTAAATAAAAATAGTTCAACCAAAACAAAAGAAACAGTACGAGGAGACATACATGGTACACCTTATGCAGGACACCAGTCTGCTTCCAAAACTTGTTTGATATTTTGGACATTGAGGGACGGGATTGTTAATTTCTGCTGCAAATGTTCATAAAAATAATAACTGCTGTACATCATTTCTGTACATAGAGATTGAAAAAAACTGTACCAGAGTGGTGACCTTTTTAGGGTGTACCCTGCCTATTTCCTCCCAAACGATAAGGATATAATGAAATGATCTTCTTCTTCTCCTTTCGGCATTTCCCTTCAGGGGTCGCCACAGCAAGTCAGTTTCTTCCATCTAACCCTATCTGCTGCATCCTCTTCGGTCACGCCAACTATCTTCATGTCTTCCTTCACTGTATCCATGAACCTCCTCTTTGGTCTTCCTCTAGCCCTCTTTCCTGGTGGTTCCAAATCCAGCATCCTTCTGCCGATGTACTCAGTCTCTCTCCTCTGTACATGTCCAAACCATCTCAGTCTGGCCTCCCGGACTTTATCTCCAAAACCTCTAACATGTGCTGTTCCTCTGATATACTCATTTCTGATCCTGTCCATCCTGCTCACTCCCAGAGAGATCCTCAGCATCTTCATCTCTGCTACCTCCATCTCTGCTTCCTGTCTTTTCCTCAGTGGCACTGTCTCTAGACCAAACAGCATGGCGGGTCTCACCACGGTTTTGTACACTTTTCCTTTCATTTTAGCTGAAACTCTTCTGTCACACATCACACCTGATACTTTTCTCCACCCGTTCCAGCCTGCTTGAACACGCTTCTTCACCTCTTTTCCACACTCTCCGTTGCTCTGGACTGTTGATCCCAAGTACTTAAAATCTTCCACCTTCTTTATCTCTTCTCCCTGTAACCTCACTTTTCCATTTGGATCCCTCTCATTCACACACATGTACTCTGTCTTACTCTGACTAATCTTCATTCCTCTTCTTTCTAGTGCAAACCTCCACCTCTCCAGCTTTTCCTCCACCTCTTCCCTCCTCTCACTACAGATCACAATGTCATCTGCAAACATCATTGTCCATGGAGATTCCTGTCTGACCTCGTCTGTCAGCCTATCCATCACCGTAGCAAACAGCAAAGGACTCAGAGCAGATCCTTGGTGCAGTCCCACCCCCACACTGAACTCCTCTGTCTCACCTACAGCACACCTCACCACTGTCTTACAGCCCTCATACATGTCCTGAACCGCTCTAACATACTTCTCTGTCACACCAGACTTCCTCATACAGTACCATAGTTCTTCTCTAGGTACCCTGTCATACGCTTTCTCAAGATCTACAAAGACACAGTGCAGCTCTCTCTGACCTTCCCTGTACTTCTCTATCAGCATCCTCAAGGCAAATACTGCATCTGTAGTGCTCTTTTTAGGCATAAAACCATACTGCTGCTCACAAATTCTTACTTCAGACCTTAGCCTAGCTTCGACAACTTTTTCCCATAACTTCATCGTATGACTGATCAGTTTAATTCCTCTGTAGTTACCACAACTCTGCACATCTCCCTTGTTCTTAAAAACAGGAACTAGCACACTTCTTCTCCATTCATCAGGCATCTTCTCACTTTCTAATATTCTGTTAAACAGCCCAGTCAGAAACTCTACTGCCACCTCGCCTAAACACTTCCATACTTCTATAGGGATTCCGTCAGGGCCGAGAGCCTTTCCACTCTGCATCCTCTTCAGTGCCCTCTTTATTTCTACCTTACTGATCCTAGCCACTTTCCGGTCCACTTTGGTAACGTTTTCTACTCTTTGTTCTCTTTCATTTTCTTCATTCATCAACTCTTCAAAGTACTCTTTCCATCTTCCCATCACATTACTGGCATCTGTCAAGAGACATCCATTCCTGTCTTTAATCACCCTAACTTGCTGCACATCCTTCCCATCTTTGTCTCTCTGTCTTGCCAACCTGTATAGGTCCATCTCTCCCTCCTTGCTGTTCAGCTTAGCATACAAGTCGTCGAAGGCTGCTTGTTTTGCCTTTGCCACCTCTACTTTAACCTTATGCTGTATCTCCCTGTACTCTTGCCTACTCTCCTCAGTCCTCTCAGTGTCCCACTTCTTCTTAGCCAGCCTCTTTCTTTTGATAATATCCTGCACCTCCTCATTCCACCACCAAGTCTCTTTATCTATCTTCCTTCCAGATGACACACCAAGTACTCTCTTGCCTGTCTCCCTGATCACATTAGCTGTAGTTGTCCAGTCATCTGGAAGCTTCTCCTGCCCACCAAGAGCCTGTCTCAACTCCGTTATAAAGTTCAAGCAGCAGTCTTCCTTTTTCAGTTTCCACCATTTAGTCCTCTGCACTCCCTTCATCTTCTTAGACTTCCTCACTGCTATGGTCATCTTACACACGACCATCTTGTGCTGTTTGGCTACACTGTCTCCTGCTACAACTTTGCAGTCACTGATCTCTTTCAGATTACACCGCCTACACAAAATGTAATCTACCTGAGTACTCCTTCCTCCACTCTTATAAGGATATAATGAAATGATAAGATGATGAAATGATGATGAATTTGGACTACAGCTGGTCTTGTTTTGATTTTTTTTTTTAGCTTTTCTTATGGTATGCGGTACGGTGGCGCGGTGGGTAGCACCGTGGCCTCTTTATATAATTGATATTTTGGGGTTTTTTTTGCATTTTCTAATTTTTTTTTTTATAGCAAAACTGCATAAAATAGCAAGAACTAATCTCAGCACAAAATAAAATACAGGCATTCATGCAAGAAAATGACTTGTTTGATACTTTTTTTCTTATTTTTATTCACTCCATTCGTCCCTCACTGGGGAAATTTGTGTGCTGCATTCTTACACCGCAGCAGGCTGCCACGACGGCACCAATGGTGGGAGAAACATGGGGTTAGGTGTCTTGTCCAAGGATGACATGCACTCAGTGGGATGCAAACCCGCAAACTTCTTGTTGACTTCCGGTCCGCCGGTGAACCACTGAACCACCGTCTCCCTACTGATTTCTAAAAGTTTTTATTATTTCATTTAAAAAACTGCAGGTTTTCAGTTGAAGACATCAATTTATTAAGTGTTGCTTTTTAAATGAAGCTTGATGATTCTTAAGTCGTTTTTGTTCTGCTAAGTTTTGCACTGTCCCATGATGCTCAGTTCATTTTCTGAATTCAAATCATTTCGAAGTCAAAATTTTGTCAGTAGTAATATTAATAAACATCACACTTTACACTAAATTACACTTCATCTGCTAAATTATTTATATCTATTCATTTAATCTATTAATATTACCATTAACAGTTGTGTTGTGATGTTGAGAGACACAAATAAAATTGAATTAAAATAATTATACTAACTACTTTTCTCCAAGAAATAAATATGTTTTGGATTTCACTCCATCTAATCATCTAAAAATCATCTAAAAATTCTGGTATTTATTGTTATTAATATTAAAATTTTTACAGTCCTGTTTAAAAAAGAGAGGTCTTATCAATATGCATCACTCTGCACATGCTAAGAGAATAAAAGACTACATCATTGTACAGTATATCATCCTGCTCCTCTGATTTGCAATTCTCTTTTAAACACGTGTTTCTCAGATAAACAGGAACCTCAGATCTTGGGGTTCCTTGTAAATCACTTGTACAAGTGATCCTTGGGGATCAATTGTAAAAAAAAAAAGAAAAAAAAAAGGAGAAGTTCTGAAGGCCTATTCTTACGTTGGGGGCCTATGGTGTCATTTAGATAAGCGTGTTCCTCAAAATGTTCCTATACATAAATAACCCTCCTCCCCCCGAGACCTCACAAAGAAAATATAACATTTCGTGTTTGCTTTGGGCTCGGGCCTGAAAATCAAGTTACCGTAATTGGTCGGGCTCGGCCCGGTCGTGTTAAATACCCAAAGGTCGAGTGGGGTCGGGCTGGATTTTTTTAGGCCCGATCTTACCTCTAGTTTTTGGGATGTTCCTGTGTTTACAGGGATCTCAGGGATCCTAAACAGTTCTGGATGTGTTCTCCATCCAGATCTCCTGACCTATGTCTGCATCACTGAAGGTTTTCCTTTACCCTTCATCAGATGGCAGCATCATGGACCCTATTCTTTAGTTACCACGGTGACTGGCTACACTGTGAACAGCACCCTGAAAGTACCATCCCATCACGCGGCAACGTCACGACTGAATGTTTGAGCAGCAATGAAAATTGAGAAGCAGAAAAAAGTCTCCCCATCACCCAACAGAATCTATCAGAAACAGAAG
Source organism: Neostethus bicornis (assembly GCA_902685375.1). Lineage (NCBI taxonomy): Eukaryota > Metazoa > Chordata > Actinopteri > Atheriniformes > Phallostethidae > Neostethus > Neostethus bicornis. The sequence continues at coordinate 13,541,079 of LR738541.1, read as the reverse complement.
GTACATGTTGAACCCTGAGACACATTTAAACTGTTACTTCCACTTTATCGGCTCTTTTTTTTTTTTTACCACATCTTGTGAAAATAAGAAACTGTCACATGAACGTATTTACATATTACTCTTACATATCTTATCTTAAACCTAGCTTATCCTGAACCTTAGCTTAAACCTAGCTTATCCTGAACCTTAGCCTAAACCTAGCTTATCCTGAACCTCAGCCTAAACCTAGCTTATCCTGAACCTCAGCCTAAACCTAGCTTATCCTGAACCTTAGCCTAAACCTAGCTTATCCTTTCACAACCTGTGTGAGGTGGGTAGTAGATTTTTAAATCCAGGCTGAGTCGTGCTTCTTTTGTGAGGGTGTTTATTGTTTATATTCTGGGTTATAATACTTTATGAATAACTATGGTGACTTTTTTTTTTACAAGTATTTATGAATTTTAATGCCAACAATGCAAAACTCTCTCCATATAAGCAAACGTCTTTCCATTAAAAAAAAAAACAAAAACAAAAAAAACACTCTAAATGAAAAATCTCCTCAAAATATATACTTTACGCCTCTCCCCTTTAGGCTGAGGTTTCCACTTAACCCTGATCAATTCCACGTGACGTCACTTCCATCTGCCGATCCGAAAAGGAATTTAAAAGGAATTTAAACAGCTGTTCGGGCCGATGCATGGGTAATAACAATGATGATTATATGCACATCTTGTGGGTCTGTGCACCTGTGCAAACTTTTGAAGTCTGCGAGGACTGTGAGCATCAAAATTGACTGAATTTAAAGTCACTGCATGCCCCAAGCTTTGTTTATTAGGCGACCTGATTGAAATGAACATAGAAACTCACAAGGCACAAATGGTTCTCACTGCCTTATGTATCGCAAAGAAAACTATCCTCCTGAACTGGAAATCCAAAACCACTCTGAGCATTAACAAGTACAAAAACCTCCTTTCAGACCACATCAGATTAGAGATCATGTCTGCATCTTCCAAACAAAACTCAACCTCAGTGACCCTCTGGTTTCAGCTGATTAGTCACGTCACTTAGTAGGGGAATGGTGATAATAGGTCCGGATCTAAACTCGTCCTGGGGTCTGGAGCAAAGGGGAGTCGGGGTCTCGATGCATCCTGGTTTTGGGGTTCTACAAAGTAGTTGGCCGGGTCAGTGACCCTCATCCAGTTAGTACAGGTACACAGAGCCACAGGGTGTGCATATAGCCATCAATGTTATTACCTGTGCACTGTGTGCATTTTGTTGACCGTATAAGACCCATTTTAAAAAGCCTATGTCCTGTGTAGTGAGTTCTGTGAAGAATCTTGTACTGGATAAGTTTCAAATTTGGACTGTTGGTCATATTAAAGGCATTCAGACGGATCTGAAAAAAAAAGAAAGAAATAATAATAATACTTTATTTCCATGTCCCTTTAAAAACCCAAACGAACATACAGTAACTTGTTTCCTCTTTGGTTAAAAAGAGGAAATTTGTGTGAGTGTTAATGTGCAGGAGTTTTTTTATGTTTTAGTAAACATTTTTAAAAGACATTTTAAATTGTAAAAAAAGAGAAAGAAAATGTTTTCCTCATTTTAAAATGTTTGCATTAAGTTAATTGAATGAACTTGAAGAATTAAAGTCGTTCCAGTTTTAATGAGTCATGTAACAGTGTTGGTACGATGTGACACAAACACACACTGTCTGATATAAGGGTTTTTTTTTTTTTGCTGACAGATTTCCTGAAAGTAAAATAGAGAGAAAAGATGGGAAACCTCACAGACTAGAACATAAAAAAAGATGAGAAAATAAGAAGAGGTAAGAGATTCTAAAGTTTTTAAAAACTTCTGAACTAAAAGTCAGAGTTTTACAAAATAATATTTTACTGTATGTCATTTTATTTTGACTGTTTAGTTTAATTTAATTATTGAATCAAAGTAAAATGATTTATCTTAATGAATTAACTTAACAAAACTTAATAAATTCCCTTTAAAAAGTTTGTAGTCTTGTTTTTACCACATTTGTTTTTTAATTATTATTATTTTTACTCACTATATTCATCCCTCACCGGGAAAATTTGTGTGCTGCACCCCTACACCGCAGCAGGCTGCCACGACGGCACAAATGGTGGGAGAAATGGGGGGTTTAGGTGTCTTCTCCAAGGACTTTAGACGTGAAGTCAGCGGGATGAAAACCCGAATTAACAATATTGCCATTTTTGTATAAAAAAGATTCATCTTAAAAGTTTTAATAATGCAGATCTCTTCAAACTCTGAAAAAAAGTCTGATGTAATCTGGTTGAATCATTTACAAATCTGAGAATATTTTACTGTGTTTGTGGGGTTTTTTAGGGTCTGTTACAGTTACATGGGAATGATGTCTCAGTGAGTAGGGCAGCTGCCTTGTAACCGTAGCGTTGCTGGTTCGATTCCTGGCCAGGAATTCATGCCGAAGTGTCCTTGAGCAAGACACTGAACCCCCAATTCCTCTTGATGGTGGTTTGCACGTTGCATGGCAGCTTTCACCATCAAGTATGAATGAATGGGTGAATGTGAGCCACACTGTAAAGCGCTTTGAGTGCCAACGGAGGTGGAAGAGGGCTGTACAAGAAGAGTACATTTACATTTAAAACAAAAACGAATTATTCCTTGAGAAAAAATTTAACTCAGTAGATTATTTTAATGTCAAAGTTCTTCTAAACTCTGCTACTGAGTGCCGAAAAATCTTGTGTCAGCTGATCATTTTTTCTTTCAGTTTCTTTTGTCCTGAAGTTTTTATTCTGAGTTTAAATAATCTGACATCAGATCAGGATGTTTTTTCTCTTCTGGATCGTGATGATTTTGTTTCTGAGCAGCAGAACTTCTGACTCAGGTACCTCGTTTAATCAACTCATCAATGTTTTATTGAACTGTTTAGATCATTTGAAATATTTCTCAATCTGAATCTTCATCACCAGGAACGGCTGCCGAGTTGATTAGAAAGTGTTATGGTACGTCCTTGGATCACTGCATCACTTTAAATGATGGACCAATCAGAGCAGAAGCTGGACTCTGTGTAGTGATACCATGTAGCTTCACGACTCATAAGAGCTACACACCTAAATACATGAGTTGGTATAAATGTGAGGAAAATAAAAATATCTGTGATCAGTCTGAGATGATATTGAGCTCAAAAAAAAACAGTGAAATCAGTAATACTGAGTTTATAGGACGAGTGTCTCTGTTGGAGTCTGATGTGAATCAGAAGAACTGCAGCATCATGATTAATGATCTCACTGAGTCTGATTCTGGATGGTATCAGTTCAAAGTCACTGGAATCCAGGATAACAGGACAGATGGACTTTCATTTAATCCTAAATCACAGATCTCAGTAGAAGGTAAATAACTCATTCTCATCCCACATTTAATTTCATGGCAACCTTAAGAATGAAGACTTTAAACCTCTGTGTGTTCATCAGCTTTGAAGCAGAAGCCCACCATGATGGTTCCTCCTCTGACAGAGGGACAGCAGACCACACTGACCTGCTCTGCTCCTGGTCTCTGCTCTGGATCTAATCCTAATATCATCTGGATGTGGAGAGGAGCAGGACAGGACAACACTTCCATCCAAGAAAGCATCACTGCTGTTTCACAGATTTCAAAAATGCAGTTTCAACACAGATCTTCTCTGACCTTTAACCCTACAGCTAAACGTCACAATACCAATCTTACATGTAGGGTCGGATTCAGAGGAAACATAACCACAGAGGAGACGGTGACTCTGACGGTCGACTGTGAGTGTATTTCTAGAGTAAAGATTAACATTCTGTTAATTATGTCCGTTAATAAACTTTCATTCAGTGTAGCCAAACAGTGTAGCCAAACAGTACAGGATGGTCGTGTGTAAGATGACCATAGCAGTGAGGATGTTTAAAAAGATGAAGGGAGTGCAGAAGACTAAATGGTGGAAACTGAAAAAGGAAGAGTGCTGCTTGAACTTTACAAAGGAGTTGAGACAGGCTCTTGGTGGGCAGGAGAAGCTTGCAGATGACTGGACAACTACAGCTAATGCGATCAGGGAGACAGGCAAGAGAGTACTTGGTGTGTCATCTGGAAGGAAGATTGATAGAGAGAAGTGGTGGTGGAATGAGGAGGTGCAGGATTACATCAAAAGAAAGAGGCTGCCTAAGAAGGAGTGGGGCACTGAGAGGACTGAAGAGAATAGGCAAAAGTACAGGGTGAAACAGCGTGAGGTTAAAGTAGAGGTGGCAAAGGCAAAACAAGTAGCCTATGATGACCTATACGCTAGGCTGAACAGCAAGGAGGGAGAGATGGACCTATACAGGTTGGCAAGACAGAGAGACACAGATGGGAAGGATGTGCAGCAAGTTAGGGTGATTAAAGACCGGAATGGATGTCTTTTGACAGATACCAGTAATGTGATGGGAAGATGGAAAGAGTACTTTGAAGAGTTGATGAATGAAGAAAATGAAAGAGAACAAAGAGTAAAAGATGTTACCACAGTGGAGCGGAAAGTGGCTAAGATCAGTAAGGTAGAAATAAAGAGGGCACTGAAGAGAATGAAGAGTGAAAAAGCTCTGGGTCCTGATGATATTCCTGTAGAAGTATGGAACTGCTTAGGTGAGGTGGCAATTGACTTTCTGACTGGGCTGTTTAACGGGATATTAGAAAGTGAGAAGATGCCTGATGAATGGAGGAGAAGTGTGCTGGTTCCTATTTTTAAGAACAAAGGAGATGTGCAGAGTTGTGGTAACTACAGAGGAATAAAACTGATCAGTCATACGGTGAAGTTATGGGAAAAAGTTGTCGAAGGTAGGCTAAGGTCTGAAGTACAAATTTGTGAGCAGCAGTATGGTTTTATGCCTAAAAAGAGCACTACAGATGCAGTATTTGCCTTGAGGATGCTGATAGAGAAGTACAGAGAAGGCCAGAGGGAGCTGCACTGTGTCTTCGTAGATCTAGAGAAAGCGTATGACAGGGTACCTAGAGAAGAACTATGGTATTGTATGAGGAAGTCTGGTGTGACAGAGAAGTATGTTAGAGTGGTCCAGGACATGTATGAGGGCTGTAAGACAGTGGTGAGGTGTGCTGTAGGTGAGACAGAGGAGTTCAGTGTGGGGGTGGGATTGCACCAAGGATCTGCTCTGAGTCCTTTGCTGTTTGCTATGGTGATGGACAGGCTGACAGACAAGGTCAGACAGGAATCTCCATGGACAATGATGTTTGCAGATGACATTGTGACCTGTAGTGAGAGGAGGGAAGAGGTGGAGGAAAAGCTGGAGAGGTGGAGGTTTGCACTAGAAAGAAGAGGAATGAAGATTAGTCAGAGTAAAACAGAGTACGTGTGTGAATGAGAGGGATCCAAATGGAAAAGTGAGGTTACAGGGAGAAGAGATAAAGAAGGTGGAAGATTTTAAGTATCTAGGATCAACAGTCCAGAGCAATGGAGAGTGTGGAAAAGAGGTGAAGAAGAGTGTTCAGGCAGGCTGGAACGGGTGGAGGAAAGTATCAGGTGTGATGTGTGACAGAAGAGTTTCAGCTAGAATGAAAGGGAAAGTGTACAAAACCGTGGTGAGACCGGCCATGGTGTTTGGCCTAGAGACAGTGGCACTGAAGAAAAGACAGGAAGCAGAGATGGAGGTAGCAGAGATGAAGATGCTGAGGATCTCTCTGGGAGTGACCAGGATGGACAGGATTAGAAATGAGTGCATCAGGGGAACAGCACATGTTAGAGTTTTTGGGGATAAAGTTAGAGAGGCAAGACTGAGATGGTTTGGACATGTACAGAGGAGAGAGAGAGAGTACATAGGAAGAAGGATGCTGGATTTGGAACCACCAGGAAAGAGGCCTAGAGGAAGACCAAAGAGGAGGTTCATGGATACAGTGAAGGAAGACATGAAGATAGTTGGTGTGACCAAAGAGGATACAGCAGATAGGATTAGATGGAAGAAACTGACTTGCTGTGGCGCCCCCTGAAGGGAAAAGCCGAAAGAAGAAGAAGAAGAAGAAACTTTCATTCATGAAGATTAATCAGTGTTTGTTTTTGCTTTAAAGACATAAAGAAAGTCCAGATTATTGGAAGAAGAGACGTGATGGAGGGTGAGACTCTGAATCTGACCTGCAGTGTGGAAAGCTTCCCTCCATCACTGATCATGTGGACCAAATATCATTCAAGTTCAAACCTGTCCACAAACAACAAATCAGCATCTTTAATCGTCTCCAAAGTGACATCAGAATCTTCTGGATTGTACACGTGTACAATCAGATATAAAAACAGGAGTTTGGAAGCACATGCAGATGTTTGTGTGAGACGTGAGTGAATAAGATCCAGTAAATGTTTGATTTGACATGTGAATTATTCTGTTTTAAAATACATTTATTTATTTCCACAGGTAACTCGGAGAAAGATTTTTGGAGAAACATCCTTCCCTGGATTTTTTTTGCAATATCATTTGCTGTAAATTTGATCCTCATCATCTTCATCTGGCTCTTCTGGTATGCTAACAAACGTTTTTATTTATACAGTAAAAAAAAAACTGACAGAATGTTTTTCTTTTCTCCAAATAGGAACAGGAAGCAAAAGCCGGGATCGAACAGAGAAGACAGAACCTACATGTCTCTACGGAAATCAGAAATATCACCAGAATACGATGTTATCGCAGCACGACCGCGCTAACATCTGTCTGTCATTTTGTTTTTATCCTTTTAGCAACCATCGCGATCAAACCCAGAAATCAAAGGTCAGACAGAACAGACTTCTTTAAAAAAGGATTAAAATAAAAGGGTACACATACAGGGTACACCTTGTACATACAGTATCACCAGTCTGTTTCAAAAACTTGTTTGACATTTCAAACATGAAGGGGTGGGACTGTCAAGTTCTGCTGCATAATGTGTTTAAATAATAACAACCAAAAATTATTTCTGTACATTGAAAAAAAACTGTACCACAGTGGTGACCTTTTCAGGGTGTACCCTGCCTCTTTCCTCCCAGATGATAAGGATGTGATAAAATAATAAGATGATGAAATGATGATGAATTTTGAGACCAAAGATGGCCTTGTTTTGATTTTTTTTTTTTAAATAGCTTTTCTTATGGTAGGCGGCACGGTGGCGCAGTGGGTAGCACAGTGGCCACAGCTAAAAACTTGCAGGGGTCAAGTCCTGGGTGGGGATGAGATTTGGGACACCAGCTTTTCTGTGTGGAGTTTGCATGTTCTCCCCGTGTCTACATGGTTTTTTTCTGGGTACTCCGGTTTCCACCCACCCTCCAAAAACATGCATGTAAGGCTGATTGGCCACTACATGACTGCCCCTAAGAGTGTGTGTGTGAGTGTGGATGGTTGTACAGTATATACAGTATGTGACCCCGCGACAGGCTGGCAACCTGTTCGGGATGTACCCTTTCCTTCGCCTTGAATCAACCGAGATGGGCTCCAGCAACCCCTGTGAACCTGCAAGGGATAGACGGTCAATAAGGTGACTGACTGACTGGCTTTTCTTATAAATTATTTAGCAATCTTATAAAATTTTTTATCAAAGAATATTCAATAATATTTCCTTGTGTTTGATTTCTTTTTCAAATTTTAAGCATATTAAAAACATACTAATGTTGCTGAGAGGTCAAGTCTTAGATCAGATCCTGGTTAAACGTATGTTCTGATCTTCTCACTGAATATTAACACATCTGGAATTCAGTCTGACACAGTGACCACAGTGAGACAGAATACTTCTATTTGAGAAGAATGAAGTTTGAAGCTGAAAAGTATATTTTTAAGTATAAGTATTTTTTACAATATTTCCTATTTTTTTCCCATGGCTTTAAAAATGTATTCTGCTTTTTTTTTTTTGCAAAGAGGCACAACATAATTTAAAAAATTATGTGGCATCATAGGTTTTGTTTTTTCTTGGTTAATTTTTGTTCATCTTCTAGAAACTTTATGTAAATAGTATTTTTTTAATAGCAAAACTGCATAAAATAGCAAGAAATGATCTCAAATCGAAATAAAATAAAAGGAATTTCTGCAAGAACATGGCTCTTGTTTTATTTCTAAAACTTTTTATTATTTCTGTTTCAGTTGAAGACATCAATTTATTAAGTGTTGCTTTTTAAATGAAGCTTGATGATTATTAATTAGTTTTAGTTGTGCTAAGCTTTGCACTGTCCCATGATGCTCGGTTTACCGGTGATTAGAGTTTTTATGTCAAAGTTAAAATTCAAATAAAAAGAGATGAAAACATATTATTTTTGTTGCATAATAACTTGTCCGTCGGATTGTCGAGTCTCGGATTGAAGAGGAGCAGTGTGGTTTCCGTCCCGGACATGGAACTACGGACCAGCTCTATAGCCTCTTCAGGATCCTGGAGGGGTCATGGGAGTTTGCCCAACCAGTCTATATGTGTTTTGTGGATCTGGAGAAGGCATTCGATCGTGTCCCTAGGGGACTCATTGTGGGGGGTGCTCCGAAGTACGGAGTCTCGGAGCCCTTAGTACGGGCTGTCCGATCTTTGTACGACCGGAGCCAGAGCTTGGTCCGTATAGCCGGCAGTATGTCGATTCCATTTCTAGTGAGAGTTGGACTCCGCCAAGGCTGCCCTTTGTCACCGATTCTGTTCATCACCTTTATGGACAGAATATCCAGGCACAGCTGAGGCGTTGGAGGGATCCAGTTTGGAGGATTGGATCTCTGCTTTTTGCGGATGATGTGGTCCTATTGGCTTCATCAGACCGTGATCTCCAGCTCTCGCTGGATCGATTTGCTGCCGAGTGTGAAGCGACCGGGATGGGAATTAGCGCCTCCAAATCCGAGACCATGGTCCTCGCCCGGAAAAGGGTGGAATGCCCCCTGCGGGTCAGGGACAGGGTCCTGCCTTAAGTGGAGAAGTTTAAGTATCTCGGGGTCTTGTTCACGAGTGGGGGAAGGATGGAGCGGGAGATCGACAGGCGGATCGGTGCGGCGTCAGCAATAACTAGGACGCTGCATTGGTCCGTCGTGGTAAAGAGAGAGCTGAGCCGAAAAGCAAAGCTCTTGATTTACAAGTCGATCTACTTTCCTACCCTCACCTATGATCACCAGCTGTGGGTGGTGACCGAAAGAATGAGATCGCGGGTACAAGCGGCTGAAATGAGCTTCCTCCGCAGGGTGGCTGGGCTCTCACTCAGAGATCGGGTGAGGAGCTCTGCCATCCGGGAGGAGCTGGGTGTCGAGCCGCTCCTCCTCCAGGTCGAGAGGAGCCAGATGGGGTGGTTCGGGCATCTGGTCAGGATGCCCCCCCTAGCGCCTCGCAGGCGAGGTGTTTCGGAAACGTCCCACCGGGAGGAGACCGAGGGGCAGACCCCGGAGCCGCTGGAGAGACTATGTCTCACAGTTGGCCGGTGAACGCCTTGGGATCCTCCGGGTGAGCTGGAGGATGCAGCCGGGGTGAGAGAGGCCTGGGCTGCCCATTTGAGGCTGTTGCCCCCGGGACCCGACCCCGGAACAAGCGGCAGATGACGCAACGGAACGGAACATAATAACTTTTTTCTTTTAAAGTAGAACACAAGATATTTTGTGATGTCTTTTAAGATTTTCCGTGAAATGTCATTATTAAATTTAACATTTTTAAAACACAACTTCCTTTTCAGTTCATTCTTTTAACTTTTCAGTGAACATTGCCAAAGAAATAATTTTTTAATGGAAAAAATGGCAATAAATATAAATTATCTCAAAAAACTAAAAAAAAAATTAAAATTGTGAAAACATTGAAAAACACAAAACATTCCGTTTCCGTTCGTCATCTGAACCATTTGACCCTAGAGGGGCGTGATGGGTGCTGGAGCCTATCCCGGCTGCTTTCCGACCAGAGGCAGGGTACACCCTAAACAGTTAGCCAGTCTGGTGCGGGCAAAACATTATGTATGAGTAAAAACTTTGTTGGTTCCTTTTATTGTTTAAGAATTGATTATGAAATATTTAAAATTTTTAAGCTGATGTTTTACAAAAATCTGGAAGTGCCTGTTTTTTGTACATGAATGATGTGCCAATAAACTTCCTGAAGTTTTCATGTTGCAAAATCAAAACAGCAAAGTTTAAAAACTTGTTTAAAATAAGAGGAACCTCACAAAAGATTCACGGATCACATTTTACCATACTTTTTTTTTCTTTAATGGGAGTGAAGGAAAAAATGAAGGGTTTGTGTTCATTTTATGTTACTTTTAACATTTTTAAAAGAAGATTAAAAGGGTGAGGAGCTCTGCCATCCAGGAGGAGCTCGGAGTCGAGCCGCTCCTCCTCCAGGTCGAGAGGAGCCAGATGGGGTGGTTCGGGCATCTGGTCAGGATGCCCCCCGAGCGCCTCCCGGGCGAGGTGTTTCGGGCTTGTCCCACCGGGAGGAGACCAAGGGGCAGACCCCAGAGCCGCTGGAGAGACTTTTTCTCACAGTTGGCCGGGGAACGACTTGGGATCCTTCCAGGTAAGCTAGAGGATGCAGCCGGGGAGAAAGGAGCCTGGGCTGCCCGTTTGAGGCTGTTGCCCCCGCGACCCGACCCCGGAACAAGCGGAAGATGACGCAACGGAACGAACGGATTATCTTAAATTTTTGTTTTGTCGTCTTCCATTTATCCGGGGCGGGGTCGCAGGGGCAATGGCCTCAGATGGGAAGGCCAGGCTTCTCTCACCCCAGCTGTATCCTCCATTTCACTCAGAGGGTCCCGAATCGTTCCCTGTGATACATACTGTAGTCTCTTCAACAGGTCCAGGGTTTGCCTCTTGGTCTCCTCCCGGTGGGACTTGCCCAAAACATCTACTAGCGAGGCACTCTGGGGCATCCTAAACTACAACTACCCAAACCACCCCATCTGGCGTCTTTCGACTTGGAGAAGGGCGGGCTCGACACCGAGCTCCTCCCGGATGGCAGATCTCCTCACCCAATCTCTAAGTGAGAGCCCATCCACCCTGCGGAGGAAGCTCATTTCGGCCGCTTGTATCCACAATCTTGTTTAAATTTAAAGATAGAATATTTTAATTTAGATTTTCTATTGTTTATTTCAAGTTTATACAGATATTAATTTCTGTTTGAAAGAAATTATGTCAAAGTTCAATAATCTGTACAAACATAAAAAAAATGTGAGTGAATCAAAGTAAAAAGAGGATGTTGTAATGAAGACATGGTCATGTTGAAACTAGGGACTGACCAAATCCGTCAGATCCTGTGTTGCATGTGTGATGTAAAGTGTAAATTTCCAGTTAGATTTCATGTTTTCTTCTCAAATTTTTCGCTCTCACTTTTTCTGTAGAGGTTGAAAAGAAAAGACGTTTTTAGCATCAACTCAGGATGTTTGTTTCTTTCTGGATCACAGTGTTGGTGCTGGTGACGAGCAGCATCATTGAAACTGGTAAGTTTATCAATTTGTTTTTTAAATTTAGCTGGTTAAACTGGGAGCAAAAGTTACAAAAAGTTTGGCAGACTTTAACTGGAGACTTATAGATTTTTGTAAATGTAAGTAAACATTCAGAATCACCTCTTTAATATTGCCTTGTCTTATTTTAGAAAAACCCTCTTATTGTTTTTTTTGTATATTTACTCACTCTATTCATCCCTCACTGGGGAAAGTTGTGTGCTGCACTCCTACACCGCAGCAGGCTGCCCACGACGGCACCAATGGTGGGAGAAACAGGGGTAAAGGTGTCTTCTCTAAGGACCCTATACCTACACTTAGTGGGATGCAAACTTGGTTGACTTCTGGTTCACAGAACGCTCTAACCACTGAGCCACCATCTCCACCCCTAATTTTCGGTTAAAAATAAAATTATTTCTGAATTCAAATAATTTTGAAGTCAAAATTTTGTCAATAGTCTGAAGATTTATGAATAGATCTTTATGTATGCATGTATCCAGTATCTCCGATGTTTAATCTGCAATTCCATGAGACTTTGATCATGTTTAATTATGATTACAGTCCAACAAACTATTACTGAATACCTCAAAATCTTATTTTATGTTATTTGATAGATAGATAAAAACTTTATTAATCTCCCGCAGGAGAAATTCTGGTGTCCAGAAGCAACAGAAATCAAGTACATACTAAGTAAATAAAAACAACATATACGGAAATATAATAAAATAGGACTCAGTTCCTTCCAGAAACATCTGCCTGAGGGCTGAAGATATGAACGACCTCCTAAAGCGCACAGTCCTGCAGCGCAGTGAGAGGAACCTGTTACTTCGGGTCGTCTTCTGGGTCGTGATAACATCATGTAGAGGGTGACGGTGGTTATTCAGGATACCCTGCATTAAAGCCCTCATCCTCCCCTTTGATTCAGCAAAGGGGGGGGAGGTCATTAACAAAGCCAGTACTATAACATTTTGAAAAATAATTGTCATTTTCCTGCATTTTGGTGCACATTCCCTGACCCTGCAAGGGGATAGCGGGATTAGTCCCCTTTCCTTTCTTCTTCTTCTTTTTTTGTTTTTGTGGACCAAAAAGGGCGGGTGGCATGTACTGTATGCTTTTTGTTTGAAACCAATAGAAGATGACAAACCTGTAGTTGAGATGCTTTCTTTTTTTTTTTTACGATATAAAAAGCACATTTAAATTTTAAGAGTAAGAAGTTTAGCTTAAATTGAGACAAAATGTTTTTTTTGTAATTTTCTTGTATTTATTGCATATTGTGTCCTCTCAACAGCATCAGGCCAGATCTTTGCTTTATTTACTTATATTTTGAACTCATTTAAAGAGACAGTAGAAGGCAGATACAGTATTTATGGACCTCATTAACGTGATTAACTTTTTTACATTCTCAGAAACTGCTGCCTGGACGTTTCCATTTTGTGTCAGTGATTATTGCATCACTCTGAATGATGAACCCATCGAAGCAGAAGCTGGACTCTGTGTGGTGATACCATGTAGCTTCACTACTGATGACAGCTTTATTCCCCAACATTTAATTTGGCGTAAATGTGAGGAAACTAAATATACCTGTAGTACATATGACAGGATATTCAGCTCAGATGAGACCAAGGAAATAAGAAAAACGGAGTTTATTGGACGAGTATCTCTGTTGGAGTCAGATGTGAATAAAAAGAACTGCAGCATCATGATTAATAATCTCTCAGAGTCTGATTCTGGATGGTATCAGTTCAGAGTCACTGGATGGAAAGAAGTTGGATATTCATATCAACCCAAAACTCAGCTCGTAGTAAAAGGTATGTAATCTGTTACATTTTAAAGAAAACAATCACCAACCTGAGGTCTCATTTATAGTGACTTGTACAGATCATTAGCAGAGCCGTGACGACGTAAATCGCAAGTAAAAGAGAGCAGAGTGGGAGGTGTTCACCATGGCAACTCTGCGAGTGGCGCACACTGATGTGTCAGTGAAAAAACAGTAAAGCAGCTGACATGAAAGCACCTCTAAACGTGCAGAGGTGAAACCGTGTCAGCCACTTTGGGCATTTCAAACAATTCCCAGCTTGATGATTTAATAATATTAATATTTTATTAATAAATTTCTTTATTTGTGGGGTCTGAAACGTTGCTTTAAAGCAGGTACATTGTTTTAAAATGAGTGCAAATATGCAGCAATTGACACATTTTTTTGTGATGTGATCCAAATTTTCTTAAGACCTACACTGAGGCATTTCCAGTGGTTTCATCACTGCTTCAAATGCTTCATTTCACTGTCTTACGTTCACTTCAGGTTTCGTCCACAAGTGTCTTTTCCCAGTGTTTGATTGTTTCAAACACACAGCAGAATCTTTGCGTAGAGTCTAAGCACCACCCCACTTTTCTAGGTTGTACTACTGCAGTGCTTCTCAATTATTTCCTGCTGCGCCCTCCCAAGGAAGAAGACAATATTTCGCGCCCCTTGCCACCAACCCCACTCTCCGCTGTGACTATAGTTAGTATCACCTGTCTATGAAATTATTCTAAATACAACTCTGCATAACATTGTATCCTCATTAACATTAAAGAAAATAAATAAATAAAAATAACAGTTTCATTAACATTGTTTTTTTTAGTCTGTAACAGAAAAGTTAACCCGAAATTCAAAAAATTAAATTCTTATTTAAACTATAAACATTTTTGAATAATACTTTTACTTTAGTAGTACTTACAAAGCGGGATGATTGTTGCCAATATTCAGCACGTTTTTGCTAAAAAAAAAACTCGCGTGACTTATCAGCATGACTGGGGTGTAATGTCTTTAAGTGATGCCCTAATTTATTTGGCTTCATGCTGTCCGCTGCCAACATTTTTAGACACAGTAAACACACGTCTTTCCTCGTCTCCCACCGTAGTCACAGGCTATATGTACAGTATGTATGTATGTACTATGTATGCTTCGTCATATTTCCTTGACTTAGCTTTCGGGAGACTTTCGTTTGACTCATTATATCCGTTTCTCTCTGTCTGTCTTTTTATCGTTGTTAAATATTTTTTCATGGTGTCTGTTGAGGGTCCACTCAACACTACACTGTCTATACCTTGCTCTGTGCTGAGTTCAATTCAATTCAATTCAATTTTATTTGTATTGCCCAAAATCACAGAATTTCTGTCTCAATGGGCTTCACAAAAAAAAGAGGAATGTATTAACACAAATACACAACAAGAAAAATAACTAACAAATGCTAACTAAACAAGACTAGCACATTTATGCCCTTAGACTCTCCTTCTCGGAGAGGAAAAACTCCTAAAAAACCCATCAGTGGGGAAAAAAATAAGAAACCTCATGGGGATCCACATGAAAGAGAGATCCCTCCCCCGGGACGAGCAACCAATGTGTCAAAGATTATTGTTTAAATATTAGCTTATTCTACTCTACAGCTAAATATCTAAAGAAGTCAATAAATGTTCTTCATCCTGATGGAAACACGGGGGACTCCTCAGCCCAGCGAGGCCCTGGACGGGGATGATTAGATGGATTTCATCCTGATGGAGCGGGGATGATGAAGCGCGGAGGTCTCCTCGTTGTGGCCATGCCCAGGACAGGAACGCAGAGTCCTGAATGGGGCTCTCTCCCAGAGAGGAGGGAGAGAGGTGGACAACATGTGAATTGTATTGTACCAACTAGCAGTGTAATTCTAAATAAACAGACAATAGAGAACAATGAATGAGATAGAAAGTCACGGATTAGGGAGAGGGGAAGGGGATACAGACCCTGGTTAGAGTAGGGTGGAAGGGGAAAGAGGGATACAGACTCTGGTTAGGGTAGGGAAGGGGGTACAAACCCTGGTTAGAGTAGGGGTAGAGGGGGAAAGGGCCAAGGCCTTTCGAGAATGCAAAAAAACTCTATACCATAAAGTTGATACTCCCTGCGCACATTCTGACAATGAGAGCGCCAACTACTGTAGTGGATGTGCAATTACACTTTATTCTAGTACGGCAAAAAAACAACATGTTCCACAGGGTCACACACGCCCCCCAGGGGTGGCAGCCCTACTATTTGACAAGCACTGCACTACAGTCTGTGTAAGTTTTATGAATGAGACCCCTGGTGATTGTTTTCTGAATTTAACATATTTTGTTCAAACTTCTAAACATATGAAAAAGATATGTTGACTACCCTCTAAAAAGAATTGTGAATTTGTGCATCAGGTCTACAACAGAAGCCCACCATGATGGTTCCTCCTCTGTCAGAGGGGCAGCAGACCACACTGACCTGCTCTGCTCCTGGTCTCTGCTCTGGATCTAATCCTGATATCATCTGGACGTGGAGAGGAGCAGGAGAGAAGAACTCTTCCATTCCAGGAAACATCACTGCTGTCCAACACAGATCTTATCTGACCTTTAACCCTACAGCTGAACATCACAATACCAATCTTACATGCAGGGTCAGATTCACAGGAGACATAGCAACAGAGGAGACGGTGACTCTGAATGTCAACTGTGAGTGTTGGAAGGTTCCAAAAATGTTCACCTGCATATTGTCTTATTTTGAATTACACAGTTTTGCTAGAAAGTTTTCATGTAAAAATTCTGTTATTGATTATTGTTATTATTATTACAGTCCTGATTAGAAACAGTGGTCTTATCAACATGCATCACTCAACACATGCCAAGAGAATAAAAGACTACATCATTGTACAGTATATCATCCTGCTTCTCTGATTTGCAATTCTCTTTTAAACACGTTTCTCAGATAAACGGGAACCTCAGATCTTCGGCAGAACACGTGTAAAAGAAGGAGAAGATCTGAACGTGACTTGCAGCGTTGAAAGTTTCCCTCCATCTCTGATCACGTGGAGCAAACAGGGATCCAACATAAACCTACAAAGTAGAACCATCATCTCTAATGACACTGGATCATCCACACTGATCATTTCTGATGTGTCAGTAGAACATTCTGGACAGTACGTCTGTTCTGCAGAATATCTGAACACCACCATGACGCAGCAAACTGAGATAACAGTAACATGTAAGTACTCTGGTTAAATACAAATAGAATCATTCTTCATCTTTACATCCTAACTTGTGTGTTCTGTGATGTGTCTGTGTTTACAGGGTTCTCAGGGATCCTAAACGGTTCTGGATGTGTTCTCCATCCAGATCTCCTGACCTGTGTCTGCATCACTGAAGGTTTTCCTTTACCCTTCATCAGATGGCAGCATCATGGACACTACTCTATAGTTACCACAGTGACTGGCTACACTGTAAACAGCACCCTAAAAGTACCAGGCAATCACCACGGCAACGTCACTACTGAATGTTTGAGCAGCAATGAAAATGGAGAAGCAGAAAAAAGTCTCCCCATCACCCAACGGAATTTATCAGAAACAGAAGGTACATGTTGAACCCTGAGACACATTTAAACTGTTACTTCCACTTTATCAACTCTTTTTTTTTTACCACAGCTTGTGAAAATAAAAAAATTGCTCTATGAACATATTTACATTTCATTCCTTCGTATCTATCAAAACTAAAGTGGTAATACAGTTTTTATTCCTTTTATTCTAACAACAGTAAATCTCATGGAAAACGTCTCCTGGTTTGAAGTGATCGTTGCCTTTGTGATCGGGGTGTGTCTCACAGCTTCTGGTTTCTGTTTGACCATAAAGATTTGCAGGTAGATATTTAAATAAAAACATACGCAGAAGATTTTTATTCATTTGTTAAATAGATTTTTTTTTCTTTGCAGAAAAAAACAGAAACCTGGAAATCTGAATGAGACTTTGGACATGGTGACCAGTCAAGATGATCTACTGGTATTTATCTTTTATTTTCCATTCCGTCATCTTCCGCTTGTTCCGTGGTCAGGTCGCGGGGGCAACAGCCTGAAACGGGAAGCCCAGGCCTCTCTCTCCCCGGCTGCATCCTCCAGCTCACCCGGGAGGATCCCAAGTCGTTCCCCTCCAGCGGCAAGGCGTCCGGCGTCTGCCCCTTGGTCTCCTCCTGGTGGGACGTGCCCGAAACACCTCGCCCGCGAGGCGCACAGGGCGCATTTTGACCCGATGCCTGAACCACCCCATCTGGCTCCTCTCGACCTGGAGGAGGAGCGGCTCGACACCGAGCTCCTCCCGGATGGCAGAGCTCCTCACCCGATCTCTGAGTGAGAGCCCAGCCACCCTGCGGAGGAATCTCATTTCGGCCGCTTGTACCCGCGATCTCAGTCTTTCAGTCACCACCCTCAGCTGGTGACCATAGGTGAAGCTAGGAACGTAGATTGACTTGTAAATCGAGAGCTTTGTTTTTCGGCTCAGCTCTCTCTTTACCACGACGGACCGATGCAGCGTCCTGGTTTTTGCTGATGCCACACCGATCCGCCTGTCGAACTCCCGCTCCATCCTTCCCCCACTCATGAACAAGACCCCCAGATACTTAAACTCCTCCACTTGGGGCAGAACCCTGTCCCTGACCCGCAGGGGGCATTCCACCCTTTTCCAGGCGAGGACCGTGGTCTCGGATTCGGAGGCGCTAATTCGCATCCTGGCCGCTTCACACGGTATTTTCAACCCCATAATATTTTATTCAAAACTAATTATCTAATAATTTAGTAAGTGTAAACGTGTAACAGCCCCCAATGAGGGAAGCATGAGGTATGCCTTGACAGATATATGGCAAGATTTCCTCACCTACCACCAGAGGGAGCCCGGGACCTTCTTTCATCTGCCTGATTTGGGACACCTGTTGGTGATTGACCCACTGCATAATGAAAGGCAGTCTGCCTTGACTTTATTGTCGGGTCATCATCCCTTCTAGCCAGGTCTTCCTGGCTGCCCAACCTTTGTCAAAGAACTAGCTTGCTCCATCCAACTGTTTTTTTCACTCTGTGGAAACAGCCCGACCTCATAGCATGGGGTTCACTCGGTGTGCAGGGGTGGATACTTTTTATTTAACCAATCGTTTCTTTACGAACTGTCAGTGTAAACCAGAAAGCAGAACGTAAAAAGAAACTTTTCCAACCAGGCCTTTGTCTTCAATAAGCCCTTGTTAGTTTTATATTTTTAATTTTGTTTTAATTGTGTAAGTATGTCCATAAAAGCGCTTTAGAAATAAATTGTAATAATATTATTATTAATGATTAACCTTCTAAACACTGTCTTTAAATGATCAATCTGAGGAATCGTTGCCGACATGGACCGTATTGACAGGGAAAGAGTCTTAAAGTGGAGCTTAATTCAGTCAGAATTTAAATGTTCCACTGATATACTTTTTGATGCAACTTAGGGTTACATATTCTCTTTTTTTGTATCTTCTAGATCAATGATGAGCATACAGACGATCAGAGTGATCTCCAAGTTGTTTCTGATGATGAAGTTGTGGAAGAAAAAAACTTTTCTGAAGCCACTTTAGTGGTAGAAGAAGTGCTGTACGCTAGCATCGACTTCTCCAAGCTTATTACCAACCCTCCCAAAGAAGCAAAGAGTGAGCAGGACAACATCGAGTCAGAATACGCTGAGATTAAGATAAAAGTAGAAGGCACGAGTGAAGAAGAGAAAGTTGAACTTCTGAAAAATGAAAAAGAGGAACTGAATGAGGAGGAACATAAAAAGAAACAGCCTGAAGATGTAAAAGAAGAAGAGGAAATAATGCATTTTGAGGAAGAGGGTTAAATGATTATATTTGGACAGGTCACTGAACAAACTGTGTTATTAAGGCCAGAGAAGCAAAAAAATAAACTGTTGACCTGTTTAGTGGTCTTACATTTTTGGCCTTACATATTCGGATACTGTTTGAATACTGGATTGTTTGTGGATATGGATTTTTGGATGCTGTTAAGTTTGAAGACACGTAAAAAATAAAGGCATACTGTGTCAGATTCAAAATACTTTATTGTTAAGTAGTGAAGCAATTCTACTTAAACAGCTCTTTTCTACCGGCATTGGGACTCAAAAAGCTTTACTTTGAAGCTCACATTCACACGTGTTAGCTGAAGCTGCCTTGCAAGCTGCAAACCACCACCTGGAGACATTGGGGGAACCAGAGTCTTGCCCAGGGACACCTTGGTATAAACTCAGGGTGGGAGGTTGAACCTGTGACTCTCTGGTTACAGGATACTTGACCAACTCGCTGTGCCATCCTTCCTCTAATGTTGAAAGAAGAATATTTCAAACTTGTTTTGGGCTTATTTGCTCATCATTTATGTGTTTTTGAGGAAAAATATCTTTTTAAATCAGAAAATGAGTTTGTTTGTTTTTTACGAAAGTGCTTCTTTAAAGGCCGTATCGCTCTGGCCTGCTAGTTAAAAGATTTTTTTTCTGCAAATATTTAAACTCATGGTCTGATCTGTAAGTTTTCTCAGGTTTGTCTAACTTTTAAAATCCAATAAGATAAGTAGCCAATGAAAAGCATAGGTTTTAACTTAAAACTAGCTTAGCCTTGCGCAACCTACTTAGAGCAAAGTTCATTCAGAACCAAACTTTACCAGAAAACTCATTGCTAGCTGCTCATGGCTTTATGTTTAAACAGGAAAATATTATTAAACCATAAGTAACAGAAATGATCACAAAACTTTTGTCTCGTTTCGTCTTCTGATCCGCTTATCCCTAACAGGGTCGCGGTGGATGCCGGAGCCTATCCCACAAAGAAAAATCGACACTGAAAGGCCAGTGTTCCAAACCTCGTCCCACTCAGGACTCAAACCACAACCTTCTTCCTGTGAGGCCACTGTGCTAACCACTGCACCATCGCGCTGCCCAAAGCATGAAACTTGACAAACTAAATTGAGACCAGAAATACTCAGGTGTGATGCGTCCAAGGACAGCTCAGACTTTCAACTCTTCTTAATGAAAGCTTTTAGGTTAATTAGTTAGTTCTTTATTTTTGATCCGAAAACTGATTTTAATTTATTTGTGTATATTTTTGCTTCCTATTTGTATTTATCTTTAAAATTCTGCGAGAAGCCTGCAAAGACAGTGATGTCATGGTAGCCTTTGTGAATAAATTTGAATTGAAAATGATTTTATTCTTTGAGGTTTCATCTTGTTTGTATTTGTCCAGAATTATATGAAATGTGCTTGGAACTAAAAAAAATGTGTTTGAAATTTGGAAAAGGAATTAAATTTAAAAGCCGTTCTGTTCCGTCATCTTCCGCTCATCTGGGGCCGGATCGCAGGGGCAACCGCCTCAGACGGGAAGCCCAGGCTTCTCTCACCGAGCTGCATCCGCCAGCTCACCCGGAAGGATCTCGAGTCGTTCCCTGGTCAGCTGTGAGACATAGTCAGACCCAGCGGGTCAAGGGTCTGCCTCTTGGTCTCCTCCCGATCGGACGTGCTTGAAACACCTCGCCCGCGAGCCGCTTGGGGGGCATCCTGACCAAATGCCCAAACTACCCCATCTGGTTTCTCTCTACCTGGAGAAGCAGCTCGACACCAAGCTCCTCCCAAATGGCAGAGCTCCTGACTAAATCTCTGAGTGAGAGCCCAGCCACCCTGCGGAGGAAGCTCGTTTCGGCCGCTTGTATCCGTGATCTCATCTTTGGGTCACCACCCACAGCTGGTGACCATAAGTGAGGGTTGGAATGTACATTGACTTGTAAATCGACTCAGCTCTTTCTCTCTCTTTAAAAGCCGACTCAAGTTTTTTTCACAAGCTACACTCAACAAAAATATAAACGCAACACTTTTATTTTTGCTCCCATTTTTCACGAGATGGACTTGAAGATCTAAAATTCATTCCAGATACACAATATTACCATTTCTCTCAAACATTGTTCGCAAATCTGTCTAAATGTGTGATAGTGAGCACTTCTGCTTTGCTGAGATAATCCATCCCACCTCACAAGTGTGCCACATCACGATGCTGATCTGACATCATGATTAGTGCACAGGTGTCCCTTAGACTGCCCACAATAAAAGGCCACCCTGAAATGTGCATTTTGTTTTTGCTTTACGTATTGGCGGTCTGGGCACTCAGAACCAGTCAGTAGCTGGTGTGACCACCATTTGCCTCATGCAGTGCAACACATCTTCTTCGCATAGAGTTTATCAGATTGTCTATTGTGGCCTGTGGAATGTTGGTCCACTCCTCTTCAATGGCTGAGCGAAGTTGCTGGATATTAGTGGGAACTGGTGCACGCTGTTGTATACGCCGGTCAAGCACATCCCAAACATGTTCAATGGGTGACATGTCCGGTGAGTATGCAAGCCATGCAAGAACTGGGACATTTTCAGCTTCCAAGAATTGTGTACAGATCCTTGCAACATGGGGCTGTGCATTATCTTGCTGAAACATGAGGTGATGTTCATGGTGTATGGCACAACAATGGGCCTCAGGATCTCATCACGGTATCTCTGTGCATTCAAAATGCCATCAATAAAATGCACCTCTGTTCTTCGTCCATAACAGATGCCTGCCCATACCATAACCCCACCACCACCATGGGCCACTCGATCCACAACATTGACATCAGCAAAGCGCTCACCCACACGACGCCACACACGCTGTCTGCCATCTGCCCTGAACAATGTAAACCGAGATTCATCCATGAAGAGAACACCTCTCCAACGTGCTAGACGCCATCGAATGTGAGCATTTGCCCACTCAAGTCTGTTACGGCGACGATCTGGAGTCAGGTTAAGACCCCGATGAGGACGACGAGCATGCAGTTGAGCTTCCCTGAGACAGTTTCTGACAGTTTGTGCAGAAATTGTTTGGTTATGCAAACCAATTGTTTCAGCAGCTGTCTGAGTGGCTGGTCTCAGACGATCTCGGAGGTGAACCTGCTGGATGTGGAGGTCCTGGGCTGGTGTGGTTACTCGTGGTCTGCGGTTGTGAGGCCGGTTGGATGTACTGCCATATTCTCTGAAACGCCTTTGGAGAAGGCTTATGGTGGACAAAATGAACATTCAATGCACGAGCAACAGATCTGGTTGACATTCCTGCTGTCAGCATGCCAATTGCACGCTCCCTCAATGCTTGTGGCATCTGTTGCATTTTGCTGTGAGACAAAACTGCACATTTCAGGGTGGCCTTTTATTGTGGGCAGTCTAAGGAACACCTGTGCACTAATCGTGATGTCAGATCAGCATCGTGATGTGGCACACTTGTGAGGGGGGATGGATTATCTCAGCAAAGCAGAAGTGCTCACTATCACACATTTAGACAGATTTGTGAACAATGTTTGAGAGAAATGGTAATATTGTGTATCTGGAATGAATTTTAGATCTTCAAGTCCATCTCATGAAAAATGGGAGCAAAAACAAAAGTGTTGCGTTTATATTTTTGTTGAGTGTAAAAATAACTACAAGAGCCGACGCCTGGTCTTTATTCACTTTTAGAGAAATTTTTTAATCTGCATTTTGCTGCTGATTGTAAATGTTCATTTGCATCAAAAATGAGAACTTAGAGATCCAGATTAACAAAAATGTTATTTATTTTTCTGAATTTGTTGTCAATTTTTTTGTATTTTTGGTTGATTTTTAGCAGAGGTGTCAAAAGTACCAACATTTTCTACTCAAGTAGAAGTATAGATACCGAGTTAAAAAACTACTTTAGTAAAAGTATAAGTATCAACTCAAGTTTTCTACTTAAGTAAAAGTAAAAAGTAACCTATTTTAAAACTACTTCAAGTAAAAAAAGTAAAAGTAATTTTCAGAAAAAAAGGAATATTGTTAACAAAAGCGTATGAACATATTTTTAACTATTACCACATGCTTTAAGGAGCAGAAAATATGATAATAAATGAAAGTGTTTTGGTGTTAAACTTTATGAATCAGAAAAATTTATTTCTTAATAATCTTTATTGGAAATCGATTAATGAACACAATCAAATGTATTAACATAAGCAGGGCATTATGTAACGTCCCTTCAGCTACCAAGCTTCACTCTGCATCACCTAATTTAACCAACTTCAGCAGACGCAAACACACTCAATGTAAAAAAATAAATAAATAAATGAAAAAAAAATGATCAAAAGGCTTTTTTAAGCCTTGAAGGCAGCTAGTTTTCAAAGTTCTTTGAGGCAATACTGAATAGTCTTTATCAAGTTGATAAGGTTGGGAGTGCCACATAAAGCCTGCGTGACACCTGGAACCAGCGTTGCCAGGTGGGAGGTGCTGGATTATCGTACTAATGACGTAAAATGATCGTATTTTACAAAAAATATCGTACACCCAGTAAAACCACGCCCATTGACAAAATAACACCCTTTACATGCACTCGTAAGGCAGTGGGAGTGAAGGAAACACACAGGAGGCAAAATCCTTGAATTCTTTTTCTAAAATTTTAAGAACTGTAAAAATGAAAAAATAACCAGAGAAACAAGATCTTAAAAATCAGTAGGGGCGGGACCTAGGAGACGGTGTATATAAATTTACATATATACATATCTACATATATATGTGTACATACATATAAGGTTTTTTTAATGTTAACCCAAACATCTACATGATACAAAATCTAAGCGATGTGTAGTTTTAATATCCTCAGTCAGTCTTTATAAACTAATCAATAACATTTTGGATGCTTTTAAGCACAAATACTTCATCCACTACTATTTATGGATGAATCAGTTCAATTAGCTTTGTTTCTAAAGATAAAATAGTGCGTCACAGATCAAAGTTATTTTTATAAAAATACCATCTACAACATTTTCAGCAAAGACGTTTACAATAACCGCAGACTGAAAATAATAATAAAAAAAACATTTCTTTGCTGTTGTTTTTTTTTAAAAAAATTGATAATTCAATCAAAGTTCAGTGTTGCAGCATCAGAAACACTTTGATTTCCGAGCCCGAGTCTCAAACACGGAAATTGACGTCCCTGCTCTTTAAAAGTTTGTGGGCGGGGCTACCCGCCCCAAAGTAATGATTGACTGGACCTTTCAGCCAATCATTCATCTGTTCCTTTGTTTGATGCATTCAGGGTTCATAAAAAAAAAAAAAAAACTCCGACAAACAGTCGCGGCTTTTTAACGGTGACAAAATGGAGAAAGTAGCGACTACTTTTTATAAAATGAACGAAGTAAAAGTACAGATAATTGCATAAAAAAGTAGTGAGTAAAAGTAAAAAGTAGACAAAAAAATAATTACTTCGTTAAAGTAAAGATAACGAGATTTTCTACTTGAGTAAGGTAACGAAGTAGACTTACTTCGTTACTTGACTAAAAATTTTTTAGTATCATTTCAATTCAGTTAACTGGACAGAAGCACACAGTCTGAAGAGCAGGGTCATTTAAGAAATGATACTTTATTTTCACGTTTCTTTAAAACCCAAATGAACCCAACTCCTTTTGTTAAAAAAGAGGAAATTTATGTGAGTCTAAATGTGCAGGACTTCTTTTTTTTCTTTTTTTTTTACAAACACTTTCTTGTGACAAAACCAGTTGCAAGATTAAAGCACAGTACAGCTTCCCCATTTTTAAAACAAAGAAGATCTAAATAGTTAAAAAAAACAATGTCATCCTCATTTTAAAATGTTTGCAATACAATCATTGAATAAACTTGATCAAACTAAAAGAAAATAGAACAATTAAAGTTGTTCCAGTTTTAATGAGTCATGAACAGTGTTGGTACGATGTGACACAAACACACACTGTCTGAGATGAGGGTGTTTTTTTTTTTTGGTTTACTGACAGACTTCCTGAAAAAAAAAAAGAAAAAAACCAAAAGATGAGATGAGAAACTTCACAGATGAGAGGTTTAAAAAGACAAGAGAAGATCAAGATAAGAGGAGGTAAGAGATTCTAAAGTTTTTAAAAACTAAAAGTCAGAGTTTTACAAAAATATTTTACTGTAAGTCATTTTATTTTTATTGTTTAGTTTGATTAAATTATTGATTCAAAATAAAATGATCATCTTAATTTGTGCAGATTGATTTTAAACTCAGTAAAAAGTTTGTAGTCTTGTTTTCACCACTTTTGACTGAAGCAAACTGGTTAAATTTTTGAGACTGAGTGAATATTTTATTGTATTTATTTGTATTTGTGTTAATTTGAGTGAAATCTTTGATAAAAAGTAAAACTTTTAACTTTGCAGATCACTTTTAATTCAGCAAAATGTTTGATGATTGAAGTAAAGTGGTAAAATATTTTAAAAAAGACAAAATTCTGTGTATTTTTTTTATTTTAGTGACATTTTGGTGCAAAAATGATTCGTCGTAAGTTTTGACAATTCGGATCTCTTCAAACTCAATTAGAGTCTGATGTAATCTGGTTGAATAATTTACAGATCTGGGAATATTTATTGTGTTTGTGGGATTTTTTGTGAGTAAATTTCAGCTACATTTTGATAAAAAGTCAAATTATTTCTTGTGAGAAAATTTAACTCATCAGATTATTTTAATGTCAAAGTTCTTGATAAACTCTGCTAGTGAGCGCCGGAAAACGTGTCAGCTCATTAAGTTTTGAACTTCTGCATTTTCTTTCAGTTTCTTCTGCTTTGAAGTTTTTATTGTGAGTTTAAATAATCTGACATCAGATCAGGATGTTTTTTCTCTTCTGGATCGTGATGATTTTGTTTCTGAGCAGCAGAACTTCTGACTCAGGTACCTCGTTTAATCAACTCATCAATGTTTTATTGAACTGTTTAGATCATTTGAAATATTTCTCAATCTGAATCTTCATCACTAGGAACGGCTGCCAAGTTGATAAAACAAAACTGTCATGAAAGTTTGTCGGATTACTGCATCACTTCAAATATTGAACTAATCAGAGCAGAAGCTGGACTCTGTGTGGTGATACCATGTAGTTTCACGACTGCTAAAAGCTTCACATCTGAACACATGAGTTGGTATAAATGTGAGAAAGATAAAAATATCTGTGATCAGTCTGAGATGATATTCAGCTCAGATCAAACCAGAGAAATCAGTAAGACTGAGTTTATAGGACGAGTGTCTCTGTTGGAGTCTGATGTGAATCAGAAGAACTGCAGCATCATGATTAATGATCTCACTGAGTCTGATTCTGGATGGTATCAGTTCAGAGTCACTGGAATCTGGAATGACAATACAGATGGATTTTCATTTAATCCTAAATCACAGATCTCAGTAGGAGGTAAGAAACTCATCCCACATTTAATTTCATGATGACCTTTTAGAATGAAGACTTTAAACCTCTGTGTGTTCATCAGCTTTGACGCAGAAGCCCACCATGATGGTTCCTCCTTTGACAGAGGGACAGCAGACCACACTGACCTGCTCTGCTCCTGGTCTCTGCTCTGGATCTAATCCTGATATCATCTGGATGTGGAGAGGAGCAGGACAGGACAACACTTCCATCCCAGGAAGCATCACTGCCGTCCCACGCACATCTAATTTGCCCTTTAACCCTACAGCTAAACATCACAATACCAATCTCACATGTAGGGTCAGATTCAGAGGAGACATAACCACAGAGGAGACGGTGACTCTGAACGTGAGCTGTGAGTGTTAGCTCTTTGTTTTTTACAGACATTTTGTCTGATTTTGAACTTGATGGAAAGTTTAAATTTACAAACCCTATAATTTCCTCTTTTTTTCATCTCTTAGATATTAAAGAAGTAAAACTGAGTGGGTTTGAAGACACACAGGAAGGAAAACCTGTCAACCTGACCTGCATTGTGGACAGTAACCCTCCATCACTCATCAGCTGGACCAGATCGAGTACAGGAACCAATCAAACTGAGCCATCTGCCCAAGAGAACAACACTGTGATCTCCTGGGAGGAGAAAGAAGGAGTTCATTCTTTGTTGATCAGTAACGTCACAGCAGGAGATTCCGGTCTTTACGTCTGCAACGTAAAATATCTGAACAGGACAGAAACACGAGAAGTAAATCTAACTGTGATCTGTGAGTATTACTCTTTCAGACATGCTCATTTTTTCTTCTTCTACTTGAAAAAACTCACTTTAGAAGAAAAAAAAAACTAAATCATCATTTGTCGCCCTTAAATTGAATGAAAAAAAAATTGATCACTTTTTTATGACAGTAAGCAGAAATACCAGTTAAAAAGCATAAGAAATAATAAATATATTATAGTTTATAGTTTCGACCCATTCGTAACAACATTAACAAATGTCACTTCCTCTTAACCTAGTTAAAGACGAGCAGAGTCTTGCACAGAGGCAGCCTCAAAAAAACCACCACAAGACGTGCAGGGTTTAAAGACGCAGCAGGGTATGGCCTGAAAAAACTCCTCAAAAAGAACAGAGAAAACTTTTTACCATGTGATAAAGTTTGGAGAAAAATACAAACAGAAAATTCTTGTAAAACATTACGTTCGTAAACATCCTGTGATTCTCATTTTAACAAAACTTCTATGTTTTCTCACATTTTTAACCGTAAGACTGAGTAGACTACTTTGACTACCCAGTCAAAGTGACTACTCAGCTTCTTGACCGTCTATCCCTTACAAGGTCGCGAGGGTTGCCGGAGCCCATCCCGGCTGATTTAAGGCGAGGGGCAGGGTACACCCCGAACAGGTCACCGGTCTGTCGCAAGGCCACACACATACTCATTCCTAAGGACAAGTTAGCACTGGCCAATCAGCCTAACATGCATGTTTTTGGAGGGTGGACGGAAACCGGAGCACCCGTAGGATTTAATGCAGACTTCACAAGAAAGGCCAGTTTTCCAAGCCTCGTCCCCACCTGGGACTTGAACCCACAACCTTCTTCCTTTGAGGCCACTGTGCTACCCACTGTACCACCTAACCCTAAGAATTAATTTTTCTATTTGATGCAAAATATCTTTTCATTAAATCTTATCCTCATAAACAACAATTATGGGTTGTGAAACATTTAGATATAAAATATTATTTATGTATTTATATCAGATGAGTGAGTGTAAAAGCCTGAATGTTCCTCATTCCTTCCATCTTTCCAAGCATTAACACCACCTCTGAAATGTGACAAGGCGCTTCAGTGACCTGCCGTTGTTTTGCCCAATTGGAGCAGGAACTTCTTCTTTGTCACGTGGGAGGGAGTCAGAAATACTGTCACAATTTTTCCAAAAACGACAGTTATTCTAAAAACTACTTTTGTGACAAATACGAGGTCCATACATCGATATTAGAAGGTTAAAAAGCTCTGAAAAGTTCATTTAGCATGAGATGGGACATTTAAATGGGTTGGATCCTGAGCATGCTTGACAAAGCCGGGCAAGATCAAGTCAACAGACGACATTACAAAGGAAAGAAGAACAGTAGGTCTTATTTAGCAAGGGGGAAAACAAGACACAGGTGCAACCATTAGAGAAATGAAATTGGAACCAGGTGCAAGGAATCAGGGCAGAAGACAGAACATAGGGGAAGAAAAAAGGGTCAAAACAGGAATGTGCCAGAACGTAAAACATCCACTACAGAGACAGATTGCTTGTGAGAGTGGCTAGAAATGTGACACCACATTCACACACCACACCTCTGACTGTGGTTTAAGTGTCAAAAAAGCACCACCTATCAAAAAAAAAAAAAAAAAAACAGAATTGCAGAAAACTCATTTAGTTAGCCAAGTTTGACTGAATGAAACTAAAAAGTTTAACACATTGCAAAGCTGAAAAAAAGACTTTTAAACAGGATAGTTAGAAAAAAAATAAAGGAAATCATTTTCTGATGTTAACATGTGTTTCTCAGATAAACGGGAACCTCAGACCTTCGGCAGAACACGTGTAAAAGAAGGAGAAGTTCTGAACGTGACTTGCAGCGTTGAAAGTTTCCCTCCATCTTTTATCACGTGGAGCAAACAGGGATCCAACATAAACCTACAAAGTAGAACCATCATCTCTAATGACACTGGATCATCCACACTGATCATTTCTGATGTGTCAGTAGAACATTCTGGACAGTACGTCTGTTCTGCAGAATATCTGAACACCACCATGACGCAGCAAACTGAGATAACAGTAACATGTAAGTACTCTGGTTAAATACAAATAGAATCATTCTTCATCTTTACATCCTAACTTGTGTGTTCTGTGATGTGTCTGTGTTTGCAGGGTTCTCAGGGATCCTAAACGGTTCTGGATGTGTTCTCCATCCAGATCTCCTGACCTGTGTGTGCATCACTGAAGGTTTTCCTTTACCCTTCATCAGATGGCAGCATCATGGACACTACTCTATAGTTACCACGGTGACTGGCTACACTGTGAACACTGTGAACAGCACCCTGGAGGTACCAGGCAATCACCACGGCAATGTCACTATTGAATGTTTGAGCAGCAACGAAAATGGAGAAGTAGAAAAAAGTCTTTCCATCACCCAACGGAATTTATCAGAAACAGAAGGTACATGTTGAACCCTGAAACACATTTAAACTGTAACTTCTACCATCAGTTCTGCTTTTACCATAAGTGTTAGTCCTTAAAAAAAAAACTTGTTGCTGTGCTTTAAATATTTAATCTTTCTCTGATCACAACAGGGGTTAAAGCTATAAATATTCTGGCAAACATCTTCCGGTTGGAAGTGATCGTTGCTTTTGGTATCGGGGTGATCCTTACAAGTTCCACATACTGTTTGGTCATGAAAATCTGCAGGTAGATATTTAGAAAAGAACATATTAAAAAAAAAAACTTGCTGTTACACAGTAAATCGGACCATTTTTTTTTCTTTTAGAAAATCGCAAAAGAGTCCCAGAAATGGTGAAGAAATGATGGTGACCAGTCAAGATGATTTACTGGTGGGCTAATGTTTATGTAATCATAGTTCTATCTCTCACACACAAAGTTCAAGGTCGTCTGTACTGCCGGTGTTCTGTCGAGATCTGCAACCGTCAAAAGTTGCAACTCTGCGCCCCTGCGCATGCCCAGAACGCATCCACCTCCCCCTCCGTTCCAGAACATCTAAACTTCGAGGGCTGCGACCAGCATGATGCAACCAAACACCGCCCCGATGACGGTAGCGCTACCCCGCCCACTTCCAATAAAGTTTTCCTAAAACTTATTTAATATAATCTAGTCCTTTTTTAAGTGGAATCAAATTTAAAAAAAAGTTTTTTCCGGTCTTTATAATCTATTACTTTTACTGTTAAGAGTAATCTCTCACATCTCACGATGGGTCGCAGATTCAGACGAAACCTCACTTTTCTGAACACCAAGCTATCGACAACTGCGACCGGTTTGAGATCTTGACAAGGCCGCAGATCTCGACAGAACACCAATCTGTCCAGTCTGAGAATACATTCAGAGTTCACCACTATGACTGGTAGATTGTGTTGATAAGGTTGCCATATTGTTGCTTAAATGTATTCTTTTGTTCCTTGTTTGTAAATTATTGATGATTTAAGATGTAATATTTTAAATTTTGTCTTAAAATTGCCTCTTCTTCTTCTTTCGGCTTTTCCCTTCAGGGGTCGCCACAGCAAGTCAGGCTCTTCCATCTAACCCTATCTGCTGTATCCTCTTCGGTCACACCAACTATCTTCATGTCTTCCTTCACTGTATCCATGAACCTCCTCTTTGGTCTTCCTCTAGTCCTCTTTCCTGGTGGTTCCAAACCCAGCATCCTTCTTCCGATGTACTCTTCTCTGTACGTGCCCAAACCATCTCAGTCTTACCTCTCGAACTTTATCCCCAAAACTTCTAACATGTGCTGTTCCCCTGATGTACTCATTTCTAATCCTGTCCATCCTGGTCACTCCCAGAGAGATCCTCAGCATCTTCATCTCTGCTACATGTCTTTTCTTCAGTGCTACTGTTTCTAGGCCAAACAGCATGGCCGGTCTCACCACGGTTTTGAACACTTTTCCTTTCATTCTAGCTGAAACTCTTCTGTTGCACATCACACCTGATACTTTCCTCCACCCGTTCCAGCCTGCCTGAACACGCTTCTTCACCTCTTTTCCACACTCTCTATTGCTCTGGACTGTTGATCCTAGATACTTAAAATCTTCCACCTTCTTTATCTCTTCTCCCTGTAACCTCACTTTTCCATTTGGATCCCTCTCGTTGGAAAAGTGAAGTTACAGGGAGAAGAGATAAACAACGTGGAAAATGTTTTAATTTTTTAAAAAAAGATTTTAAAATTGCCTCTTCGATCATTTAAATACACACATAAAGATCATAGCCTAAAACTCAAACCAGCAATATGTGGATTTCTGTCTGATTTTGTCCTATTTTTTTTAAATCCTTCCAGGTTCCCAACAATACGCCTGCAGAAGACTCCCAAGCATGTCCAAAAAATAGAGCAGTGAGGGAGAAAAACTTTTCTGAAACCAACTCCAAGCGTGGAGAAGTGACATACGCAAGCATCGATTTCTCCAAGTTAAAAAGAAAGTATTGCAACAGGCCGAGAAAAGAAGAAAGCACAGAGTCGGAATATGCTGAGATTAAGATTGAAAAAAGAAAGCATGAAGAAGTTAATGATGAAGAAGCAGTCGATCTTATGGTGGAAAATAAAGAAGAGTTGGTGATGGAGGAAAGTGGGACATTCCAAATTCAAAGTACAGCTAAGGACGAATTAATTGAAAATCCTCTCTACTCGTCTGTAAAAAATTTAGTGAATAATATTTAAAATTTACCTAGAAACGTACATTTATTTATTCTTGCTTTGTGTGTCATGAGGTGGTAAAGAATGCACAGCCAGATTTAACCAATTTATTGTAGATAATCAAGGATTAGGGAAAGAGGGATGGACATGTGCAGCCTTGATGACGCCGTGGCCGCAGTAAGAGAGTAGAACAGCAGATGATCACGGAGTGATGGAGACCAAGAGATAAATAACCGGGGAAGACGAGGCACCGGGGGAGAAATCAGGGAAAGGCAATTGGAACCAGGTGTGCAGAAAAAGGGCAGAGGACTAGATTTGCAGGGAGTTCCAAAAGAGGGGAGAAATCATGACAAAATCCCCCCTCAATGAATGGATTCCAGACGTCCCAACAGAAACAACAAATACCAGTCCAAGATTGACAGAGGGTGTTAAAAGATGGCCAGTAGATGACAGTGACAGTGGAGGAGAGGCGTCTGGGACTCATACGTGGACAGGAACAAGGCAGAGGCATCCACGACGACCTCGTAGACAGGATCATGGAGAGATTTGAGACCCTCTTAGAGTCAGGCAAAGCAGGACGGGTAGTGAGTAGACGGCTGTGTTGGGTCCATGGTGGCCAAATCATTCTATCAAGAGGTGGTGAAAGGTCGAGATGTGGGACCCAGAGGCAAAGCCAGATTTAACCAGTTTATTGCAGATGGTCAGGGGTTAGGCAAAAGGGTTAGGCACGGAACAACAGATGATCTGACCATGGAGTGAAGGACTCCAGGAGTAAAATAACCAAGGGGAAGACATAACACAGGTGAAGACATCAGGGGAAAGGCAATACGGACGATCGTGCTGAATTAGGTTGAAGGGCCAAATTTGGAGGGAGGAAATGTTGCAGAAGAGAATCATGACATTGTGTAAAAATAAAACTTTCTTGCATAATTTATACTCAAGAAAAAGGAAAACAGATCTCCTTAAGTTTTTATTAATAATCTAATAATAATATTATAAGTATTTGCATCATTGGTATTTTTTGTATATAATTAGTTTTTAAAAACATGTTGCTTACGAGTAAAATTTCTAGATTTCGTCAGTTTCTTTTTTTGTTTTACGCAATCTTAGATCTATTTTTACAGCAAATTAAACATTACTTTTTTTGTTCTGCTGCATCTACAAAAAATGTTTTCATTAAAAAAAAATTACCAGCGTTAAACAAGCTACAGTCATCATGAACTTGTATTAATTAGGGGAACAGCAAAACTATGCTTTCCTGACCAAGACCTAATGTAAGATTTACAAACATTGTCTTGTTAAGTTCGTGCATGCATTTGATTTCTTTTCAGTACTGAAAATATCTGCTAAACCGAAGCAATGGACACAGGAATAGTTACTGACACACATGCAGATGTGAACAGCTGCTTCAAGTTTCTCAGAGATGTTCAGTTTCTACAGAAAAATCCATCTTAAAACGGAAAATCTACCATCAAATCTATTTTTATTTCAGTCATTGCGGCCTTGTTTATTCCATTTACACCAACAAAACTGTCACGGTGTGCATGTGGAAGGAGGAGGGGGGCCCAAATGCAAGACAACAAACAGTATTTATTAACCAAAAGTCCAGACACACAACACAAAGAAATATCTTTTGGCCAAAGTTCAAAAACACAACCTGGCATTCAAGTATTTAAACTTGGTCAGAAAGCCCTGGCTGGAAGGAATGATGAGCCGATGAGAAAGTCAGGGGAGACCGCCTGTAAATAGGTATCAGGCTAATGACGCACAGGTGATTAGCATCAGGCTAATGTCCACATGTGTTTGGGATCAGGGTAAGATTCAGGAGAAGGAGGAAGGTCTAGGGCTCCCTCTGGTGGCAGTTCATGCGGCTCGTTACAGAAACAGCTTGCTAGTGCAGTTTCTTATTAAAGATACATGTTAAAAACAAGCCTTTAGATTGTTTGACTGAACATTTAAACCATGCATTAATCCCACAGAGAAATAACTCTCTAACTTTAAGACCCAACTGTAAAAGTAAAGATGACTCTGGATTTTATTGGCTTTGACTCTGAATGGCAAAAAAAAGTGAAGACTGAAATGTGCTTGATTAAACGCTTTAATGTGAAAACACACGTCTGGAAGCAACAAAACCATTTGAAAAGCTATGAAAAGAAATAGATTTTGTGTTTTTTGATAAAAATTCAAATATTTTTTGATGCTGAAAGGCCTCGACTGTTTTTTTGCTCAGCCACAAATCTGTGATTTCGCATCTGTACAATAATAAAAAATTATATTGAAGTTCCGTCCCGTCATCTTCCGCTGATCCGGGGTAGGGTCGCGGGGGCAAGACGGTAAGCCCAGGCTTCTCTCACTCCGGCTGCATCCTCTAGCTCACCTGGAAAGATCCCAAGTCATTCCACGGCCAGCTGTGAGACATAGTCTCTCCAGCGGGTCCGGGGTCTGTCTCTTGGTCTCCTCCTGTTGGGACGTGCCCGAAACACCTCACCAGCGAGGCGCTCGGGGTCATTCTGACCAGATGCCTGAACCCCCCCGTCTGGCTCCTCTCGACCTGGAGGAGTGGCTCGACACAAGCTCCTCCTGGATGGCAGAGCTCCTTACTTGATCTCTGAGTGAGAGCCCAGCCACGCTCCGGAGGAAGCTCATTTCGGCCGCTTGTATCTGCGATCTCATTCTTTCGGTCACCACTCACAGCTGGTTACCATAGGTGAGGGTATATTAAAGTTGAACTTATTTTTAAAAGTTCTGTATGATTAACGTCATGCAGAGTGAACCACCAACACCCCCTCGCCCCCCGAAACTCTGTGTATCTGAGAATAGATCATCTTCTCGTTTTTGTGATGACAAACTTCCCAAAATCTTGAAGCTTGATAAAAAGTAAACTAGTATGAAAGAAACGAGAGGAAGAGAAACCACACAGAAAATGTCTGGGACGAAGAGGAGCGCTGAAGAACTCTAAACGAAAGGTAAAAATAAAAACATGTTTTATTAAATTTTATGCAAAGCTGAAAGTTTTTATCCTAGAGTGACTTTTTAAAAGACATTTCTGATGAAATTGAACCTGGTTGAAGATAAAAAAAATGTTTTAAATTATCAACCATGTTGTGTTTTTACTTTT
The DNA here is from genome assembly GCA_902685375.1 of Neostethus bicornis. NCBI lineage: Eukaryota > Metazoa > Chordata > Actinopteri > Atheriniformes > Phallostethidae > Neostethus > Neostethus bicornis. The sequence continues at coordinate 13,506,159 of LR738541.1, read as the reverse complement.
TACAACCACTGAGTCAAAATTCTTAAAGTTAGATTAAAATATGATTTAAACTCAGCCAAGTGTGAAGGCTTAAAAAAAAAAAATCAACTACACATAATCTTGTAACCTTTTATGCTGTGTTTGTGAATAAAAATGTTTTTTCATTAATTTCTTCATATTATCTTCCTTTTTTTTTTACATCATCAGCATTTAAGTTTCTACTAAGAGGAAATAAAACTTTTGGAGACTCAAACCAAGATGTTTGCTCTCTTTTTGATCAGCGTCTGTGTGTTTTTAAGACAGAATGGTGCCCAAGCAGGTAACTCAAATTTCTATTTATTTTATCTTAAAATGCAACACCTTTATGAGCAACTGTTGCATCTAATTGTAAATGTTCCTTTTGTTTTTTGCTTTAGAAAATTTAAAACCACTACATTTCTTAATGTTTGAAAAGTGTTTAAAAATGAAAGAATGGAAAAAAACAACAAAATATCTCCTAAAATTCGTTTTATATTTTAAAATATGAATTAACAGGAACTGCTGTCCAGATGAATCCGACCTGTCAGAATGATTACTGCATCACTCTGAATAATAAAGCAATCAGAGCAGAAGCTGGACTCTGTGTGGTGATACCATGTAGCTTCACGACTCCCGAGAACTTCACACCCAAATACATGAGTTGGTATAAATGTGAGGTAAAACAAAATATCTGTTATCTGTATGAGATTTTCAGCTCAGATCAAACCAGAGAAATCAGTAATACTGAGTTTAAAGGACGAGTGTCTCTGTTGGAGTCTGATGTGAGTAAGAAGAACTGCAGCATCATGATTAATAATCTCACTGAGTCTGATTCTGGATGGTATCAGTTCAGAGTCACTGGAATCCGGGATAACAAGAGAGTTATACATTCATTTAATCGTAAATCACAGATCTCAGTAGGAGGTAAGAAACTCATTCTCATCCTACATTTAATTTCATGATGACCTTTTAGAATGAAGACTTTAAACCTCTGTGTGTTTATCAGCTTTGAAGCAGAAGCCCACCATGATGGTTCCTCCTCTGACAGAGGGACAGCAGACCACACTGACCTGCTCTGCTCCTGGTCTCTGCTCTGGATTTAATCCTAATATCAGCTGGACGTGGAGAGAAGCAGGAGAGGAGGATACTTTCATCCCAGGAAGCATCTTTACTGTCCAACACAGATCTTATCTCACCTTTAACCCTACAGCTGAACATCACAAAGCCAATCTTACATGTAGGGTCAGATTCAGAGGAAACATAACCACAGAGAAGACAGTAACTTTAAAGGTGAACTGTGAGTATTTTGTTGGATTTTGATGTTGTCTTTGGCTTTTTTTGTCTGTGTAAAAAAAAAGTAAATACTAGAGGGAGTATTGTTATTGGTTTGATTTCTTCTGTGACTGTGAGTGTTTTTTTAGAGTAAAGATTAACATTCCAATAAATATGTCCGTTAATAAACTTTCATTCACCGAACATCGGCAGAAGGATGCTGGATTTGGAACCACCAGGAAAGAGGTCTAGAGGAAGACCAAAGAGGAGGTTCATGGATACAGTGAAGGAAGACATGAAGATAGTTGGTGTGACCAAAGAGGATGCAGCAGATAGGGTTAGATGGAAGAAACTGGCTTGCTGTGGCGACCCCTGAAAGGAAATGCCGAAAGGAGAAGAAGAAGAAGAAACTTTCGTTCATGAAGATTAATCAGTGTTTGTTTTTGCTTTAAAGACATAAAGGAAGTCCAGATTATTGGAAGAAGAGACGTGACGGAGGGTGAGACTCTGAATCTGACCTGCAGTGTGGACAGCTTCCCTCCATCACTGATCATGTGGACCAAATATCATTCAAGTTCAAACCTGTCCACAAACAACGAATCAGCATCTTTAATCGTCTCCAAAGTGACATCAGAATATTCTGGATTGTACACGTGTACAATCAGATATGAAAACAGGAGTTTGGAAGCACATGCAGATGTTTCTGTGAGACGTGAGTGAATAAGATCCAGTAAATGTTTGATTTGACATGTGAATTATTCTGAAAATGAGACATTTTTAAAATACATTTATTTATTTTCACAGGTAACTCGGAGAAAATTTTTTGGAGAAACATCCTTCCCTGGATTTTTTTTGGAATATCATTTGCTGTCAATTTGATCCTCATCATCTTCATCTGGCTCTTCTGGTATGCTAACAAACGTTTTCATTTATACAGCAAAAAAAAAAAAAACTGACAGAACGTTTTTTTTTTCTCCAAATAGGAACAGGAAGCAAAAGCTGGGATCGAACAGAGAAGACAGAACCTACTTGTCTCTACGGAAATCAGAAATATCACCAGAATACGATGTTATCGCAGCACGACCACGCTAACATCTGTCTGTCATTTTGTTTTTATTCTTTTAGTAACCATCGCGATCAAACCCAGAAATCAAAGGTCAGACAGAACAAACTTCCTTAGAAAAGAATTTAAATAAAAATAATTCAACCAAAACAAAAGAGAGAAACATTAGGAGACATACAAGGTACACCATGTCCAGGTCACCAGTCTGCTTCCAAAACTTGTTTGACATTTCAAACATTAAGGTGTGGGATCGTTAAGTTTTGCTGCAAAATGTATTTAAATAATTAACTGCCAAAAATTTTTTCTGTACATAGGTTTTGAAAAAAAAAACTGTACCAGAGTGGTGACCTTCTCAGGGTGTACCCTGCCTCTTTCCTCCCAAAGGATAAGGATGTGATAAAATGATAAGATAATAAATTTGGAGACCAAAGCTGATCTTTCTTTGATTTTTTTTTTTTTTTTTTTAAGCTTTTCTTATGTTAGGCAGCACATTGGCGCAGTGGGTAGCACGGTGCCCTCTCAGCTAAAACCTTGTGGGGTCGAGTCCTGGGTGGGGACAAGATTTGGAACACCGGCCTTTCTGTGTGGAGTTTGTATGTTCTCCCCATGTCTGCGTGGGTTTTCTTCTTGTACACCGGTTTCCTCCCACCCTACAAAAACATGCATGTTAGGTTGATTGGCCACTACATGATTGCCCCTAAGACTGAATGAGTGTGTGTGTGTGTGGATGGTTGTATATATGTGGCCCTGCGACAGTCTGGCAACCTCTTCAGGATGTACCCTGTCCTTCGCCTTGAATCAACTGAGATGGGCGGGTCTTGCGGGTTTTTCCGTGTAATACATCTATATCAGAAGAATGAAGTTTGAACTTGTAAAGTTGAAAAGAAAACGATGCTCTGAGCACCAACAGACAATGGAAGACCGTCATTGTTTATTTCAAACACAAATATGAGTGGATTTAAGGTTTGTTTTACTCCTGAGATGCAAGTTAGTGTCTCTCAGATTTCTTCTAAAAGTACTGGTTGTGATGGACACAGTTGGCACATGTTAAAGATTAATTCATATTCCTTTAAAAAAAAATGAAATCTTTAATCATTCTTGAAATGTTTACGTGGATTAAAACTGTGTGACATTTGACTTTGTTATTTTAAAAAACTAAATTTGGTAAAAAATAGTTGAAAAATAGTTCATGTTATTTTCTGATGTATTCTTCTTTAGGAAATATCTCTGTTTGAGATTCACAGAAAGAAAAAATCCTGAAGTACAGCTCTATATGCCGACGTATTCAAGGGTCAGATTCAGAGCTTCGGCTTGTAAATAGATGGGGTCATTAAAAAAAAAAAGAAAAAAAAAATTTATAAAAAGGGGGGAAAAATAAAGAAAAAAAGAGACACATTTTTCACGATATCTCCAATTTTTTGCCATGGCTTCAAAAATTACGCTGCAAAGTTTTACAAAAAGTCACCAGAGATTTAAAAAAATGATGTTGTATCAGGTTTTTTTTTTTTTTGGATTCAGTTTTTGTTCATTTTCTAGAAACTTTACATAATTTATAGTTTTTTTTTTTTTTTTTTTGCATTTTCTTATTTTTATAGCAAAACCACATAAAATAGCAAGAAATGATCTCAGCTTGAAATAAAATGAAGGGATTCATGCAAGAAAATGACTCTCATTTGATTTTTTGTTTTTATTTTTGCTCACTCCATTCATCCCTCACCGGGGAAATTTGTGTGCTGCACTCCTACACCGCAGCAGGCTGCCACAACGGCACCAATGGTGGGAGAAACATGGGGTTAGGTGTGTTCTCCAAGGATGATATGCACTCAGTTAGACGAAACCCGCGAACTTCTTGTTGACTTCCGGTCCGCCGGTGAACCACTGAGCCACCGTCTCCCTACTGATTTCTAAAAGTTTTTATTATTTCTTTTAAAAAACTGCAGGTTTTCAGTTGAAGACATCAATTTATTAAGTGTTGCTTTTTAAATGAAGCTTGATGATTCTTAAGTCGTTTTTGTTCTGCTAAGTTTTGCACTGTCCCATGATGCTCAGTTCATTTTCTGAATTCAAATCATTTCGAAGTCAAAATTTTGTCAGTAGTAATATTAATAAACATCACACTTTACACTAAATTACACTTCATCTGCTAAATTATTTATATCTATTCATTTAATCTATTAATATTACCATTAACAGTTGTGTTGTGATGTTGAGAGACACAAATAAAATTTAATTAAAGTAATTATATTAAGTATTTTTCTCCAAGAAATAAATATGTTTTGGATTTCACTCCATCTAATCATCTAAAAATCATCTAAAAATTCTGGTATTGATTGTTATTAATATTGTTACAGTCCTGATTAAAAAAGAGAAGTTTTATCAACATGCATCACTCTGCACATGCTAAAAGAATAAAAGACCACATCATTGTCAGTGGCGGCTGGTGGTAAAAAAAAACAAAAAAACTGGGGGGCCGTACATTTTTCAAACACACACACAATATATATACATATATTTCCTTTATATGTATATATATCTATACATATATACATCTATATATGTATATATATTGAGATATCCTCTATATAAAAGATGTCACATGCCAGTACATGAATATTTAAAAGTTTTATTTTCACATGTATATGATCCACCCAACCTGAACAGAAATTTGGCTCTTCTTTCTTTCTGCTACGAAAAATTTTAATTACTTAATATATTTAATTTTTTTTTTTCCCTTGATGGCGACAATATCTAAGGATTCAGCAGTGAAAACAATGGGCGGGTTGAGGCTGTGGGTGCGATTATAGGTCAGCTCCAGTGACGTGCGGTGAGGTTCATGTCTGGGGGTTTATAATTATAAGAACTGAAAACTACGTCTTATTCCAGCATTCATCCAACAAAATCCAACTACTTATAATGCTTCGTATCCAATCAGAATTCCTTTTTCGATTCACTTCTTCTTCTTTTGGCATTTCCCTTCAGGGGTCGCCACAGCAAGTCAGTTTCTTCCATCTAACCCTATCTGCTGTATCCTGTATTTGGTCACACCAACTACACTATCTTCATGTCTTCCTTCACTGTATCCATTAACCTCCTCTTTGGTCTTCCTCTAGTCCTCTTTCCTGGTGGTTCGAAACCCAGCATCCTTCTTCCGATGTACTCTCTCTCTCTCTCTCTCTCTCTCTCTCTCTCTCTCTCTCATCTGCACATGTCCAAACCATCTCAGTCTGGCCCCTCGAACTTTACCCCCAAAATTCTATTTTCGCAAATTTCTACATTCACAAACATAAACACAGGAACAGATCTGCCTCTTTTATATTTATGGTTAGAGTTTTAAGATATTCATCAATACTATAAACAAATTAAAATACAGAGGTTTCATTTTGACCAACAGTAAAAAATTCCAAGTCGTTCCCCGGTCAGCTGTGAGACATAGTCTCTCCAGTGGGCCCGGGGTCTGCCTTTTGTTCTCCTCCCGGTGGGACGTGCCCAAAACACCTCACCCGCAAGGCGCTCCGGGGTCATCCTGACTCGATGCCCAAACCATCCCATCTGGCTCCTCTCGACCTGGAGGAGGAGCAGCTCGACACCGAGCTCCTCCCGGATGGCAGAGCTCCTCATCCGATCTCTGAGTGAGAGCCCAGCCATGCTGCGGAGGAAGCTCATTTTGGCTGCTTTTATCCACAATCTCAGTCTTTCGGTCACCGTCCACAGCTGGTGACCATAGGTGAGGGTCCAACTATATTGAAGTTGGATTAGAAAAAAATTTCACATTGTTTTGACAAAGAAACTTATTTTTAAAAGTTCTGTGTGATTAACGTGATGCAGAGTGAACCACCAACACTCCCTCGCCCCCCGAAACTCTGTGTATCTGAGAATAGATCATCTTCTCGTTTTTGTGATGACAAACTTCCCAAAATCTTGAAGCTTGATAAAAAGTGAACTAGTATGAAAGAGACGAGAGGAAGAGAAACCACACAGAAAATGTCTGAGACGAAGAGGAGCGCTGAAGAACTCTAAACGAAAGGTAAAAATAAAAACATGTTTTATTAAATTTTATGCAAAGCTGAAAGTTTTTATCCCAGAGTGACTTTTTAAAAGACATTTCTGATGAAGTTGAACCTGGTTGAAGATAAAAAAAAATGTTTTAAATTATCAACCATGTTGTGTTTTTACTTTTTACAACCACTGAGTCAAAATTCTTAAAGTTAGATTAAAATATGATTTAAAGTCAGCAAAGTGTGAAGACTTAAAAAAAAAAAAAAATCAACTACACATAATCTTGTAACCTTCTATGCTGTGTTTGTGAATAAAAATGGTTTTTCATTCATTTCTTCATATTATCTTCTTTTTTTTACATCATCAGCATTTAAGTTTCTACTAAGAGGAAATAAAACTTTTGAAGACTCAAACCAAGATGTTTGCTCTCTTTTTGATCAGCGTCTGTGTGTTTTTAAGACAGAATGGTGCCCAAGCAGGTAACTCAAATTTCTATTTATTTTATCTTAAAATGCAACACCTTTATGAGCAACTGTTGCATCTAATTGTAAATGTTCCTTTTGTTTTTTGCTTTAGAAAATTTAAAACCACTACATTTCTTAATGTTTGAAAAGTGTTTAAAAATGAAAGAATGGAAAAAAACAACAAAATATCTCCTAAAATTCGTTTTATATTTTAAAATATGAATTAACAGGAACTGCTGTCCAGATGACTACCACCTGTCAGAATGATTACTGCATCACTCTGAATAATAAAGCAATCAGAGCAGAAGCTGGACTCTGTGTGGTGATACCATGTAGCTTCACGACTCCCGAGAAATTCACACCCAAATACATGAGTTGGTATAAATGTGAGGTAAAACAAAATATCTGTTATCTGTCTGAGATTTTCAGCTCAGATCAAACCAGAGAAATCAGTAAGACTGAGTTTAAAGGACGAGTGTTTCTGTTGGAGTCTGATGTGAGTCAGAAGAACTGCAGCATCATGATTAATGATCTCACTGAGTCTGATTCTGGATGGTATCGGTTCGGAGTCACTGGAATCTGGGATAACAAGAGAGTTATACATTCATTTAATCGTAAATCACAGATCTCAGTAGGAGGTAAGAAACTCATTCTCATCCTACATTTAATTTCATGATGACCTTTTAGAATGAAGACTTTAAACCTCTGTGTGTTTATCAGCTTTGAAGCAGAAGCCCACCATGATGGTTTCTCCTCTGACAGAGGGACAGCAGACCACACTGACCTGCTCTGCTCCTGGTCTCTGCTCTGGATTTAATCCTAATATCAGCTGGACGTGGAGAGAAGCAGGAGAGGAGGATACTTTCATCCCAGGAAGCATCTTTACTGTCCAACACAGATCTTATCTCACCTTTAACCCTACAGCTGAACATCACAAAGCCAATCTCACATGTAGGGTCAGATTCAGAGGAAACATAACCACAGAGAAGACAGTAACTTTAAAGGTGAACTGTGAGTATTTTGTTGGATTTTGATGTTGTCTTTGGCTTTTTTCTGTCTGTGTAAAAAGAAAATAAGTTAATTCTTGAGGGAGTATTATTATTGGTTTGATTTCTTCTTCATTCATCATCACATCGCTGTAGACGCTGCACCAATCCGCCTGTCGAAAGCGATGCCATTTCTGATTCTCTAATATGTGCTTCTCAGATAAACGTGAGCCTCAGATCTTTGGCAGGACACCTGTGAAGGAAGGAGAAGTTCTGAATTTGACCTGTAAGGTTAAAAGTTACCCTCGTTCTATCATCACGTGGACAAAACAGGGTTCTAACAGAAATCTACAAAATGGAACGACCGCATCAACACTCATCATTTCCAAAGTGTCGTCTGCACATGTTGGACTGTACGTCTGTTCAGCAAACTACCAGAATACAACCATGACTAAAGAAGTGAACGTATCAGTGATATGTAAGTAAAATAATAGTAACACATAAACGCTGCCTTTTTTCTTGAATTGTTTTACCAAATGTAATAAGTTTTTCTCTGTTTTTTTTTTTTTTTAAAGTAAGGTGCAGCACTAACAGTTGGACTGTATCCGGTTTTGAATTCTACGTTAAAAACCTGTAAAGGCTAATATAAATTTCGCCCAAGCCAAATTAACAGAGACAGGCTGCTTGAATGCTGACCAGCTGCATGTATAGTTTTTTATTTTTGTCATGGTTTCAGTGACATTTTGAAGTGTTTTTGAGCATACGCCTAACTTCAAATTTAGAACATGATGTCATTGGTTTTAATGAGTTTTATTCTCAACAAAAAAATATAGTCTCCTCATAAATACTAAAAACTACCTGTACGTAGTTAAATTGTTGTTTGGTGGTTGCTGCTGTAAGAGAGGTTAAGTTGGCTATTTAGCTGCTTTTATTTAATTATTTGCTTTTGTTTTACTTGCATTTCACTTTTCACTTTAGTTCAAAAATCTTAAATCAGCAGTGACCAGGCCAACAATCTTATAACTGCAATGAAAGACCAGAAGATTATAGAAGGTTATGGAAAAAAAAAAAGAACTTGAGTAACTAAAGGCATGTAAAGTTTCACCTAACAGCCAGAACTGTTCTCAAGCAACAAATGCTTAGTTTTTGAGTGTATAGTTCAGGCATAGGCAAACTACAGCCCACGGGCCACATGCGGCCCGTTGAACGTTTTAATCCGGCCCGCCAAACTTGAACATTTTAAATAAATAAACCATGTTTGTTTGGTTTTTCCTGCCATTCTGATGTTCTCTCACTAGATGGCGACAAAAATACAACAACACTGCTCTCATTAAAATGTGTGTGTCTCTGTGATGCGCACACTGTCAAAATAAACAGTGGGCTCAGATATAGAAAGCCATCGGGTCCAAAACACACACGTAAACAAGCGTGTTAGATGTTAAAACAAGCAAAAAGTTACATCAAGCTCTTAGATTTCAGACCTTGCGCCGCTAGATTTTGAAATTTTCTTGATGTAACATTTAGCGTGCTTGTTTTAAATGTAGCGCGCCATTCTTTCGGTCTAATCTAGAGGTTACCAGAGCATGCCATCCATCTGATCCTGTTCTGGCCCCCTGGTCAAATGTTAGAACGCAATGTGGCCCGTGAACCAAAAAGTTTGCCCACCTCTTGTATAGTTGAATGTGGAGAAGCACTTTTGAAGGCCTTGGTGTGAAATGCACAGCCTGATTTATGTTAAATCCTGTCAAAAGTTAGGATACATTCATCTCCAGGGATCATATGAAAAACCTGGGTTTGTATGTGTTTGATTAGTTAGTGGATGAAAAGAAACGGTGGCACAGGTCGGAAAGGTCTGCACATTTTGAAGGACCATTTGGTCAAAATGGATCATTTCATGTACTTATTGAGGACAGGCTTTTACTGGTTCTCAGATTTGTTTCTGTTATCAGTCACCAACTAGTAAACTGATGGTTTTGGCTCAGCTTCTATTTTATCCCAAAAAAGCAAAGCAGCATCCAAATAATTGCAATCAGTTGACTAATTTGCCTGTAAAAAAAAAAAAAAAAGAAATTTCTGATATTCTAACATGTATTCCTCAGATAAACGGGAACCTCAGATCTTTGGTAGAACTCGTGTAAAGAAAGGAGAAGATCTGAACGTGACCTGCAGCGTTGAAAGTTTCCTTCCATCTCTGATCACGTGGAGCAAACAGGGATCCAACATAGACCTACAAAGTAGAACCAGCATCTCTAATGACACTGGATCATCCACACTGATCATTTCTGATGTGTCAGTAGAACATTCTGGACAGTACGTCTGTTCTGCAGAATATCTGAACACCACCATGACGCAGCAAACTGAGATAACAGTAACATGTAAGTACTCTGGTTAAAAACAAATAGAATCATTCTTCATCTTTACATCCTAACTTGTGTGTTCTGTGATGTGTCTGTGTTTTCAGGGTTCTCAGGGATCCTAAACGGTTCTGGATGTGTTCTCCATTCAGATCTCCTGACCTGTGTCTGCATCACTGAAGGTTTTCCTTTACCCTTCATCAGATGGCAGCATCATGGACACTACTCTATAGTTACCACGGTGACTGGCCACACTGTAAACAGCACCCTGAAGGTACCAGGCAATCACCACGGCAACGTCACTATTGAATGTTTGAGCAGCAACAAAAATGGAGAAGTCAAAGAAAAGCTCTCCATCATCCAGCAGAATTTATTAGAAACAGAAGGTACATGTTGAACCCTGAAACACATTTAAACTGTTACTTCCACTTTACCAACTTTTATTTTCCATGACTGCAAATTCTTTAAATAAAACTTGTGGTTTTGCTTCATTTTTTTAATTCTCACAACTTCAGATAAATCTAAGAATATTTTAGAATACATCCCTAAACTGGAAGTGATGGTTGCCTTTGCAATCGGAGTCATCGTCGCAGCTTTCAGTTGCTGTTTGAGAATGAAAAAGCTCAGGTTTGTACAAATAAAAAATAAATCTATACTGGAATCATATGTAGCACTTTTAAACATCACACATCTCTTCTAAAACTATGAAACTATTCATCTGTAGAAAAAAACAGAGCTCTGGAAACTTAAATGAGAATCTCGAGATGGCAGCTAATGTTGAAGATGATCAGACCCTGAATCCGGTACGTTTTAAACATCAAGACATCTATTCATTAAATTTTTTATCCCCCCATAAAATCACAATGTTCTCAATCGTAAGCCCCTTTTTTTTTTTTGCTTTCTGATATTGTCCTGGTGTTAGGGCTAGCAGTAACAGGAAACAGAGATGGAGGTAGCAGAGATGAAGATGCTGAGGATCTCTCTGGAAGTGACCAGGATGGACAGGATCAGAGATTAATATATCAGGAGAACCGCCCATGTTAGAGGTTTTGGAGATAAAGTCCGAGAGGCAAGACTGAGATGGTTTGGACATGTGCAGAGAAGAGAGAGCGAGAGTACATCGGAAGAAAGATGCTGGGTTTGGAACCACCAGGACAGAGACCAAAGAGGAGGTTCATGGATACAGTGAAGGAAGACATGAGGATAGTTGGTGTGACCAAAGAGGATGCAGCAGATAGGGTTAGATGGAAGAAACTGACTTGCTGTAGCGCCCCCTGAAGGGAAATGCTGAAAGAAGAAGAAGAAGTTAGGGCTAGCAGTACACTTAGGGCTGCATCGCAGAGTGAGTCAAAGTAAATGCCTATTTTTAGGGCTCGTTTATTTATAATTTCTTTAAGTGTCAGGGTTGTTATTTTTAAGAAATTACCCTGCTTTTTCTCTTTTCAAACAGATTTACCAAGAGGCAGTGGAAATAGAAGCCATGATGGTGGAAAATCCTCAACCCAACCCCGGGAATAACGACGTGGTCTACGCGAACATCGACTTCTCCCTGATAAAAACCAAGTGTGACAAAAAGACGAGAAATGAGCGAAAAAGCACAGAGACCGAATACGCTGAGATCAGGACAGAAAGAAAAAGGAATGTAGAGACAATCGGTGGAGAGAAAGTTGAAAAATTGGAGGAGAAAGAGAAGACAGAAGAGAAAGTGGAAGACGACGAGGCGTAAATGTGGGTCCGTGAAGTAAGAAAGATGGAAAAATAAGAAATGGAATTAAAGGTGGTTAAGTTTAACATAAAGAGTCAAAGGCCTGAAGTTTAAGATATTTTAGATATGAAACAAACACGTTGACCAGGATGGCCATTGGTCTTATATATGGTACTTTTTTGGTCCAGTACTTTTTGGTCCAGACAAAATTTTGTTTGAATTTTTCAAATCCACTTTATGTGGTCCATGGGTGGGTTTGACTCCTTCACAGTGACTGAATGATCATGGTTTTATGTGTGGTGGTTCTTTTCCAAACCCTAGTTTGACACTGGATGTAATCATTTGTTCCTAAAGTGAGTTAAATATAGTGCAAATTAAAAATACCTTGAATCGTCTGTCATGAAAGATTCTTAAAATTACACGTAATTTAATGCGTCTGAATAGACTTTAATTAATTACATGTAAAAATACTGCTAAGAGCAAATAAGCAGCATTAAACCAGACGTTTCTTTTTTGTTAAAACAAGCTGTCATTCTCAAAGTGAAAAATTTCTTAGTAATTGGTCTGACTAAATAGAAAGATTTATTTGATCTTAAACACAAGTTTGTCTTCTAATTATGTGGGCTGAAATCGGGATTTTTTAAAAAGTTTTCTACATGTTTTATTGTTTTTAAACTTCAAAAAAATATATATTATTTCAGAGATAACTGTAAATTTATTTGACTCAAAGCCAGAAAAGGGCTCAGATTAAGATGTCTGTCTTTTGTTGGACCTCATTTATGGAATAATATTATAAATATTAATTATATTGCAAATATTTAAAGACAGTGTCAAAAATTTCTTTTGAATGAATTTTGAATTTTGTGCTTTTATTTTATTTTTCTTCTCTCTTTCTGAAAATTTATTTCAAGATAACATGTGTTGTAAAACATAAGTTTTATGGGGCTCACAAGCATTTTTCGCTTCCACCTGTTTTTGGTCGCATGTATTCTCTGGGTGTGAGGTTTGTTAATGTATGTATGTAGTGATGTAACAGGAGACTGTTTGCTTAATAAATTTAATTCAATGTCATTAGACGTACAGTATAAGTAGAATCCAGTAAAGGACCTAAATCATGCCGGCTTCTTGACAAGCAAAATTTTGGATGAGTACAAATCCAGAAGCAGTTTCCCTCTTCATCACCTTCAGTGATGAGGATCATTACAACTCAAAACAAAACAGCTGAACACACACCAAAAACACAATCTGATTCCAGTATTTTAGTGTAATTATTTAGTGTGATTCTAGTGTAATTTTTTGGGCTGACATACAACATGGTTTTCTATGTTGGTGCACAAAAGTGCTCCAACACCTTCATGTGATGCACAGCATACATTTTAACAACACATTCTTCAGTTACGTGTACTTATATTTTACCAGATGACTGATATATTTTTTTCACCAACAAAGATTTATGGAACAATCCATTGCCATTTTATTCTAATTTGACCCTGTCCATCTCATGGAAACTGAGATCCTAATTAAGTGTTTGTATCATTTTCATTTTTAGTCTCATCTTTGCAGGATTTTTTTTTGTGCAATTGCTTCATATCTAGTTTAATTTTCTGCATTTTTTACATTTTCTAGACATAAAAGTACATAAAACATCTGGATAGATGCAATTTTTCCAGCAGTGGATTAATACAGTGTGTTGGTTTTTTTGGTTCGCACCACAGGGTCCAAAAGCTTTAAGGACCAAAAATGACACATTGAGCCTTTTATTTTTACCAGTAATTTCTGGTGGTTCTCACTAGATGGCACTCTATAAATACACCAACATCAAAGGTTTATTCACAGGATGTAAGAAAATAAATAAGAAGTAATTTTCAGCAAAACAAAGTGCTTATTTTAACCAGGGTCGTCGAGGTATCAAGAAGTGCTTGTGTAAATTTTTCCAGTCAGAAAGTCATTTATTCATTCCATTATTTTGATGTCACATGACTATTATCGTCTTTTACCCTCTACTTCAAATTTCCTTTGTTCACTTTTTTATATTTCTAACAACATAATTCAGGGTGGCTGGGTTCTCACACAGAGATCACGTGAGGAGTTCTGCCATCCAGGAGGAGCTCGGTGTCGAGACGCTCCTCCTTCTGGTTGAGAGAAACTAGATGGGGTGATTTGGGCATCTGGTTAGGATGGCTCCTGAGAGCCTCGCTGGTGAGGTGTTTCAGGCACATCCCACCAGGAGGAGACCAAGAGGCAGACGTCGGACCCGCTGGAGAGACTATGTCTCACAGCTGGCTGGGGAATGACTCGGGATCCTTCTGGGTGAGCTGGAGGATGCAGCTGGGGTGAGAGAAGCCTGGGCTTCCCATCTGAGACTGTTGCCCCAGCAACCTGGCCCCGGATAAGCAGAAGATGACAGAATAGAACAACATAATTTACATTTCCAGCAGTGTTCATTTAACTTACACAGCAGGTGTTGTTGTGGGTGCACAGCTATGTGTCCCATTACTTTCAATACATTGCAAATGCATTTGGACGTGTTTCGGTTTCTGTCGTACGATTCTCTGCTTGTTCTGACATCAAAAAATGTCATTCAAAATAAACCAGACAGTTTAGAGATGAGCAATGGTTTAATATAAAACTAATAGTCTTCATTTAACAGTTAAAGTCACTACTTGCAAAATTGGTTCAATTTCAAAATCTGTTTTGCTAATTTAATTGGTTGCTTAAAATTGCCCATACGTAGGTATGAGAATGTGATTGGTTGATTGTGTGATGGTGGCCCAGTCATAAACTGAATACTGGTTCTGGATCTACTCTGTGTCCTGCTATCTAAACCAGGAACAACTCAGAGAGAAGGAATGTGCTGGAGTGATTAGAGAGGAACATCTGGAAGTGACGGAACATTTTGGAAACGAATGTCTGAATGTAGAAAAAAAAACATTTTAAGAGGAATATCCGGAAGTGCGGGAACCACTTAGAGAGGAACGTCTAAAAGTACAGGAATGATGTACAGTATGTCAGAAATGAAGATACATATTAAATACAAGAGACAACATACTTATTTGATCCATATTGGGGAGATTTTGTGCCCAGTGGCTCCAAGCAATTCAAGACAGAGCTCCAAACAGCTTCAGAACAGTTGCCTGGAAGTGCTAAGTTGGGTGGGAGCTGGAACAGCCGCTCGCTGGCACAGCAGCTTGGTGGAATAGAAGTGGAACAACCACGAGGTGGAACAGAGCTGGGACAGCCGCTCCCAGTAAATATAGTATAATATATACATCTGTACCTTATGAACCATCTAGAACTTTGAGGACCTCCGGGACCAGCCTCCTGCTGGTGCCTAGAGTCAGGACTAAACATGGAGAAGCTGCATTTCAATTTTATGCTGCAAAAGTCTAGAATAAACTTTCTGAGGCCGTGAGACAGGCCTCTACTGTGACGATGTTTAAATCTAGGCTGAAAACACTTCTATTTTACTGTGCTTTTTATTAATTGCTCTTTTTATCTGTTTTAATGATTCTATTTATTTCATTTTTAAACTTTTTGATTCTATGTTTTGTGGTTTTAATGCATTCTTTTTTTTTCCTTCTTGTGAAGCACTTTGAATTACATTTTGTATGAATTGTGCCACAAATAAACTTGCCTTGCCATGCCTGAAGTTTCCAAATGGTCATAAAAACCAGCTTGACTTGAGTATTTTCAAATAGTTTCTGACTTTCTTGCATTAAAAAAATTCTTTTATTTCTACAGATTCTGGTCCGTCTTTTCTCGTTTGACCTTTTCTTCTAAAACACACAATTTATTTACACTTGATTCCACATGTTGGTTACTTTTACAATACTTTGTGGTCCATGAGTAAAAATTAAGTCCATCATGAGGTTAGACATAAAGAAACTGAGAGTAAGAAGACATGACGGCAGGAAACAGGTTGGTTTCACACACAATATTTTTAGGAACAGACTCAGGGTGAACCCGGCTGGTGGAAGAGAAAAAAACCCCCCAAACTTTCCCAAAGAGAGACTCAAGAAAGATTATATTAGAAAAAAAAATCTTTCTAAAATTTAAATGCCAATTTTTAAATACTACATTATTTTGTAAATCTGCCAAACCAGTGAAGGAATTTTGAAGAAACTGCTAAATATTACTCATAGACAACTATAGATGAACTGATACGGATTGAACAGTTTTGCAGCCAAAAGTCAAGGTCACAAATTTACAAGGCGAGCATTTTGTTTGATACTTTACCAATGATTTATTCTTGTTTGAGTCCATGTTTGCAACATAATTGTGATTTATTAGACTATGAGATCCAAATCTGTGTAGTCCCTCATTCATCCAGGAGTATTCCATAGTAGAAAAAGTTTCAAAAAAGTCGTCTGGACAGTTTAATTCTTGAACGAGACGTTTCGACTTCCATCCGGAAATCATTTTCAATCTGAAGAATTAAAGAATTAAACTGTCTAGAAGACTTTTTTGAAACTTTTTCTACTACAGACTATGAGATGAAAAAATTGAATCTTTATTTTTTTACAAAGACCACCGAAAGAATGAGTTCACGGATACAAGCGGCTGAAATGAGCTTCCTCTGCAGGGTGGCTGGACTCTCACTCAGAGATCAGGTGAGGAGCTCTGCCATACGGGAGGAGCTCTGTGTCAAGCTGCTCCTCCTCCAGGTCGAGAGGAGCCAGATGGGGTGGTTCGGGCATCTGGTCAGGATGCCGCCCGAGCTTCTCGCTTGTGAGGTGTTTCAGGCATGTCCCACCAGGAGGAAACCGAGTGGCAGACCCCGGACCTGCTGGGAAGAATATGTCTCACAGCTGGCCGGGGAACGACTCGGGATCCTTCCGGGTGAGCTGGAGGATGCAGCTGGGTTGAGAGAAGACCAGGCTTCCCGTCTGAGGCTGTTGACCCCGCAACCTGGCCCTGGATAATCAGAAGACGACGGAACAGAACGGAAAGACTCCAAGAGCTTTTCTTGTTTTCAAATAAACCCACTTTCGACTCAAAAACAGCTATAAATAAGTCCCAGCATCAAGAATGCTAGTGTTCTGGTGTGCGTCGCTTCACAGCAGAATGTTAGATCCCCAATCTGATCAAGATAAGAAAAAAACCCATCAAATTCATCCATTAAAATTCTTTTAAAAATACAACAATGTAATAAACAAACGTAAACATCATCATAAAGATCAGGGATCATGTTTTCACATCTTACTGCATTAATAACATTCTTACTGGTTATCCTGGTGACATGTTTTATTTGTTAGTAATTAAATTCTTGAAAAAGTGGGTTTAAAATTTTTATGCTTTTTAATAAAAAAAAGGTTTAAAAGTTTGCAAACTATGAGAAAAAAATTCAGTGTTTTTTAACTGATCAAACTCACTTCATTTGCATTTTTTTAGTTCCACCTGTGACATCTGGGTCTCCGAGTTGTTCCTCAATTCAAAACTAACTTCCTTTTTTTAAAGAAAAAGATAAGGTCACAGTAAGCAGAAAATTTATTTATAAATCTAACTGTAAAAAATGATGTAAATTATGATGATTTTGCAAGAAAAAAAGTGTTTCTATTTGTTTAGAAAATCATTTATTTCTATTTTTTACTTTATAAGGTGTATATTAAAGATACTGTTTCAGAAAAAAAAAAAAAAAGTCCAAATGACTTTATTGCTTTAAAAAAGTGTAAACAAAAAAATTAAAGTTAGAATCATTTTTCACCAAATTAGAAAATGATTGAAAAAATACTTCCAAATCAAATTAGAATGATCAACAAAAATTTGTTTCTACTCACAAAAAAAAATATTTTTAATCGCCTTCTTGGAGATGGGTGTGTCGGGGGAGCGGCACATGTTGGAGGTTTTGGGGATGGAGCCCGGGAGGCCAGACTGAGATGGTTTGGACATACGTATACTGAGGAGAGAGAGAGTACATCAGAAGAAGGATGCTGGATTTGGAACCACCAGGAAAGAGGACTAGACGAAGACCAAAGAGGAGGTTCATGAATACAGTGAAGGAAGACATGAAGATAGTTGGTGTGACCGAAGAAGATGCAGCAGATAGGGTTAGATGGAATAAACTGACTTGCTGCAGAGACCCCTGAAGGGAAATGCCGAAAGAAGAAGACAAAGAATCACCTTCTTGTCCTTCCGAGGTTGCCAGAGCCCAGCCCAGCTTATTCAAGGCGAAGGGCAGGGTACACCCTGAACAGGTTGCCAGTCTGTCAAGGGGCCATACACGTACAACCATCCACACACACACTCATTCATAGGGGCAATTTGGCACCGGCCAATCAACCTAACGTAAATGTTTTTTGGAGGAAACCGGAGTACCAGGAGGACACCCACGCATACATGGGGAGAACATGCAAACTCTACACAGAAAGGACAGTGTTCCAAGCCTCGTCGCCACCCAGCACTCGAACCCACGACCTTCTTGCTGTGAGGCCACTGTGCTACCCACTGCGCCACCGTGCTGCCCTTAACTTTTAATCAAGTCAAGAAAAGTTTGAATCATTACTGATCATTTTTTAACTTTTTTTTATTATTATTACATGGAACAAAATTTACTTTAAAACACCAGCAGAAAAATTTTCAACAAAATTTTTGTCTTCAATTCCATCTTTTATAGATTTCTGTAAATTTGAACTCATCAAGTTCAAATCAAACTTTGTTGCAGTAAAATATTTGTGTGTGAAGATAACGGGATGTACAGTGTGTGAGTGTGAGACAGAAAATTTAGAGCGTGAAGAGACTTCCTGGAAATGTGGTGATGTGTTGAAAAGACAGAAGTAAGAAAAGGGGGCAGTTAAAAAAAAAAGAGCAGAAACTCAGTGAACATCAAGCGAGGAAAAAACAAGCAGGAGAAAAAAGAACAAGAGGTAACGTTTGAAAGAAAATGTAACTGATATAAATATTAGAACTATTCTCAATTCTTACTGATCACTTTTACTTTTTAATTAATTGCATGTGTATTGATATTAAAATTTAAAATTAGAAATAACCAAAATATGAAATAACCAAATTGTTATTATTATTATTATCAGTTGTGTGTAAAATAAGAGCACATTTAGAAAAAAAAATGATAATTTCACAATTTTAATTATTAATGATTAACTTTTAAGACTGTGAACCATCTGCATTTAAAACTGTGCGATGAAGCATGAAGATGGTTCCATTCTGACTCATAAAGGGTTAATTATTGTGTTAATTTGCAGTTTGCTGACGACCAATCAATCGTGGAATAAAACGATGTTTTTTCTGATGTGGACGTTTTTCGCTTTAACAGGTACGAGAAAATATTTTTGGAAAAAAAATGCGTCGCACAAAAATGGCTAATTAGTAAATTATTTCAACAAGTTCAGCTGAAAAATTGGAATGAGGTCAGAAAAATATGGTGGTTTAATGTTTTAAAGAATGAACGTCGAGATCTTCATAAATATTTTTAAATCATTTAAAATATCAAGTTGGAATGAAGCCGTCGAGCCGTCCATACATCTATGCTTCTGTGACACTGTCGTGAGCACGATTCTTCTCAAACCACAAAAGGGATTTTAATGAAGCTGACCACAGTTACTCAACACCAACTATAGATGAACTGATTAGGATTTCAGGGTCATGCGACCAAAGATCAACCGTTTTTTATAAAGTACTTTTTCTGAAAAGCACGGAAGGCAAAATCAGAAAATTTAAAAACTGGAGTGATGTGTTCCTGCACCCTCAAAGTCACAGAAAAATAGGGCTGGATGAGGCATGTTGTAGTGTTGGATAAGGCAAGTTGTAGGGCTGAATGAGGCATGTTGTAAGGCTGGAGAAGGCATGTTGTAGGGCTGAATGAGGCATGTTGTAGGGCTGAATGAGGCATGTTGTAAGGCTGGAGGAGGCATGTTGTAGGGCTGAATGAGGCATGTTGTAAGGCTGGAGGAGGCATGTTGTAGGGCTGAATGAGGCATGTTGTAGGGCTGAATGAGGCATGTTGTAAGGCTGGAGGACGCATGTTGTAGGAGTGAATGAGGCATGTTGTAAGGCTGGAGGAGGCATGTTGTAAGGCTGGAGGAGGCATGTTGTAGGGCTGGAGGAGGCATGTTGTAGGGCTGGAGGGGGCATGCTGTAGGGCTGGAGGAGGCATGTTGTAGGGCTGGAGGAGGCATGCCGTAGGGCTGGAGGAGGCATGTTGTAGGGCTTGAGGAGGCATGCCGTAGGGCTGGAGAAGGCATGTTGTAAGGCTGAATGAGGCATGTTGTAGGGCTGGATGAGGCATGTTGTAGGGCTGAATGAGGCATGTTGTAGGGCTGAATGAGGCATGTTGTAGGGCTGGAGGGGGCATGTTGTAGGGCTGGAGGAGGCATGTTGTAGGGCTGAATGAGGCATGTTGTAGGGCTGGAGGAGGCATGATGTAGGGCTGGAGGAGGCATGTTGTAGGGCTGGAGGAGGCATGTTGTAGGGCTGGAGGAGGCATGTTGTAGGGGTGGAGGAGGCATGCAGTAGGGCTGGAGGAGGCATGTTGGCATGTTGTAGGGCTGGATGAGGCATTTTGTAGGGCTGGAGTAGGCATGTTGTAGGGCTGGAGAAGGCATGTTGTAGGGCTGGAGAAGGCATGTTGTAGGGCTGGATGAGGCAAGTTGTAGGGCTGGATGAGGCATGTTGTAGGGCTGGAGGAAGCATGTTGTAGGGCTGCAGGAGGCATACTGTAGGGGTGGAGGAGGCATGCTGTAGGGCTGGAGGAGGCATGTTGTAGGGCTGAATGAGGCATGTTGTAGGGCTGGAGGAGGCATGTTGTAGGGCTGGATGAGGCATTTTGTAGGGCTGGAGGAGGCATGTTGTAGGGCTGGAGGAAGCATGCAGTAGGGCTGGAGGAGGCTGTTGTAGGGCTGGAGGAGGCATGTTGTAGGGCTGGAGGAGGCATGTTGGCATGTTGTAGGGCTGGATGAGCCATTTTGTAGGGCAGAAGGAGGCATGCTATAGGGCTGGAGGAGTCATGCCGTAGGGCTGGAGGAGGCATGTTGTAGGGCTGGAGGAGGCATGTTGTAGGGCTGGAGGAGGCATGTTGTAGGGCTGGATGAGGCATGCTGTAGGGCTGGAGGAGGCATGTTGTAGGGCAGGATGAGGCATGCTGTAGGGCTGGAGGAGGCATGTTGTAGGGCTGGAGGAGGCATGCAGTAGGGCTGGAGGAGGCATGGTGTAGGGCTGGATGAGGCATGTTGTAGGGCTGAATGAGGCATGTTGTAGGGCTGGAGGAGGTATGCCGTAGGGCTGGAGGAGGCATGTTGTAGGGCTGGAGGAGGCATGTTGTAGGGCTGGAGGAGGCATGCCGTAGGGCTGGAGAAGGCATGTTGTAAGGCTGAATGAGGCATGTTGTAGGGCTGGATGAGGCATGTTGTAGGGCTGAATGACGCATGTTGTAGGGCTGAATGAGGCATGTTGTAGGGCTGGAGGGGGCATATTGTAGGGCTGGAGGAGGCATGTTGTAGGGCTGGATGAGGCATGCTGTAGGGCTGGAGGAGGCATGTTGTAGGGCAGGATGAGGCATGTTGTAGGGCTGGAGGAGGCATGATGGAGGGCTGGAGGAGGCATGTTGTAGGGCTGGAGGAGGCATGTTGTAGGGCTGGAGGAGGCATGTTGTAGGGGTGGAGGAGGCATGCAGTAGGGCTGGAGGAGGAATGTTGGCATGTTGTAGGGCTGGATGAGGCATTTTGTAGGGCTGGAGTAGGCATGTTGTAGGGCTGGAGAAGGCATGTTGTAGGGCTGGAGAAGGCATGTTGTAGGGCTGGATGAGGCAAGTTGTAGGGCTGGATGAGGCATGTTGTAGGGCTGGAGGAAGCATGTTGTAGGGCTGCAGGAGGCATACTGTAGGGGTGGAGGAGGCATGCTGTTGGGCTGGAGGAGGCATGTTGTAGGGCTGAATGAGGCATGTTGTAGGGCTGGAGGAGGCATGTTGTAGGGCTGGATGAGGCATTTTGTAGGGCTGGAGGAGGCATGTTGTAGGGCTGGAGGAAGCATGCAGTAGGGCTGGAGGAGGCATGTTGGCATGTTGTAAGGCTGGATGAGGCATTTTGTAGGGCTGGAGGAGGCATGCCGTAGGGCTGGAGGAGGCTGTTGTAGGGCTTGAGGAGGCATGTTGTAGGGCTGGAGGAGGTATGCAGTAGGGCTGGAAGAGGCATGTTGGCATGTTGTAGGGCTGGATGAGCCATTTTGTAGGGCAGGAGGAGGCATGCTGTAGGGCTGGAGGAGGCATGCCGTAGGGCTGGAGGAGGCATGTTGTAGGGCTGGAGGAGGCATGTTGTAGGGCTGGAGGAGGCATGTTGTAGGGCTGGAGGAGGCATGTTGTAGGGCTGGATGAGGCATGCTGTAGGGCTGGAGGAGGCATGTTGTAGGGCAGGATGAGGCATGCTGTAGGGCTGGAGGAGGCATGTTGTAGGGCTGGAGGAGGCATGCAGTAGGGCTGGTTGAGGCATGTTGGCATGTTGTAGGGCTGGATGAGGCATTTTGTAGGGCAGGAGGAGGCTTGCTGTAGGGCTGGAGGAGGCATGCCGTAGGGCTGGAGGAGGCATGTTGTAGGGCTGGAGGAGGCATGTTGTAGGGCTGGAGGAGGTATGTTGTAGGGCTGGGGGAGGCATGTTGTAGGGCTGGATGAGGCATGCTGTAGGGCTGGAGGAGGCATGGTGTAGGGCTGGATGAGGCATGTTGTAGGGCTGAATGAGGCATGTTGTAGGGCTGGAGGAGGCATGTTGTAGGGCTGGAGCAGGCATGTTGTAGGGCTGGATGAGGCATTTTGTAGGGCTGGAGGAGGCATGTTGTAAGGCTGGAGGAAGCATGCAGTAGGGCTGGAGGAGGCATGTTGGCATGTTGTAGGGCTGGATGAGGCATTTTGTAGGGCTGGAGGAGGCATGCCGTAGGGCTGGAGGAGGCATGTTGTAGGGCTGGAGGAGGCATGTTGTAGGGCTGGAGGAGGCATGTTGTAGGGCTGGAGGAGGCATGTTGTAGGGCTGGATGAGGCATCTTGTAGGGCTGGAGGAGGCATGTTGTAGGGCTGGAGGAGGCATGCCTTAGGGCTGGAGGAAGCATGCTGTAAGGCTGGAGGAGGCATGCTGTAGGGCTGGAGGAGGCATGCCATAGGGCTGGAGGAGGCATGTTGTAGGGCTGGAGGAGGCATGTTGTAGGGGTGGAGGAGGCATGCAGTAGGGCTGGAGGAGGCATGTTGGCATGTTGTAGGGCTGGATGAGGCATTTTGTAGGGCTGGAGGAGGCATGCCGTAGGGCTGGAGGAGGCATGTTGTAGGGCTGGAGGAGGCATGTTGTAGGGCTGGAGGAGGCATGTTGTAGGGCTGGATGAGGCATGTTGTAGGGCTGGAGGAGGCATGTTGTAGGGCTGAAGGAGGCATGCCGTAGGGCTGGAGGAAGCATGCTGTAAGGCTGGAGGAGGCATGCTGTAGGGTTGGAGGAGGCATGCCATAGGGCTGGAGGAGGCATGTTGTAGGGCTGGAGGAGGCATGTTGCAGGGGTGGAGGAGGCATGCAGTAGGGCTGGAGGAGGCATGTTGGCATGTTGTAGGGCTGGATGAGGCATTTTGTAGGGCTGGAGGAGGCATGCTGTAGAGCTGGAGGAGGCATGCCGTAGGGCTGGAGGAGGCATGTTGTAGGGCTGGAGGAGGCATGTTGTAGGGCTGGAGGAGGCATGTTGAAGGGCCGGAGGAGGCATGCTGTAGGGCTGGAGGAGGCATGTTGTAGGGCTGGAGGAGGCATGTTGTAGGGCTGAATGAGGCATGTTGTAGGGCTGGAGGAGGCATGTTGTAGGGCTGGAGCAGGCATGTTGTAGGGCTGGATGAGGCATTTTGTAGGGCTGGAGGAGGCATGTCGTAGGGCTGGAGGAAGCATGCAGTAGGGCTGGAGTAGGCATGTTGTAGGGCTGGAGGAGGCATGCCGTAGGGCTGGAGGAGGCATGCCATAGGGCTGGAGGAGGCATGTTGTAGGGCTGGAGGAGGCATGTTGTAGGGGTGGAGGAGGCATGTTGTAGGGCTGGAGGAAGCATGCTGTAGGGCTGGAGGAGGCATGCCATAGGGCTGGAGGAGGCATGTTGTAGGGCTGGAGGAGGCATGTTGTAGGGGTGGAGGAGGCATGCAGTAGGGCTGGAGGAGGCATGTTGGCATGTTGTAGGGCTGGATGAGGCATTTTGTAGGGCTGGAGGAGGCATGTTGTAGGGCTGGAGGAGGCATGTTGTAGGGCTGGATGAGGCATGCAGTAGGGCTGGAGGAGGCATGGTGTAGGGCTGGATGAGGCATGTTGTAGGGCTGGAGGAGGCATGTTGTAGGGCTGGAGGAGGCATGTTGTAGGGCTGGAGGAGGCATGGTGTAGGGCTGGATGAGGCATGTTGTAGGGCTGGAGGAGGCATGTTGTAGGGCTGGAGGAGGCATGTTGTAGGGCTGGAGGAGGCATGTTGTAGGGCTGAATGAGGCATGCTGTAGGGCTGGAGGAGGCATGCTGTAGGGCTGGAGGAGGAATGTTGTAGGGCTGGAGGAGGCATGTTGTAGGGCTGAATGAGGCATGCTGTAGGGCTGGAGGAGGCATGCTGTAGGGCTGGAGGAGGAATGTTGTAGGGCTGGAGGAAGCATGTTATAGGGCTGGAGGAGGCATGTTATAGGGCTGGAGGAGGCATGTTATAGGGCTGGAGGAGGCATGTTATAGGGTTGGAGGAGGCATGTTGTAGGCCTGGAGGAGGCATGTTATAGGGCTGGAGGAGGCATGTTGTAGGGCTGGAGGAGGCATGTCGTAGAGCTGGAGGAGGCATGTCGTAGGGCTGTAGGATGCATGTTTTAGGCCTGGGGACCTGTTCGGGGTGTACTCTGCCTTCGCCTTGAATCAGCCGGGATGGGCTCCGGCACCGCCCGCAACTCCGTAAGGGATAGATGGATAAGATGGTCACTGACTGACTGATTCTATTCATCTGCTTCTGTATTTTGTGATGATAAGATAAATAATTGATAGCGTTTCTAAAAGCAGAAATAGAAATGTTGTGTGTCACAATTCTAACGTATTTGATCATGATTGCTGCTTTTGTGTTTTAGGTGCAGAGACAGACAGCTCCATCACCACCTCATCTCCATCACCATGTGGTGAACCTATAGCGACAGCTGTATCAGGACACGCTGAACTGTGTGCTGTTTTAAACTGCTCCACTAATCACACCAACCCCACCAAAAATATACAACTGTACAAGTGTGATGAACAAAGTGATTGTAGTAAAATATTTCCTTCCACTGAAAAATCCTCAGAGAATACAGGAAGAATTTCTCTTCGGAACAAGAACGGCTGCCGCATCCTCATAAAGAACCTCAGTACATCGGACGCTGGGATTTATAAAATCAGAGATGGAGATAAGACGTCCTGCAATCTTATAGCACATTATAATCTAACAGGTAACAAAAGCAAACACTAACACCAGGAAAACTTTGACATTTCAATTTAATGGCAAATAGATTGTGAGTCGTGATTTTTTTTTTTTTTACTTAGTGTCTAATGTTCACTCAAAAAATCAGCTATGATTGAAACATTATAGTGAATATTAGATTAGTGAAGCTGATTGTTTCTAAGAAGATTTAAAGTGAAACTGAATTCCCATCATGGCAGATTTGTAGTTTAATGTCGTCCTTTTGTGGATTTCTTTAATAGAGCGTCACATTTGTCAAAAATCAAGAAAGTTTAATACTGCGATGTTGAAAAATTATTCCAGCAAAATGTAAAAAAATATATAGTTAAAGAAAAATTCAAACCTGCTAAAGCTCTATTCTGTTCCGTCATCGTCCGCTCATCCGAGGACAGGTCGCGGGGGCAACAGCCTCAGAAGGAAAGTCCAGGCTTCTTTCACCCCGGCTGCATCCTCCAGCTCACCCGAAAAGATCCCGAGTTGTTCCCCGGCCAGCTGTGAGACATAGTCTCTCCAGCGAGTCCGGGGTCTGCCTCTTGGTCTCCTCCGGGTGGGACATGCCTGAATCACCTCACCAGCGAGGCTATCAGGAGCCATCCTAACCAGATGCCCAAATCACCCCATCTAGTTTCTCTCGACCAGAAGGAGGAGTGGCTCGACACCGAGCTCCTCCTGGATGGCAGAGCTCCTCACCTGATCTCTCAGTGAGAACCCAGCCACCCTGCGCAGGAAGCTCATTTCGGCCGCTTGTACCCGCAATCTCATTCTTTCGTCACCACCCACAGCTGGTGACCATAGGTGAGGGTTGGAACGTAGATCGACTTGTAAATGGAGAGCTTTGCTTTTCGGCTCAGCTCTGTCTTTACCACGACGGACTGATGCAGCGTCCTAGTTATTGGTGACGCTGCACCGATCCGCCTGTCGATCTCCCGCTCCATCCTTCCCCCACTCGTGAACAAGACCCCGAGATACTTAAACTCCTCCACTTGGGTCAGGTTCCTGTCCCTCACCCGCAGGGGGCATTCCACCCTTTTCCGGCGAGGAACAAGGTCTCGGATTTGGAGGCGCTAATTTCCATCCCGGCCGCTTCACACTCGGCAGCAAATCAATCCAGCAAGAGCTGGAGATCACGGTCCGATGAAGCGAACAGGACCACATCATCCGCAAAAAGCAGAGCTAAAGCTAAATGTTGATAAAGCTAAATCTTACAAACAGCGCCGCTTGCTAGCATCAAATGCCAAACCTAACCTCCCAGACTAGGTCATCCCAGCTCTCAGTTTGAAGCAGTTTGTTTCTGCTTCTTTCATCTGCGGCAGATGTGGATTGTAAAAACAGCTGCCTAGTAGGAATATGTTTGACCTTGAAAACGTATTATTGGGCTTTATGGTACAAGTTACAGTCAGGTCATGAGGTCACAGTTTATGACCAATCAGCTAACTTCGAGTGGTAGGTCATTTGGGGAAAATAATCTACAGCCATTAACAAGCGTGTGCAAATTTATTTTTGTTACAGTTA
Source organism: Neostethus bicornis (assembly GCA_902685375.1). NCBI lineage: Eukaryota > Metazoa > Chordata > Actinopteri > Atheriniformes > Phallostethidae > Neostethus > Neostethus bicornis. The sequence goes on along the minus strand of LR738541.1, from coordinate 13,479,407 downwards.
AAAGCCACATACCGATCATAACGGTTCCTGAGCTGACAGACGGACTGCAGACCACACTGACCTGCACCGCTCCTGATTCATGTCCTGAATACAATCCCAACATCACCTGGATGTGGAGTGGAGCAACGGGAAAACAAAGTCAGATTACAGGAAATATTACAGATTCAAACCACAGCGTCGTTGTGAAGGGACGCAACTCAACTTTGACCTTTGACGTGTCATCTGAACATAACAACTCAATCATCACCTGTAGGATCGACTATGGTGGAAACGTAACTGAACGTCAGACAGAGACTCTGAAAATTTCCAGTTAGTAAAACCGCTTCAGTTTTCTGATTTCTTCCATAATTTTGTTTCTTCATAAAAAAAAAAAAAAAAATAAAAAAAAACTATTTATATATATAAAAGTAGAAATACTTTTTAGGGAGACCAGAAAACAGGGCATTACAATAATCTGTTCTATTAGAAATAAAAGGATGCATCAGAACCTCCGTGCTGGCAAGAGACAGAAACGGGCGGACTCTGGCCCTGTTCTTAAGATGATAAAATCCCGTCTTTGTGACATTTTTTAATATGTGGAATTAAATTCTGCTCAGAGTCAAAAAGAACGCCCAAAATTCTGACCCAATGAGAAGGTTTAAAAGGGTTTAATTTGGGTAAAATCATTGCTCTCTTTTGTCTTCAGGACCAATAATTAAAACTTCAGTTTTTTCCGGGTTGATGGATAGATAGATAAAAACTTTATTAATCTCCCGCAGGAGAAATTCTGGTGTCCAGCAGCAACAGAAATCAAGTACATACTAAATAAATAAAAACAACATACGTACATATATAGTAAAATTCGACTCAGTTCCTTCCAGAAACATCTGATCTATTAAATTGCCTGATGGATGAACAACCTCCTAAAGCGCTCAGTCCTGCAACGCAGTGCGAGGAACCTATTACTTCGGGTCATTTTCTGGGTCATGAAAACATCATGTAGAGGGTGAAGGGGGTTATTCAGGATACCCTGCATTAAAGCCCTCATCCTCCCCTCCAAAACAGCTCCCGCAGAGTCCACATTTCTCCCCACCACAGATGCACATTTCCTTATCAGTCTGTCCAGCCTATTGCTGTCCCCTGCAGTCCCTTACAGCGGAGCTTTAAGAAGTTCTCTGTCATCCAGGACTTTATATCTAAAATACATTTTAAAAGGATGGATGAATGAATGGACAGATGATTTTACTGTGGGTTTTTTTTTTCTTACAGATAACATCGTCATGAGTCGTGTTTTGGAGTTCTTTAAAAAGATGGATTTCTACTATCTGATTCTGATTGGATTCCTTTTTGGGATTTTTTTTTCCACACTTGTGACATGTTTCATATTAAAATGCCGCAGGTGAGATCATATTTTCTTGCAAAACTTATAGTTAATTTTGATTTCTTAAAAAAACAAGACTGACGAGCAACTATCTGTGGTGCAAAACGAAGAAAAAACATACTTATTTTAATTTTTTCAGATGCAGAAATAAGAGATCAAAATATCAATTGGAAGATCTGGAAATGGACGACACTCAAACGGCTCTCGGATGCACAGATACGAAGGTAGATCTTAATCAGAACACAGAGCGTTGTGTTTGTAAGACTTTGAAAGTGCCACTAGCTTTACACAATTAGAACTTAGAAACCTTGTGGAGACCCTGCTTCAGAAAGGATCCCTTCCTAGGACAAACAGGCAATGCACAAAAGACGGGAGTAGACATTAGTCCGTCTAAAAGTTCTAAAAGACAGATTGTCTTTGTAGAAAAACCTGGTTACCCAGAAAGGGAAGGGGGTAAGAGCATAGAGATGGGTTAATACCTGAGGTAGTGTAGGGTTTCTACCAAGCTTTTAAAATTACTGCTTCATCTTGACACGCTGAGAAAGCAACAACAGCATGACTGATTGGTAAAGGAGGAGCTCTGAATGGTCAGAACCCACACTGTACCGGACAGATAAAGGTATGCTGAGGAAGGATTCTACCAGACAAAGATGCAGCTGCTAAAATGACATTACAAAGCAGCAAACAGGAAGAGCGAGGTATCCCGTCGAGGCTTTCAGTTCTGCAGGAACCTCTGCAAAAAAATCTCTTCTACATTTAGAACACAGGATGCTTCTCCTGATTGAACTTATGCAAACCGCTTCATGAAGACTAGATCAGATTTTTGGCTTCATAAAACTGAAAATGCTGCTTCCTCATTCTGATTTTTGGGATTTCTTATGTTTTCCAGGTGGAAGAGGAGTGCAGCGGAATCAGAGACGCTATGACCGAGGAACAATGGACAGAGTCTGCTGATCAGATAGAAGTTAATGGAGATGTGGAGCCCAAAGAAGCCGAATACTCAGACATCGACTTCTCGGTTATGAAACATAGAATTCCCACAAAAACCCGGGAAACCACTGACACGGAATACGCTGAGATAAAAAACAACCTAGGAGAAATAGTAGAGGAGGATGAGGTGTTAGAGGTGGATGATGAAGAAGTGATGATTATGAATGAGAACATGGAGGCAGAAAGTGAGGATGTACCCTTATGTTTTGATGTTCTTAATGGGGAATCAGAAGCATGAACAGGTTGCATGAGGACTGTTTTTTTCCTCAACACGAATCAGATTTGTTTGTTTATGGTGTAAAGGCTTTCTGAATGCATCAGCGATGGTGTCATATTATGTTTTTTATTGTTTTGTTACATCTCGTTTTGTCTTCTGGACCGTTTATCCCTAATGAGTTCACATTGGGTTCGAAACCTATCCTGGCTGATTTTAGGCAAGAGGCAGGATACACCCCGAACAGGTTGCCAGTCTGATCAGAGTGTCTGCTTGGGCCACAAACCCAGACAACCACATCCACACATCCATTCCAGGGCAATTTTATTGCAGCCAATTATTCTAACATGCATGTTTTTTGAAGAGTGGGAGGAAAACAGAGAAGCCGGAGAAAACCCACATATACATGGGGAGAACATGCAAACTCCACATAGAAAGGCCAGTGATTCAAGCCTGGTCCCCTAGCTGACACTTGAACCCCTGACCTTGTTGCTGTGAGGGCACAGTGCTAACCAATGCACTTCCTTGCAACCTTTTTATTGTTGTGAGCAAAATGTATGTAGCTAAAGTTGTTTTTGTAAAGTAACTTTGGCAAAAACAAGAAAAAAGGAAGTACTTTTTGCAAACGTCTCATGAAAAGCGGATCGGTGAGACTTGTATGTTGGGTTTAAATTTTAAGCATGTGTCATTCTAGGATGGTAGCATGTTGGCATAAGTAATCTCCCTTTTACAGCTTTCAACAGACAGCTTTCTTCCCTTTTTTTTTAGCAAACATAAAAAGTTCAAAGTTGTCACACCGCAGTCGCAACCACAACCAACTAAACAAAAATGTAAAAATGGGTCAGGTTCCCATGGCGCTATCCTGGGCCCACTGCAATATGCTTGTCTATGCAAATGAAATTATACATTTTTTAAACACATTTGTCTTGAATTATTAACATTTATTTCATGTTTAATCAATTTTTTATATACTTTTATTGCTCTTGATGCCACGGCTGTAATCAACTTGTATATAAATGTCTTGTATAAAATAACTTTAAATTTTTCTAAATAAAAATGTTCTTTTTTGGTTCCTCTTGTTTCGACACATTTTTTTTTGTAAATGGTCTGTGTGCTAAAAATAGCTTTTAAGTTTCACATGTCGCTGAAAGAGGTTGATTATTTTTATTTCTGAATCAAACCACATCAAGCTTAGAGAGTGATCATCATAATTCTGCGAGACGACTCCGAGAACAAGTTGTTTAGAGACATCTGAAATATGAGCTGTACAAAGTTTAGAGATGCTAAAAAAATAGAAGCTTTTTTTTCTTTTTACACTTTATGCTTTACAAATAAACGACAAGCCTTTAACTTTTTAGTAACTGAAATTTCCAGTTTTGTGAAAAGTGTATGAGAAATTTTGGAAATTTAAATTGTGACATCAGAATGACAGAAAAAGAAAATGAGTGTTTCACAATGAGAGTTTTAACCTCAAGTTAACCAAACGAACAAATAGAGTTACAAAGAAAGATAAAAAAAAAAAAAACAGCCAAACCAGACATTCAGATAAAATAATTAACTTTTTATTTCCACTTGGCCGGCAGCGCTGTGCACCATAAAATGTTTAACAACACAAAGCAGCCAAGAAGTAAATTGATGCTCTTCAAATTGCAGTCTTTTACAGTATGTGTGTGTCTCAGTGCAAAATAGAGGGAGCTTTGTGTTTTCATGTTGTGGTATATTGCTTCAATATCAGGTGGTCAGCCTGACCCAGAGTCAGGGGGAAAACAACAGGTGACTATGTACTGTGGGTCAGTATAATGTCTTCATGGAAAGTCCCTGGCTAAGATTAGCAGACTGAGAGGCACTGATATTAAGAAAGCAATGTTAATGAATCTTTTCCCAGGTGGCTGGTAAATGAGAGTACAGGCAGAGTACAGCCCATATTTGGAGAAATTAAGAGTGATCGCCAGCCTCCCCCATTTTCTCAACCATGATATAAGCAAGATGATCACGAATAACGGGGCTCTCCTGTCTGCCTGTGCCCCAGCGTGAGTGTGTGTACAGACTTCTAATAATAAAAGCCTGCTCTGGAGAACCGGTCCCTGTCCTGGTTATTTGCCGTATCCACGACTTCTTCGGGGATCGGACGGATGGCCGAGGACACAAGTCAGATACAACAATGTAAATCAACTTTTCAGTTCAATACATTTATTCACAGGTTATTAAGGCTGTAAGGCACAACATTTCCTCAGGAGTTCAAATAATATCACAGAGTTCAGCCATAACATCATGGTCAGGCAACCAGGGAGACCGAGCTGGAAGGGATGTAGGAAGGGATGTAGGAATCCCTACAAAAAAGTCTGGGGTGATCGCCTTTAAATAGGCAGCAGGCTGACTGAGGATGCACAGTTGAATGGTAACAGGCTAATCACCCAGGTGTTCAGGATAAGGCTGAAATCCAGGAGAGGAAAAAAGGTCCAGGGCTCCCTCTGGTGGCAGGTGAGGGGGTCATGACAGTGAAACCTGTTGAGACGGTTGTTTTGTGATATCAGTCAGTCAGTCAGTCAGTCATCTTCTTATCCGTCTATCCCTTTTCGGGTTACAGGGGGTGCCGGAGCTCATCCCGGCCAATTTAAGGCGAAGGGCAGAGTACACCCTGAACAGGTCGCCAGTCTGTCTGATATCAGGCTGTACAAATAAAATGGACTTGAAGTGAACTCGTACATGTTTGATAATCTTTGTGATGACATGGTGTGACAACTGTACCACATTTAGATCAATAAACTTTCTCCTCAGCAGAAAATAAAAACTTGTTCAGGTGGACGTTTTAGCGTTTGTAGTCATGTATCCTGTGTGTGTTCACATAAATTTGCTTTCGGAAAAAATTGAGAGAAGCTGTTTCTCAACCACAGTGGATACTAACCTGATGTGGAAACAGTCTGACCTCACAACATTGGAGTTTATGTATGTGCTCCACAGTGGGCGGGTATTTTTTTGTTTTAACCAGTCATTGCTTTCTGGTCAAGACCTGATGTGATGTATGTGATGCTCCCGAAGAGTCAGTGTACATGTCGTCCAGAAAGAGAGCATAAAAACAAACTTTTCCAACCATGTTTATCCCCTGAATCATTAGCAACATGCACCACATTGCATGGTGGCTCTCCTTTTATGGAACACTGTTCTTTCTATGTGGAGTTTGCATGTTCACCCCGTGTATGCGTGGGTGTTCTCTGGTTTCCTCCCACCGTCCAAAAACATGCATGTTAGGTAGCTTGGCAACTTTAAAAATTGCCCCTTGAATGAGTGTGTATGGATGGTTGTCTGTGTGTGTGGCTCTGCAACAGACTGGTGACCTGTTTGGGGTATACCCTGCCTATCACCTGAAATCAACTCCAGTACTCACCCCTATCCTACCCCACTGACCCTGTGGAGGATAAACAGCTGAGAAGATTAAATAAAACCAAAAATGTTGATTCTGATGTTTTGTTAAAGTATAAACTTTGAGGTTTTTGTCGCCGTCATGTGGGCACTTTTTGCACTACAAGAATTCTTACAACTTTGTTGCAGTTTTGATTAAAATACAATTAAAAAAAAGTTTCATAGTAAAAAATATGTATGTATTGCTCTCTTTTATAGGTTGCAGCATCTGATAGTAATAATAATAAATAACTCTGACCGCAAATAGTAAAAATTAAATAAAAATAAATGTGACTCATTATTTCTGCAACTCAAGATTATTTCAAACATAAAATTAATGTTTGGATATATAAATAATAATCAGTAAAATTTATAATAAAAGTTAAAGACCAGAAATTTGCTTGATTTGTTTAATTTTATTTGCTCTATTTTGATTTAATTTAATAAATTCAACTAATTAAATTAATTAAAATTAAATTAAAAAATTAAATTAATTTAATGAATTTATTTTATTTTAATAAATTACAAAAACTATTTCAAACATAAATTAAATTTTTTTCAACAAAAATTCTCTGACATTTATATGAAGCAACAAAAATCAAATATGTTAAAAAAAAAAAAAAAACACTAATTAATAATTAGCAACAATTTTACAGATTTTTGTCGCCCTCATGTGGACACATTGTACACTGCAAGAAATGAGATTGCAATTACATTTGAAAAATGTTCTAAAAAAAAAATTTAGGGTGACGTACATTCTTTTTTGTCTATTTTTTAGGAACAGAAAATAACTATAATTTATATGAGTGACATCAAAATGTGGAAATTTTACCCCAAAAAAGAAACTTTTACACAAATGTCAAGTTTTTAGAATAAAAGATAGGTTTTTTTTTTTTAGTTTGAATCAATAACTGTAATAAAGACATAACTTGAAGTAGAATCTACACTGCGTTCCAAATTATTATGCAAATGATGTTTTTGTTTGATTTTCCAAAATACTTGATGCAAATGACGATCAGCATCATTTTCAAGTCATTAGCTGTCAAATTGTATTTCAAATATTATTGAACAAACCTCCTAATGAAAACAGTATTTAAAAAATAAATGAAAAACTTAAAATGCACTGTTCCAAATTATTATGCATAACATAGTTTCAAGACTTTTTCTAGTTTATAAAGAACTGAAAATAGTAATTTGTTGAATTTACAGCAATATGAGGTCATATTCACTGAAATAAAAAGCCATTTCAATCCAAAACATCTTAACAGGTCAAGTTACATGTTAACATAGGACCCCTTGTTTGATAGCAGCTTCACAATTCTTGCATCCATAGAACTTGTGAGTTTATGGAGAGTTTCTGCTTGAATGTCTTTGCAGGATGTCAGAACAGCCTCCCAAAGTTGCTGTTTGGATGTGAACTGCCTCCCACCTGCATAGATCTTTTGCTTGATGATGCTCCAGAGATTCTCAATAGGGTTGAGGTCAGGGGAGGATGGGGGCCACACCATGAGTTTCTCCCCTTTTACGCCCATAGCAGCCAATGAAGCAGATGTGTTCCTTGCAGCATGAGATGGTGCAGTGTCATGATGAAGATGATTTTGTTTCGGGAAGCACGATTCTTCTTTTTGTACCACGGAAGGAAGTGGTCAGTCAGAAACTCAACATACTTTGCAGAAGTCATTTTCACACCGTCAGGGACCCTAAAGGGGCCAAGCAGATCTTTCCCAAGGATTCCGGCCCAAAACATGACTCCGCCACCTCCTTGCTGACGTCGCAGCCTTGTTGGGACATGGTGGCCATACACCAACCATCCACTACTCCATCCATCTGGACCATCCAGACTTGCACGGCACTCATCAGTGAACAAGACTGTTTGAAAATCGGTCTTCATGTATTTCTGGGCCCACTGCAGCCGTTTCTGCTTGTGAGCATTGTTTAGGGGTGGTCGAATAGAAGGTTTATGCATAACTGCAAGCCTCTGGAGGATCCTACACCTTGATGTTCGTGGGACTCCAGGGACATCAGCAGCTTCAAATACCTGTTTGCTGCTTTGTAATGACACTTTAGCAGCTGCTCTCTTTATCCGATGTATTTGTCTAGCAGAAACCTTCCTCATTTTGCCTTTATCTGCACGAACCCGTGTGTGCTCTGAATCAGCCACAAATCTCTTAATGGTACGATGATCACGCTTACGTTTTCGTGAAATATCTAAAGTTCTCATACCTTGTCCAAGGCATTCAACTATTTCACGCTTTTCAGCAGCAGAGAGATCCTTTTTCTTTCCCATATTGCTTGAAAATGGTGGTCTGCTTAATAATGTGGAACATCCTTCTTAAGCAGTTTTTCCCTTAATTGGGCTCACCTGACCAAGTAATTATCACAGGTGTATGTGATTGATTTCAGTGATCCACAGAGCCCTGAGACACAATACCATCCATGAGTTTAACTGAAAAACACTAAATTTAATCTTTATGACACTTAAATACAATTTGCATAATAATTTGGAACGCAGTGTAAAGTTTCAGATGTGTCTGATCATTTGCATACTAAGTTCCTCTTCAGACAGGAAAATGAAACTTTTAAATGCAGATCCTCACACACTTTTAACATCGTAAAAACACAGACATTTTTACTGTAAATAGACTGATGAAGGTTGTGGTTTGATGTGTGACTTCATAGAAAAATGAAAAGAAAAAGACACTTCATTTTAAACCTTTAAAAGTCTCCAAAGAAAAACCTGAAAGGCCAAGTGATCAAAGGTTAAGATAAAAAACCTCAAAAACTCATCCTACAGACTTTAAATCATTCATTAAGTTAGCCAGAGGCATCTTGTTCAAAGTTGACTGTGTGAATGTGTGCATGTGGAAGGCATCAGTGTGTGTACACACACTAATCGTGTTGAGCTGACATTGGCTCGAGGTCGAGCTAAAAGGATTAGAAGGTTTTACTAACTGGACAAACCCCGTAAATAGATCATCAAACACTTGAAGCTGCTGCAGCTTCGACTGGAAATTTGAACAAAGAGAAATTTCTCTGAATTTTCAGGTGAGTTTGATGAGCTTTAATTGATAAATATGAAAAAAAAATGAGTTCAGGTTACAGAATAAATGTTAAACTTTAGTTTGTTTTGATCAGAGATGTAGTTAGATTAGATCACAGACTTTAAAACAAAACCTAATTATATTTATTACATGCAGACATGTGCATGTAATAAATGTAATATGTATAGATACACGATATCTAAGCAATAATTCGTTCCATTCCATCGTCTGCTGCTTATCAGGGGCTGGGTCGCGGGGGCAACAGCCTCAGACAGAAAACCCAGGCTCCTCTCACTCCAGCTGCATCCTCCTGCTCACCAGGAAGGATCCCAAGTCGCTCCCCAGCCAGCTGTGAGCAGCTCACCAGCGGGTCCAGGGAATGTTTTTCTATGCAATAATTGATTTTTTTAAAAATTACAATAATTGTAAATAGGAAAAAAAATAATTCTAAATGAAATTCTCTTAAGAACTATTTGTGATTAATTTTAATTAATCACATTCAATTTTAAACAATCTCAAAACCGTAAATTTACTAAGTTTAATGTGAAATAATTTAATGTAAACATGTGCAAATAAAATTAACAAAGCTTATTTAAAAAGATTTTTTCTTTAAATTGTCCAAGCCATATTTATTAAAAGTGTGGTTAGTTAATGTGGTGAGATCCTGAATGTGACATCCAATAATTAACCTGCTTTTTGATAAAACACATCTGTTCATCTGCACGTTGGGGTAAATATTTATTCCTTATTCAATATGTTTGAGTCTGAATTTTTTTTATTTTTTTTTTATTGCAGATTTCAGGACAGGGTTTAAACCTAACCTACGAACCTACTCATTATTAAATAACCTCTTCTTCTTCAGCAGATCAGACTGTTAGAGGATGCAGAAAACACACCTTACTGCTCTGATAGCTTTTTCAGGATTCTGTACTCGGTAACAACCCAGTAGAGTGAAAAGAAATATAATCCATGAGTAAAGATTATATTTTGTCTCGGGATATATGTAGACTCACTGGAAAACATGTGGTTGCTTCTGTTGGTGTTATTTTAATATTTTTGTTGTGGTCATCAAATTAAACAGTGACCATTTGAAATTAATTAAAAGAATTCAATGACTTTATGAAGGTCCTGTATTAACACATTACTTAGTTTCCCGGCTCTGATATACCGTATGCATGTACAGCTGGACCAGGCATGGGCAAACTACAGCCCGCGGGGCACTGGTGGACGGTTAAACATTTTAATCCGGCCCACTAAACTTGGAAAAAATTAAATAAATAAACCTTGTTAGTGTTCTATTTTTTCTGCAGTTCTGATGTTTTCTCACTAGACGGCGCACTCTTGTTACATTGGGTTTGTTGAGAAAACAACAAACGGAAAAGTGAGGTTACAGGGAGAAGAGATGAAGAAGGTGGAAGAGTTTAAGTATTTAGGATCAACAGTCCAGAGCAATGGAGAGTGTGGTAAAGAGGTGAAGAAGCGTGTGCAGGTAGGCTGGAACGGGTGGAGAAAAATATCAGGTGTGATGTGTGATAGAAGAGTTTCAGTGAAAGGGAAAGTGTAGAAAACCGTGGTGAGACCGGCCATGCTGATTGGTCTAGAGACAGTGGCACTGAGGAAAAGACAGGAAACAGAGATGGAGGTAGCAGAGATGAAGATGCTGAGGATCTCTCTGGGAGTGACCAGGATGGACAGGATCAGAGGAACAGCACATGTTAGAGGTTTTAAAGTCAGAGAGGCCAGACTGAGATGGTTTGGACATGTGCAGAGGAGAGAGAGAGAGTACATCGTAAGAAGGATGCTGGGTTTGGAACCACCAGGAAAGAGGACTAGAGGAAGACCAAAGAGGAGGTTCATGGATACAGTGAAGGAAGACATGAAGATAGTTGGTGTGACCAAAGAGGATACAGCAGATAGGGTTAGATGGAAGAAACTGACTTGCTGTGGCGACCCCTGAAGGAAAATGCCTTAATGAGAAGAAGAAGTTGAGAAAACAACAACACCGCTCCTTTTAAAATGTGTGTGTCTCCGTGATGCACAAGTTGTCAAAATAAACAGTGTGAAAAGATATGGAAAGTCATCAGGGCCAATACACGCACGTAAACAAGCGTGTTAGATGTTAAAACAAACAACATTTTACATCAAGCGGTTAGATTTCAAACCTAGCGCCGCTAGATTTGAAATTTAATAATAATAATAATAATGCATTGAACTTATATAGCGCTTTTCTAGACACTCAAAGACACTTTACATTTATATAGATATGCATTATTCATTCACTCCATACAATCATTCACACACAACATTCATTCCTGATGACGGGAGCTACCATGCAAGGCGCAGACCACTATCATCAGAAGCAACTGGGGGTTCGATGTCTTGCTCAAGGACACCTCGGCATGGACTCTGGGCGGGGGATCGAACCTGCGACCTTCCAGTTACGGAGCGGTCGCCCTACCCACCGAGCCATCCTTCCCCCGCTGTATGTTACATCAATTTAACACTCTTGATGTAACATTTAGCGCTTGTTTAAAATGTAGCGCACCATTCTATCGGTCTAATCTAGAGGTTACCAAAGCATGCCATCGATCTGTTCCTGTTCTGGCCCCCTTGTCAAATGTTGCCCGCGAACCTAAAAGTTTGCCCACCCCTGAGCTAGAAACATAGATTAATAAAGGTATACATGTTTATACGTCAGTAGATACGTTCATGAATTCTTTGCAAAATTGTAAAATCCTAATTTGCAACTGAACATTTCTTTTGAACTGAATGACTTAAAAAAAAACTTCTATAACATCTTCACACATAAGTTTTTTTTATCTGACAGTTTTTTTCATTTCTCTTCAGAAATGGCCGAGGTCTTCAAGAGTTTGAACCTCCTTGAGACCCTTAAAGAGTCGATAGAAAGCAACAAGTTATCCGACGTACGGGAAGCTCTGGAGGACTTGCTAATCAGCAGGATTAACCTGGCTGTGATTGGGGACCGTGGGGGTGACAAAGCCTCCTTTCTAAACTCTCTCCGTGGCCTCGGGCTTGACGATGAAGGAGCAGCTCTTCATCCGTCCTCTGCTGGTCCTGAAGAGGTGGCCGGGTACCCAAACCCCAAATACCCAGACTTTCGGCTGTGGGATCTCCCTCCGGTTCCGGCTGCGTCTTCATTTGAAGTAGAGGACTATATGAATAAATATAAGTTCCTCCGATACAACGCGGTGTTCCTGACCTCCACGGAGACCCCCCAACCCAACAGCATCCAACTTTTTCTGGAGGCTCTCTCTCTTCAGCGACAAACTGTTTACTTTTTGCTTTTTACTTCTGTGAAAGACTCAAAGACGCTGGAAGAGAGAAAAAAATCTTGTTTGGAGGAAATGAAATCACAAGGTATAAAACAGCCAAAAATCTACCTGGTTACACCTTCCAGACTGGATCAGTTGGACTTCCCCAACCTTTTAGAGGACATGGGAGGACACCTTCCAGAGATCCGAGCTCATGCCCTTCTTTTGGCTTTACCACCGATCACTCCATCTTTGGTCACCCAGAAGAAAGATTCTTTCAAAGCCATTATCTGGGCGGCGGCCTCGCTGTCCGGGGGCATGTCCACCATTCCTGTTCCTCTGGTCGCCTCCATGGTGGACTCCAGCATCGCAGTGAGGATCCTGATGAAGGCCCAGCTTTCTTTGTGCCTGGATGATGAATCCATAGAGCGTCTGGCTCACCAGCGTGGTTTAGAACCAGCAACCCTCAAAGACCTAAGGACCTGTTTGTTGTCTGTAGAGGTCACAAAAGCAGAAGTTAAAAAACGCCTGGCTGCGGCGGAGAAAGATTTGGCCTCAGTTTCATCCAAGCTCCTGCAGATGGCGATGCCGAGGCACGCCCGCTCGGCCAGCCGCTCCTTCACCGCCATGCTGCAGGCCCTCAACACGGCTGTGGACGAAATGGCTGCAGATGCTGAAAAGATAGTGGCCACTGCTATAGCAGAAAAAAAATGAGTCAGATTTTTGCGTCCTTTTTTGCATCGTGTCAGAAGCTGTCCAGATGCCCGTAGCATGGGAATGCCCGTTAATCAGCACTCTTACAAGTTTGTTTTAATTTATTACGGTTACGTTCCACCAGGAAGAGACCCAGGGACAGACCTTGGTCCTGCTGAAGGGACTATGTCTCACAACTGGCCGGGGAACGACTCGGGATCCCTCCGGGTGAGCTGGATGATGCAGCTAGGGTGAGAGAGCCCGAGTTCCCATCTGAAGCTGTTGCCCAATTCGACCCTGGATGAAGCGAAAGACGACAAAACATTTTTAAATTTGATTTTGCTGCTTTTATTTCTAATTATTTTCTTAATCTCGTTATTTTATCTTTATTTCTTAAAACACTTTGACCGTCTGTTTGTTTGTGATAAGATTTTATAATTTATTAAATATTAGTAAAGAAAGTGAAACTTGGTGTGGCTGCAAGTTCCAACAGATCAATAAAACGTTTGTACAAACAAACACTACGTTCATATCCTGTGACGTAGGCAACTTTTGGCAAATAAAACCTGAACCTCTTGCCAGGAAAGTTAGAATTGTCTTTCATTCTCCTGTGAAACACTTGGTTTGGTTATGTTCCTCCATTTGCAAAAAGGTTTGCGCACAAACTTGTCTCGAGGGTTGATAAAAATCAATCATCGTTTTGTATTGGGCATTATTTTCCTGATGGATCCTTTCCATTCTTGTCCTGGGCATGGCCAGACCAAGGAGGGTCCTGTGCTTGATCTACCATCCTGTCTCTACTTACCCATCTCCGTCCTGAGCGTCGCCCCGCTGAGGAGGCCCCGTGCTTGCTTGACTATCCCGTTCCCATCAGGATTAAGCACATCTATTGATTTCTTCGGATATCGAACTGAAGTTTAGAATAAGCTCATATTTAAACAATATTCTTGGACAAATTGCATGCTCGTCCCGGGGAGGGATCTCTCTTTCGTGTGGATCCCCATGAGGTTTCTTTTTTTTTCCCTTATTCTTTTTTTTGGGTTTTTTGGAGTTTTTCCTCATCGTGAAGGAGAGTCTAAAGGTAGGGATGAGCTGAAATTGTTTAGCCAGCTTTTTTTACTTAGCTTTTAGGTGGGTATTTTTGTATCTACACTTTTGGGGTTTTTTTTTTTTGTTTGTTTTTGTACGTTTTTCAACCACAATATGAAGTCTGTTGAGATCAATTTTCTCAAGATTTTGGGCTGTAAAAATAAAATTGGATTGATCTATAAACAAACTTACTTCGGATGTGGTTTCATATGCATTAGCTTGTGCCTACATGTGTTAAAAACTTCTCTGAGCCTTTTCAGAGGCCTGTTTCCTGACTTCACTGTCAAACTTTCAGAAAGGAGAAACATAGACGTACAGATGCACTTGTTTTACTTGTTTCGATTTGCACGACTGCACAAGCAAATTCTGCTTTTAGAGGTTTAAGCCGAATATTAGAACTTCCCTTTTTTAATGTGTACTTATAGTGCAGAAGGAAGCTGTGACACACACTGCTTTTAGGGAGTACACAAGGTAAGAAATGACTTTTTTGGTTCTATTTTGTAAAGAGTTTAATTAAATTAACTTCGAATTTAGCTGAAAATATTACTTTGATTTGTAATCAAGAGACCAAATGCATAGAAGGTTCTGATTTTAGAATTTAATTCAATTAAAATCATCTTTGCTTCATTAAAAAAGAAAAAAAAGTCTGATTTTTTTTCATTCGTAAGAACAGAATTTGAACATTTCTAAATCATACATTTTAATAATAAATTTTAATGACTCACTTGCTTTTTGAATGAAACTTCTGAGTTATTGATGAGTTTGTTTTATCTGAATCCTCCAAATAAATCAATTTGATTGGATGCAAATAATTTTTTTTATGTTTTTTAGTCTTCATTTTTTCTCAGTGTCAAGTTAGAAGAAAAAACTGTTTGAAAAACTGATTGAAAACTGCTTTTCTGGCATAAAATCAACTGTTTAGATCTATGTTTGAATAAAAAATTATTAATCTGTTTGCAGTGCATCAAAATGTTTTAACCACAGTTTCGGGTCGAGGAGGAAAATTATAATCCGAGTTTATATGAAACTGAAACAATCATGAAATAAAACTCAACCCTGTTTGAAAATGAATCACTTGATGTTCTTGTGGTTGATGTTTCCGGTCCTCATTGAACGTACGTATAGTATTTTTCCACATTTCTCATCATTGATGTGACCTGAATGAGGAATAACACTTTGTTTCCTGATGTTTTCTTTCGTTTTGCTTTTGATGTTCTCCATTTGCAGGTGAGAACCCCTTCATTTTAGAAAAGCTTAGCCTCACAGCGAAGGAGGGCTCATGTATCAACATTAAATGTAACAAAATGGAGGGAATGTCAATGCCCCATGAGGATGGACAATGGTTTTGGATAAAGAACCCAAAATGGGATAGTGAGGATAATAACTTTGCAGGCTCCATTGTTTTCAGTGCACACAGAGAACGTCCACAGGATCCATCCTTCAAAGACAGAGTGACTTACATCAATGATTCACACACATCTGAACCAGAACGACTCTGCAATATTTTGATCTGTAACTTATCCAGAAATGACAGCGGAAATTATTCCTTCAGATATGAAAGAGAGGACAACCGCTGGATAACAAAACCAGCTGCACTGCTAACAGTTGAGGGTAAGAGGAAAATATCAATAAGCATCAGAAAAAAAAAAGTACACAGTTTTTAAATATATCTTTAGTGACGATAAGAAGTGATGAGGTTGATCTGAGGAGAAACAGAAACATGAGAGATTATAAAAAGATATATTTGCTGTTATTTTATGGATTAAATTTAGATTTTCTAAATAACTCCAGACCTCAGAGACTCAATGAAAGGAACCCAAGAGATAAAAAAGATCAATTTAGCAGAATACGTTCCTTTAATCTAAAGATGAGGGGGTACCGCGGGGGGGAATGCCTCCTCACTAAACCCTCCTCCCCTCTCTTTTAAAAATCCTGGATTCGCCCCTGAGTCGAGCCACTGAAAGGCAAGTTTTTATACAAAAATAATAAAGACGGGACGATAAATAAAAACGTAGTCATTTGTAGTTTTTTCAAAAAGGGGTTCTCCTACCACCGGAGCAACTCTAGCCTGACATACCATCTAAACATAAAACATGTTCAGGAAAGTTCCTCTGTAGCGAGTGTGGCTACCAGGAGCTCACTACGACAAACCAGGCTAGCTGAATTTGGCAAACGAATGAGGAAAATCCACAACAGAGAAACTGACAAATACGATCGCAAAGTGTGTTGCTGCTGATTGCAGGCTAATTTCTATCGTTGAAGATAAAACAAACCCTAACCCTTGTTTGACTTTTTTTAATGATGCACCTGGCCTCATGAGGAACAGATCACCAATAATAAATTGGTTGTATACTCTTTTCTTCTCACTGTATTTAATTGATTAGTCATACAGTACATTTTTTAATATCCTAGAATTCAAATTCTTTATCAGGAGACCTTTAATAGATATGATGTTAAAATGTGATTAATTTGATTAATTTGTTTAATCAACTGACACCACCAATTATAATTAATATGTGTAATATGAAATAATCATCTTATCGTAAAATAAAAATGTATTTTTCTAAATCAACATGTCAAATTAAAAACTTTTCTCTGGAAACTGAATGAATTTGTATTTGTTTTACAGAAAATCCTTGTCCAATCACATTTGAGAATCCCCTGGCTGTGACGGAGAAAAAGAATATTACTCTCAAATGCTCCACAGACAGTAAATGTACTTCAGAGCTAGCAATTTACCCAAAAGATAACAGTTTCTCAAAATCCTTCCCAGACTCTAAAAACAATGAACCCAATATAATTACATACAACCTGGAGACCGACTGGAGGGACAATGGGATTGAGTTTTCATGCAAAACAACTGGAAACACTGATTATTATTTGATCAAAAATATCACTTTGACCATAGAATGTAAGTAACTAAAATTTTAATTAGTTCACAAAATATTGATTATGAGAAATTCTATTTTCCACATCCAGACGAGAGAGCATGGCAACTTTGACCAAACCTGCTGAGATGATAAAATAAAGCTCGGTTGAAATCTATCGACCAAAACTCCAACTTAAAAAAGTTTTGGTCTTACAGTTTTATTAGGAGATATAAGTTTTCTTATAGTCTTGTTCACGAGTGGGGGAAGGCTGGAGCGGGACATCGACAGGCGGATCGGTGCGGCGTCAGCAATAACTAGGACGCTGCATCGATCCATCGTGATAAAGAAAGAGCTGAGCCGAAAAGCAAAGCTCTCCATTTACAAGTCGATCTACGTTCCAACCCTCACCTATGGTCACCAGCTGTGGGTGGAGACCGAAAGAATGAGATCGCGGGTACAAGCGGCCGAAATGAGCTTTCTCCGCAGGGTGGCTGGGCTCTCACTCAGAGATCGGGTGAGGAGTTCTGCCATTTGGGAGGGGCTCGGAGTATAACCACTCCTCCTCCAGGTCGAGAAAAGCCAGATGGGGTGGTTCGGGCATGTGGTCAGAATGGCCCCCGAGCGGCTCGCTGCTGAGGTGTTTCGGCATGTCCCTCCAGGAGGAGACCAAGAGCCAGACCCCGGACCCGCTAGAGAGACTATGTCTCACAGCTGGCTGGTGAACGACTCGGGATCCTTCCGGGTGAGCTAGAGGATACAGCCGGGGTGAGAGAAGCCTGGGCTTTCCATCTGAGACTGTTGCCCCCGCGAACCAGCCCCGGATAAACGAAAGACGGAGGAATGGAAAAAGTTTTGACTTTATTTTTAAATGCTTTTGATAAAATAATGTCTGTGTTGTTTTTTTATTTGTGTTATATATTTATGTTGTTTTTTTTGGGGTTTTTTTCTTAGACAGTCCTCGAGAAGTAACAGCTGTAAAAAGCCTGGAAACTGTGAAAGAAGGAGATTTTCTGACCTTAACTTGCTCTGCTAAAGGACAACCTAAAGTCACATTTAGCTGGGATAAAGACCACACGTTTCTGACCGAAGGAGCTGAGCTAAACTTTACATCAGTAAAGAAATCAGATGGTGGATCTTATGATTGTGAGGCTCGGAATAAACAGGGTCAAAACAAGTCAAACACGATAACTCTGTCTGTTTTATGTAAGTAATATCTTTTCAGTTTAATTTCTCTTTTTACTTTGTGGTCACTTATAATAATGTTTAGTTGCTTCAGGATTTCAGTATTTCAAATATTTATTTGGGGTAGAATAGTGGTGCATGGGTTAGCATAGTTAAAAGGTCAGGGTTTTGAGTACAGGAGTGGGGCGGGGCTTTGGATTTTACAGGGTGGAGTAACTCTAACCCTAACCCAGAAAACTTGGAAATATTCTATAAGTATTAAGTTGTTTGTGATTTCGATCGTTTCTGCAGCTCATTAGAGAAAGTTTTTAGGGTGTTTATTGTAATAAAGTTTTAGCCTAAATAAAAAGTGACTTTTTGTTGCAAATTTAAGAGAAAAAAAAACAACAGGTGAATTATCAGTACCTCACAAACACTCATAAAAACCCAGCAAAAATTCAAAAGGGACATTTAGTAACAGTTCTGTCTTTTTGTTTTAGATCCTCCTGAAGTTGTTGTAGCTGACCTGCCCAAAACAATCCGAGAAGGAAAAACCGTTTCTCTAAAGTGTGATGTGAAAAGGAGCAATCCACCACCTCGGGAGTTTGTTTGGTTTAAAGATGGCAAACTTGTTAAAAAACAACAGGTGTTTAATATAAAAAATATCCAACCAGATGACAGCGGATTCTACCAATGTTCAGCCAAAAACTCTGTGGGTAATGGAACGTCAAATTCCACTTCTCTGAAGGTTCAATGTAAGTATGAAAAACAGGAATACTTTTGTTTTATTGTTCAAAAAGTGAAACAACTATTTCATTTTTTTTTTTTTTTTTAGATAAGCCAAAGAGCAACGTCTCCATCCATGGTCCTCGTTCTAATAACGAAGTGAGCATGAACAGTTACATCAAATTCACTTGTATTACGTCCTCAGAACCAAAGGCCAACTGGTTCTCTTGGTTCCGTTACAAGCAGTTCAATCCCTCACAGAAAGAAATTTTAAAGAGTGGAATGAGCTATATCATAAAACATGTTCGAAGAGAAGATGAAGCTTGTTACACATGCAACGCAAGCAATGACATCGGTCATGGGGAAGCTAGTCGACCAGCATGCATACGAGTCCGTTGTAAGTAATTATTTATTCCTGTGTCCTTAAAAAAAATTACTTTTGTGTTGCCCGCTTCCGGGGGGCGGGAGACACCCAGAGATACGGTTGTGTGTTTTTTTTTATGGGGGGAAACGGGCCCGGGGGCGGTCTCACCTGGCCCTGCCGGGGCCCCTCGTCACCAGTTGGGGTTAAGAGGTGCACTGGGGTGAGCAACACTAGAGAGCTGGCAGGACTACAGGTGAGGGGCTAGGGTAGTGAAGAGGGACGTTAGGTGTGCGGAGGTGGTCTTTGGGCTGCCTGGGTCGGGCACCTGGCTGTGTGTTGGACTGTGGTGGCTGCATATGGGGTAGCCTGGCCCTGCTGGGCCCCCGGTTGAGCCCTGGTTCGAGGATTGTCGGGTCCCTGGGCCCTTGGGGTGAGTGCTCCCCTCTCGGTCCGGGCCTTGACTTCCGTCACCCCTGGGCTTGCCTAGGGCCGTGGGGTACGGTTGCCGCGTCTGCCCCGAGGCCTGTGGGTCCTGGCATCAGGGAGGCCAGTAATCCTTGGTGCTGGAATGCGCCTTGCTGGGTGGGTGGGCGGCTCCTCGGCTTGGCCTCGGGGTCCCGGGATCTGGATGGGCGTAGGCCCGGGTAGCATGTGTCTCTGCCTCCCTCGTTCCAATCCTTTGGGGCTGGGGACAATCCGTTGGTCCTAATAAGCACATGGTTCACATCGGCAGCATGCATGTACTTTCACTCACACTCCCACACTGTATCACTCTGTTTACTGTCCGCTATGTTCCTTGCTTCCAACCAATATTATTATAACTCTAGTAACATGTGTTTGTGTTGTACATCATTTGCTATAGAAGGTTTTGTTGTGTGTGTCAGTTTTATCACTGGTTTAAACTCTTGTTTGTACTTTTTTTTTCCACTCAGATAATCCAGCAGGTTGGTTGTGATGCAGAATACTACAAC